>CM056780.1:3750000-5000000 GCA_029852875.1 Mythimna loreyi
GCAGGAAAGCGGACCCCGGGCACCGAGGCGAAAGCCAAGGTTGGCAACCGGGACTAATACCGCTAGGATGATGATGATGAGATTAGAAACCTACAATACATGATGTTGGTTCCTTTATTAACTTACTGTAAATTACAACGGATAGATAATTAATTACAAGTACGTAAAAAAAAAAAACTTACAGTACGGCCGTCGTATCTTGGCGAGTCTGTAGTTAGGCTCTGCGAATTTTAGCGCTTGAAAACTCGTACAAAAATAAAGGTTTTGAAAAAATAAATGCCAATAACAGTTTTTAACAGCAATAACAACTGCAAATTGCATTTATTTGCCTAAACCATTACTGTGCATGTATATTATAAACTGTACATGTAAATCAATTCCTCTCACAGACTTCTGACATGCCAATAGAATCATCTTCCATTCATCCACAAACAGATTTATATTACCTATTATAGATTTGTGAATACTAGTAACTGTTACGTTTTATCCCACTGTTGCACAAACGTCTTCCTCCATTCCTTCCAACGCACACGATTTTCCAGAACACATTATGTTTTCAGCCGAGACATATGTCTTCTGGAATCTTTGCAACGTATTCGAAGACGTGTGACATCCACCAATACCCATTGGGCCCGCGTGGTGTATTATGGCCTATTCCCTGTCCTAGAGAAGGAGGCCTGTGTCTCAGCAGTGGGAACATTAAAAGGCTGAAGATGATGATGATGAATTTTTTTCCACATGCAGTGATAGAATGCAATTGGGTGGGCCACACTTATACTAGGATCATTATCAAATTAGCTTCAATTTTGACATTTCAAAAGTAAATGGTCTATCTTACTAATATAATAAATGCGAAAGTTACGATGTTTGGATGTTTGTTACTCAATCACGCCAAAACGGCTGGACGGATCTGGATGAAATTTGGCACAGGCATAGGATACACTCCGAAATAGGACATAGGCTACTTTTTATCCCGGAAACCCCAACCCCAATACCACGCGGGCAAAAGCTAGTTTGAAATAAATGATTTTGAGTTTGAGTTCATACTACAGAGTACACCAACTACAACGTAATTTCAAAGAAACAAACTCTCAGTACACATCCTTGCTCCAAAAACCCGATTTCTATTTTCTTATTCGTTTAACCTCAGCCAAAATAACTTGTGCCCGGTCCTTTTTTACCCGACCTTGCCCTTTATGCCGCCATTTTCGTGACTGCTTGTGGCAAAATATTTGGAGCTCACTGAAAAATTATCACTCATGTGTACTATGGAGAGTTAAGATGGCCCTTCCTCATTTGTCTATCGGCTATGTGAGCAGGGTTTTTGAACCATGCCATGCTTCTTGTTTCATATGACGCAATCCAACACAATATTTGATGAAGAGGCATGCGTTGAACGCGAAAAAATAGAAATACGCCTGAACGCTTTGTTTGGCTTTTGTTTGTTGGCATTAAGTAATTCCGTCATTTGCTTGGGATGTTTTAAAAAATCTTGTTCCAGAAAATACGTGTTTTTATTTAAATGCTAAAATTAAAAAAAAAAAACCGCTATTCAGAATCTGTGTTAAGGAAATGCTAAAGGATTTCAAAGCTATATTTTCTTTACTTTTTTATTTATGAGTACATTATGAAGGGCCAAAGTTTAGGCAAAATAGCAAATTTTCAGAGTACTTTTTTCTGTTTCTCTTTTACTGGAATAGTTTTACAGGATTTTTTTTTTAATGTTTCCAAAATATCAAGAGAAGGATGTATAATAACATCGTAATCACATAGAGCTGTTCTATGGAAATAAATCTCGGGTTGGTCACTCTTAAGGAATGTGAGGGATGAGTTATGGGTTGTTTATCATTGCGTTCGTGACGGTTGAGGTCGAATTTGGCCATTATTTGTTGGATATGAGATAGGAAACCAAGCATTTTTAGATGAATAGTGGAAAATTGCTTATTAACTGAGCTGTGGGATAGTTCGAAATGCGACTGAAGAGATTGGTAACATGGTTGGGTTTTAGGCTGATACGCCATCTCGAATAATCTCGATCCACCTCTATATAATATACCTTCAAGGAGTTGTCAGCAAACTGTAGGGGACCCTTCAGGGTCGAAGCCTTTTGGAGCCGAGGGTTGGTGCGAAAGTGTTACCGCGGCTCTGGGAATAAGGCAAGGAAGGAATGGGGTAGGTCTTTTAGTCAGTAAGAGTCTGATACTGTCTCCCGCTCCGCCCAAGAGCGGGTTTCGTTATTGGATGATTTTCACCTACTATAAAAAAAACCCCTATATGATATACCTTACTAGCTTTTGCCCGCGGCTTCGCTCACGGAAGCAGAAAAATGTGATAAATGAAAAACCGCTCGACCGATTTTGTGCAAACTTCACATAAACCGTCTACTAAATAGTCCGAACAAAGCCTAAACAGTTGGTTTGGATAAGTGAGCCCGTTCTTGAGTTACAACGAAAAGTGGAATTGATTTTTATATACCTACTATACTTATACACCGTATATACATTTTTTTTTTTGTTGAATAAATAGATAGTCTATCGGTTGTATGTACGTCTTGGTAGCAAAGTATGAACGTAAATCAATGAAATATAATTTTAATCAAACTACATCAATTTGCTATTTCTTATGACGGTTATTAATTGGGTTTTACGACTGCAGACGGTTTTAATGCGGAAAAGAAACAGTACTGTACGGTTAAAATAACGATAACCACTCTGAAATTAGGCGTTCCGAACTATATAAGCACGAAAATTTTATACTCTAAAAGGGTCGAAGTCATATGGGACCAAAGGTCTCTGCAAATCTGAAAGGTAGGCTCTTACCCTGGTATAAAGGCAACGTAGGAACGGGGTGGATTGTTTTGTCAGTAAGAGTCTGACACCGTTACCCGTTTGGCCTGAAGGCAGGATTCGCCATTGGATGATTTTTCCCACCATAAAAAAAAAACGCATTCGACATAACAATGATTCGTAAAAAGAATTACTGCGCAGCCAATTGTACGAAGTTCACAGCGGTCACGATATTTCGAATGTACTGTATTTAGATACTCCCACGTGTGTGAAAACTCTTTTATTGCAGTCGTATGTGTGTGTATATGTGGATCTTTGTTATCTCACATGATATGACTATCATACGCTTTCTTTGATTATGTCATTGTTTCAGCAATGATAACGAGATAAACTGTATGTATTGTTGATAATTTAATACTATACACAGTAATATATACTAAGGTGATTTGTGCAGGTATGGACTTTGTTTTACTGTGTACATAAAACTTAATTTATTGACGTGAAATGCTATCTTTACATATTATAAAACATAGTTCCCTAAGGCGCCGGTGTCTGTCTGTCTGTCCGCGATAAACTCAAAAACCACCGAGCGAATTCCTGTGCGGTTTTAACCAAGAGAGTGTGTTTTATAAGAAAGGTTAAGGTGTATAATATTTATTTTTTAAGGTGAGAAATCATCCAATGAATTTCTTCTGCTATAGCGGTTTAAAGGGCATGCCAGACTTTTATTGACCAAAACCACACGGAATGCTTAGCGTCCTAGGTCGTCAAAAAAACAAACTTGTGGTAAGTTTGTTTTTTTGGAAAATTGATTTCCGCACATCGGCCCTACAGTTTGCTAAAATGTATTGAGGAGCGCGTCGATGACTTGTGCTCGGTCTGGATGCTTACCTGATGTCTGTACGGTTAGCCCGTTGTCCGGACTAGTCCGTACCTCTCGTGGTCGGTAGTCGACGTCGGGGTCGCGGCATCAAGTCTATAATACAGACGGGAATGCTGGAAGAGAATGCCTTGTTGCATTAAGTCAGTCTATGCACCTCTACTGTACATGAAAATTAAATAAATCATCATCATCTTACCAATATTATAAATGCGAAAGTTACGATGTTTGGATGTTTGTTACTCAATCACGCCAATACGGCTGGACGGATCTGGATGAACTTTGGCACATGCATAAGATACACTCCGAAATAGGACATAGGCTAGTTTTTATCCCGGAAACCCCAACCCCAATACCACGGGGGCGAAGCCGCGGCCAAAAGCTAGTAATAGTGTAAAACAAAGTTGCTTCCTCCCTATGTATGCATAGATCTTTAAAATTACGCCACGGATTTTGATGCGGTTTTTTTTTAATAGAGTGATTCAAGACATGCATAATATATTCAATAACAGTACCCTTGCGAAGCTGGGGCGAGTCGCTAGTAAATAATACACGAAGAAAAGTCGAGGATTTCGAAAATTCTAACATACCGAGGCGAGTTACTAGTAGGTACTTAATTTATAGCCCAGTCATTTTAGGGGTTTCACCTCGGAATGAAAGATAATAAGCTATAAATTGGTATAAACAGAGATGAGACAACATTTAGAATGACAAAACAAAGGTTTATACCAATGTATAACTTATCATCTCTCATTCCGAGGTTGACCCCTTTTTTCACCTAATATGACTGGGCTATTATGCAATATGTTCCCGTAAAAGCACTTTAGTTCATTTTCCCCGTGGCATTTAAATAGCAAAAAAGAACATAGTAATGTCATGTTAGCTGTCAATTACAGTGCATTTGTTACGATCGATAATAATTTTCCGACATAAACTAGGTGAGGGTCGATCAACCGCAAAGGTTTATAATAAAATAATTTTATGGTGAAACAAAGAAAAATGTAGTTTTCGCTTTAGGCCTCTTGAAGAAATGACGATTTTGAAGCTAAAGAATCTGATAGCAGTCTTAATTTTAAATGTTGTCCTAGTATTTATGTTTTAACATATAAAAACAGTAGTAAAGTATCATAATATTTAGAAGTATATAAGAGCAATGGTGGCCGAGTGGTAAAATTACGAGTTTTTAGGTCTCGAGATCATACCTAACCAGGCGCATTATTTTGTGTAATTTATTTCATCACCACAGCTCTTAAAACGGTGAAGAAAACATCGTGAGGATACCAGACATCCGCTAACCCGCACTGGGCCCGCGTAGTGGACGGCTCATTCTCTCTCCTAAATAGGAGGCCTGAGTCCCAGCAGTAGGAACATCATAAGGCGAATGCTATGCTAAACATATAAATAAATTAGATACCCACATATTTCCCAAAAGATAAAAAAAAACGCCTTTAATTCCTAAAACGCTGGCGGGAGATAAATTTTCATCCCCGGAATTACGTTTCTGGATAATTTAACAGGCGAAGCCGGCTAAATTATATTTTAAAACATAAACATAATACATTACTAAAATATCGCGAGGTTTAAGATGATGAACATCTGTTCCTAGGTCCATATCACGTTTATGCGAGTGGTTTAATTCGTTGGCCACATGCCAAGCTCAAGATATCAGCTGTGTGAATTAAAAATAATCCGTTTCAAAATCCTTGGCATTTGATGAGGAAGTCTTATTTTTAGCCTGGGATTGCCTAGCTTCGTCTAGATCAGGGATGGGCAAGGAACGGCCCGCGGGCCAACTGCGGCCCGCTTTTTTATGATAAGTAAAAATTATCCAATGAAGAATCCCGCCCTTGGGCGCAGCGGGAAACCGTGTCAGACTCTTACTGACTTAACGGTAATACGCTTTCGCATCGACCCTAGGACCTAGGAGGCTATAGCCCTCTTTGTCAGCACAAATCCTTGAGGCACGTGGGA
This sequence comes from Mythimna loreyi, assembly GCA_029852875.1. Classification (NCBI taxonomy): domain Eukaryota; kingdom Metazoa; phylum Arthropoda; class Insecta; order Lepidoptera; family Noctuidae; genus Mythimna; species Mythimna loreyi. The sequence goes on from CM056780.1 coordinate 3,755,638, forward strand.
ACAGTGCGCACCGTCTACGACCTGGGCTCGGAACGGACTGTTACCAGACGAGCGACGAGCTATCTATTGCTCGCAGTCTAGCCCTCTCGCCCGCCGATCAAAATTAACTCGGTTGTTGGAGTACCGCTCACGGAAATACCGTCTTCGGAATAAAATGGTGTCCTTTTTAAAGTACGCGACCAGATTACACATTTTTTATACGTGCAGCTGCTGTACGCATAATGAATAACAGTAGTAACAATAAAAAGAAAACATAAAACATACGCAATTTTCTCAATTTTGCTACAACTGCAGAGCGGTAGTTTTGGTCCACACTAGCACTAGCTTTAGGTATGGTATATGGCCATGATGCTTGCCTAGAAGTAATCTATTACTTAAAGATTCCCGGATTGTAGCCATCAGGAAACACAGAATCAGAGAAGTTTGGCTGTACGCACAATTAATTAAAAAATCGTTTATATTCAATAAGGCGAAAACTTCGTACATGTGTGCTTGCATGCATTGAATCATTAAGGATAACAATGATTTTTAAACATTAATTAAAAAATAATAATCTAATACCTAATACCAATTTCGAGGTCAATTTATAGATTATGAGTTCTGTAATCAAATAATATCATGTTTACACCTTTTATTCAAATGTTTTTTTTAAGGTTGTATGTTAATTCCTGTAAGTATCTGAGACTCCGTTCCCATGTCTGTTTAATTATTGAAAAGATGTCCCCACCATCGCCCACTCCGGAAATTAAGTCCCGTTCGTCGTTATTGGAGAACAGCCGAACATAGAACCTTCTCCTTTTCAAAGTCGGTTAAAACATACCAAAAGATACTCATAACATTAGCTATATCCCAGTGAAAATCCCATCCAAATTGTTTTCAACCGTTTCGGCGCTGTATTCCGTATTTTTATTTCCGCGGTAAAATGAAAAGTACAGCCTACATTTCTCATTGTAATATCAACAATCCGTTAGTAAAAATCGGTCCAGCCGTTTCGAAGATTAGCGGGATCATACAGACAAACGAGAGTGAATAAGTACAGTATTCCAGTACTGGTAATGTTGACAATGATTAAATATGTTTTTGAAAAAAAAAGCTATGTTAACTCACTAATTATGATAAATTGTGTAATCTCTACTGATTTCATGGCCACTCACTATCTGCGTAATAAACAATAATAAACGTCGTACGTAATAGTGTCATTGCGTTACAGAATCGTCTAAAAACACCCAGTTTCAGGGTTTTTTTTTTCACGATAGCGGTATTGCTTCGCACGCGTAACTTCTGCAAATGTCTTTTTCGTACAAGCGTTTATTGTAGTGCGTAGTATACGCACGCGGGACGCGGTCAGCTGCCCCGCATGTGGAGCAATCCTGAGCGATATTAAAAACACCTTTAGTTTTTTTTGCGTTGAACAATCTTCCCTTGGCTTCAGGTAGAGCTGCAGGGCGTGTTAGACTTTGTATCCTCAATTGCCCTTAACCCTCTAGGACCACACAAGTTTCTTTTTTCAAAATTCACCCGGTCATTACTTCTATTGGCCCTACTAGACCCCTGCGGTTTTGCTGACATTTCTTTGAGGCGCACAGGGAATAATACGAACCTTTACCTGTACTGAATAGGCGAACGGGGAACTAACCTTTGCTCGTCGTCTGTAAAGCCGCGCCAGCAGTTGTCACGGATAGCCCTACGGCTCGTAACGGCCGGGGTGTCTTCTTACCAGAAGAGGTTGTAATCGTATCGTTAGCGCTGGCACTCTGAGAGATTGGCGAATATGCGAATTAATATTAGACAGAAAATAAGAAAGGGCGTGTCTGTCAATGTTTTTTGTTTTTCCTTATACAAAGATAATAGTGATTTTACAATAAAGATAAAATTATTAATAAATATTTGATTATATCACTCAGTACATGGTATATATATTATTCAGGTACGTGTATTTCCATGTACAGTACGGTCATCGGATCTTGGCGCGTCTGAATTTAGGCTCTGCGAATTTTAGCGCTTGATAACTCGTAAAAAAATAAATGGTTTAAACAAATAAATGCAATTTGCAATTTTTATTACTGTTAAAAAAAATGTTATTGGCATTTATTTTTTTTAAAGTTTATTTTTGGACGAGTTTTCAAGCGCTGAAACTTACAAACACGTCTGCCGAACTGTACAAACACGTCTGTGGTGGCAGCTGAAACGTAAGGAGGTCCGTTCCCTCACGTTCAAGGCTATAGAATCTCTTTCGCTAACAACCACATCCCACTCTGTCTTTTAACTAAAAAGATAAGAGCGAATAAGAAAGATTTATTATTATTTTCTCCCACGCAAGAAGGAAGCGAATTGAGGAAATGTTAAAATCAATATGACGTCATTATGTAGTTGTGGGAGACTGATTGCATATCATGCGTGATATGTTTGAAATGGACTGTCCTTGAGAACTTGTTATGTTCTAAAAATACTGATTAGTATATACAGATAGACATTAGGCCGACGCACACGTGTAACACGTTCGAATTGTGCGTAGAATGACGTCACGTGGCGTGGATCATGTGTAGCTCTACAAGTCTAGTTACCAATGTTATCATCATGATCATCATCCTACCCTTATCCCATGTTACTTGGGGTCGGTGTAACATGTTTTTTTCTTCCACTCTGTCCTGTCACCCGTCACACTATCACTAACTCCCTTTTCTTTCATATCACTCCTCACACAGTCCATCCATCTCTTCTTCGGTCTCCCTCTTCTTCTCCATCCGTCAACGTGTAAACTCAGAACTCTTTTTGTAACATGCGTTTCATCTCTCCTCTTCACACGACCATACCAAGACAAAAGATTACCAATGTTACCATACCATACTTATAAAACGTGAGAGGCTAGTACATATTTGCACGGTTCGGCTAATTGGCCGTTTCCTATGTAAAAGAACCGGTAAGAAACTCCACGGTTACTTTAAAAAAAAATGAGAGAACAGTAGTGTACACTAATGAAATTATTCTTAAAAAAATAACTGTTAACCTAGAACTTAGGCCGACGCACACGTGTAACACGCACGAATTGTGCGTAGAATGACGTCACGTGTCGTGGATCATGTGTAGCTCTACAAATCTAGTTTCCATATAAAATGGTGTCCATAGACCAGCGAGCCTAAGTCGGCGTGTTTGCGTGTAGTATGTACTTTTTCAAAGATTAGAAAGAGATTTTTTGCGAGCGAGACAGATGTAAGTATCACAATCTCTCCTTAACGTGGGACTAGACAACGTTGTGTGATAGTTGTGGTTATATTATTATTATATCTATATTCTATATCTTCTATATGTATAAAATAAAGTCGTGGTAGTTACATATTTATAAATCAAAAACGGCTGAACCGATTGAGCTGAAAATTGGTAGGGAGGTAGCTAAGCACCAGGAGAAGGACATAGGTAAAAAAACTCATTTATTGCCAAGGTGGAACAAAGTTCGCGGGGTCAACTACTTATATGTTAAAAAAAAAATGGGTGTTTTTAACATCATGCGGACATTCATTACGCATGTATTTGCTTCGCATACGGGGCTGCTGCCCTTTTACACGCCCCGTGTTCGTAACCCACGCTACACATTAAATAGGTGTATGAAAAGGTCATTTGCGGGGGCTACGTGTGAAAAGCTATCTCGCATTTATTTATTTATTTATAACTAGCTTTTGTCAGCGGCTTCGCCCGCGTACATAAAATATAGCCTATGTCACTCAGGAGTAAAGTAGCTTTCTATTGTTGCTAAAATTTTTCCAATCGGACCAGTAGTTCCAGAGATTACCCCCTACAAACAAAAAAACACAAAAACAAAAAAACAAACTTTACCTCTTTATTATATTAGTGTAGATATTGGCACACCAACGACTTATTTACAAAACATTTAATACAATATATTTATAAGGGCATCCTGTGTAAAAAAGTCACTTATAGGTATGCACAACATTCACTAAGTAGGTGCACAGTCCTACCCTTATCCCATTTTATTTGGGGTCGGTGCAACATGTTTTTTCCTTCCACTCTGTCCTGTCACCCGTCACACTATCAGTAACTCCCTTTTCCTTCATATCACTCCTCACACAATCCATCCATCTTTTCTTTGGCCTCCGCCTTCCTCCCCATCCATCAACGTGTAAACTCAAAACTCTTTTTGTGACGCATGTCACAAGTAGAGCAACATTCACTAAGTAGGTCTTAATTCATTATTACAATTAGATTAATAATTAAAAAAAAAACTCGCATGCGTGATAAAACCGCACCGGCGCACGATATTAAAAACCTCCAAACTATACCTCGTTTGCCTTTCCTATACTTTTGACTTTGTTTTTATCATTAGAATTCTAGTTTTGCATAGGTATTTATTGATAAACTGGTTTGACAATGTTTTTTTATAAAGATCGCCTGTTATAGGCGTGGAGTTACGTATTTCGCACAAATTAGCAAGTCCATATTCTCGGAGATGAATGAACCGATTTTAATGTAAATAAGTATGTAAAAAGCCAAATTACAGACGCTAACAGACGATGCTCTAAAACGAGCTGTTATTGCGATTCATTTGACGATCTAAACTGAACTGTTAGAGGGTGCTAAGTAGTGCTTATAGCTCCATCTCACTTTCTCGATCGTACGCCTGACGTTTTAACACGTCATGGTAAGGCCATGGGTCTAAAAAAATAGTTGGTTTCCCCGTCTTCCTGAACCCTTTTGTTAGGGTTCCGTACCTCAAAAGGAAAAGAAAACGGAACCCACATAGGATCACTTTGTTTTACGTCTGTCTGTCTGTCAAGACCTTTTATCTCGAGAATGCATGAACGAATCGAGTTGAAATTAAAAATAATTAAGTTCGCGGTCCCTTGAAGCTGTGAAAAAAATAAAACTTCCAAGCTAATAATACTATAATATTAATATTATCCAACAATGGACCAGATTCTCCGAATAAGAGGCGCTAATTAACTTAAGCAATTATAAATTAAATGCTAATATTTACTTACTGTTTGCGTGTTCAGTCCGTTTACATAAGTGGGTGTTACTCGAAGTTGCTTAGTGTAGTGTGTACTCCAAGGTAGGGTATGTATTTTATACATATACTAGCGACGCGCCCCAGCTTCGCTCGGGTACTGATATTGAATATATTATTATAAATGCACATAAACCTTCCTCTTGAATAATCTATTAAAGAAAACCGCATCAAAATCCGTTGTGTAGTTTTAAAGATTTAAGCATACATAGAGACAGGACGACTTTGTTTTATACTATGTAATGTTTTATACTATGTAATGATGATATTGAGGATTTCAAAGTAAACCACAAATTGTTTCTCTGAAAATACAAAGCTTTGTTTTATTTAACACGCCTTTACAATATTACCACAATTATTATCGTTTAACTATGACAATTACACTTTTATCTCTCTCACCATTCAAAAGTGCCTGTTAATGACTGGTCTGATGTTCTAGGGGTAAGAGGCCCTGACTGCTATGCCGGAGGTCGTGGTTTCGATTCCCACCCAGGACAAATGTTTATGTGATGAGCACGATCATTTGTTCTGAGTCTATGTGTTATTTATCTATAATATGTATGTATTTAGAAATATACAAGTATGTTTATCAGTTGTCTAGTACTCATAACACAAGCTCTGCTTAGCTTGGGACTAGACGACGTTGTGTGATAGTTGTGGAATATATTTTTATAAACAAAATCGATTCTATATTTACACAACTCAGTTCTAAAACTATGACAACGAGCCATATGGGAATAGATTATGTAACAGAATCCCTACATTCGGACTATAACAGTCAGACGCGGCGACTCAATAAATATAGAGTTACGCAACGTTCGAGCGCTGATGTCTTATTGAATTAGTTTTTTTTATGTATAGTTTACACATGGTCTATTTATAGATGTCAATTTACTTATGACAGTACCTGACCGCGAATATGGCCGTGAGGACGTGGAGCCAACGTTTTGAAGCACAGTTTCATAGAGATTTGTTTTGGTAATGCTTTGTCTTCATCAATGCCATTATTTTGGGTTAGGATATCATCAAATGAATGTAGAAATACATTACGCCCGCAAGGGCCATGTACGCCGATCTGGGTGATTTGGTCTCTATATATTTTTTATGGCATCTAGCCTTGTAGAGCTACGTTAAACCCATGCCACGCGATGTGAGTCGCCTAATGTAGTTCCTACTTTACTTCTCTCGATGAGATTTTTAATGAATAAAACACCCCAGTGGTCTTTCAGTTACCCTTTGCGTTAATTTATATAGAACAATACTTCCACCAATATCCTGAATAAATAAGAAAAGTTTATGGACTGTGGATGAGACCACATTGGGTGAATATACTAGATAATTCAGACTCTGAACAATCATCATGTTCTCATTCTCATACCAATTTCATAGGGGTCTTCCAAACATGTCTTTTTCCGTACCGAAGTATAAAAAAACCTGTTGCGCAGACTCTACATAAATTGATCCCCAATATGATTAGCTTTAGTAGTATTTCTTGGCAGGGGCAACCTGTCGCGTCCGACCCTGGTGCTGGCCATGATAAGGAGCGAGATGGAATGAGAAGCAGCTACCTCTTTCTGCGTAGCAGTAAAGTGAGATTAAAAGTTGACGGAAAGCAAGCATGAGGAGACGTCTGTCTTCACGCCTTAGCCACACGGACTTACAGACGACGAGCAATAGCTAGCTCGCAGTCTGAGGGTCGAAACACTTTTTTTTTGTGGGATATAGTGTCAGACTTTTACTGACTAAACAACTCGCTCCTGTGCCTTCTTTGTCTTCGTTCTAGCACTCCCAGGTGACGAAAGAGATGCGTCTATTATCTTTTATACTGGTTAAATTTAAACAAGAATTACCTCATACACAACACAACGAGATACAGTATCTCATTGATAAATAATACATGTGTTGAGCGATACATTAATTAGCGTACACGGGTTTGCGTCAACACCCCATTGGAATTCAATAGCTATCGTGTGTCCCATATACATTGTTGCAAACCAATGTTGGATGTTCGTGGAGAATTCTAATGAGTTTTAGCTGTGTCCATCTATTACGTATTGATTATTTTGGCGGTAATAAAGTAGACTTAAGTTAGATAGATTAAACTTTATTGTACACCAAAAAGTTACAGAACTTATACAGAAACTTAAATTTATGGGTACAAAGGCGGTCTTATCGCTGACAGCGATATCTACCAGACAACCTTAAGATGGATCGTAAGAACTAAAAATAATACAGGGGGTAGTCTGCGGTGTACTACTAATGAATTAAGAACGGCCAACCCGACGTAAATTTTCATACAACCGCTCTAACGTGATTATAATGTTATTACACATCTTTGTTCTGATATTTTGGATACACCGATATCTTGTGGATATGATCTAAGCTTGTATAGAAAACAAAATATAAATCTGTGTAAGAGTAATCCAGTAAAGACCTCTAGAAAACTGGTATTTTACGTCAACGTTGACTATCCATAATGTACTTTTTTTTAAATATATTGATCGAGATTCTAAATGATGTCATATCAACAAAAAATGAAACCATGTATGACGTTGACGATAGGCGAGTGAGGAAGATCCACCTTAGTGAATGCAAGGTGCCCAGGCCACTGTTCTGGGCACATTGCTTGCAGAAGATGTGTTCGATGTAGCCGAAAAGTTCCGAATTGACGACCGAGTGTCCAAAGAAGTAGCATTGGAAAGCCTCCCACGATACTGGATGTATACAAACGACGTGTAAGCCCAGCTGTGGACGTTTTTCGGGCATCAGAGTGTTTCTCAGGTCGGCTTCCAGTAACCGGTGGGCGTGCCTACTTATCTGACGTCGAAAACCATGTTGCTAGCTAATACGCTTTGGTAATAAATTCGTAGTTTTACAAAATGACAGGTGGCGATATTTAGATGAATGGATGTTTAATCCACAACACACCGACAAACGATGTCTGTCCTTGAACCGGGGATATTTTGAATATAAAATATCGGATCTGGATTCGAATATAGACAGAGGAACAATATTATACCGGTTTCGCATAATATAAATATTAATTTATTATAGTTTAGAACTTTAGAATAGTTTCGTTTACGGATTTTAAAATTATAAAAGAATTTTGAAAATCGGTCCACAATAATTGGCGGAATAATCGCGTAACAGACACATAAAAACACATCGTCGAATTGATAACCTCTTTCTTTTTGAAGTCGGTTAAAATGTAAAATACAAATTGCTTGACATTAGATTTTTTTTTTCTAGTCAATATTATCATTTCTTTCACCGACCAAAACAAAAGAAAACTTCGCAAACCGTCTACGGAACTCGAAAATGTTTTGAACATCGTCGACCCGTGCGTGTTTTTATTAAGTTACGAACCCGTCTTTGGCAGTGTTCCTATATCAGCGACATTCAACAAGTTCCTGATGCGTTGTGACCGCATAGCTGTTCGTCGGACGCCCACGATGAACCGCAGATTGAGTCGAAGCCAGATGCGAATGCACCCTGAACAAAAGAATCTTTGTATAATATTACGGTATACAAATATCTGTTTACAATGCGACGGGCAACATGGCCGCGAAACAAATGAATACACAATGATGCACGGACCACCTGTAAAGCTGGGGATAAACTATCAGTTGTAATGAAGACTTGACTAACAGTCGCGATTGATATGTTAGACGGATATAATATTGTATTCAAATATATTATTAACTACATAATTATATCAATCTAAACGAATAGGTGCTAGCTGACTCGACAAATATTATTCTGACTTATAAATTATTTAAAAAAAAATTAGGGGCAGAAATAGGAGGGTAAATAGAACAATTAACTTTAAAATAAAAAAAAAACCGACTACGTAAAAAATTACTTTATAAAAACTGAAAATAAAAGAAGATCAGCCCAGTAGCTTAGAAACGACAACAGCGCACAGCTACTATATCGTGATGTTGTCATCATCATTTCCTCAAGCTTTATAGCAGCGGCTATAGATCAACGAAGACATTTATTTATTTATAAATAAACTAGCGACCCGCCCCAGCTTCGCACGGGTACTGATATTTAATATATTATGCATGTATTATACACATAAACCTTCCTCTTGAATCACTCCATCTATTAAAAAACGCTGCATCAAAATCCATTGCGTACTTTTAAAGATATAAGCATACATAGGGCATAGCAACTTTGTTTTATACTATGTAATGATGAAACTAGCACATAACACTGTACAGCCTGTATGCCTTATATCAAAGCTATTTACTTGATAGTTTGTTTCAATCCTAACGCTTAGTGATGCTGATGAACCAAGCTTTGATCCAGTTACAGTATGTAACGAACGTTAAACGTGCTTGACATATTGAGTCCGAGAGTCCTTTGTTCTGTATTATAAGGGAGACAACTATCTGCGGTCAATATTTCAAGTGGGCGTGGATGGTCAATGCTATTCTCTACTACAGTGAATATCAACCTATTTGGATTCTTTGTTTTTAGCAGGGACTAGAAGAAAGTTGATCTATGTTTATTTATCCTTAGCTTGTGTCTAGATATAGCTGTCAGCGATAACAGGGCCATTGCTATATTTGTATAAAATATAAAGTTTAGATATTTTATTCTATAAAAAACTTCAGCTCGCTTCATTAGCGTTAGAGGAAAATTAATCCAAGGGAACATATATCTGAGATAATGAAGCGTCGTATGTTCTGTTTCAGAACCAACCAACCAATGTACCAAGTAAGTGTACCAAGTGTACCCACATACCAAGTGTTATCGAAATCCGTTCAGCTGTTTAAGCTTGAAGAAATCACAAACATACACATACACTCACAAACTTTGCCTGGATAATAATTGGTTTGATGATCTTCATCATCATCATCAGCTTTATTAATGTTCCCACTGCTGGGACACAGGCCTCCTCTCTAGGAGAGGGTATGGGCCATAATACACCACGCGGGCCCAGTGCGAATTGATGGATGTCACATGTCTTCGAATTTTTGGTTCTAGGACATGCCGGTTTCCGCACGATGTTTTCCTTCACTGTTTTGAAAACTGTGTTGATGAAATAAATTACACAAAGTAATGCGCCTTGCTGGGTTTGAACCAGCGACCTACAACTCGTAAGTCGGGGTCTTTACCACTCGGCCACCACTGCTCTGACCGTACGATATGTTCTGTAATAATAAAAATACTAGCCCAATTTAGGTATGTGTAAACGCATCAATTTAGAACGGCTACACTTATTTGGAACAATTACTTTTTTGTGTTCGTAATTGTCAGAACAAAGTTTGTTTGAAAACAAAAAAAAAAAACAATTTTTAAAATTGCTCTCATGTCAAGCCGGGGCGGGGTAGTACGTATATTATAAAACTTTTTATCTAACTTTGCTGGCTAAACGGTATTTTATCTAACTGTACTAAGCAGTCTGTGTCTTGTTGACTGGCCAGTCAGTCTAGTAGTTAGTGATCCTGACTGCTATGCCGGAGGTGGGGGGTTAGATTCCCACCCAGGACAAATGTTTGTGTGATGAGCACGATCACTTGTTCTGTGTCTGGGTGTAATTTATCTATAATATGTATGTATTTAGAAATATATAAGTATGTGTATCAGGTGTTTAGTACTCATAACACAAGCTCTGCTGAGCTGGAGACTAGACGGCGTTGTGTTTCAGTTGTCGAATATTATATGTTATATGTGTCCGAATCGTCAATTGAAACAAAAATGTGCTATTTCGGTCACTGTGTCCGAATAGTCAGCAACTCAAAAATCACTCTCTGGCTATTGACTTTCTTAGCTACAGCTTCTTAAAAACCAGTTTTCCTTACTACTCTTAATAGTATAAAAAAAACACGTTTGTTAAATCAGTCTTTTACTGCTGTCATAATTTTGGAACCAATTTAAAAAAAAATACTTTGATTCATGGCATGATCATCGGTTAAGCTTTAGTATATAAATCACGACTACATATTATAATAATAATACCTTGTCTCTATTTATGATTAAGTACAAGTAACAGCAGTTAAAACTAAAAAGTAAAACTAGGTAGCGTTAGAGAATTTTTTTTGAGACCAGGGTCTTACTATGACGTTTTAAAATGTTAGGCAAATGAGCGAGAAAGAGGGATAGAGATATACACTTTATATAGTTCCCATCCCTTTAAGAAAGAAGAATGGCGAATAAAGTATGGCGCATACATAAAAATAAATAATAACTAAAACAACGAAATACTAAAAATATGCAACAATTCAGTTTAGGTCGGCAAATGGATCGTGTTAATAGCTCGTTATAGGGCCTCGACATTCTCAAACAGAATTATTCTGAATAAACAGAAGTAGGTTTAGTATAACTTTGAAACTTTCCTCACTCCACTCGAGGATTCCAGCGACTGGGACCGCGATTAACTCGGATCACGGTCCCGGTTGCTGGATTCATTCTTCTTTTTTAGGGTGGTCCGAGGCGCTGGAAGAAAAATGTTAAAATTGAATTAATCTGGCGACTGGGACCGCGGTCCGAGTTAATTGTGGTCCCAGTCGCCGGAATCCTCCACTCGGGCATTCTTTTATAATTTCCACCTTAAAAAGAGAGGGTACCTACGACCTTTTGCTTCCGAAATTCCTTCAGCTCCTTTTCACTACAACCCACAAGAATCCTTGCATGTTCTTTGACTTACAGTAGAATGTGTAATCCGGAAAATGCTTTGCGCACGATACACAAGACTCAAAAGATACAAAAACCGCATGCCATTGTTTGCCGACTTGTGCTCGTACGTACCATTCATCTGACCCGGCAGAGCTTGCGACTGTACCGTTATGACGCAGGGTTGCCACGCGCTGACTGAAATTTATACCGAGATATCTGGAAAGAATGGAGGGAGGCCTTTGCCTAGCAGTGGGATAACACAGGCTAGTTATAATAAAATAATAATCTACACTAATATAATATAGAGGTAAAGTTTGTTTTTTTTGTTTGTAGGAGGTAATCTCTGGAACTACTGGTCCGATTGGAAAAATTTTAGCAACAATAGAAAGCTGTTTTACTCCTGAGTGACATAGGCTATATTTTATGTACGCGGGCGAAGCCGCTTACAAAAGCTAGTAATTTATAAAACAACTTTATGCATATAACACTGTACAAAGGCCTTAAGCATTTTCTACCAGTAATATTAAATTTAAATTTTAGAATGAGTAACTAAAGCAAAATAAAAAGAGGAAAGGATGTATATCTTGATTTAATTATGCAAAAGTTAAGCAATTTTCGGCGTACAATAAAAAATTAAATAAAAATATGAATAATAAAATGTTCAGTCAGTGAATGCAGTGAAAGTTAAGCACTAGGTATTTACTAAGTATTTTTTTCCTGCAAGATAGATAAAATAATGACTTATACTTTTGATTAATTAAAAAAAAAGTGAAACAATTGTAAAAAGTTAAGCGTAACCAATTAGAGCAGTTATTTACGATACAAAATACAACACTTAAACATGTAAATATATCAAGGAAGCGTATTTATTAGCTACTTGCCATTCCATTCTAGATAATGTACAATACATACATGTAAATTTTGGTTTCCTACAGTTATCGCATTGCAAATAAATAAATATTTATAAAGAAATTATTATCATTGTCACGAGTAAACACACACTACCGATAAGTTTTATTGTCCTAATTCCGATAACGATACTTGTAACAATACATTGTCTAGCCTAGTTCTTAATTTTACCATGTAAATAGTAGCGTGCGTAGTTTGTTTAATCACAACAGAATGCGTATTGCGAGTTGGTTTTATTTTAACGCTATCGGCACGTTTCTGACGTTCGGCGCTCCGAACAAAGGAATTGAAGGCGTGGCCAATTCCTAGCGCTCGACGGTTACGAAACGACAGTATCTTGGCTAAGGGGGCAGAGTGTCAAACGTGGGAAAAGTTCCAATCGCGTTAATGTGAAAACAACTTGGACTCAGCGCACAGAAAATTGCAGATGTCGTGTCGAAATTAGTCGCGCGTCAGATTAGACATTTTATGTCCACAATATCCCTAATAACCATTAATGAAAAACTGCCAGCCCTAACGACGGCCTTCACACGAACAAAGCAAAAACATCATTATTGCGCCTTGGCATATGGAATGACTATTTTTTAACGTGTAACGGAACAGGAACTGACATGCTAACCTTAAAACGAGAGCCATGAATCCTCATCCAATTAGCTTTGTACATTAGCGGTGGTGTGACGACACTTAGTACATTTTGTGTTTGTTTACGATACTTATAATAATGTACAGGGTGTCATTGCCATCTTAACGCAAACGAATAGGTACCATAGATCCAGTACATGATTCTGGACCTCCGGAAAAAAAAGATAATTAAAAAAAATACAAAAAAAAAGTATATAAAACAATCATCGAGGCAAATAAAGTCGTTATTTTAGAATAACGACTTTATTTGCGATTTTTTTGATCAGTCAAACCCGATGACATTTTTAATTTGGAATGTAATGCACTCATTTTTTTTGTAAAAAAATGTTAAAATGGCGTTTTTATACAGTTTAATTTAAAAAACGTAAACAATTCATAAAAAAAAAGAAAAACGGACAAAAAATTCTGGTCTCCCGCTCCGCCCAAGAGCGGGTTTCGTCATTGGATGATTTTCACCTACCATAAAAAAAAAAAAAGGTTTGGAATATTTTTAACTTTTTGCCTAGAAACGTATTGCTAAAGCTTTATGTTCCCCTTCTCCCGAGAAAGGAGGCCTGTACTTTGCGATATAGGTTAGTTCAATTACATCCGGATTGTCCTCTGCTGCACAAGCATCTCTGTTATAGGATTCGGACCGTACCTAATCTACTTCGCAGACGCAGAATTACCCTTTGTTATTAACTAATCAATCTTATGTATGAGAGCCCCTCTTACATTTTTATTTTATTCTGTTTTTAGTATTTATTATTATAACGGCAATAGAAATACATAATCTGTGAACTTTTCAACTGTCTAGCTATCCTATCGGAGGTTAATGAGATACAGCCTGGTGAAAGACAGACGGATAGTAATAGTGATAGCAATAGGGTTCTGTTATTACTCTTTCTCAAAACTGTGAAGGAAAACATGGTGAGGAAACCGGCATGTCCTAGAACCAAAAATTCGAAGATTTGTGCCATCCACCAATCCGCACTGGGCCCGCGTGGTGGGTTATGGCCCTTTCTTCCTAGAGAGGAGGCCTGTGTCCCAGCAATGGGAAAATTAAAAAGGCTGATGATGATTGATTACTTTTTCAGTACGGAACTCCAAAAAACGACTGTCTCCTTCAAACCGCTTTAATATTTTTAATTAATGAAAGTGTTCTCCGTTTCCGTGTAAGCGCGAAAATGTAAACAAGTTTAATATATTAAGGTCGACAAGGTCGTATAAAAATTTAACAGTCCAACAGTTGTCCGTTTGCCCTTCATTATAGCTCAGTGTTGTTAACCTTTTGTTATTTTTCCCCTTTATTAACCAGAAAAGGAATTTAAAATCTATAAAAAAATCATTAACAAAAACAATTAATTTTATCGACGTTAAACCGTAATTTTAAATTCCATCCAGTAATTATTTTCTCAGTTTAGCGTAATCATCATCATCATTACATAGTATAAAATAAAGTTGCTTATTCCTATGTATGCTTAGATCTATAAAATTACGCAACGGATTTTGATGCAGCTTTTTAAAATAGATAGAGTGATTGAAGGGGAAGGTTTATGTGCATAATACATGCATAATATATTCAATATCAGTACCCATGCGAAGCTGGGGCGCTAGTAATAATTAATTCTTGAATATTAATTTCGATTTTTTAGAACAATTTACAAACAAGAGATCTTTGAAATACTGTTTTAGTCCAAAATGGACGCGTAAAAAAAATACATTAAAAAACCTTTCTTGCAAAAAATGCAATTGACTACCAAACTAAAACACAAAAAAAAATGCATAAAAACTTTTGTTATTCGTTACTCCATTGTATTTTTGTTTTTGTTGGTTGTATTGAATAAGTTTTTAGGTGTCCTGTGTACTATCGCGGTCATTTCTGCCTGATGATAATTAAAAAAAAATCGCTTAAATCTTGCGACGATAACAAACCTTTCATGTTTTCGTTTTGAGTGCAAGCAAAATTGAACTTAGCGGTAGTAAGTCGGAAGCATTTTTCATGCCTATAGAAATGATAAAATGCATGACTAATAAGACGATGATTGAGCGCATCCCTACTGTCGTCGCGTATTATCTCCCCCGCACTAGCGTCTTTGACTTTACACGTAGATGGATGGAGAGGAAGAGAGAGGCCGAAGAAGAAATGGATAGATTGTGTGAGGAGTGATATGAAAGAAAAGGGAGTTAGTGATAGTGTGACGGGTGACAGGATAGAGTAGAAGAAAAATGCATGTTGCACCAACCCCAAGCAATATGGGATAAGGGTAGGATGATGATGACTAGCGTCTTTGACATTCAAAAACAGAATTACGGGCCTTTTTCATGGCGTCATACATTTTGAATAGGTTTTTGAGTAAAAAATAAATGATTCTTGTGTTACTTTTATCTTTGTTAGTAGCAAATGGCCATCTAGTCCATCTATCTACACATAGTTTTTTTTTCATTAATCATAGAGCAAAGAACCGCTCTCGAAGGCCAAGTCTAATCCAATACATTGCTTTTGGAATTGACTCTAACCTAACAATATCTCAATCTCTATGTATATTTACATTTTTTATTTCTGATGATGTCGTAAAACACTTGTTTACTTTTTACCGCGTTGATTCTGACCATCAGTATACTCTTGAGCCCTAGCAAACGCCGGCGTTCGCACAACTATTGTGTTTCTATTATGTCTCTAATTACGGTACTTGAAAGGTTAATGACTTTACTAAAAACGTATGTCTCTTTTTTCGCAGATGGGAGCAGGCGCGACAGGGCCAGGTGGACGGCGGACCCTGGAACTGATACTGAGTGGAGGGCTTAAGTCCTTAGCAAGACCTGCGAAGCCAGTCCGCAGGGCAGCTTCCAGAGATTCTGTGCTGTCGCAGCCACAGCCTTTACTCGAAGGTGAGTACCATAGAAATATAAAAAGCAGCTCTTTTCTTATATCTATGGTGAGTACCATACATTACTAACAACTATTGTAACAATCTTTAAAAGTGGGCTACTCGGTTGCAATTTAGCGTTTCAAACAAGATCACCGTAGTAGGAGCTTGTATTGTGTATTTGGTTTGTTTTGCGGCTGCATGGATTTAAACCACGCATCAACAATATTCGAAATTAAATCAATCGACAAAACGCCTTTAAAAGGTGCGTTTTCTCAACTGGTTAGTTAGCTAGTAGAATCAAGGACGTTGAAGGTCATGGTTTATGTATGCTCTTTTTCTCTTTTTTTATGGTAGGTAAAATCGTATAAGGACGGATCCTGTCCTTGGGCGGAGAGGGAAACAGTGACAGACTCCTACTGACTTAATCTTCTTAATAACCTACCCCACTTTCTACGTTGCCATATATATCAGAACTAGAGCCTTCCTTTCAGACACGAACCTTTGGCCTGGTCGCTTCTACACAGATTGAAACTAGCAAGGCACTTGGTTTGGGACGTTGATTTACAACCATTGGCTCAACCCTTTACCTAATGATCCATTAAGCAGACCTTGGCATCCTTTTGACCTCATCACAATTTTTTAACTAATTACGTTATCTGTAATAGTGTTATTTATTACACACGCTCGAACTTGGCACGACGGCTTCGGTCCATCCCTTTATAATTTCCAGCGTAAATATGATTATAAATATAGGATTTTATTAGTATAGTATTATAGTAACATGACATACGAAGTTTCTCTTATGCGGAGACGGTCGTAGCGTGTCTAATCAGATTCATCATCATCATCATCGTTTCAGTCGACCGACGTCCACTCTTGGACATAGGCCTCCTCATGTGTCACCCCAACGAACGGTGCTGTGTATCTCGCATTCATCGTATTCCCATGGCTCTCATCAGATCATTTATCCATCATGATGGTTTTCCATCGCTACGTCTTTCGGTGTTCTTGAACCTTTCGGGTCCATCGAACGTCTGTTCTACGAGCGATGTGCCCTGCCTACTGGACCTAAAGTTTGGCTATTCATCGGGCTATGTCGGCGAACTTGGTTCTCCTTTTGATATGTTCATTCTTTCCTTGATATGATGTGAATATGTCGGCTGGTTTGATTCTCCTGCGGATATCTTCATTCGTGATATCCGCATTCATGATGGAGTACGCTCACCTAGAAGGAATCTATTCACTCTTGACTTAAAGAACCCTTGGTTATAGCTATCAGGAAATAAAGACACCGTTGTTATCTATGTGTACTAGTATAAGAAGCTTCAACGAATCAGGTTTATCCTAATTAAGGTCTCAATATTCCATGGAAGCTTTTTTCAAGCCACATAAACGTATAAACAAGCTATATAAAAAGCTACCTTCCTACTAGGTACGTTGAAGTAATCCCCTGACGATACATAATCTGAATTAACAAACGGCTTTTGGCTCCAGTTGCCATTGCCCTAGGGAAATAGCGTGAATTGACATTAAATATTTACCGTTTCTGAATTAGTTGGTGTAATGTGAGCCGCTCGTTGTAATAAGGTTGTGGGTTCGAAACTGGGCAAAAATCATACTGGTACTAGTATAATTTTATGTACTTTTAGGGTTCTGTACAAAAAGAAAAAACAGAACCTTTATAGGATCACTTTCTTGTGCGTCTGATTGTTTTGTCAAGATCTTGGGAACGCGTGGCTTGGAGGTATCGAGTTCAAATTAAAACTACATACTCAGGCCTGTGGTCTTTCGAAGCTGTGAAAATCAAACTCCTAAGCCAACGAAAAAATAAAATTATACAGCCGTTTATGTTACAAAACGTTTATGTTACACTCTCAAAGAATTCAAAATTCTCAAGATATGTTTTACCAAACATAATTTTAGCTTCAGATAACGTTAGCGACTTTTGAATACTATTCGTTGAGTTAATAATATGCGCTTTGCCAAAATCGTTGAATGAAACAGTTGATAGATGTAACGGGTATTGTGGTAAAGAAATAGCAGTTAATTCGTTAACATTAGATTAACAGTTAAAAAAGCCGTTGAATTAACGCCCACTTCTACAGCATGGTTGAAGTCTGCTGGGGACATGGGTATTGTGAAAGTGATCGCCAGGGCCCTGGAATGAAGAAAACTAAGGAATAGGGTAGTTTTTTATTCAGTAAAAGACTAACACTATCATCTAAAGGGCGGGAGAAGTCATTGGATGATTTTTGCCTACTAAAAATTAAAGTAAATTGGGCTATAGATAGATTTTATATATTTATTTAATTCTTGATGCACACAAGACTACAGAGGTGGACTTAATGTCTTAAGGCATTTTGTACCAGTCAACCTATCTAGGTTGATTAGGCATAGGCCATATATGGCCTAGGAAAATGATTGATAAATTGAACTAGATTCTACCAAGAAGTGAATCATTAATATGTCAGACTTGTTGTAAAGAGCAGTGTTTTACTCGGAAGTTTGTTTATGTTACACGAGGGCTTCTCGACATGTTCTGTAATTGGAAAACATCGCTCACCGTCAATATTTGTGCTTGTTTGAACAAGTGCTGTATGAAAGTTTTTTATTTTTGTATTTCTCATATTGCCTCTTAGCTCTATGTTTGAATATGAGCGATATTAGATTTTTCAAGTACATATTTCTGCTTTCTTTAGGCATCTATATACGTCTTTAGCCTTAGATAATGTTGAAAAGAAAATATGTAGGTATAATTTCTAAAAACAATATTATTTCTAACTTTATGATAACGATCCATTGTTGCTCTGTTATTTGCCACAGGATATGTTGATTCATTATTTAGGGTCCCGTAGTCAACAAGGAACTCTTATAGTTTCGCTGTGTCTGTCTGTCCTTCCGCTGATAATCTCGGTGACTGTTAGTAGTCTGAGGGTTCTGTTACAATGTGAAAAATTTGTAGCGGACGGGAAATTACAGAACTTTGTATTGTGCGTGGACCGACAGGCTCTTGGCCGGTTTTTTACACATTTACCTTTTTTCAGAAACAGGCGTAGGTAGAGGTATAAAGCTGAATTAATATATTATGCTGGTCTGTTATTCCGTGGAGCAATGAAAAAAAAAAAAACAATCTTATAAATCAACGTAATCTAAAGATATGGCCGTTCATACTGCGTGGAAGAGAATATATTATTGTCTTGCAAGGAATAAAAAACCTATGTGGTACTTTTCGCTGACTTATATTCTGAAAGGCAAGGTTTCAAAGCACAAGTTTAGGAAAAAATAGTCAAATCTTTTTGTATTTACATAAAAAAATTATAACTTTTTTTTTGTGATACTTAAAAATTGAGACTCAATTCGGGAATCATACTACTTACATTCGTAAGTTTGGACGGAACCTTTGGTGTGCGAATCCGACTCAACCTGAACCGATTTTTATGCCCTTGCATTTTGTACTTCTTGGTATTTTGCATTTCCATTTCCTAGTCAATCAAGAGTTCTTTCAGATTGGTTGTGACCCTGCGTTCCTCTATAATTTCACTGTATTATGAGCTATGTTATGCAATAACGTGTCAACCCTATAAAACCTAAACCGGAGAAATCTTAGCTCAAAGAAATTTACAGCTACATAAAATACTCATAAGGTATTCGGATTGTATTCAAAACTTATTAAATGGGTTATCATGTGTTGTAGTGATTCAAACACAGCATAATAGAGTGAGAGTTATAGGGAAAATAAAAATAAATGAAATAATGATCAATTGTTTATTGCAAAATTTAACCAGAGCATTTTTATGTGCTAAAATGTTTTGAAAGCCCTTGACATATTATTGTTAATTAATAAAAATAATTAAGAAATGTGGGAGGCCCTTTTCCTGTGCTTAAGTCATGCTCAAAATGTTTGTAAGTTAACGAATATGAAGCAGTATTATGACGTTTAAGATGTAAATCCTGTTTTAACTGAGCTAAAGTTGTTACATCGCTACTGTTGGAAGATTCTTCTCCCTCAGATTGTTTTCTTTTCTTATTCTTCTTTGTTGTCGTTTTTATTACATAAATGCTCGTCACGAGCCATTGCGACAAGCTTCTGTGCTCTAGAGTTCATGATGAATACCTGCAAATAATTCATTATTGGCTTTAGTTTCATAATATAAAAAGTATTATACGATGCATGGTTATAGCAAAAACCTAAAACTTTTCATATCAATTTCGCAATAACCTATTAAAAATTTTTTTTTTTTTTTTTTTTTTATAAGATACTATCATCTGCCTACAACAAGTATATATAGACATTCTTGTATGTTATTGTAACCTTCCCTCATAATAATATCAGGTTATCTTTGGATTAAATTATAGAATAATATAAAAAAAGTTAAATACACTAAGTGACCGTTCCAGCTACGAGTATTTATGCAATAACCAGTTATAAATTATACAAATTTAAATTGTTAGATTTTTCGTAACTATCGGGAAATTATTTCATTTCATTCCATTTCCACGGTTATTTGCGATGAAAAAAACTACTTCAGCGCGTTATTAGTTGTAGTACAGGAGAAAACATTAAAACAAACACTGAAAACTTACCTTGCACCTTGTTGCAGCAACTAGATAATTAAAAACTCTTGTAAAATGATTCAATTCACACAATCCAGTTACATGAATATTAAAAAATACTTGTAATATATTAAAATTTACACTGAAAACCGCTTAACCAACAGAAAACAAAATTTTAAAGTGATTGTCACAGAAGAAAAGCGCACACGCGCGCTTTTCTTTTTCGTGACAGGTTTGTAATCGATTATTGCAAAATTATTGAAGACTAGTTCCGCAAACTGCAGAAACATTTTTGTGGTATTTGGCGTTTTTATAAATTTTGTACATGCCTCTGCATTTTTTTAAGGGTTCAAGAGACTGACTACAAATGCTAGATGGCGTTAACTTAAAAATCATATTTTTGTGGGTTAACAGATTATTGCATAACATGGTTCTTATATGCTTGTACTGTGTACATGTACAGCTAAGGAGTGGAAAATATAGTCAGTAGGGAACTGGAGTTTATGTTTCTCGATAGCTTACAGCCTTTAAGTCAAGAGTGTATAGGTTACTTTTACGCAAGCGTGCTTCATGATTGTCCACATCATCACTTACCATCAGGTGCAATAGTGGTCCATCGCCCTATCCATTAAAAAAAAAAAACAAATACAGTGTACGTTTAATTTCTGAATGGCGAATTCATTAACACTTTTTCACGAAATCTAGATAAAAACTGTTGTATTTCCTCCTTTTATATTTTTTTGTAGTTAAAAAAAAATATCTCTCGGTTGATTGTCAAGGCTTGAAAATAATTTAGTTTTAACTTTTTATACTTTTCTCCTTACCGCCATATCATCATAATTTGGCAGTCAAACACTTACCTTTCACAAATTGGAAAGTTAAGTTCGAAAGCGTTAATGATCCTTTATTTCCATTTCTGTATTTATCTGGTAATTACATCCTGAGACAAAACTCTTATTTTTGCTGCGTATTGATGAAATAGCATAAAACATTTTGGGAAAAAAAGGTTTTTTTTACTTACCATAAAAAAAAACCATACGGTGCTTGAGGATGTCACATGTCTTCGAATTTTTGGTTCTAGGACATGCCAGTTTCCTTAAGATGATTTCCTGCACCGTTATAAGAGCAGCAGTTTTTTTTATGGTGGCAAAAATCATCGAACGACTAATCCCGCTCTTGGGCGGAACGGGAGACAATGTCAGACTCTTACTGGCTAAACGACCCACCGTTCCTTCCTGCCTTAGTTCCAGGGCCCCGATGTTTCGCTTTCCCATTAACCTTTGGCCCCAGAAGGCTTTAACCCTGCTGGGCCCCTACAGCTGCTGACAACTCCATGAGGCGCGCGGGAACAGTGAGCAATAGTAATGAAATAAATTACACAAAGCAATACGCCTGGCTGGGCTCGTACTCGCGACCTACAACTCATAAGTCGGGGCCGTCAATAAAGCATAAAACTTTATATTTTAGTGTCTATTACAATAAGTAAATACCTACACAATTTTTAATAACTTTTTTAGCTAGAAATGTTGAAATACTTATTCGTTTCCAAGTGTACTTCATTCGAGATATTAGTTTTTAACAAAAGCCATGCCAAGTTCATATCTGAATAGATTTATACTTCAATAAGTTTCAATTGAAGCAGACATTTAAGATATTGAAGCTGAAAGGAAATATCTCTGTGGGAATAATTCTGCAGGTATTCAGAATTTAATATCACAGAGGTGGCTGGATGGTTAGTGGCTTAGAGACTTAATGAGATCACTCGCAAACTAATTGAAACGTAAAAACGAATAGAAATTAGAATTTCGATTAAAGTGATTTCAGAAATGTGCTTTTGATTAATCTACTACGGTATTGTTCCACTTAGCTTATTGTATTCCATAACTGGATATTTTTCTCCTACCCATGGAAACCCATGTTTTTGGACCTAGGTTATAGTACAATACTCGGAAACCCGCGTTGGATATGTCCAACAGTGGACGTAGATGTCTAGTACGCACAGGCCCTTTCGTTGTGGCGATACTTGGGACAGGCCCTTAGGCTCCAACGAAAAGGCCTGTGCGTCTCGCACCCACAGCATTCCCGCAACTCTCACCAAGTCAGATTGGTAACAGGACATATTTTTGGATAGATTGACAACGTTGCTTCCACGTCACTCTGAGGTACTTTTTTCCTCTAAATTACTAATCAGTGTCCTTTCTTCCACCAGGTCTTCGGAAATGCTCAACAGTCCTCGCGCTAACAGACCGCGAGAAGTCTTCAGAGCCGATCAGGGCTCACAATAGACTACGCGCGCCCTCCGTCTGCTCCCGTTGTTCTTCGCTGCTCTCTCTCGCCGGCGCTGGTGGTTCCAGGTACGTAAAAGTCCTTACTTCAGGTATTACAGATCTTCAGAGATCAGGGCTCATAACTCCTCTCCTCAACTCTTTCTGCTCCTATTGTTTGTCAATGCTGTCTTTTGCCGGTGCCATCGGGCCTAGATATGCACAAGTCCTTACTACAAGTGCTCTAGATCCTCAGAAATCAGGGCTCACAACAAACTGCGGGCGCTTTCCATAGTTTCTTGCTGGCGTCTGGGCTCCAAGTAAACAATAGATCCTCCGCACGAGTCTCTCGAGATCAGATTGCGTGAACTTCGTCAAAACGACTGTTTCTGCACTTGTCTGCTGCAATCACATGCTAGTTCATATTGTTTTGTTCCCAAAAATGTCATCACTATGATGTTCCCAATGCTCCACTCCACAATTAAGCCTCTGTTCTGTGGGCTTCGAAGTTGTTAGATAGATTCGCAGCGAACCTGGAATACAAAGAAGAACTTAAAGAACACAGGAGAGTTCTCCATACAGACCTGTTTTATGATTTTCCACCCAATAAAAGAAAACAACTGTCCATTTTGTGAGAGGAAGTAGGCCGAATTCCTAATCTTATCGTAATTACTGCTTTTTTTATTGTGGGAAAAATCATCTATTGTTGAATCCCGCCCTTGGACGGAGCGGTATAACAGTGACAGACTCTTACTGACTAAACGACCCACCCCTTTCCTTCTTAACCTTCACACCAGGTTCTGACCTTTCTTTCAGAAGCCGTACCGGGGCCTCAGAAGGCTTCGGCCCTGCAGTTGGACCTCTTCATTTATCGTAATAACTGATCTAATCTAATCGATATTTCCACTTGCCAGGTATTCCCTGGACGGCGCTGGCGGAGGGTTCGTACCGGCTGCCCCTATCAACTGCAAGCTCTGTTTGGAAGATGCCACGGCTGACAAGGTGACCCTCATCTCCGGATGCGGATGCTCTTTCTGCACCAAGGTTAGTACATTAGAATGAAGTAGCTGATGTTCGTAATCCCACTTGTATTCTAAGACGGAAAGAAAAGATTGTGCCAAGACACACAAATCGAAACACTATGCATTTGTAAAGATAAAATAAAAAAAAGTAAAGTACTTTTTTCCGAAAACTAAAATCTTTAAGTAAAAAAACAGCTGAGCGTGTTCAATGGCCGTATAGTTAGTACGCATCGACCGACAAATTACCTACGGTCATTGAGCTCGCTCAGCTGTTCTGTTCTGTCGGTGTTTAAAATTTTACGGTGTATAATACCTGCTCTAGTCTCGGTTAAACTCGAGAACGGCTGGACCTATTTTAGTCATGAAATATTCGTTATACGTGGGGTATTAGGAATATTTTCATTCTTAAACAACATCATCTCTTATTAAAATGTAATTTTAAAATGAATTATGCAGGTTCTGGTAATTCCCGTAAATAGCATTATCCTTATAATGCGACATGAACTTCGCCAGGTGAGCTAGTATCGGTATAAAACATTCAGACGAGAACTTGAGCACCTCGTCCATTCTTAGGAGTCGGTTAAAAAGTGTAGATATCTACTAATTTTCATTTAAACCGCATATATTTCCCAACTCCACGGTACGTGACCCTATGATATTTTTATAACAATGCGCATTACCTTGAAAGGTGATGTAAAAAGGAAATAATATAATAATATCTAGTAATTAATTAAAAATGGAATTATTCATGCTACTGAGAATAATGAACCAGACGGGTTTTGAGTCATTAAATATTTTAATATGTTCACTACTTGGAAAATGTGCTTTGTTTTTTAGTTTGCGGTTTTATATTTAACGGGCGCCGTAGACAATACCTCGCTTTTATTCTTTAAAATAGGAAAGCAGATAATTATTGCATGTTTAATACCCAGTTTTTTTGAGATATAATATCATCATCTTCCTGCCCTTGTCCCGTTTTATTTTGAGATATAATATAAATACAATAAATATTCCACAACTATCAAACAACGTCGTCCAGTCCCAAGCAGAGCTTGTGTTATAAGTACTAGACAATACACTGATAAACATTCGTATATATTTCTAAATACGTACATATTATATTATAGATAAATTACACACAGACACAACAAATGATTGAGCTCATCACATAAACATTTGTCCTGAGTGGGAATCGAGCCCACGATCTCCGTCAAAGCAGACAGGGCCACTAACCACTAGACCAACATGCCAATCAAATGAATATGAGGTTGAGGGTTTTATTATGTTTATCTCAAAAACTTGGTATTAAACATTCATAATTATCTGCTTTCCTCTTGCGAAGTATACTGACTTATCGAATACCGATTATTAAATCGATTCAAATCGTCGAATCGATTCAATTATCGGTCTTCTTAAATGGGTAAGCCAATAAAACTGCAGTCATAAATAAAGTTATAAAACATGCACATTTCTACATTTCACAACCTGATCTTAGAGGCGAGGTCAATAACCCGACTTGGAGAAGGTAGACTAACCTAGAACTAAATAACGCTACAAGTTGGAATAGTTTATTTAAAATAAACATATGTGTAAACGTTATATCAATAGATTTGTTATATTTGACACCGTTACTATGTATTTTACAGTAATTACAGTCGTAGAGGTAAAGTCAGGCACATCACTCTGTATTAGGAAAGCAATTTGACTCGTTACTTATTATAGTTGACATCAAATAAAATGTCTGTTTTGACATTTGGATTTCTACCGGACAAATCACTGTTGTCCAGTATATTGTAGCTACTACTAAAATAATAAGGGGTACGGGGTAGTAGTGTTATTTTAGCTATTAAATAGGTTTTTTTTTATGGTAGGTGAAAATCATCGAATGACGAAACCCGCTCTTGGGCGGAGCGGGAGACCAGTGTCAGACTCTTACTGACTAAAAAACTTACCTCATTCCTTCCTTGCCTTATACCTAGAGCTGCGGTAACAATTTCACACAAACTGGCAGCTCCAGAAGGCTTCGACCCTGAAGGGCCCCTACAGTTAGCTATTGAATAGGTAGAGTGCTATATTTACTTAAAGTTACACAAAGTAAGTAGAGCTGATAATACTTCGTTTAAACTCTTGAGCTCCAAGCCAACGCATTGACTTCGTCTTTCTATTATGTATGATGTTTCAAAAGGTTTAAAACGAATCAATACTTCATTGCATTCCATGGATGGTATAAAATATTGCTAGATCAATAACCCTGTCGGGCACAGCAAAAGTTAGGAGAGAGGATGAAGGCTATAATCATAAATACGACGACTATCGACCATCGTCGACCGCATCGTCGCTTTCCATCAGGTCAAGTGCGAACCTATAATCAATAAAAAATGAAGGATGGATTGTGTGAGAAGTGATATGAAAGAAAGAGGAGTTAGTGATAGCGTGACGACCGACAGGACAGAATGGAAGAAAAAACGTATTGCGCTGCCCACAAATAAAACGGTACTAGAGCAGGAAGGATGATAATGACGACTAAAGCCGGGGAACGGGATTCCTTCAAAACCTTTTTATTTAAGAATTTTAGTACCAACTGTTTTTACTAATAAAAACAAGCAATAAACTAGGTAAGGTTTTTGTTCATAATTTGCACCCAACCGTGCGAAGCCGGTGAGGGTCGCTAGTCTTAAATAAATACGTTAATCAAATCACGGCTACTCAGCGTGACCGTTTTAAAAATGGTAATAAGGTAAAACTGTGTTTTCAGTACTATAAATAATAAGTGCTGAATTATACTAAAACTAGCTTTTGTCAGTGGCTTCGCCCGCGTAAAAGTAGGTTTAGTTATACAAACTTTGGACAACCATTTTAATTCTTTAGGAGATAAAGTTTGGAAAATTTTATTAATGCCTATGTCATAGAAAATTTCACGCTCCTAGTCCCCGTAGTTTCGTCTGTGCGTTATAATATGTCAGTCAGTTTCTCCTTTTATGTAGGTTATTCATTACTGAAATGAAAGTAAAAGGGAAATAATTCCAGTAAACACTTAATGCTGAATCTAAACTCTACTAATTTGATACTGGATGTACAATTTTTTTTTTAATGTAGAACGATCTCGCTACTAACGAGATCAAGTTTTTTTATTTTTATTTTACTGATTATATCACAAATAGATTTACTCGTATTGTCAATGTGCATAAAATTAGCTGCAAAGTGACGCGGCATGGCAGCGCAGCTGCAGCGTTGTCGCCGCGCTGACGTCGCGTGGCACGACTAATTTAAAGGCTAGGGCAATACGGTAGTCTTTGTATTGACTGGTTAGATTTCCTGGTCTCTGCCTACCAGACGACTGTAACGACGACTTTCTCTAATCATACTCGACGGTGTTAAAGTTAAATAATAATTTTCGTTTAAATTATTATTATTCATGTTAGCTTTGCACTCAGCCTACATAAACTAAGAGTGCTGAGTGACTTTTGCTTGGAAATCGACGAAGTTAAAACTTTTTATTGACAGAACGGTTCTAAAATGACCTACTAGACGATATTAGTGCATATACCTACTATCACTTTCCTTGTGTCAATATTACTGACTATGAGAACGGTGATGTTCTGTTAGGCTTACTGTCCACGGACGCGTAGCTTCATAAACGCGTATAAGTCACTAGCCTTCTGCCAGCGGCTCCACCCGCGTGAAGGTTCTCTATACCAACTTTAGAACCCCATTACATCCCTTTTGGAGCTGAATTTAAAAAAAACCCTTTCTTAGTGTTCGCCTACGTCATAAAGGGAAGCCTTGTGCAAAATATCACGTTCCTAGTCCCAGTAGTTTTGGCTGTGCGTTGATATGTCAGTCAGTCAGTTTTTCCTTTTATATATTTAGATTATACGCTTGGCGTACCTACACGAGGTAAACTGTGTCGATGAAGCAGCGACGACACGACGGCACGACGTTGCCGCTGCGTGTAAGCTGCACGCTTCACGCTTTTTTTTACCACAGGGCAGGCTGTTTCGTATTTTTAACAGCTCATCAATTTTTGTACCTTATTGAAGCGTCACTCGCGAGTGTCTAGAGAACTAATTTGACTAATATTGTAAGCGGCGAGACATTACCAGTTTTAGTACCGTAGACACTCGCTACAGTCGCTGTGGCCGACAGCGCCAATATGGCGAATATCAAATGGGGACAAAAGCACTTAGACGACTGTCAGTCCAATGTTTAATAGAGAGAGGTCAGTGATTTATCCAAATTGCTGGTGCCCATGACTTCATCCACACGAGGCTCAGCATAATAGCATTTCGTCAGAAGTTTTTTTTATTGCTCGATAAAGATTTCTTATTGCTCGGATATATTTTTACAAGCTTTTTATTAGCTTGCAATGTATGTATGTTCGGCTCAAATCTTGCAACTCAATTTTGAAGCAGACATCTTCAACCGATTGAGCTGCAATTTTGCGTGCAGGTGTAAATCGCATGACAATGCAATATTATGATGACATCATGGAGCTGATCTGATAATGAAAGCACGAGGTAGCCATAGGAGCTTTATAATTAAACGGCACAATCACACTGAGTTTGGGCTCGTGTGAATTGTCTTGACGAGTTTTAATTATATAAGTATAGACCACCGCTATAAAAGCTTGTTCTGAAAAAATATTTTCATTGAAATCTTGTTAAAAAGTAGCTTAAGTTACTCCTTATAACACCAGCTTGAACTAGTGAAAGTTCCGTCAACATCAGACATGCAGGCAAACATTGAAAAAAAGACTTTTTTGCTACGCTTAATATATACTTTCATATGCATTGAGTAAAAACAGATACTTTTTTTTTACATATGTATGTTTAGCATTGCCAGTTTAGTTAGGCTATTGTTGGGGAAATGTTGGTAAGTGGTAATCGTAATTGGATGACGCAAGGAAAGTATAGCTTAGTGGCGCTAGTAACTGAAAAGTTGAAAACGGATAGTTTGTCTTGGTATGCTTATGTAAAAAGGAAAGAAAAAGGAAGGAAGAAACTAAAAGAGTTATGAGTATACCTACATGTGGATGGATTGGAGAGGGAGACCAAAGAAAAGATGGATGGATTGTGTGAAAAAGGTAGCGTGACGATCGGAAGACACAGACAAGACAGAATGGAAGAAAGAACGTCTTGGCGCCAACCCCAAGTAATACAGGACAAGGGCAGGATGACGAAATGTTTTTCCTTAAAGATTTCTTCAGAAAAATAACAATAAAACACGAAACCTATACTCATCATTATCGTTTTAAATTGAAGTTTTTAGTGTTTCTTAATTATTAAACGAAGTTTAATGAAGAAATTATTCCCTTTTAAGGAGTAAAAAAAAAAAAATAAGAGTCTCCTCTCATGGTGTTCCAGTGTAATTAGTATGTTAATTTTGAACGAAAGTTGCGATAAAGTTTCACAAGTTCTTGCGGTTCTGTTGTGTATTTTGATGGCTATGGAAACTTTTGCAAATACTAGCTTTAGACGCCGGCTTCACCCGCGTGACAGTTAAAAATCATGCCGAGGAAACGTATTACTTACTGGTTTAAAAATATATGTATAAAAAAATCAATGTCGCTTTTCGTTGTAATTTTATAACTCAAGAACTGACTCACCAATCAAACAGTTTAGGCTTTGTTCGGACTATTTATAGATGGTTTATATGAAGTTGCACGAAATTGGTCGAAAGGTTCTTCATTTATCATATTTTTCTGTTGCCGGGAGCGAAGCCGCAGGCAGAAGCTAGTAAATATTTGTTGTGTGGATGACTTGATCCTTGGTCCAGCAAGCAACCCATTGCCTAACTGGTCTGTTGGTCTTGTGGTTAGTGGACCTGACTGCTATGCGGAGGTCGTGGGTTTGATTCGTCCACCCAAGACAAAAGTGTCTGTGATAAGCACGATCATTAATTGGTTTTGTGTCTGGGTGTAGTTTATCTATAATACGAAGTATGTTTCTTAGTTGTCTAGTTACACAGCACAAGCGCATAGTTTGAGACCAGATGACGTTTATGAAAATTGTGGAATATACATATTATTATTGCTCTCGCCGTTCAATCACCCTGTAACTCCCGTATGCGTAACAGCCATATAGTATACCATAATCAGTCTTTTAATCTTCCCACTGCTGGGACTGAGGTTTTCTCTCTAGCAGAGGGAATGGGCTGTAATCCACCACACAGGCCCAATGGAGATTTTTGAATGTCATATCTTTGAATTTTAAGTTCTAAGAAATTCCGGTGTCGTTACAATAATTTCCTTCATCGTTTTAAGAGCAGTGGATGAAATAAAGTAATACTGCTGGCTGGGTTTGGACTTGCGCTTAGAGTGACCGGGAATCCCTATGACTATCGAATGCGAAACGATATCTAGTGAGTCAGATATCTCATAAAAAGAAGCAGCTGCAGTCTTTCCGTCCGATTATAATTTAGGTGTCTTTAAGGCTAGAGTGAATAGGCTCTTAATAAACTAGTGCGCCTTACCATCAACGATTGCATCACTGCTTACCATCAGGTGGGATCGCAGTCAAGCACTAGTTTATAGCAATAAAAAAAAGAACGTATAAATTACACCCCTCTGGCCCTCTCTATACAGAGGTTCTTACCCTCCAAAAGACAATAGCTACAAATCGCGATGGGGATGTCTGTCTATATTTAGAGGAGATCGTTCAGGTAGTCTTATCAATCGAACTAATCACATTCCGGCGCCGGTTTGTTTCTTATCTGAGTCTGTTTTGACTCCACCTGCGGTCAGTAACCCCGATGTCTAACCTCCTCATTAAGCGGCCATTTATATTTAACTAGTTTCTGTTAGCGGCTTCGCCCGCGTGGAATTAGTAGTTCTCATTCTTAATTATAACTTTTTATCTACCAGTGGCTTTTTTCACATGAAATAAAGTTTGTCATACAAACTTTGGACTCCCTTTTCATCCTCTTAGGATGTAAATTTTGAAAATCTTCTCTTAGTGCTTGCTTATGTCATAAAAGAAAACTTTGTGTAAAACTCTTTTTCATAGCGTATCGATGGAAAAACTAGTTAAATTTCTTGCCTGGCCCAGTATTCGACCTCAGCAATACTTTCCACCGATGCTGTCATTAGTTCTTTACGTGAGCAGGAAATATGGCACGAAATGAAGGTGGCACTCTATTCATTTGCCGAGTTAGTTAGTATTAAAAAGTAAACAATGTTTAATGTTTGTTTTTTTTTTTTTGTTATTAGTGTAGATTATTTCACATAGGATTCAGATTATAGTATATATGTACCTATTGTGCTAGCAGTAGTAAGTGCCATTTTATAAAAACTGGGCCACAACCATGACTACTTTATTCTTTCACTAGCTGTGCCCGCGACTTCGTCCGCGTGGAATAGTTATTTTGGGCATCATATTTATTTTTGCAAACAACCTCTTCAGCTTTATAAATTATAGCTGTTACCTACGACTTTGCCCGTGTCAATTTCTGTTATTATTTTTTTTTCGACAATTTAATTTTTAAAAGAACATAATTATCTAAAACTACTTCATAGAGCTACACCCCCCCTTGGGCATGCCATAATCTCGGCGGTAAGTCAAAGAGGGGTCTTTGAGGTGTGGTTGGATAGACATCACGGTGTCCTCACTTCCGCATGACGCAGTTTCTCATCAAACATGGCAAGTTCAGGAGATTCCTGCGCCGGATTCTTGCAGAAGAGACGCCCAGGTGTCGCCACTGTGTGGCCAGCCCGAAGCACATGGTGGAAGAGTGCCCCGCTTGAGAAGAGCATAACTGTCTCCTCGTGGGGGTGATCGGCGGCGACGACCTCTCGTGCCAGGCCTTGATTCAGGCCATGGTCCGCAGTGAAGAAGAATGGCAAGCGGTCGCCTCCTTCTGCGAAGCAGTACCTAATGCTCGTAAAGGAGGAGGCCGACTGCATAAGGCAAGGGCAACAGCGCCCTCGCCGTAGCAGTCGCCGCCGTGATCCCGACGATATCCGGCCACCGTAGACGCTGACTTACGGACGGTGAGCAATGGGTAGCTCGCCTTCCGGTTGTCTGGTAACAGTCCAGACCGAGACCAAGTCGTCGACAGCGTGTACTGCTCCCGCGCGCCTTAAGGTGTTATCAGCAAACTGTGGGGCCCTTCAGGGTCGAAGCCTCCTGCAGCCGAGGGTTGGTGCGAAAGCGTTATACCGGGGTTCTGGGATTATTCCCAGAGAAACAACCTACCCCTAGGTAGGGTAGGTTGTTTAGTCAGTAAGAGTCTGACACTGTTTCCCGCTCCGCCCAAGAGCGGGATTCGTCATTGGATGATTTTTACCTACCATTAAAAAAACCCCTCCACGCCGCCCGCAAGCAACCCTTCTCCTCGCCCGCCGGCCAGGCGCAGCGTCATATTTTGCATATCATGCGGCGCGTGTGAATTTTATATCGGAGTTATTTTAAAATTGTAATATCTTCTAAGACGTCCATTGAAAATAAGTGATGTCAAAGACAATTTTGTTGACAATTACATACTTTTAATCAACATCACATTTATTTGGATAAAGTATAATATTATTATGTTGATACAACTCTAACAAATAATTGGTAATAATGCATTAATTTCGGCCAGATTTGATTCCCATAAAAACGGTTCTAGTGAGTTAATCTTAAAAGATAGACATATACTATCGCGGACATTTTTTTAGATCATTTTAAGAGGAATAATTCTTTCATACATATTTTTTTGGTATCTTGAACCGTTTTCGCAGCGCACGCAACGGAAGCCCTCAAAGATGAATAATTTTCCCCGTTTTTTCCACATTTTCCGTTGTTTCTTCGCTTCTATTAGTCGCAAGGTGATGTCATATAGCCTAAAGCCTTCCTCGATAAATGATCTATTCAACACAAAAATAATTTTTCAAATCGAACCAATAGTTCCTGATATTAGCGCGTTCAAACAAACAAACAAACAAACAAACTCTTCAGCTTTATAATATTAGTATAGATAATAGATAGACTCGTATTTTACTACTATCTCATCGGATAGTTAGCAAAGATTTAACCGATGATAGAGCGCGCTTGCCTAAAAGAAACCGTTATGAGAAAACATTTAGATATTTGTCTCAAACCCATATTTGGCGTTATTTGTCATCTTCATACCACTATTCTTAAAGAGTGCTTTAACTTATGTGTGTTACTTTTATTTCTAAGGCCCCTCGCCCACGGCACCTTTTTGTAGCGATACTGTAGCGCATTCGCTTCGATACAGTCACAATGTTATAGCGCGTATAATACGGCTGTCGGATCTTGGCGAGTCGGAAGTTAGGCTCTACGAATTGTGGCGCTTGAAAATTGTACAAAAAAAATGCCAATAACAGTTTTTAACAGCAATAAACACTGCAAATTGCATTTATTTGTTTAAACCATATATTATTTTTACGAGTTTTCAAGCGCTAAAATTCGCAGAGCCTAACACAAAACAAACTCGCACCAACAACGCAAAGACCCGACGACGGCCGTACTGTACGCATCGATACAGTCGCGATGCTGTAGCGCGTTGGCATCATTTCTATAGCGCGTTACAAAAGCGACGAACGCGCGTTAATAGCGATGTTATCGCGCGCTTGCGAAACGCGCGACAGCATCGATACAAAGAGTCATCGTGGGCGTGGACCCTTAGATATTTCTCTCAAACCTAGATGTGGTGTTATTTGTCATCTTCATACCACGATTCTTGAAGAGTGCTCTAGCTTATGTGTCACTTTATTTCTAAAGTAACCCCATAAACCTCGTTGCCGTCACCACAACGTTGCGGTTTTCGAACCAAATGTTTTTACAGTTATTCCAAACAATAACTCATAAATTCTGTTTTGTCTGTTAATTCCAAAATAGATCGTTTACAAGGATACTTGAACAATAATGTGACTTCCCGCTATTGTTACTATTGTGTATTTTCCCGGTATTATACGTATATTTTCTTTTATTATAAATCTGTCTCGGTTTTGCTTTTGTTAGAAAAACGGCGTTTGTTGAATAAATTTTTCAGTTTCTTCAACTGATCCGAATCGATCAGCTGTGAATAAAAAATATCTCGTATGTACCCTGTGGTTTTTATTTCGGTGGGCATTAATCATCCATTGATAACTCCCGCCCTTAGATGGCGTAGGAGATAGTGTCAGACTCTTACTGACTAATAAACCCAATCCATCCTACGTCCCAATCGTTCCTACGAGGGTCTCTGCAAATGGGTGCCACCTGCCAACTGGGGTCCAGGGTCTCTTTCTGAAAGGAAGCCTTGGCCTCAGTGCGAAAGGCAAAGAAGGGACGATGTGGGCTGTTTAGTCTGTTTCCCGCTCCGCCCAAGGGCGGATTCGTCATTAGATGATTTTTACACACCATAAAAAAACCTCAGGGTACATAGGGATTTTTTATTCACAGGAATTGCAGCAGAATATGTGTATGCATATTCTAGTGATAAAAAACTAGGTATTCATACGAAGACATGACTCAATTACGGTTTATTTATTCATGTGGTTTAGTAGGTTTTTTTTTTATGGTAGGTGAAAATCATCCAATGACGAATCCCGCTCCTGGGCGAAGCGGGAGACCAGTGTCAGACTCTTACTGACTAAAAAACCTACCCCGTACCTTCCTTGCCTTATTCCTGGAGTCGAGGTAACAGTTTGCACATACCCTCTAGGCTCCAGGAGGATGGTTTAGTAGGTACTAAACCACATGAATAGATATACCGTAATTGAGTAAATATTTTTAGGCCTGCATAGGTATGCAGGCCTAAAAATATTAACAAAAGAAAAAAAAAGATAAAAAAAAAAATATTACATTGAATGACGGTTGTAATTATTTTTTTGTTTCTTTAAGGCATTTGAGTCGATTTCGACTCAAGTGGTTAGAACTGGTGATGATTTAATTTGAAAGCCAATTTTGCTAGGTGTATTATGACGTCATTTTATGGTATAAGTATTACCTGTTTCACCTTGAAGTGATTAGATGTTCCATGTTTTATTTAACATTCACGGTGTTAGTTTGTCCCGCTGCTAATTTGATGTTTTGTAGTTAATTAGCAAAGTGCCATGGAGGTTACATACTTGGTTATGTCATTATCACGCTACCTATTACGTAGGGAAGGGACAACCTCACGCCCCGACCCCGATTGTCAGTCACCGTAGGCGTGGGCATGCGGAAGGTGAGCTATAGGTAGTTCGCCGTCGGGTAATCATTCGGACCGTACCCGAGTGCGTAATATTCCACGCGCGCCTCAACGAGATATCACTAAAACCGTAGGGGCCGAGCAAGGCCGAAGCCTACTGATGCCAAGGGTTGATTACCGGAAAAGAAGCCAGGTGTCCTGGAACGCATGGCAAAAAAGGAACATGAGTGTTGATTGGATGGGAATGGGTGGAGTGGGAAGGCGTATCCAGACGTTTGCTAAATGCTGTTTAATTACAAATGTCTGATACGCCTTCCCACACCACCCCAAAACGGGGAAGCCTTTGGAAGATTTACTTCCGTAAACAAAAACTACCTATTACGCAACTTACCTATTAACTTTGGATTTGCATTAAGAGTCCACAGTAGTATCTATTAAAGCCGCTATAAACGCATTAATTATGTTATTTTTAGAAATATAATGTAATTATGTAAGTATGTTATTCTTTGCACGAACGTTTTTAAAAATAACTAGTATGTATGACCTTATATACTACAGCAATTAATATGTAATAACATAAGTTGTTCGGTAACCTTCCGACAAGACTCTTCGTATAGAATCGTGCACTGACTATGTAAAAACATAAATAATTTTATCTGTACATCATCATCCTACCCTTATCCCATATTACTTGGGGTCGACGCAACATGTTTTTTTCTTCCACTCTGTCCTGTCACCCGTCACACTATCACTAACTCCCTTTTCTTTCATATCACTTCTAACACAATCCATCCATCTCTTCTTCGGCCTCCCTCTTCCTCTCCATCCATCTACGTGTAAACTCAAAACTCTTTTCGTAACATGCGTTTCATCTCTCCTCTTTACATGGCCATACCAAGACAAACGATTTCCTTTCAACATTTCAGTCACTGGCGCCACTTTCAAACTTCCTCTAATATACTCATTTCTTACTTTATCCATTCGCGTCACACCACACATCCATCTCAACATTCTCATCTCCGCTACATGCAGTCTTTTTTCATCCATCTTCTTAACAGCCCAACATTCTGATCCATACAGAATGACAGGTCTTATTACGGACTTATAATAATTTTATCTGTACAATAAATATAAAATAACTTTATCGGAGTAAAGAAACAGTGTAACTTATATGACTTTATATCTAATTGTAAAAAAATAAAAATAGGAAAGAAAGGCTCTGGAGGTCTTCAAGAGGAAAATTAAACAGTAATCTTTTCACAACTGACATAGTATTTGTATTTACTTGTGTTTACGTACATTTTTTTATACTAGACTTTATGTAGGTTTGTATATATAGGTTTATATTGTACACTTGACTCTACCCTAAATTGTTTTTATCTCTCTGTCACTCCAAAGGTTCGCTCTTTGATTATTCCACATTTTGTCATTCCACCAATGTAATAAAACTCAAAATCAGTTGAACGGACACAAAAAAAGGTTTTCTTAAATGTCTAATGTTATTGTGAACTGAGTATAGGTTTTTTTTATGATAGGTAAAATCATCCAATGAAGAATCCCGCCCTTGGGCGGAGCGAGAAATAGTGTTAGACTCTTACTGACTAAACAACCTACCCCATTCCTAAGTTGCCATATAAACCAGGGCTAGAGGCTTTGTTTCAGACGCGAATCCTAGGCCCCAGTTGGCTTCGACCTTTCTGCACGGGAGCAGTGCGCGCCGACGGAGTATAGGCTTGATAGAATACGAAAACACAAACAAGGAAGCTACAAAATCACAAAAATTTCCGGTAAAATGTCGGAAGATAACCTTCGAAGGTATGGACTAGTCAAAAGACATATCGAGGATCACGTGGTACAAATCGCTCAGCCCATGGTCTCTTTCTGAAAGGAAGGCTTAGCCCCAGTGCCTAAGGCGAAGAAGGAACGGTGTGGGGTGTTTAGTCAGTAAGAGTCTGGCACTGTTTCCCGCACCGCTCAAGAGCGGAATTTGTCATTGAATGATTTTTGGACACCTTGAAAAAAAAACATGTCTTTGAATTTTTGGTTCTATGAAATTCCGGTTTCCTCACGAGATTTTCCCTTTGAGAACAGTGGTGATGAAATACATTACAAAAAATAACGCGCCTGGCTAGGTTTGAACTTGCTACCTACTAATAAGTGGGAGTAGTTACCACTAGGCCACAGCTCACACGTTGCATGATTATTTCTCATTAAATTCTTCATGTGTTATTTAGCCCTGTATGGTGTTTGTAATCGTACCATCTAAAAAATTTGTACGCTGGCTGACTATATGGAACTTGCATGTCTTCGTGTAGGTGTCGCAAGTTTGTTACAACCTGTGACTATGAGATCTCACATAGCGATAGTGTCATGTCATAATGTGCTGAAATGTACAGTCAAGAATGTTTGTGTTACGCCCCTTGGATTTTTGTACTAAATAGACGTTTTGCGTTTGCACCGGACCGGTCGTTGTGGCGACGTTTGGGGGAGGCCTATGTCCAGCAGTGGACGTCTTTCGGCTGAATTGATTGATTGATTGAGACGTTTTGAATGATGTTTGCATTTTTACTTCATACTCTAATATTCTAAAACTTTTGTATCTGACTCTTCGATCGATGATCGAAAATGCCAGAGGCTATACACAAATTACTTTTCTGTTATGCTTCCCGCTAACTGTAAACGCTAAGTACCTACTTAGCGTTTACACGATATATGGAAATTAATGAATTCTCCTCTGGTAATGTCATTGCCATACATTATGTGTTTAATGTTCCTCCCCTGCAGTTTAGGAAGTGGAAAAAAAAAAATCTCCGTAATTTAACTAATACTAGCGACCCGCCCCAGCTTCGCACGGGTACTAATATTGAAGATATTATGCATGTACTATACACATAAACCTTTCTCTAGAATTACTCTATCTATCGAAAAAAGCCGCATCGAAATCCGTTGCGAAGTTTAAAGATTTAAACATACAAAGGGACAGGACGACTTTGTTTTATTGTATGTAATGATGATTATAAAGCTAAAGAGTTTGTTTGGTTAAACGTGCTAATCTCATGAGCTACTAACCAGATTTGAGAACTTATTTCTGTGTTTGATAGCCAATTTATAGAGGAAAACTATATTATTATAACATTACGCTACAATCTTCGGGAATAGGGCAGTCACTATAGATGCTGATAAAACCGCGAGGGACAGCTAGTCATCTAAGTATATATATATATGTATATATAAAAGGAAAACTGACTGACTGACATATCAACGCACTGCCAAAACTATTGGGTCTAGGAGCGTGAAATTTTCCACAAGGCTTTCTTTTATGACGTAAGCGAATACTAAGAAAGGGTTTTTCAAAATTCAGCTCCTGTATGTAAAGGGGGTATAAAGTTTGTATGGAGAACCCTATTTTTATGCGGGCAAAGCTGCTGGCAGAAGGCTAGTAAATTCTTCAATTTCCTTGCAAAAAAAAAAAACGCATCGTAAATGTAATCCACTCTGCAGTAACCGTGAATAATTGAAGGCCGCTCGTCGAGTGAATATTGTAGGAGCTAGATGTACGAGCGCGAGTCGCGACCGACACGGATGCTGTTTCCTTCTAGAATGTGGCTCATACCGGTTTCTTGTTTACTATTACACTGGTTTATATGTATTGGCTTTTGCTGCGTTTTATGGTAATCTGATTGGGCTCTATTTTTATTTTTAACCTTTTGAGTACCGTCGTTTGGGAGAGTTGTTTGAATTTTTCATCATCGTGAAAGGTTTACACGTAGATGGATGGAGTGGAAGAGGGAGGCCGAAGAAGAGGTGGATGGATTGTGTGAAGAGATATGAAAGAAAAGGGAGTTAGTGATAGTGCGACGGGTGACAGGACAGAGTGGAAGAAAAAAACATTTTGCACCGACCCCAAGTAACATGGGATAAGGGTAGGATGATGATGATGTGAAAGGTTTAGCTAGACTCTGCATTACCGAGTGCGAGTGCGTTTGGAATCGCGAAAAGATTTGAGATTAACGCCGCTCGGGGTGGCTCCTTTGATGCTTTCCAATAGAGTTAGAGTACCGTAATTAGAGACATAATAGAAAGACAATAGGTATGCGAACGCGAAAGCCTTCGCTTGGGGCTCGAGAGTTTAAACGTCTCTTTATTAAATTTGGACTTCTATTTTTCAAGCTTTTATTTAGTTTCACCTACCCCGATGTATGTCTGGAAGATGAGCATAGTATCTCGGTAATAAGCGCAATAACTATCATAAAAATATCTATTTACTTAGTAGGATAATTGAATTATATTGCGATCGTCAAACAACACATAAAACACAAAGAGTGTTTACAGTACGGGCACGCTCGGTGCATTCTGGATCTTTCTTCTCTGTTACTTTGTGTTTGTAATTTTAATGCTGTCTGTCCCGGTTAAAACTTTCTAGTTGCTCTATTCTAAAACGTTTTTGTTCCAATGTTGCGCAACTCTAGTTCACCGTAAATGTGGTCTTACAAAATCTCAGAGGCATATTCCCTCTACACAGAAAGTCTGTAAGCCTGTTTACACAGTAAGGTGAGATACAGTGCGCTCCAGATATACAGGTCAGACATATCTACTGCATCTTTTATCCCCAGATCTAGGTCAGGCCGTCCAGGGCCGTGTTCCTGATATGTGCCCTACATTGCTCCAGCTAGCTTCTGTTGTACCTTTTTACGAGTTTTCATTAACTTGCCTAGTAAATATGTATGGGTCGAATCTTAAAACTTAATTCTATAATAGTTATTTTTTAACCAATGAGCTGAAATTTTTTGTTTGCGCTTGGTTTCTTTTTTTATTGATGATAGGTTCGCGCTTGACCGCTATCTATATATATATATACCTGAGATAATATGAATATACGTAAAGTAATACGTTGTTTTTAAAAAGATTTGTCGTTATTATAAATACACTACTCTGACGGTAGCTGAATGAAACGTTATATGAAAGCTTAGGAAGTAAATCCTGCATAGTAGTGCAGTTCTATTGAAACAGATTTATCAGAGTTTTGAATGAAGCATAACACCATTACATTGAGTTTACACTGGCCGTGTACAGTTCAATGGAAGTACTAAAAACATAAATTAAAGTATGTCATTGATTAAACAAAGAGGAAAGCAAGCCTTGTTGTAAGAAAGATTTGATAAACACTTGAAAGCAATATCGGCAATTTTTTTTTCCAGTTTCTTTCGTATGTAACGAGAGGGCGCATGTCAGAGTTTACTGAATAAAACCTACCAGTGTCAATTAGTTGTCCTCTCGTTCTAGGTCTACGTTCACTCTTTCAAATATTTCCGCAAATGGTGGATTTTGTTCTCTGTCTAGAACACAGAATCATGCAAAACGAAGGAAAACTTAGCAAAAAGAATATACAAACATTTACAATTTCCATTACTTTATTGCTAACCACACCTGTGCAATGTTTGAATATCAGATGTAAGTAACCTTGACTACGATTCCGCTTGGCTGGCTACCAGCCCGGGTGATGCCAAATTACCTAGTTTTGTCTCACCTTACAGCTTAGGTAAAACTTTATTTGATGCTTAAATTATATTTTCGGGAGATACTGTACGGTTCCTAAAGTAAATTTCGTAAATTTGACATCGTTTACCTACTATCGTAGTAATTTGTATACATGTACTGAAATAACGTGAGATAAAAAATAATAAAATAAGAATAACTGAGAGCAGTAGTGGCCTAATGATAAAGGCCCCAACTTACAAGTTGTAGGTCGCGGGTTAAAACCTAGCCAGGTGCATTACTTTGTATAATTTATTTCATCACTGTTGCTCTCAAAACGGTGCAGGAAAACATCGTGAGGAAACCAGCATGTCCTAGAATCAAAAATTCAAAAATCATAATTTTTTTTTCTTTAAGGTTTAAGAATAGCTATATTTTTCTTTGACGATTTATGTGATCGAACGCGCGAGCATAGCTGGTAGGGTCAGCTTGGTACCTATATTAAATAAATCTATTTTCATTATTATAGGTATCTAATGAGGAGGAAAGAGGAAAATGCATTGAGGAAAGGTTTTGGAAATAATGTCATTATTCAACAAAATAGACAGAAAAATCATAGACAAATATGGAAAAAATCATTGCAGGACTATAATGACTCTTCCTAAAATAAATTGGAATAAAAAGAAAAACAATGTTTATTTTTAAAATATCATTTTAAATTTAGAATGCTGTCAAACGACCGTTGAATGTTTATAAATATTATTTTTCTTGTTATAAATAGCCGTTCACCCGAGTGACCGCCAATTAACTCAAGGTGCATCTACAATCTCTTGAGCATCAAAATACTGCATGTATTTAATGATGCCAGTATTTCTATGCAATCAGTCCCCTAGCCAAGTCACAATCGTTTCGTTTTGAGTTAGCGCTTGTATTTACCACGCCTACAATTCCCTTACTCAGACGTCACCTCAACAAAGGAATTGGTGGCGTGGCCAACTACAATCGCTAACTCTAAACGAAACTACTGTGACTTGGCTAGGGGGTTGTGCCCACCTTCCAATAGCTACTTTTTTACATATGATATGATACCATTAGACACTCTTAGTCTATTCAGAGTTATTCAAATGCTTCTTTATTTACAAATGTGATTAAATGGACTGGTTTTCGCTTGTTTTTTTTTTTTTTGAGGGCAGAAAAGAAAGAATTTTAAAATAATTTTTGCTAACGCATTAAGCGGCAGATCAATCGTGACGTGCCACGTGTACGATTCTCTACTGAAAACTCTTTAAGGGTGGCGCGCGGCCGTAAGTACGTTTTTACGCCCACAGTGCGAAGTGCGCGTAGGCCGAATACGAGAATGCAATTTTCCTGCAGAAAACTTAATAAACGACACAATTTATAACTGTAGCTCAATATCTACACTACGTGCACAAAATATAGAAATTTAATATAATTATTTATTTATTTGTTTAATCTTCATGTACAGTAGTGGTACATAGGCGGACTTAATGCTACAAGGCATTCTCTACCAGTCAACCTTTGGGTTAAAAAAGACAACATTGTTATAAACAAATATTATAAACTAATAGATACTGTGATAAATATCAAATCAGTACAATTAAGAGAATTTAAAATATGACAATTATGACAATTACATATGATATTTAGCATTACTTGGTTACAGGCAAACTCAAAATGTTAAACAAAGAATAACTTTGAAGGGACTAAGATT
Organism: Mythimna loreyi; assembly: GCA_029852875.1. Lineage (NCBI taxonomy): Eukaryota > Metazoa > Arthropoda > Insecta > Lepidoptera > Noctuidae > Mythimna > Mythimna loreyi. The sequence continues at coordinate 3,797,850 of CM056780.1, forward strand.
TGAAACTTTGTCACATAGTAATATTAATTCAGATGGAAAATACCTATCCAAAGATGTAACACACGTAGCGTGAGGTGGACCCAAGATTGGCGTCCTCCTTTATCAAACCGGTGTTTTAAACCAACTTCGTAAACTAGCTGAGGCTGTTTAAAAATAGCGTTATTATTGTAAATTAATTTTAAACAACAAAAAAGCAAGTTGAAGCGCTTGTTTTTTTCTTGGTTCCGTACAAAAAGGGTAAAAAACGGAATCCTATTAGTATTAGTAGTATTCGACAACTATCACACAACGCCGTCTAGTCTCAAGCTAAGTAGAGCTTGTGTTATGAGTACTAGACAATTGATAAACATACTTATATATTTCTAAATACATATCATTACATAGTATAAAACAAAATTGCTTTCCGCTGTCTCCATGTATGCTTATCTTTAAAAGTACACAACGGATTTTAATGCGATTCAATAGATTTCGAGAGTGATTCAAGAGGAAGGTTTATGGGCATAATACATACATAATATATTCAATATCAGTACCCGTGTGAAGCTGGGGCGGGTCGTTAGTTATAGATAAATTACACCATTATTACTTAGACTCCGCTGTTATCTGTATGTCGCCAGGTTGTATCTTATGAACCGTTATAGCTCGACAGTTTGCATTTTTACACATGATGTATTTCTGTTACCGCTTAAGAATAAAATAGAAATTTAAGTGAGTTACCTTACAATAAGCGTACTGTTCCCGCGCGCCTCAAGGAGTTGTCAGCAAACTGTAACCCTTCAGGGTCGAAACCTCCTGGGGCCGAGGGTTGATGCGAAAGCGTTACTCCGGGGCTCTGGGACTAAGGCAAGGAAGGAACGGGGTAGGTTGTTTATTCAGTAAGAGTCTGACACTGTTTCCCGCTCCGGCCAAGAACGGAATTCGTTATTCGATGATTTTTACCTACCATAAAAAAACCATCCAACAAACATGATTTTATTGCCTTTTTTTCGCTACGGAACCCTTCGTAAGTCCGACTTGCAGTTAGCCGGATTTTTTTTGCCATATGCTTCTAAGTAATTTACCATATAAAAACATTTGCCATATCTAATAATAAATACGAATGGAACATAAATCATCGCTACTTGTTACGATTAATTAGCGAATATCACGCGATGATAGGGATGCGCAAATTGTCAACATCATGCTAATCTAAACATAACGATGTACATTGATATCTATTATCGATTTTACTTAAAGCCAGGGAGAATTATTGTATAGGAAAAACACTTTTTACATGTTTTCCTTACTGTTTTTCCTAATTTTAAAACTAGCTTCTGTAGTATCGTGGTTGCGTACACAAATATGTAAGCTCATAATTATACTAATTACCCACATAAAATAATCTTTTGATATGAAATTTGTTAAAAATGAAATTGTGTTTTTTTTTTTTTCATAAAACTTAATAATCTAAATTCTTTGGCAAATCATCTAAGAGTTGATTTTGCAACTGTAAACAAAAACAAAATATTATTTCACAGAACAAATGATTGTGCTCATCACACAAACATTTATCCTGGGTGGGAATCGAACCCACGACCTCCGGCATAGCAGTCATGGCCACTATCCACTAGACCAACAGGCCAGTCAAATGATGTGAATGTATTCAAATGACTGAATTCTTTCATTTCTATTTCTGGTTTCAGTTGCTTACTCCTTTTACCAGCATTTAACAATTTTAATCCTTTAAACTTAAACGTTATATAATGACAAAAGCGAGCAGCGTTTAGTAACGAGAGTCTTTGTAAACATCGCTAAGTGCAGTAAACGGGAATAACGAGATGGACTGGTAATGTCTTTGAGACCGTGAAGGACCTTTCTGACGTACACGACATTTACCAGCCGTAAATAATATTACCACGGCTTTTTAGTAAGTTTAATTTTTGTTTTTTACAATTTAGTAATGAACTCTTCATTCATGTTGATCTGACTCAGAACTGTTCTGAACAATTTTTAGCCACCTAGACAACTAGTCCTTTTAGCTTGTTTAACTTTTTATCTACACTATCTACACTAATATAATAATAATAATAATAATAATAATAATAATAACTTTATTTAACCATTGTTACAAGTAGGTATTTTCTTAAAAAGATATAACATTATTACATATCCGTCGGTAACAGGAGTCGTATTTTACAATTATTATTACAATGGCCCCCAAACTAGGCGGTGCCTGTATCTTGGGGACCAGAGTTGCGTTATCATTTAGCTAGATACGTGTTTGTGGATGCGAATTACATTAAATAAAATTACCTTGTATAGAAGACAAAATTGTTAATACAAATTATAAAATAAAGTTAAAGTTAAACAGATTATAAAAAAGTGAATTAAAGAATGATCGTGTTACTTAGAGGTGTGTGGTTGAAAGTGTGAAGGCACGTGGTTTATTTGAAGTTAATAATTTCTAGTTAATAATTTCCTCAGTTTCATCATATGAGAGCGAGATGAGAAATTTTTTCAAATTTTTTTTACATAAGCGGTCGTTTAAGCCTTTGATGTCACAGGATTTGATAATTTGGTTATAGACATGAATATGAGAGTAGAGAGGACAACGTCTAGCTAGAAGACTGTTTGCGTTTGGAAGTGGAACGTGTAGAACGCGTTTTGCTAGAAGGTTTTGATAATCAGGCCTGTTTTTTAGGCTTCTGTGAGTACGTAATGTTGCATTTAAGATGAATAATTGTCGCACTCGGAGGACAGGGAATTCATTATATAGTTGGTCTGTCGGGAACCTGAAAGGTTTTTTTAACATTACTTTGATAACAGCTTTTTGAGCCCTTTCTATTTCAATGAATGTGGTCTTACCAGCACTACCCCAGACGGATATACCGTACTGGAGCACTGATTGGCAAAGCCCAAGAAAAATCATATGAAGAGTTTTAGCAGGGGTGCAGTCACGTAATTTTTTCATAATGTAAATGAGTTTTCTGACACGAGCCGAGAGTAGGTGTATATGGGGTTTAAAAGAAATATTTTCATCTAATATTATTCCGAGGTGTCTGTGAGAAGAGCTACGTCCTATACAGATGCAAGAACAGTCTGTGAGTGGAGGATTATGGTTGCTACAGCATGTGTGGAATTTGAGCACTAAATGTTGTGGAGGGCTGGAGGCAACAGTTTTGTGAAAGGTGATGAGTTTGGTTTTTTTCACGTTGAGGGTGAGAAGGTTTTTGTCAAGTACTTTGGCAATCGCAAGCAAACCGTTTTCAGCTAGATGGTATACCTGGTCCCAGGTCTTAGCGTGAAACAAAATTGCCGTGTCGTCTGCATACGATATAATTTCAGCATTACTTATTGTGGTGTTAAGTATATCGTTCATGTAAAAAGCGAAGAGAGTTGGGCCAAGAGTGCTGCCTTGAGGAATTCCGAAGTTTATTGGTAGTAAGCAACTTGAATTGGTACCTACTTTTACTAGTTGTTTGCGATTTGAGAGGTAGGACTTAAACCATTCAAGCGCGACACCTCTTATTCCTACTCCTTCTAACTTCGCTAGGAGGAGATCGATAGAAATTGTGTCGAATGCTTTGGCTAAGTCTAGGAAAACTCCCATTGCATGCTCTCCGTTTTCAATAAAAGTAGCTACTGAGTTGGTCAACAATATTACAGCATCCTCGGTTGACTTGCCTCTCCTAAAGCCGAACTGTCTTTCAGATATAAAGTTGTTGTCTTCTAAGTAGTTAACAAGGCGGTTGTTGATCACTTTTTCTAGTAGTTTTGATAGTATGCTTAAGAGTGCTATAGGACGATAATTTTCTGGTAGTTCCGTGGGACCGCTTTTGTAAATAGGACGAACACACGCAACTTTCCAGCGGTCGGGAAAGATGCCGTTTTCCATACTAAGATTGAATATGTGAGTGAGTGGTTTTAACAACGATTTTTTTAGAAATATAATAAGGCGGGCTGTAATTCCATCAAGTCCAGGAGCGCTATCAATTTTCAGTTGATTTATGAGTTTTTCAATTTCTGTTTCGTCAGTAGCTCGAAAGAAGAAAGAGTTTAGAGGAGTTTCACTTGGCCTGTAATTGCTTGCTAAGGATTCTTGCGTTTCAGATAACCGCGATAGTATTATATCTGAGAGGTTTTTGCCCAGCGAGGTGAAGTACGTGTTACACTTATTAAGAGATTCTTCAGGGTCTTGTGCGTTATTTAATAGTTTAGAAGAGTCGCCTTTTGTGGTGATTGGGTTGTAAATAGATTTTATTGTGTTCCAAAGTTTTTTTGGGTCGTTTCGGTTTTTATTTATTTGTTCACTGTTGTAATTAGTTTTTAGTTTATGCAGCAAGTTGTTACAGAAATTTTTGTACCTGGTGTATACTAGACGTCGCATATCATCATTCGGATGAGCTCTCAAATCCAGGTGCAGTTTGTCGCGATGTCTTATACACCTCATTAAGCCTTGCGTTATCCAAGGTTTAATATTATATTTACTACGGCTAATATGAACTGTACGGGAGTTTTTGGAAACTGAGTTTGAAAGTATATCAATTAATGAGTTTAGGGAACTGTTGGTACAATTTGTGCTTAATACTTCTGACCAATCCATGTTTATTAGATCCGTAGCAACTGCCGCTTCGTCAATTACATGTTTACTCCGAGATCTAGAGGGTTTATTTGAATTTTCTTCTTGTGATGTAACAGCCATAACAATATCATGATCCGTAATTGATGATTTAGCAATGATTCCTACTGATTTCATTTTTGTTTTTATAAAAATGTGATCGAGGCAAGAGCGTCCTCTTGTAGGTTCAGTGACCGCTGGCAAAAGACCATGGGTTGCTAAGAGACACAAATATTCGATATGTTTACTGTTCGTAGTATTATAAATGTCAATATTAAGGTCTCCTGTTAATAGGATTGTTGGATAGTTTCTTAATTGTGATAGGACAATGTCCAGTGATGTAGTAAAATTGTCTATATTCGGTGAAGATGGGGAACGGTAAATTCCTATAATGGCAATTTTGTTATCCAGTATCATGATAAGACTGTCTGCGTCTGCAATTTCAGATTCAACCACAGAAATATTCCAAGCAACTTTGGTATAAATAATTACACCTCCATTTTTATTTAATTGTGTAAGAGTACGGGATACGTTATAACCTGGTAGCGGTTCTATTAATGTTGCATCACTTAACCAACACTCAGTTAAAATTATAGCATCGAAGTCAGTATTAAGGCGTTGAAAAGCAATGTAGAAATCGTCAAAATTATGCTGATAACTTCTTATGTTTAATGAGAGGATTTTAAAACTATTTAAATTAGGCATGAGTGTCCTACATTCTTCTAATTGGTTACACGTGTGGCAGTTTATAGCAACATTTTCGTCAATATCTTGTATAGTATCAAGTAAAGCCATAGATGTAGCTGGTGAAAATGTTTTTCGTAGTTACTTTAAATGTTGTCATTGTTGCTATAAGAGCTTCATGAACATAAGAATGTAGGAGAACAATCATTTTAGAGTGTAGGTGTGTTTTGCTCGTGTATGTTGAGGAGATCCGTGTATTTTTGACAATTTCGCAATCTATAAAAAAAATATTTTGTTGTGTGTAGTAGTTATGTCGTAATGTTTTAGAAGTATACTGTGTGTTTTTAAGTGGGAACAATAATGCAAAAATGTACAATTCAAAAATGATATAAAATCTCGATGAGGTTCGTAGAATGTAGAATTTCAAAATAATATAAAACATATAAATTATACTATCTATAACATGTAATAATAAGGCAAAACTATTTACTTCAAAAGTAGTAGGATATCTAAGATCACTTTTAGAATTAAAGTTAGTACGAGTTAAACACTTTGTGGTCCGTAGTGTTATTATACATTGCAATATGACTAAAAAGTTAATTAAGAAAATAATACAAAACCTACAATTAAATTGAGATCTAAGAGTAATACGAGATCCAAAGAATAGAAAATAAAAAATAATAATAAAAAAATTGTACTGTTTCAAATCATGGCCGACTGTCGTGTCATAGAAGAACTGTCGACGGGTATCCACGGAGTTACACCGGGGTCGTTGAACCCAGGTATCGTTCCAAGTCTTCGGTGTTCCGTATGTGAATGGCAGGGTTACCTTCTTTCTTACGGATGAGAATAGCACCATTTTTAACCCAGCAGAAATGGTATCCATGTTCTCTTGCACAAAGTTTGGTGGCACGAAATAACTGCCTATTTCCTTGGGAGAGTCGCTCATTTACATAGACATTTCTCGTAGTGCCAGCTATCTCTAAATCAGTCGAGGTGAGATTTCTCCTGGTTTTAACAGCCTTCAGGAATTCGTCGCGCTTGTAGCGTCTCACAAAACGTACGGCAAGTGTACGCGGTGGTGTTTCAGCTGAGTCTTTAAGTTGTTGTCGGCGTGGTCCCGCTCTGGAGACGAAGTCTAAGTCTTGTTCTTCTATAGATACACCAATTTTGTGAGCCAAGACACATACGATATGAAGTGGGTTTTCATTTTTAAGTTCATTGACCCCAGATATCTCGAGTTCGTTCTTTAGTGACGATTGTACTTGAGTGTTTAATTGGTCGCGGAGATTAGCGATAGTACTATTAAGAGAGATTATTTCTTCCTCTCGTTTCTCTAATGTTTTTATTCTTGAGTCGTATTCGTCGAGGCGCGTGTAGCATTGCGTTAGATGTTCGGTAAGAGATGTGATATGGGTTTTGATATCAACCACATCGCCTCGAAGTAGTTTAATCTCAGAGTTGAGACTTCGCAATATTTCCGTGTCCGAAGGTCCATTGGCGGATGAGCGGTAACAATCTGTTGAATTAGGCGTCATCATGTTATCAGTTGGTATCTGCGCCTCGGGTACTGGAGTGCGAGTTGGGGAAGAACCTCTCCTTGTCGCTTTGCTCTGACAGGACGGACAAATCCAGCTCAATTTTGTTTCTCCTCCTAATTTGGAATGGTTCCCAGCATTCGCACATGCAACGTGAAACAGTAGATCACATTTGGAGCATTTTACATTCGCTGATCTCAACACCTTATGACACGATGCACAGTTATTGACCATTGTTATTGTATAAAATTACGAAATGCGAATTACGTAAACAAATCGGGGCACAAAATTCTTAGAATTTGAGCTAGGCGCACCTGCGTCTGCCGCGGCGAGCTATTCCCAGAAACGGTAGGTACACTGCGATCGCGGTGGCGCGAACTTTTTTATTGGATTAAGCACTGTATTTTGACACTAGTTACTTTTGCAATAAGTCACAAAATTAAGTGGGACTATTTCTTTTAATTTGAGGATAACAATTTTTATTTTGCAAATCACGTCCACTCTTCGCGAGACTTGCGACGCAACTCTCAAATAATAAAGAGGTAAAGTTTGTTTTTTTGTTTGTAGGGGGTAATCTCTGGAACTACTGGTCCGATTGGAAAAATTTTAGCAACAATAGAAAGCTGCTTTACTCCTAAGTGACATAGGCTATATTTTATGTACGCGGGCGAAGCTGCGGGCAAAAGCTAGTAGCTTATATTTCATGTACGCGGGCGAAGCCGCTGACAAATGCTGCTAGTATACAAATATAAGTTTTTTTATGTTTGTCTAACTTTTTATTAAGTTTTTTTTATGTTTTTTTTTTTACTTTTAATTGCAAGTTGTATTTTATTGAAATCATGAAATTTGCAAAATCCGGCTGCAATCCTGAGAAGACTCGTACCAACGTACCATGTACCAACTCGTATCAAATCTATTAAATGATTGCGGAAATGACAATGTCCAAAAATCCTGATTTCTCTGGACTAAATCCTATAACCCTGTGTGTAACACCCTTAAATCAATTGTGTAGCAATGTTGAGTTTGATAATGAACTTAATATTTGCAAGCCAAAGTTGTAGAATGTTTAAGGATACTGTAGTACTATTTTAATGATCTTACTGTAATTACCTGCATTCTGAGCAAATAAATCTACATTCTATTCTCATCATCATCATCATCAAACATTATATTCTGTTCTATCAATTTTCGGGCAGTTGCCCAAACCCAAACGTCCCGTCCTACATACTATAAACGCAAGACTAACATAAAGCAAGTTGCCCACAAAAGTCCTACAGCACAACAGTTACGCTTTCTCTCATAATAGGCACATTAACGAATGCCTAACCTACGATGTTAAAGGCATTCGATTCATGGTCAGTCCACCATTCGTGCGTGACCTTCAGTATTGTATTGTAAATTGTTAAAGTTTTGCAATAACTTGCCGTAACGTTCGATTTTATTTGACAGTTGATTACGATTCCGAATAGCAACGTTGCTAATTTTGGGTTCTTAGCGATCGATATGGAATTATGGACTGAACCTTAATGAGCCGCTTGTGATTCCATTGGATTCGCTCCGTCTAAAAGAGAATGCCCATACCCCTTATGGTAAGGTAAGGTCCTATTGTATTAGAAGTACCTATACTAATACCAAAAAATGTGTTTAATTTTTTTAACCACATTAAAATATATAAAAATGTTATTAAATGGTTAACAATTCCTATTTCCCCAAAAAATAACATTGTCATTTCCGAAATCATTAATTAATTTATTTGGTTTGACACAAGTTAGTACGGAGTCACATACAAATTTGGGCAATCTCTTTTGACTCGTTTTTACGATGCCGTACTTCAGTTGGCAAAAACTGAAACCTTATAAAAAGACTTTCCTATCCAGAATTGGACCTGTTTACCTGCTGCGGTCTTCCCGTCCGATTGTAATTTAGGTGTAGTTAAGGCTGGAGTAAATAGGCTCTTCATAAAGTAGTGTGCCTTTCCATCAACGATTGCATCACTGCTTACCATCAGGTGGGATTTAACCACTATTTTTTATCATCAATAAATATGCCTCCAGTATATTTCAGCCACCGTTTACAGCAAAAGTTACAACGGTGTTTTCTTCTTCTTAGCGCGTCGATGGTAAAACTAGTTAAATTCCTTGTCTAGCCCAGTATTCGACACAGCAATGCTGTCCACCGATGCTGTCATTAGGGCCCTACGTGAACAGGTAATAGGGCAAGTCTTGCAGTATTGAAGGTGGAACATAGTCTACGGAGAGCCGCACAAACACTGAAGATCAGAACTATTCGAAAATCTATGGAGATTGTCTTTGCCGCGTTTGTTGCGAAAAAAACGTTTTTTTTTCCTATGTTATGGCAACCACTTAGGTCAGATAAAAATCTAAATATAGCAACAATAATCTTGTTTCCTTTGCTTATTTAGTATATAATCTGATACAATCATCCTATTACGATTGACATTCAATTGACGTCAACAACAAACAGCTCTTAGCATACCTGTAATCATGGTTTCATAACAACACTTAGTTAATTGGTCGTTAACTCTGCAGAAGTATTAGCAGTGTGATGGACTTGAGGTTACTCATCGCGGGTATACTGGCCTTTTCGGGTTTTCTCTGTGGTCCATGATAATTTCCCAACGAGTTCTTCATTTCCTAATGAGTTCATGTAAAAAAAAATCGTGTTTTTAATGTTTCTACGTCAATTCCCCACGGGTCCAAAGATTTGTTCAAAGTATAGTCAGTGAGTAAAACAATTTCTTGTCTCTCTTAATCACTTTGTAAACTTTGGGTAAAAGAAATAATTACTTACTACGATTATTTTGATTTAGTTTGAACTGTTTTTCTTTTTCACGTTTACCTCTTTGCATGCATGCAATGTTTACTGTTTCATAAGTATATCAAATAATTCATCGTCTTTTATTTTTTCATGCAAGTTAACATTTATCCCTTATCAAAGCTTTTATTGCTGACTGTACCAAACATTCTCGTGGACTAGTAGGGAAAGGAAATATTTACTATTTTAAAATGACATGGACTCATTGGAAACTAATGTTCCAAGTTTCATTTTTCGAGAACAATAGACTCGTGGACTCTATGGATCAACCTGCCTTATCGGCGGGGATGTAAAATCATCATCAAATAAGTACTACTATATACTTTATATATTTACTTTTATTTGATATACTAGCAACCCGCCCCAGCTTCGCACGGGTATTGATATTGAATATATTATGCATGTATTACACACATAAACCTTCCTGTTGAATCACTATATCTATTAAAAAACCGCATCAAAATCAGTTGCGTACTTTTAAAGATGCATAGGTACCTACATAGGGACAGCGGTAAGCAATTTTGTTTTATACTATGTAATGATTATGTACTTTTGATTTGTGTGGAGTCGAGAGGGAATTTCACATTTTTCATGTTTAAACCTTGTGTACGCCGCTTCAGAGCGAAAGAAATCACTGGATAATTTCTCACTTCAATAAAAGCTGTTAAATCTGAAATGAACAGTCATGTCAAAACATGCCTCGCTGCACCTCTCACAATCATCACATGCACAATGCGTGATCTAGAACCAGTTTGTTTGTAACTCTACCAAAACTTTTTTCCGATCGTAGAGTAACTAAATCCATCGTATAAATATACGATGGATTTACCTACGGTTGGGAAGGACATTCGTATTCACTACAAGATTTTCTTTTGAAACCGAGAGCATTGACTATTTTTAGTTTCCATTGCCTTGATAGGGTAACTATTTTGATTTCACAAAAATAAAATAGGAGCATCATAAAAAAAAAACTCGTCGTTAAAAAAAAACTTTTTATATATAAAGTAGTGCTTGACTGCGATCCCGACTGATGGTAAACAGTGATGCAATTGTTTATGGCGAGGCGCACTAGTTTTTTAAAAGCCTATTCACTCTAGTTTTGAAGACACCTAAATTATAGTCGGACTGGAAGACCGCAGCTGACAAACTGTTCCAGTCCCTCGATGTACGCGGTATAAACTACTATACTAAGCAAAATACTTTAAAAATAAAATTTGCTGCCAAATCATACAGCAATTTGCATCGTTTTCTAGTAATTTATTGATTTAATGCATTTCTGAGTCTGCCTGATAAATTAATTCCGTCCAAAACTAGAATTAGATAGGTGTCTGGCTACGTATGATTTTCTGATGCAATGTTATGAATTCGTAGTCGAGAAGCTTCGAAAAAGCCACATTTTGTTCATTCTGTCTGATGAAAACAAACTGACATATCCGTCATGAGTCATGAGTAATTTCTAAAATAACTAGCACTTACATTATGAAGGAATTTAATTGAAGAACGAGAATTACTCTGAAGCACTTAACACGTTTCTGCATTATTATCTTATTAACACATTGACATTGCGCTATGACTCAAGTTACTAATACGATAAAAGTATGAAATCATACTTAATTTTTGCTTGCCATCGCCCCTGCTTTACGCATTTGCCGGTACTAGGAGCGCATGAAATCGCAGGAGTTTCTGCAGCCGCCTCGCCGAGTCGCTGCACACTTGCACAACCGGTCGGCGTGCCGCACACAGCATTGAAAATTACGTCATGTATTTTATTTAGCCTTATGTAGAGCTTGGTATACCTATCTATATGCACGACCGGCGAGTAAGTCACGACGCACCTCCTACGCGTTCTAACAGCCTGGTACTTCAGAAGCCAGAAAGGATTCAAAAGGACCTTTATTGCGAGCCTTTTTGCGTTTCCAAGGAGATCGTAATAAAGAGGGAAATGGGTTGAAAAGGATACAGACCTGTGTTTTGTTGAAATTGTTTTTTTTTTTTTTATTTTGGTTCTTTTTACTTCACAGTTCCTTTACTAGGCCTACGCTTTAAACGTATTAGGTGTCCTTATCGCATTATCTTATCTAGTTTCATTTCAATCTTCGAAAAAGGCTTGCATTGTGTAAGACTTGTTCGCTAGAATTGATTGTGATTTGTTTTTTCTCCGACTCTCAAGGTCTCCATTCGACTCGGCTACTCTTTTTATGTTTTATACATCAGGTTTTGATGGTGTCTAAGTTCAAAAGGCAGGTGTCAGACAATTTCTTAAGTGCTTTGTTATTTTGGGTGTTAAAACAAGGTCGATTGTTTCAAATAAAATTATATTTGTCTGCAAAACAAGGTGAAATATCAATGGATAATGCCATGTTTTTAGTTAGTAAAAGTATCTTATTTGTACGCTACATTCACTATGTTTAATTTTGATTATATTAAGATTCATAAGAAAGTTTATACTAGTATAACTTTAATATTTTTTACAACCTTTCTAAATATTATCTGTTTTATAATTAAACGAATTTATTCAAAACATTTTACAGAGAAGTCGACGCACCGCAAGTAACCGTATCAAGCATAGTTGGTTTAAGACTTGTATGAGATAGAAAAAAACTATGATTTACGTAAAACAAACATCAAAGGAAACCTTGACACCTAAACCATTAGCTGCATAATAAAGATGAATCTAATAAAATAAATTATCACTAGAACCCTGACATAAAATTGAACAAAAACGGTAGGCAACACTTGATAACGATTATTATGTATTTATTATTTAAGACGATTTTTCAATGTCATCTTATTACTTAATAAACATCTTGCAAATGATAAACGTGTGCGTACAGAAGCCTTATTTCGCAAACGGTCTCGCACACATTGCAAAAACAATAGGCGTTAGAATTTACTAGCTATTTTCCGCGGTTTCACCCGAGCCTTTAGATATTGCTTCCCTCTTTTCGGCTGTAGCGAGACGTTATATAGTCTTTCTCGATTAATGAGCTATCCAACAATAGGATGCTCTGCAAAAAGGTCGAAGTCTACTGGGGCCCAAGGTCTCTTTCTGAAAGTAAGGCTTGGCCCCAGTGCGAAATGCAAACAAGGAACGGGGTGGGGTGTTTAGTTAGTAAGAGTCTGACACTGATTTCCGCTTCGTCCAAAAACAGGGTTCGTCATTGGATGATTTTGGCCCACCAAAAAAAAAACAGGAGGTAGCTAACATACTTTATTATATTAGTACTAAAGACATTTTGATGATGATCAATGAGGTTGAAAGGTACTGGAGTGTCGTAGACGTATCGGAAGACGCAGCGTTGGAAGCCCCCCACGAGATGGGCTAATGACCTGGTGAGCACAGGACCGTTCGGTTGAGGGAAGCCTGTGATCAACAGTTAATGACTTTCGGCTGGAATGATGATGATGATGATAATGATTGGGAAGTAAAATCAAAACAAGATCTTTAACCTTTTGCATACCGTAATTAGAGTCATAATAGAAAGACAATAGGTGTGCGAACTTCGGCGTTGACCAGGGGCTCAAGAGTTTAGCCTTTTGACTTTGGCAATTACAGACACAATTAAAGAACAATAGATGTGCGAACGCCGACGTTCGCGTAGGGCTTAGTGAATTAAATTAAATTTTCTTTCTGATTTGTTTACATGACTAACTTCGGACTATAAGATGTTGTATAACCTTGAAGTTTGTTCAGTTGCAGATCGATTAAAGGCGAGACTCGACCTTGCTCCCTGCGACAGTTCACTGGCCGAGAGGCCAAACTGAAATTTAAGAACATTTCACGTATGTCTAAAAGTGGACGTCCATCGGCTGAAATGATGATGTATAGATTTTCTTAGTTATTCGGTTAATTTAATTAGCTATTTAGGCCTTATTATTTAATAATTTATTAACTCAAAAAACTTGACTAATGAGCAAATTGGGTGCTAATCTTTTTCCAATAGAGGTCGAATTCCAGGCAATTTGAATACAGCGGATTACCAATACTTATTTAAGTTCCGTAAAACGTTACACGTATAGTAGTACGCTATACATAAGGATATAGGTAGCGTAATTATAATGTTCCCACTGTTTGGACACCGGCTTTTTGAGAGGAATAGCTCGCAGTCCGGACCGAGCCCAAGTCCTCGATGGCGCGCACTGTTCCCGTGCGCTTCCAGGAGTTGTCAGCAACCATATGGGGCCAGCAGGGTCGTAGCCTTCTGGGGCCAAGGGAAAGGGGAACAATAGGGCCCTGGAACTGAGGCAAGACGGAACGGGGTGGGTCATATAGTCAGTAGAAGTCTGACTCTGACTGTCTCCCACTCCGCCCAAGCGATTCGTCATTCGATGATTATTCTCACCATAAAAAAAAATTTCTTTGAGAGGAAATGGGCCGTAATGCCCGTAGGTAATCACCACGCGAGCGCAATTTGATATCGTAACCTTGTAATTAGTGGCTAATACATTCCATTTTGGTAAAAGTAGTTTCAGTGACGGCCTTAGGAAATTGCAAAAAGGACAAGGGCCTCACACAGATCTACCGCCCTGGGCTTCTAACAGTTAAAGGTGCCCCTGGTTGGATGATGGGTTTCGGCTTCTAATGCCTAGTTTACACGTAGGCCCAACCTTGGCCAATCGCCATTGTGTTTACGGGGTTTCCCAATTTATACAATGGGTACACAAATCGATTGGTCGATGTTGGGCCAACGTGTAAACTAGGCATAAGGACTTACAAACGGAATGACCTCGGCAAACGTAACGTAACCTTTGATCAACACGTGCTGTTTTTTGTCTACCCGCAAGTCACGAGTGAGCATAAGCTAATTGTTTATCAATTTAGATTCTAATTGAAAATATCAAGCCAAATTGCTTACGATTCGGACAACGTCCGAATTAACACATTTTAATTTCAATATTTTTTTTTAGATGTTCGGACATCATCAAATTGTTGAGCTGTTGTACAATCAGATATAAAGTTATAAAATATAATTTATAGAAAAAAAGCCTTATCAAAACTAGTTTAGGGTGGCTTTTAAACGACACTTTACTGAACAGTTTAAATATTTCGTAGTGATCGCAATGAACAAAAAAACTACATATCAATTCTACACTATCCGAATTGTCAGCAATGCATCAAATACCATATCCGGAAAAATATCATAAGCAATAAGACTTGCAGAAAGGAAGTGTAATTCTTTCCCACTTTTTTCCTATCTTCCTTCCTTTTATTCTTATGTGTGTACATAAATAGTTAAATAAAGTATTTACGATAATATCGTAGTAAAAATATATGAACTTGTTATTTATAAAACTACTCATAATATGTTAAAATAGGCATTATTGACATAATTATCACAAATATTTTTTATTAGGAAACAAATAATCGCTAACTGTCGCTTACATTGTTCTTCCTGAAAACGGTCGATGTTTTGTTTCAAATAAATAACATAGGCCTCAATGGTCACTTATAAAACGTTAGAGGCTAGTACATATTTGCACGGTTCGGCTAATTGGTCGTTTCCTATGGAAAAGAACCGGTAAGAAACTCCACGGTTACTTGAAAAAAAAAATGTTTGTGCTTTACACATTTACAATATTAATAGGTATGAGAGAACACTATACACCAAACAAATTATTCTTAAAAAAAAAATGATAAGCTAGAACTTAGACCGACGCACACGTGTAACACGCCCGAATTGTGCGTAGAACGACGTCGCGTGAGCATGTAGATCAAGTGTAGCTCTACAAGTCTAGTTTCCATATAAAATGTATGGAGACCAGACGCGCCCAGATCAGCGTGTGTAGTACAAATGTGCGTAGTGTAGTTCTATCTTTATTAGGGTTCCTGCACCCAAAGAGTAAGAACGGGACCTTAAATAAGACTTATCATCTGTCCGTCTATATCCAAGACTCCAAAGAACAGCTGTAGCTAGATAATTGAAATTTTCTCAAATTATGTGGGTGTCTGACGCCCAGAAAATACAGAGGTGGTCACCCTTTCGGTTCGGGCACGCTTAGCGTACTCTTTATTTTTGTAATTTTTACCGTGTGTTTTGTAACCGATGTGCTTGGTCTGTCTCGAATAAATAATTTAGTATTTCTATTCTATATTATGTATTTCTGTTGCCGCTATAACAAATACTAAAAACAATATTTAAGGGGGCTTAAATATTGTTTCCTACCCACGCGATTTTTACTCATTTTTACTACAGACGGTACGGAAACCTTCCTGCGTGAATCTGACTCGCACTTGGCCATTTTTTCTCCGTAAATCTGCTCAACCATCAAATTCCTTGATAGTCTTCACTAACTCATAAGTTTAGCTATTAGAGCCCGAGCACACGCGAGGACAATCGATCGAATCAAATTGCGAACGTAACGCAAACATTTATGTATTGAAATACTTTGCCAAACAAAGATTGCCAAACAATAGCGTGCGCAATCCGATTATATTAAATGAGATTTGTCTTTTTATCTGACTACTTAATATCTTGCTGATATAAATAGCTTCGGTTCGGCTTGCGTGAGAGTAAATGACGGAAACGTATTACTGGCACAAAGTATCTCATGAACAAGTTTTCAATGAAAATATTTTTTTCAATAACAAGCTTTTATAGCGGTGATCTATACTTATATAATTAAAACTCGTCAAGACGATTCACACGAGGCCAAACTCGACGTGGTTGTGCCGTTTAATTACAGAGTTCCTATGGCTACCTCGCGATTCCATCATCAGATCAGCTCCATGTCATCATAATATTGCATTGTCATGCGATTTACACGTGCATGAAAAATTGCAGCTCAATCGGTTGAAGATATCTGCTTCAAAATTGAGTTGCAAGATTTGAGCCGAACATACATAGTTACATTGCTAGCTAATAAAAAGCTTGTAATTAAGGGGGACGCACGAAGGTATTCCGCGAAATTAAATTACTTTTTATGAAACTCACTCAAAACTCATTCAATGGGCTATAAAATTCTGTGATGGACGCTAAAAATAATTAAGTTTCCCTTTGTATTATTGTGATGAAAGAAGATTAAATTAATTAATAATAAAATACTGATGAAAAACAAAAAACAGCCATGGCTTTACTTTATTACCCTTATTACCCTATATACACATCTTCCGCTCTTGGAGTGGGAGGGGGATATTGTCAGACTTGTACTGACTAAAAACCACTCTGTTCCGTCTTTACCTTCGTTCCTGGGCGCATTTTCACATTACCCATGGAGATATAGAGGACGATGTCATCATCATCATCATTTCAGCCGAAAGACGTCTTACGGACTTAGGTCTCCCCTAAGCGCTGATAATGATGTAATGTTGCTTATGTAATATTGATCGTAACAATAAAATAATTGCCAAAGTTTCCACACGAGGCAAAGGTTGCCCTTGACCCAACATCAAGCAAAGACCCAAGACCACAATACCCAACCTTAATATCCTTATAATTTATAACTACCCTCCTACCTAGTTCCTACATAGATTAGTTCCAGCAACTTTACATAGACTTAGTGTATCTAGATAGGCCGTCAGCTTTCCCCTTTCTAAAGTTCACCCACAACCGTGACAGTCGTTTATAACTTAACAAAGGACGGTTTTCTATAAAATGATTGTGTTGAGTTTCTCTGCATATTGTGTTGAAGCCAGCCGTGTACTTTAGATAACTATCTTTCTACTGTGTTCTGGGAGTAAGAATGAAAAATTATTAAGAATTCAACTGTTTGTATCTTAGATTTAAGAGAAAATGGTAAATTCTTTGAATTTTATGGACTAAGTAGATGGTTACTGTTAATTGCAGCATCGGTGGCATTATTAATAAGTCCGCGGGTGTCTCTGAACAGGGACACCTCACTCACATTGAATAACCCGCTAGCCTTAAGGAGTCAGCAACTGTAAGGGTCCAGCAGGGTCTTCTGGGGCCCAAATTGATGTGAAAGCGGAACACCAGGGCCTTGGAACTAAGACAGGAAGGAACAGTGTGTCGGTTAGTCAGTAGAAGTCTGAAACTGTCTCCCGCTCTGTTCAAGATTTCGTCATTCGATGATTTTTCCTACCATAAAATAAGAAACTCACATTGGAGATCAAAAACCCATTTCGCCAAGTTGTGTTTACAGTAACCTACTTGATGCGTAACCGATTTAGTGATTGTCAAAGTGGCCTACCACTGTAATTCACGTTCAGGTGGCTGATGTCCTCAGAGTTTCATGAAGAATTTGACACTTAAGAATCCTTATTGCGATAGAGACTGATTGACATAAATAAATACTTAAATAATGAATAGACTATAGGAAATATGGTCATGCAGAGAAATGGGTTTACTGGACCACCTAACAGTAGTTCTGTATGAAAAAAGATGTGACTGATCGAAGGTAACCAATGTTTTTTAAGAAGAGTAGTTTAGAAGTGGTAAATTATACATTATAAGAAGAAAGAGTACTTAGCCGTTTTCCTCTCTCCTAATTTTTGCCCGTGCCCGACGGGGTCCATATTGATCTGTGACAACTTTAAACACCATCTATGTACACATATGGATTGCAATAAAATATTGAGTATTGAGAGTTGTTAGAGCATAAAAGAAGACTCATGTTCTAATCAGTTTATTAATATTTAAACGTACATTTTCACGGCTAGCACACAAGACACAATTTGCGACTGACATATATTGACAGGTGACAAGCTCACAGAACTACGCATGCTCAATACCTCCCCTCGAAGTTGTGAGCTAATCTAGCATTCGTTTCATGAAAATCCTCCCCTGGCCGTTGAGAACAACCTTTAGCAACTAGACGAACTTTCTTTCCTGTTACCTTATTTTTAAATACCAATCTGTTGCCAATCACTTTTCGGTCATGTGGTCGTGGCAGTATATTCCACGTTTCATCCTTTATTTCATCTTCTAATGCGTTTTGCCAATATTTATTGTCACTTGTCCTTTCGGCTTCTTGCCATGTCCTTCGATCAACCGTTACCATGCTTGCTGACATTTGTACTTCCGATTCTTCACCGTCTGTCACTTTCTCTTCATTTTGCTGGTACTGATATTCCTTTCTGGGTCTTCCTACCAGACCTGTACGTACCAGTCTCGGTCTCCCCCTACCTCTTTTAGTAGGTTCTACTAATTCTTCCCACGGTACAGTTGAGTGGCTTTTTCTTGTTAACAGTTTATTCAGATTTACATTTATCTTTTCATCTTCTTCAGATTCACTATCCAGAATTTCTTCATATTCATTATGAAATGCTCCCTCTTTCATAAAATTAACATCTCTTGTTATCACAATTTTCTTAGTTTTAGGGTCATGAATTCTATAAGCTTTAGATTGATTGTCATACCCCATAAATATTCCAACTTCTGAATTAGCATCAAATTTACCTTTTTTTTTCCCCTTTTCTTTGTAGTATAGCTTTGCTCCAAATGTATTCATATAAATTACTGTAGGCTTTTTCCCTTTCCATACAGTATGAGGTATTTCACCTTTCAATGCAATAGTAGGACAACGATTTCTTATAAAATTAGCTGTATTTATAGCTTCAGCCCAAAATCCTGGAGGGCTTCCGGCATGATGCATCATACATCGAGCCATCTCAATTAACGTTCTATTTTTTCTCTCAGCTACTCCGTTTTGCTGAGGCGTATATGGTACAGTTAACCTTCTTTTAATTCCTTCTTTCTTCAAGAAATCATCAAATTCTTTATTTACATATTCTGTTCCGTTATCTGACTGTAAATTCTTTATCTTCATACCTGTTAGTTTTTCTGCAAATGCTTTATATTCTTTAAATACTTTTAGGACATCACTTTTGTTAGCTATGAAATAAACTTCACACCATCGAGATTTGTCATCAATAAATGTGACAAAATACTTTTTCTTACCATAAGATTCGTGCCTCATCGGGCCACATACATCTGTATGTACTATCTCTAATAAAGAGTTTGTGCGTTCTTCACTACTTTTAGGAAATGGTTTACAAGTCAATTTTTGACTTAAACATGTTTCACAATCCGACAATTTTTCACTGTCATCGAACTTCAAACCATGTACTAAATTGTTCTTGGCCATAGCTTTGAGATCACGCTCATTAATGTGACCTAAGCGCTCATGCCACAGGTCAATTGGTTTCTTCACCATTTGTATATTATTGGAATAATGCTGATCCAATCTCACATGGTATAAATTACCTACACGATCAGCCCTTATATGAACCTTCTTGTTCTTATCAATAACAACAGCATCTCGCTTAGTAAAATGAACTTCAAATCCACGATCAGTCATCTTAGACACTGATAACAGACTTGTTCGTAAGTCTGGCACGTAGAACACTTTCTGAATGTCTACCAGTCGTTTTTCACAACCTGTATCAACCGAAATACTGACTTCACCTATCCCGGTTATCTGCGTACTCTCTTGGTTTGCCAAATTCAGTTCATTATCCAGTCGCTTAAATCCTTTTATCATGTGCTTATCATTACACATATGTCCTGTGCATCCACTATCGATACACCAAACAGAACTTCTCTGTTCACCTTGACGAGCCTCTTCGGTCGAACTAAACGTCGTATGCTCCTGCCGCTCAGAACTACTGTCTTCTGCTCGCTTAGCGCTATGCTTAGCTTTGTTTACCATTTTAGTTTTGCACTCTCTCGCCATATGTCCACGGCGACCACAACGATAACATTCTACTTGTCCCTTACTGTTGAATAAGGTGTTATCATGTTTAAAATTATTCTGATGCGCTTTGTTAGTGCGTTTGACAAACATGGCACCTTGGTCATGTACAGTGACTTTTCTCCCTTCATAATCTTCGAGAATCTTTACCTTGAGTGTCTCAGTAGAAGGTAGCTCATCCCGTGATTCCATTGCAGTACGAAACATAGTGAAAGAATCTGGGAGGCTATACAACAATAAAATCGCCAATAATTCGTCAATCACAACTAAACCGATTTCTTTTAGTTTTTTAACAGCGTCAAAGAAATCTGCAATATGCTTTCGGAGATCATCTTCCTCACTCATGCGCGTCAGTACAAGTCTCTTCAATAACGATGCCTTCCGAGCAGGTCCGCTTGATTCATACATTGATTTCAATTTATCCCTTACCTGTTTTGAGGTATCTAAACCATCTAATGCTGCGAGCTCACTAGGACTGACGGCCAACAATATATCTGATTCCGCCTTTCCGTCCATTTTCACCCATTCTGAATATTTAGGGTCGGTGCGCGCCGGTCGCGGCACATCACCTGATACGAATTCACACAAATCATTTTTCTTCAAAATAGCTCTCATGTGGATTTTCCACGTATCATAATTATTAGCACTTAGAGGTTCAATCTTAAAAGAAGCAGCCATAATAATGTTGAAACATAAACAACTTGGGCGAGTCCTCTTAAACGCAATATGAACGCGTGCAATGCGCGAGTCTATTGTTTTGCATTCAACATTTCACCACAACTTTTTTACTTTATTCACGAAATCAATTGTATATAGTTCACTGGGCCCATAACCTGTTAGAGCATAAAAGAAGACTCATGTTCTAATCAGTTTATTAATATTTAAACGTACATTTTCACGGCTAGCACACAAGACACAATTTGCGACTGACATATATTGACAGGTGACAAGCTCACAGAACTACGCATGCTCAATAAGAGTACACTTAATTGTTTTTTTATAACAGAACGGACCAGTTTAAGAAATACTTATATGGTAGGCCTTCATTTAGTTTAATTTAAAATCAGAGTAAAGATAAGTAAAGTATTTTAGCGTAGTCGATGCCACAAATTAAAGTACAATACTCTATAATAGAGTACAGACTAAAGACACGAATTGAAATAAAAAAGAAGAGATATTAAATTCTTCTAAAAACAAGAACATCTATTGAAAGCTATATCTTCGATGTCGATTTCGCGAAGATCTAAGAATAGCCTCCCTTTCCTATTGATGTGGTTTAACTTTATTGCTGTCATGAATTTTGAATGGCTTGTGGAATGGTATTAAATTTCATTTCGGCCTCTCGGCCAGTGAACTGTCGCAGGGAGCAAGGTCGAGTCTCGCCTTTAATCGATCTGTAACTGAACAAACTTCAAGGTTATACAACATCTTATAGTCCGAAGGTAGTCATATAAATAAATCAGACAGTTTATTTTGATTATAATCATATTCTTGGGTTTCTTTTTGAGGTGAAGACGAAAGAAAGAAAGAAAACAAATTTTTATTTTGCCCAAAATAGACGCACATAATACAACAATCTGTCAGTCAAGTGTGAACCAGGTATTAATGAATTGTACCATAAACACTAGGCAGACACTAACTAGGTGGGTAATCTTCTATTGACTTTGTGGTAGTCTCTAGGGTGGAGTGAAAGAGCTTGTCAGATTTATACTGACTTAAACCCAGTTCTGTGTGTATTTTCTGTGATTGTATGCGAAATTCACGAGATAGTAATTCCGAAAAACTTCTATGCAGTTCTGCAGGTGTTTTATTAAGACTTAGTACCTATGTAACAAAATGCGATTAAAAAAAAAACAATATTTCTTGACTTGACTTGCGAACGGCGAGAATCCTTTTCATACGATTTCCAGGCACCAGTAGGTTCGACTCTTCTGGGCATCTACAGTTTTGCTGATTGTTTTTCGAAACGTGTGTGGAACACTACGCACCGTTGACGATTTGGGTTCACGGATGATGAACTGCCTATTGTTCGTCGTCCGCAAGCCCGAGCCTACTATGACCGAATATCACTCTGCGATTCCCGACGCTTAAAGCGTCTCCTTTCGGGGGATTTGGGGAGGGAAGATATACATTTCCTCACTTTTTCGGCCGCCTCCTTAGCTAGTATTAATACCCCGCATCCCATTCCCTTCACGCCTCGGACCGTGGTCAGGGCCCGACGTGAAAGGTCGCCGCCGTGACCTCGTAGAGGCGATCGCTCCGTCTAAGTAGGATTCCTATTTAAGGATGTGTTTATCTTGTTTTATCCCATTGTAACACCGTAGTAATTTTAAGTGTCCTAATGTACCAAGTTGTGTTTATGGTGTACCTACAATAAAGAGTATATCTATCTATCAGCATTATAATTTCAATCAAAAGACTCATATTTCAGGTCATCAATCCATCTTATGGGAGGCCTTCCAACGCTGCATCTCTATAATCATCAACGTCTTCCTTCCCTTGATTCATGTTATTTGGAGCCGGCAGAAAAAGTGATTTTCCTCCATTCTGTTCTGTCAAACGCCATGTTATCTTTCATATCACTCTGTAACTCCTCACACAATCCTCTTCCAATAATATAACAAGTAAATGTGAAAGTTGGATCTGTCTGATCAATCACGCCTTAACAGCTAAACCGATTTAAATGGAACTTGACTGACGTGTAAACCTGACCCGGATCCGGTCACAGGACACTGCTGACAGTACGTTCTCGTTGGGTGTAATTTTTGACAGTCATACGGGTGAGTCTAATCTGGTAGTTATGACCCAGTAGTCAAGGTTCTCATGCTTGGGGTTGCGGGTACTAAAGAGAACAATTACTAATTTACCAATAAAAAAATATATTTTATTGTTTCTCATGCATTAAACTACATTACAGAGCTGGAGGTAGCTCCAGTAAGTTATAAAGTACACTTGTGTTGGGGCTATCTCGCTTTTCCCATACCTTTTATTTTTATAATGATGAGACCTTACATTTTAATGTGTACTTTTCAAGTTTATTTAGAACATTATAACTGACATCCCGACCCTCGGAAATCACGTAACCCTGTTGATCATATCATTAGCCTAACATACGTTATCTTTCTCATAATAATTTAAATTTTCAATTGTTCCAGTGTATGAAGGCATACGTGGAGTTCGAAGTCTGCAACGGTGCGTACGAGGTATCCTGTCCTGACGCGAAATGCCGGGTGGGGGCAGCGCTCAACCTCGAGGAGATAGCCGACCTGGTGGAGCCAGGAGTCATGGAGAAGCATCTCAAGTTCCGACTTAATCATGGTTTGTATTTATTAGCAGTCCCAGCTGACTTTGTGCTACCCAAAAATTGGCATTTTGCAAAATAAAAATTCATAACCCAGTGGCATGTTCCTACCAGGTCCAGTTGTATATCAAATATACACGAGCCGTTTAGGAGTTAAGTGAAAAACACACGTACAATAAAATTATATATATTTAAAGATCTATTCTTATAAATTGGTTTATATTGTGATGTATATTCTTATATATTGGTTTATATTATAATATGATTCTAATCAACACTTGATTAGGATCCAGTGTACAATATAGGGTAGGTAGGCCCTCAAATAGATCTCTCGTCTTATCTGGCCCAGTATTTGGTCACAAAAATACCGTTCGCTGACGCTGTCACTACACCTGTACATGAACAAGTAAAAGGGCACATGATGCAAGATGGTTAATGGTACGCAGAGAGCCGCCGTACAAACACTGAAGATCGTTCAAACTCATGTTCTTTATATCGCATATTCCCCCGTTCTTGTAAGCAAAAGAACGTTCTAGTGTAGTCACACGCTGGATAACAGCATACACACCTTCCACATTTCCCAACCACGCATTTCCTCCTTCCTGGATCATTCTTCGTTTCGCTTCAACGTTTCTATTGACCCAAAAATATTTCATCAATGAGTTAGCTTTTTCCATGATACCATCATGCTCTGATTGCACTCACTGCTCGACTCGATCATCGCTGATGCGTGTGCGCTCGTCTGCCGCTGACGGTGAGCACGCTCCGCTCTGTTTCACGGCGATTACTCGCTCCGTTGCCGCACATTATTGAACCATTTGCTTTAGAGGAGACTGTGCTATCGTTTTAAGTTGTGTTGTTTAATGCTTCGGTTATTGGTTGGGTAAAGATGACGCGTTATGGCTGACTAGCCCTGAGAGAGGGTTGTATTTTTCAAGAGCACTGTCAAACCAGATGAATAGAATTATAGAGTGACATAAAACTTTGAAGTACAGCAATTCATAATCAGCTTTAGAAGTATGCGAACCAGAAAACAAAGCCCCCGTTAAAGAGGGAGGATACTCCGACTAGACAGGTGTTACGTCTGGCTACTGCCCAATAGTTTCGGGCTGTTCCGTATATTCAAATCGCGCGGAGAACTTTGATTGCGCGATGCAGGATTAGTTCTATGTAACACCATAGATCTTATCCACACAGTCTTATAAAATGTCCTTCTGCTGGGACCTAGGCCTCCTCTCTAGTAGAGGTAATAGGCCGTAATCCACCACGCGGGATTGGTGAATGCCACATGTCTTACAATTATTGTTTTTAGGACATGCCGGTTTCCCTAACGACATTTTTCTCCATCGTTTTGAGAGCAGAGCACAGAAGTAATGTGCCTCATCATCTGCCTGTAGGAAATGACTTCAGGAGAATATTTCAAAACTGGACTTAGAAAATTACAATGACAGTCTAAATACTATTTGGGTATGGTGTCTCCTTGTAGCGTGTAAGCTACACTATTGTTGAAAATATCCATTGTCAATACAGACACGGATATCCTTCTCCTCTTCGGTTCGTATTCCTCATTCCTGAGGGTTGTGAAGTGTCCTTTGGATTAGCTTAATGATGGTGTCTCACCATCTGTGATGATTCCTGGCGTCATGAAGTCTAACGTGTAATTGGGTGTCCAGTGTGGAGAAAACCTGACTTACTCATTTTTTTGGGCGACCTGCTTCGTCGTTTAGCTATAGGAAAATAAATTTTTGTACCTCATACAAAAAGGTCAACCAAATTTTATTGAGCAGACACATTAAAAATAATAGGACATGTGGAGACAAGGAAGTGAAGAAACTAAAGGGCGTTCTGACCTCCCAGCGGTTCCGGTATCTGATGGAGTGTCATTAAATTAACATCCTGATCAGTGTCGCGATAAGTGAAAACAACTTCAACCGGATATTTAACATTTTAAAGCACCCTTGAATGATATTGAGTGCAGTGGTGGCCGAGTGTTAAAGGCGCCGACCTACGAGTTGCAGGTCACGGGTCCAAACCCAGCTAGGCGCATTACTTTGTGTAATTCATTTTACGTACAATGGTCTACACAGGACTAAGTGCGAAAACCATACTCTGACATAACATTATTTCGTCATTGGTGATGAAATAAATCATCAGCAGCAGTGGAATGGAGTGGTGGGAGCAGTGGTGCTCTCAAAACGGTGAAGGAAAACATTGTGAGGAAACCGGCATGTCCTAGAACCAAAAAATCGAAGACATGTGACATCCACCAATCCGCACTGGGCAAGCGTGGTGGATTATGGCCTATTCTCTCCTAGAGAAGAGGCCTGTGTCCCAGCAGTGGGGGCATTAATAAGGATGATGATGAATGATATTGATAAGTTTTATCTACTGGGTGTCAGTAATATAGAGCGAGCTCAAAGTCAATCCTTACCTATCCACTTATCAATTAGCGACATCTATGGCGCC
Source organism: Mythimna loreyi (assembly GCA_029852875.1). Taxonomy (NCBI): domain Eukaryota; kingdom Metazoa; phylum Arthropoda; class Insecta; order Lepidoptera; family Noctuidae; genus Mythimna; species Mythimna loreyi. The sequence continues at coordinate 3,823,921 of CM056780.1, forward strand.
TCAAAAGAACGAGAACTAAAAATCTAAATCTTTCATCGTGCAGAGTTCTCCGCGCCAAAAAAAATCTATTCAAGTTTTTGATTCTAGGACATGCCGGTTTCCTTACGATGTTTTTTTCTTCACACCGTTTTGAGAGCAGTGGTAATAAATAAATGACCAAAGGTAAAACGCATTCTTAGGTTCTGAATTTGTTTACTTCTTTGTTAGAGTGGCGTATGTGTCACTTCATTTTTGCTAGCCTAAATGTTGCCCACTGCTAGACGAAAATCATCTCTATCTCCTTCTTTACTTCCATTTTATTTATTACTAACTGCAGGCAAGTGACAGCACAAAATTATCCTAAGGGAAGAAAAATACTCTATGTGCTATTCCAGGACATAATATAATAATAATATAATATAATATGTCCACAACTATCACACAACGCCATCTAGTCCCAAGCTAAGCAGAGCTTGTGTTATGGGTATTAGACAACTGTTAAACATACTTATATATTTCTAAATACATACATATTATAGATAAATTACACCCAGACTCAGAACAAATGATCGTGCTCATCACACAAACATTTGTCCTGGGTGGGAATCGAACCCACGACCTCCCGCATAGCAGTCAGGGTCACTAACTACTAGACTGACAGGCTAGTCAACCGTTCTAACCGTGTACCAAGTTCCATCGAAATCCTTAACCATGAAGAAGTAACAAACATACACACACACAAACGTTCGTCTATATGATACTAGTGTGGTTTCTTTTGTTGCAGAGGTGGCGATGGACTCGGGGCGTGCGTTTTGCCCACGCGTGGGCTGCGACACCGTGGTCCACGTCCGTGCGGCCAGCCCCGCACATTGTCCCACCTGCCGGCACGACTTCTGTTCACAATGTAACCAGGAGGTAAGATTGATTTATTTAAAACTATTTTATATAAAAAAAATTTCTAAGCGTTTCGCTTCACCGTTTATTCCGCGCACATCGAAGGACTGAAACAATTTGCCTGCTGCTGTCTTTCAATCTGATTATAATTTGGGTGTCTTCACGGCTACAGTGAAAAGGCTGTTATAAACTGCTGACTGAGGCTGTTATAAACTAGTGCTTGACTGCGATCTCACCTGGTGGTAAACAGTGATGCAATCGTTAATGGTGTCGCATTAGTTTATTAGGGTTTCGTACCCAAGGGGTAAAAACGGGACCCTATCACTAAGAGATCGCTACCCGTCCGTCTGTCTTTCACACGACTCGCGATAGCTAGACAGTTGAATTGAAATTTTCACAAATGATGTATTTTTATTGCCGCTATAACAACAAAATAAAATAAATATTTATCGGGGACTCCCATAAAACAAACGTGATTTTTTGCCGTCTGCTAGAACCCTTCGTGGATGAATCAGACTCGCACTTAGCCGGTTTTTAAGCCTCCTCCTGATATCAATATGTACCTATCGAATACTTATCATTATTTTATTTAGAAACACTTGAAATCTCGTGCAATATTTCACAACGCGACATGAAACCCGCACTACCTACTCCCAGTAATGCGGCGGAACGTGTCTTTTCAATGTACGTCCATTGTCAAAACAAAAAGGTCTCCGTTTCGCTTTCCCTCGTAATACCTTTGTTTGGTTTATGCTGTGCTGCCGCTGAAACGAGCTCGTAGACCATGAGGAATAAGTATCAGACAACTTTCTGGTGGCATTGGGAAATATTCTTTGTTTTCAGTATTATGTCTTGTGATTTACACAAGTAGTAATATGTGCTGTGAGACTTTGCTAAATGCCAAATTTTGAATCCTTGTCAAAAGTGTCAAAATATACTTTTTTTTTTCAACTCGATACCTCCACGCGTTTTAAAGATAAAGGGTCTTGACAGACAGGTAGAAAGATACACTGACGGACAAAAAATTGATCCTATGAGGGTTCCGTTTTTCCTTTTGAGATACGAATCCCTAAAAAATAGTGATGCGCTGATCCTAAATAACACTCTACAAGGACAGAAAAAGAATTATACACAACATGTGTGTATACTTATATTGTACTTAATTTAACCCAGTTTTCTAGAATTTTATACTAGCCTTACAAAAAAAAAACTTAGTGATTCCTATTTGCCCCTCTCTCCCCCACGTGATATTCGTTCTCGATTCCTTCCCTCCTCTAAATGCCTCACGTAATTAATGGACGCACTCTAAAATACCAGAGAATTTTCTGATGGCATTTGAAAATTTACTGTTTTCAGTGCTCAGTAGACATTTCAGAATTCATTTTACTTACTCCATTTTATATGGCTCTGAGACGTGGTCGTATAATGGGCCTTATTGGAAGGGTTAAAGTCACCCAAAGAGCAATGGAAAGGGCTGTTGCTCGGAGTTTCCTTACGTATTAGAAATGGCGATATCCGCTAGAAAAAAAAATACATTTTTGGTTCTAAGACATGCCGGTTTCCTTCACCGTTTTATACTCTCGAGCTTCAAGCGAACGCCGGCGGTCTCACACCTATTGTCTTAACTGTTTAGTTGGTACAAAGTTCGCTGGATCAGCTAGCCTAGTAACAAGTTTTCAATGCAAAATATTTTTTCATAACAAGCTTTTGTAGCTCGGAATATTTATAATTAATACTTATCAAGAGCTTTCCGAAAACTACAAACACGTTAGGGTTATCTAATTGTATTACGGAGTGCCTATGGCCACCTTCCAACTCCACCATCAGACCCTGACTACCATAAATGATCAAAGTACACGTCTATACAAAACCCAATGACACACAACACGATAAGGTTGAGTTGTTATATTGCTGAGCTCCTACGGCTAGCTTCCAGCTCCATCATCAGATCAGCTCCATGTCATCGTAATATTGCGTTGTCATGCGATTTACACCTGCATGCAAAATTGCAGCTCAATCGGGTGAAGAAATCTGCTTCAAAATTGAGTTGCAAGATTTGAGCCGAACATACGAGGGGTGATCCAAAAGTAATGATAAACGGGTATTTCTAATAAAGATAAAAATCCAAAAAAAATTTTTTTAGCTTCCTCGGTTCTTCACTACTTCCCACCTAAAAAATTGTATAAATATGACGTCATTTGGAGGAGCTACCTTCATTTGAATACCAGCAGTCGGAGCGACAACACGAAAATGGAGAAACAAGAAGTGAGATGCGTCATCAAGTACCTGTGTTTGAAAAAAATGTCTACCAAAGAGATACACTCTGATTTGGTGGAGACACTGGGGGACTCCGCTCCTCCATATTCTACGGTGGCACGGTGGTGCAAAGACTTTAAGCTGGGTAGAACATCCATAGAAGATGAACATCGCGAGGGACGCCCAACCTCGTCCCTCACTGAAGAGAACGTGAAAAAAATCGAAGATATCGTATTAGCAGACCGAAGAGTAACCGTCAAACATTTAGCTGAGGTCACAGGGATCTCATATGGCAGCATCCAAAACATTTTGACCAGCAAATTGAACATGAAGAAGGTCTCCGCGCGTTGGGTACCGAGAATGTTAACGGAAGAACAAAAGAAAAAGCGAGTTGACATTTCAAGAGCCAATCTTGCAAAGTTCCAGGCTGACAAAGAAAATTTTTTGTCTCGATTTGTGACCATGGACGAAACATGGATCCATCATTTTGATCCTGAGACCAAACAACAATCGATGACTTGGAAAAGGCCATCCTCACTGACACCGAAGAAGTTCAAAGTTTCGAGCTCGGCGGGCAAGATTATGGCGTCCGTTTTCTGGGATGCTGAGGGAATCATAATGGTTGATTACCTGGAAAAGGGAGTTACTATAACGGGCTCCTACTACGCTGAACAAATAAGATGACTGCGAGAAGCCATAAAGAAAAAAAGACGGGGCAAACTCCGAGCGAAAGTCCTGTTTCATCAGGACAACGCTCCTGCACACAACCGAAGTTGCGATGGCTACCATTCGAGAAGCAGGCTTCGAACTGGTCGACCACCCACCCTATTCTCCAGATTTAGCCCCCAGTGACTTCTATCTCTTTCCACGACTCAAGGAACACCTCCGAGGCAAGAAATTTGACGATGATAGCGACGTGATGGCCGCGGTTGAGGACTTTTTTGAGAGTCAAGATAAAAATTTTTTTTAAGGGAATTTTAGGTTTAGAAAAGAGATGGACTAAATGTATAGACTTGCTAGGAGACTATGTTGAGAAATAAATTTATTTTTTTATTTTATTCATTGTGTTTATTATTGATTATCATTACTTTTGGGTCACCCCTCGTACATGGTTACATTGCAAGCTAATAAAAAGCTTGTAAAAATACTTAAATATAGTGTCTCAGCTTCTTAAAATTAGCCTTGCATCAAATAGCCTTTCATCAGTCTAGCAAGTAAGAACACGACGATATTTCTTTACATAAAGGGTATAACCTCACGACGTAACCTTCGTGTAAGTACCATGTGGCATTCTCAAGTGTTCCTCTCATGCCGCCGCGAGTGGTGCTTGAAATGTCGGAAAATAGAACACGTAAAATAAACTGTAACATTTTTCATGAAGCTCAAATTACGACGTATTTTTGATAATCTACGAGTATATGTATTTGTAAAAGGGGAAACTGACTGACTGACATATCAATGCACGGCCGAAAGTACTGGGACTAGGAGAGTGAAATTTCGCACAGGGCTTCCTTTTATGACGTAGGCGAACACTAAGAAAGGATTTTCCAAAATTCACTCCCTAAAGGGTTGAAACGCGTGTCCAAAGTTTGTGCGGAAACCTATTTTCACGCGGGTGAAGCCGCTGGCAGAAAGCTACTGTTTTATGTTTGAAACGGTTTTATTGAATTCGAATAATTATGTTGTTAGTTATCATCATCATAGTTGAGAGCATAATTATGTTGCTATGAGTTACCGTAAGTCGGAGCAATGGTGGCCGAATGGTAACAGTCCTGACTTACGACTAGTAAGTCGCAGGTTCATACCCAGCTAGGTGCATTACTTTGTGTAATTACTTTCATCACCACTGCTCTTAACATTTTGAATACTGTAATTAGAGACATAATAGAAATACAACAGGTGTACGAACGTTGGCGTTCGCTTGGGGCTCAAGAGTTTAAGCATTTGACATCCTCATAAGTGACACCTGCGAGAAGTCACACTTCATCATCATCTTCCTGCCCTTGTCCTTGTCAATATGTTTTTTTCTTCCATTCTGTCCTGTCACACTTACAAGAAAAAAAACTGTATTCATTACACCAAAATACTACCCTGCATTTCCAATGCACCCCTTTTACGGTGTTTCTCAGGAAGTGGGTCGAGTGGTTGCGCGCAACGCCCTCGTGTTAGTAAGGTCAGCTGACTAATTGCTGCCCAGGGTCTCTTTCTGTGCGAAATACAAAGAAGGAAAGGGATGACGTACTTAGTCAGTAATAGTCTGGCTTTGTTTCCCGCTCCGCACAAGGGCGGGATTCGTTATTGGATGATTTTTGCCCACCATAAAAAAAGACAATAACTAACTGCTCTAACATGCCGTAGCAAGCACTTGAATGGAAAATCTGCTAATGTTTTCAACAATATCTACCTTTGAGTACGCCCTCGTGTCAGTAAGGTCAGCTGACTAATTGCAGCCAACTGGGGCCCAGGGTCTCTTTCTGAAAGTATGGCTTGGCCCCAGTGCGAAAGACAAAGAAGGAATGGAGTGTTTAGTCAGTAAGAGTCTGACACTGTTTTCCGCACTGCACAAGGGCGGGGTTCGTCATTGGATGATTTTTGCCCACAATAAAAAAAAACCTGACTAATTGTTCTACCATGCCTTTTTTTTTGCTATAAACTAATGCTTGACTGCGATCCCACCTGATGGTAATCATTGATGCAATCGTTGATGGTGAGGGTACTCGTAGATTGCTAGGATCCTCACCTTGTAAATATACAATATATAAACAAACCTTTATGACCGTTCACTGACTTTTATGACACAGGTATACCCTAGTTTAAGAGTCAGGGAAAACTAAATTGTAAACAGATGCACTAATATCGAATTATGTTGTTCCATAATTTATAATTACTCAGTCTGTATATTTTGTTTGTGCTAATATTATGTTTGAATTATGGTTGTTTTTCTCTCATCTGTACCTTTGTGATCAATAAACAATTTATTATTACTATTGTTTTCTACACTAATATAAGGTGCTTTTAAAATATATGCCACCCCTTTAATGGGTGATAGGATTGGGTTTATAGATTACAATAGTGAAGAGCTTTCGTACCCCGGAACAGTTAATCCAGTTTGAGAAAATAAAGTAGTTAAATAAATATTGACTCTTTTCTGCACAACGTGGTTCACAAATTACGCGCGATGTTTCTCTTCGTCAATGAAACAGCTGCATTAGCTATCTCTTTCCATTCGTTCTACGATAAAATCAGCTGACTAGCTTGTCCCTACCTGATTCACTAGGTACGCAATAATACGTAGGCAAACAAGTGTTTTAAAGTGCAATTACTTACCAGTAGTTACCAGTTACCATGATAAACTTCAAAACAGTCCATTTCAAGTTAGTGTAAACGATAGGTAGGTACTTAGACTAACCTTTCGACTTTTGTAATTACACACACAATTAAAAAACAAAACGCCGGCGTTCGCTTAGGATTCAAAAGTGTAATATCAAATAACGATAAATTACAGGAACTTGGCGTATTTAAAAGTTATTTACCTACACCAATTGCACTGTATTTACACACTCCCTACCGACTTATCCACAAAACTGTTGCACAAGTCCACCTCACACAAATGTAGACACGCTTACGTACATGGCTTTTCACTTTGTTCAATGTGTCCGTTTTACTTTTCAGTTGCCTAAATGTTTTTAATAAAAACGCGCGCGATAATACTTCCCGTGGCGGTCGGGGGGCGACTGGCAAGCGGGTGGTCGGCCAGCGCGTGCGGCGAACGGGGAAGTGCGCGCGGGGGAGGGGGGGGCTGCGCAGTGACGACATAGTGGCCAACGCGCAGGCGGCATTCGTCTGATATGAATGAATGTAGTAGAATGAATGGCGCCGGTGTTTTGCGGCGCGGAGCGGCAACAGCTCATAAAGTGTACAGGATAGTTTTATGCAAAAAAAGAATTAAAATTTATACGTGAATAATTTTTGTATGAGAAAAAGAAACACAAATTATCTACATTTTATCTTTACTATTGTAATCTATAAACATAGTGCTACACGCCCTGGAGAGCGTGGCATATATTTTAAAAGCACCTTATATAATAAAGAGGTAAAGTTTGTTTTTTTGTTAGTTTGTTTTTTTGTTTGTAGGAGGTAATCTCTGGAACTACTGGTCCGATTGGAAAAAATTTAGTAACAATAGAAAGCTGCTTCACTCCTGAGTGATATAGGCTATATTTTATGTACGCGGGCGAAGCCGCTGACAAAAGCTAGTATACTATATAATGATATAGACTATACGAAATTATGTCGGACGTCGGTTCAGGAAACATCCCTGTTAGTTACAGATGCACAAAGCCACCACTAGACGTGGTTCATTACACAAAAACACTACCCTGCATTCCCTGTGCCCCTTTTTACGATGTTTCTCAGGAATTGGGTCGAGATGTCTCTCACAAAGCCCCTCGTGCTAGAAAGGTCAGCTGACTAACTGTTCTACCACGCCGTTGCAAGCACTTGAATCAAAAATCTATTAGTGTTTACGATAGTGCCCTTTTTATGGTATGAAAAAATCATCCAATGAAGAATCCCGCCCTTGGGCAAAACGGGAAACAGTGTGACACTCTGACTGACTAAACAACCTACCCCTTTCCTACGTCGCCATATTATATACCAGGGCTAGAGCCTTCCTTTAAGATACGAATCTTTGGCCCCAGTTGGTCTCGACCCTTCTGCGGGGTCGCTGACAACTCCTTTAAATCTGTTAGTGTTTACGATAGCGCCCTTTTTAAGGTGGGAAATCATCCAATACCTTTCCCCGCTCTTGGTGGAACTAGAAGACATGCCAGATTGTTACTAACTAAGGCCATACCTGTGTACTTCAGTTGGCCTTTGATTTCTATGACCATGGGTTCCCTTTTCAGAAAACCTCTTCGAAAGCTCTTAGGTTTAGTTTCGTTTAAAATTATTTTTCTTTGCTCATATGCGGAACTAGGATTATTTATTTGAAATGCCCGATTTTTTGTATTAAGTTTTCAATATTTGGCGTCCGACATAGAAATTTGTAATTGGTAAACAACATTGGGGTCATGGGGAATGTGAAAATGGAATACGGAGCCCTGGATCGAAGACAAAGAAAGATCAGGAGTGGGTTTTTAGTCAATCGGCCGTCCCAGTCCCACCCAAGAGTGTGGAGATATCACTGGTTGATTTCCCCACCGAAAAAAAAAGGCAACATCTTGGAGTGGGCGCTAGACCATATAAGGGTGGGCATCCGCCCCCTTCCCCTCCTATATTATTATTACGCCTAGTTAGGTAACGTATTAGAATCATTATGAACTTATGGAACCTTGATGCATTAAAATAGCCTCTGCCTTTAATCAATATTCGATCGAAAGCCTTCACAATCAGATGAATACTTATGTTACGAATACTTTACAAATCGATGGGTTTTTTTTTATGGTAGGTGAAAATCATCGAATGACGAAACCCGCTCTTGGGCGAAGCGGGAGACCAGTGTCAGACTCTTAATGACTAAAAAACCTACCCCGTACCTTCCTTGCCTTATTCCTAGAGTCGAGGTAACAGTTTGCACCACCCTAGGCTCCAGGAGGCACATAACGCCATCGTTAAAAAAAAAATAAAATCTAACCATCTTTTTAGCCTCTCTTACCCATGTAAGAGAGGCTAAAAAGATGGTTAGATTTTATAAGGAGTGGATATGACAGAAAAGGGAGTTAGTAACAGCGCAGCGTGACGATTCACGCAGAGGACAGAAAATGAAAGATTAACCTTTTAACCGCCTATGTCGTAGGTATATATCCGATAATTCGTATCGCGTTTATTCCGTTAGCGTCGCACATCGACCACCAAATACTCTGGGCTTGCGGACGGCGAGCAATGGGTAGCTCGCTGTCCGACCTTCCGGTAACGATCCGGACCGAACCCAAATCGTTGACGGCGTGCACTGTTCCCGCGCGACTCAAGGAGCTATCAGCAAACTGTAGGGGCCCAGTAGGGTCGTAGCCTCCTGGGGCCATGGGTAAATGTGAAAGTGCAACACCAAGCCCTTGGAATTAAGGCTGAAAATGAAAGGGGTGGATTTTTAGCCAGTAAAAGTCTGACACTATGTCCCGCCCCACCTAAGGCCTCACAAATCCGACGCAGGCCTTAACATTTCCAATACCGTAATTAGAGATATAATAGCATAATGGAAAGCCAATAGGTATGCAAACGCGGGCGTTCTTTTTCAGCTCAAGAGTTTAAATGTGCTTGGTCGACCCCAAGTGACATGAGACGAAAACAGAAAGATGACAAAGTTCCATCAAAATTGTTATCTACACTAATATAATAAAGAGGTAAAGTTTGTTTTTTTGTTTGTAAGAGGTAATCTCTGGAGCTAATGGTTCGATTGGAAAAATTTTAGCAACAATAGAAAGCTGCTTTACTCCTGAGTGACATAGGCTATAAATTATTTATATAACATGTATGTTAACCGAGCTATCACTACAAGAAATTTTCCGCGGACGAAGTCGCGGGCAGAAGCTAGTTTACCATAAAGAATCAACTGTTTTCTCTAAGGAAAATTTTGTATTCAAAGCGTGGCGTTTTTGCTCTTATTTGAGCGGCCCGGTTATCCTCGCTTTGATGTAAGGATTTCTCGTATGAACCAAGATTTGCTCTCTAAAAGGCTTATTTATGAGAAAAGATTTATATGTACATACATTGACACTATTTTTAGATTTGTGTTGATCTAATGTGCCCAAAGTGTGTTGTCACGTATCGTATGTAATATTCAAATTATATTCTTTTCTATCACACACATTAATAGTGTATAGGTTTTTTAAATCCGATAAGTTATGATATTTTTTTTGATAAAGGTAGTCGGATAAATAGAATAACATCTCATAAAATTTACCAGAACATTTCTGTGACACTAGAGACATCGTATCATCGTCGTGTCAGCCAAGAACGTCCACTGTCGAGCGTAGGCCTCACCAATGTGACCATATTATTTGATTATTATTCCGTTTATTTATTAAGTAACATATAAATTATATTTTTAAATATTTCATTAAAAAAACAAATAAAAAAAAAACATTTAAAAATATAAAAAATAGTGTCCCACCGGTATCGGGAACAGGGTCCAAGCTACCGGCGGTCAGGGCTCCAGAGAAAGGAACCTCCTAACTATAGGAGCCGTGTCCAGGAGTACCACTTTCTGAATCAAACCCTTGATCCAGCCGCTTAACGAGAGCCTCCTAAGGTGTTGGTCGAGGCTCTTGGCTGTTAAGCCATTGGCTGACACTGATTATTATTATTATTATATCATGACCGATTTATTGCTAATACTTCAACCATACTTTTTATTACGAAAAACCGGATGCAGTATGACAGAAGGAGTGGGTTTAGCAAACATTCAACAGTATACTGCATAGCTACAATAATCCTCAAAACAGCTTTACATAGCAGGAATTTTAATATTTTCTTCTTATAATTATATAAAAACTAGCGACCCGCCCCAGCTTCGCACGGATATTGATATTGAATATATTATGCATGTATTATACACATAAACTTTCCTCTTGCATCATTCTATCTATTAAAAAAACCGCATCAACATCCGTTGCGTACTTTTAAAGATCTAAGCATACATAGGGACAGCGGTAAGCAACATTGTTTTATACTATGTAATCATGATTTGCTGTTCGTTATTCTCGCTAAAATTCAAGAACGGTTGGACTGAGTTGGTTCATTTTAGTCTTGAAATATTGGTAAAAGTTCAGGGAAGGTTTAAACGGTGAGAAAATTATCCTTATTAAACGGTACAAAGTTTGCCGGAGCAGCTAATCTTAAATAAAGTTGATAAGATATTATTATTCTTTTTACTGTCGAGTTGGGCATATAATAAAATATAATAAATAAGCATTTTGTAAAAAAAATTAACACTAGGCTTTAGATTTAAGTGTTTGTAATAATTTTAAGTGTTAACTATTGTTGGTGAGCCTAATAAATAAATTTCTTTCTTTTCATTGTTTCCAGTGGCACGGCGGTCTATCCTGCGAAGCTGCCGCGGCGTCCTCATCAGCAGGAGCTGGGGCGCCGCTTCTACCAGACTCGGAGCTGATCAAGCTCTGCCCCATGTGCCGCGTACCTATAGAGAAGGACGAGGGTTGTGCGCAGATGATGTGTAAGCGGTGCAAGCACGTCTTCTGCTGGTATTGCTTGGCTTCACTTGATGTGAGTATACTTGAGTATTTTTTATTTTTCCAGCACTACTAACAAACAAAAAGGTGACGTCCTTTTGACTGTCACGTAAAAAAAGCAACAGTAGGCTCTCGGTGTCAAGCTACGATATCATTCTTTAATCTGTCGTGTAGTCGTGACAGTGGCGTACTGGACACATATTACTTTATCATGTTCACAATCACGGCGCAGGCACACGTGACGTCACGCGCAGATTATATTTTGCGTATAGTATAGGCGAGAACAAAACAAAATAAAATTTTACTTTCATAAAAGTTGAGTAGTATCATTGAGACTCAAAATGGTGCTAATAATAATTTTGAAAAAAATATTATTACCGCTTCACCAGAGATGTGCAAGGATGCGTAGGGATATCCTTATAAAGAACCAACTGCTGATCGAGGTGAGGTAGATGATAAATAAATGATAAATGATTTAAAGTAAATAGGTTTTACAAACTCTTTTACACGTCAATTTTTTTTTCGTCCAATAAATGTTTTGGAAACGCAGCTAAGTAACGCAGTAAGTCATGAAAAAACTGATGTTTCCTTGACACCTATAGTGCTCGTGCTAATTGTCACTTGTCTACTTAACTGTACACACCAATGTACAGTTAAATAGACAATGAGAATGAGTTAAAAGCAATAACGCGCTGGGTAATTTTCAGTCATTGTTTAATCAATGCTGTTAAAAGTTACAACATACTTGTAGATTGCTAGCCAATAAAATGCTGATTTTACGATAGGTGACCAACGTTGTCGTGTATTCAGAAATTGGATGTTTTACACATTGTTGTTAGGGTTCCATGTTCTAAATCACCTTTTTACCATTAAGCCTCAGGTGACCGTCCTCCTGACTTTCTGTCCATCCATTTATCAGCGGACTGTATCTCATAAACCGTTAGAGATATAGAGTAAAAATTTTCACATAATGTATTTTTATTGCCGCTATAATAACAACATAAATTAAAACTTATAGAGGGCTCCCATACAAAGAACGTTATTTTTTGGAGTTTTTTTTTTGTTCGTTTTGCACTTCCAAAGTACCTAAAAATCACCACCACCATCGTTATAGACGTGGCAACCTTCTGGACCCATAAACTTAGAGCAATGAGAAAATCATCGATTGGAGATGAAGACCGAATAGGTACGAGTCAAACTTGCATTTGGCCAGTTTTTTTTACAAGCTTTTTATTAGCTTGCAATGTAACTATATATGTCCGGCTAAAATCTTGCAACTCAATTTTTTCTTAACAAAATGATTCCCTTCAAATTGTTTTGACTTTAATTTCAAATATTTGTGATATTTTGTTACAGGATGATTTCCTGTTACGTCACTACGACAAAGGACCTTGCAAGAACAAATTGGGACACTCACGCGCATCGGTCTTATGGCATCGTGCACAGGTAAGACGAATTAAAACAACACTGAATTTGGTAAACATATTTTAACTGGTCCTACGTCAAACGCAAATTGTAATTATTTGTTTTTACTTTTTTGGAATTATGACTTAAAATGCCGAGCTGAAGAGAGCGAAGACAGTGACTGAACAATCGTCGCGAACACGCCATTCTCGACGATTGGTCGTGGTGGAGAAATAAGAATATTAATTTACTGAAGAAGATGTCATGAACACTGTTCCTCCTCCTTGAGTCGTTTATCCTCAACGGCCGAGTGTCGTAACCTTAATGAATAACTTTCTGATTGACCATGTTGTCCCTATCTTCGGCGATGTGGATGGCGTCGCAAGCTGTGGTGGTGTTAAGTGTAGCACGGATTTGGTCTGACGAACGCATCGGACTCCTGCCCCTAGGTCCTTTCTTGTTTGCTGTCTATACCAACAGCTTAATTCTAGATACTCTTCCAATTACCATGTCTTTTGTTTTGTTTCCAGGTGGTTGGCATATTTGCAGGCTTCGGGCTTCTGTTGCTGGTAGCCAGCCCGCTTCTGTTGCTAGCCGCTCCCTGCATCGTTTGTTGCAAGTGCAGGTTTGTGAGCAATCTATTTTCTTTTGTGTTTTTAGCCATAACTATCGATTCTAAACTGCAATGGGGCGCTCAAATAAAAACCTTTCTTAAGAAAATTAAGTTCAGCTGCTTATGCAGTAAGAAAAATAAGGTAATTGACTGACGTAGCCACAGCTAGGTTAGTTTACTATACTTATTTCTACAGTATCATGTGTTATGGCATTTTACTGTGAGGATCTGTAGCTGATCTAGACTTAATTTTCATGTTGAAAAAGAGAGGAATCCGAGCTATTTATAAAATGGATCCTCGCGAGGCTCTCAGAAGTAAATTCAAATAAATCGATATACTACCTCTGCCTTTTCTGTATATCTTGGAAAGTATTTTGTATGTTCGTAGAAACTTGGAACTTTTTAAAACAAAAATACGCGTAGTAAACATGAAATCGTGTTATCTACCCAAATGAAAATTAGCTACAGCCAGCAAATCAATTTTAGTAATAACTATACACTTTTATAACAAGCTGTAAAGGAGGTAATTGAACTTATCTCTTCTTAACTTCACCACCTGGGACATAAACCTACGTGAGTGGAAATGGGTAATATTTCATCTCGTATATTCAGCATAGTTTTTATTGCAAGCTGGTCAATGGAAAATTGGTAACACTTAGTCTTAAAATCTTCATCGGTCTCCTCAAAATCTTTATTTCAAAACAATATTATGTTATAAATATTAGCTACAATAAATTTTTCCTATTTTCCAGACTATGCAACCCAAGCACGAAGAATCTTGAGGAGGTGGACGAGATCGACAGCATCAGCCCCACACGAGACGACTCGGACGACGCGCCGCGCGAGCGATACCTGTCCGACTGACGCGCTGCCGACGCCGCGCCGGGCACTAGCGGCATTCAGGGCAAAACTGCCACTACTGGTTTTAAGGGCAACAGTGGCACTATGGGCGTTAGCGGCTTTTGGGGCACTAAAAGCACTAAGGGAGCTAGTGGCACAAGTGACACTAGGTACTAGAGCCATTAAGAGCACTAAAGGATATAGTGGTACAAGTGACATAAATATACTAAGTGCACTAAAAGTATAAAGGGAACTAGTGGCACAAATGTCACTGGGTACTAGGCGCACTAACAATGCTTGGTACACTGACGACACTAGTGCACTTGGTGCACTAAGGGCACTAGTGATACTTGGTGCATTAAGAGCACTAAAGACATTAGTGATACTTAGGGCACTATTGATACTTGGTGCACTAAGGGCACTAATGACGCTTAGTGCACTAAGAACAATAAAAGCATTAGTGAATCAAGTTAGTTCACCAAGAGCTCTAGGTTTCAGGCGCGGTCACATCACGCTAAACTAGATACACTAAGTACCGAAGTGAACACTCATTAATATTAAGGATGGAAGTTAAACAGATAATATGGCAAATGATACTTACTTTTTAAATTAAACAATAAGAATAACTTCAGCCGAGATTATTTCCCAAACGAACCAACGAGGACACTTCTGCCTGACGACCGCTAAAGTCATTTTTGCTTGCACTCGAAACGAAAACTTCAAAGGTTTGGCGCCACGCCTCAGGTTCAAGCGAAAGTTTATTTAAGTGATCAGGTGGAAGTGAGCGTGATAGTACATCCAAAAATTCTTCGATAATACTGAAGTTTCAACGGCTTCAAAATGACCATAGCAAAGAGGATCCGTTTCGTGTTTAATAGAGCAACTATTTTTTTCTTATGTGTTTAAATATTTTCGACTTCTGTTCTTCCATATTTCCTTTGACTTAGCGCATTGCTGCTGTGGCAGAAATGGACTTAGATTGAAAAAAAGTTACTTTTCTTTTAAACATCTAATCATCAAATACAACAAAAACAATCAAATACTTTCTTATAACTTTTATTAGCATTAAAATCTGTCATGTAGTCGTGACTGTGGCGTGCTGGACACATCTTATTTAGTTTTGTATATATCTAGCGCCCTACCATGGGACGTAATCTACAACAGAATTATTATGAGCCTTATAAACAATTGATTGTAAAATAATAAATTATTGTCTGTAATATTACAATTCATAAATACTTATCCGTTTAAAGGTATAGTTTTAAAGTAAAGAATTCCTTACATATAGTAAAAAAACATCTGTCTGTATATCTGTCTGTTATAACTCGAGAACTACTTATGGTCTGTAAATAATGAAACAGAGTTTTGAATTATTATAAGAAACTTTTTTCATGAGCCAATGACGCGCAAAGAAATCAAGATTTAATGATATTGGAATCTTTCTAGTTAAAAAAAAAATTGACTTATATTTTCAAAATTGTTGAGCAGGATTCCGGGATTTTAGAGGACATATCTATGTTATTTACTTCCATATTCCCGATCTTTAAAATAGACATATAGACATGTTTCAATATTGACAAAAGAATAAAAGTATGGGAGTGACAAATGTAAATTATGTCTATTAAAAAAAAAACTTAAATGACTAATTAAAAATATTCAAAGGAAAGTCGGCTTCTTGATAGAATCAAAAGTTAACTTTAGGACATAAAATCATGACTGCAGTCATAACAAATCACGACTTCGGGTCATTGACATTAATGCGTTTGTCAGACGAGTCCTCGCAAAATGCAACAAGTATACTGGACAAATATTAAAAAAAAGAAACAGATTTATAGTTATGTACAAATAAAAGTATAGATTTATAATACCTACTGTCCTTTTTGTTTTTTTGGTGTTGACTGAGACTTAATAGTAAGTGATAGACTGATGATGTATGATCGTGAATTTGGAAGTTGATATTTATTTCAATTAAAAAAGCTAGGACTTGAATGTCATAAATTCGTAATTTTGTTTATGAATTTAATGGAGAAGGCGGTGAAAATATTAGCTAAGTAAGCACATGATTAGACAAATGACTTTGATGTTAGCGTTCACTTGAGTACAAAATATATGGTATAGTTTGTTTTTTAATTCTAGTCTACGATTTGACAACTCAGAATGTCACACTCTAGAAATATGTTCCCAATTTTCTGGAGTTTGACATTTTAAGTTGTCAAATCGTAGTCTAGGATTAAAAAACGAACTATAATGACATTAGCTGTGGAGAAATCACATGGCGTGACAGGTAATGTCATTGCCGTATATTTTGTAGGGTTTTGTGCCCTTAGTTACCTAAGCTTTAGGGTAGGTAAATTAGGGCAAAGACTTTACCTTTGCTTTGTCAGTAACTAGCTAAATGGTTCAAAAGTCTCCTGAAATTGAAGAAGCGGTTGCCGGTCCCATTTTAAACTAAGTATATTTGAAACACAAGGGTAAACAGTACTTATTTCAGTTTCTTTTATGAGTATGTAGATATTTATATAATAAGACTTAATAGTACGTAAAACTGCGTAATTTTAAACTCTTCTTGGAGCCGACTCCCGTATAAGGTGATAGCAGTGTTTAGTTGCTATAATGTACAGATTTTATTGTAGATACTTAAAACTTAGCGACTTCAAGTTCTCGTACAAAAACATTTCTCAGTAAATTGAATATAAAATATATATTTATACATATACTATTGTACAGGGTGAGTTTTTTGTGTAAATATTTTTTTATCTTGCATTTTTTTTATAAGTTTAAAGAACTAGATTCTTCAGCATCAGACTTATGGCATCGTTGCCATTTATTTGTTTTAAAAACCCACCCTGTATATTTAAATTCAGCGTATTTAAATAGTTGATAAAATATTATGTGATTATAAATACAATACTGTTAGCGTAGGTTAATGATACATTACAAATCTAAATCAATGAAGATTGAGGAAATGTTGAAAGTAAATGTAACTGCAATGCAGTGTGTCAATGCATGAAAAGCCTATAGTTGTTATTTTGTTATCACCTGTGAGAGCCGGTAACGAATAGCTCTTTTACACAATGGCTCCTGTTTGCGCACCTTACAAAAATTTAAAGTACTATGCGTTCCAAATGGGAAAAGGATCAATCGCCATGTTGCGACGTCACGTCGTACTGTCAAATCGAAGAATTTTTTAAATAAAGTTACTCGAGACGAGTAAAATTGCAGAACTGGATTTTTTGGATAAACTTTTTTCCGTCACAGTTCGTAAATAAATTAAATTTTAATAGCTTCCTCAATTTGACAGTAAATCGTGACGTCACAACATGGCAATCGATCCTATTCTCATTTGGAATGCATTGTACATTGCTTAGCGAAACTCTGGAGATGTGAAAGGTATTGCATCAACATTTAATAAAATAAATCTAAGATGTTCACTACCGCTCGTATTGAACGACATTACGTACCTACATATCTCTCGTATCTATGTATTATGTATTTAATTACTATGTATATTATGTAAAAAATACACCACGAAATAGTGTGCTCTGCACTATTGTATCTTTTCTCATTCTTTGTCAAATCCATCCTAAGCTTGTCTATAAAAATTACTTTTAGTGAAGACCACCAATTTTTACAACCTATTAAATATGCTCCTACTGTATTTTTTAATGTTAAAGAGAGATAATCTTTGTCTTTCTATCTAAAACTACACAAATTCTTTTTTTTACGATATTTCTTATACAACATTTAAAATGATGGTTTTATTGTCGTCCGTCGTCTCTATACGCCTCACATTTGCAAAGATTCACTAAACAATTTATAATTAAATTCTGTAAATATGACTATTCCGTGTTTTCCAGCGAACGAAGCTAAGAAAATATGTTTATTTATTTTTATGGTAATTTTAACTAACTTCTTGTGTCGGATTTTTCCTGACGACTGTTTTCGTGTATTATTCACCAGGGTTGTGTATTGGCGACTGGTTATTTAAATCTCGATTAGCTCTTCATTTCCCCTATGTGACAGAAGACCTGACGAAATGAAAATTAGGTAGTCGATATGCGATCCTGGTGCAATACACGCGAGAGAGTCTGTCGAACATATCCGAACATAGACGAAGTTAGTTAAAATAAAGGCGGTGCGCATCCTAAGCCACTGTTTACTAGAGCCCAATAATGCACACTGCTTCCCGTGTCACATACACGGGGCCTTAAAATTAACTTATTATAGTACATTAAATATTTATGACTTTACTGTAAATAAGAAATAATATTGTACTTAATTTTATAGTCCAAGGATCGATGATGTCGTTTCTTCCATCTAAATTATATTTAAATATTGTAATATAAATACATTAAAGTGACTCTTCTCTTACGGTTTGTAGTGTAGGGGTGGATTTTTGAGGTAGGGCAGTAAAGACTGGTTATTTTTGTAGCCATGAGTTTTTTCATAATTAGGAAAAAAATACTATTTATTGTTTTATTGGTCAAGTTGCTGGAACAGAAAAAAAATAAAGAAAACGCCTTTCTTCCACCAGGGACATCCACGACAAAATAGTCCCATCTCCTCAGCTCTTACCACCTATGACTATATACTTTCTGTTTATTTCAAAATCTGACAATGCAATTACTAATTGCTCATGCCACGACTTGAGACATCTTTTTGTCTGATTAATCAAAAAGATTAAGACAGTCGTGATCAGTTTCCTTATAGCTACAATGGTCTGCCTTTACTGTCCCATACCTAAAATCCAACTTGGAAAAAAAGGAGGTTGAACACCTCATCTTTGGTATGGATAAATAAAGTAAAAGTTCTATAGAGAAGTCGTATTTGTACCTTGGCTAGATGTATGTATTTTTTTAACTGATATTATGACTGCATCGGTCCTTAGTAGCTTGTTGTAGCAAGCTAGTAAAAGCATTTGTAGAATAAATCAAAAATTGTCAGTAGGTGAATAGATGTGATAAGTGAACAGGATGATTGGCACTTGCAATATGATTATTAAGATGAACGAACGCTTATCCGAACCGAAAGCGCCGAACGTAGCGAAACTATTCTTTATGATGGAGTTCTTCCAGATTCAAATGATTCGACAAGGTTAGGCGGGGTTCCATAGGATTTCAAATAAAGAATTCTATCATTTTTTTTTTAATTCGTTCGACGCGTTCGGCTCAGATAAGTGTCCGTTCACCTTTAATGTGTGTTTGTTGTTATACTTTTATTTTCTGCGCTTGACCTAGACAAAGAATGGGCAGGCCTGTAGCTTTAAAACGAGCGAATTTGGCCAAGCGTGTTTCACTAATGGCTTCAGACCAGCAGTTATAGTGAATGATATAACTATGGAATCGGCAATGTTAGCTGATCTAGTTCACGCTTTTACTTTTCAAATGTTTGTATGAATGTGATCCTTATTGTACTAAACTTAAAACATTGATAAACTTAATGTTAAAACAATTATTTTGCAAGTGTACAATACCCTTTGTATCTCATTAAGTTGATTGTTAAATGACTTGTCTATGGTATTGAAAGACTTTCATTTTTTTTTAATCATTACTATTTTATTGTTTATGGTAGGTGCAAATATAGGTTGAGGATTTTGGTAGTGATATTGGCTGGTCAAAAGATTGAATACAAAAATACAGTATACAATATTTGCATTTACCATTAAAAGATAAAATCGGCATATTGTAAATAAAAAAAAGAATTTTATTTTTTGTTATTGATTGTACTTCTTTATTTTTGTGTTGAGATGAGAGGACGTATTTCCGTTACTATAATTATAAACAAATAATAAAGATTTTTCTGATAAATCTTAACAGAGTGTTTTATTTTATTGCATGCATTTGTACGTGTGTGTAGCAGACCTATTCAGGATGGTAGATCTAGGTATCGTCGAAGTAATGACTGTGATTGTAGCAATTATGTGGACTATGGAATGGCCTTGGTCCAACAATTTCATCAAGCCACACTTGCATGCCAGATGGAGCAACTACACAATAATAAAACGTCTACCAGCCCTTAGGGCCAACGCTGCGTAACTAGGGGTGACGCATGGGGTGCCAGTCCGGGCACGCGACGTTACGTCGACGACTAATAAAAAAACGACAGCCCCGTTTGTCGAGTCTACTAGTCCGCGCGCGGGCGTCGCCCGTCCATAAGGAGGCGGGCCCTGGAGTGCGGGTGCGGGCACAGCTGCACGCAACGGGACACCGCGCGGCGAACCGACTCCTCTCCGACTTTAAGTAGCGTTGGCTCTTATAAAACACTCCTCTATAGTCTATGTTATTATTAATTCCCTACCATTCTGTGGTCTGTGCACTGGGCCCGCGTGGTGGATTATGGCCCATTCCCTGTCCTAGAGAGGAGGCCTGTGTCCCAGCAGTGGGAACATTGAAAGGCTGATGATGGTAGTACTTACGGAAAACCATGCTGTGTGACCCAATTCAGAAGGAGGTTCCCCTGAGACCTGGGAGGTCTTCAAAATACAATACATGGTTACAAGTTACTGATTATTTAGGGAGTAATTGAGATTAAGTAAAATGAAATTTGTTTTTGTAAATAAAGTTCCTGCTACAATTCCTTTTCATGTAATATTTTTCGTCTTGAGATATGTTTGTTTTTTTTTAAATTATTTATTGTAATTATATAAATAGTCTTGGCATCAAATGATAAGGGAAGACAGAATATTCTCTAGGTGATCACCAAAGGGTAGGGCTAGAGGGTAAAAATGAAAAAGAATAGGTGTATGTTATATAAGTGAATATTGTGATGAAGACTAGCCATCTAACCAAATTTCACTTACAGCACCCACATTCATTGGCGGTTATGGTGGCTAGATACGCTGCTCTGTTAGAGATGTGTAGATAAAAAATTGTATTTTATCAATGAACCTGTGCTACATCATATAGGAAAGGTTTATGGTAGTGATATGTATGGATAGTTTCAACTTCAAGAATACTGCAATGATCTGTACCACTTAGATGACTATAATACGCGAAATATAAGTAGATCCAAAATGACGATATAATGGTGTCAATAAAAGTGGGGGGCTGCGTATAACTATAGTAACAGGCTCATTTTATTTGCCACATACCTAATATAGATGCTATTTAGAATGTCTGGTAATGCTAAAACCATTTCAATACAGTGGACCTACATACTGCATAAAATATGGTATGGGATATAGGTAAAAGAAAACAAGAGTGAAAGATAGCTAAAACTATATATTTACAATAAATTATTAGAAATACATACACAACATTCACCACTTCCTCATCAAACCAGCTGTACAGTCAAACAAGAGAGGGTTTTTAAACTCTCCTCTCATATCCAGCATATAATGCATCCATCTGTTTTTAATTTTGAGAGGTAACTGTACTCTTGCAATATTCCTTGCTTCCTTACAACATACATTCTCCATGGGTACTGTCATGATGCGATTCTTCCCGAAGGGTGTGTATGTGACAAATGTTAAATGCTTCCCTCCCTTATTCAGTATCAGGTAACGCACTGAGCGGAGGGTGTACATCCAGATGACGGAAAGGGAGCCACCTCCTATAGCAAAAAAAACAATATTATTGTTTGGTGTAAATAAAACATTTTAAACTCAAAATTGTTTATTGCACATAGACATAAATAGGGCTTTATAAAATATCAGAACTTTTTGGTGTACAATAAAGTTTAATCTATCTATCTATCAGAAGCTAGTGTATGGTTCTAATTAGTTGTTTCCTATAGAGAAGACAAGCAAGTTGCATTCAATACTGTATAACAAGGCACTTGACTACTATGAAGACCCTAAAACTTAGGTACTCATTTATTATCATTATTTATAAACTTTATTGTACACCTCATCACATTATGAGGTGTACAATAAAGTAAAGAAAGGATAAACATCAACAAAACTAAGTGTACAATGTGCGGTCCTATCGCACAAGGCAATCTCTTACAGACACCCTTAGGATAGACTGAACGAAAGGAGATAGATTTGGTTTAACTGATTTAATAAGGTTTTATTAGATGAAATTGTTTACTATTTAATGATATACATCATAATCAACAATTATACTCACCCACTACAACAGAAACAACACCTAAAGTATTCCTGTATTTATTTTCTCCGAGGTTGATCTTTCTAAACCAAGGAGTATCATCGGTAATCGTAGATTTATCTACCGGCGCGTCTCTCAATGTACTAAATGCAAATAAGCCCAGATATGTCCAGAACATGTATTGAACTATTGCAAATACATTCATATACATAAAAAACTTCGGGTTCTCGTATCTGAACAAAATTACATCTTTTATTACGTTTGTATTGACATCGTGAATTGTTTTGGTTGTAACACTGCTAAATGATTTAGGTTTAATGCTATTAACACAAACGTTATATTTAGCACTAAATCTTGATACAGCTACTCGCTTAAGGACCGTCGAAGCATACGATAAAAGAGACATTTTTCTACTTAATTAAATATTTTAAATTATTTTTTAATAATATAACCTTAAAAACCGAAACGTCATCATAATCATGGTTAAAAATGACATTCGTTTTTTTTTCTTTGCCCCAACGGGTCTAGAATCTTAGCCTACCGGCCTTTGAAGTCATACCGTCTTCTCTATTAATACACTAATTGAGTTCTACTTATCGGAACAACTAAGATGAGGGAGGATAAAAACATCTTCAAATCTATAGCCAGTATTTGGCCACAAATGTATCTAGTTGACATTGGAAAAATTCTCGATAGTAGTACCATTTTGCCGAGATCACGCCTCGCGCCTGTTTCAGTTTCAATGAGTCCACAAGTCGCTTAGTTGTTTTAGTTGTGTACTTGTGTAACACACACGAGATGCAAATGCAAAACTATTGAAAAATATTCACTATGAAATGAAATTATTTGAGAAGAATTAAAGCAGCCACTTAACTCCATACGAAATCCTGCATTCCTGCCAATGAGTGTCGTTCCCTTATTCACCATATTATAATTTTGATACAAAATACACACCTGTAAGAGAAAACTGAGGTAAATACTTAGATAAGATGTCCATACTTCGTCAAGTATGGACATGTTATTCATGTTTATTAATTCCGAATGAACTTCGACCTATATGCTCTTTATGGAAAAGCTACGTACGTGTAGACTAAGCTTAAAATTGTCGAATAATCATAGTCATAGACAATTGTTCAATCAAATAAAAAAATAACGGTTTGTTTATTGGTAATCTTGGCGTCTTCGTTGTTTCATCGCGGTTGTAAAATTGCAAAGTAAAACTTAGATAAAAATGTTATTTTTTAACTGCGAACGTAATTAGTGCCCGTTTTGTTCTGGTAACCAGACAATCGCTATTTCGCGTTGATCGCACGCGTTTTAATAGCACCCATAACAAGATGGCTGATATAAAGGTAAGTGAAGCATTTGGCGGCATTTTGATCAGTAACGGCCAAAATTGTATCAAGATTTGGGACAGTTTGAGTTTTTCAGTTTCTGTTTTTGTATTTTAATGAAATAGTGTTATCGAAAAACACATTCTACAGTTTTGTCTGCCATTTAATGCTTCAAGTACTTACAAAAAGTACATTCTACCAGTTGTTTAAATTCAACATGTTTGAGTTCATTGCCAACTACTGCTAGCTGTTGTAATTAATTTTATTTCATATTTAGGCATTTTTAGATGCATTTTCATCAACAGTTACTCTCGAATTCGAAGGTCCAACAATTTATTTCAAATGATATGCACTGATTTATTTCTACCCTCATTTTTATTGAACCAGCAGTGATTGTTGTGTTTAGCTGATGAATAGCATTTATAATATAGTACTCTGTGATGAGAGAGTGAGAGCAGTGGTGGCCGAGTGCTAACGGCCCCGACTTACGAGTCGTAGGTCGCGGGTTCAAACCCAGCCAGGCGCATTACTTTGTGTAATTTATTTCATCACCACTGCTCTCAAAACGGTGAAGGAAAACATCGTGAGGAAACCGGCATGTCCTAGAACCAAAAATTCGAAGACATGTGACATCCACCAATACGCACTGGGCCCGCGTGGTGGATTGTGGCCCATTCCCTCTCCTAGAGAGAGGAGGCCTGTGTCCCTGCAGTGGGAACATTAAAAGGCTGATGATGATGATGATGACTCTGTGATGAATAGATTGGCTTACATTGGCTCTACTTGCCAATAATATAAACAAAATAAAAATAATCCTAGGTTTTCAATCAAATCATGTGTTAATTTTTAACAAGCATTAATTCAGGTGCACACATTTTTTATATTAGACAGTTCTATAACGAAATCAAGTGGCTTTTTATAAATGCTTGAGATTTTTTTTGACAATGTTGTAAACTGTAAATCAAATCATAGCTGTAACATCACTGAATACAATCTGATATTAGAATTACTATAAATATTTTGACCAACTTAACTAAGGTCTATGGATTACAGTATTACGCATAAGTACAATAAGTTGTCATTCAAAAATTCTTTATGGTTGTTTCATTTATATCCCTAATTATACAGGTTAAATTTGTTATTGTGACTTACAGGCTATGTTCAACAAAATGAACACTGCTGGACAGAATGGTTCAGCAGAGGCTGCGCCTCCAGCCAAAGGACCAAAAGGGGGCACCATTGAGAAAATTTACCAGAAGAAGACTCAGTTGGAACATATCCTACTACGTCCTGACACATACATTGGTTCCGTTGAACGGACTACTGAGTTAATGTGGGTCTTTGACAAGTCCAAGGAGTGCATGGTCCAAAGAGAATTAAACTTTGTACCAGGTCTGTACCTACTACTTCGAAAAACATGTTGATTGTTGTAATTTTCAAATAGAATTAACAGTAAACTAAATTTTGTTATCTTGTTTTACAGGTTTATACAAAATATATGACGAAATTTTAGTTAATGCAGCTGATAACAAGCAAAGAGACCCCAAAATGGATGTAATTAAAATTGACATAAATCAAGAAACCAATACAATATCGGTGTACAATAATGGTTGTGGTATTCCTGTGGTCATGCATAAAGATGAGAAAATGTATGTTCCAACTATGATCTTTGGCCATCTATTGACATCCTCAAACTACAATGATGAGGAAGAAAAAGTGACAGGAGGCAGAAACGGTTATGGTGCCAAACTTTGTAACATATTCTCTACAAAATTTACTGTAGAAACTGCATCAAAACAATATAAGAAACATTTTAAACAGACATGGGGCTCCAACATGACTAAAGCTTCTGAACCTAAAGTTAAGGAAGCTGGGAAGGATGATGATTTTACAAAAGTGATATTCAGCCCCGATTTGTCTAAGTTTAAGATGGAAAAGTTAGAAGATGATATTGTTGCTCTGATGTCCCGTCGAGCTTACGACATTGCCATGACAACACAAGGCGTCAAGGTGTATTTAAACGGAGAGAGGCTTAAAATAAATAAGTTTAAAGATTATGTAGATTTATACATAAAAGGAAAAGAAGATGAAAATGGACAACCATTGAAAGTAGTGTATGAGAAAGTGAATGATCGCTGGGAAATTGCACTTACCCTTTCAGACAGAGGTTTTCAACAGGTGTCATTTGTGAATTCCATTGCTACAACAAAAGGCGGGAAACACGTTGATACAGTTTCCGACAGCATAGTTAAGAATGTTTTAGAAATAATTAAGAAGAAAAACAAAGGTGGCGTAAATATAAAACCAGTGCAGGTTAAGAATCATATGTGGGTTTTTATAAGCTGTCTCATTGTTAACCCAACCTTTGACTCACAGACAAAAGAATACATGACACTCCAAGCCAAGAGTTTTGGTTCGAAATGTAATTACTCTGAGAAATTCATCACTGCTGTGTCAAAATGTGGCTTAGTAGAGTCTGTACTGACATGGGCTAAGTTCAAAGCTCAGACTGAGCTGGTGAAGGCATCAGGCAAGAAGCAGAGCAAACTTAAAGGTATCCCAAAGTTAGAGGATGCTAACGATGCTGGTACTAAGAATGCACATTTGTGTACTCTCATCCTCACTGAGGGAGACTCAGCCAAATCTTTGGCTGTGTCGGGACTTGGTGTAGTTGGTCGAGATCACTATGGTGTGTTCCCTCTAAAGGGTAAACCACTCAACGTCAGGGACGCATCTCATAAACAGGTCTTAGAAAATGTAGAAATTAATAACATGATCAAAATCATTGGACTCCAGTACAAAAAGAAATACAACACTATTGATGATCTAAAATCCTTGAGATACGGTAAAGTGATGATCATGGCTGATCAGGATCAAGACGGATCTCATATTAAAGGTCTGATCATAAATTTCATACATCACAATTGGCCGGAGTTATTAAAACTACCGTTCTTAGAAGAATTTATTACTCCTATCGTGAAAGCTACTAAAAAAGATAAAGAACTATCATTTTACTCATTACCTGAGTTTGAGGAATGGAAGAACAATACGGAAAACCATCACACATACAATATCAAATACTACAAAGGTTTGGGTACCTCCACATCAAAGGAGGCTAAAGAATACTTTCAGAATATGGAGAGGCACAGGATAAAGTTCAAGTACTCGGGTCCCACAGACGATCATCACATTGAACTGGCATTTTCTAAGAAAGGTGCTGACCAACGTAAGGAGTGGCTGACTAGTCACATGGACGAAGTGAAACGTAGGAAAGAAATTGGTCTCCCGGAGAGATATTTATATACAAAAGATACTAAAGCTGTCTCATATTCAGATTTCGTTAATTTGGAGCTGGTTCTCTTCTCTAATGGGGACAACGTAAGGTAAGATACTAACTAACCCTACTGCACGTTATTGCTTAATTAAGGAGATATAGGTTTTGTTGGGCGTTTATCGTGTTTGTGTTTGCGCTTGCGATGACGTGGCCCACTGCTGCAATTTACGACGAACGCACAAAGCGTCGCCTATCGCGCCATGGCTCCGTAAACAATCACTGAATCATTCACTGCTACAAATATCAGCAAATCTAAATTCTTTTTTCATTTTTTCTCCAGATCAATACCTTCCGTGATAGATGGATTGAAACCTGGCCAACGTAAAGTAATCTTCACGTGCATAAAACGTAACGATAAACGAGAGGTCAAAGTGGCGCAGCTGGCTGGTTCAGTTGCGGAACACTCGGCTTACCATCACGGTTAGTATTTACATAGGACAAGGAAAAAATAACACACATACAATGCATTCACTTCATACAGAAATATGTTTAAAGTGAGACTCAACACAAAACATTAATTCATATGCTAGGTATAACTTTGAAGGTACAGTTTTTGCAATGGTAAATTCAAGGTCTACTTTAAATTCAAATACACATTTTTTGTCCATAATTGTCAACCCATTGGTACAATATAGCTTTATATAACATTCACGATTTTGTTTAGGGCCCAGAGACTCATAGAGTTCATCCCTGCATGGCTCCTTCAGCTTATGAAATTAGCAGTCATTTACCATTGTTGTTTTTTGTTTATAAATCCCGACATTAGACTCTGCTACCAGTACGCGGCAAATGATAAAAATTATAAATATTTCCATGGTGGGGGTAGTTGTCCATATAAAAATGTATAAAATTATGGGTGAGTCGATCTTCTCCCACCACGAAATCTGGACTCATTTGCCGCTTTCTCTAATAAAGTTAATTTTTCAATCACTATTGAAATGACGCACACCCAGAACCGTATTTCTAACTCCAATTGCTAACATTACCAACAGGTGAACAGTCCCTAGCCATGACAATCGTGAACCTGGCCCAGAACTACGTGGGCTCGAACAACATCAACCTGCTGGAGCCGCGCGGTCAGTTCGGAACGCGGCTGTGCGGCGGCAAGGACTCGGCCAGCCCGCGTTACATCTTCACGCTCATGTCGCCGCTCACCAGGCTGGTGTTCCACCCTCACGATGACCCCTTACTTGTTGTAAGTGATTTAGATCTTGTTCTTTCGTTTTATAGCCGATTTTCAAAAAAGGAGGAGGTTCTGAATTCGGATATTAGTTTTTTATTTTGACGTCGAGTCAGATTTACCGTCGTGCCTGTTAGTTCTAAAGAGTTCTTGAAAGTTATCGTGACCCTCGCTAAGGGTGACCGAAGGAATACTTTTGGAGTAAAACAAAATCCATAGAGGGAGAAGTTATTTAACCTCTCGACTACCGTAATTACAGACACAATTAAAGAAAAATAGGTATGCGGACACCAGTGTCCTCTTAGGGCTTCATTAATTAATGATTTCCTATGTAAAAATGAAGTTCACCAATTAAAACATTTAATCTTTATTCTACTGGCGATGTCAGAGACCTATTTAAGCTATTTGTAGTAAGCTATTTGCAACAGCATTGCAGTCGCAATTCGGTTCAAAATCAGTCAGGCCTACTGTCCACAGACTGACAGTACAGTCTGTGGACAGTAGGCCTGACTGTGAGAAACTGTGAAGTGACAATGTTGTGCCATTCTATCGTTGCTGCTTCGTCGGCAGAGATTCATAGTTTTGTATGTAAGCTAGTTCTAAGCAAGCGTGCTCCATCGCCGGCCACATTATTGCTTATCATCAGGTGAGATTGTGGTCAAACGCGAGCCTATCTAGAATAAAAAGAAAATAGAATATTTGTATGTCAACAATGACAAAGCATAGTGCAACACTTATCTATTTAAGACCTTGACATGTATGATTCATGTATATGTTCTTCACCTATGTTTCACAAATAAATAATTCTGATTCTGAAAAAAGCTGTGAGCATGCAGACAACAAGCGTAAAATGACGAATACGCGTATATGAAGCGACGCGACGTTGCTTCAGTACGGCTGTCGAATTTTGGCGAGTGTGAAGTTTTAGCCCTTCAAAACTCTTACAAAAATAAAGGTTTAAAAAAAATAAATGCCTATGACAGTTTTTCACGTTAATAACAACTGCAAATTGTATTGTATTTGTTTAGACCATTTTTTTACGAGTTTTCAAGCGCTAAAATTCGCAGAGCCTATCTTCAGACTTGCCAAGATCCGACGGCCGTACTGTAAATATGCTGAAGTATTTTGCGTGCAATAAAGTTTAGAGAAGCTGGCAGATCTAATACACATGTTTCTAATTACCGTAATGAATCATCTTACTTCTTTTTAGCACGACTTTGAAGACAATCAGAAAATTGAGCCGATTCAATACATTCCAATCATTCCTATGGTCCTGGTGAACGGTGCCGAAGGTATTGGCACAGGCTGGTCCACGAAGATACCCAATTACAACCCCAGGGATATTGCTGAAAATATTAAGTAAGTGACGCGCACACCCGCTTTTATATTGTGAAAGCTTTAGCTCTTTTAACTCTTGCGTTTATTCTACTAATTCTGACTATACCAATGTAATGTTTAACCTTTTTTCAGACGAATGTTAGATGGCGAAGAACCAAAACCTATGCACCCGTGGTACAAAAACTTCCGAGGCACCATTGAGGGTTTCGGCGATAAATACGTAATTTCCGGTGAAGCGGCCATATTGCCTGGTGAAAAGATCGAAATCACGGAACTTCCGGTTGGAGTGTGGACCCAGAATTATAAGGAGAATGTTCTCGAACCTATGTTGGGAACGGACAAAGTGAAGCCGCTCATATCAGAATATAGGGTAAATAAGCAATTGCCTTGAAAGTTCACTATATGAATGCAGTTACTATAATTTTCTTTATTGACTTGTAGCAATATCTATCGTCACATATGAGGTCTTCTTCGCTTGATTAGAATGTATAAAACAGTCTGAAATCAACTAAGGGCAGTTGCCCGGATCAAACACGACACCCGTCTCGATTGTCGCCGTCAACAACACAGACTTTCAGTACTTCACTTCCTGTACAGAACAGGGAAAACCTCGTAAAGTCCTTAGAAGTCCACTGCTGGACATTGACCTCTTCAATTCCACGTCTTTTACCTTGAGTCTAGGCTGGTATTATCTAACATCTATCTGTACTCAGCTTTTAAATGCAGGTTGAGAAAAGCATTTTCTTTGCTTGAATTCTGACCCTAAATTCTATCCATTTTGCTATAGGAATATAACACAGATACGACGGTGAGGTTCTTGGTGACCCTGTTGCCGGGCAAGCTTGCCGAGGTGGAGGTGGAGGGTGTGCACAAGGTGTTCAAGCTGCAGACCACCATCTCTCTTACCTGCATGAACGCCTTCGACCACAACTGCTGTCTCAAGAAGTAAGTAGTGCCCCTGTACCGACGTCTATTACGCCACATAGGAATTGGACGTAGGAATATATGCTATCATGCTATTTGATTGATTTACTGCTGGCAAATAGGCAATAAATGTTAAAAATTGCTCAAGAATGTTGAAGGGATAGTTTCTAGATTGTAAATTGATCTAGAAAATATCTTTCTGATTGATGTTTGTATCAGTGGCGTTGGCAAGGCTGGCAAAATGCCACGGGCCCCCGGTATAATGGGGCTCCCAGTCTAAAAAGACATGAGCTCAGATCAAGTAAGCCAAAATTACTTTTATTAGGTAAAAATTCAAACACAAGATTTTTTTAGGTCCCCATCCAATAAATTTGCCACAGGCCTTAGGTGATATAGTTACGCCACTGGCCTGTATGTTTACCTAATGCTCGTATATTATGTTTTGGCGCTGAGTCGTCGCATCTGACATACCGCTGTTAAACCCGCGAAAGTTTAGTACAAGCGCAAACTGCATACTTGTATTTCCACCAACAAAAAAGTATTATTAGTAGTATTATTCGAACAAGTATGCAGTTTGCGCTTGCGAGTTTAACGAAGTCATTAATAGGTCCGTTCCACTCACGGTGCAAACCGTGCTTTTTTGCTGGTATGTAATTGCCTAAACGTCTTTGTAATATAATGTTGTTTAAAAAACGAAAATAAAAAGTTGTAAATCCTACATCACGTATCTCTAGTTGGCTGTTTTTCTTGCGTATGCGCACAATTCAGAACGCTTAATTTTAGAGTGGCCAATAAATTTTGACCATACTGCACTTTACCAGGTACGATAAGGTAGAAGAAATTCTCCGCGACTTCTATGAGCTCCGGTTGAAGTACTACGCGCGGCGCAAGGAGTACCGCGAGGGACAGTTGCAGGCGGAGGCCGACAAGCTGTCCAACCAGGCGCGGTTCATCCTCGAGAAGTGCGACAAGGGGCTCGTGGTGGAGAACAAGAAGCGGAAGGTCATGGTGGAAGAACTTATCAAGAGAGGTAAGCAATTTCTAGAAAGATGATGGTCTCTCTTCATCTTCGTATCTTCATTTTTCCAGCAAAGTAATTATAAAACTTTATTGCTACTGGTTATTCACACTTTTTATATTCATCACTAGCTTTTGTCAGCGGCTTCGCCCGCGTTTATAAAATATAGCCTATGTCACTCAGGAGTAAAGCAGTTTTCTATTGTTGCTAATTTTTTTCCAATCGGACCAGTAGTTCCAGAGATTACCTCCTACAAACAAAAAAACAAACTTTACCTGTTTATTATATTATTAGTGTAGATGTAAATAATCTACATTCTAAATAGCAATAACTAATATGAATCCATGATTACAGGCTACGCTCCCGACCCTATCTCTGAATGGAAGAAGCGCGCGAGCAAGATGCAGGGGCTAACCGTCGTGGAAGACGCTCCGGAGTCTGAGGAAGAACCGGAACCTGAGCCTGAGAAGGGAAAACCTGTTGATCCTGGTGAGTTCTAAAGCTTTGTAACCTATTTACTTTACATTAGACAGCTTATTCTACGAAGGGTTAGGCCAGAGGCGCGTTGTGTGTTAAGCCTGCAACGCCTTGAAGTTACTGACCATTTTGTGGAGGGTACCTGTGCTTTTAAGGTTCCCTGTATTCAGCGACTACTTAGGCTCAGCGCACTCCGCTGGAGGCGCGGCGGGGCGCAATTGAAGACAATAATTTAAAATAAACCTTAACTATATTGACATTTTGGTCTACAAACACTCGCGCATGCTCTTGTAGTAGCTTGAATGCGCTCCGAGCGCCGCGTGCGAATTTATTCTTTTGTGTTTTAGACCGTATGTTAAGGTAGTTAAGGTTTATATTAAATTGTTGTCTTCAATTGCGCTCCGCCGCGCCTCCAGCGGTGTGTGCTGGGCCTTACAAGCAGATGAGTTTGTCATGTCTTATCCTGAAAATCACTTTGCAATCCAAATTAGTGGTTTTTATGCAAGAAAGGTCCTTTAATTTGCGTGTATGTTACAGAAAAAGCATTCCAAAACTTGAAAGAGGTGAAGAAGTTCAACTACCTGCTGGGCATGTCCATGTGGATGCTGACCAAAGAGAAGAAAGACGAACTGCTCAAGCAAAGGGATCAGAAACTCGCCGAACTCAACGCACTTAAGTATGTTATTACACTATTCTTTACTAATCACCACTAACCGCTCAACCGTCAATCTACTTCTAAAGTAGACGAAAAAATATGGCGATATCCGTCAATCTACTTCTAAAGTAGATGCGCGATCGCGCGTATAAAATGTAAACAAACGTCGATCAAAACTATATCTATCCCGTTTAAACTTGTGCAGAGTGTAAGAATAAAAAACGAGACAGGCATAGAACATCACTTCTTACTACATCTGTGAACAATATTCGGTGGAATTTCGAGTGTTTTGGTCGCCCCGCCGCTCGTTAATTGCGCCCGTGCACTCCGAGCTGCATAGGCCTGGTTAAAATTTATTTTCGCCAGTGAGTGTTTAGTGTGTTGATCAAAACAATGGAAAAGATAAGTAATCAACAGTTTTTAAGTGCTACATTGTGTGTGTGTCTGTGTTTTTAGTCAGGATTTGTTATTTCGTCAGCTCTGGTCGAAAATTTCACGCCACGTGTAGGCACATTTCGACGTGTTGTGTGTAAAAATTACGCTACAGACGACAAAATGTCGTTAAAAACTTGATTTAGATATATTCTTACGTTTGTTAAAAACATTTTACCAGTGAAATCCGTGTTTGTTTACGTAAAATACTTAACGGAAGAAAAAAAAACGGTCAACGTTTTTTGAATTGGCGCGCAAATCGCGGCGGTTGGCAGGTCATGACCTCGAAACCGCCATGTTTTTTGTCTCGAGTGCCACAGTACGGTGAAATGATCAGAGTTACAACTGTTTGTATGTTTGTGTCTTGTGGGATGTTTTTTTTGGTTGAATGTTGAAATATTTTTTTTAGTATATTTGTGCGATGCTAAAGTGAAATGATCAGAAACACAATTGTTTGTATGTTGGTTGGTGGGGTGATTTTTTTTTTTGGTAGCATGTTGAATTAATTTTATTTTATTTAAATATATATATATATATTGTGTGATGGTTACCCTTCATACATAATTTTTATTTTAGTACAATTTATTTATTTATATATATTTCTTTGTATTATCTATATATTTTTATATATTTTTATACCACATCTTTGTTCGCTTCATCGGTGAATTGTAAAAATGTTCATCCATCAGCGTGAGCATTGAACATTTTTTCATTTTTGAAGTTTTTTATTTATTAAATTAAGGTGTGCAATAAAGTATATAATAGTAACATATAAAAAAACAGTGAGATTTCACATATTGAATTATAGTTGAAAGTCAATTCATTTTTTTTTTATTTCTTTTGAAGTTTTTTATTTATTAAATTAAGGTGTGCAATAAAGTATATAATAGTAACATATAAAAAAACCGTGAGATTTCACATATTGACTTATAGTTGAAAGTCGATTCATTTTTTTTTTTATTTCTCTGTTGTTCAGATTTGACCCACTGGCTGCTATCTGTACTGTGACCAACCTTTTTTTACCTAAATTGTACGATTTTGGTGATCTTCATTTGTTTATTTGGCTATGTTTTTGTAAGGCAACATGCCTTTGTATTGTGTTTTACTATTAGTAAATATCATAGTATTGTAAGATGCAAAGTTAGATTTCAAATAAATGCAAAAATATTTTCTCTGTGATGTAAAGAACGAGTGGGCCTTTTTTTAGCCCGTTTTTAAGTGCTTGCATTGTTGCTCAGATATCGTAAACTAAACATTTCTAAGAGCTGATCCTTTGTTGATATTATGCCCGTGTACCATACTACGTAATAAGATGCTAGCGTAAGCCACTTGACGCACAGAGTTCTCGGTATCGATGTGTAAACAAACCTATTTTTTTGGTCGGCGTTCGGGTCGGCTACTTGACACCTGTTTTTGTTTCGCTTATCACTTGAAAAAAATGTAGGGAAAGGTCTGTTTTTTTTATTTATTATTGTAAAATGATGTGTCCTAAAATAAAT
The DNA here is from genome assembly GCA_029852875.1 of Mythimna loreyi. Classification (NCBI taxonomy): domain Eukaryota; kingdom Metazoa; phylum Arthropoda; class Insecta; order Lepidoptera; family Noctuidae; genus Mythimna; species Mythimna loreyi. Next base: position 3,858,335 of record CM056780.1, read on the forward strand.
AAAACAGTTATTTTTGGAAAATATGGTTTTATTTTATAAATATGACGACTTTTGTACACAAAACTGGGAAATAGTCCATCACACTACTTTCAAGTTCAAATTGGTAATACATCACAAGATTAATCTACACAAAACCACACATAATCAGATAGGTTATTTCATAACAATTTCAAGAATGTTAAGTTCATGGAGTTACGATACGTAGTTTTTGAGATATCATCGTTTTAGTGAAAGCGGAGAAATGAGGTCTAGACTTAAGGAGGTCGCGCGACGGGATGGCGTGTCACGCGACGTCGGTGGTTGACGGTTGACCGGCTAATGTTTTTTCGCCCTAAGATGAGTTCCCTGACAGTTCATTTTTTTCCGTGGCACGCATACTACTTTAGACAAAAAAAAATACAGTGGCAAAATAATTACAAATTGAATGATAAAAAAAATACTGCCTTTTGTAAATTACAAAATAAATTATAGTGATTATAATTAAGTTACATAAAATTAAGTACATAAAATAAAAAAGTATAAGTGTAGAAAATGTGTAATGCGTTGAACGGAACTTCTGACTATAGAGATTGACACTACCTAATCGACACTAATCGATAAAAAATTTATAAATCGGAATGGCCATCTTGTAATCGCGACCGCGTCGCGTCAGTACGAGTGCGTCTGCCTTGTATCCTTCCGATATGGATATAAGCTCTAATCAAGAATCAAGTTCTGACAGTGAAGAGTAAATAAATTATTAATATTTTAAACATACTGCGTTTTATTTATCACTAGCGGTCCCCCGCGGTTTCGCCGGAGCTATATCAGGTTTTTGCTCTGCTCCCATGATGTTATGTAGCCTATGTCTTATTGTGATTTATAATCTACATATACTACTGTACAGTTTTATCAAAATCCGTACACTAGTTTTTGCGTGGAAGAGTAACAAACATCCACATACACATCCATCCACAAACTTTCACATTTATAACATAAGAATATTAGTAGGAAAAAAAATCGAATATTTAGCAATCCGATTCCAATTTCTTTGCCAACTGAATCGATATTATAAAAAAATCGATTAAATTTCGTTAGGTCACTTCACTGTAATTGTCAGACAAGAACTGTCAAGGAACTCATCATAGGGCGAAAACATATTAACTAGGTACTAGGTTCTGCCAGTGGCTATGCCGGCGTACGAAATATTTCATGAATTTTGGAATATCACTCTTAGACCGCCTTCAAATTACCCGCGCGAAAGCAGGGCTGCTTACCCCAAGCCAAGCTTTGGAGCTTGGCTAACCAAGGAAACCTAACCTACCTTGGGGTAGGTTAGGTTTCCTTAGTGTACGCTCCTAGTCTCAATACTTACGGTCGTGCGTGTATATTTCACTTTGTTTTTTCTCTTTTATTAAGTTTGGTTATACATTTAAACCTTTCTAATGGATTAACCACCCTGTTCTGCATACTTCTAAGCTAACATTGCTTTGCTAAAACGGTTTTTGGAGCGCTTAGTCAAAACCTGGTTTTCAATATCCATTTTTTAAACACCTTTATTCAAATGTTCTTGTTTTCTTACTTTGTATAGGGCGAAAACAGCGGCGAGTCTATGGCGTGAAGATCTAGATGAGTTCCTAATAAAGTTGGAGGAAATTGAGGAGAAGGAGAGGCAAGAGGAACAGTCCGTCAATAAGAAGACCACCAAAGCTGTTGTGAGTACTTTGTGCTATTTCTCTTGGTTTTGCCAAAGTTACTAAGTCTTCAAAATATTCAAAGACGCGACATACGGCCAGTGTTTAGCTTTACTTTGTTGACACTTTTAAGGTCCTTTTACCTCGTCGTTAATACCGCATACATCGAAAGACTGGAACCATTTGCCTGCTGCGGTCTTCCCGCCCAATTTTAATTTAGATGTCTTCAATCTTTAACTGTCTCATCTCTTTTAAACCTTTAACTCTATCAATACTCTGTCTCGTTATCTGTATCTATGGGATTTAAGAGGTTAAAGAAATGAAGTACCCCGCTGCAAATACGCCACCTTGGCGATTAGGACGCGGAAACACTCGTCGCCGCCGCGTCGCGTTTTATTAGCGTTGCTGTACCGAATCGCATCGCAACCGCTCTCGCGTTGAATAGTCCACGCGCGAAACGTGGCGTTTGTAATATAATAAACTAGCTTCTGACAGCGGCTTCACCCCTGTGATAGTAAAGATTTTTACCAGGGCTCACCATCTAAAATGTACCATTTTGTACAGAGAAATCTGTTGATCCATTTGAGCGTGGAAAAGTAACAAAGGTATACATATTTGTTAATAGTAAGTTTATAAGTACCATTAACCTCATGATCTCCAAGCGGACGCCGGATCCATACGAACAACAATCGTTCGCATAGATGATAAAATATTGAGTAGAGTGTTTTTTTTTCAATGGGTATTTATCCATGAATGTAAGTAAAAAGATTTTCATAGACAAATAATATGCAAAATTAACACCGGCGTTAGCTTAGGGATCAAAAGGAACACAAAACCTACTGGTCTTGTCCTTATAAAACTTCGCCTTCACAATTCAAAAAAGTTGATGAGTGTGATGTAAAAATTTTTAAGATTGGTTGTTTCTTACTTTTTCACGCAAAAACTACTGAACGGATTTTGATAAAATTTAACATTAATGTAATCAGAAGAACATATAGGCTGTTTTAATGCGGTCTAAAAATGAATATGTATTTGAAGAGCTAAATTTTTTATTTTGTTTATGCTTACCAGATGGAAAGATTTAAGGTAATAAAATATGTATTTAGAGACGACAATAGATTTAATTGAGTAGAAAAACCATTATACAGCATTTTATTTCTTCAATGACGATTGGCGAAAATTTAGCTTGATCCAAAAGCTAATAGGTACAGGGTGCCTAATGTGATTTGGTTTTACGCTGACGCGATCGACGCGTTTAACTCGTTCGGCGTTCCGATTGGCCTGCTTCAAGCTCTTTAACCAATCAGAGGGCCGAAGGAGCTAAACGTTTCGACCACGTTAACTTAAAAACAACTCACACACAGCATACAGTACCGCCGAACAATTGGCTGTGTAGTAATTATTTTTAAGAATCATAAAATATCGCATACTCAAATACACAAATAATATTATCTTTATAATCTGGTTTCAATTACACAATATGTATTGTGTAATTTTTCGAGTATGAGCGACATTAAAACTATTCAGAATGCCAACTTCAAGAGTGACCAATATAATTTAATTATATTATAACTTGATTTATGAGTATTAATCAATTTACTATAATACCATACCAATACAGCTTACCTTTCTTGCCTGTAATGAGAGAACAAGACGTAAATATTTGCCATTTGCAGAATGCCAACAAGAAGAACCGCAAGTCACTGATGGACATCTTACCTTCGGAGAATGGCAGGCGCGTGGAGCCCAAGATATCTGAGGACCTGATCAAGAGGATCCAGGCTGCTGAGAAGGCGAAAACGAGGAAAGAAATCAAGAAGGAATATGATCCGGTAAGTTATACATTTGAGATACGATAACCGCTCTTATTGCTGTGGTTATTAAAGTTAATTGACGCCAGTTCAATAAAGTAACAGCGTGCTCTCGATATCAAAGGCAACATGATTTTATCTTTTAACATAAGACAAAAAAAACCTTATAAGTGTTTCAAGTCGTGTCATGTAGTCGTGACTGTGGCGTGTGTGACACATTCATTTGTTTTATCAAGTATATAATACTGACTGACTGCCAGTCATAAGATTAAATTTGGAAAAGTACTGTTGCTGCATATTTATTCAACTTGTGTCATATTCATAAAGATAAAAAGAAGTTTAACATAGATTTTAAAGAAATATTGATTTTTCCTAATGCTTTTGGTTTTTACAGGAGGATCCCACAGGCATCAGTCCAATAAGTGCCGAAAAGAAACCCAAGAGTCGCGTGAAGAAAGAAAAAGCTGAGAAACCTGAAAAGGCAGAGAAAGCGGCAGGCGATGGAATGAAACAAACTAAAATTACTTTCAAAAAGGAACCTAAGAAGGTAAGTTTTATAACAGCATGTATGTATTATGCGTTCTAAATGAGAATAGGATCGATTGACAGGACGTGACGTCACGCCGTAATGTCAAATCAAAGATATTTTTGCAAAACTGAATAACTCCGAGACGAGTAAAATCGGAAAACTGGATTCTGATAAAACTTTTTTCGTTCACGGTTCGTAAATAAACTGAATTTTAGAAATATCTTGCTTCGATTTGTCAGTAAATCGTGACGTCACAACATGGCAATCGATCCTATTTTCATTTGGAACGCATTGTAAGTATAAAGATAATATTATCACTAACTAGCTGTCCCGGCAAACTTCGTACCGCCGATTTTTATTTCGTTCTCACCGTTTAAACCTTCCCTGAGCTATTAAGAATATTTTAAAACCAAAATGAACCAAATAGGTCCATCCGTTCTCGAGTTTTAGCAAGACTAACGAACAGCTATTTATTTTTATATATAAGACTAGCTTTTGCCCGCGGCTTCGCTCCCGGCAACAGATTATTCTACTCTACCCTACTCTACCCTACTCTACCCTACTCTACTCTACCCCCTACTCTACCCTACTCTACCCTACTCTACCCTACTCTACCCTACTCTACCCTACTCTACCCTACTCTACCCTACTCTACCCTACTCTACCCTACTCTACCCTACTCTACCCTACTCTACCCTACTCTACCCTACTCTACCCTACTCTACCCTACTCTACCCTACTCTACCCTACTCTACCCTACTCTACCCTACTCTACCCTACTCTACCCTACTCTACCCTACTCTACCCTACTCTACCCTACTCTACCCTACTCTACCCTACTCTACCCTACTCTACCCTACTCTACCCTACTCTACCCTACTCTACCCTACTCTACCCTACTCTACCCTACTCTACCCTACTCTACCCTACTCTACCCTACTCTACCCTACTCTACCCTACTCTACCCTACTCTACCCTACTCTACCCTACTCTACCCTACTCTACCCTACTCTACCCTACTCTACCCTACTCTACCCTACTCTACCCTACTCTACCCTACTCTACCCTACTCTACCCTACTCTACCCTACTCTACCCTACTCTACCCTACTCTACCCTACTCTACCCTACTCTACCCTACTCTACCCTACTCTACCCTACTCTACCCTACTCTACCCTACTCTACCCTACTCTACCCTACTCTACCCTACTCTACCCTACTCTACCCTACTCTACCCTACTCTACCCTACTCTACCCTACTCTACCCTACTCTACCCTACTCTACCCTACTCTACCCCGCGATATCTACAACACCAGGATAGCGTTTTTGTAGCGGTTTTCAACACTAAGCGTGCTAAATTAGCCCCCGCTACACCTCTGACAAATAAATTTTGACTTTCCTTAAGGGGTGGTTTTGTTTTGGGCACTTACCCTTATTTTTGGATTTTTAAATTTTTCAAAAATTAATAACAACTTTGTTTTACATTAGATTGCAATAGTTTTTTGTCAATCGGGTTTTCGCTACACGAACCCAGGTTTCCCGGCGCTGAGCGCGATCCGAAACCCCTCTCGGTCGCTGAAAATCCGATTTTTCATCAAAAAATCCGGTTTTTTGGCCATAATTTAAAATTTTTATACTGAACGTACTTCTGTAACCGTTCTCGTGAGCTAGCCCGCGTCGAGACCTGTCTCCTGACACCTCGCACGCCCGCCTGCCTCACATAGAACGTCAAAAAATTGCCCGCCCACCCTCCCATTTTTCTTGAGTTGTATACTATAGGGAAAGGAACTCCGATTGGGACAAAAAATTTTCAATAATATTTTTATCGTCTAATTAATTATATATCAATCCCAATATTTATCCATAATTTTATCAGAATTTTAATACGAATTTTAAACCATAATTTTAACATATTTAATCCTAAATTCAATAATTTAATTTTAATATATTTTTAATTTTATTTACTACAAATTTATATATTAACAAAAAAAATTTTTATTTTGCTGACGTTACTTCATTCTGAAGCCACTTTTAAATAAATATTGTCAATTATACGACTAATCCCCTCTTTACAGGGACCGAATTATTATTTAAGTGACGCAAATTTATTATTTATTCATATTTTGACCCAAAGCTTTAAATTTCTCCATCGCAATATTAATAATCATTAATTCTTAGGTGACCATATTTATATAAAAGTTTTATTTTAATATTGACGTTGACTGATCCCCCCTTTACAGGGATCAGTACAATAATTAATAAAACAAAATTAAACTTTCAATTAATTTGATTATTTGCTCAACTTCAACTCCCTCTCCATAACCATGTTCCTCTCCCGGACCCCTGCGAAAAAGACCACCCTGGCTCCCCAAGTCTCTCCGTCGAACGAAGCACTCTCCATCACCTTCGACAAGGAGCTCTCCCCTCCCAGTGCTTCAACTCAAGCCTCAAGTGTGAGGCGAAGCATTGGCGAGTGGGAAACAGGGAAGTTGACCGAATCGCGGCCTCTTCAGCCGGTCGCCGCGCACTCACCCAAAAGGGTAGCTCCGACGATGTTTGCCTCCCAGAAGCCCGCGCGGCGCGCTGCATCTCAGCCGCACAGTAAGGCCGCAGCGCGCCGAACCTCGACCGAAACTCTGGGAGCATCACCGGGAGCAAGCCAGCTGCAGCCGAACAAACCCACCGATCGGGTGACCGAAGCTCGGAACTGCCTTCTGCGCGCGAAGTCGCACCTTGGCGACTCGCGCAATCTGAGGGCAGACCTGAAAGTAGGGATCACCCAATCGGTGGAGCGGCTGTACCAGCTGGTGAAGGAAGAGGCAGCGGCGGCGGCTGAACGGGCGGCGACGGCGACTGAGCTGGCGGGGGGCGATGCTATTAAGGCAATACCTCCGCCAGACGTACCCAGGAGCATTCCGGAGGTCGACTCGTTGCTCGCTTCACTAGCGGAGCATAGCGCGCTAGTGAAGGAGAGCAACGAGAAGATGGAGCAGCTGCAGCGAGCGATGGAGAGGCAGGGGGAAATTGTTGAGAGGGCGGCCACCTATGCGAGTGTAGCGGCGGGTCCACCGAAGAGGCAGACCCCAGGAAGGACCGCGCTGCACTCCATAGTTGTGACGTCCAAAAACGAAGGGGACTCCGGGGAGGAAGTGATGGCCAAAATTAGGCAGGCCGTAAAAGCAAAGGATGGGGGGGTTGAGGTTGAGTGCGTGCGAAAGGCCAAGGACCGCAAAGTCGTGATGGGGTGTAGGTCGGTTGAAGAGCGTAGCCGATTAAGAGTCCGACTGGAAAAGGCTGGAGACCACCTCGCTGTCGAGGACATGAAAAACAAGGACCCACTCTTGGTTTTCCGTGGCGTCCTCCGTATACACTCCGATGAGGAGATACTGGAGGCGCTGCGGAATCAGAACCGGGATGTCTTTCGCGGCCTCGACAGCGAGGAAAATAGAATGTCGATCAAATTCAAAAGAAACGCGCGGAACCCCCAAACCCACAACGTGGTGCTCAGCACGTCCCCCTCTGTCTGGAGCAGGATGCTGGAGAAGGGGAGAGCACGCATCGATCTCCAGACCGTCTTCGTCGAGGACCAGTCGCCACTGGTTCAGTGCACGAGGTGTCTGGGCTACGGGCATAGTCGGCGACTCTGTAAAGAACCTGCCGACTTATGCAGCCACTGTGGGGCCCACACCTCCGAGCACAATGTGACCAGTGGCTAAAGGCTGAAACACCAAAGTGCCGAAACTGTGTCTTGGCGAAGATGGGGAGAGTCGACCATAACGCTTTCGATCCCCAGTGTCCTGTTCGGGTCAGATGGGATCGGCTGGCACGAGCGTCCGTCGCCTATTGCTAAGGTTGTCCCAACGAACACGTTGCCTCACAAGATACTCCAGGTGAATCTCCAAAGAAAGCATTTAGCGACTCAGGAGCTTATGCTTGAGGCCGACCAGCGCAAAATCACCGCAGCGCTGATCCAGGAGCCCTACGTGGGCAGTGCGAGAAGGATGAGCGTGACCAGAGGTGTCCGAATCTTCCAGAGCACTGGTCAAGGAGGAGGGACTGTCAAAGCGGCAATAGCCATTTTTGACCCACGCATTGCCGTTAGACAGTACCCGGAACTCACCACGGACAACATCGTCGTGGTGGGGATTCAGACCGGTGCCTGGAAACTAACTCTGGTCTCGTTCTACTTTGAGCCCGATCAGCCCTTAGGGCCATACCTGGACAGCCTAAGGCGGGTTGAATGCGAGACCGGCCCGCATAGGCTCCTTATGGGAGGAGATACTAACGCCTGGAGTACCTGGTGGGGCAGCAGGGAGACAAATGGCAGAGGCGACGAGATGCTGGGAGCTCTCGACCAGCTTGGACTGCAGGTGCTCAATACAGGGGAAACTCCAACCTTCGACGTAGTTCGTGGAAACAGACGTTACACGAGCTGCGTCGATGTCACAGCCTGCACAGCGGATTTGCTTACGGTGACAGACGGCTGGCGAGTCGTCGATGATCTGACGGGGTCGGACCACAACGGCATAGAGTTCTCAATAAATCTCGAAAAGTCTGTGGGCATCACGGTACACCGGACTACCAGGTCCTACAACACCAAAAAAGCTAATTGGGGCCAGTTTCGTGAGAAACTGGCCCAAATTAAGGTAACCAACAACGTTACTGTAAGCCTGCTCGATCAGATCGACAGCGTGGACGGGTTGGACCTGGTAGTCGAGGAACTCACTACGGCGGTACAAAACGTCTGTACTGAAGTGATGCCCAAAAAGAAGACAGCCGAGAAACTCAATGTGCCGTGGTGGTCTGATGAACTCGCCGGCCTGAAGAGGCTGGTGGTCACCAAAAAGCGGAGGATCCGATGTGCAGCGCCGGTACGTAGACCAAAGGTTGTTGAGGAGTACCTGAAACAGAAAGTAGAGTATGAGCAAGCAGTAGCTAAAGCAAAGGTCGAGAGCTGGAAGGGGTTCTGCGCGAAGCAAGACAAAGAAGGCCTGTGGGAAGGAATATACAGGGTAATTCGAAGAACTGAAAAGAGAGAGGAGGACATACCGATGGTGAGGGATGCGAAGACACTAGACCCCGAAGAGTCAGCGAGGTTTCTAGCAGAGGCGTTCTACCCGGAAGACCGCCCGGAGGGGGATAACGAGGAGCACAAAAAGATGCGGCAACGAGCGGAAGAGGTGAACGGGGAACACCAAGTTGAGCCCTGGGATCCTCCGTTCACTTCTGACGAGCTAAGGCGAGCAGTCTCCTCGTTCAACCCCAAAAAAGCCCCCGGTTCCGACGGTCTGACGGCTGATATATGGGGCCACGCTATCCAACAAGACCCAGAACTAGTTCTGCACTTGATGAACAAGTGCCTGGCGCATGGATACTTTCCACGGTCCTGGAAAGAGGCAACAGTCGTTGTGCTCCGTAAACCCGCGAAAGAGGACTACACCACTCCGAAGTCATACAGGCCGATTGGTCTCTTGCCTGTACTCGGCAAGATATACGAGAAAATGCTCGTGGCCCGACTCAAGTTCCATCTGTTACCCAGGATGAGTACTCGCCAGTACGGCTTCATGCCCCAAAAGAGCACTGAGGACTCCCTCTATACACTCATGGGGCACATTCGTGACAGGCTTAAAGCAAAGAGGCTTGTCACGATTGTGTCCTTGGACATAGAGGGAGCCTTCGACAGCGCTTGGTGGCCGGCCATCCGAGTCCGTCTGGCTGAGGAAAAGTGTCCTGTGAACTTGAGACGGGTCTTCGACAGTTACTTGTCCGAGCGAGTGGTGAAAGTCCGGTACGCGGGAGCGGAGCATAAATCCAGGACCGGGAAGGGATGCGTCCAGGGGTCCATTAGTGGTCCCATATTATGGAACGTCGTGCTGGATCCTCTGCTGCAGGAACTTGAAAGAAGAGGGGTCTATTGTCAGGCGTTTGCGGACGATGTCGTCCTCGTGTTCGATGGGGAGACGGCACTTGAGGTCCAAAGGGATGCCAATGTCGCCCTTGAATATGTGCGCGCATGGGGTGTCACGAACAAGCTGAAGTTTGCGCCGCATAAGACCAAAGCAATGCTGGTAACGCGTAAACTGAAGCATGACACCCCATGTCTCAGAATGGGCGGGGTGGACATTGGCATGTCTGAGGAAATCAAACTGCTTGGTCTCACCATCGACCACAAGTTGACTTTCAATACCCACGTCGCAAACGTCTGCTCCCGAGCCATCGGTATTTATAAGCAGCTGTCGAGGGCCGCTAGGGTCAGCTGGGGTCTGCATCCGGACGTCATCCGCTGCATATACACGGCTGCAGTCGAACCCATCATCCTGTACGCAGCGAGCGCGTGGTCGCCGGCCGCTTCCAAAATTGGGGTCCAGAAGAAGCTGAACGCCGTCCAGAGGAGCTTCGCGCAGAAGCTGTGCCGAGCCTATCGCACGGTCTCCCTACACTCTGCTCTGGTGCTGGCTGGGATACTCCCTCTCGACCTCCGAATCCGAGAGGTGGCCTCACTGTATGAGGCCAAGAGAGGGTTACCACATCCAGCACTGGGGGACAGGGAGATCGAGCGAGTGGCATCGGCACTGCAGATGCCACATCCGGCTGAGCAGAGGGCTATCGCACTGCAACGCCTGGTAGACGAGGAACAATATAATGAGCACCGCAGCTATGCGGTGCGTATCTTCACAGACGGCAGCAAGATTGAGGGCAAGGTCGGGGCCGCATTGTCCGTGTGGACCGACCAGGCCGAGACCAAGGCCCTCAAACTTGCTCTGCCGTCTTACTGTACCGTCTACCAGGCTGAGCTCTTGGCCCTCTGTGAAGCAGTGAAGGAAGTCCTCAGAAGGACTGAGACGGCGTTCGCTATCTACAGCGACTCCATGGCAGCTCTCCAAGCAGTCGTGAACCCCGAAGCCCTCCACGCCCTCGCCGTGGAAACGAGGGACGCCATCCGCCGCAGCAATACCCAGAACAAGAGCGTCTCCTTGTTCTGGGTCAAGGCTCACGCGGGGCTGGAGGGCAACGAGAGAGCCGACTCGCTCGCCAAGGAGGCTGCCTTAAGGAGTAAGCGGAAACCTCACTACGATAAGTGCCCGGTTTCATTTGTTAAGCGTATGATCCGTAAGGATACCCTCAGCGAATGGAACCGGCGTTATCGTACTGGGGAAACGGCGGCCACGACTAAGCTATTCTTTCCGTGCGCGATCGCTGCGTACAGGACGGTTCGGAAGATAGGGATGACCAAGGAGCTGACCCAGGCCCTGACAGGACACGGTGGGTTCTCCGAGTACTTGACTCGCTTCAAGTGCAAGGACAACCCAGCGTGTGCCTGCGACCCCGACAAGCAGGAGACCGTCCTCCACCTGCTTACGGAGTGCCCTGTATATTCCTCCCACAGGCACGACTTTGAAATGAGAGTCGACTTACCAGTGACTGCAGAAAATCTGTCTACGCTCATTGCAGACCGGAAATGTAGACAAAAACTAAAAGAATTTGCTGTAAAAATAGTGAAATCCGTAAATATACGGAACAAATAGTTGACGATTTTAATATAGATTTTAAAGAATGCATTTTTACTATTATTTATATTATTATTTTATTTATTGATATAATTAATTAAATGACAAATTTTAAACCAAAATACAACTAAATGACAAGATTTATTATAATTATAACTATTGAAATATATCTATTTATTATTTACATAATTTTGATTTCTTAATTATTACAAATATAGTTTTTTGAAACATATGTACAGCCCCAGAAAACGTCCCTGCTCAACCTGATGGCAGGGGGCCTTTCGTATGGCAGGAGTGGGTTTTAGCCGGTAGGAGTCCGGCACTACCCAGACTACCTCCTGTATGGAGTGGTTTGGGTGTCCATGATGGATTTCCCATTCCTGCCACCTATAATAAAAAAAAAAAAAAAAAAAAAAAACCCTACTCTACCCTACTCTACCCTACTCTACCCTACTCTACCCTACTCTACCCTACTCTACCCTACTCTACCCTACTCTACCCTACTCTACCCTACTCTACCCTACTCTACCCTACTCTACCCTACTCTACCCTACTCTACCCTACTCTACCCTACTCTACCCTACTCTACCCTACTCTACCCTACTCTACCCTACTCTACCCTACTCTACCCTACTCTACCCTACTCTACCCTACTCTACCCTACTCTACCCTACTCTACCCTACTCTACCCTACTCTACCCTACTCTACCCTACTCTACCCTACTCTACCCTACTCTACCCTACTCTACCCTACTCTACCCTACTCTACCCTACTCTACCCTACTCTACCCTACTCTACCCTACTCTACCCTACTCTACCCTACTCTACCCTACTCTACCCTACTCTACCCTACTCTACCCTACTCTACCCTACTCTACCCTACTCTACCCTACTCTACCCTACTCTACCCTACTCTACCCTACTCTACCCTACTCTACCCTACTCTACCCTACTCTACCCTACTCTACCCTACTCTACCCTACTCTACCCTACTCTACCCTACTCTACCCTACTCTACCCTACTCTACCCTACTCTACCCTACTCTACCCTACTCTACCCTACTCTACCCTACTCTACCCTACTCTACCCTACTCTACCCTACTCTACCCTACTATACCCTACTCTACCCTACTCTACCCTACTCTACCCTACTCTACCCTATTCGAATTTTTCTCACCTTTTAAACCTTCCCTAGACCTCCACGAATAATTCAAGACCAAGATAAGATAAATCCGTTCAGCCGTTCTCGAGTTTTAGTGAGACTAACGAACAGCAATTGATTTTTATATATATAGATTAAAATGTGTGTGGTTGTTGTTGACAGAAACGCATGACGTTTAGCGGCAGCAGTTCGGAAGGCTCCGACAGCGAGCGGGAGATCGCCGCGCCCGCCGCTCCCAGGGAACGAGCCACCGCACGCCGCGCTGCTACCAAGGTAGGGGTTTGTCTTAGAAAATCATATTATGACTTCTTCCACTCTAAGAGAAGAAGTATCAAACTTACCGAAAAAACTCACCTGCGCTACATCTATTGTTGTCTGTAGTCCTGAACCATTGTGAGTCTTTCAAACGTTGCTTTAGTAGACATCAATTCTGAAGGCAGGGGCCTTTAATCTTTTTTATGACGTTTCTTTGTTGCCGCATGTCAAAACCTATGCGTCGCTTACCTACCCAGGGCTGGTTGTTATTGGACGGCGAGTTAACTATAGTAAATTGACAGCAATCACGCACCAACGACGGCTGTAAGTGCGACCCGCGGCCATCTCCTGTAAGCTTGCTTGCTTTGCTTTTAGCCACCTCTTTCATTCACATTGCCATTCCCTTTCCCTCCAGCCCCAAGCCTGCTACGAATCAAAACATGTGCTTAATTTTGACGTGACAACGTCTTAAATTAGGTTGCGGCTGGGAGTCACTTATGAAAAAGTGTAACGCTCGGTAACGTTACGATGAGTCACCGAACGAGAGAGAGGCCCGCCGAATGCCTTGCGTCTCTCTCCCACTCAACTATGATCGGTCTGCCGCGCGCGCAGCACTAGAGAATTAGGACGTTGTCACGTAAAATCTTCGCCCGTAAAACCGACTTTACAGGCAACCATTTTTTTTTTATGTCGTCTAGTCCCAAGCTAAGAAGAGCTTGTGTTATGGGTCATTAACCACTAGACCAAAAGACCAGTTAGTTCATTCAGATATGACGCGATGTTTTAAAACCCATGACTGCATATATCCTGAAGTGCACTTACTATAAATAATTATATTTATCTAGGTTCAAAAATACAAAGACGGCGATGATGAATCTGACTCTGGGTCTGAAGTGGAACTGTTGGACAACAAGATGGACTCCGGAGATGAGGCACCGGCGCGCGCGCTTTCTATCAGTGATGAGGAAGATGACTTCAATGTCAAGGCCAACAAGGGGAAGAAACCTGCTGAGATGGATTCAGGTTAGTAACACCATTGTATTGAACTAGGTTTCTACCAGCGGCTTTGCCCACTTGAAAATAGGTTTTTGCATTAACTTTGGATACGCATTTGATCCCTATGGGGGGTCACTTTTGGAAAATGCTTTCTTAGTGTTCGCCTACGTTATAAAAGGAAGTCTTGTGCAAAATATCTCTTCTTGTCCCAATACTTTCGGATGTGCGTTGATAAGTCAGTCAGTCAGTTTCTCCTTTTATATATGAGATGTGGAATCATTGAAACAGGCGCGATCTTGGTAAAATGGAACTGAGAATTTTATTGTAGTGTTTTACTCTCAGTGAAGTTTGCCGAGAATGTTGACCTTATACTTTTGGTGTCAAATATTATAAAAAACATTAGAATTTGTTCATCCATATTTTAATGGTCAACAAATTAACTATTCATACGAAGACGTGCCAGAAAGGACTAGTATTCAAGCGACTAAAAACATTAACAGAAAAAAGAAGTTCCTTAAATAAATTACCATTCATTATTCCAGATTGCCTATTCGACTCATTAATCGAAGACACAAAGAAAGAAGAAAAAGAAAAAGCAAAGAACAACGGCGCAGCGCATCCCACCACGATATCGAGTGACGAGAACGAGGTGGTGCCCGACTCTCCGCCCAAGAAGAAGCCAGGACCCAAGCGGAAGCTGCTCAACGACGACAAGAAACCCAAGAAGAGGCCGGCCAAGGACATGCTCAGCGATGATGATGATGACAGCATATTTGACAGCAAAAAGGTCAGTCTATGCAGTATGCAGTAAAGTCTTCCGCTGAATACGAGGCACGTCAGTTGAACCAAAATGATGTTTGACCATCAAGGCATAGTAACATAATTTCGGGTCTCTATCGAAGCAGGGTAACGGAGGCCATTTTGGATCAACTTATTTGCTGCGTAAATACGCAGGGATTGAGTCTCCTCATCATGTTGTAACATGAATTGTTATTGCTTAGTGATATATTCCGCTTTGATAAAGTTTTTAATTTTTTATTTAACTTTAATAACATAGAGTTTCAGATAAGTTAGAGAGAACAATATGTCCCCTATAAAGATGCTGTCAAATTGCCCTACAAAATATCACACGTCACGTGAATTCGTTGCATAATTTTGGGATAGTGTTGTGGAACTTGGGCAACGTTGCAGTGTCACGTAGATTGAAAGTTGCGTGTCGTTTTGGCAAATATTTTGTTCCTCTGATACGCTAAGTCCCGCAACTATGTACACTTTTTTTTAATTAATTATTTTTGTGATTGTTTCAGGACCAAAAGAAGAAAGCAGCGCCAAAAAAGAAGCAAAAAAAGAAGGTATCGAGTGACTCCGAGTCGGACGCGGGCAGTGAGACGCTCGCCGCCGTCAAGAGCTCGCGTGCGCGCGCGCAGCAGAAGTACACCTTCAGCGATTCGGACTCGGATTAACCGTGAGTTCGCTTTCTTACACTTTATACTTTAATAGTCGAGGTGCCTTATCGGCTTTATTACCGACCAAGAAGTCGGTAATTTTTGGATTTCCGACTTTTTGCCTGGAGTCCTCGATGTGTTAACGGTCAAACTTAATTTTAGGATGAACTAGATTTAGGGCACCCGGACACGGACAGGTTAGGTTAGAGAGCTAAAGCGGGAGTAGAGCGGAGCACAGTAAAAACAGATTACCTTAGCCGTCAGGGCCATTTTTACATTCTAGATCAACTTGCCATGGTGAGATAAAATAACCGCATGAAGTAATCTCTGACAGTACTGATGTATTGGTTATTGTCCGATTTATTCATTGTTGCAAGTAAACAAAAAGCTAAAAATAACATGTTTTTTCTTCCACTCTATCCTGTCACCCGTCACACAATCACTAACTCACTTTTCATTCATATCACTGCTCACACAATCTATCCATCTCTTCTTCCGCCTCCCTCTTCCTCTCTATTCATCTACGTGTAAACTCTGAACTCTTTTCTCAAAAAGCTAAAAAGTGTTGATATGAAATTGATCTTAAAGACCATGCATCCACCAGTTTTACTTTCATCGACTTTAGTACTAAACGCATTGTATTGTTTCAGATTCAGTATTTTGACAACGTGATTAGAAAACTTTACGATGTAAAGTGAGTTGCGGGAGCGACGGAACGCGATATTTTATCATTTGTATTGACTACGTGTACACGTTATTTTTGTACGTTCAGGCCTACAGTCTGTGACTGATCTGAGAATACACATATTAGTAACATACACCTATACACCTTCACAATATCATTAGAAATTTGAGAAAACCTTTTTTACTATTTGTTAATCGATTTTGAGTTTTATTACTTTGGAGGAACGAAATGGCGGCTGCAGTAAATAGTTGGTTTTGTAACCACTTTTTTTGCTTTAAAGGTCATCCTTATTTCTACAGAATAGAGTTCATAATCGGTTGAACTGACAGTAAATAAGGTTTGTTTGAATGTCTAATCTTGAAGTGAATGGAGTATAATTGCAATACACACTCGAAATACCTATGTTGGAAACTTCGTGTGACATGCAGTAAACTGGTGTATTTCAAACAAATAAAGTAATTTATAATTTAGATCTAATTAGTTAATAATTAGGTAGAAAATCGTCTGGCACATCTTGCTCAAAGACATCATATTTGGATAATTTTTTATGTTTTTGAGCAACTTCTGATAACTATAGTTTTTTATAACAAATTGTAAATAGTTTTAATGTAACACGAACATTTCAGTCTTTTATTATTATTTTCCATTATATTTCTTTCCTTTTCTATCTTTTTTTTAAATCTGACGTAATTTCATAGTTTTATCAGAATTTTGTCACGTAAAATTATTATTTTTTTAATGTAATATTCTGTAACCTAATTTAATTACATATTTTTACGATTACGACTTTTTTTTGTAATTATAAATTTTTAGCTTTCCACGTCTACATTGTGAGCTTTTTTTTTCATTTCATATTTCAGTAATAATGTTGCTCACACACACAATGAAATGGAATTGTTACTACTTTATTTTTATGTTACAAATGTAATTTCCCAATATTATTTGTTAATTTTAACAATGTGTAAATAAATGAACAATTTCAACAAGTTTTGTATTTTATTTGATTTGTTTTCGTATAAGACAAACCACTTCCGCTAATATCCCAGACAAAAGAAATCCAAAAAGCAGAATTCTTTTTCTTTTTTGGGTTCCGTAGTTATCAAGGAACCCTTATAGTTATAATCTCAGAGCCTGTTAGCACTAGAAAGCTGAAATTTGGTATCAATATATATATTAACTATGTCGACAAAGTGCTCAAACAAAAAGTAGTAAAAAATGTTTTATTAGGGTACCTTCCCTAAAGTGGGAAGTGATTTTTTTTTCATTTCTACCATAACGTGTGATATATTTTCGGATAGGTATTTAAAAATGATTAGGGGTCCCGTGAAATATTTTTTTGATAATGTTAATTTTTTCGGAAATTATCGCTCCAAAAGTAAAAAATTAGGCGTCCCCCTCTAACTTTTGAACCATAGGTTTAAAAAATATGGAAAAAATATCAAAAGTAGAACTTCAAATAAACTTTTAAGGAAAATTATTTTGAACGTGATAAGATGAACAATTTTTGAAAAATTAAAAAAAAAAAAACGTTCTGAACTAATTTTGTAATTTAACCGCACATGCATTTTTTTTTAACTTTTTTTACATATTTCATTATCTAGGGCTAATCTTCTTTCAAATAAAAATACAATAAGATAAAATTGGTCATCATCATCATCAACCAAGCGCCAGTCCCGGTTGCTACTCTTGGCTTTCACCTGGGTGCCTGGGGTCCGCTTTCCTGCAAACACGCCTCCACTTCGCTCGGTCTTTTGCGTCCTTTGCCTTAAGCCCATTAGCACGCATGTCGTCCCTTACGACGTCGATCCAACGCTTCTTAGGCCTTCCTCGTTTTCCGGGTCCCGGCGGAGGCGGCATGGCGAGGCATCTGTTACCCACGTAGTCTGCCGGTTTTCGTAAAACGTGGCCGTACCAGCGTAAGCGACCCTCCTGCAGTTTATCCGCTATGTCACGGACCTGAAGGCTGCCCCGGGAGTTTTTAATGCGGTCTTTCCGCGAAACTCCAGACCTCCAGCGCAGCATATTCATTTCCGTGACACGCAGGCTTTGCTTATGCCGCTCAAGTACAGGCCACACTTCACTGCCATACAAAAGGACAGGCCTAATGATGGTCTTATAGACCTGTCCTTTGAGCCTAACCGGCATTTTGAGGTCACAGATAACCCCCGCCACCACACGCCATTTCGCCCAGGCCGCCGAGATATGTGACTCGACGTCGCAATCGACGTCCCCGGACTCGTGGAGCACCGATCCCAAGTACCTGACCTGTTCCGCGCGCTTGACTGTGTCTTCGCCAATGCGAACAGGAGCAGCGTTTGTTGTTTTACAGGCCAAGTACTCGGTCTTCGCCGCATTAATCTTCAGACCGCCGTTTTCCAGCGATTCTTTCCACGCTGCCACACCGAACCAAGCGCCCATTGTCCGAGTCCGCCAGCGCGATGTCGTCTGCATACATGAGCAGCCATGGCGGCTGCTCATGTAAGTCCCTGATGTTAGAGGACAGCACGTCCAGCACCACGCTGAACAGAAACGGACTAAGGACAGAGCCCTGGTGAACTCCGACAGTGATGGGGAAGGGTTTCGTATCGCCAACAGCGGTCCGAACCACAGAACCGGAGTCTCGGTACATATCTCGGATGATGTCAACATAGGTTTCGGGCACAATAAGATAAAATTGGTACACGCAAATTAAAATTACCACCGGGTACAGCGCCATCTATCGGGAAATAGAGTCACTAATTTTTACACGAGCTACTGGGTTCTGTTACATTGTGAGAAGTTTGTGACAGACGGGACACTACGGAACTCTACACTGAGCGTGGCCCGACACGCTTTTGGCTGATTTTTTTTTACTTTTGGTCCGATTATTTCCGAAAATATAGACATTACCTATCAAAAAAATTATTACAGAACCCGTAATAATTTTTAAATACCTATCCAACAATATATCACACGTTACGGTAGAAATTAAAAAATAATCACTCCCCACTTTAAAAAAATATTAGGGTACCTCCCCCTAATATTTTTTTTTACTACTTTTCATTTTACCGTTTTGCAGCTTTGTCGGCGTGATTGATAAACATATTGGTACCAAATTTCAGTTTTCTAATGCTAACGGTTGCTGAGATTATCTGCTGTCAAACAGACTCGGCGAAACTATAAGGGTTCCTTGTTAACTACGGGACCCAAAAAGAATGTACTTACCACAACAGCATATTAAAAAAATTGTCAATCAGTATTACAAATAAAGGAGTTTTGTAGTTTTTTTTTTTATCTTTATATATTTAGAGGCTTTTACCTTACAAAGGTATGTCAGCCTCATCATACCCAAAATTAACTAAGTAATTACGTACCTTAACTCATTAACACACGTATTATTGCGTAAGCGAGGGGGATAGTGATGCAGCCACCATTTCATAAACCAGTTCCAAAAGTTTTGTAGTTATTTTCTAACTTTAAAGTCTTGAGACCCGAGTGAACGTCGGCGGGCGTTCGCATTCTTATTGTCTTTCTATTAGGCCTCAAATTACGATATTCTAAGGGTATGCAAGGCCGAAATTAAAAATAAACATTTTCATAAAGGTCTATCTTTATCTGTTCGCGAACAATAGCTAGTGTCTGGTCTTATATTTTGCTAATCGGATAATGATATTTCAAAATTCTGAACGGCTTAATGACACGAACTGTGGAGTGAAAGATATCCCACTTCTCCTAACTTCATCCCCCCCAGCAGAACGAAAGTGGCCAATCTGGAAAACCCTGGACCGACTGCGGGTTCAAGTTCATTGCTGCAGAGATAATCTGGCCAAATGGGAAGCCCCATTTGGCCAGATTGACCCATCGCAAGTACAGTGCCAGTGTGGAGCCCCTTTACAAGATATGCGTCACCTCCTTTCTTGTTCAGCGCGCACTACCTACCATCTGCACCTTTAATGATTTGTACGAGGCCAACGAAAGAGCTGTCCAGGCGGCTAAATATTGATCGGATAAAATTTGAGCCGAATCGACGCGAAAAGAAGAAGAAGAACGGCATAGTTATCTTGTACAGAAGACTTTAGGGAATTTAAGTCTTGAGATGTCAAATTATCATCATATGCTGAAAAAGAACTCTGTTTCATTGTATTATTGAAGAAATAAATCAAAATTCTTTTTAACCTTTTCAATACCGTGGGTAATTAGAGACCAAACAGAAAGACAATAAGTGTGCGAACGCGTGCGTTTGTTTGGGGTTCAAGAGTTTAACCTTTTGAATACCGTATTTACAGACACAAAAGACAAGGTGTGCGAAAGCCAGCGTTCACTTGGGGCTCAAGATTTCACGTTCATTCGACATGATAAGTTAATATCAAGAAAAATCTTACTTGATGGTGGTGGCAGCAAATCTTTATTTATCTTTTAGTTAGTCTTCATATTTCACAAACTCAGATTTTTGTTCATCAAGGGAAACTGATAGCACTTTTCCGCGTTTTTTTTGTTGTTTCACTGATTTTCGCTGTAGCCAATACAAAATAGTACGAACAAACTACTGACGTAAAAATATATTCAAGCTATGATAATAAAATAATTACAAACTACCTCCGTACGTAAACTGTTTTAATAATGCCTGCACATTCTGCTAACATCGTAATCATATTGTAACGCTTATTCTATTAACGTTCATGCTTAGAAAATATTGGAAGGCGTTTAAATTTATACTAAGCTTCGCAATTTATACCAAGAAGAACCATTTGTAAAAAAACTCGCAAACGCTTACCCTGTTTCCACCACAAATCGCACTCCAGATCACATTTACTTATTACGTCACCAATATCACACGTTAGCACGTATTAAGTATACTACTAATAAGTAATTCAATCAGCCAGAATCAGAAAATTACATGAATATTGTTCAGCTTGGCACGATCGCTCGAGTTGTTCTTTCTTCAACACTTTACGCGCGGTGCCTTTAATTTCCTGCTACCGTCATTTCTCAAAATCTAGCGATGTTCAAATGAGGTGGCGAGCCTAGTGACGCCATTTACATCCCTTTCGTGGAACACGATCCTCAATCATTAGATACGTATTATGAACTTTTCATTGGCATAAAGAAATAAAGCATATTTCGATATATTTAATGAAAGTAATCCTCTCTAGCTGCGCCATATACTTCAAAGATTAATTAATCAAAATTAATTGTTTGAGAGAGACAAAAAAGTATCAACGAAGAGTAGAGAAAAGGTAATATTATATGAATTTATTTATGGATAGTTAATATTAAATATTGCAAAATTGAACTGCTACACAGTACCTACACCTTCCGGCGGGACCACCCCCTATGACCAATAACTCCTTAACTAAAGGGGTTTATTGGACCATATTTATCGTATGCAAGGTATTCTTTGGGTAGTTTTTTAGTGATAATTAATTTGATGTGGCGCGGCAAGATAGCATTACCTGGCGGTAGACCACATAAATTGTTAATTAAAAAGATATCTCTTGAGGCACTAATTTTTTTTTTAAACTTTGCCCTACACTAGGACTTAACTCCTGTGTCGTGGGTGCGTTCACAAACATGTAAAGTCACATACACACGATACCTAGACCTGGAACACCTATCTGCAGGCCATACAAATATTTGTTCCGTGCAGAATCGAACCCGCAACCCTTAGCGCAGCAGTCAATCGCTCAACCACTGTGCCAGCCGAGCCGTTAAAAAAAAAAATATCTTCCGATGAAAGTACCTAGACTTAAGGTAGGTATTATTTCGAACTTATACCAAGTCAGGAACACACACCTTTTTTATGGTGGGAAAAATCATCTAACGACGAATCCCGCCCTTGCGCGGTGTCGGTAACAGTGTCAGATTCTTACTGACTAAACAACCCACCCCATTCCTTCTTAATCCTCATACGAGGGTCGGACCTTCCTTTCAGAAACCGGACCGGGGTTCCAGTAGGCTTCGGCCTTGCAGTTGGGCGAGGAACACACACCTCACGTGGCTACAGCGGAAAAAAAAATTATTGGTGATATGACTGGTTGGTTTGTTACTGTCTTATAGCCTTATCTCACTGGGATACTAGACCTCTGCGTCACCAGACCGAGCCCAAGTCGTCAGCGGCGCGCACTGTTCCCACGCGCCTCAAGGAGTTGTGAGCAAACTGAAGAGGCCCTGTAGGGTCGAAACCTCCTGGGGTCAAGGGTTGATGCTCTGGGATTCAGGCAAGGAAGGAACGGGGTAGGTTGTTTTGTCAGTAAGAGGCTGACACTTATTTCCCGCTCCGCCCAAGGGTTGGATTCGTCACTGGATGATTTTTAACTACCAATAAAAAAAATCAGACCTCGGCGTCTCGATAATAAAACAATCATTTAGTTACAATTTATACAATATTATTTATTTTACTTCCAAGTCGCGTTAAGTGTACTATTCTAAACATCACTGCTCAAATAAAATAGTATCTAAAGGTGCGACCATTTCAATAATTAAGATTGTTGCAAAGTCGTTGCGATCGAATTACCAAGTTTTGTTCTTATATGAAAAATAAAATTTTTAACAAGGCTTGTAAACATCATCGTGAAAAATAATACGTAGGTAGTGCTTCCAATCCTGTGTGCTGAGTGCGAGTGGTGAAAAAAATAACAGTGCTTTTGGCTCTCTGATTGGTTAAACAGCTTGGAGCAGGCCAATCGGGGCGCTGAACGTCACAAACACGCCGATCGCGTTAGCGTAAAAATAACTCACACTAGGCACTCTGGTATTCCTTGCGACAGGAGGATTTGTTTGAAAAAAAAAATTATGAAGGTAATATAAATGTGATGTTGCAACAACAGGAAATATCGTTACGTAATAGTACATTGTTATACGAGGGATGAAAGTTAGTTATTTAGTCCCGAGAAATTTCTTGGCGACCGAGCGACAGCGAGGTCGCTAATAGTTCGAGGGACTAAATAACTCTTTAACCCGAGGTAAACACTGTGCTTTTCATTACGAATACGAGGAAAATAAAAATAATAATAAAAACCTGAGTCGTCGTCAAATGCCTTCGTATGTTTTTAGGTAGGTATATTTCTTTTGATTTAGGCGGTAAGCGGTTTTCTCCTCAAAAAATGTTGCGTTAAATTTATAACTGAAGCTGATGAACTTATCGTGTTAATACAAATTTCTTATAACAGACATTTAGCTAAATGTAAACAAAAATCTACACCTCGAAAAAAAAATCAAGAAAGACCAAATCGGCCACAGATTATACAGAGACTTTACCCGCCATTTTTTTTTTTTAGTCGTCGTCTGGCTTTTCAGTCAATATTTTTCATTTTATCATTCTAAAAATGGGTCAGGTCAACATTTTTCTCAAAGTAGAGTTTAGTTTTAATGAAATAGTTGAAAGTAAATTAAAATAAAGTCATTAAAAAAAAAGTATTCCTAAATTATTTCTATCTCTATGTCATTTTAATTGTACTGGCAGTATAAAAATTCGGGTCACGGTTCAATAGAAATGTCAAAATAGAACTAGTTTTTTTTTAAATATTTGCTGTCTAAATATTAAAAAAACAACTGTCAGTTGTAAAGTAAAACTCCCTAGGGAGTAAAAGTACTTCTTCCAACCCTGTCCGCAGGCAACTTTA
Organism: Mythimna loreyi; assembly: GCA_029852875.1. NCBI lineage: Eukaryota > Metazoa > Arthropoda > Insecta > Lepidoptera > Noctuidae > Mythimna > Mythimna loreyi. The sequence goes on from CM056780.1 coordinate 3,882,003, forward strand.
CACCTACTTTCAGAGTATGAGTAATGAAAATATTTTTTTTAATTATTAAATCGTCAGTATGTTATGTAATTTCATCGTCATCATCTTCGGCTTCATCATTTATCATTATTTATCGCTCCATTTGAGTTCATTATACTTTTAAAAAATACAATTCTCGCAAATATCTGCCGGGTTCTCGTTTATAATATTCAGTCTCTCAGGTTTCTACTGACCACTGACTAATATGCACTGAATTTGAAGACAGACCGAGATTGGAAGCCTACTAGAAGTTGATACGCACTTATAGATTATGTACTATTAAATCCATTTATTTAAGGTTTTAAATGGAAAAGGCTCTTAGAAGAAAATCATGGTAAATCATTTAAGATTAATTAGTAATTTTGAAACGATAAATTAAACAAAATAATGATAGGTACAACCACAATACAACAGTATTTTAATAAACTGAAAAACAAATGCATACCGTAAAGTCGGGATATCTTGGCCATGGGGTCGAAATATGGCACAACCTTATTAGGAACATGAGAATCTATGTTTCTATAAGCTTGTGCCAAATTTATTCCCTAGGGTTAAAATTACCACATTTCACTCGGTATTTATGCATTAAGAGATTTTTTTCAAAATAAGAAAATGGCGGCAGTAGTAACGTTGGTGCCTATTTAATTATTAATTAACCGACTTTCCGTTTGAACAGTGTGTAGATAAATTATTGATTAATTTACAATCATCGTGTTATTCACATATTTATAATATTTTCTGTTCCGTGTTCCCTGCGTGACTTAAATCTAAACACTCTTATAATAACGGGTAAATTAATATGGCATTTAATTCTGAGTGTTTCTTAATCAAGATTATTTACATTAAATTAAATCTTTTATATTATAATAATAATGTTTTAGATAAGTACAAATTGTTACTACACAATTAAATTATCTAAATATGGATACAATAAGTATTAAGATTTTTCTAACCTAGATAATATATATTCCTAATATTTTGTATTGGTTCAATTTGACAAAGTTTGAATTAGGTACCGTAAAGTGGGGTTGCTTTTGCCCTGAGGTATAATTTTGGCACAAGTCAAATATCCAATAGGAACATGATATGACTGTGTTTACTGTGTTTCTATAGGTTGGTTAGCTGTGCCAAAGTGGTACCCCGAGGTCAAAGTAGCCCAAATGTACTCGGTACCTATATGTTATAGAAAAACGCAACAGCTACACAGACTTTCAAAACATATTTAATATCAAGACAAAGTAGCAAAATGCTCAAATATATTTTCTTTTCTGATATCGCGAAAATTATTTTTGTCAATTATTATTCTTTAAAATAATTTTCTTTTTTAAATTTTTACTACGCCGCGTTGTGTGCGTTAACTCTTACTAAACAATTAAATTGAATATAAGTATAATGCCAATAATAATAAAAAATTTGATTAAATAAAGTGACCAGTCTTTCCTGGGGAATATCGCATTTAGGTCACTAATTTTTGTTATATTTCTTTAGATCACTGGTCTTTTCCAGGGCGATATCTGTAGTGTATTCCAGCGATACATCACTGGTATATTCCAGAGCGATATCTCTGGTGACTGGATAATTCTATAGCGCTGTTTACACTATTGTATGCTGACGACATTTTTTTTATACTGTCTATCGGCAGAAAATATTTAATACATAATATTGCAAAGTCTAGTTAGTTTATGGTTAGTTTCATATAATTTTTCCTCAACCCTTCTAAAATTCCATAGTGTAAACAACGCTTAATCGAACGACAAGTTCAAAAACTCTTTTTTACCAAAAAGTTCTTCAATACCTACTCAGCTTGCTCTCTCTGTCCGAATAACCTTTCGCGCTTTCCCTGTCCGAGTATTTCCCGTTATATTTGTTATTATATCTGTCACTGTGGCCATTTTTAATGTACTGTTTTTCACTGGCGCTGTAATGGATTTCCGAGGGCCCAATGGTTTTGGACCAGTGGTGGGTCCAGTAGAAATCGTCGGGGTAGCGTGGGTATGGGTTCTCTCGGCATAGTACCACGCAGTAGATCAGGCTGCCGACTAGCGTGATGAAGCCGAAGATCAGGAAGACTATGCCCAGGATCCTGGAAAAGGAAAGGAAATTCATCAAAATTTATTTTATGTTAGAAGCTTTACCAAACTGAAATTTTGTATAACTCGATGATCCTATCATTCTTTATAATTTGTTTGCATTTCACACTTTTCCTCTATCACATTCCACATTCACTATGGGTCGAGATAACATTTTTCCTGTAGCAGCATAGAATTTGGATATTTGATGGTGTGACTTCGTCCCATCGGACTATAAGAATGAGGCAAGAGGGAATGTCATTATTTATGGCGAGCTACGCATTACTCATCGTCTGCAAACCCGCATCTACGACGGCCAGAAATTGCCTTTCGACTACCGACGACGTCCGGTGCGCTTCCTTCAAGAGGAATAAGAAAACTTCACGGACAGATTGACAAACAAACGGGACTTATAATATATAAGAATAGTGGCTATAGGCAGGGCACATTTTTTTTATATTTTGTGGATGTCTTTCGGTAAAACTGATGAATGATAAAGGATACCTCTTACATCATCCTGCTTTCTGCCGCTAAGATTAGCCACCATGACAGAAATTCTGTGACTACATAACCTGTCATTAAACTATCAAGCCCCAAGTGAACGCCGGCGTCCGCACACCTAGTGTCTTTCTATTGTGTCTCTAAGGACGGTATTCAACGAAAAGTGATTGAAACTTACCATACAAAAAGCGGTTCAAAGAACTGCAGCACGATGACGAAGCCCAGCGTGACGAGGATGAGCCCAAGGTTGAGCAGCAGCATGAGACAGCACATGCCCTTCACGTTTGGGCAGAACGGGTTCGGCGCCGCCATTGCGTCTACCTTTACTCCTGCCTGGAATTCGAGAAAGTTCACCTTTAGTGAAGTGAAAAGGTGACGGTTGGTGTAGTGGTTAAGTGATTGGTTGCCGCCCTGCGTATCGCAGGTTCGATTCCCGCACGGAACAAATATTTGTATGGCCTACAGCTAGTTGTTATGGGTATTTTGTTGTATGTGAGTTTACATGTTTGTAAACGTATCTATGATACAGGAGTAATTCCTAGTGTGGGACAATTTCTATATAATAAAATAAATATATCACTCTCTATCCCTCCAAATGTTTAGTGGGAGAAAACCGTATGTAAAGTTTTAGTGTGCTTTAAAGAATCAATATGAAAAGGTGCATATTGCACTTTGTTTACTTATTCGAGTGAGTTTGATTTGGTCCTACATAATGCTAGATCTAGGTAATCGATTGATGTTGGTAGGTATTCCTATTTGAAAACCAATATAAGAGTGAAACGTGCAATATCACAATCGGTAGAATTCTCAGCAATTATTCTTCTAGAAGGTTAATAAAAAAATACTTTCTTACCTTCCTGGAGACTTTTGATCTATGTGTAGAGGCGACAGATGGCGCCACCGCACTTCTGTACGAGTATACGCTGCGAGGTGCTCGCGACTGCCGGCTGGAACAGACAAACATTTTGTTACTAGAGTGCTTTGTTACGATTTTTAGAATAGAATAGAATAGAATTTTAGAATAGAATATTTATTTATTTGTTAACAACAGGTAAAGAAATACAGATGTTATTTTTAACAAAAAGAGCGCTGTGTTATGCCTGGAGGCGTACAAACGTGTAAATGTAACCTATGATTCAATCAAACCTATGTCGATTGTGGGATTTCAGGCTGGAGTCTCCAGGAAATTTAAGAGACTAATTAAAGGGTCGTTTTTGTGTTTTTACTAGTTGTCGTGTAGCGCGTTTGGTTTTGATTGGGCGCGTTATTGTAATAATATTTAATTATGGGACACCAGGTTCCTAACTTTTAGTTTTTACATATTCTAGTACCTAATCTAGAATATGTAAAAGATAAGGTGTGGGTATCTGGTGTCCTGAAACACAAGCCTAGCCTAGGCATCTGTGTCCTACAATATTCTTACTGATTTTGTGTATACTTAATAAATTGTTTGATTGTAAAAAAAAAATATTGACCCCCATTTCTCGACAGGAATGGTATCAATAATACCTGGTTGATATAGGGAAATACGAAGAAAATTACAACCCGCTTACAAATGAATTCATTTGAATTTTGATTACAACTGATGGAGCGGGTTAGATTAAAAAAAAATATTTATAAATTAATTTTGTTTTAGAAAATTGGTCTTATATAAAAAAACTTGCCTTCAGCCAGCGGCTTCGCCCGTGTGAAATTAGGGTCTCCAAACAAACTTTAGACCCCCATTAGGTACATCCCTTTAGGAGCTGAATTTTGAAAAATCCTTTCTTAGTATTCGCCTACGTCATAAAAGGAAGCCTTGTGCAAAATTTCACGCTCCTAGTCCCAGTAGTTTTGGCTGGGCGTTGATATGTCAGTCAGTCAGTTTCTCCTTTTATATATATAGATCACCAATACAGACACAGTTTCACGTATCTCGTGATATCAAAGATGTAGCTCAGTCCGTGACAGCGGCATTCGTTCCGGCGCGCCGTGTGTATCCGACGCTCACGCGCACCGTCGCGTCCCTAATCCGAGTGCACGTATGTCACGAGCGAGGCACTTGTCTTGGCAACCTATTTACTTGAGATTAAACAACAATGGTATAATGGTGATGGTGTGGGTTTTGTCGAAGACGTGACAAGTTATGTCTAAGAAGTGACAAGTTATGTCAAAGATGTGACAAGTTATGTCTAAGTGGTCTAGTAGTGGCACGCGTTAGTGCTGAGCATGAGGTCCTCGTCTTAGCTTCAGTTCTCGGGTCAGGAGATTTGGGTGAACCAGTAACATATCTACTGATGCCTTCGGGGGGTAGTAGAAATATATTGCAGATAGAAACTGCATAATTAAAGTTGTGCAAAATGTTTATCATAGACTAGAAAGTCATTACACACACGATCACATCATAATCACATTTTTTCCATAGAAAACGGGAGAAAAAAATGTGAGGATCGTGTCAATGAAACGTAGGGTTTATTCGCTAAGTTACCTAACTCACTCCTTTATGGGTTTTCAAAGGAGGAGGGTTCAGACTACGACAATGCGCTACCGGTACCGGACAAGCTACCTATATGCATAAAATATGTTTAAGGCACAATTTCGTTGCGCTACTGAGTGGAATTTCCTGCTAGAGTCTGCATTGCCAGACAGACAACCAAGATGTTAATTTAACCTTTCGACTTTGGTAATTACAGTACATGGGTGTGCAAACCATCCACCAACCCGCACTGGGCCCGCGTGGTGGATCATGGCCCATTCCCTCTCCTAGAGAGAGGAGGCCTGTGTCCCAGCAGTGGGAACATTAAAATGGCTGATGATGATGGGTGTGCGAACGCCGGCGTTCGCCCGGGGCTCAAAAGTTTAAGAGCGAATAGTCTACCTCTAGATCAAATCATCGCTTTCCATTAGGTGAGGTACTAGTCAAATGCAAGCCTATCAACACTAATAAAAAAAAATAGACGATCTATTTATTCCTACGCTCCTCTTGTTCCTATGATTCACACAGCGGCACTACAACCATAGATACAGAGAAACTGTCAGTGTTTTGTTTAAGCTAATTGCTTCGTCTTTGATCAAAAATTAAGATCAAAGAGCCAACAGCGATGATAAACACCAATCAATCCGTACCTACATTATTCCATTTACCATCCAACTAAAAAAAAAAGATCTAAACATCTATTAAGTTAAAAATTCAACAAAAAATAATTGGTTGGACATTCCTTTTCAGTTTTTTGACAGTTTAGAAAGTCCCGAGTCCCGAACTAAATTGTCTATGGAACGGACAAAGGACAAAGCCCTTAGTCACTGTGAGATGCCCAAATATTTACTTACAAATAAGATGTCAAAGTATATAAAAAACTTAAGTGGACACCTGAGGGTTACAAAAGGCGTTTTGAAGAAGACGTTGATGAGTGCCTGCTGTGGTTATTTTGGTTTATTAACTTTATACGTCAATGTAGGATTGAGTAATAAACTGTTAGGTCAATTTAGAGATGAACATTTTTTAAGCATTGACATAATGTCATTAAAGCTACGACAAACTAATTTCAGACAAATCCAATACTTTACAGCATTATTCTACATACATATATCTATTTCTACATTTTAAATCGATAGGTATACCTATAAGGATTCTCACTAGGAAGGAGGGCCGATGACTTAGGTTTTTTTCGGTGGGTAAAAATCATCTAATCCCAACTCTCACTCTAGAGTGTAGCAGGAGATAGTGTCAGACTCACCCCCTTACTACGTTGCCTTGAAAGGCCCTGGTGGTTTGGTTAAAACCAAACCTTCCTTTCAGACGCGAACCCCCAGTAGGCTTCGACCCTTCTGCAGGTGTTCTACGAACCTGATAAGGGTTGCGGAATTCCGACGGATGCGAGACAAAGAGACATTTGGGTGTCCGGTAGAGGATATCTTTAGGCAGACTTTATAATGATGAATTAAAATCTTTTCTTTTTTAATAAGTTGGTACTAAGTTACTACTACGGTAACCTTACGGTGACCCTCCTTTACGGTAGGGTTACTTTGGCCCTGGGGTAAAACTTTGGCACAAGCTTATCAACCAATAGGAACATGAGAAACTGTATTTACTGTGTTACTATTGGATAATTAACTTGTGCCAAAGTTATACCCAGGGTAAAAGTTATCCCGTTTTACGCGGAATTTATTTACTTATACACTTAATAAGAACTAGGTGAAGTAGGGTCTAAATATTGTTAAACCTGTGGGAATCAAAATGAAGTCTTGGCGGCGACAATCAAAGAACTGTGTTGTCATGCAATTGAATTACCAAAACAGGGCAGTAGCTTCTATTGGCCTATAGAAGAATAGGGCTGTCCAAACCATAATAGTTTACATTTAGGTGGATGGTAAAGAAGTTGACGCATCGTTCGATGGGTAGGAGTTGTGGAAATTTTTATATTTTAACTAGGTTCTGCCAGCGACTTCGCCCGCGTGAAAGTCAAAGTTAACTTCCTTAGGGTTTTTTTTATGGTAGGTAAAAATAATCCAATGACGAATCCAGCCCTTGATCGGAGCGGGAAACAGTCTAAGACTCTTACTGACTAAACCACCTACCCCATTCTTATGTTGCCATGTATATCAGGGCCGCGAACCCTTGGTCCCAGTTGGCTTCGACCCTTATGGTCTCTACGGTTTGCTGACAACTCTTAGAGGCGCACGGGAATAGAGAGCGCCGTCGACAAGCTGGCTTGGTCTGGACCGTTACCAGACGACCGGACGGCGAACTACCGATTGCTCGCCGTCCGGGATATCGCCAAGATCGCGGCGGCGACGGCTACGGCGAGGGCTCCGTTGCATTTGCCTAATGCGGTCGGCCTCCTCCTTCACTAGCATTACTGCCTCGCAGAAGGAGGCAACCGCCTGCTACTCCTCCTCGATGCGGACCATGGCCTGAACCAAATCTCCTTAGGGGTGAGTGATCCAGAAAGGGATGGTGGGAAATTACAGAAAGAACGCATTATACTAATTGTTCCAGTTCTTCGATGTACGTGGTATGAGCGACGAGGCGAAATGTTTATTTTGGACCGTGAAGGTGTTAATAATTATATATCATTATTAACATCTATACAATATTATCATATTGTAATGATTATTATTAACATCTTTACGGTCAAACACACTGAACAAGACATGTCTTGTTAAGTGTGTTTGTTTTTTTATTTATTATTGGTATTGTGTACCTATATGTTAAGTGGCCTATTTTTTGTTTGTTTATGTTATGTATGTTAGCCGTGCAGCGTCTTTCCCTCGAAGTCGGCTGGTGCTGAACATCAGCGCTGTGGCTCTGCTTAACACATGAGCCCCAGCTTTTTGCGGGGGTGTGTCGTATGTTTTGCTGTTTGTTTGTTGTTTCAGTTTTTTTTACATATTTGCTATGATAATTAAATTAAAAATAAATTATATATGTATTGGCTGTACTGTCGCATTAGGCTTTCCTGTAAAGATAGTATAAGTTTTGATAAATAAATAAAAATAAAATGTATGGTATGCGCCACACTTTTGCACAAATAATGTCTTTTCCTTTCTTTCTTAGTAATTTCTGTTAGAAGGTTCGCCAGCCCTGGACTATTCCTGTATCGTCACACCATCGAAGGAGACGACAGAGAAAGTTATATAAATTCGTTTCGCCCCGACACCGCCGTCGTTACAGACTATAGACACTTTTTATATTTGTTGGCTTTTTTCGTTTAATGTAAGTACCGAATTAAGTGTTTTTTTTCTTCGGACGCTACTGTTGATTTAGAATTTTAAAATGAATGGATTCTGGAATGTTTCACACGGGCTCTGGGCTTGATGTAATAAAAAAGGGCTTCTAATGAAGTGTTAGGTTTATCAAAATTACCGTAATGGTTCAGTGATTAAGGTCAGGCCTTTCGTGAGGTTGTGGGTTCAAATCTGGATAAGTTTTAAAGATTTAAAGATGTTTTAAAGATGAGGTTTATCAAAAAATTCGTAATGGATTAGTGATTAAGGCCTCGCCTTTCGTGAGGTTGTGGGTTAAAATTTGGATAAGTTTCAAACATGGTTTTTGAATTCTTATGTATTCTTCCTTCTTTCTTTCTTTGGAGCAGTGGTGGCCGAGTGGTAACGGCCCGAACCTTTTGTGTTATTTATTTCATCACCACTGCTTTCAAAAGGGTGAAGGAAAAATAATGTGAGGAAACGGTCATGTCCTAGAACCAAAAATTGGAAGACATGTGACATCCACCAACCTGTCGTTGGATGATTTTTACCTACCCTAAAAAAACCTCAAGAAGGACATAGGCTACTTCTTACCTGGCTTTGAATTCGCGCAGGCAAAGCCGAAGGTACGAGCTAACATAACACATCTGAAAGGCACAGCTAGATATGTGAGACCTATAGCGTTCAATTGAACCCCGAGGTACGTTTATAAGAGCTAATAAATCGTGCCCCAGATACCTGGGTTCGATTCCCGTGTCGCGTCATCATTGCGCTGTCTGCTGAGAATTATACGAGCAATGATTTACAACCTAACTGTATTTCTTTGGATAAAGTGTGTATTTTGTTTGTATTGCCATAAGAGCTTCTTGGGGTGTTGTTATTGCTTGTAAATACGAGACGCTTTGTCATATAAACATGTTTTATAGAACAATTCTGTCCTGTATTCCACACTTCCTTAGAATAGAACGGAATATAAAATGTTTATTATATTGCATAACGGTAATAAACACAAAGTAGGTATAAGAGAAGTATAGTCGGGGTAGCAGTGGTGGCCGAGTGGTAAACGCGGATGGCGAGCAATGGGTAGCTGCCGTCCGGTTGTCTAAGTCCAGACCAAAGCCAAGTCGTCGACGGCGCGCTCTGTTCCCGCGCGCCTTATGGAGTGGTCAGCAAATGTAGAGGCCCAACTGCAAGGCCGAAGCCTACTAGGGCCCCGGTCTGGTTTCTGAAAGGAAGGTCCGACCCCGATATGAAGGGTAAGGAGGAATGGGGTGGGTCGTTTAGTCTGTAAGAGTATGACACTGGTTCCCGCTTCGCCCAAGATCGGGATCGCTTACCATCAGGTGTGATAGTGGTCACACATTAGCCTATCCATCATAAAAAAAAACAATTTTTTAAAGATTCAGTAATCTATATATATAAAATGAGAAACTAACTGACTGACATATCAACGCATAGCCAAAACTACTGGGACTAGAAGCGTGAAATTTTGCACAGAGCTTCCTATTATGGCGTAGGCGAACACTAAGAAAGGATTTTCCAAAATTCTTTCTAAAGGGATGAAAGTATCCAAAGTTTGGCAAAAACCTATTTTTACGGCAGAAAGCTAGTTTTCTTCTAATATCGGCGAATATCTGGATACATAAAACCGCTAAGTTTAACATACTGAGGTATAAACGGAGGCATAGCTTGCATGTTGCACGCTTGCCTCGATGTAGAGAATGTTTCTAGACCATTCTGAAGATCATTCATACATGCACCGTAACATTGGCTTTTGAGCAATTTGCCATCAATCCACGAGTTTAATGCAAAATGTTTTGTTCGGTGAGTTGAGCAGACGGGCGGGTGGAACGAAAATAAACTGCTGCGGTTTTTTATTAATCGCTTTTTCTTATTCTACATTCATGAATTATTACGGGAAACTTTCGTGTTTTAAATAAAAATAAACAAGGGAAGAAAATAAATTATGGCATTCAAAGTTACATAAGAACAATTTGAGTACCAATAAAAAAAGTTAGATTAATGCATTAGAAATTTTTTTCTAGATTTCAGTTTTTGAGCATGAGATAATTGGTGGTACGGTTTTTTTATTAAAAAAAAAAACATTTTCGTCACGGTACCAGATTCCAGGGTTCCCTCTGTGGTATGACCATATGTTAGTCTATTAAAATATCGACAGAAAATTCCACGATCATCACCATTTCGGGTGTCCAGATTGATAAACTGGAATGGATTGGATGGTCGTCGTTGATAGACACGTTGCGTTAAAGTCTGAGACAAAGAGTATAAGCTATAAAGTGAAGTGCCAAGTAAAGTCTTGTCCCACATCGTAGGTACATGGTACAAAGTCCTGCTATTTTGTACCATGTTCGATGCACATAACGGCCATCTTAAGGTGCCTGCATATACACAGCAGCAAGTGATTACAACGACAATCCGTCATCCTTACTAAAATTAATGGCACCGGGGTCTAAGAGCGGTGCAACCGCTCGTCTATACCATTTCGGGGACGCTAGGCGCGCGCACGTATCGAGCTCCGTTGGACTAAATTAGTGGGATTTAAGGACTTGGCGGAACCAATAGGGTAACGGTGTATTTACATGAGTACATAAGTCAGTGAACCCGCAATAACACCATGGGTTTGTTAGCCACGAAACGGTGCTAGGTGGAACTATGGGAGGTTATCATGCAAAGTTGCCTTGAGGTGAATGTTCCAGAGTACAGTACGGTCGTCGGATCTTGGCGAGTCTGAACTTGGCTCTGCGAATTTAAACAAAGGTTTTTAAAAAATAAATGCTAATAACAGTTGTTAACAGCATAACAACTGCAAATTGCATTTATTTGTTTAAACCATTTATTTAGTTACGAGTTTTCAAAGCTAAAATTCGTAGAGCTTAACTTCAGACGCCAAGATCCGATGGCCGTACTGTACCTCGCGAAATTCGAATTATTGTATTTTTTTTACATAGAAGTCGGTATTATTTATTTTTGTAAAAAGGCCTTTTTCTAGCTTCTTACCTGATTTCTGAGGGTGGTCTGTAGGCTGCGCTGGTAACATACACGTCGGAGTCAGCTCTTGGGGAGCCGTTGGTGGTCGGCGGCCGTCTGCCATTCCTGTGCTCTCCTGACGGAGACCTGGTCCTCTCGTCCATTGTCTGGAAAACGTAGAAAAATAGCAAATGAATTACGAGCAGTACGACTAGATTCATAGAAAGCATTTTTTTAGGGTGACAAATAATTAAGCATTTTCTTTAATAAACCTTTCGGGGTCTGTAGAATTGTGCCCCTAGAGGTACAAATCTGCAGTCCCCGAAGGGTTTCAAGGAGTTGTCAGCAAAACCGTAGGGACTCTTCCAAAAGGTCGAAGCCTACTGGGGCCCAGCGTCTTATTCTGAAAGGAAGGCAGTGCGAAGGGCAAATAAGGAACGGGATGGGATGTTTAGTCAGTAAGAGTCTGACACTGTTTCTCCCTCCGTCCAAAGGCGGGATTAATCGTTCGATAATTTTTACCCACCGTAATAAATCATCCAATGACGAATCCCGCCGTCATTGGGTGATTTTTGCCCATCATAAAAAAAAATGTCAGAAGGGTTTTTTTAGGTGAAAATTCAGCTAACGATTTGTACCGCTCTATGCTGCAGCAGGTAAGCGTATCAAATTTTAAAACCACACGTACCTACAATTCTACAAAAACTACTTATAATTTGCGTTCTAGGTAGGACCACGAGTATCCTCTTCAGATGTTGTCCCATGGCCCTATAAAATACTAATAACCTTCTTACTGCATTTTTAATTAGCGTGACAGTGTAGAAGCCTACCAGGGCTGATGCCTATTCAGCCAATGCCATTACCATTATATTTGGGATTTATCCCATGAATCCCAAATATCCCCCAAAAAAGAGTTACGTGAAATGTTGTCCGTTTAAGTCCCGACTACCTTTGTATTTGACCATCATCATCATGAGCCTTATTAATGTTCCCATTGCTAGGAGAGAGAATGGGTCATAATCCACCACGCGGGCCCAGTACCAATTGGTGGAGTGTATTTGACCATTACATGTTTACTATATGAAACTTAAAAGAAACTTTGACCCCTGAGTTTGTTTCGGTGTTTCTTCTCAGGGTAGTCAGTTAGGAAACACCGGACTCATCTAGTTTCAACTGACGAAAAGAAAAAAAATGACGTGTAAAGTGTTCTTTTGAAACCTATTTACAAAATAAATATCATTTATCATTTTAGCTGATTTTAACCTACATTTGAGAATAACCATATCCATGTCGGTGGAAGTGGAAGAGTGGGTCAGTAGTTAGCACAGGAAATAATGATTGTTTTTATTGTGTTTATGACTTCTGAACTCACTGCAACTACGTGTAAACACCGAAGTAGTTCAAGGTTTTGGTTTTGCTAGTAGGAATTTTTGGCGCAAGTTACAGAATACAAGCGGTTTGTGCATTAAGCGGGTAGAAGAAATATTTTCAAACGTCTATGCTATGCTATGGATATATGTGCTATGGATGTCCAGACCAGATTGGACCGATATTATTATTTTTTATATGGCGGAAATCTTCCAATGACTTCTTCCACTCCAGGTGAAAGGTGTGTTAGACTTTGACTGCCTAAAACCACACTTTTGTCCTTCAGTAGTCCTTTGCTATATATATGCTATAGATACGAGTATGCTAGGACTACGGCTTTCCTCTTTAAAGATTCCCAGATTGCCAGATTTTTCATACCTAAAACAAATGTTGTTTGTTGCTTAGTGTTGTTGTTTCTACACTCTGTGTATGTATGTGTGCAAGTTATGTCTGAGTATGGTTTCCGCACTTAGTCCTATGTAGACCATTGTACGTGTTGTATGTGTGCTATTTTTTTTATAATTATGTATGTATGCTATTTTTTTTCTGTTTCTTTCAAATATAAAAGGGTGCTCACAACCGCGCGTAGTTTACAACTTGAGCCGGCGATTAAAATAGTTTATAATCTGATATTAGCTTCGCATTCCCGCCATGATGTTACGAGCCATCATTTTAATTGATAAACTGTGCAGAACGTATTTGTAAGATATACTGTATACGACGTAAAACTAAATAGTTGAGGCCGTTAGGTTTTTAACGGAACTTTTAATTTAGAAGTTGTTCCACTCTAGAAAATGGGGTTCAACGCCAAAATACTGATCATCAACATTTTCAGCCAAGTATGTACACACACATTGACTGGCCTGTCAGCATAGTAGTTAGTGACCCTGACTGTTATGCCAGAGGTCGTGGGTTCGATTCCCACCCAGGACAAATGTTTGTGTGATGAGCACGATCATTTGTTATGTGTCTGGGTGTAATTTATCTATAGTATGTATGTATTTAGAAATATATAAGTATGTCTATCAGTTGTCTAGTACCCATAACACAAGCTCTGCTTAGCTTGACACTAGACAGCGTTGTGTTATAGTTGTTATATTATTATTGCTAAATGGTAAGAAACTACGGACCCATAACACAAGCTCTGCTTAGCTTAGAATTCGACAACGTTTTGTGACAGTTGTGGAATTAAAAAGAGAAAAATTGATAACTTCGCACAAAAATCAGGCATGCCAGTCACTTTTCCTTAAAAAAAACCTTTGATACTGGGTATATTTTTTCGACGTATTGAATGTTGGTTTCCTAATGGTATTATTGCCTTCACAAAAGCGAAACTTAACAGGTAGAACATACATGCAGATCAGGAATATCTTACCCTTACCGTGTACTCCGACAGCGTCCTCTCCGACGGTGCCCTGTGACTGTCATTCTCTTCTCTCGACGAGGCTCTGTGGTGGTAGCCTCCTGAAGAAGGGGAGTCCACACCAGACCTGTGCGTAGCTACGTAGTGGTTGTTTTTCACTTTGTGCGCCATTTTCTACCTTCAGGGTCAACAGTAACGCATAGCTGGAGTCTGTCCTATTGCCCTAACCTACTGGTCTACCCTCAGGTCACAAGTAGTCCGATGGTTGTAGCCAAGAGCGCATTTTTGGTGTTAGCTCGATGTTTGTGTGCATGGGACTTGATGGTTTTTGTTAGCGTTTTAATTCATCGTTTGTTACTCTTGCTTCGTCCTGAAACAAAGAAAGAATATTGTGAGTTTGTTGTTAAGACGAGATGGTGATTAGTGGGGAACTGTGGATGAGTTATTCAAGCTTCTTATTTTATTCTGTGAGGACTTGACAAAAATCAAGAAAAGCGAACGTTTGCGCGTGATTTTACACCACTCTGTTAGATTATAAAAATATTTTGCGTTCTATTTGTAGGAAATGTATCCAAGTAAATGAGAAGTTTAGTAGAGTCTAGAGTCAGTAAATATCCAAAATATGGTTTAATAAAGTAAAATAAGGTCTGATAGGGTCGAGAAAACGATGGGGATTGAATATCTAACTCATTTTTGTCTAGAATGACCTTCTAGTAACAGGGTGTTAATTTGGCACATTTTCCTATAAATCTGAGATTTAACGACATGAAACTGCGGTCAACATCTGGAAACTATGTTCTGTCCAGCAGAATGTAAACGAAATCGAACTGTTTGGGCGACCTTGAACGAATTGTGTGGGCCCAACCAAATTCAGGTCATACAGCTCTTGAAATAGAGTTTATAATCCAATAAAACGTAAGTAAGTTAAAGCTATTGCACGAAACAATGGTACATTCCGATCTTTAGTCGATTAGTGACGCAACGATTGCAGATATCGAGTCATATCGATATTATTTACTTGTTAAATTGCTCGGTGTAGTGTTACGATTTTTTATCGATTACCATGATCTATTGAATGTAGTTTTGAAATTACGAAACCATTATGCTTATTACAGATATAGAAAAATTGTAGAAATTGCTATCTTTTATGGATTGTAATACTAATTAACAGTGGTCCAGTGCGAACAGATTCAATTTACTCAGCCGGGCCCGTTACTTTGTATAAGTTATTTCATCACCTTCTCTCAAAAAGGTTAAGCAAAACCTCGTCAGGAAACCGGCATGTCTTGAACCAACAATTTGAAGACATGCGACATCCCCCAACCAGCATCGGGCCTGCGTGGTAAGATCAGTACCGCCAGAGAAGAAAGAAGATTTCCAGGGTAGTCCTGGCAACGCGGCTCGATGAAATCATCGTTGAGAAGGCTTAAGATCGCATCTATCCGAGGTGGTGCTACCATGAAATAGACTCAAACAACAAATCTTAAAATTTACAACACATCTTAATTTTTTTTTTGTCAGACTTGTAAAACTTTTTTCTAAATAATAAACTACTGATTTCCAGCGATCTCTCGATCTGCGATTTTCCCATTGCTGGCATTTAGCCTCTCTGGAAGAAGGAATGGGCGTTAATCTACCACGCGGGATCAGTGGTGATGCAATAAATTACACAAAGTAATTCGCCTGGATGGGTTTGAACCCGCCACCTACAACAAGTCGGGGCTTTTACCACTCGGCTTCCGCTGCTCTTGATGGTAAGCAGTGATGCAATCATTGATGATGAATCGCACTAGTTTATCTCAGGTGCACCAAGCTATAATTGTACATTATTTGCAATAGCATTAAATTATCTAAAGCCACTAGACAAGGTCCCAGGCTCTGCGTGAGGAAGTAGCTCGCAACGGTGCATTGCGAACATTTCACGAATTCCTGCTGCAATGAATGAAGCGGTCCAAGTTACAAGACCTTAGCGATTGTTATTCAATTTACGGAAAAAAATAGACTTTATTTTATTGGTCACGAGAATCTTGCGGTTACTGCCTGCAGTTAAAAAAAATCGCTTGAATCCTGCGACGCGGCGTCAATCCAAACCTTTGAAGTTTTCCGTTTCGAGTGCAAGCAAAAATGGACTTAGCGTGTATCAACAAAACTAAAACTAGTTAGGAGAATCGAAAAGGAACTGCGTGCCTCAAGGTGTTGTCAGCAAACCGTAGGGGCCCTACTAATACGAGCTGGGTTGAAACCTACTGGAGCCATGGGGTCATGTGAAAATGTTCCCCCTGGGGATCTGGAACAAAGGCAAAGAATCAACAGGAGTGGGTTTTTAGTCAGTAAAAGTCTGACTCTATCTTCCGCCTCACTCCAAAATGCGGGGATGTCATTGGATGATTTTTACCCACATTAAAAAAAAACCCAAGCAAGCTAGTTGGCTAGTTGGGAAAAGGCTAGAGACGATGACTTTTTAATTGAAAGAAAACCACATTCTTGCTAAAATTGCGAACCGTCGCTTTTTTGTAATGTCTAAGCTCGTGTTTGACCTTTGTCCCCCTGATGGTAAGCGATGATGTGGCCGACGAGGGAGCTTGTTTAGAAGTAACCTATTCACTCTTGGCTCATTTTTTCTCCTTAAAATTTTATATTTCCATATTATAAGCAACTCTCGTCACTTGTACCAATCTAGCCTGCATGCATACTTTGAACGGCCATTGTTTTTGAACGTAGCAGGTCGCAGGTACTGTATTGGTCCGAAAAGGTTCGTGTTATTTCACAATGTAGTATTCTAAGTGCTCAACCAGTAAGTACTAGTGGGAATGGGGAGTAAAGTAGGCATAAAGCTTTTCACTGAAACATACCCTCTTTTTTATGCTAGGTAAAAAATCATCCAATAACGAATCCCGCCCGTGGACGGAGCGGGAAACAGTGTCAGACTCTTACTGACTAAACAACCTACCCCATTCCTACGTTGCTATATATACCAGGGTCAGAGCCTTCCTTTCAGTCTTAATTATGAACCGATTTTGAAATCGCGAAATAAAATCTGCTGGTCAATAGATTATATTCGCCTAATTCGTCAAAATTTACTTAACTGGCTGATTTTCTATGCGATTTCAGGTTTGGTCCCATAGTAAAAGTTGTTTGTGACAGCAATCACGAGTTTAACTATCAGTCACTAATTACCAGCCCCCTATATAGTTCTGTACCTTCAATCGGCGCACATACGGCAACCTTATTGGTAATTACAGTTTTGAGCCGTTTCGGGTCGTAAATTGACATTGAAAAAACTTGGGTCATGGTGTTCGAGAGCGCGTCTCCTTTTGAAGGATTTTTTTTTTATTGATTATAGGTTCGCGCTTGACCGCTATCTCACCTGATGGAAAGTGACGATGCGGTCGACGATGAAGCGCGCTTACCTAGAAGTAACCTATTCACGCTTGACTTAAAGATATCCGGATTGTAGCCATCAGGAAACACCGACTCCGGCAATTTCGCGTCGACTAGTAGACACTGCGTGATCTGAGACCTGGCACTTTCTTCGCTCAGAGAATTAGCATTGCCATTCTACGTGGCAATGCTGCCAGCCTTTTGGGCACATTCCCGGATGACAGCGATGTGGAGGAGTACTTTGACGCCTAAGTGTGTTTTGTGCCTTTGTATTATATATAAAATTATTATTTTTATTTTAATCTTAATTAAGAGAATATTATGTCTGTTTATATTTAATAGTTCAGTTTAGATCGTGGTAAGAGCTTGTAGTAGGGCCTCTGGTAGGCATTTGAAGCCCGTAGGAACTTCATAGAGTCACGACGTGAAAATAACACATTCAGTTAAACACCTAATATGGGGGACTCTATTTGAATACAGTAGAAATTACCTTGCAACTGGATATGTGCTAGAAATTCGAGAAAGGCAATTAATTCTATAGCTGTAACGGTTTGTTTTGGTGCTCAAGTATGGGTGAAGTCTGGTAACGGTCCAGACCAAGCCAGGTCGTCAACGGCGCGCTCTGTTTCCTCGCGCTTTAAGGACTTGTCAGCAAATGTAGAAGCACGGAATGAGTACCTATAATGTGAGCTTGCGGACGGCAAGCAATGGGTAGCCCATCTTCCGATTGTCTGCTAACGGTTCGGATCAAGCACAGTCGTTAAAGGAGCTGTCAGCAAATATAGAGGCCTAACTGCACGGTTGAAGCCTCCTGGGGCCCCGGCCCGGTTTCTGAAAGGAAGGTCCGACCCCGGTATGAGGGCTAAAAAGGAATAGAGTGGGTTGTTTAGTCAGTAAGAGTCTGACACTGTTTGCCGCTCCGCCCTAGGGCGGGATTCGTCATTATATGATTTTTCCCACCATCAAAAAGAGTACCTAAGGGAAGATATACGATTTTTGATGATTCTAAATCCAAAAGGCACGTCTAAACAGCTAGTCGGTACGTTTTGAAAAGAAATATCTGTTAAATTAGATTATTTTCCTAATAATTTGCTATACGAATATTCGCATTTCTTTTTCATTGAACTTCGTGTAATTTATTTTCAAAATGATGTCTGACACAGACAAAACGCGAAGATCTTTTAATTGTGTCTGTAATTACGGTAGTCGAAAGGATAATGAAATTAAAACTCTGCCAGAAATGTTAACAAGTCCTTAAAATATAATTTAATGGACATTCTAATGTCACTATTGGTCGAGTCCGAAACACCTTGTTAGCCACACCCTTACGTAGGTTGGTGGAAGGTTAGGCTTGCGAAAGATCTGTCTGTGGGTTTGAATTTGAAGCCTTGTTTTACGTGAAAATATTTGTAGAACTTGGACTGTTGGTCTAGTAGTTAGTGACCCTGACTGCTATACCGAAAGCCGTAGGTTCGATTCCCACACAGGACAAATGTTTGTGTGATGAGCTCAATCATTTATTCTGTGTCTGGGTGTAATTTATCTATAACTAGCGACCCGCCCCAGTTTCGCACAGGTGCAATGGTGATATTAAATATATTATGGATCTATAAACCTTCCTCTTGAATCACTCTATCTATTAACAAAAGCCGCGTAAAAATTCGTTGCGTAGTTTTTAAAATCTAAGCATACATAGGGACAGCGGGAAGTGACTTTGTTTTATACTATGTAATGATATGTATCTATTTAGAAATATATTATAAGTATGTTTATAAGTTGCCTAGTACCCATAACACAAGCTCTGCTTAGCTTGAGACTAGACGATTTGTGTGACAGTTGTAGAATAGATTATATTATTATTTATTGTATGTTTCTTCGAAACATCTAACGAGGCCCTGAAGACGCAAAGGGCAAATGGAAGCTCGCAGGCGGGTTATGCCAGGAACAAGGACTACCACTGTCTCACATGGTAAGCAATGGTGTGAGCTATGATGGAACACGCTTGCCTAGAAATAACATATCTACTCTTGAATAATGAAACAGAGCAGTGGTGGCCGAGTGGTAAAGGCCCCGACTTATGAGATTGTAGGGATAGCGGGAGGTGTCGCGGGTTCAAACCCAGCCAGGCGCATTACTTTGCGTAATTTATTTCATCACTACTGCTCTCAGAATGGTCAAGGAATATCGTGAGTGAAACCGGCATGGCGTAGAACCAAAACTTAATATTACTATCACCTGGGAACCACTCAGAGCACAAACTGTAAAGATCTTAACTACCGTTGAAATAAGCTATTAATGAAGGCGTGTTTAGTCTTGAACTTTAATTGGTAACCGTGTTGTATGATATCACCGTTGTATTAATTATCAACTAGGTACTCAAGAGTTTCCCAACGATTGGGAATAAAATTAAATAAAGGAAATAATGATAAAGTTACAGCTCTATCATTAACTAGCGACACGCCCCAGCTTCGTACGGGTGCAATACTGATATTAAATATATTATGCATGTATTCTGCCCTGGTAATCGAGAGGGCAGTAAGTCGAAGGTGGCCTGCTCTTTTACGTAGTAACTAAATTTATCGTACCGTTCTTACTGCTTTTTATCAAATAAGAAAATGCATTTCTGCTTTACGTAGAAATATAAAACCTAGATAGGAAGAAAGCTCGTTTGACGTACATTCCAAATCGATTATATAAAAAAAATGGCCACCTTCGACTTACTGCCCTCTCGATTACCAGGGCGGTATTATACATATAAATCTTCCTTTTGAATTACTCTGTCTATTAAAAAAACACCCATCAAAATCTGTTGCGTAATTTTAAAGATTTAAGCATACATAGGGGGAAGCTTTGTTTTATACTATGTAATGATTCCTTCACTTAATTATAGTAACGCATAGTTATACATAACGCCGGGGTCTTGGAACAAGAGGCAAAGAAGGAACATAAGCATAATTAAACGCACGCAATCTCTTCACACTTTTAAAACCCATGTGAAGGAATATTACTTATCCTTGTAATTATGTTTCCTTCCTATATGTATTAATTGTAGTCTTGTATGGATCAGAATGTTGGGCTGTTAAGAAGATGGATGAAAAAAGACTGCATGTAGCGGAGATGAGAATGGTGAGATGGATGTGTGGTGTGTAGAAGGAAATCGTTTGTCTTGGTATGGCCATGTAAAGAGGAGAGATGAAACGCATGTTACGAAAAGAGTTTTGAGTTTACACGTAGATGGATGGAGAGGAAGAGGGAGGCCGAAGAAGAGATGGATGGACTGTGTGAGAAGTGATATGAAAGAAAAGGGAGTTAGTGATAGTGTGACGGGTGACAGGACAGAGTGGAAGAAAAAAACATGTTGCGCCGACCCCAAGTAATATGGGATAAGGGTAGGATGATGATGATGATGTATTAATTGTAGTCGTCACTTGTTTTCTTGCTTATATTTTAGTAAGTATGTATTTATGTATATATTTTTTAATCTCTTAAAATTTTTCAAAGGAAGTTGCCGTCATTTAGAATCTCGATTAAGGTGGTATTCGCCCGAGACGCAGGTGAGGGTATTATGGCGCCAAGAGCCGCAACGAGAAATTTCATCGTGAATCAAATAACGTTTTTTAAAACACTTACGAGTAAAAATAAAATACAAAGGCGTCGACGCGGGGGGGGGGGCGTCCATGGTCATCATCATCACCCTTTTTAATGTTCCCACAGCTGGGACACAGGCCTCCACTCTAGTTGAGGGAATGGGCCATAATCCACCACGCGGGCCCAGTGCGGATCGGTGGATGTCTCGTCTTCGATTTTTTTATTCTAGGACATGCCGGTCCTCACTATGTTTTCTTTCACCATTTTAAGAGCAGTGGTGATGAAATAAATTACACAAAATGATGCACCTGGCTGAGTTTGAACCCGCGACTTACACTCGTAAGTCGGGACCGTTACCAACCAGTCACCACTGCTCTCATTCAATTCGAACAAACGTGGCTGGGACGAACTCATGCCCTTTTCTGCACTAGTGCGAGAAATAATAAATTGCTAAAAGCCATAACAATAGGGGTAGAGATCAAAAAACGTTATTGAAAAATAGTTAAAGAAAACTTATTTCGATTGACTTTTCCACACTGATTGAACTCAATAATGAACTAATAAACTGTACCATGTGATTTAATCTAGGAACATAATTTTTCGTTCAATTTAGTTCAATTGTTCAACTGGCATTTGAGTAGAATGGAACGTATCTACTTATTGTAAACAAGGTGTGGCTCCAGCAATAATACGCTTAGAATGCTGCTCTACTGAAGTGGCTGCTATTACTTAGGGGCATAGCTCATGGAGCAACTTGAGTTGCGGCAACGAGCAATTTTAAAAAGTTTCCAGTATAAAGTTGATAGAAGAAAAGAAGAAAAAGAAGAAGAAATTTTTGTGCGAATCTAATCAAATGTTTTATATTTAGATTCGCACAAACAAATTACTAGAAAACAATATTAACAAAGAAAATTAGACCTGTGCGTGGCCAAACAGGCTACTGCTCCATAGATCCACAGATTGCGCCATAGATTTATATTCACATACTCGTAATTCGACAAAATGTATGGATCAACGGTTTTTTTTTCGTGATTTTTGGGTTGGTCTCATAGTAAGAGTTGTCCATATTGGTGTGTACAGTGATCCTTTTTAAGGAAAACCTATGTGTCATATCAACTTTGTATGTACGAGACTAGTTGTCAGCTAGTTACCAGTTGCTGCAATAGTTGCTCCATGTGCAAACCGCCTTACTTCCGTTGAGTTTCTGATATAATAAGAGAAATCACCAAAGGACTGGGTTAACTATTTTTGCAGCGGGAAAATGAAATAACTCTTACGCCAGAGCTTACAACCTATTTTAGGTAGAATTCGAGGGAGTGTTTAAGGGTCGTGGATCTATCAAAAGGGGTTGATTAAAATCGCATTTTTATGTCTTTTCCGTCACCGGTCTATGCTGAAAACCAGCGCTATGGTTGCGTTATTGTTATATTTTGGACGGATTTTACGCATATTTTTCCTATTTATATAGATTATGATTGTATACTAATTGTAATATTGCGTCATTTCGAACGAATAAAAAACCCGCAACATACATCTGTAGGTCATGAAAATATTTATTCAGTGTAAGAACCAAATCGTTTGACAGTAACTCTTTAGTACCGCAGCGAAATTTGCCTTAATTTATAAGTTCTAAACAAAAGAAGATCAAATTCAGCAGCTGATTAATCGGATAGGGATCTTAAGTAGCGGCTGGTCAGTGACCCCGTGGTACTACGAAGGGCTGGCTGGCCACCTGCGAATCGCAGACAAGTGAAGCGGCGAGCGGATTGCAGTTACTAAGATAACGGACCGAAATGATAAACTGCCCCGCGGCTGCAGACTATGTAGGGCTGCCATTTTGTTAGTTGATAGTGCTAGAACGAACCGTATTTTTGTCATAAGGCTGGTCATGGATGTCCAATGACGGGTTCATATGAAGGTCTACTGTCTTCGGACGCTTTGATAGTTTCATAGACGCAACTGCGTACTTGAAAGCGAAGCTTTGGTAGCTCATAAGGTGGAACCTATTGAGAGTCACGGGAGCCAGATTGATGCGAGATGTGTATTGTGGCGATTCTTCGGGGATTCCTATGTCTAACAGTGAGCATGGAGTGTGTTTTTTGGCTGAAATGATGATGAAGAATACACGCCCTTAAGGAGTAGGTAAAACGGGGTAGCACAAGACGGGGTTTCAATGTGATAAAACGGCCTTAGAACGGAAAAGGCTCATCTACCCCGTGCAGATGAGCCTTTAGTAGCTCGTAGTCCGATCGTTTACCAAATAAACGGCGGGCACTGTTCCCGCGTGCCTCTAGGAATCTGCAAACCGTGGGGATCCTGCAGAAAGGACGAAGCCAAGGGTTTGCGTCTGAACCTCTGGCCCTGGTATAACGGCAATATAGGGACGGGGTGGGTTTAGTCAGTAAGAGTCTGACCCTCTTTCCCAAGGGCGGAATTTGTCATTAGAGAATTTTTACCCACCATAAAAAAAGACCCATCTCTCTTACCGCCCCGTTGGATACATGAACGAATATATTGATTGTAAGATACCTATGTATCTATTCTATTGTAAAATCATGCGTGATGGCGTAAATGTTGGTTTTGAAAAGACAAAATGCGACAACCCTTGTTGCTCCCGTAGACATTGTACATTGTACAAACTACAACATAGATTGCAGACTATTTTTAATCACGTTACATCCTAATTTCAACCGTAACAAGTGATGTTAAGGTCGAAAATGAAGTTGTGACCAGTTTAGAGTGGTTGATTGTAGCGGAATTAGGTCGGAACCGAACCCGCTACTATTATGAGACGAAAGTTTACGAGCTTGAACTTATGTGGCAATGGAGGAAGGATTTATATAGTTTGGATCGATCAAGTCGATAATTAAGATTATTAAGACAGATATAAATCCTAATTAATGAGTTTGTCGATTAATAGCAAAGAATAGTTCCTAATGTTTCTTTAAAATGTTTTTAGTTAAATTCAGCGATTTTTCAAACCATAAAATTCTAAGGGCATCTTTGCCGGGCACATCAATTATATACAATAATCGTAGTATTAACACGGAGTGAATAAACTGTTTATACAAGTTAAACATACACATTTTTTTAAATATTATCTTTACTTAGTATAAAACAAAGTCGCTTCCCCCTGTCTGTCCCTATGTATGCTTAGATCTTTAAAACTATTTTTGAAGTGTTATTCGGATTTTTATGCGGTTTTTGTAATAGATAGAATGATTCAAAAGGAAGGTTTATGTGTATAAAACATGCTTAATATATTTAATATCAACATTGCACCATATATAAATAAATAATATACAAAAATAGGTAATCTGGAAATATAGTAGAAGTTTAATAAAATCAGCTAATGTCAGACAGAGACTCGTAAAACAACACAATCATGTAGGATCACAATATAGAGAAGTTTTTTTTTGGTGTGGAACCCTATTTTTTTTTAAAAAGAATATATTATTATATCTATAAAATGTCACAAAGTGTCACGCAGGTGTGAATAGTTCTGTAAGTATCTAACAATTCAATGGAACTTGTAAATGGTTTAACTGAAAATAAATGCTTTAGAGTGCTGAAGGTCACTACTTGTACATAATAAAATTCAAGTCGCAATAAGGTTTCAGCGTTTCAATGCAGTTGCTGTTATGCTGTAAGAAATTTATTTCAAAACTAGTTCGTGCCCGCGACTTTGTCTACTTTAGATTCGTAAAACTGCATAATTCCATTTGGTCACAATTTGAATAACTGTTTTTTTTTTTTCTAACTTATAAAGTTTATGTTAGTCCTTATAACGTCAATTATCTATCAGTGAAAGCCGAATAAATAGGAAGACAGGAATTATTTTTTTTGCTAGATGTATTGAAATAATATATTCGATACACTTCGATTTATTTGATTCACTAAAAAAATATGTATTCACTTTGATATTATGCACCTAAATTTTATTTATGTAAGTATAGACTAGTTTCTACCCCGCGTGAAAATAGGTTTGTAAGGACAAACCTATTTTCACGCGAATGTTTATTTCACGCAAATGTCTATGGAATGTAAGGACATTCCATAGACATTTCACTTAGGACGTGAATTTCTTGACATCTCATCTTACGTCCGGTAACCGTCCGGACCAAGCCCACAAGTGCCTTAAGGAGATGTTAGTGAGAAGACCATAGGGGCCGGAGTTGGGAACATACATATATATCTAAATACATACATATCAATATATATATAAATCAATGCCACTTTTTGTTGTAATTTTATAACTTAAGAACGGGCTCACCTATCCAAACCAAATGCTTAGGCTTTGTTCGAACTATTTAGTAGATGATTTATGTGAAGTTTGCATAAAATCGTTCGAGTAGTTTTTCATTTATCACATTTTTCTGTTGCCGGGAGCGAAGCCGCGGGCAAAAGCGAAGTATTGGAGATAAATTACACCCAGATGTAGGACAAATGCAAAATCATTTATCACACAAACATTTGTCCTGGGTGGGAATCGAACCCACGACCTCCGGCATAGCAGTCAGGGTGACAGGCCAGTCCTACCTATATTATTTAATTAAATATACAATTAATCCACATAAAGCCTACAGCCCTAAGCAGTGTTATTTACAATATCAAACACAAACCCGGATGACTGTAAAGCGGTTGTCACATTACTAAGATGTAGCGATAAGCGATAGCGGGCTGGCATCCGTGCTATGTCGGTCGTGACTCCACTCTACTAAAGGGTGGGCCAGACGGTTGCAAACTAGCGTTCACACCAAGGTCACCTGATGGTAAGCGATGATGTGGCTGACGATGGAGCACGCTTGCCTAGAAGTAACCAATTCACTCTTGACTTAAAGAATAGAGTTCTTTAAGTCAAGATCAAGGTTGAAGCTGTCAGGAAACAGAGACTCCGGCAGGGAATTCCACTCCTTAGCTGTACGCATAATGAATGTAGATAAGTTTGTGTGTTAAGTTTGTGTTGCGGCTACATGGATAAAAACCACGCATAAAACGTTTGTAATTTAATCACTGTGGTAATAAATGCGTCTTCTAACCAAGGACGTTGAAGGTTAAGTTTTTACAATGGTTGAGAAATCTTGCCCACCCTCCAAGGATGTTGAAGGTCATGGTTTACACCCACCGTCTCAACCTTTTTACGCCCACTGTTGGACATAGGCCATCCCCCAATTGTCGCTATAATGAACGGTACTGTTTACCTCGCATCGGTCCACCTTGTAGGAGGCCTTTCAACACTGCGTCTTGCGGTACATCCACCACCGTCTACATAGATTGAAACTGGTTGTCTGGTAGATATCGCTGTTAGCGATAAGACCGCCTTTGTACCCATAGATTTAAGTTTCTGTATAAGTTCTGTAACTTTTTGGTGTATAATAAAGTTTAATCTATCTATCTATCTATCTAGTAAGTCACCTTGGTTGGAACGTTTTTTTTATGGTAGGTAAAAATCATTCAACGACGAATCCCGCTCTTGGGTGAAGTGGGAAATAGTGTTAGACTCTTATGGAACAAACAACCCACCCCGTTCCTTCTCTGCCCTTCGCACTAGACCAAGCCTTCCTTTCAGAAAGAGACCCTGGGTCCCAGTAGGGTCCGACCCTTTTGCAGAGTCCCTACGTTGTAAGTCACCTTTTTTTATTGATTATAGGTTCGCGCTTGAACGCTATCTCACCTGATGGAAAGCGACGATGCAGTCGACGATGGAGCGCGCTTACCTGGAAGTAACCTATTCACTCTTGACATAAATATTCCCGGATTGTACACCTTAGATGGGACGTCGGTTTGCAACCATCTGGTCAACCCTTTAGTTGAATGCTTGCCAGGTGCTATTTACTTTTTAATTACCGTTCTAATTAAGTGTAGCGATTGGTCATTAGTTACCGAGTTTGTTGTTGTGAAGATACGTGTTTAATTAGATGTTGTGGTAGTAATTAGGGCTGTCATTTGGTTTGTTCTGAAAGTATTTTTGATGTTTTTTTTTGTAATGTGCTAGAAGCTAGTGTTTTATAAACACCAGCGGGTTTTTTTATGGTAGGTAAAAATCATCCAATGACGAATCCCGCCCTTGGGCGGATCGGGAAACAGTGTCAGACTCTTACTGACTAAACAACCTACACTATTCCTACGTTGCCATATATACCAGGGCCAGAGCCTTCCTTTCAGTCGCGAACCCTTGGCCCCAGTTGGCTTCGACCCTTCTGCAGGATCCCTACGTTTTGCTGAAAACTCCTTGAAATGCGCGGGGACAGTGCACGCCGTCGACGACGGTTCTACCAGCGGCTTTGCCCGAGTGAGAGACAGTTTTCCCCCTTGGGGGTGGAGTTTTGTAAAATAATATATTATTTTAATAATATAAATTAAATAATATATATTATTATATTATGTATGTCTCTAATTACCGTACTTGAAAGGTTAAATTGGGCTCAGTCTAGACGGTTACCGTCCGTAAGCCTGGGTGGAAATCAAGATTTGTTGCTTGAACAACATCCTTCTGGTCAGCCTAAATGCTAAATCGCTGTCGCCTCCGCTTATTCAGCGAATATTTATTAGTAACTCACAAGGTCGTTTGTGCGTGGGAACGGACAAGTATTCCACTCAATATTAACTAGACCAACTCGATAATAGTTGCGATTAGCTTTGCATACCATTGGGGAAAAAATTTAAGCGAATTTCGGTTCTAAACGTCGTATTGACGCAGCATGAGTTTAGCAGAATAACACAAAGAAGTTAGGCGTAGTCGGAAAAAATACATTAGTACATTTAATGTTAATAGCAAGTCATAAAAAGACATGGTTTACGGACTGTAAAATTTACAATATTATTTTTAGTAGGTCGTGGCCTGTTGGTTTAGTGGTTAGTGGCATTGACTGCTATGATGGAGGTCGTGGGTTCGATTCCCACCCAGGACAAATGTTTGTATTATGAGCTCAATCATTTGTTCTGAGTCTGGATGTAATGTTATCTATGAGAATATGTATTTAGAAATATATAAGTATGTTTATCAGTTGTCTATTATATCATACTAGCTATTGCCCGCGACTTTGTCCGCGTAGAAGTCGAAACTTTTTATTCAGTTTTTTTTTATTGTTTTTTTCTCTTGTCCGCGACTTCATTCGCGTAGAAGTAGGAAATATTAGACTGGAAAAATATTTACGTGTAAAAGTGTTCTTTTAAAACCTATTAACAAAATAAATATCATGTAACGACCGGTCCTGCGCGTCTCGCATCCATCGGATTCCCGCGACGTTTACCAGAACCTACGTAATTCTAAATCTTACTAATATTATAAATGCGAAAGTTACGATGTTTTTATGTTTGTTACTCAATCACTCCAAAACGGCTGGACGGATCTTGATGAAATTTGGCACAGGCATAGGATACACTCCGGAATAGGACATAGGCTACTTTTTATCCCGGAAATCCCAACACCAATCCCAATACCACGCGGGCGAAGGCGCGGGCAAAAGCTAGTAATTAAATATGAATAAGCCTACTATCTTCTGATAAACAAATACTATTCGTAAAACTAGTATTTCATTACTCTACAAACACAAAGATTCGAATTTGATTCCAACATTAGTTTCACAGTAGGTAATCAACTCACAAGCTCTAATAATTATAAACTAATAGACATAACAAATACCGAATTATTTCTCCTCTATTCATCGATAATTAAACATAAAAGAGCACAGCACTATACAAAGGGCTAGTGACGTGCCGACAAAAGGTATCGACACGATGCGTGATTTTAATTTTACAAATAAACGATTTTTAATTAAACCGTCAATCTAGTGATGCGCTTGCTCATTCATTCGGTCTCGTTCTTTTTTCATTCGATGGAAGCATCTTTTGTGTTACTTTTTACTTTTTTTAAGTTGATTACTTATGTCTTTTTAGGGTTCTGTACCTAAAAAGGTAAAAAGCTAAAGGCAAAATAGGACTCTATTACTAAGACTTCATTGTCCGTCCGTTTGTATGTTCGTCTGTCCCAGGGCTGTATCTCATGAATTATGATAGACAGTAGAAATTAACACATATGATTTGTGTTGTTGCAGTTATAAAGAAAAATACAAAAAAAAACGTGTTTTTTTATTACAGACGGTACGGAACCCTTCGTGTGCGAGTCCGAATCGCACTTGCCCACTTTTTTGTATATGATATTAAAAATTGTATCATAATACAAAAATCATTTGTGGTACAGTGTTAAATTGATTTTATTTTTATTTTTATTTTTGAAATTGTATTAATATTTTGAAAAAAGGGTTTTTTTTGTAAGACCATGCCGGCGAGGACTGCTTCAAGACTTGCATTATCATTCTTACTTTTGCTTTTTAGTCTATAGCCAAGAAATTTAAATGTTGAGTTCTGTGAGTACGATTTTTATTCTAGGTCTTGATCAAGGGGTATAATTAATATGCATTATAAAGTTCCCACTGCTGCAACACAGGCCAGGAGGCCTGAGAGAGGACTTAGGCGGAGGGAATGGGCACAGTAATGCTCTCAATAATGATTTTTCCCCTGGTCTGGGTGTATGGCAGGTAGGTTCCTTATAGAGTGTATATATCCGCTAAGAAGTGATTTTACGAGGGTTGAAAAACGGGAATTTAACGCAGGAAGCCTTTGGCAAAATCTAGTATAATATAAAGATATTTATTACCCGAAGCAACTACTCTTTAATAATGATGCGAACGCCGGCGTTCGCTTGGTGTTCAACCGAATGGCGCGAATTCACGCGCTAACGCCGGGATCAAGAGGTTAACAAACAAATAAACAAATAATTTTATCACAAACATAATTTAATCTCCATATTACTAACTCGAAAAGCGGTTTCTAGCTCAGGAACACACAGATACGCCGTTATTTATTCTTAACTCCATATTGTGTACTTTCTCATAACTGTTTGTTTTAATCTAATTTCAACGTTGTGCTAGTTATTTTAGGGTTTAAATTAGCTTGGTTAGGATTAGCATAGCACTATCTAGGGGCAATGATCATTATTGATAGTATATAGGCCTTCAAGGTAGAATGCTTGGAGTTCTTAGATTGAAAATATACGGCGTGGTTTTGTGTGCGTGCCTGCTGCGGCCAAGATAGAATACGACATAATATAGAGTTTTCTTTTTCTTTTTTGGTGGGGGAAATTATCAAACCACTACTCTTGCTGAAGGTAGAGCAAGAGTATGTGTCAGATTTTTACCGACTAAAAATAGTCGTCTTTACTCAAAATTTCTTATGCATTCGTTCTGCATTCGGACTGCAACCTTTGCTGGTATTTTTTTGTAGTATGCGTGGTAAGCTTGGGGTCGGTCAGCGTTTCCCAACGTCTATGGAAATTTATGATACGTATGTTTTCATATCATTTTATTGATACAGGCATGGTCCCTGCTCCATGGTATTCAGTATACCTCTAATGGTATTTTTGTAGTTAGTGAGAAGTAATTAAAATGTATTTCTATAATAATGTTTAAGATAAGTAAATATATCAGGGATGCGCGCGAAAAACAATTTTTTGTATTTTTTTACTTATTTTTTTTTTATATATTTTTACAAAAAACATTACTTTATATCTTGGAAAAAAGCTAAAATATAGCATTTTTATAAAAACATTCTTAGTAAAGGTAATAATATATATATAGTTACGAACGTGAGTAATCAAATACCGGTTTACTAACAGAGAAATTTATTTACCACAAACAATAACACAAGTTATTCCAATCATCAATATACCACTTTGCAATGCACTCTAGAAGTCCGTATAAGTATCGCTTAGGTCGTCGAATGAATGAAACACTCTGCACTTGACTTGGGTAGTTCGCACTTGTTCGCCGTCGAAACCTAAACTGACTCACTTCCGGTCGGTGGCAGGCATTTATACTCAGAGCCAAGAAAATTCTAGATACCGACGTTTCGATGCCACTCCAGAACAATAGAGTCGCATCGCGGAGTAATAAATCAATATTATTACAGACAGGTAATAATAACACTTTACCCCACGACTCATACAAATTCCGACTCTATATTACAAAACGGAAGGTACAAATTCCTTTATCAACTTCTAATAATAATTGAGTACCTACCAACTTACCGCATGGCAGATTTTTCTAGAATTTGTTAGGCCCTGGTACGTACTTTTCTGGAAGTTTCGGCCAGCAATGCGTTTTAATTATTCGACGGTACTCTTAACTTTTTAGAAGAAACGGCGTGTTCTAATTTCACGGCGTAACAGTAATTAATTGTTTTAGGTCGTGATTAAACAACATAATAGTTCTATATACAGTATTTTTGGTATATTATGCGAATTCAAAACCTGAATATAGTTGTTCAGAATCAATAACTGAATTGATTCCAATAATTCCCAAAACTATTTTAAAAAGGTCACAAGTCACCACAAACAGGCCACGGCAGACCACGAAATGTCAAAATAGTAAATAAACTAGTTTTTATAATTTGACAGCTGTCAATTGAAAGTAATTTTCCCTAGGGACGAAAAGTGCTACTTTCAACTCGCTCCGCAGGCAGCTTCACACACTTTTAGAGTATGAGTAATGAAAAATTCTTTACATAAAAATATTAGACTCGTGTTTCGGGTTTAACACTAAAACTAATGTTGTCTAAGGCTAGATCGAGAGGCTAGAAATTACGATCCATCCTTTGTCCAGTCTAGAATAAGGGAAAAAAATTACCTTCAATCTCTCGTCTGCCACCACAACGGATAAACCTGAAACAAAAAAAAAAACTGTATAAGTTTGGATCCTGGTTGTTTGGAGCTAATCATTTTTTATTTATTAAACATTATGCACATAACTGTACAAAGGTGGACTTAATGCCTTAGGCATTTTCTACCTGTCAACCTAAGGGTTGTGCAGAAAGATAACAAGGCAGGTGCAACTTAAAAAGATAAGAAACAAACACTAATAAACAGTTATATATTTCTAAATATTTATAGATAAATTACACCCAAACACAGAACTTGCGCTTGACCGCTATCTCACCTGATGGAAAGCGACGATGCGGTCGACGATGGAGCGCGCTTACCTAGAAGTAACCTATTC
This sequence comes from Mythimna loreyi, assembly GCA_029852875.1. Classification (NCBI taxonomy): domain Eukaryota; kingdom Metazoa; phylum Arthropoda; class Insecta; order Lepidoptera; family Noctuidae; genus Mythimna; species Mythimna loreyi. Next base: position 3,914,018 of record CM056780.1, read on the forward strand.
ACTCTTGACTTAAAATCATCACACAGTTTGTCCTGAACCCACGACCTCCGGCTTAATATTCAGTCACTAACCCCTAACCAACAGGATAATCCTACATTTTATTTACAGGAAATGACGAGATCTTGTGGATATACTTAAATATTATTTGAGGATCATATACGCCATAAAGTGCTTCCTTCATGTATCGCAATAGCATCTGATATCATCAACTTATTAAAACGAGTCAGCGATTTCCGCGCGGTGTGAGTATTAGATCGCCTAGATTACAAGTCCTAGACATCACATCTAGTAATGAGCTAAGCATTAGGCCTTAGGCCTGAAGGTTACCCTATAACTGCCAACCCTGCGGGGTACTTAAAATAGAATAGGATAGAATAGAATAGAATATTGATTTATTTGCTTAGAATGCAGGTAATAATAATATTGTTATTGAGAGCAGTGGTGGCCGAGTGGTAACGGCCCCGACTTACGAGTCGTAGGTCGCGGGTTCAACCCCAGCCTGGCGCATTACTTTGTGTAATTTATTTCATCACCACTGCTCTCAAAACGGTGAAGGAAAACATCGTGAGGAAACCGGCATGTCCTAGAACCAAAAATTCGAAGACATGTGACATCCACCAAACCGCACTGGGCCCGCGTGGTGGATTATGGCCCATTCCCTCTCCTAGAGAGAGGAGGCCTGTGTCCCTGCAATGGGAACATTAAAAGGCCGATGATGATGATGATGATGAATAATATTAAAGTATGAATTCTACCATTTTGGCATGCAAACATTCAATTCAATTCATCTTTATTGTGGATCATAGGTACAATATACAGATGGTGTTAATCAAATATTTTAAGAACAGCCATGTCCTACCCTTAGGGCGTACAATACAATGTTGGAACCTGCAGTGAGTTTACATGCATGTACAATAATATTTTAATTGGTTTAAAAAAATTGGATCATTCATCTATTGTTGGAGTAACAAATTTCGATAGTCAAATAGTTAGTATTTAAAAGAAAAATGTGACATTTTATACAAAAACCAACTTCATCAACTAACTTTTAAGATTATATTACAAGTATTTATCAGCTAGGAAATCCTATACGGAGTAATAACACTTATTTAATAAAAATGCAGTTAATTTCTTTTTGAAAATTTTTATTGGTTCCTCTTTTATAGAATTAGGAATATGGTTAAAAATAGCCGGTGCCATTCCAAAAACACTTTTCCTAACACACTTCACCTTTTCTTTTTCACTTTTTCGTGGTTTAGAATGAGTTACCATAACCCTCGTAACGGGCAATTATCGGTACACAGATGGTATAGTCAGTACACTTTCTCTCGCTTTTTCCACTCAGAAAACAAAAAACTAAACTCAACTTGACGTTTTTCTGATTAATTTGTTTCACTGATTTACAACCTTCTCCCGCTCTCAATAGCGGGAGATGTCATTGGATGATTTAGCCCACCAAAAAAAAAAAAAAAAAATTATGATGGCGAAGTCGCTGGTAGCATTATAATTAGGACATCATTGCATAGTGTAAAACAAAGTCGCCTTGTATGTATGCTTAGATCTATTAAACTAAACAACGGATTTCGATTCGGTTTTTTTTATTAGATAGAGTGATTCGAGAGGAAGGTTTGTGGAAACATGCATAATATCAACATTGCACCCGTGCGAAGCTGGGGCGGGTCGCTAGTAATGACTAAATTAGATTGGTCCTCAATTTTTTCTCAACTTTCAGTTATACAGTTTTTTAACTTAAATCTATTATTACTGTTTATATTTTATCGACGACGTAAATGTAACATAAATAAAGATTTAGATACATTAAGATACAAACAAACGTTTTCCGTTGCATACACACGACGGTCCTTGTTTATTGTGCAGAGCAGTGTAAAGAGCACGGAGTATGGACTAAATGGAATACTCATACTTTCATTTTCCAGCTAGGAGTGTGTGTGAGTTACTGTGGCCTTGGAACGTTAAAGCCAACGGAAGAAGTACCAGTTGGTTTTAGACAGTAATAGTCTGACATTCCATATGTATTCCCTTTCGACAGATTGTTATTTTAAGATTTTCCACCAGAGGAAAAAGGAAAGGTCAACTTTAGTACTTCTGGTATTGCAGGTGCCCATGCGTGTTGATTGCCACTTATAATAGCAGCTTGTTTATTTGCTACACTATGGCATAACAATTGGTGCTACTAGATTTTTTTACAGATACTGAAATAAGAATAAAATTTTGAAAATTGTCGTCGAGTGTTTTATTTTCTCTTCATACTCAATACTTTATTGCATTCCATATGTACATATATATGGTATAAATATTGTCAAGATCAATATAGACCCTGTTGGGCACAACATACATACATTAGGTCGTATTTATGAAACAATTAGAGAGAAACCCGTCCCGGCTTTGCACAAGAGCACATTTTATGTACAAAGTCAAACCTTTATCCTTTATTGCTTTGCGATGTGGTGTGAGAATGAGGGGTAAAAAAAAGACAACAAGTGCCACTCCATGGGTCACTGATGTTGACTCTTGACAACTAACTGTCCGCTAGGGACAGCTCGATGTCTAACTGTTGAGATAACTCAATGATCCTGCTTTTATTAGTTTTCAATTGATGACAACTTCATCAAAATTCACAGAGTGGTTTAGCAGGTGTTAGCGAACTAACACATATTTGCAGAAAGCTATTTTGAACAGATTAGCAGGTTTTTAATTTAAAGTTTTCTATGGAGTGTTTGAATTTAGATTCAGATAGTTAGACCTAGTTACAACTATGGGCTGTAGATAATTCAAATGAGTTTACCGTGGCCCTCGATTTAAAGTCATGCAAAGAATTTGAGCACTCCATTGAGTAATGTAAATGGAGTGCTCACTCTGATTTGTTACAACGGATTGCGTACATATCCGTTTTCATTTACAGGTGTATCTTTTAAATCTTGGAGCTTGGTTTGCCTACCTCTTACTACATACTTACTAATTACATATTTACTCGTGATCAGGTTATTTCAAGTTGTGATGATATTACTTTTAATATATTAGATTTAGATTAGAATATTCTTTGGAAGATAATAACTATCATTTAACCTTGTACCTAAACACCGTTCACATTCAAGTCGTCAGATACTACATTAAAAATTTTGTAAAATTACAGGTATTTTTTTTAAATTTACAACTGCAATATATGAGTGCGAAAGTTACAGAGGGCCCTTCCCGAGCCTACTATTGTCAACTAGAGCACGGTTTATAAGCTTATTAGGTCATACCATACATCGCAATGTTTGATAAAGAGGCATTGAGAAAAAGTAAAAAGAGATAACACCTGAATATTGATTGATCTTGATCTCGATTAAATATACAAGGTTTCTAGGTGTATATTTTTTAGTTATGTGTATATGGTTATGTAATAATTGTATTAGACTTTCAGAAGTCTTTATTGGATTCATTTTACACATTTTTATGTTTTGATTTCTCTAGAAGCATAGATAATATCCGCAAGATACAGGTAGTTATTGAGATTTCAAAAAAATATAGAGATATTCCAAAATATCAAGAGAAAAATGTGTAAAGTAAATGAAATGAACGAAATGTATTTCGGGTTGCGTGCTCAAAATACGACAGTTAGCCGATTTCGTTTCAAACACATTAGTTTTAAATAAACAAAAATGTGCAAAGTTACAACAGTTCCTATAACTAACCGTCCCTAACAGTTTACTTACGGCCTGCAACTAGCACATCGTATAAGTTCAGTCTATAATACAAGACAGTTGTCCTGAGTCGCTCTGTCTGTCACGCGGAAGCCCCGAGGCACTTCAAATCGGCCGCTGCCTATGATTAAGTATCCGATACTAGAAACCAAGAATTTGTTTTAATAGGGACTGGTCTTGCTAACTTAGGTATAAGTTATAAACTTAGGCAGTTACTGAATTTGGATAGCATCTGCATCTTCCCGTACTATAAATATCGTCGAAAACTGATCCTGATTTCCAGCCACCTTAGACGCTGGCTCCCGGACGGCGAACAATGGGTAGCTCGCTGTCCAACCGTCCAAATCTAGTCTAAGTCGTCGGCGGCGTGTACTGTTCCCGCTCGCCTCAAGGAGTTATCAGCAAACTGTAGGGACCCAGGGTCGAAGACTCCTGGGACAAAAGGTTGATGTGAAAGTTTATTACCGGGGCCCTGGGATCAAAGCAAGAAAGGAACGGGGTAGGTTGTTTAATCAATAAGAGTCTGACATTGTTTCCCGCGGCACCCTATGGCGGGGTTCGTAATTCGATGATTTTTACCTACCATAAAAAAACGTGATCATGAGCAGTGATGCAATAGTTGATGGTGAGGTGCTTTAGTTTATTAAAAGCTTTGATCTATATTATGTACTACGCACTAGTTTAGGCGTATGCGCGTACCGTGCAGTCACTCTACTTTACTTAGGTGATTTGCAAGTCATACATTGAGGACATTAGTGTAGTTTTAACGTTTATGTAGCGTTAAAAGTTTTGTTAGACGACATAATGCCAATGAAGCGCTGAAGCGGAAGTTAAAAGTTAATGGGTCAGGACCAAATTTTTGACGTAATCGCACAACGGAAGTCGCTACAAAATGTGTCACACTGGAAAATAAATGTAGTGCAACAATTCTATTGTGCTACAATAATTTTCCAGTGTGACACATTTCGTCGCGTCAAAAATTTGGTCCTGACCCTAATACCAAATTAACTTTTCAGTATTTTGACATGTGGTTTCTATGAACATGCTTGTCTATCGCTAGGATATAGTCCCTGATTAAACTTTTGAGCCCCATGCAAATGCCTATTGTCTTTCTATTATGTTTCTAATTACGGTATTCGAAAGGTTAAAATCCCTATTTATTGGCTACTAGCTTTTGTCAGCGGCTTCGCTCGCGTACATAAAATATAGCGTATGTCACTCAGGAGTAAAGCAGCTTTCTTTTGTTGCTAAAATTTTTCCAATCGAACCAATAGTTCCAGAGATTACCTCCTACAAACAAAAAAAACAAAGAAACAAACTTTACCTCTATATTATACTAGCTTCTGTCAGCGGCTTCGCCCGCGTAGATAAAATATAGCCTAAGTCACTCGGGAGTAAAGCAGGTTTCTATTGTTGCTAAAAATTTTCTAATCGAACCAATAGTTCCAGAGATTACCTCCTACAAACAAAAAAACAAACTTTACCTCTTTATTATATTACTAGCTTTTGCCCGCAGCTTCGCCCGCGTACATAAAATATAGCCTATGTCACTCAGGAGTAAAGCAGCTTTCTATTGTTGCTAAATTTTTTCCAATCGGACCAGTAGTTCCAGAGATTACCCCCTACAAACAAAAAAACAAACTTTACCTCTTTATTATATTAGTGTAGATAGTGTAGATGTAGATTAATCTTACTAATATTATAAATGCGAAAGTTACGATGTTTGGATGTTTGTTACTCAATCACGCCAAAACGGCTGGACGGATCTGGATGAAATTTGGCACAGGCATAGGATACACTCCGAAATAGGACATAGGCTACTTTTTACTTCGGAAAACCCAACCACAATACCACGCGGGCGAAGCCGCGGGCAAAAGCTAGTTATTATTAAGTGTAGATGTCGGTAACATAACATTTAAAGCTTTAGCAAGATAATTCAAGAAAGTTTTCTTAAATGGCCGAAGAGGGTATGTCTCCAACCGCTCATACCTTACACCACAACCCAAAAGAATAATGTTTTACCCCAAGAAGTCCGTCGTACACAAGCGATGTCGCTGAAGATAATTATGTCAATGTTCCGAGTCTATTATACCACCAACCATGAGCCAGCCTGCTGGTTTGATACCATTACTGTAGGTTCTTGCCAAGCGTATTATTATTATCGGAGTTTATTCAAAAGATACACTATTTGTTTGTCGTTTTTGTTCTGTTTTTGGAGAGAATTGTAAAAGTAGTATTGATAGGAATTGGATTAATGCTTTAGGCTAATGTCGTTTGTGCGGTGTTATTGGGAAGAAGTTTTACAGAACTAAGGGCGGCTTGCACGTCTCAGTTAAATCTAGATTTAGTGTGATTTAAACTCGACTTAAGCTTAAATCGAACTTAACGTATTGCACGACATCGGTTTAGCGTAAAGCGAATGAAACGTGTTAAGCTAGGTTTAGTAGATTTCAACACTAGCAAGACGCTACTAATACTGTTTAAGTTAAGTCGAGCTTAATGACTAATGCGACTTTAACAAAATCTAGTTTTAAGAGCAGGTCGTGCAAGCCGCCCTAAGACGCTAACTAAATAATAAAATAACTATTTCATTTGTTTTATTATTGCCGGTCAATTTTTGATCTTGGGATAAACTAGTTTCGCTCAAGCCAAATCTACAATTTTAGTCCAAGACAGGTTAGATTATTTCTTTTTTCATAACTTACCAGGAACCAGGAGCCCCGCCGAAAGAAAGAATTGATTTAGCCTAGGGGAAATTGATCCATCCTAAAAGGAAGTTTGGCAGGCACATATCATTATTGGCAAAAAGCCACAACCCAAGAGCTCTAAAATGAAGTCAAAGATAAAACATGGAATGGCTGTAGCTGACACGACCTCCCGCTTTACTAATTATAAAAAAAAATGTCTCTAACTAAGCTAGTATAGTAAAGTATAGTGCTATACTTATTCTCACTATACTACACCTGTCTTCCTTCACTTGCTCTTTGCGTTCCAGGGCTACAATAGCTCTGAAGATTCGTGTTATCTGTTATTACCCCTTTGGCATCTTCTCAATGCTTTCATACCAGTCATAGCTCTTCTGGAACAGCTCATTGAGCCTTCATTCCTCAGTATCTGTCATCATAGCGTATCGCGACTGTGGATCGTGATTTGAGCCTTAGATCTGAATGCGTCACGTACTTGTGACATTACTTTCACGGGACAGGTAAATTCTGGTATGTTTAGTTTGATCAAAACTGATCTAATTTAAGTGGCAGTTTTTTTTTTATGGTAGGTAAAAATCATCCAATGACGAATCCCGCCCTTAGGTGAAACAAGAAATAGAGTCAGACTCTTACTGACTAAACCACCTACCCCGTTTCTTCCTGCCTTAATCCCAGAGACCTGTTACGCTTTCGCATCAACCCTTGGCCCAAGAACTTAAGTGGCATTGGACTGGGCGCATTGCTCGCAGAATATGTTTGGTCGATGGGGACAAAAGATTCTGGAATGGCGAACACTTTATAGAAGACGCAGCATTGAAGGCGCCTCACCAGGTCATGGGTCCCAAAAAGTGAACCCATGACCTGGGTGAATGGTGAATGCGACCCACGCAAATCCAGTCGTTATTGCGACACTTAAGGAGGTCTGTGTTCAACAGTGTACGTCGTTCAGCTGAAACGATGATCTAGAATGAAAAATTACTCGTATAGACCATGTGATGGACATAAAAACCATCCAACTTTGAAGTGGATTTTTGGATGTATGCGAAACAGGTTATAAAGACTGCAAACCTCTCTCAACTCTCAAGAGGAGTGTGTTCATAAACATGTAAACTCATACACACAAGACATTCACACCCAGAACACCTTTGTAAACCATACAAATATTTGTTCCGAGCGGAAATCGAACTCACGACCCGCAGCACAGCAGCCAATCGTTCAACCACTGCACTGCACTGTGTTTTGCGGGGGTGTGTTTGTTTGTTGATTTTTTTTTATACTTTGCGCAAATAAACTATTATCTTTCTTTCCTTCACATTTTTCTCTGTTGTACTTCTGCCCCTTTCCTGTACTAGAGCCTTCGAGAGGTACATGTCACGTCTAAATGACACGGCGATGGTGATCTCATTGCGTTTTTGCACGACTCACCTGCTCGTTGACAAAACATCATAAATCTCAGCTGTCACTAAGGAAAATTGAAGTCTATCTCTCAGGTTTGAAGTTGATTTTCGTTTGAAAGGGATGGTGTAGTAAAAAAATGTACTTGTATATTGAATTTTATGTATGTGAGAATTTTACGCCATGTCTATTTATGCCGTGTTTTTCTGATCGGTTTAACAAGAATTCTAACTATGATGTCTCATCCGTCGGTACATCTGCTGCTAGTGTTTATGATGTTATTAATATTTATATTGCGGTATTTTGTCGTATGTTGTAGGTAGAACTGGGGCTTTGCTTTGTCGTGGTAAAACAAGCGAGCGAGCGATAAAGAGAGATGAAGCTATATACCTAATACCATATCTCTTTTAATAAATCAAATTAGGTCGTCAAATGTTTATGTGGGACCTTAAAATTGGTTTCTGATTGTAACTGTACTGTAACTACTGGGAGTAGGAATGTGAAATTTTGCACATAATTTATTTTGATTCAACAATCGAAACGAGCATTATCAGATTTACTAAAATAAACACTCTAAGGTGATGAAACAGGGATCCAAAGTTTAGGGAGGGATGTGCCCTGCCCATAGCCACTTAAGTTTGGCGATTCTTTGGGCTATGTCGGCAACCTTGGTTTTCCTGTGGATATCTTCATTTCTGATACGATTACGCAAGGAAACTCCGAGCCCTTTCCATTGCCCTTTGGGTGACTTTAAGCCTTCTAATAACTGGATGATTAATTCATCATCAGTACCTAAATGTTAGTGCACCTGAATGTAATTTACTCTTGATTTTTTGCATACTAGCATATAACTATTTGCATACTAGTGCGCCTTACCATCAACGATTGCATCACTGCTTACCATCAGGTGGGATCGCAGTCAAGCACAAGTTTATTGCAACTAAAAAAAAATTTTTTGCATTTTTTGCATACTAGCATAATATTTAATGTATTATACTTATTGTAGCAGCCACAGTGTTGTCTTTTTAACCTGATGTCTGTCCGCCTATGTACCACTACTATTCATAAAGTTTAAATAATAAATACCTATCATATAAATATACAGTTTAACCGTGGCCGTGGTTTACCTTATACGATTCTCAAAAGAATCATTAAGACGCTTACAAATCGTTGTAAGTAATCGATTTCTTGATCCAATTTTTTGCTCACATCACTGGGAGTAATTTAAAACTTCCGTTTAAAATATCCATTGACTACCTCACAGATGTGGAGAGAGATAAACCATCGAATCGTGGGCGTTTTTTCCTCAACTTTTTATATGAACCGTTCTGATTGTCCGTGGGAATATTTTTATCAATGGAATCAGTTTTTGGATTCAATGAAGGGTTAACACGCTGATAGCGGCATTCATTTTTGTATTATTTCCATTTTTAAGGTACGGGGCGTTTAAGACCTCGTAAGAAAACTATCAATGTGGTGGTACGGGGCGTATTAGACCCCCGTAACGTTTAAGACACGAAAGCTTTTTTGTGCGGTACGAGGTCAAAAAGACCCCGTATTAAAGTAGATATACATGTATTGATGCGCAATGTGTTTTTAATATGGCATTTTAAATTGATGTACAATGTGTTTTTAATAGGACATCTTAAATAAATATTTATCTCTTTCCTTAACTAAACCAAACAGGAGTTAGAACCTACACACGGTAGAGAATACTGGGTTGCATTGCAACCAAATCTACCCTACTTTGGTTGTTTTTGAGCCAGTGCAGCTCTCCGTCTCGCGGCACGGACTCACGGCTAACTTAAAGGTGCTCTTAACTTTACTCTTTTCTTTAAACCGTTACCACATTTAAAAACAATTATTTACGCCATTGATCGCCAGCCCACAAGTCCGTTACATAAAGTTCCAAGTGCGAGCCATTTAATACGTCTCTTGCGCAGGTATCTGGTTTCCAGATCGTGTGGTAATCAATCCAGGCGCCATGGCTGAGGGCTCGGGTTGCCGGTGACCGCATCCTGCGCACTTCCGCTTTTAATGATAATAGTTAATGTCTTGGTTGAGTGTTTCCTTCAGAAGGATACTTTGGTACAGGTTACGGTATGTTACGGTGAAGCACGACGCATATAGCAACGAAAAGAACGGCCAGGAGCATGTCAGATCACGCTCAGTGTAGATTTCCGTAGTTTCCCGTCCGTCACAAATTTCTGACAATGTAACAGAAGCCTTAAACTACGACTTAACAGCGCAAAGTAGCCCAAAGTATAGCGCGAAACAGGGTTACTAATATTTATACAAACTAGACGGGTTATGCATGTTGGATTTTCGGTGGTAATTTTGTTTAAGCCTTAAATATGGTAAATTTTACTTCACCTCATAATCAGGATAATTTTCAGATAGTCAGCAAGTAGCTGGTCTACTCTTCATGTGACCATGAGAGCTGGGTTTTTCCAAATCAGCATTGCTATTCAATGTGCCAATGCTGCCAGCGTTCTAGGCACTTTTCCAATTGATAGCTCAGATAAGGATGAATCCTTTGATGCCCAATAAATTATTTTTATACACTATTACAATTATTTTTTATTATACTGCAGGTAATACATCAGAACTGTGATATAATAAAGTCGAATAGTTTTATGCGGTTAAACTTGTTACACGTTAGTCATAGTGTGACGAGTGATAGGCCAGAATGGAAGAAAAATACGTGTTGCGCCGATCCCAAATAAAATGAGACAAGGGCAGATAGATAATGACGTTTAAGTTTTGGATAGCAGATTCATCGAGAAAGGCTTTATGCTATATTACATCACGCAACGACTAATAGTTGCCGAGCAGTAACCAAAAAGGCGACACGCGACATAGATAGTATATCGGAAATACGAGTATAGGTGCCATCAGTCGTGTATTTCCGTAATTCGATTAGCACCTACCGAGACTAGCCGAGGTTTTGACGTAATACCGGTAACTCTGTCAATAAACATGGCTGTGTGAAGGTTGGACAGTTATTTGAGAAGTGAAGCTGTAGGGCATCGGGGATGTTTGCAGAGGCCAAGACTGGTATTCTTTGCTTTAGTGAGTAACCTCCTTGGTAAGACGTGTGAGCCCAACGGCCTTGTAAACAACGTACCAGAAATGGTTGAGTTTCCAATTATGGCGTACTGGAATAAGGTACACAGTTCGGGTGGTGTCCTTTTTATATTAATATAAAAGTTACTGACAGTTCGTAAGAAGTAGGGATAAGTTACTATCATAAGCGATAAATAACTAGACTAGAGATCTTCGTGGTTTTTTTTTATGGTGGGATCATCGAGTGCCGAATCTTGCCCTTGGGCGGAGCAGCAGACAGTGTCAGAATTCTATTGACTAAACAACTCACCGTTCCTTCTTTCCTTAGTTCCAAGGTCCCGGTTTTCCGCTTTCAACCCTTGGCCCCAGAAGGCTTCGACTCTGCTGGGATCCCGTTGCTGACAACTCCTTGAGATATCTTTGTGGTGGGAATAGCTCGAATATGTCAATCGTTCGCGCGTTAAATAATATCATGGAATATAATGCAAGTGGTCCTATTATTTTTGCATAAACTTTAAAAAAGCACGTATGTCAAAACTATTTTATTTTTTGACAACTTTATCTACTGTAGATGCCACCAGCAGCCTCTAAAACAAATAAGTACCTAATAATCCGACATCACTAGCTTCCAAATGACGATGCCATGACTATTACCAAATAACCGCTTAGGGTCATCGAGCCAACAATAATTGCTGACATCGAAAGGCTAAAAAGCACCATAACGCACGAACCTCCTAAATACACCTACAACCTTATTTTCCTAGATATAGAGTCCAAATTCGAATGGCGAGTTCTGAAAGTGCGGTTGGTGTAAGTTTGTGTTTCGGCAATGGCATTGACACCATACGTGATGGTAGCTACGTGATCTGGTTGTGGGTTGTCTCTGTATGTATTTGTTTGGCCCTTGGGCTTTGGCAGGTTCAACTGATTGTGCAATGGCGAATTGTTTTAGAATTTTCCTTTGAGTTGTACCTAATTAGGTGATTTTCATATCTTCGTATTATGGTGACTGTTTTTCTTTTTTTTTGGTGGAAAATCATACCAATGACTTGTCTTGCTCTAAGGCAGAGCGAGAGGGGTTAAAGACATTTATTGATAAAAATATTTTCCTATGTTCCGTCTTTACATTGTTTTCCAAGACCAGGTTTTCCATTCAGTAGCATACTTATGGACCCAGAACTTCCGACCCTGCTGGGAACCTACTGTTTTGTTGACATAATTATCGTAAGTAACAGTCGTAGTTACGTCACAAAAAAACTCTTTTCGATTCGGAAAAATCTTTGACTCTCAATTCGAGAAATTGGCCGTTTCCTATGGATAAGAACCAACGACAAATTCCATAGATATTTTTACAATATTACATAATACATTATTTATACACAATTACGTACTCAACCTTTAGCATTTATTAGTGTAATTAATATTGAAACAAAGAACCCATGATTTAAAATTTTCATAAATACGCAGCGAACAAACTTATCCGCTATATTATAATCAATAAATAATATTCACTAATAATTCGTGATTTTTTAATCGATTTTAATATCATTTGCAATGGTTGGTATTTAACTGCAAGCGTGTTATATAAATATCGTGTGTGAGTTTTTGCGATTTTAAATGCACATTAATTTGTATGCATAATGTAAAATTAGGAATCATCGATATATGATTGAAGGTTGAAAATAATTTGATAGTCAAATTATACGTGTACGTAATGTTTCGTGTTCACATGCCATTTCCCGAAACGCTTAGGACTCAACTAGTGTCTGTCATCATCATCATTTCAGCCGAAGGACGTCTCTCAACTCTCACCAAGTCATGTCAGTCCACCTTGTGGGAGGCCTCTGTTCTTACACTGCATCTTCCGGTGCGCGGTCGCCAGAATTTTTCGGCCCCATTGACCATCGGACGACTTTAGAGGCTTTTAAATAATTAAAACAGCTACGAAAGTTCACTTCGATAATACCGCCAAAAATTCCCTGCCTTTGAATGGCAACGTCGATTTAAATATAAAAATAAGTAAAACTACTTACATTTTTCTACAACTTACACAGATAAAAGTCGTGAAATAAAATATCAAAGCAAACATACCAAAGAAAAAAAAATCTCCGTAAATATGTACGTAACTTTTTTAGCGCCAAAAGCGCGATTGCGCGCCATTTTTTCACAATTCGAACTGTCACTTTTGAACTTTCGCCGTGCGTTCCGATACACGTATCCTATCAAAACTTTCCTACCTAAATCATAAAAATATCGGAACTCACAATTAGTCACAAAAAATAAATCGGCCATGGAACATGACCACTGGTCACAATAATAGGAAAGAAAGTGAATTACAAATTGAAAAGGAAAGTACGGACGTGATACATAAGGAAATCATTCAATATTCTCATTTATGCTCGGTTCAATCGATTGAAATATCATTAATAAATATGGCAGTTCATAAACGATTCTCGATTAGAAATTGAAAATATGAATGGTTGGGTCAATTGGATTCTTTTTCATTTTCAAAAATGGAATTTCTTTTACCGTTAAATGATAGTAGTTTTGCTCGAGTTATAAAATGACTAACCTACATTGGGGCTGCGTGGTGGATTGCGACCCATATTCTCTCTATTGGAGACGACACCTTAGATTAGGTTTATTAAATTACTATATTCAAATAAAATATATATTATATATAATCTATATAAAAAAAAAAACTATGTAGTCTTTAGGAAGTCTTTGTAAAATGTGTCAGAAAAAAATGTAACATCCAGTTAGACACTTTTCAGATGTGGAATCATCCAATCAATGACAAAAATCTTGGAGGGAGTGGGAGGGCGTGTCAAACTTTTACTGACTAAACACTCACTGCTGTTCCTTCTTTGCCTTCGTTCCAGGGGCGTTCACGTTCACATTACCGATATTAGGCTCCAACGGTATTCGACCCTGCTGGACTCCTACAATTACAGGCGCGCGTGGAACACTACACGAGGTCGACGACTTAGGCTCAGTCCGGACGGTTACCAGACGATTGGACGGCGACCTACCCATTGCTCGCTATCCACAAGCCTACGCCTATGAGGGCTACATAATTGATCTAATGATTAAAGGAATAAGAAGAAAGAAACAGTTGATTTGGACTTGAATATTGGAGGAAGCATCAAACCAACAGTAATACGGGTCGAAAAATTGCCAAACCTGAAGTGGTAGTGGGCAATTGGGCATAACTCCTTGGTATCTCGTGTTTGTGTAACTGGAAAGCAATTGAGATTCCGATAAAATTAAAGCAGGCGTGATCTCTTCAAAATGGAGCTAAAATTTTAAATGTTATGTTGACTCCATCAGCGAAACTCGCAAAGAGGTTGACTTGATTCTTTCCATACATTTGTTGACGAATACTACAAAAACATTCGAATGTGTGCTTCCGTATTCAATCCGTTTTCGGTAAACAAATTAACTATGCATACGAAGACATGACTTAACTTTTTGATCGGATGATGTTTTCGCGAAGTCAAAGCAAAAAGGCAATGAATGCAAAAGTTTTTTTTAACTTTGAACGGCAATTTTTCTTCTTACAACGAGTTGGCATAAATTCTTTACGAACTAAAATTATAAAAACATACTATAGTAAGTACGCGAAAAATAAATTGAGCCGTCCGCCACGGCTATGCGCAGCTCCCCACATCGATTGAGGAGACACGAAAATCGGTTATCATCCTTGTCGTATAAGTTGAACCATCATTATGGTTCGTGTTCTGATTGAATTAGGGGGTCAAGTGCAACCAATACATCGCTTTTATTTGACCAATACATGGCATTTATTTGACCAATACATGACATTTATTTGACCAATACATGGTTACTGTATCGACTTTAAACGAGATTTTGACCCCTGAGTTTGTTTTGGTGTTTCTTCTCAGGGTAGTCATCTAGGAAACATCGGACTCATTTAGCTTAAGCTGATAAAAAGAAAAAAATATTGACGTGTAAAATTGTTATTTTAAAACCTATTTACAAAATAAATATCATTTATCATTTACCACGGCAAAGGGTTCAACTTAGTTACCCGCGTAGGTACTACGAGTACCTATAACAAGATTCTCACGCCTCGTCTAGTAATTTATTTCCAGAATTAAATTCTAACGGGCATGTGTCTTGGATGCAGTGGCGTAGTTAGGTGTGGGCAATGTTGGTCTTCGAAATTGGCCTCGCACTCAAGGGGGCCTTGCGAAGGCCGTTGCTTTTTTAATATTGAGGATTTTTTTGTAATAGATAGATAGACTCTCTTTTGACCACTTTTCACCTGATACTGACATTGGCTGTCTTGTTTTTGATTTTGTGATGGAAAAAGGCCTTACTGATGCGCCTTCGGCCATGTTTAAACTATACTCCATCTGTTTAGACAATTAACTAATTGTGAACAATTTTCACATGTTTTTATCTAAAATGGTAACCTAAACGAATTCTAGGTCCACCGTAGGCGCGGGCTTCTGGATGGCGAGCAATGGGTAACTCGCAGTCGGACGGCGAGTTTTCATTGTTACCTAGATGATTTTTACCCACTAACTACATTTAAATAATTTTTGTATGTCTTATATACGATTTTTTTTTAAATAAAAACACATTAATATTGTTTACGTTTAGTAAACTATCCAACTACGATAAAGTTTAGTTCTGCCTACGCACCTGCTGGGACGAAATTATTATTAATAAATTGCAAACAGACGGACAACGTCTGTCTCTAGTTAGTAAGCTGAAATGGTGTTTATGTTAATGTTAAATTAGAACTGATCTTTGAGTTAACTCGGGAAATGTTTTGTTTATGTTAATGTTAAAACTGATCTTTGAGTTAACTCGGGAAATGTATTCCAGTTATGACAGCTGCCGACATTACTGTATTTATAGAAATGTCGGAGATGAAACCAGAGTTAGGATAGAACCCAGTTACCTACGTATTATATTTAGGTCGGCTCAAAGATTAAAAAAATTGACTCACATAGAAGTTTTTTTTGTATTTATTAATTATTGCAAAATTGACTAAACGTGAATGGTTTTTTTTATGTTAGGAAAAAATCATCAACCCTGGGCTCCAGGAGGCTTCAACCCTATAGTTTGCTGACAACTCCTTGACGCGCGCGGGAACAGTTCGCGCCGAAAACGTGAATGGTAAATTTTGATACAAGTGAGGAAAGTTTGTTATTTCGAACGAGTCGCAATTTTCTATAGCCGCAGGTTAAGGTGCTATGGAGCCGAGCACTGCTGTCAACTACGTCTTTCCAAATATTTATGAAGATATAAAAAGGGGTGTTGACGCGCAAATCATGGGAGTCGCTTAGCTACCTTAGCTTGCTTAGCCTGATACGATATTTTTTTTGTAATAAATTGTGGCGGGTGTTAGCTCGTGCACTTTTCCGCACTAGTGCAAAAAATAAATAAATTGTGTGCTTGAAAGCGGTAGGGATAAGATTGGGATTTCCAAGAAGTGTATTTAGCTGTTAAAAATGAATTTTCCACAGCCGAATGCTGTTTAGTTAAAAAAACTGTTGTGTCTAACTACAGTAGACCTAGACATAACAGTTTTTTTTCAAGTCTAGTGTAGGTAAACAGAGTCTAACCTAAATATAGTGCTACAAGGTAAAATGATCGTTTTGCGCAGTTATGAAACTGTTAGGCTGTTAAACATTTATAATAAAAATGACTGTACCTAGAATGTATTTATTGAACAAAAATGCCTATTTTAACTACCTTCGCTCAATGACTTTCTTTGTTCTTTGCGTAAATTGTAAAATAAGAATTTAAAACATCCTCAAAAAAAAAAGAAACATTAAAAAAATATTTCGTTAATTAAAGCGGGGTTCCACAAGGCTCGACAACAAAATTGTAAAATTATTTCATTACAGTCAAGTCTTATTAAAAAATATTAAAACGACACAAGGACAGCGTTAGAATTAGAAGGATCTTCAAGATAACTCCTGGGAGATATTAAAATGTTTGCAGACAGTTACACAGCATATAAAAACAGTATATTACGTGACTTCCTGATTCATTATGATGCCGCACCCAACTGCTAAGATTTCTAGGGACCCGTTGGCACGAGAAAAAACGGAAATATTTCATAAAATGTCATAAGGAAATACTCATGTTTGTAATTTTCACCTTTTCTTAATTAACTGTTATAATTGGTTTTTACTAGCCGGCTGTGCGTTAGGGACTATCTTAATTATTAAATACTAGCTTTTGCCAGCGGCTTCACCCGCGTACATAAAATATAGCCTATGTCACTCAGGAGTAAAGCAGCTTTCTATTGTTGCTTAAATTTTTCAAATCGGACCAGTAGTTCCAGAGATTACCCCCTACAAACAAAAAAAACAAAAAAACAAACTTTACCTCTTTATTATATTAGTGTAGATTTAGGATGAATTAACATTACAGTTTTTATTAGGTACTAAATAGGGGTCTTTTTATGTTTTTTTTTTCCAAAATTGCAGTATGTTTTGTTAAAGGCAAACATTTCCGTCATGATGTACCGACAATTTCATGAAATAATGGCATTTCATGAAATAGAATCTTACTCTCTGGCTATACTATGATACAGACTTGCCAAATCAATAAACACTCTGCGTTTAATAATACAAAGTTAATACGACAGATGGGCTTTCCATAAAAAGGATCATTGTACACTCCATATGAACAACTTTTACTATGAGACCAACCAGAAAATCGCTGCTCCATAGATATACATAGACAAATGTATGGAGCAGCGGTTTTTTTTCTAGTTCTTTAGGTTGGTCTCGTAGTAAAAGATGTTCATTTGGTTGTGTATTATTCTTTATAAGGAATACCCGTTGATACATTGTATATGTATTAATTTAATTTTAATTATTATTCAGTAAACTGTACAAATAATTAGATATCTAACCTTAAAACTACATAACCCTAATTAACTTAACTAAAAATACCTAATATAATAAAGCGTCAAAAAACTCTTAATTTAATTGGTTGGTTTCATTTTTATTTTTGGTTTAATTGTATTTAAGTAGTTGTATAAAGAAATACACATAACCCCCTTTTATGTATAATTGTACTTTCTCCCACCGAGTTGTGAACACGCTAAGTCATTGAATTCTAACACCATCACATTACAACGATCATTTTCCGACGTTTAGTAACAATAACTGAGATGCTATCGAGTGTGTGTTGATTGAGGAGGTTCTCATGCGTTTTTTTTTTACTTTTTCTTTAGAAAAAAGCGTTGTCGATGCAGGCTGGAAAGAGGTGGCGGGATGATTTGGACGCGTACCGAGGCGCGGGAGAAGAAGGTTTTGAAGCACTTGGGGGAGGCAATTGCCCAGCAGTGGGACAGGTAAGGCCTTGTAAAAAAAATATTAGGGAAAATGGAATTAAAAATTGTACAGTTTGTGTTAGATTAGTGTTTGTAAGTCAACAATTAATTTACTGCTGTCAAGTGTCAGTTGAAAATCTATAAATCTAACACTGGTTTTTCCATTAGGAAATCCTGGTTGTAATCCGTATAATCTGTTCCCAGGTAATGGCATTGAGCTTAGCATTGATTGAGTATTATACGACTAATGTATGCATATCTAACTGCCCAATTGGAAAAATACTTGAGAAACTTGCCGGAGTCGGTGTTTCCTGATAGCTACAATCCGGGTATCTTTAAGTCAAGAGTGAATAGGTTACTTCTAGGTAAGCGCGTTCCATCGTCGACTGCATCGTCGCTTTCCATCAGGTGAGATAGTGGTCAAGCGCGAACCTATAATCAATAAAAAAAAAAAAAAAAAAAAAATAGCTTACTAACTGATACACGGGGCATAACGCTTCAAACGGGGACATATTATAAGCAGTCCAAAGTCCAAGTCTGAAGCGAGGAGGAGTGGCAGGCGGCCGGGATTCCGATCACGATTTCCGGCTTGCGCGGACTTGCGGATGGTGAGCAATGGACAGCTCGCCGTCCGGTCGTCTTGTAATCGCCTAGACCAAGCGTAATCGTCGACGGCGCGCATTGTTCCCGCACGCCTCAAGGAGTTGTCAACAAACCGTAAGGACCCTGCAGAAGGGTCGAAGCCAACTGCGGCCAAGGGTTCGTGTCTGAAAGGAAGGCTCTAGCCCTGGTATAGATGGCGATGTGGGAACGGGGTAGGTTGCTTAGTCAGTAAGAGTCTGACACTTGTTTCCCGCTCCGACCAAGGGCGGGACTCGTCATTGGATATTTTTTACCTACCCTTCCGCCCAAGAGTGAGATTAGTCATTGGATGATTTTTACCTACCATAAAAAACAAAACTACTAATTGATTATTGACTAACGCTGGCCTGGGTCCTTAGTGGGAACATTTTAAGACTGATGCTATGCTATGCACTTGTAACAAAATGTACTATATTCGTGCCTCATACAACACAATCGTAAACCTAAACTACAAATACATAAAGGGAAAAGAAAATTATAATCCGAACAAGGTCAAAAAGGCGCCAACTCTACATAATTCTTTAACACACAAATTAACCATTTTTCCTTGTAAAATATAACGGTGTAAGACACACACAACAAATCACTACAAGGCTGTACGATGTTCCCACACAATAATTAGCTAAATTACGTAATAATCACGTAACAACCACACATGCACACACGAAGACAAACAAACGAACAAATTACGTGCATTTTTCAATGACATAAGTAACACAAGTGACATACGTCACTTTGTGTTTGAACAAAACGGTTACGAGAACCGACGTGAATGTGCTTTTGAATGAATGAAAGGAATGGAAACGGAGTGAATGAATGGTTGCGGGTTTTGACGTGAAGTGTAAGGGCTGGACTTGATGTATTTCCGTATGGCAATGATGCAACCTTTGGTAAAGTAAAGAGATGATTGTAAGACTATATGAAACCTTTTAGTTGCATTATGTTTTTCTTTAATTTATTTTTAAAACAAGATTCAAAACGAATTAAAGTTTTGGTTGTCAATTGCACGGTTTGGTTGTCATTTCAGGAAAATTTCGTCTTTTGAGCCGGATGGCACGGAATTTAAGGACGAGGAGAAATGACAACCATACCCTATAATTGACAACCTAAAAACTGAGTTCTTTTTTTACTTCGTAATCTAAAAATATTTACAAAAAAATATATATATTAAAAACGGTTCTATTAGGAACAGACAGTTCCTTCTATTCAAGACCAAATAGCCCAACTAGTGCTTGATTTTTGACTTAAGCAGAGTAAAGAACCATTATTTTGTTACTTCGAGGGCAAAAACATGACTTGATAAAATGTAGAGCATGCGAGTGAGAAAGCGAGGGATATACACTCTTCCTCCTTAGTCGTTCACGCTTTACAGAGTGGTCGTGGTTGATGATTTTGCATTTTCGTTGGCGTGTGAGGCTCCACTTGTCATTATTTATGGTGTCTCGGGAAGTACGGACTATGGAGGTTTGTGTTGCAGCTCTAGTGAGGTCTGTCCGTGTGACCGCCTCCCATCCACTTGTCCCTAGACAACGAGTCGCTTCATGGAGAATTCGAAATATTTGAGGATTCGTACTTGTACAATCGACGATAGCCTCTGTTTGATTTTTAGCTCCTCCAGGATCGAGACGTTAGTTCTAAGGGATCCGCAGCAGTTGCCGCCAGCACGAAATCTCGAATGCACGTCGGTCTTTGAGGCGAACCGTCTACGTTTCCTTGCCTTACAGAAATATGGGATACACAATAATTTAGCAGTCCAGTTTAGGTCGTAAAATGAATCGCAATAAGAGCTCTTGATAGGGCCTATGTTGTTGTGTACGGGAATGGAAAGCAAAGTGCTACTGTATGGACATAACTGGATTTTATTCGAGCGAACGCTGGCGTTTGCATACCTATTGTCTTTCTATTATATTCCCAATTATGGTATTCGAAATGTTAAGGCGTATATTCCTATATATCTAACCGGAATAAGGAATTAAATGCGCACCGCTACTTGTACTGCCGTATAGGCCAAATTCTCCCGGATAGAGCCCCGCTGGTATTTAAATCCTGCGTCCTGAAATAAACGATAAATAAATCTATATGTATAATAGGAGTAACTGACTGACTGACATATCAACGCACAGCCTAAACTACTGGGCCTAGGAACGTGAAATTTTGCACAAGGCTTCCTTTTATGACGTAGGCGAACATTAAGAAAGGATTTCCCAAAATTCACCCCCTAAAGGGATGAAACGCGTGTCCAAAGTTTGTGCGAAAACCTATTTTTACGCGGGCGAAGCCGCTGGCAGAAAGCTAGTAATAAATCTTACTAATATAAACACTCTCGTTTCCCAGAGCCGGAGAAACATGTCGACGATTCTTTTTTTCCTCCTTACTCCTCTTTGAGCTGGATAAATTATTTAATTTCTCACCTCAAAAAAGGCAAACATAAAATCAAAATCTGTGTTCATCTTCATGTCTGTCTTGGCTTGCATTGTTCCGACTTGTGACATTAACACGTAATGGCCGGTTAGTCGCCGCAGTGTGTACACATGGCCGCGGTCGTGTACACAATGGTCAACACTTTCACTGATGTCTGTTTGTTTAACTGTACAGTCGAGGTGGCAAGTAGTTTTTTTTTTAAGTTTATTTTGTTTCTGACTTATACAGTTGTAAAATACAACAAATGTTTTTTAGTTATGATATTATGTGCTTTGATTTGGACTTTAAAATTATCATCTGATATGTCCGAAAGACCGCCCCCACGAGGACACGACATGCTCCTCCTAAGTCACTTCTACCTCCCAAGCCACAGCCTCCCACCTCTACCGTATGCTCTATGAGTAAGAATGACTGTGGTTCTGAGATAGAAAAGGCAACTGTAGGACACAAGTGGGATTTAATGAGTAAAAGGCTGACACGCCCTCGCGCTCCGTCCTAGTGAGACTAGTCATTGAATGGCTTCCCATTTAAAAAAAATCGCAAAATCTGTAGGTATCATACTAACTTTTTTCTTTCTTCTTTAAGCAATTTTCGTCACAACTATTAGAACTATTCCTCCACCTCCATTTAAATATCTAAATCGGTGCTAGCAATATGTCAGTGTAATCGTCCGGTCCGGCGGCACTTAGCGATTATTTGCAATAGATTACAGGGAGTTATGCAAAGCTCAGCACAACTGGTATAAACCTTATGAGAGAACTCCATAAAGGGAAGTACAGCCGTGCGGAAAACTTTTTTATTTATTTTCTTATTTGCTATAAACTAATGCTTGACTGCGATCCCACTTGATGGTAAGCACATCACTGCTTGCTTGCACTGCAATCGTTGATGGCGAGGCGCATTAGTTTTGGAAATGGTTTCTTTTTATTAAGATGCTGTTTAAAAATTTAAAATAATATATCTGTATAATTCCTGAAGCGGTATAGTTTTTTTTTTTGCAAAACTAATTTTTACACAAATAGGAAAGCAGTAAAGGTGTATTTTATTATTTATCGAATTCCATAAGCAAAAAACTTGCATTGCATAAACATAACGATAAAAAAAGAGACAAAGGAAAAATCAAGAATCCCAAAATGAAAACCCGGTTTGTGATATATGTCAGACAGGCATCAGACGGAATGATGTCATTTACCAACTTCCAAATATAGAAGGTAGACAGACAACTCGCTTGACAACACTTTTTGTTCTGTCCAGGAATGGTTTCATGCATTTTGCCATTTTAAATGCTCTTAATTAAAGCGTGGGCGAAAGTGTACAATTTTGTTAATAAAAAGCGCCCTCTTTTGTATGATATTTGACATATGTCGTTTAGTGTTATTTTTATGAATAGCAGTGTACATAATTTAAATCTTTCTTGTATTTCTTAATATTAGCCAACTATTTTGTAGTTTCTTCTGTGAGAAACCAAACATTGTGAGAAAGAAGATTAGGGGTTTTTTTATGGTAAGTAAAAATTATCCATTAACACATCCCGCCCTTTAGCGGAGCTAGAGATAGTGACAGATTCTTACTGACTAAACAACCCATCCCGTTCCTGCGTTGCCTTTATACCAAGGCCAGAGCCTTCCTTACCCCCCCCCTCCCCCCGGGGCTCTGGGAATAAGGCAAGGAAGGTATGGGGTAGGTTCTTTAGTCAGTAAGAGTGTGACACTGTTTCCCGCTCCACCCAAGAGTGGGATTCGTCATTCGATGATTTTTACCTACCATAACCCTTTCTTCTTCATCAGAATCAGTTAAACAATTTCCTAGCACTTTTCCTCTCGCCTGTACACAGACAATCTCGTTCGCAACATGTAGTCTACTTTCGATTTTCAAACTACAACCTCGCGATACCATATCGCATTACCATAACTACACGGTTTGCGTTTAGGGTTACGTTATAGGGTACGATGTGGGCGAACGTAAGATTTTGCGTTAAGATACGAATTTGTAATTAGGGTATGTAAAGGTTTTCATTGAAGGACTTTGAACAATACTAGTATTTTTGAATAAAGCATTTTGAGTTAAGGATTTTTATTCTTTATTGATACGCTCGCGTTTCCTATTTTCTCATCATTCTGATGGTAAGCAATGATGTCGTGGACGTTGGAGCATGTGTGTCTACTTCAATCATTAATGGTTAAGAGTGAATTCCCTTGACTAAAACAATCAAGTTATACCTAACTATCAGACCCTTGACTTGACTAAAACAATCAAGTTATACCTAACTATCAGACCCTTGACTTGACTAAAACAATCAAGTTATACCTAACTATCAGGAAATACAGACCGGGCTGTGGATCCTTCGATGTAACGCACAATGATGATGATGCCGATGACAGGAGGTTGTGGTTTCGATTCCCACTCAAGACAAATATTTGTGTGATGAGAACTTTCATTCATCATTTCTTGTTCTGTGTCTGGGTGCAATTTAAATACCTAAATATGTAAGCATGTTTATCAGTTGCCTAGTACTCATAACACCAGCTCTGCTTAGCATGGGACTAGACGACGATGTGAGACAGTTGTGAAATAAATTATATTATATTAATCCATTCAAGACAGATAGGTTCTGTGGCCTTCCTCACCACTCTCCATAAATGATGATAAATAGAAGATAACTAAGCCTCTTATGTAATATAATGGGATCAATCTCTCGTGTGGTGTAACCGGTACAAACTGTTCGTCGAATGACACTCAATCTAATTTAAATGCTAATCTGTTAATGAATACAATCAGCTGTTTTGACTTATTGCCCACTCTCATATTTATATGCATTAATAGTGCTATTAACTAGATGCTGCCTCTAGCGTTTGATTAGTTTCGTTTTGATTAGCAACTCACTGTATAACTCACACTAGCGGCTTCACCCGTCAGTAAGCAGGTTTTTTCATACAAACTTTTGATCCCCGTTTGATCCACTTAGGAGCTGAATTTCGGAAAATCCTTTCTTAGTGCTCGCTTACGCCATTAAAGGAAGCCTTGTGCAAAATTGCACGCTCCTAGTCCCAATGGTATTGGCTGTGCGTTGATATGTCAGTCAGTCAGTTTCTCCTTTTATATACATAGATTAATACATATAATAAAGGCAAATGTTTGTTTGTTGTCGCGGAAGGTTTAAAGTGTCCGTCAATATGAATACATCCAAACTGTTACTACGCAGGTTATCCGGTTTCCGCTACGGGGACCGCCGAAAACTACACACGCGGTCACGCGACGGATGCCCGCGCGGACTCCCGCCTTACGTAGCGTTGCCCCTTAATCCCTACCTGAACAGGTAACAGAGCACGTGACTTTAGAGTGTACGGTATGGTTTTATGATACCATAAAACCATACCATACCATCTATTAGTAGTTTGCGGTTTGTCACAATTATCGTGTGAAACTTATCACATCCATCTTAAGTGTAAAGCCATAAAATAACTTGTCAGGCCAATTATTTTCCTAATTCCCACAGCTGGAAAACAGTGTAAAGTTTCAGCAATAGTTTCTCAATGTGCGTGGAAAATAGACATATTTTCCCGTGAACGATGCTAGCTAGTGTAAGAACGCGTTTAGTCTTGTGAAAGGTATCTTAAGGTGGGCCTTCCTCACTCGCCTATCGTCGACGTCGCGCATAGTTTAAAAGCTTGTTGCTTCATTTAACGCAATTTAAAGTGATGTTTGATGTAAAAGTAATGCGAAAAAAGAAAGATAACACCTGAAAACTCTGTTGGCATTCGGTAATTCTACGATTTACTCGAATGTTTCATAAAACTTGATCAGGAAATATGTGTTTTTATTATAATACTAGCTTTTGTTAGCGGCTTCGCCCGCGTACATAAAATATAGCCTATGTCACTCAGGAGTAAAGCAGCTTTCTGTTGTTGCTAAAATTTTTCCAATCGGACCAGTAGTTCCAGAGATTACCTCCTACAAACAAAAAAACAAACTAACAAAAAACAAACTTTACCTCTTTATTATATTAGTGTAGATCTTTGAAAAAAAAAATGACATTATTTACAATCTCGGTTAACAAGCAAGGCAAGGCAAGGCAACTATAGAAACAAAAGCAATACTTCTATAGAAGTAATTTTTAATATAGGAGTACTTACATTATGGAGAATCAAAGTTAACGTAAATAGCAGTTTTTCTGAGGTCTTCACTCGATTACTCTTACCCAAACTTATGTTTTGATTTCTATAAAAGCCTTGATAATATCCACAAGATAACTATGTACCCAAAATATCTGAAGAATGTTTATTGTTCATTGTTATTGTTACAGTAAAAACATAATATTTTAAAACTAATACATAATCTAAAATACCACTTGTAACTATTTTATATTTATTATATATTTTTGGATGATGATCCCGAAACTAGGTGGGACCTGTATCTTGTATCTAAGATAATAAGAAAGATGTGTAATAACATCGTAATCACGAAAGAGTGGTATGTGTATGAAAATGTACGTCGGGTTGGCCTCTCTTAAGATCTGCGTAGCGTTGTCTAGTTTAATCGACAAAGCAATTATTGCATAACGTTACATTTTATGGAAATGTTATTGTGCCGTATTATGTTGTGTGATGATAGGTAAGCACTGTTTATGATAAGCTTTAATACTTTCTAATTATTATTATTATTTATTTGTAAAAAAGACATCATTTGGTCCACAATAAATGTTAGTAGGTAGTACTTATTTCTATATTAGTAAAGATTTTTGAAATTGATATTACAAGATTAGGCAAAAACACTAAATTATTGAGAGCAGTGGTGGCCGAGTGGTAAGCGACCCGACTTACGAGTTGTAGGTCGCGGGTTCAAACCCAGCCAGGCGCATTACTTTGTGTAATTTATTTCATCACCACTGCTCTCAAAACGGTGAAGGAAAACATCGTGAGGAAACCGGCATGTCCTAGAACCAAAAATTCGAAGACATGTGACATCCACCAATCCGCACTGGGCCCGCGTGGTGGATCATGGCCCATTCCCTCTCCTAGAGAGAGGAGGCCCTGCAGTGGGAACATTAAAAGGCTGATGATGACTAAATTATCACAGAGTACTGAATTATTTAAAAATGTCAAAAATTTAAAGTAATGTCATAAAAATAAATAAAATGGACAATAAATTAAAATGTCAGAAATTAAAAATAAATGTTAATAAAAATAAAATGTTAAAATTTAAAATTGATAATAATTTAAAAAGTAAATTGAAATAAAGTCCATTCATTACAGCCAGATTGTTATTTGTTAGTAAGATCTTAAAACACTATGTTAGTAATTAACAACTAAAAATGACTTAGTCCTCTGGGTAAGGTTCCACACCAGAGGACAGTCAAACTTACAGGCTATTATTTTTTTTTTTCAGGATATTTGCTTAAAATAAGAAAGTAAAAACAGTTCCCTAGTATGTACTATTTCAGAATACGGTGGTTGTTACTGTTAAGCCGATTGAGCGAGAGGAAGTAACAAACATACACACAAACCGATAAACTTTTATCTTTATAAGTGTCCAGTGGCGTAACTGTAGGATGGCAAGGCTGGCAAAATGCCACGGGCCCGCGTATGACGGGGCCCCCAGTCTCAAAAGCCATGGGCTCAGAACAAGTAACCCATAATGACTTTTATCTACATCTACACTTCTACACTATATAATAAAGAGGTAAAGTTTGTTTTTTTGTTAGTTTGTTTTTTTGTTTGTAGGGGGTAATCTCTGGAACTACTGGTCCGATTGGAAAAATTTTAGTAACAATAGAAAGCTGTTTTACTCCTGAGTGACATAGGCTATATTTTACGCGGGCGAAGCCGCTGACAAAAACTAGTTAGGTATACAGTCAAACACAATGAGATGATTTTAGGGCTCCATTAAATAAAATTTCCGGCGGGTAATATAGTTACGCCACTGTAAGTGTCGTTCGCTTCTTTCTACGAAGCAGTAATGTAGTGTTACTTTACTAATATTACTTTAATGTTAGCAAAAGAAGAGGCCACACGCGTGAAAGAACGAAAGTCCTCACCCTTAGCCGCCTAGATTCTGATCCTGCTTACGTAGGGACTCTGCAAAAGGGTCGAAGCCTACTGCGGGCCAGGGTCTCTTTCTGAAAGCTTGGCCCACTGTGGCCACTGGGGCTGGGGCGAAAGGCAACGAAGGAACAGGGTGGGGTGTTTAGTTAGTAAAGGTTTGACTCTGTTCCTGCTGCGCTCAAGAGCTGGATACGTCATTGGATGATTTTTGCCTACCAAAAACGACTACTAGCCACTCTACCTTGGCTAGTAATGTTTGTGGGCGTGGGTTTGCAGACATCGAGCAAGGGTAGCTCAACGTTCGGCCGTCCAGTAGTTGACCAGACCGATTCATCAACAGCGCGTAGTGATTCACGCACTCCAAAAAAAGATTTTAGCAAGCCGTAGGGGCCCAGCAGGGCCGATGCCCGCCAGCTAAGACCAATGGAGAAACCTATAGTCCTAAAACACAAGGGGCAACTTAAGGACACAGGTGTCGTTTTAGTCAGTAAAAGTGTGTTACGTCCTGATGATTTTCCACCTTATTCTTCTTCTTTTCGAGTCGATGATAAACTCTTTAAACCGTTGGGGCCCAGTAGGTGGCTACATTAACAGCAGCATCGGTGGCACTCAATAAATCCTCCATAGTGCAGGTGTATGGGCACTTGGGGCACTCCAGTAAGTGGCTCACATTTTCCTCCTTAAAAGAGCTTTATAACTTAATGCTATATCGGTAACATACTAACATATTAATTTCTTTGAAAACACGACATAATATCTCGGATAGCTGTCTTCATTATTTATTGAGAACGGCTTAAGTAAAGACATTATATGTTGAAAGAAAATGTCGTGAGGTAATCAGAATTAATGGTCTGAAATTGCCAATACGCACTCACTGAGCAAGCGTTGTGATTAATGCTTAAAGAGTAGGAAACGTATTGCCTAATGCTTTAAACAGAAGGGCTACATAATCTACACTAATATAATAAAGAGGTAAAGTTTGTTTTTTTTTTAATTTTTTTGTTTGCAGGAGGTAATCTCTGGAACTACTGGTCCGATTGGAAAAAAATTAGCAACGATAGAAAGCTGCTTTACTTCTGAGTGACATAGGCTATATTTTATGTACGCGGGCGAAGCCGCGGACAAAAGAAGAAAGAAAGAAAGAAAAAACGTTTATTTGTGCGAGAGTATAGCATACAATAAAAAACAAAAACAACTAAATAGGTAATAATACAAAAAAAAAATAATAATAATAATGCAACACACCCGCACAAAACGGCTGGTGCTCAGCAAAAGCTGGGGCTCATGTGTAAAACAGAGCCACAGCGCTGATTTTCAGCACCAGCCGAATTCGACGGCAGACGCTGCCCGACTACGTAACTTATTTAAATATACTAATAAACAAAATAAAAACAAATAACTTTTTTTGACATACATAAAATCAAAAAGAAAAAGTACAAAATTACAAAAAAAAAACACACTTAAAAACTTAAAACATAAAATAGTCGATTTAAATCGATCGTATATCGATCGATTTAAAGACATTTAGTCTGTGGCACAACACATTACATTATGGTAACAAAAACAAAATGGTGACGATTTAGAGTGCCAAGAGAATTCAAAAGCTAGTAATATATAATATATAGTAATACTAGAGACCAGCCCCAGCTTTGCACGGGTACTAATATTAAATTTATTATGCATGTATTATACACATAAACCTTTCTCTAAAATCACTATATCTATTTAAAAAAACCGCGTCAAAATCCGTTGCGTACTTTTACAGATCTTTGGGGGATAGGGACTAAGCAACTTTGTTTTATACTATGTAATGATAATACTCTACAATTTGTGTGTTTTGAGTACTAAACATCACAAAAATTTTTGTCCAGGGTGGGAATCGAACCCACGAACTCCGGCATAGCAGTCAGGGTCACTAACTACTAGACTGACTGGCTAGTCTACATAGAATCTTAAACCACGTTATTTCAAAACGCGATCTGAAATAGTTCCGGGACTTAACCGCCTGTTAAGGTTTAAATATAACTTGCTTATACCTAACCAAGAGATCCCTCGATTTCCGGCCACCGTAGGCGCAGGATTGCGGACGGTGAGCAATGGGTAGCTCGCCGTCCGTTGTCTGATAACAGTCCGGACCAAGCCAGTCATCGACGGTTTGCTCTGTTCCCGCGTGGCTCAAGGAGTTGTCAGCAAATGGAGAGGGCCAACTGCAGGGCCGAAGCTTACTGGGGCCCCGGTCCGGTTTCTGAAAGGAAGGTCCGGCCCTGGTATGAAGGCTAAGAAGGAATGAGATGAGTCGTTTAGTCAGTAAGAGTCTGACACTGTTTCCTGCTCGGGAATTCGTCATTAAATTGATTTTTCCCACAATAAAAAAAAAACCAAGAGGTAACAATTACCTAAGGAGGAAATAAATTGATACGTTAGTGGTCGTCTCTTTACGAGTGATCCTAAGTCGTTAATATACATAACCAAGGAAACTAGACTTGTGGACTTACATAACCTATATCGCTTGTTTAGTACCAGTCAAACTATCATATAAAGACTGTCACTAATCATTCGCACGATCAGTTGTTCTGTGTCTAGATAAAATACATTATCTATAATATGTATGTATTTAGAAATATATGTATAAGTATGTTTATCAGTTGTCTAGTACCCATAACACAAGCTCTGCTTAGCTTGGGACTAGACGGCGTTGTGTGATGATCGTCGAATATTATTATTATTACAAAAGGTGAAAAACACTCATTGGCGACCAGCGTGGAACGGGTCCTAGTTATATTTATGTATTTTAATGGTAGGTAAAAACCATCCAATGGCGAAGCCCGCCATTGGGTGGAGCGGGAAACAGAGTCAGACTCTTACTGACTAAACAACCTACCCCGTTCCTACCTTGTCTTGATCCCAGGGCCCTGGTAATACGCTTTTGCATTAACCCTTGGTCCCAGGAGGTCCTAGTTATATGGAACAACGACCTTACAAATATAATTAGAACAAACAAATTGCTAAAGGCCTTCAGTAAATCCGTCCGGATTATGCTTTTTGACATATCTGTGGTCCGGATGTTGTCTGTAGAACCGGATTTTGTGGCGCCAATCGGGAGCCTTATGACGAGATAAACACCCGTATTCACAAACGTTACTATGCGGTCACACAGTACTCGCGAGCGCACAGGGCCCCTAAGACCAATTCATAAACAATACTTGAGTGACGTCTGAAAGGCTTGCCACATGTTACGCAGTGAGAAATGCCTTACTTCGCATAGCGTTGCTACTTCACTGAGGAAAGTATTGTTTATGAATATGGGTGTTAATGTTAAGCGTGCGAGCGAGTCAGAGGGATAGAGCTATACAACGTAAAATTTTGGTCGTTTTAATCCCGTGGACGGTCGATCCGGTACATAAAATACTCTATCGATTTGTAAAAATAAAATAAAAACAAAAAAGTACTTTTTTTTTCTAAAACTGTTATTAATTTTATTCGTATACGAAACTCATTACAGTTACAGTTTTAGAAATAGGTCGTGGGTTTGATTCCCACTTAGGACAAATGTTTGTGTGATGAGCTCAATCATTTGTTCTGTGTCTGGGTGTAATTTATCTATAATAAGTATGTATTTAGAAATATATAAGCATGTTTATCAGTCGTTTAGTATTTATACCATTAGCTCTGCTTAGCTTGGGACTAGACGACGTTGTGTGACAGTTGTGGAATATATTATACTAGCTTTCTGGCAGCGGCTTCGCTCGCGTGAAAATTAGGTTTTCGCAAAAACTTTAGACACGTGTTTCAATCCGTTAGGGGGTGAATTTTGGAAAATCCTTTCTTAGTGTTCGCCTGCGACATGAAAGGAAGCCTTGTGCAAAATTTAACTCTCCTAGTCCCAGTATTTATTTATTTATACTTTATTGTACACCACATTATAATAAAATAGGACAAACATTATTAAAAAAAATAAGGGTACAATGGGCGGTCTTATCGCACAAGGCAATTTCTTACAGACAACCTTTGGATGGACTGCGTGAAAGGAGATAGATCTAGGGTTGTCAGTGTACAATTTATTATAAGAAAAAAAAAATACTAATAACATATCAAAACACGAATACATACATACAATAAAGATAATATACTAATATATATCAAATATATAATTGAGACAGGAAAAGAAAAATCAAAGTGAAAGGTAATGCTCCTTCACCAATTTTTTAAACGTTGGAAGCGTTTGATTAGTATATTCAGCTGCGCGTTGATATGTCCGTCAGTCAGTTTCTACTTAAAATAAATATATAATATATAGCGACCGGCCCCGGCTTCGCCCGGATGCAGTGGTGATATTACATAAATTATGTATTATACATATAAATCTTCCTCTTCAATCACTCTATCTATTGAAAAAAAAACCACATCAAAATCGGTTGCGTAGTTTTAAAGATTGAAGCATACATAGGGACAGACAGCGACTTTGTTTTATACTATGTAATGTTATATAGATAGATTATTACTTCTAGAATGATTTTTTGTTTTCCGCCGATTGTCGGGTTTATTTTTCCACCTCCGTGTCGTCATAGAATCATGCCGTTAGAAGTGGGTCGGATCCGTGACAGGGACGGTACTGCAGCACCATCTTACTTTCATCGGGTGACCTCACGACGTGACCCAGGGTACTAGACCTCAGTTACGACACAGGGTAAATAGAATATATCTTTAGTACAGATTCGATGCTTTCTTTTTAGTCTTGGACTAATGAGTGGTATAAGATTTAGTTGAATTAATCATACCTCGTATAATCTTCTCAGCATATTTATTTGGAACGAGCATGCCATTACCATGGCATTACCCTTTCGACTACTGTAATTACAGAAACAATTAAAAGAAAATAGGTGAGTAGACATGTGTGTCCTCTTGGGGCTAAGTGATTTAAAGTTGAAACAAAGGGCGTCCAAGACGAAAGAGTGTGTGTATGTTTGTTACTTCTTCATGCTGAAACTGCTGCTACGATTTGGATAATACGGCGTCCGGGTAGATCACGATGTGAATAGCATATACCTACTATGCTTTTTATCCCGGGATTATGTGTCTTTTGTGTCTATTTTCTACTTTTACGCGAATAAACCTGATGGTAATAGCTAGTTACATAAATGTATGTAAATACTGTTTTGTTTTTTGGAGAAAAAGGGACTGTCAGACTTTTACTGAATGAAATAAAAAATATATTGTCCGTAACTACCTGTATATACTAATATTTACATAACTATACATATTAAAACAATCAACTCTTACTTAGAGAAACAGTAAAACGACAATTTATTATTAAAATTTTAGCTCTTCGCTAAGTTAGAGAGTTATGTAAATGTTTTTAGTGTATAATTGTGTACATTTATGTTATTATCACAATGTATTCGCAATTTTAATAGCTAATGCTGATTGCAGATATAGTTGTCAAAAAATAAAAGGCTCGTTATGACATTTATGTTTTGACTATCTTTTCCGTTATAGTGTAGCTAGTACTGAAATAGTCCCCGGGTGTCACCACTGTGGAACGCCCGGAGCGCACGGTAGAGGTGTGTCCCGCCTGGGAAGAGCATCACCGTGTTCTCGTGGGGGCGTTCGGAGGAGGCGATCTCTCGTGCCGGGCCTTGGTAGAGGCCATGGTCCTGAGCGGGAAGGAATGACAGGCAGTCGCCTCCTCATAGGAAGCAGTAATGCTACCATAAGAGGAGGCCGACCGCATCGGTAACCGCCCGGACCGAGCCCAAGTCGTCGACGGCGCGCACTGTTCCCACGCGCTTCAAGCAGTTGTCAGCAACTTAGGAGCCCTGCAGAGTCGAAGCCTTCTGTGGCCAGGGCCCTGGAACTAAGCCAAGAAGGAACGGTGGGTCGTTTATTCAGTAGAAGTCTGATACTGTCTTCCGCTCCTCTTAAGGTCGGGATTTGTCAGTCGATGATTTTTCCCACCATAAAAAAAGTACTGAAATAGTTAAAATAGCTACTACACCGGAGTACCGGACTCCTAATTATTATTTCTTTCAGTTTCGGTTCAAGTTATATTCTACGGTCTTTCTCAAATGTCAAAGCGGGTTTTTTTTTTATTGGTTATAGGTTTGCGCTTGACCGCTATCTCACCTGATGGAAAGCGACGATGGAGCGCGCTTACCTAGAAGTAACCTATTCACTCTTGACTTAAAGATACCCGGATTGTAGCTATCAGGAAACACCGAGTCCGGCAAGGAATTCCACTCCTTGGCTGTACGCATAATGAATGTGTTCCCAAAACGTTTTTTATTTTTTAAAGAGTTTACAATAAGGAAAATCTAAAAAAAACCATAAGGTATTGTGTACTTTTACCACGGTAAATCTAGTACCTCCTTTGGAATTAACTTCAACTTTCGTGCAGATGAAACCGCTGGATAAAGCTAGTTAAACTATAACTTACCGCATTTAACTGTAATTACCTATAATCTTTTGTGTGTGACGTACTCGTAATCATTACCTGTAATTAAAAGAAAGTGAATAATTAGATATACATATCATTATGTACATACCATTTTTGATGATTTTTTTGGGAGCAGTGGTGGCCGTGTGGTAAAGGCCCTAACTTACGTGCTGTAGGTCGCAGGTTCAAACCCAGCCAGGCGCATTGCTTTGTGTACGTGTGTGACATCCATCAACCCGCACTGGGCCCGCGTGGTGGATTACGGCCCATTTCCCTCTCTTAGAGAGGAGGCCTGTGTCCCTGCAGTGGAAACATTAAAAGGCTGATGATGATCATTATGTATCTAGTAATGATAATGTTCTTTTAACATGTTTCGATCACAGTAGACATTCTCAACCAAGATTAGTCAAGTATGCAAAAGTAAGAAAGATTGAATGGTCTGTCATACTAATTAATATTAAGGCCCCTGGAAATCCTAAGATATGAATTAGATTAGACCAGGCCGTGTCCGGGTTTTTTTATGCTGGGAAAAATCATCTAATGACGAATCCCGCCCTTGGGCGGAGCGGGAAACAGTGTCAGACTCTTACTGACTAAACGACCCACCCCTTTCCTTCTTAGCCTTCATACTAGGGTCGGACCTTCCTTTCAGAAGCCGGACCAAGCCTGTCGTCGACGGCGCGCTCAGTAGCCTAATTCTCGTAATAAAAACCGTAGCGATATCGTAGCGACTTTGACATTTTCGTATTCCCATCCATCAATCGAGTTTGAACGAAACCGATTTTGAACTCGTTCGAGAGTCGTTGAAGCGTATTCAGCTATTTCAATAGTCTTTCAATCGTTGTCGTATAGGACGTCAACGGCTAAACGTCAAATATTGTGGTTCAAATATCGTGAATACCGATTTTGGATAGGACTACGATCGAACGACAATGAAATTGGGATTGTTTAATTTTACGTGAATTGGGGCACTGTTCCCGCGCGCCTCAAGGAGTTGTCAGCAAATGAAAAGGTCCAACTGCAGGCCGTGTCCGGGTGTGCCGTGTACGTGGCCTGGACGGGACACGGATTTAAAACGATACATGCACTTTAATTTTTTTTCGTCAGTTGAGACCGGTCATCTCTTGGCTGCTAGGCGCTTATTGTAATTCTTTTTTTTATTATTATTTTACTTTTTGTTAAATACCGCTACATCGTGCTCGCATAATAGAAGCAACATAAATGTAACCAAGTAATATGTAAATATAAATTTGATGCAAAACAGTGCCCATGGAGTTTCTTGCACGTTCTTCTCCATAGGAGTCTACGCCTTGGAACGTGCAAATTAGCTTCAATTTTGCCATTTCAAAAGGGCCTGTAAATGGTCTATTTGAAATTAATGATTTTGAGTTTGAGTTTAAGCAACGCGTTTAACACCCGGTGTAACATTTATTATTATTTATTTAGTCCAGCCTAATAGCCATTAGCACTAAATTAAACCCATAAACTTCCTAATAATATTGTCTTCCATTCATCAGCAAACCAATCAATTCCAGGATTGGTCTCCACTACTCTCCACGAGCACGTTGGGTATTGTTAGCGATGTTAGCAGACGTGCGCATAAATAATTTATGCTTTCGAAAGCGCTTGTTATTATATGGAACAAATAATTCAATCAATGTAACCATTAATAATTTTATAGGCTGTTGTAATTTGCTCAACAGTCCGCTTTTAATGAGTTGCTATTCAAGCGTCCTAGGATAAATTGAGTGGTAGTACAGTACGGCCGTCGGAGCGCTTGAAACTCGTACACAAATAAATGTTAAAAAAAACAATGCCAATAATAGTTTTTAACAGCAATAACAACTGCAAATAGCATTCATTGGTTTAAACCTCTTATTTGTTACTTGTTTTCAAGCGCTTAAATTTTCAGACCCTAACTTCAGGCAGCCCAAGATTCGACGGCCGTACTGTACTTAATATAATCGTGCAGCATGGACGGACTCAGTCCCGGCCCGGCCCTGACACGGACCACTTTAATATAATTCATCCCTAAGACTTGATGCGTCGACACCAATGACGTAGGTAATACGTAGTTCCACGGTAAAGGTATAGTTCGTTTTTTAATTCTAGACTACGATTTGACAAATAAAAATGTCAAACTCCAGAAAATTGGGAACATATTTCTAGAGTGTGACATTCTGAGTTGTCAAATCGTAGTCTAGAACTAAAAGGTAAACGTAGGTAAAATTACTTATTACGTTCTTATGATACACGTGTAAAATAATAACAAAGATATCATTCCTCATTCCTATTATCATATTGATAAATATGGGAAATACCTATGGATCTATAATATAAGTCTAAAATCTAAATTACTGATAAGGGTTTACGTAATTTTAAGTACCTACGTAAAATGTGTCATTTTCACACGGTACCAAAGTTCTAAACGATCTTTTGTCTTGCCCCAGATTTTTTTTAAGGGTATCTGTTAAGGCGTAGAATCCCTTGAACATTTGCCCGGAATTAAATGCATACACACTCACGTACTATGTGTTCCAAATCAGAATAGGATGGATTGCTAGACTGTGACATCATGCCGTACTGTCAGATCGATGAAATTTTGACAAAATTTAAGAACTCGGAGATGAGTAAAATTAAAGAACTGAATTTTAATTTTTTTTTTTTTTGTTCACAGTTCAAATAAATTATTTTTTTCGTAAATGAATTAGAAATTTAAAAATTGCATGCCTCGATTTGACAGTAAATCGTGACGTCACAACATGGGAATCGATCCTATTCTCATTTGGAACGTATTGTAAGGATGTTCAGATGGTGAACGAATATCTGTATTTAATTCCGGTCATCTGCGCCCGGATAGAGACCGAAAAAAAATTTGGTAAATGATAAATGAAATGAATGATAAATGATATTTATTTTTGTAAATAGGTTTTTCACAACACTTTTACACGTCATTTTTGTTTTTTTTTTTTTTTTTTGTCAGTTTAAACTAGATGAGTCCGGTGTTTCCTAGCTGACTACCCTGAGAAGAAACACCGAAACAAACTCAGGGGTCAAAGTCTCTTTTAAAGTCCATACAGTAATAGTCAAATCTTATGAGAACAATGCAGATTAGCGTCTGAGATGGTCTTTTGAGGAAAGAACCATACAGATTTGAGTGGACCTGTCCAGTCAGTGCAAGCATTTGTCAGTATTCGTATAGCTCAACTTAGGAAAACTCAACTTAGGTAGAGTAGTGTAGAGTAGGATAGAGTAGGGTAGGGTAGTGTAGGGTAGAGAAAGGCAGAGTAGGATAGAGTAGGGTAGAATAGGGAAGAGTAGGGTAGACTAGAGTGGAGTAGAGTAAAATAATCAGTTAACGTGAGCGCAGCTGCGGGCAAAAGCTAGTAACTGAATAAAATTAATGGGTCTCAGAACACTCGTATTATAAATACTAACCTTCATCTCTTTCCGTTTCCAAGAATAAAGTACTGATGCTTCATTAAAATTTTATTTACAATATGACACATAGGTTTATGAATGAATTGAGTTACGTCAC
This sequence comes from Mythimna loreyi, assembly GCA_029852875.1. Classification (NCBI taxonomy): domain Eukaryota; kingdom Metazoa; phylum Arthropoda; class Insecta; order Lepidoptera; family Noctuidae; genus Mythimna; species Mythimna loreyi. The sequence goes on from CM056780.1 coordinate 3,951,293, forward strand.
CAAGCTTGGCTTCTGAAGGTTTAATTCGAGGTTAAATTATTTATGAAGGCATTGTGTATTGATCGCTTTGTATGAAGATCAATGTTATATCACCTGTGTAAATTATATGATTGTTACCTTGGAATATGATGTGTAGGCATGGGTACAATCTATAGTAATTAAAAATGTATAGCCCCCCTAGCTAGGGTTACCATACGGAAATACAGGGATGCCTATCTATGGTACTTAAAATGCCAGAAATTTCATAAAAATGCCTATCTAAAGCAAAACGCTGTAGGTAATAAGTAGAAGCCAACAGATAAAGAATTAGGAAGGATATTTACTACTGATGTCAGAGGACATTTTTTTTAATAGTTCAGTTTCTTTTCTAATTAATAATAATGCGAAGAAGAGATGGATGGATTGTGTGAGAAGTGATATGAAAGAAAAGGGATTTAGTGATAGTGTGACGGGTGACAGGACAGAGTGGAAGAAAAAAACATGTTGCGCCGACCCCAAGTAATATGGGATAAGGGTAGGATGATGATGATGAATAATGCGGGCGTGAAATGTAAAAATGCCTGTCTCAGACCAATACCGGCCGCACGCCTATCTAAACCTTAAAATACCTGTCAAATGATGCAAACGCCTGTCTTATGGTAACCTACCCTAGCCAAGTTACCATCGTTTTGTGACGTGTCTCTTTCTACAATTGAATCGCCTCAACGTTACTATTAATCTAAAACAAGCAACTGACTGACTGACTGACATATCAACACACAGCCGAAACTATTGGGACTAGGAGAGTGAAATTTTACACAAGGCTTCCTTTTATGACGTGGGCGAACACTAAGAAAGGGTTTTTCAAAATTCAGCTCCTAAAAGGATGTAATGGGTGTCTAACTCTGTATGGACAACCCGACTTTCACGCGGGCGAAGCCGCTGGCAGAAGGCTAGTTATATTTATTTATTTTTTTTTATTTATTTATTTAAAACTTCATGCACATAAAAGTACAAAGGCGGACTTAATGCCTAAGGCATTTTCTACCAGTCAACCTTTGGGTGATGCAGAGAATCATGATGGCAGGTGCAATAAAAAGAGAGAAAAAAAAAACATGTGAATTAAAAAAAAAAAAAAATGAATCATATATACAATAAAATATATAATATAAACACAATCTTATAAACTAAATATATAACTATATATATAAATACTCAAAGAATTCATCTAGATCGACCAACAGAGAAACATTACCGTTGTGATGATACTACTGCCAACTTCTTACGAATATGCTCGCGAACCTCAATCCTGAATTTTAATCGGTTTTTAGCCATCCTAATCTCCTGGGGGAGCGCATTCCATAGAGAAATAGCCTGAACAAAGAAGGAACAGTGAAGGAAGTCAGTGTGATGAGTGGGACATAGAAGAAGACGGTTATGAGATGAGCGAAGATTTTTGTTGTGGTTAGCGCAAATGTATTTAAAATGAGAGGCTAAATAACGAGGGGTATTAGGTGAATCGAGAAATGAAAACAAAGTAGTGAGCGCCCTTTGCTCTCTGCGTTGACGTATGGGCAACCACTTTAGAAGCAATCGATGAGAAGAGACATGATCATATTTACGCAGATTGAAAACAAATCGAATGCAGTAATTTAGAAGACGGTCAAGTTTATTGAGGAGATCTGCATTCAGGTCATAGTAACACACGTCGCCATAATCGATGATAGGAAAAATTAGGGTCTGTACAAGCATTGCTTTCGTGTTCGAGGGTAAAAAGTGCTTAAAACGATATAGAGCCCGCAGCGCTCCCGTAACCCTCTGGCTAACACTAGCAACTTGAGTTCGCCAGCTCAGGGTATTATCAATACGCAACCCCAGGTCCTTCACGTCACTACTGAAAGGAACGATAGTACCGTCGAACAGTACAGGTGGCAAGGTTGCAGCATCTACTTTGGCGACGCTTCGAGAACTCCCAATGATAATCGCCTGACATTTATTGGGGTTTACTGCAACACCAAATCTATCAGACCAAGTTTTAATAGCCATCAAATCCCTGTTTATCCTTTCAATTGCGTCAGATACTTCATCGATGCCCCCCTGACAGTACAATTGCAGGTCATCTGCATACAGATGATACGCACACTGAAGCACGGAAGTAATGAGATTAATAAAAATAGAGAATAGAAGAGGAGAAAGAATGCCGCCTTGTGGAACGCCAGTTTTCAGATCACACCAGCGAGAAGAAGTGTCACCAACGCGAACCGACTGCTGACGTTCCTGAAGATAGGAAGTGAACCATTCCAGTGCTTCGGGAGAGACCATCACATAGGACAGAATGGCTAACAGGATGTCGTGACTGACAGTATTGAAGGCATTCGAAAAATCGACCAGCACTAATACAGTGACTTTGGTGTCCTCCAGTCCTGCCCTTATATCGCCAGTCACTTTAAGGAGGGCGGAAACAGTACTGTGCCCCGGCCTGAACCCAGACTGTAGAGGACTAATCAGTGAATTACGGTGTATAAAATTAGTCAGTTGTTTGTGGGCACAGGCCTCAAGCACTTTGGATAGGAAAGGAAGGATTGATATTGGGCGGAAGTGGGTTGGAAGAGTAGGATTTGGAACTTTGGGAAGTGGACGTACGTAGGCTTTTCGCCACAAAGAGGGGAAAACACCAGAAAATAAGGAGAAGTTTATAATGTGAGTAATTGCGGGTAGAAGTTCATCAAGAATGGTTATGATCATACCACGAGTGATATTATCACATCCCACGGCTTTTGATTTAATGGAGAGAATGATCTTTCTAATCTCTCCCGGTTCAACTGGAACGAAAAGAAAATGACTAATATGAGGACGCGTTAGACCAGAAATAAGAGACAGAGTTTTTTGTTTGGTTAGCGGATCCATAGTGGGTACAGTGGAGAAATGTCGGTTGAGATCCTCTAAGTCGATAGAGTTTGGAAGGTCCAAATGTCGCGGTTTGCCGATACCCAGTGTTCCAAGGAACTTCCAAATATCTGCAGAAGAAGAAGAAGAAATATTTTCTAGAATGTGGCGGCGTTTAGCATTGCGTATCATCTGGTTACATTTGTTCCTTGATGCCTTAAAAAGTGCCCAGTTCTCATCAGTACGATCCCTCCTGTATCGACGGAACGCACGGTCCCTGCGTCGCATGGCCATCTGTATTGCCTTCGTCATCCAGGGTGCGGGAGGACGTTTCAATTTCACTTTCTTGACTGGAGCATGTATGTTATACAGGTTGGTCACTATGTCATTAAATATCAAAACCTTATCATCAATTGTAGTGGCCTCCCTCATAACTTCCCAATCAACTACAATTGCATCCCTCTTGAGGTTTTCGACATCCATCCGCGCAAAACAACGCCTGTACAAAACCCTGGGTTTAGGTTTCGGAGGTTTCAGGATATAGGAAAGGAAAATCAAATCGTGATGAGAGAAACCAGGAGCGTCATGTTGACCATGGGAGGATACTAGGGAAGGATTTGAGGTGAGGATAAGGTCCAGCCAGGTGTCATCGCCTGCAGTGTTATGGTGCGTTGGTTGAAGTGGCAACACATGCAGACTAGCTGATTCAATTAGGTGGAGCAACTTCCGGGATCGAGAGGAATTTTGGGCAAGGAGGTTTGTGTTGAAATCACCCATTATGATGTGGTGTGCATACTCTGAACCCAAAGATTCAAGAACTGATTCGAATTCAGTGAAGTAATCAACAGTGGGGGGACAGTAAACAACACCAATGATGACTTTGGCTCCTTTGACGCATACTTCTAGGAAAATAAACTCAGCAGAGGCAGAATAGTTCGAAGAGGAAGAAGCAAGGATTTTGTACGGAAAATCGCTGCGAAGGTATATGGCCACACCACCCCCTCCCTTACCAATTCGATCATTTCGTATAAGTACGAAACCAGTGAGAGGATAAGTGGTGGACAGAAGATGCGGTTTGAGCCAAGTTTCAGAGATTAGGATGGCGTGAATGTTGCTATTGTTAAATGCGTCATACAGCTCACTGTAATGACTGGCAATGCTTTGAGCGTTGATATGGCAGATGTTCAACAACCGACTAGATTCGCCATTGAAGTTACGCTGCAAAAAGTCACCAAGAGTGTCACCGATTGAACAAAAACTTGAGTCGCTTGAAGAAGCAGTAGTTTCATTTGCTGAAAAGTAAGTTTCACTATCTGACATAAATAAATAATTATTACATATATATATATATATAAAGTATGCTACCTCTTAGAATAAAAGGATCTTACTGCACCACCCGCCAGCCACAGATTAAACAAACATATTCAACAATTAACAAACACAGTAGAAAACTAAACAACACAAAAGCAAACATAGTAACAAAATATAAAACCAGAATTCCCAAGTAGAAAACTAAAATAAAGGACAAAACAAACATTTATTGTTTAAAAATATAGTGGCACACCCAACCACAAAATAAATACTATATGAGAAACAAAACAATAAAAAGAAAAGTGCATTAATTCCTTAGAATCCTTCTCAAAGTTTCTGAACGAATGTAACACCGTCAAATGTCAGTTTGACTTTGACAAGGAGAAAGTACAAAACAATAACAAAAATGAGATTGAGGGTGTTAAGTGAACTTACAGAATTATTAGGTATATTACTACAATTACGTAACCAGAACCCAGAGCTGATAATAGTGGGGCACTTAGAAAAAGAAGAAGTAATAAAGTAAATGGGAAAACTACAGAACGGTTAGTACAGATTGTAAACAAATGAAATTGAAGAAAAGAATCACAAAACAAAAAGGACAAAGTTATATTACTATTTACTTTTTGCTTTCAGGTTCCCTGCAGCATCCATACTTCTTCCGCTCCCAGCCGGAGTTGGAGCCGCCGCCTTAGGGTATTTGGAGATCAGGGGCTTGAGCTCCTCAGTGGACGTGATCTTGTGCCGGACGCCGTCAGGGGCCTTTATACAAATAACACCATCTTGTGTCCAACACGCCCGCATCCCGAAATGCTCCCGCGCCTTACCGAAGACGAACTGCCTGGGCCGGGTCAAGAACTCCTTTATTGAAACCTTGGAGCCCTTCAATCCCGTCTTCGCCTTCCAAACCATAACTTTGACATCTACGCTGGTGAACCTGACAAGAATCGGTCTATGATGCTCGTTGCTGGGGGCTCCAAGCCTGTGACAGGCTTTAATTGAAGAAACGTGAAGATTCTTGAGGGCAAGTTTGGTATTCAGTGTATCCACGACCAGTGCTGCGCAATCCTCATTCTCCTTCTCGACAAGTCCCTGAAAAACCAGTGCCTTCCGCCGGTGCCTCATCTCCATGTTATCAACTTGCTTGGCACAATCATTGATCTGGCTCCGGAGCAGGCCCAGCATGGAGAATATGAGTTCCCGAAATGCACGAAACTCTTCAGCAATCTTTGCCACGGTGTTTGACTTGGCAGGCCCGGCGCACTGGATTTGTCCCTCCAGTTCAGTCATCTTCTTCATGAAACTCTCCTCCAGGGCCTTTTGTGCAGCTAGGACATCAGCGTACTGAGACATTGCAGTGTTTTGTGTAGTTTTTTAATGCTGACTCAATGTTGTGACAGTTAGTGATCAGCTGGCAGGTGATGCTTGTGAGGTGTAAATATCACATATAATGAACCACAAACGTGAGTACTTGATATTTGTACAGTTGGAAATTGATTGCTGTGGTAAACTTATAACTTAATTACTGATTTCCAATATTAATATTTAAATAAAAAATTTCAAAAAATTCGAACGTCTATACTTTTTAACACCTACCCGCGAAAAAAACATATATGGGTGATTCTACGATAAGACGTCCCAGCTTCTTAGAGGATGCGGCCAAGGAGAAAAGTTGGAGTTTTTACACGAAACCTTTATATTATGGTTTTTACCCTCTTTATTTACCTTTTCACATAAGGGCAAGTCACTTAATATATTTTTTATTGCTTTTTCGAAGACCAGGGTAAATACATTGGGCAGGGGAGAGACATCTGGACTAGGGTAGATACTTATTTAACCAGGGGAGAGAATTTGGCACGAAAATATAAAAATGCAGGATGTAGCGATGATCATTGTAGAAACGCCTACATTTCATTCTGTCATTTTGAATGATGTGAAGTTGGCTAATAAATTTGTTGAAATGAAATTGTTCCCATTCATTTGATTAGTTGTTTACTAGCGTTAACGATTGTAGATTATTACAGTCTACAGATTACGTCTACTTTTAGATTATAATAGGGAGACTGGTATTTAGTGACTTATACTAAATACAGAGGGAGGCCGAAGAAGAGATGGATGGATTGTGTGAGAAGTGATATGAAAGAAAAGAGAGTTAGTGATAGTGTGACGGGTGACAGGACAGAGTGGAAGAAAAAAACATGTTGCGCCGACCCCAAGTAATATGGGATAAGGGTAGGATGATGACTAAAATTTTAACAACTTTTACTATGGGACAAAATTGGCAAGTTTAGTACATTTTGAACAGTTCATCATTAACCTTTTAATGTTCTACTGCTGGGACACAGGCCTCCTCTCTAAGATAGGGAAAGGGCCAAAATCCACCACGCGGGCTCAGTGCGGATTGGAGGATGTCACATGTCATCGAATTTTTGGTTCTAGGACTTACCGGTTTCCTCATGATGTTTTCCTTTACCGTTTTGAAAGCAGTGGTGTTGAAATTTGGTTGTTGTGTAATTTAACAGAGTAATGCGCCTGCCTAGGTTTGAACCCGCGACCTACAACTCGTAATTCGGAGCCGTTACTACTCGACCACCACTGCTATCACTGCTCGCTTTTAAACAGTATAGCGAACTAAATGTACTGACCAGTCGATGTGGTTACACAATAAAGGTTTTTTGTTATCATGACTACAAACACGTGTTTAAGTATTAGTCATTAATTACTAGTCACCCTAAGTCATTTTTTTTGTTAGCCTGTTCTGTTCCACTCCTGGGCAAAGGCCTCCCTCCACTCCTTCCATCCATCGCGGTCTCGCGCTTCCTCTTGCCAGTTCGGAATGAAACTGTCTAGCTCATCGCGCCATCTCCTTCGTGGTCTACCGCGACCCCGTCGCACTGTCTCAGGGCACCAACTTTGTGTTACTTTGGCCCACAGTTTGTCGGGCATGCGGCAGACGTGTCCTGCCCAGTCCCATTTCAGCTGGGCAGCCTAAGTCATATTAAATATTAATTAATACGTACCTATTTAAGTTATAAACTTTATGTTAAAACTCATAAAATAGACACGGTAATTAACACTTGCACTGTAGAGTTGTAAATGTCGCGATGCAACTGCACTTCCGGACATTTACGGTCATTACGAGGAACGAGGAAGAGAAAGACTTTCCTGAGTATGAGTATTTACTTTAAATTTTTTTTTATAATATCCTCTTTCTGTCTCTGAAATGACTTTTTAAACTCTTGAACCCCAAAAAAATAGTGTCAGTAACAGTTTTTAACTGCAAATTGCATTTATTTGTTTATACCATTTATTTGTGTACGAGTTTTCAAGCGCTAAAATTCGCAGAGTCTAACGTCAGACTCCCCAAGATCCGACGGCCGTACTGTAATAAATAATTGTAGGGTATCCTTCGAGCGCGAATCGAAGTCGGCCAGTATTTTTTTACCATAAGAGGCTTGACGAAATTTTATTTCAACACACCGACGTAAGTGTTACCAATATCCTTTAAAAATAAAGTAAATAAGAACCAGCAAGAAAACCTACTCATTACATAAGATTCTTACATAATCGCTTGAGAGGTGACATAGTTGACACAGATGTAAGTCTACACTTGTAAGTCTAAAGCTTGGCTGCAGACCAAGGGCTTTGCTAAGTCACTTTTACAATAGTTTGGTTAACGTCGAACGCTTGGAATGAACTACGCCTTAAATTCTTTTGTTCTGACCACGTGCCTAAGCGTTGACATAAACTCAGAACAAAAAGAAATTGTGGGCTTGATCAACTCCAGGGTTGATGCGCAGGCGTTACACCGGGGCTCTAGGCCTAAGGCAAGAAAGGAACGGGGTTGGTTGTTTAGTCAGTAAGAGTCTGACACTGTTTCCTGCTCGGGCGGCATTCGTCATTCGATGATTTTACCTACCATAGAAAAACCCCGTATGTAGCAAGCCTAACTAGTGCAGCTTAGTTCTTGGCGTGCCACCAGCTTCAGGCATGCCAAGATGATTGGCACATCGATAGTCGATACACTGCAGTAAATGCAATATTATGCACGCGACGTAGGTGCTGTTATTACGATATTTCTACAGTATCAAGGTTTGGTTACTTAAACAGTTTTACTACCTATATTGTAGGTATTCACATTAGTGAGGTAAAAATCCCACACTCCTCGGACTTATCCCCAAGGTCCGGGCGCCTTTTGAAGGTGTCCCCTCGAGAACAAAAAAAAAGGTATTTACGAATTGTAGGTCCCAGTTTTAAACCCGGGTGCATTACTTTTTGTAATTTATTTCATCACCACTGCTCTCAAAACGGTGAAGGAAAATATCGTGAGAACCAAAAATTCTAAGACATGTGACATCTACCAATTCGCACTAGGCCAGCGTGGTGGGTTATGGCCCATTCCCTCTCCTAGAGAGGAGGCCTGTGTCTCAGCAGTGGGAACATTAACGCGAGCTTCCTAAGGTGTTGTTGTTTTATTATTATTCCATTTATTTATTCTGTATTTAACGTATTTTTTAATATTTCTTACAAAAAAAAAGTTAAAAAAAATATAAATATAAAAAATAGTACCCCACTGGTATCGGGAACAGGGTCCAAGCTACCGGCGGTCAGGGCTCCAGAGAAAGGAACCCCCTGACAATACGAGCCGTGACCAGGAGTACCTACCGTTTATTATTATTTTGTAATCTAATTTAATAAAGAGGTAAAGTTTGTTTTTTTGTTTGTAGGAGGTAATCTCTGGAACTACTGGTCCGATTTTCGATTTACTCCTGAGTGACAAAGGCTATATTTTGTGTACGCGGGCGAAACCGATGACAAAAGCTAGTACTGTAATATAATAATGACTCTTTGCAAGTGCTGGTTTCGACTGTTAATGCAGACAGTAAAAATCCATAAAGTAAACCGCTTTAAAACTACAAAGAATAAGTTATTACATAAATCATTTTTATGCAAATGTGTGATTACTAAAATTAACCAACATAATATGTATGTAATAAAAACGTTTTTCCTTGATAGAGAAATCTTAAATCACACTGCAAGCAAAATTAATAGTCATTGGAGGTAGCGAACTATGTAGGAGGGATTACGTCATCTGTTTCTTTAACATGCAAATAAATGACTGCCATGCACTCGGTACTTTCTCCGTAAAGTCTAATTTCTCTTTTTACTGCAACACTCTTGTGTTGCATTCTTGTTGCCTTTTTTTAACGCACATGTGTTTAATGAAATGTGTTGGAATGCTTACAAATAGCCTTAATGAAAGGCACACCTTTTTTTCCTAAAATAGTGATGTTTTCTTTGGCTGTTTTTTTAAAACACCAAGTTCAGAACATTTTGACCAATTAGGCGAACAAAAACGTACTGACCAGCAGATTTTATTTTCACTATTTTAAGTTTGCTTCTACAGTAAAAGTTTTTCACAAATCATCGAGGAACTGGAACAGTTTGCCGGCTGCAGTCTTTCCGTCTGATTATAATTTAGGTGTCTTCATGACTCTTAATAAACTAGTGCGCCTCACCATCAACGATTGCATCACTGCTTACCATCAGGTGAGATCACAGTCAAGCATTAGTTTATAGCAATAAAAAAATAAATAATATCTTTATTTACCAAAAAACATACAGAGTTTGGTGTTTTAAGAAAACTTTACAGTTTATGTTAAGAAATATTGGTACACAAACATATTGTGTTTAAGTGTTGGTCTCTAATTACTAGTAAATATATATAGTAGTTGTAAGTTAAATTAATTTAGCACATTTAGTCCAATCTTCCGGCACACCAATGCTTAGCAAACGACAGACAGGACCTGATCCGAAATAGACTAGACAAATAATTGGACTATAATATCCACATCGAGTCACCAACCGGGTCCATATTTGGACCTCAAGGCGATTTGGTCCATCGCCCACATGTTGCATTTGCAATACTGGTTCTGTGATGAAAATATCAAGTCCATTCAAATATCTGGTCCAAGGCAACATTTTGTTTAACTTAAGCGGTTATATTTGTTTTTGCATTTGCTAATGAAGCTTTTAGTTTGGGTTGGGTTTCGTGGAAGTTACAAAAACGTTTTATTTTTGAGAGTCAAATAAGTGAGGGTCGTCCTTGATCTTATGTGATATGACTGACTGTAAACGATGAAAATGTTAAAAAATATATTTGATATTTATATATTATACTAGCGACCCGCCCAGCTTCGCACGAGTGCAATACTAATATATTACGCATGTATTATACTTATAAACCTTCCTCTTGAATCACTCTATCTATTAAAAAAAACCGCATCAAAATCTGTTGCGTAGTTTCAAAGATTTAAGCATACAAAGGGACATAGGGACAGAGAAAGCGACTTTGTTTTATACTATGTAGTGACTAAAACTAAGTAAATTTTTCAGTGTAGGTACTTGTAAATAATTACTGATTATAACACTAAAAAACAATAACTAAGATAATTTTTGAAAATAAATAATTCACAACAACAATTTTTTTTTCTTTTGACACTTGTGGGACAGATTCCGAAGTTCTTCAACTGACTAATTGATTTTAGGAACAAAATGCACTATGTATTTATTCTGGGCAGCACTTGGTTCAGCTCTCAAACGAAGGTTTGCAATGTCCTTTAACAAATAAAAAAAATTACATGCATATTGTGTTATTTTTTTTAATTATATATATCGCCAAACTATATCTCTCTTGTCGAGTCTGTCAGTTATAAATAATTGTATTGCAACAGATGTCTGATTTATTTATTTTGTTAAATAATGACTAAGACAGGCTAAGAATAATTTAATCATTGTAATTTCAAAGTTTGTGTACTTACCTATTATTAATTCGAACTGAACGTAGATATATTTATTTATTTACTTATTTATTACACCCTGGAGGACTTACAGCTAAAACTACATAAAAATAGAAGCCAACATAAACTACTGAAAGCCAACTACAAGTCCTCACGTATAGTGACAGACTTAAAATTGAGAAGAGCATATCAAAATTTTCACAGTGGTTACAGCTTATTAAAATTGTACAGTTTATTAAACAAGTTAATTGCAAGGATCAACTAGAAACGAGTATTAACTAGAAACCTTAGAAATATTTTTTATTATACTTCTCATTTCTACGTACTATCTACATAATGTTGTTGTTCTGAAATATATTATTTATGATTGGCGCGTGACTCATGTAGTTGTATAACAAGTTGTTATTTATTTTTGATAGTATTACCGTTGGATATATAAAAATATGTGTTACAATTATAATTATTCTTCAAACCTGGCACAATAATTCCACAGTTTCGTCATCTTTAAGCCTTTAGTAGTAATATCTAACCTTTAGTATATAATAAAACTTAATGCACACCTTAAAATATTTATATATTAAAAATAAGTGTACAATAGTCGGTCTTATACGAAAATAAACCACTCTCTACTTGAGAATTAGTACAACATGTACATTTTTAAATTTATCTAAACTAATGCTTGACTGCGATCGCTTCTGCTGGCAAGCAGTGATGCTAGCGTTGAGGCTCAGGAGTTTACTAAGAGCCTATTAATTCTAGCTTTGAAAACACCTAAATTATAATCGGGTGGGAAGAACACAGCAGGTAATTTGTTGCAATGCTTGGACGATATCTATTGAAATCATTATATTCTGAATACGGTATTGTCACTGTTCTTCCCATGTATATCTCAACAAAAGTTAGTATTCCATACATCAGTAGATAATCTTGCTGCAGGATTGTTCGAAGGAGTCATAATGATCCTGAAACAACACAACACAAACAAAAGTGCCACTGAAAAAGACAGTTGTGTCTTTGTCAGTAAAAGTCAGACACCTTTGCGCTCCATCCTAGAGCGGGAGAAGACATTGGATAATTTCCCACTTATAAAAACCCTGTCGCTCCAATCCAAAGCGCCAGAAGTCATTGGATGATTCCCTCGCTAAAAAAATCCTCTTGCTCCAACCTAGAGGGAGAGAAGTCATTCGACGATTTCTTATTTCGAAAAAAAAAACACTCTAGCTTTAATCTGGAGCGGAAGAAGTCATTGAACGATTTTCAAATATAAAAAATCCCCTCGCTCCACCCTAGAGGGCCAGGAGCGAGGAGTCATTTGATGAAAAGAAAAAAATGTGTCGTGCGAAAGTAATAAATCTGTAGAGTAACGAAAACGAGTTCACAACATTTTTTTCATATTGGCAGAACAATTCCATTCCATATTGCTAGTGCCGTGTGAATATAAGCTTCCTATAAATTGTTAGTACTTTACTTATTATGCAATCTAAAATGCTACATAAATGTGTTTTCTTACTTTCTGATTTTTGCAGTAAACTTAGCTAAAACCCACCTTCAGGTGGGTTAAGGGCATATGAAGGGTTCACCCTTGCAGGGCCGAAGCCTACTGAGGCCCCGGTCCGGTTTCTGAAAGGAAGGTCCGACTCTGGAATGAAGGCTAAGAAGAAAAGGGTTGGGTCGTTTAGTCAGTAAGAGTCTAACACTGTCTCCCGCTCCGCCCAAGGGCGGGATTCGTCATTAGATCATTTTTCCAAACATAAAAAAACCCTTCATATGCTCTTTACATTCCAAAAGCCACGATAAATATTTCAAAAGTTCTCTTGGCACACGACACTAATTTTAACAATACATTTTTTTTAGCATTTTGCATACTTAGCAACGCCCTTTAGCAAAAAAAAATAAAGTACGAGAAGCCATCTCCATATTATTCAAACCTTTATATTCACACGGCACTTCGGGTAAAGTACCCCAGTCACGATTTGCACCCGTTTCGTTTACTTTGCGTACGGCACATTATCTTTTGCACACGATTCGTCACAGCGCTATTATAAAAACAGTTCCACTCGTGTTATCACTATCATTACAGCTGTGTCGGTGATTAGACGTGTAACGCTCTGATAACAGAATAAACAACTAATTATTGTTCTGTTGTGAATTTACGAAGTGAAACAATTTATAAAAAAACGGTAAGTTCAATAAAAAACAATTACGGTTTCAGTAAAATCGAAATAATATAGTTATAATGTAACAATAATAAAAAAAAAACAATCAAGTGTTATTGTTTCTTATTATTATTTCATTAATAATTATAAATGTAACGAGTGCAAAGAGAAAAATATATATTCCACAACTATCGCACAGCGCCATCTAGTTTTAAATATGCAAAGCTTGTGTTTGTGTTATTTTTGTATGTGATACTCTCTCAAGCTCTACCTGGGGCAATTATGGGACGTTATATGGTGTCTTCCCTCTCCAAAAAGACATTTTTTTAATATCATAAAGTTAATAAATATAAAGAAAGATTACATGACTATGTACTGTATAAACGGTACAATGGTATCAATCGTGTTTGTTTACTACTAGTGTGGAGATTTTCCCATGCTATGTAACCATTATTATGTACATACTAATTTGTTGTTTGGTTGCTATGTAGAATAACACATTACGTAGTCATTAATAATGATAATGTTAAATCATTTTACGGTTATTTTACACACATCTGTAGCTTAGCAGTATCAGAAAACGCATTTAATCATCTTAGAATTAAAAAAAATCTCTTTTCTCTTCAGAATCAACCATGCCGTGCTGCAAAGTATCCGTCAAGAAAACCCTCGTCTGCACCATGAGCGAGTGCATCTGCATCCCAACTTTGGGCAAACCCTACCTCTGCGTCAGCAAAGACGACGAAGGAAAAATCGTGCCCTGCTCGGATTGTAAAGCTGTCCAAATCAACGAAAACGAATGGAAATGTGTTGACTCTTCCTGTATCTGCCTTCCAACTGATGGAAAAACTTGTCTCTGCATCTGCACTGATGAAGAAGACGCCATCAAGACCTGTGATGATTGTTCTTGCATCAACGCTGAAGAATGCAAGGAAACTTTCAAGAAATGTGACAAAGCTGGATGTGTCTGTTTGCCAACTGGTGGCAAATCTTGCATCTGTGTCTGCAAGAAGAATGGGAAGATCGTTCTCTGCGAGTGCAATGGATCCGGAACCTGTGGCAACTCATGCGTCTGTGTTTCTACTGAAGGTGGAAAATGTGTTTGTGTCTGCTGCGACGCAAAAGGCAATATCAAGGTCTGCAAAGATTGTACTTGTGATGCCAACGAACAGGAAGCCGCTAGCTGCAGTAAGAGTGGATGTGTATGCATCCCAACTGATGGAAAATCTTGCATCTGTGTGTGCAAGAATAGTGAAGGGAAGATTGTATGTTGTGATGACTGCAAGTGTGACGATTCTGGCAAATGCGACAAGCCAGATTGCCTCTGCATCCCAACTGACGGAGCCAAGTGCGTCTGTGTCTGCTGTGATGACACGGGTGACATCAAAGTCTGCAAGGACTGTACTTGTGACGCCAATGTAACTGCAGCTCCAAAATGTAGCAAAGCTGCCTGCGTTTGTATTTTGACTGATGGTAAGCCTTGCATCTGTGTGTGCAAGAATAGTGAGGGCAAGATTGTACGCTGCGATGACTGTAACTGTGATGATTCTGGCAAGTGTGACAAGCCTAATTGCATTTGCATCCCCACTGATGGAGCCAAGTGCGTTTGCGTCTGCTGTGATGGTGAGGGAAAGATCAAGGTCTGCAAGGACTGTACTTGTGACGCCAATGCAACTGCAGCTCCAAAATGTAGCAAAGTTGCCTGCGTCTGCATCCCGACTGATGGCAAACCTTGCATTTGTGTGTGCAAGAATAGTGAGGGCAAGATTGTACGCTGCGATGACTGTATCTGTGATGATTCTGGTAAATGTGACAAGCCTGGTTGCATTTGCATTTCCACTGATGGAGCCAAGTGCGTCTGTGTCTGCTGCGATGACACAGGTGACATCAAAGTCTGCAAGGACTGTACTTGTGACGCCAATGCAACTGCAGCTCCAAAATGTAGTAAAGCTGCCTGCGTTTGCATCCTGACCGATGGTAAACCTTGCATCTGTGTGTGCAAGAATAGTGAGGGCAAGATTGTGTGCTGCGATGACTGTATCTGTGATGATTCCGGTAAATGTGACAAGCCAGGTTGCATTTGCATTCCCACTGATGGAGCCAAGTGCGTTTGCGTCTGCTGCGATGATGAGGGAAAGATCAAGGTCTGCAAGGACTGTACTTGTGACGCCAACGCTACTGCAGCTCCAAAATGCAGCAAAGCTGCCTGCGTTTGTATTTTGACTGATGGTAAGCCTTGCATCTGTGTGTGCAAGAATAGTGAGGGCAAGATTGTACGCTGCGATGACTGTAACTGTGATGATTCTGGCAAGTGTGACAAGCCTAATTGCATTTGCATCCCCACTGATGGAGCCAAGTGCGTTTGCGTCTGCTGTGATGGTGAGGGAAAGATCAAGGTCTGCAAGGACTGTACTTGTGACGCTAATGCAACTGTAGCTCCAAAATGTAGCAAAGCTGCCTGCGTTTGCATCCTGACTGATGGCAAACCTTGCATTTGTGTGTGCAAGAATAGTGAGGGCAAGATTGTACGCTGCGATGACTGCAACTGTGATGATTCCGGCAAATGTGACAAGCCAGGTTGCATTTGCATTCCCACTGATGGAGCCAAGTGCGTCTGTGTCTGCTGCGATAACACAGGTGACATCAAAGTTTGCAAGGACTGTACTTGTGACGCCAATGCAACTGCAGCTCCAAAATGTAGCAAAGCTGCCTGCGTTTGTATTTTGACTGATGGTAAGCCTTGCATCTGTGTATGCAAGAATAGTGAGGGCAAGATTGTACGCTGCGATGACTGTAACTGTGATGATTCTGGCAAGTGTGACAAGCCTAATTGCATTTGCATCCCCACTGATGGAGCCAAGTGCGTTTGCGTCTGCTGTGATGGTGAGGGAAAGATCAAGGTCTGCAAGGACTGTACTTGTGACGCCAATGCAACTGCAGCTCCAAAATGTAGCAAAGCTGCCTGCGTTTGTATCCCGACTGATGGCAAACCTTGCATTTGTGTGTGCAAGAATAGTGAGGGCAAGATTGTACGCTGCGATGACTGCAACTGTGATGATTCTGGCAAATGTGACAAGCCAGGTTGCATTTGCATTCCCACTGATGGAGCCAAGTGCGTTTGCGTCTGCTGCGATGATGAGGGAAAGATCAAGGTCTGCAAGGACTGTACTTGTGACGCCAACGCTACTGCAGCTCCAAAATGCAGCAAAGCTGCCTGCGTTTGCATTTTGACTGATGGTAAGCCTTGCATTTGTGTGTGCAAGAATATTGAGGGCAAGATTGTATGCTACGATGATTGCAAGTGTGACGATTCTGGCAAATGCGACAAGCCAGATTGCGTCTGTATCCCAACTGATGGAGCCAAGTGTGTTTGCGTCTGCTGCGATGACACGGGTGACATCAAAGTCTGCAAGGACTGTACTTGTGACGCCAATGCAACTGCAGCTCCAAAATGTAGCAAAGCTGCCTGCGTTTGTATTTTGACTGATGGTAAGCCTTGCATCTGTGTGTGCAAGAATAGTGAGGGCAAGATTGTACGCTGCGATGACTGTAACTGTGATGATTCTGGCAAGTGTGACAAGCCTAATTGCATTTGCATCCCCACTGATGGAGCCAAGTGCGTTTGCGTCTGCTGTGATGGTGAGGGAAAGATCAAGGTCTGCAAGGACTGTACTTGTGACGCTAATGCAACTGTAGCTCCAAAATGTAGCAAAGCTGCCTGCGTTTGCATCCTGACTGATGGCAAACCTTGCATTTGTGTGTGCAAGAATAGTGAGGGCAAGATTGTACGCTGCGATGACTGTATCTGTGATGATTCTGGCAAATGTGACAAGCCTGGTTGCATTTGCATCCCAACTGATGGAGCCAAGTGCGTCTGTATCTGTTGCGATGACACGGGTAACATCAAGATCTGCAAGGACTGTACTTGTGATGCCAACGCTACTGCAGCTACAAAATGCAGCAAAGCTGCCTGCGTCTGCATCCCGACTGATGGCAAACCTTGCATTTGTGTGTGCAAGAATAGTGAGGGCAAGGTTGTACGCTGCGATGACTGTATCTGTGATGATTCTGGTAAATGTGACAAGCCTGGTTGCATTTGCATCCCAACTGATGGAGCCAAGTGCGTCTGTATCTGTTGCGATGACACGGGTAACATCAAGATCTGCAAGGACTGTACTTGTGATGCCAACGCTACTGCAGCTACAAAATGCAGCAAAGCTGCCTGCGTTTGCATTTTGACTGATGGTAAGCCTTGCATTTGTGTGTGCAAGAATAGTGAGGGCAAGATTGTATGCTGCGATGATTGCAAGTGTGACGATTCTGGCAAATGCGACAAGCCAGATTGCGTCTGCATCCCAACTGATGGAGCCAAGTGTGTTTGCGTCTGCTGCGATGACACAGGTGACATCAAAGTTTGCAAGGACTGTACTTGTGACGCCAATGCAACTGCAGCTCCAAAATGTAGCAAAGCTGCCTGCGTTTGTATCCTGACTGATGGCAAACCTTGCATTTGTGTGTGCAAGAATAGTGAAGGAAAGATTGTACGCTGCGATGACTGTAACTGTGATGATTCCGGGAAATGTGACAAGCCTAATTGCATTTGCATCCCTACTGATGGTGCCAAGTGCGTCTGTGTCTGCTGCGATGACACAGGTGACATCAAAGTCTGCAAGGACTGTACCTGTGACGCCAATGCAACTGCAGCTCCAAAATGTAGCAAGGCTGCCTGTGTTTGCATCCTGACTGATGGCAAACCTTGCATTTGTGTGTGCAAGAATAGTGAGGGCAAGATTGTACGCTGCGATGACTGTATCTGTGATGATTCTGGCAAATGTGACAAGCCTGGTTGCATTTGCATCCCAACTGATGGAGCCAAGTGCGTTTGCGTCTGCTGTGATGATGAGGGAAAGATCAAGGTCTGCAAGGACTGTACTTGTGACGCCAATGCAACTGCTCCAAAATGTAAGAAATCCAGTGAAAGGAAGACTGCATGCTGCGATGCTTGCTAGTGTGATGATGGTAAAAAATGCGACAAGCCAAAATGTATTTGTATCCCAACTGTGAAATCTAAATGTGTCTGTGTTTGCTGTGACAATGGAAAAACAAACATTTGCAACTATTGTACTTGCTGTAAAGATAACATCTGAAACTGTTTCTTGACCAATGGAAAGTGTGTAAGAAGAATGGTAACTTAGTTCTTTGCAAGGACTGTGTGAATGATGAAACTTGTAAATGTGAGAATGGATGGTGTGTCTGTATTCCAACTATTAGAAAAAAAACATGTTTGTGCTTGCAAAGATGGCAAAGGCAGTAATGTGTGTGTAATAATTGCGATTGTTTGTAATCAATATTGTAAATAATTTGGTATCTTTTAATCGTATTATTATGTGTCCATTTGGTATTTAGATTGATTTATTATGTATGATAGTAGTGTTTTTAACTATGCGTCATTAGTAATACATTGCACGCACATATATTGTTGCTATACCGGTTTTGTATTCCTTTTTTTTATATT
This sequence comes from Mythimna loreyi, assembly GCA_029852875.1. Lineage (NCBI taxonomy): Eukaryota > Metazoa > Arthropoda > Insecta > Lepidoptera > Noctuidae > Mythimna > Mythimna loreyi. The sequence continues at coordinate 3,969,940 of CM056780.1, forward strand.
GCCTTTATGACTATTACTGTTATTACCATTAATATATTTAATAACATGTTATTTTTTTAATTTCAATAAATATATAATCAAGTTGCAACAACTTAGTTTTTATTTTCTTATAGGAACAGTAGAATTAGTAATTTTAGGAGGACCTATAAACGCCACTGACACTGCTATAAAAGAGGCAACTGAGCTCAATAAATTTGAGGGAAAGAAAACCATCAATTCAAGAATAAAGATAGAATTACATTGGGCACACGTGGACTACGACTGCTGCACGTGAATCTAGGCTGAGCTACAGAACCTCTCTAGTTTTAGAACTACATTAGAACCACGTCATGATTATACATGATTACATGACGATTAAGTTCCTCAGGGATCTTTTCTCTCTGCAACTCTCTTCGTGCTGCATACTTAAACAATTTGCTGATACTGGGTATCTATGGGTATGCAGATGATAGCACAGTTGTAAAGAGATATCTGCCAAGTGTTCGGGCTAGTAAGGAGCTAATCTGATCCGAAATAGAGAGGCTATGGTAGAGTGTACGAATGTCTCTTTAGGCAATCTTCAAGTGGGGTGAAGCCAATGTAGTTGGATTCAACGCCGCCAAAGCACAAGCGTGTCTGTTCACCGCACAAAGGAGCCTATGCACTTTGGCTTTTGCTTTCCCGAATGTATCCCTGAAGTGCACCGACCACCTTCAGTTTTTGGGAGTTGGTTTTTTTTCAGACCTTATCATTGGGCGGTTCATTGAGTCCAAAGCCAAGATAGTTGCTAAGAAACACGGCGGTCTTGCAAAGACCCGTCACCGTGCAATGCGTCTTTACGAACAATTCAGTCGTGGCCTATATGTGCGTCGGTCTATTGTAGTTCCCGCTTATCAAGTCTCCTTCTTCAAGTATAAGAAAATTCATGAACAACTTAAAAAACTCTAAATTACTAGCAGCATACTCTACAGTTAAAAACAATAACAGATAAAATCTCAGTAATTTTAACGGACTATAAGACAATTAGAAATGACGTCTGACAGAATTCATTACGGTTCTTAACGTCAAACTCTATGACGTAAGCGCTTGAGTTGTCAAATTGACAGACGTGGTGGATGACAGGCTGTATGGGTGGTATTTTATAATAGTAGTCTTTTGTTTCATGTTGATTTGTGTTCTCTTATTGTTATTTTTAATTAAATGATTATTACGGTTGGGTCTTGAGGTTTGGGAATGCATTAAAAATAATATGGCTGTCACTTTGTGCCTTTTTTTGAGGTGGGCAATCATTAAGTGATTTCTGCTGCTTTAGGGTGGCGTAAGAGAGCGTTTAAAACCCTTCCTATCTTGTTGTCCTCCGGTTTTTTTTCAAATCAGTCTTTTCCAGTCATTGTATGTTGTTGTTTGTTTGTTGCTGCATTGTTGTTGTCCAGTTAATTTTGAATATTTAGGCGAATATAAATGTGCTGACCAGCAGATTTTTTTCGCGATTTCAGGTTTGGTCTCATAGTAAAACTAGTTTGTTATCATGACTGTAATCATCATCATCATCATGAAAAAAATCACGTCTTTAAGTATCGGTCACTAATTACCAATCACCCTATATATCTCGTCATTAGTCTCACGCAGGCGAAGTCGTTGGCGGAAGCTAGTTACAATTTAAAAGCCCTTAATATACAAGCAAGCAAAAAATCTTCGTTCAAATGAATTGAATTTGCGTCACCAACATAAAACCTTGTCATTCTATTGAAAATCTTGGTTTTATTGAGGAAAATAGAGAGAACCGGTTTATACATTGTATTATTTACATACTTTATTATTTTACTTCACTCTGTGTTGTTAATATTATCAGTATAGCTAAAAAATAAGTACAGGAGAACATGGTGAGGAAAACATGCATTTCTTAGAACTATAGGTAACTTTGAAGACATATATTTTTCTAGGCTAGCTAGGTTTTATTGTAATTATAGTTCAGTATTATTTAAATGAAATTTGTTCGTGCTTATATTGAACAAGTAGTAGGTATGTTAATAATTAACCGAATCATGATGACTTGGGCTACAGAAACTGTGGTCTACTCACAAGTCACTCGGAGGTCCCCCTCATTGCGAGGGAAGAGAGGGTTTGCTGCTGACTAACGGAAAAATCTAAAATGTTTCTATCCAGTACGATCGTACGTGTTACCTGAAAGAAAAAAAAAATAATAATTTGTCATTGGCCATTTGTAAAAATATGTATCTCCTTACCGCCATTTTATTATAATTCATTATTCCCAATAACTCTTCGTTAACTCTGTAAGGACACCTGTAATAAAATAATCAGTTTATGTTCATTCTGTGCTTCAATTGAGATACAATATGATACGAGAGACGATACGATCTGTCTGTTCGCCATAAATTTAAAAAACTACTTTACAGATCTTCATGTGATTTGCACCTATAGAGAGAGTAATTTACGAGGTCAATTTAAATATGCAATACATTCTTATTATAATAGAGAAAATCCAATAATTCCATAATCAAGATTAATAGTAAGAAATCGTCTTTACATACTAGGATAATAATTAAATATTTTTTTGATAAATATTATACAACCAGATTTTTAATGTTCCCATAGCTGGAACTTCAGCCTTCTTTCTAAGAAAAGGAATGGGCCGTGATCATAGGCCGTGATCATCTACGCAAGCCCAGAGCGGATTGGTGGATGTCAAATACGTACGATGTTTTCTTTCATCGTTTTGGGAACCGTGATGAAATAAATTATACTAAGTAATGCGCCTAACTCGGTTAGAATTCACGAACACCCATATAGTACGATTTAGATAGGGAGCCGTGTAATTTATTTCATCACCACTGTTCTTAAAACGGTGAAGGAAAACATCGTGAAGAAACAGGCGTGTCCTAGAACCAAAAATTCGATGACACGTGACATCCACCAACCCTGGGCCCGCGTGATGTATAACGGCCCATTCCCTCTCCTAGAGAGGAGGCTTGTGTCCCAGCATTGGGAACATTAAAAAGGCTGATGATGAAGATGAAGTAAGTAATGCGCCTGACTCGGTTAGAATTCACGACCACCCATATAGTACGATTTAGATTGGGATCCGAAAATCGGTTGTTATACTTCGTCACACAAGTTGAACCATCATGACGAACGACCTAGAATCCATAGTAACTGTCTGGTCTGAATCGAAGTGGAGGGTTGCGCGTAACCATAGTTAATAGTTCAACTTATTGGCTGGGTACTATGCCTAAGTCAGGGCCAATTATCACCCTAATTACCACTGAGCGTGTTTTTAATATCGTGCGGATTTCATCACTCATGCGGGATTGCTCCGCAAATGTCTTTATCATAAAAGTATTTATGGATGGAAGAAGTGGAGGGAGGCCTTTGCCCAGGAGTGAGACAGAATAGACTAACAAAAAAAAAGTATTTATTTTTAATTTAATTTAATAAATTTAATAAGCACGCGGGACGCGAGGCAACATACCAGGCAGCATCCCCGCAAACAATCCCGCATGCGTGACAAAATCCGCACAATATTCAAAACTCCCTAAGCCACCTGCTCCCAAATACCTACAAAAGCATCAAAGAAACTTAAAAAAACCAACAGACTAAACCAGAAACTATTAAAACAAGATTAAGTATGGTGTACCATGATGTTTTATGGTCGTAGCTCATTTGAACCGCCATGGTCCAGTTAGCAAGTGTGGCGGTGATGGTAACGAAACGGTTGAACTTGAACTAGACACCAAAGTTAAAGGCCGTGACACTCTCCAGTTTTTGTGGTTCAAAAACAATGTGTATTTAACGAATTGCAGTAACTAATTAATAGTTGCGAGAGTGCAGTGGTGGCCGAGTGGTAACGGTCCCGACTTAAGAGATGGTCGCGGGTTCAAGCCCAGACAGGCGAATTACTTTGTGTAATTTATTTCATCACTACTGTTCTCAAAACGGTGAAGGAAAACATCGTGAGGAAAGCGGCATGTCCTAGAACCAAAAATTCGAAGATTTATGACATACACCAATCCGCACTGGGCCCGCGTGGTAGATTCTGGCCCATTCCCTGGCCTAGAGAGGAGCCCTGTGTTCCAGCTGTGGGAACATTAATAAGACTGATGATGAGTTGCGAATGATGAGGATAAAGTAATATCTAATTTCGTCTTGTTGGTAGTGTGTTTGTCTTCCGGCCATCTGCCCCCCTAGCCAACTTACTATCGTTTCGTTAACGTCGAACGCTTGAATGAGGTTTGGATCACGCCTTCAACTATTTCATTCTTTGTTGAGATGACGTCAGAACAAAGGAATTGGAAGCGCGGCAAAATCATATCGTTTAACGTTAACGAATAAGTCGTAGATTTGCTAGGAGGATTGATAGACAGTCGCTGCCACCACAATAGTTCAGAGTCGAAGCTCCAACTTAGTTGGATCGGAAGCGCGGGCTTGCAGACGGCCAGCAATGGGTAGCTCGCCGTCCGACCGTCCAGTAACAGTCCGGACCGAGCCTAAGTCGTCGTCGGCGCGTAGTGTTCCACGCGCGCCTCGTGATCTCAGCAAACTGTGAGGGCCTAGCAGGGCCGAAGCATATTTGGGCCATGGGTTACATGAAAATGAACCTCGAGGCCCTGGAATGAAGGCAAAGCAGAAACATTGGAGTGTATATAATAGATAGCGACTATTAGGCTAAGGTTAGGCAGACTAATTGAGAGTCGACGGAGCATATCTTTCACCTCCATACATCTAGTTATTTATCTTAATCACCATCTCAGAAGTCTTGTCTACTCAATCATGAATCGTCTTTAAATAAATGCTTCAGCTATTTTTTTTTGTCTGCCTTTTTTATTTTTGAGGTTGAAACTCATCAATAAAAAACTTTTGAGGTTAAAAGTCATCAAATAAATTATTTATTAAATAACCTGCTCTGGATAGAGTAAGTACTGGTAGAGGTAGTAACTGTTGTTGCATATTTTGATAGTATTTACTAAACAGTATTTGTATGTGATCTTAACTTATTATTATTTATTTATTATAATTAACTCTGAGTTCTTGGCCCTGGGTAAAAAACAAGCCGGGACCCCTTTTTTGGGAAACCATCACATAGCTTCTCCTATTCTGGGTGAACCGTTGTGGGAGGAAGTGTCACTATTACTGACTAAAACTAGTTACCTTAATTAAAGTATAGATTTTGAAGGAACTAGAATCTGGCTATGGGACAATGGGCTTGGTGCCACCGAGCCACCGGAACACTGGCCTGTTTAACCCCTTGGGTAGCTACGTCACTGACGGAAGCCTGGGCAATATTTTTAAGAGCGGCCAACCTCAGGTACATTTTCATACAACCGCTCTTACGTGATTATGATTTTATTACACACATTTCTTCAGATATTTTGGATACACAGATATGTTGTGGATATTATCTAGGGTTCTATAGAAACCAAAACATCAATACGTGTAAGAGTAATCCAGTAAAGACCTCTGAAAATCTGCTATTTTACGTGAACTTTGACTCTCCATAATGTAATTCTATATTAAAAACTAACCACCCGTCTCAGCTTCGCACGGGTGCAATGGTGACATTCAATATATTGTATTATGCACAAAAACCTTCCTCTTGAATTACTATATCTATTAAAAAAAACCGCAACAAAATCTGTTGCGTAGTTTTAAAGATCTAAGCATACATAGGGACAGAGCGACTTTGTTTTATACTATGTAATGATATAAAAAAGTACTTCCACAGAAACCTAGCGCATTTAATCGAGATTCTAAATAATGTATTTTTTTTTCTAAAAATCCTTAAGGGTTTAATAAAAACACGTATTTTGTGTAACATTCGAATAAATCGTAGAATTACCGAATGCCAACAGAGTTTTCAGGTGTTATCTCTCTTTTTTCGCATTACTTTTGCATCAAACAACACTTTGGATTGCGTTAAATGACGCAACAAGCTTTTAAACCAAGCGCGAGTGAGGAAGACCCACCTTAAACTTTTGAGCCCTAGGCGAACGCCGGCGTTCACGCCTATTTTTCTTTAATTGTGTCTGTAATTACGGTTGTCGAAAGGTTAAATCTACACAAAGTATTACATTGTCGACTAAAACACACAGTCTGTCCAACTTCAGTCAATTAGCATATTTCTCTCAGCACAATTTCGTATGACCCATATACTAAGTCAGGTGTGACCAGCTTTGTTACAAACTAGATTTTATTGTATTCAGGTTAAAAAAATGCAAGTACAACTCCAAACAAAGGTTTTACTCTGAACAATGGTTATTGGTAATTCATAGTGAGAATGGTAAAACTTATATGTATTGTAATAGAACAAGGAGTGAACCAGATGGGAATTCTCATTGGAAATAGGTTTTCAATGAAAACTATCTTCTAATATGTATGAAAATCTTGTGTCATAGAATTTGTTACTGATTCTCTTTGAAATGGATTGATTAATTTTTATGATTTTTGTTATGTTTTGTGTCCATTTATTAATTAAATAGTATATACATACAAAAGTATAGAGGCAGACTAAAATTCCTAAAGCATTAGCTTTAGGCATTTTCTACCAGTCAACCTTTGGGTAATACAGAAAAATAATGATCTACACTAATATAATAAAGAGGTAACGTTTGTTTTTTTTATTTTTTTGTTTGTAGGAGGTAATCTCTGGAAGTTATAATAGAAAGCTGCTTTACTCCTGAGTGACATAGGCTATAAATTATTTATATAACATGGATATTAACCGAGCTATCATAACTTTTGTCTCACACATTTTCCGCGGACGAAGTCGCGGGCAGAAGCTAGTAGGCAATAAAAGAGAGAAAAAAGCGAATACAAGAATATACTAATCCACACTGTACTAATATTACAAATGCGAAAGTAACTTTGTCTGTCTGTTACGCTATCATGCTTCAACCGCCGAACCGGTTTTTAAACCATAAATATAGTATTATATAATATACTTAAATGAATACTTAAACTATATCTATATAGGGCGTGTCAGACCTCGTAGAATTTTATTATGTATTTTTTTTGCCTTCTTGTATTTTCTTTTTAATTTAAACTGTAAAAGATATAAAATATTTTCTAACTAAAAACGTCATCACACAAACCTGATTGGCATAACGATTTTATCAAGCTCGATAGTTTTAAGTAAAAAAAAAAAACATAAAAGAAATATTTATTTTTTCACTAAAATTTTAGAAAAAAATACAATTAAGTTAAGAAAGAAAAAATTTGAAAACTTGACGAAAAATTCCAGCTGTCCAGAATCATCAGGGCATAGACCAGCTTCATGGATTTCACTCGAAGATTTTTCAAATTTTTGTCTTTGAAATATGTCATGCATAAACATGAATCATGGAGAAACCGCCTCAATGTTTTCCGTCACAGTTTTGAGAGCATGACGGCATGAGTAATCCTCAAAATCGTTATTAGGAAAATCCTATCTAGAACTACTCACTGTACTGATTATTTCCATCAATACTTAGATAGTATCGACAGAAATTAACATTTAATAAGTAGGTACTATTATTATATACATTACATCTTTACAAATCTTTAACTATACAAACAACTAGCCTAATAAACAGTTTAAAACCAAATTTACAAATTAATCTAAACGCGATTATTTAAACATAATAGTTTTATTGGTGAATTTGGCCCTTAATAGGGATATGTACAAAATAAAGATAATATGTACCAACTGAAACGCATGTTATGAGAAGAGTTCTGAGTTTACACGTAGATGGATGGAGAGGAAGAGGGAGGCCGAAGAAGAGATGGATGGATTGTGTGAGGAGTGATATGAAAGAAAAGGAAGTTGGTGATAGTGTGACGGGATAAGGGCAGAATGGAAGAAAAAGACATGTTGCGCCGACCCCAAGTAATATGGGATAAGGGTAGGATGATGATGAAAGATAATATGTACCAACGTGTGAAAAATAAAAATAATTTCCTGGGCAACCAATAATACATCCACAATTTCACATTGATGTCCATAGGAACAGAGCCCGGAACGCCATCAGCATTGTCACGTTGAAAGGCAATTCTAAATCGTTGACAAAAACAAAAATATATTTTCGAATCCACAATAATTTCCCCATCTGTCAGTATGTTTGCAATAAACTATTCACCGAATTTTCAAGCGGATTTCACCAATAAACAGAGTGATTCATAAGGTAGGTTCAGGTGTATATATGCATTTAAAGTAGACAAAAGCCGAAAATTTTAAATATTTGTAACACGTTTGTAGCAGGTAGGTAATTACCTAATACTATAATTATAATATCTGTTTCTCTTTTAATGAATAATACATACGATTTATGATAGTTACGCAGCTCCAACTCGCACTGGGCCCTCAAGATGGATTAAGACCAATTCCCAGAGAGCTAAGTTGGACGATCATGACAGTCAACATTGAATGCATAGTTACCGATTTTCGAGTTTTTATCGAATTTACGGACTGTTCTATACGTATTGGTGAACGTGAAACCTGTACGATGTGGACTAAGCGCTTCGCATCGTCGTCGCGTCGTTTATATCGCGTACATCAAAGGACTGGATGCATCACTGCTTACCGTCAGGAGGGATTGCCAAGCATTCAGTTTAATCAAACAAAAAAAAAACACCTACCAACGATATAGTTCTCTATACCATTTACTTTCTCAACCTTTAGGTAAATGTATCTATTCGAATTTCCTGTGATTGTACGTCAGTTTTGTGAGTTATAATAAAGAAAAACCAGTTCATTTAACCCCGTTCTCCCGCGTTCACACATTCCAGATCGTTTGTTCGCATACTATTTGCTTAGTAATTAATTGCTTGGCGCTATAAGTACTGTTATTATGGCGTAAAGCGTAGCGGGAATTGCCGAGGGATTTATTCTTAGAATAAAAGAGCTTTTGATTTCATAGCCAATAAATGTTATAGGAAACGAGACATCGATACGACTTACCGGTAATTTTATTAACACGTATCGTCTGCGTACGGCCCATCTGAGACGCCAAGTAGAATATAAAAATCTTTTTTTATTATTGTTAATTTATAAACGCGAAATTTTGTCTGTATGGATGTTTGTTACTCATTTACGCAAAAACTATTGTTATGGTTTGGGTGAATCTTGATTTACGGGTAGACTATATCTTGAAATGGCAGATAGCATGCTTCTTTATCCACGATATACCGCTGGCTGCAGCAAGTACCTGCTAGTCACTAGTAAGTGACTAGCCTGTTGATCTAGTGGTTAGTGGTCAAAACTGCTATGCCAGAGGTCGTGGGTTTGTGTGATGAGCTCAATCATTTTTTCTGTGTCTGGGTGTAATTTATTCATTTATTTATCTATAATATGTATGTATTTAGAAATATATAAGTATGCTTATCAGTTGTCTAGTACTCATAACACAAGCTCTGCTTAGCTTGAGACTAGTGTGACAGTTGTAGAATATATTATATTAAATTACATTATTTGACTGGCCTGTCAGTCTAATAGTGACTTCGCCTTAAAATGCTGGAGGTCGTGGATTCGATTTCCACCTGCGACAAATGTTTGTGTAATGAGCACGATCATTTGTTTCTTTCTTCAAAAGACCATCTCAGACAAATCTGCATGGTCCACGTGTGATTTGACCTTCATATATTTGCTGTACAGACTTTAAAACAGACCATTTGACCATTGAGTTTGTTTCGATGTTTCTTCTTATGGTAGTCAGCTTAGGAACATCGGTTTTATGTAGTTTAAATAGACGTGTAAAAATTTTTAATAAACCTAAAATAAATATCATTTAAAATGATAAGATTTTATTATATCTTTCATTCTTTCCATAGCTCTATCCTACCGTAAAGTACACGCATGAGTTTTCTGTCGAAGAAAAACTGTGAAGAATTTTGTGTTTCTGAAACAATTTTCTATGTTCTCTCGGACGAAGCTGTCTGCGGAAGGTAATAACTTAATAAATAGCAGTTTCACGTCTCAACACATACAAATAGCAAAACCAAGAAACAAACTCATTTCCCTGTCACATCATTATTTAATGGCGGTAAACTACAGCTTACTTAGGGCTCATTTCATCATTCACTGCAAAAACTTAGTTCAACTAAACTGAGCTTAGCATAATCTAGTTTAAACACCGGTGACGAGAATATGGGCGATTGGGAGTGAAACTGAGTTTAATGCAAACTAGATTAAATTCATTGCGGTGAAACACAAAATGAAACTATAATCTCGACTAGATCACACTGTGTTTTGTTTTAATTCATTTTAAGCCCAAGAACAACCCCAATAGGTACCTATTGTTCTTTAATTGTGTCTGTAATTACAAGATCGAAAGGTTAAATAATCGTGGTTAGTGTTGATTGGTGAATTTGGGCCTTAGTCTATGGCTATACGTCAGTAGGCCTCACCGTCGTCGTGTGTAACCGCACGTCTCAGACGTAATGTTGTCTATGACGCTGTCAATCGCTTGAGCGGCGTGTAATGAGTGCGGGATCACCCGTTATTTTGTGACAGCAAGCCTAAGTATAAGCGGTAGCGATTTGGACTCGTTGCTAGTTCCTATGAATACCCGTATAGACTATGAACATCGCGATGAACTGTCACTGTACACTTAAAATTACATAACTATTCGGCTATTTACACCTTATGTTTTAATAATGATAATTCTATCTTACAAAGGTCTATACAAAAAGAAAAAATAAAGCTACAAAATACGATGGATACGATACGATATTTGTTTACTGATGGCAAATTATGTCTTCTTCTACGCATTAACTGCAATCATCGCGAATAATTATATTTTTTTAACAAATGAAAGCAGTGTTTGAGAACACTGAAATGTGTTTAATGAGTTAAAAAAAGACATTTAAGAAATATGTGTACGACAATTGATTGATTGATTGATAACATGACCTATTTGTTGGATAGGATACCTAAATAACAAGTGTTTGTCGTATACTTATTTCTTGAATGGAAGACTTCAAGACAGGCTGAAAATATGTCAATTTACCTTTATATGGGCCCAAGGGTTCGCGTCTGAAAGGAAGGCTCTGGCCCTGATACATATGGCATCGTATTAATGGGATAGGTCGGTTAGCCAGTAAGAGTCTGACACTGTTTTCCGCTTCGCCCAAGGGCGGGATTCGTCATTGAATGATTTTTACCTACCATAAAAAATATGTACCTTCATATTTTATTGCTCGTAACAATTGTTACTGTATTAATACTGCATATAATTTAAGTAAATAAATAATAGAAAGCTGAAATAATAATTGTCATTCCTACTAAGTAATTATGCACGGCCCGCAAAGCAAGGTTCGACCCTGGTCTGAAGACTAAGAAAGAATTGGGTGGGTCGTTTAGTCAGTAAGGGGGGATTACGGGGAGAAAACGGGATTCGTCATTACATGATTTTACCCACAGTAAAAAAATATTGCTCAAATTAGAAATCGGGGTTGAGGACAGTCGCTATCGCTTATCACTTGTCCCAGCCAGTCCGTATCTTGTTAAGATCGACCAAGTTACGGTAAGTGCCATATAGTAAGTCAAACAAATAGCAGACTATGAGATTATCGACGATATACCGCCGTTACTTAGTAAATACTTTATAAACCGACGGTGATGGCCATGACTGACGGAATGGTGACAGCAACTGCACTTAAACTGTGGTATTGTCGACTTAATTGAGATTTGTTTTGTGTTCTGATCGATTCTTGGTTTCTCGATTGGTCTAATGTCTTTATTATTGACATGTGTTGGTTATTTTCTTGTGAGGGATTCATTCTAAGGTTGTTTTTTCTTATGGTTGGTAAAAGTCATCCAATGACGAATCTCACCCTTGGGTGGAGAAAGAAAGAAAGAAAGAAAATATGTTTATTTGGCACTCCATGAACCAATATAAAATAAACAATTATAATTTCAAACAACATTAAAACAGAGAAAAAGAAAAAAAAAACAATAGAAAGAAAAATAAAAAGAAACAAAATTAACAATAAAAGAAATAAAATTAACAATTTATTATCTCACGGCTGTGCCAAACAGGTCCAGTTCAGTATAATGCCAGACAACTACGTAGCAGTTGCCTGACGCTGGTTTTCAACTGACGGATGCCAGTCAGCTTCCTACATGGGAAATAAATAAATGTATATAAGCATATTATTATTATATAAATATATATGTTTAATCTGTATGTGTATAAGTTGTCAAATCGTAGTCTAGAATTAAAAAATGAACTATACTATATTTTTCCTTTTCTGTCACCATTAGAATTCAGCTTTTTTAATCGTCGCTGCCCAAACTTGGCTGATTGATATTACATATTAGGAATTTTATAGTACTGCTAAAATACAAGCCAATCGATCAAAATATGCAAACAAATCAACCGTGACCAATTAAAATAATGATAAATAATTTGGTGATATCATATTCATATCACGCGATGGAATAATATAATTGGTTCTCGGATACATCTTATGCAAATTATGACGAACAAAATAAAGAATAAAAGTCAATTTTCTTGTTAAAACTAACATCCTGATTTAATTGTGATTAATCACGATTCTGCATACTACGTAATTAGTGTTCGAAGAAACTTGATTTTTGGAAGAGCCTGTTTGAGGATTGAACTAAAATTAATATTAAGGAAAACCTTACGTTTATAATTACATTAGTTTTTATTCGCATTTTAAAGGAAATCCCTAAGAATTGAACAATTATTACAGAATTATTGATAAAGAAAAAAGAGAAGAGATTAAAGAGTATTTTCTTTCGAAATGATATAGTATTTATGTATATATATATATTTAATATACGTAAATATGTTTGTATTTATGTATGTTTTTTTGTATTTATTGTTTAATTTCCATTTTTATTGTTTTAAATTGTACACTGGTTCTTACTCAGAATTTTTTGATCGCTCCATCATACAGGTCAGGATTGCTGGACGAAAACTCAACTTTGAGTTAAGCTCGCCTTTGTACATAAATATTGTAATCCTATTTTTTTTATGTACTGTTTCGTGTACAATAAACAATTAAAGAAATCGCGGAAAAAAATAGCAAGAGCTGTACATTTTTACAAGTCAGGCGGTTATAAATCAGCAGATTTTTTTTCGCAGCCTCAACACTTGTTTATTATCATCACTACAATATCGTGTTTAAGTATTGGTCACTAATGACAGGTAATGTTATCCTATAATACATCATCTGTGAATTTTCAACTGTCTAGCTGTCATCTACTTAAATAAAAGGAGAAACTGACTGATTGATATATCAACGCACAGCCGAAACTACCGGGACTAGGAGTACGAAATTTTGCACAAGGCTTCCTTTTATGACGTAAGCGAACACTAAAAAAGGGTTTTTCAAAATTGAGCTCCTAAAGGCATGTAATGGGAGTCTAAAGTTTGTATGGAGAACTCTACTTTCACGCGGGCAAAGCCGCTGGCAGAAGGCTAGTGGTTCATAAGATACAACCTGGTTACAGACAGACGAACTGTGGAGTCTTCTGGTTCCTGTTTTTATCTTTTGGCTACAGATTTACGGAACACTAAAAAAAGTAAATTCCAAAGTTTTTTCAGTAGACAAAAACATTTTTACTATGTAAGCTGTAAGTTTTTTTTAGCCATCTACTTAATCGAATCTGTCGGCCGAGTTAAATGTCAAACCGTGACAAATAATTAATGACAATTTGTCTTTGACATTTAACTGACATTCAATTTAGTTTGGAGTGGTCAAGCGATCTTTTTGTGGCTCTGGCGCTTTTAAACAATTTTTCGCGCATCGTTAAAGCGCTGCTCTTAAAAAACACGCTTATTTAATGGCATGTCTCAGAAGGGATAATGTTTGGTTTAAGTCAGAAGCGTAAATAAGTCGAGTCACTAATATTCTGTTGTTTTATTTAGTATATAAAAATTATGTGTTTATTAAGTGTTTGTTATGTGAACCCCTTCGAAACTACTTAGCCGATTTTCATGTTTTTTTTTTGTACATACATACGTATACAAAAAAATTATAATTAAAGAATATGTTCCGAAAATACCCGTCATTTTTTCTTTGCTATATTTTTTATAAAGCACGTTTTTTGTAGTTTGGGCTCTTAATAAACTAGTGCGCTTCACCATCAACTGAGGAGTGACTTTTCAAAATGGCTTATTTCTGTATGGTCATTTTTTTCAGGACCAAGAAAAATACGAAAACTTTTCATATATGAATATTTTTAGTAACAAACTTCTATGTACATAATCTAGGTACGTTAATAGATCGTTTCACAGTGTATATATTTTTTTTAATACTCTAAATTATGAGTTATTATCATATGATTTAAGGAAATAAGCCATTTAGTCGCAAACTCCAAGAAATAAGATGTTTTGTTTCAGCACTCCTAAGAAATAAGCCATTTTGTTTTGGCACTCCTATAAAATGTTGAGAACAACACTCCTAGAAAGTATTGAGAAGTTGACAGCAAGGTGACACATGACGTTTAATATTTTTTTAATTGGCCGTAGTCAAATAAAAAGTGTTGCCAATGTATAAAAATATATTTGCGGATCCACTTCCAGATATTACAAGCTTTATTTACTTTCACCTGTCCCGTTGTCTGTCGTTCTGTAATCAAATCTTGCAACTTAAATTTGATCCACTTCCCGGTTTCCGATTGAGCTGAAATTTGGTATACACGTTTACGTTCGGATGACAATGCAATATTATGCAGACATGGAGCTGATCTGATGATGGAATCGCGAGGTAGCCATAGGAACTCTGTAATTAAACGGCACGACCACGTCGAGTTTGGGCTCGTGTGAATCGTCTTGACGAGTTTTATTTATATAAGTATAGACCACCGCTGTAAAAGCTTGTTATGAAAAAAAATATTTTCATTGAAAACTTGTTAAAACTATCTTTCAACCCTCCAAAATAACCTGTGATACCAGATTAGAAATAAGCCATTTTGATACGTATTAACAAAATTTCCATACAAAATGTTCTAGAAATGAGCTATTTTGAAAAAAACTCCTATCACAATTAGTAGGGCCGAGAATTAACGTGAATTAAGCTATTTTGTTGCGGAAAGCATTTTCTATGGCCATTTTTCTTCGAGTTTAAAGTACTTTAGAACCGGACACTTCACGTCATATAATGTGAGTGTACATAAAGTCCCGATTGGCATTAAAAAAATAAGTAAAATTGGGAACCCGAAATAAGCCGTTTTGAAAAGTCACTCCTCAACTATCAACGATTGCATCACTGCTTACCATCAGGTGGGATTGCAGTCAAACTTTAGTTTAAAGCGAATAAAAAAATCTTTTAATAAATTATAAACGAGTGCTTGACCGCGATCCCTCTGTATGGTCAACTTATTTCCCGCGTAATAAAACTAGTTTGGAAAATATTTCTTTTGGTTTAAAACTGGTACCGCGCACTGGTCCATTATGTAACCAGTTCTGTTAATGTATTCCGTTGTCTTATTCACGAGTCCTGTAGGTCACCCGGTGGTCACCGCGCGGTGTTCGTGTCGAGAAACGTCCTTACAGACCGGTTGGCTCACCTTTACGCTATAACACCCAGATTTTATGGTAAACAAGGTTGGGGAAAATGGCGGATTTTTTTATTTTATTTTGAAGATTTTTTTACACTTTTTGCCAGATGTATTCGATGCGTGTATTTTGGGAAAATATTTGGGAATTCATGCTGAAAGTAATTAAAATTTATAAGGCGGATGCATGGATGAAGATCTCATAGCATAAGTTAAAAAAATGTTTTTTTCGTTAGGTATTCGGAAAAAAAACTAGAATTAAACTGTTTTGTTTTTTAATGTAAGTTTATACGCAACAAAAAAAAGCCATGAGTATAAATGTGGATGGAGAGGGAGAGGGAGACCAAAGAAAATATGGATGGATTGTGTGAGAAGTGATATGAAAGAAAGAGGAGTTAGTGATAGGAGGGTGACAGGACAGAGTGGAAGAAAAAGACATATTGCGCTGACCCCAAATAAAACGGAACAAGGGCAGGGGTTTGATGTAAGTTTATACGCAACCCTCAGTAGGTACGTGAGTCCGTCTCGCACTTCGTTCATAAGGGATTTCGTCCTTTCAGCATTTTTTTTTTTATGGTAGGTAAAAATCATCCAATGACGAGTCCCGCTCTTGGACGGAGCGGAAAACAAGTGTCAGACTCTTACTGACTAAAAAACCTACCCCGTTCCTACATCGCCATACATACCAGGGCCAGAGCCTTCCTTTTCAGACACAAACCCATGGCCCTGATTGGCTTCGACCCTTCTGCAGGGTCCCTACGGTTGCTGACAACTCCTTGAGGCGCGCGGGAACAGTGCGCGCCGTCGACGACTGGGCTTGGTCCGGACGATTATTACCAGACGACCGGACGGCGAGCTACCCAATGCTCACCGTCCGCAAGCCCGCGCCTACGGTGGGTCCTTTCAGCATTTACAACTTCCGGTATTTTGAATTGCGGCGTTTTGGACGTCGGTATTTCAATCATATGGTGGCATGGTATTATGAACTTTCGGGATTTGATACGTACCTACTCATCGTAGCGTGCCCAAGAATTTTATACTTCGATTAGTTGATATAATCTTTAAAAATACTGTAAAAAATAATATCCATATATCCGTATAATTAAGTAAGAAAAATAACTATTTTAATCTCAGATATATGTACATAGTAAGACTAGTCATACAAGGAGATAATAATTTATTATTATAATCTTGTTTTTAGATGTGAACTTTTAACCTTCTTTCATTAGCAAAGTCAAACAAAAAACAGTTTAAAGAAATCGTTTTTCTAAGGACTATAATTAATGTTATGATCATAGAAGATGGCACTTATGGTTTTGTATAGATTTTTTGTTTGAATTTATTTGAAAAGTCGTTATTTAATTTTTGTTTTATCATTCTTGTGTTTACATAAACTAAGAATTATTAATCTATCTATATATATAAAAGGAGAAACTGACTGAATGACATATCAACGCACAGCCAAAACTACTGGGACTAGGAGCGTGAAATTTTGGACAAGACCGAAAGGGTTTTCAAAGTTCAGCTCCTAAAGGGATGTAATGGGGGTGTAAAGTTTGTGTGGAGACCAAACTTTCACGCAGGCAAAGTCGCTGGAAGAAGGCTAGTGTTATATAAAACCGAAACACCACTCACTGATTAATCACGAAATCTCAGAAACTACAAACCTAAAAACATCCAGTCCCTCCTCCTTGATTCGGATTCCTCATTACTGGGGGTCGTGATGTTCCCGCTGGATTAGCTTCTTGTTGCTGGTGACGGTTCTTGGGGTCATGAAGTGCGACGTGTAATTTGGTGTCCAGTGTGATCCGCACCTGATCTGCCCATCTCTTTGGCCTGCGTTCCCTTGGTCGTTTGTCGTTTGCCATCAACCATGCTAGTTACGATGAGCTGTTTGAGGTTTAGGCCATTGTTCCTGGCAATGTGGTCAAAGAACTCCAGTGCTTTACGCATACAGGTAGCATACCGTTTGGTCTTGGTGTGCAGTTCGCGTAAGATAGACATATTTGTACAGAAAAACACTCATTAGGGACTCTGCAAAATGGTCAAAGCCAACTGGAGCCAATGGGTCTCTTTCTGAAAGGAATGCTTGGCCCCAGAAATGCAAAGAAGGGACGGGTGGGATGTTTAGTCAGTAAGACTGCCACTGTTTACCGCGCCGCCCAAGAGAAGGATTCGCCATTAGATATTTTTTGCCCACCATAAAAATAAAACCTAAAAACAGCTACAAACTTTTTTGGCAGGTAAGATTTCGGATTTTACTGTGGTTATAAGACTTAAAGAAAAACCGAATTTCACGCGGGGAAGAAAAATTTTTATGGGTTAATTTAACCTTAGGTTATTATTAGAATAATAATTGAATGTATATTATTTGAAGAATAAAAAAAAATAGAATCAAGTTTTCATAGTGTCATTTAAGTAGTAGTAGATTAAAAATATATAATATCATTTAATAGATTATGTCTTGAAAAGAGTATAAGTCTTATGAAAAACGAAAAATATAATGAAACACGTAAAGACATGGTTATTAAGTTCAAGTGAAAAATTAACCTTCTTACTTAACCAACTTACTATCTGGGTTAAAAAACTAAATCATATTATGCTCACGTACAAATGTACAACTACTATAAGTAAGATTTGTACTCGTATAAAAAAGTATATAGGGTCGCCACCACTTTTGGAAGTTTAGTATTATTCATCATCATCATCATCAGCCTTTTCAATGTTCCCACTGCTGGGACACAGGCCTCCTCTCTAGGAGAGGGAGTGGGCCATAATCCACCACGCAGGCCCAGTGCGGATTGGTGTATGTCACATGTCTTCGAATTGTTGGTTCTAGGACATGCCGGTTTCCTCACGATGTCTTCCTTCACCGTTTTGAGAGCAGTGGTGATGAAATAAATTACACAAAGTAATGCGCCTGGCTGGGTTTGAACCCGGGACCTACAACTCGTAAGTCGGAGTCGATACCACTTGGCCACCGCTGCTCGTATTATTCATAAATCATTGCAAATATTAGTACATTACTACAGTTGATAACTAGAAATCTATTCTAAGAAAAATTAGCCCCCCTAGCCAAGTTACAATCGTTTCGTTTAGAGTTAGTGCTTGTAGATAACCACGCCCCCATTTCCTTTGATGACGTCACTTGAAATTTAGGGCGTGGCCAACTACAAGTGCTAACTCTAAACGATACGATTGTAACTTGACTATTGGGTGGCTGTTCTTTTTATTATGAATTTTAGCCTTTTGAAACACAATTCAAGACAGCGATTTGCGAGAATAGCTAAAATATATTGACATTGTAAATTATGACATGACAATTTAGTAAATATTTCATAATTACCGGTTAAAATGCAGTATTTTGTGGTCTACATTACGTAATAATGCTGTAAAATATAATTATTTAAAATGTAGTTTTATAAAATATAAATATGATCTCTAGTAAGTTTTGAGATAAATTGTCGTCATTCAGAATATTGATTAAATGTGCAAGGCTTCTAAAATAAAATGTTTATAGTAGGATATCATTTAATTATACTACAGTGGGCAACCCTAGTTGTAACTATTTGTGTCTCATGTTATGCCTTTCCTTAATTCTCGTTTTCACCGTAGTTGGGTAAACACGTGACCAGAATATAATGCTATTGGAAATATTTTAATTACTGCTTATATCCTTGTTGATACCAGTTTCATAACATGTATGTTTGTAATACTTGTCATACAAGTTGTATGAGCCAAGAAAAGGCTGTTCACGATTTACTTAAATGTGTAATAAAGTTTATACGAAAATATATTTTTGCCCAAAGTGGTGTCTCATGTAAATTTGAGGAAAAGTATAGTCACGTGCATATTGGATTCGGAGCGAAACGAAGGTTGTTAAGTTTTGATCCCGAGTGTAGCTAGAGTTTATGTAATTAACTCCCGAGCAATACGAGGGAGTTATTATAGAAACCCGAGTAAAGCGAGAAATTCAAGCCGCCCAAGACACAGAGAGCTTTATTTTCAGTAGGTTTTTAGTTAGTAAAAGTCTGACAGTGTCTCCCGCCCCACCCAAGGGAATGGAGGTGTCATTGGATGATTTTTATATATCTGAAAAAAAGAAAGACCAGACAGGGCATTAGTCTGGTCGAATGACCCTTCTTTTATAATGGAGGTGTGAGAGACTTTACTCTCTGATCCGTACACCTCTAAAGTCACGCTATACATGTATGATTAATAAAGATACAGAACACAAGGATTTGTGGTCACAAATGAAAATAAATATTTCCGCTACACACGTATCAAAATGACTAACAAGTAACGAACGCATGAATACTTGAAAAACTATGCCAAGGTGAATGCGACCCATTCATTGATGTACGCCCACATGCTAGCCACATAATCGACTCCTAATTAGGAATCGAAAAGTTTTATAATCGAATCGATTAAAAATTAGCAAATTTCAAATAGGCTTTTTTATTTTGACTGGCCTGTCAGTCTAGTAGTTAGTGACCCTGACTGCTATGCGGGAGGTCGTGGGTTCGATTCCCACCCAGGACAAATGTTTGTGTGATGAGCACGATCATTTGTTCTGTGTCTGGGTGTAATTTTTCTATTAATATGTATGTATTTAGAAATATATAAGTATGTTTATCAGTTGTCTAGTACCCATAACACAAGCTCTGCTTAGCTTGGGACTAGATGGCGTTGTGTGATAGTTGTGAACATTTTTTTTTTTTAACTGCTATAAACTAGTGCTTGACTGCGATCTCACCTGATGGTAAGCAGTTATGGAATAGTTGATGGTGAGGCGCACTAGTTTACTAAGAGCTTATTCACTGTAGACTTGAAGACACCTTAATTATATTCGGACGGAAACACCGCAGCTGCAAACTGTTTCAGTCCCTCGATGTACGTGGTATAAATGACGAGGTAAAATGCTTAATTTGGACCTTATAATCAACAACGTTACGGTGGATATTTGCCGTACATGGTGTTTTGGTATCATGGTGGTGATTTTTATGTCAAAATCTTTCATCTGTCTCCCAAATCTGTCCAGCCGTTTAATCATGTTGAAGTAACAAAGACACACACATACATACAAACAATCATTTTTATAATATAATATGGTCATGGACACAACAGAAATAATTGCTGTCGTCCTAATATATCGAGCACTTAAAACTAATTCAATTCAGTACACGTAGCAAGGTTAGCCATCGTAGGTGTCTCACAATATTTACATACAAACAAATCGGTAGAAGGCTTCTTTCAATTCAAGCCATTGAGCAGAATACTAGAAAAGGTCAGTAGTAAAGTTTGGGGGTTTATTGCGAAAGAGAAGAGAAGAAAAGTGTTCATCAATTATATCTCCATCTCTTTCTACCATTTTGGAGAGAAATTATTGGAGAGGGTATGGACCGTAATCCACCTGTGGGCCCCCCGAGTCCAAGTCGTCAACGGCGCGCACCGTTCCCGCGCGCCTCAAGGAGTTGTCAGCAAACTGCAGGGGCCTCAGGGTCGAAGCCTCCTGGAGCCTAGAGGGTATGTGCAAACTGTTACCTCGACTCCAGAAATAAGGCAAGGAAGGTACGGGGTAGGTTTTTTAGTCAGTAAGAGTCTGACACTGGTCTCCCGCTCCGCCCAAGAGCGGGTTTCGTCATTGGATGATTTTCACCTACCATAAAAAAAAAAACCTTGTGGGCCCAGCGAGTTGGTGATTGTCATCTCTTCAAATTTTTGGTTCTAGGGTGTGCTGGTTTCCTCATGTAGTTTTCTTTCAATATTGTTACGTGCTACGTGGCCAAATAATAATACTATTTTATTATTACTTAGCCATAAGTTCTTCTGTCCACTTACAGTGATTAGCTCACCAAAATATCTCATTAAATTTATAAACTTTTTTTCATCCAACTTTTGAGAACTTGGCCGGATATCGCCCAAGACAGAGAAGTTGGGAAGGAAAAAGGGGAGGCCTTTGCCCAGCATTGGGACACATAGTAGGTTATAAAAAAAAACTTGAGATAGTTCTACCGACTTCATTATGTAGGTGCTTTTGGATGTAGTGGATTTTCTGTTAGATTTTTACCTTATGCCATCTCCTATGTATGTCACCTTAGATCATCGCCTACGGTATGATATAATTGATGTGTGCACGGATATGATAAATTAATTGATGGCAATCAGCCATTTGTCATGAGCTTTTCATGGTACTCATAGAAAAATATACCTAATCTATATCTGTAAGTATATATAAAAGGAGAAACTGACTGAGTGACATATCAAAATGTGGTGAATTTTGATATGTCAGTCAGTCAGTTTCTCCTAAAGGGATGAAACGCGTGTCTAAAGTTTGTGCAAAAACCTGCTTTACCGCGGGCGAAGCCGCTGGCAAAAAGCTAGTCTATATACATATATAAAAGGAGAAACTGATTGACGCACAGCCAAAACTGGACTAGGAGCGTGAAATTTTGCACAAGGCTTCCTTTTTGATGTAGGCGAACACTAAGAAAGGATTTTTCAAAATTCAGCTCCTAAAGGGATGTAATAGGGGTCCAAAGTTTGTATGTGAAACCCTACTTTCACGCGGGCAAAGCCGCTAGCAGAAGGCTAGTTATTCTATAAACCAATGAGTTTCCTTGTAAAATTCAATGATTCATACGATCTCTCATTATTTTTCAACGATCCTGAACCCATAAACTGACGCATATGTTTATGGTTGTTTATCGTCAAAATAATGATGTTTTGCATGCGTACGAAATGTCGAGGAACCGTGTAGAATTCTCAGAATTCTAACGAACAAGTCATCCATGATAAACAAACATACAGGGTGTGGTAAGAACATGGCTGAATGCGTGAGGCCTCACGTCGACATCCACTCACCAGCACTGGACCCACGTGGTGTTTAACCAAACGTTGGCGCGGGAGTGCGGACGGCGAGCAATGGCTAACTCGCTGTCTGCCCATTCGGTAACCGGTTTTTTTTTAATTCTAGATAGGCTCACGTTTGACCACAATCTCACCTAATGGTAAGCGTTAATGTGGCCGATTATGGAGCACGCTTGCCTAGAAGTAACCTATTCACTCTTGACTTAAAGATCCCTAGGTTGGTAGGTATTATTTATTTATTCATATACATAGTATTCGGAAACGTATGTTGACTCACACTTTCCTTTCCTAGTGGTTGTTGATATTACATTAAAAATTATGTCTGCGTAGGATTTAGCAGTTCAACTATAAAAGTAAATATTATTATAATACATTGACGTGAGTAAAGGAATTTGTATGTAAATAAACATTTAGGTACAGACGCGTCTTTCAATAAACATAAAGTTTTCTCTTTAACATTTACGTTACAGGAATATAATAATATAGCATAATATTATTTGGTTTGTTTATTTTTATGGCTAAGCGTATTTATTCTGCATTACAATTACTTGTGAAAAGATAATTTACTTTACGAAGAAATAACGGAATTTTATATTCAAACTAGCTTTTGCTCGTGGTTTCGTTCCCGGCAACAGAAAAATGTGATAAATGAAGAACTGTTCGGCCGATTTTGTAAAAAACCATCTACTAAATGGTCTGTACCCTGCAGAAGGGTCGAAACCAACCAGGGCCAAGGGTTTGCGTCTGAAAAGGAAGGCACTGGCCCTGGTATGTATGGCGATGTAGGAACGGGGTAGGTTGTTTAGTCAGTAAGAGTCTGACACTTGTTTTCCGCTCCACCCAAGAGCGGGACTCGTCATTGGATGATTTTTACCTACCATAAAAAAAATCTACTAAATGGTCTGAACAAAGCATTTAAAAACCTAAACATTTGTTTATTTAAAATAAAATTGTACAAAAGCCTAAACATGTCACCACCACTGTTCTCAAAACGCTGAAGGAAAATATCGTGAGGAAACCGGCATGTCCTAGAAACGAAAATTCGAAGACATGTGACATCCACCAACCCGCACTGAACTAGCGAGGTGGATTACTTCCCATTACCTCTTCTAGAGTGAGAACATTTATTTATTTATTTACTATAAACTTACACCTCATAATGTGGACAGGACTGGACATTTACAAAACTAAGTATAGGTACAATGGGCGGACTTATCGCACGGGGCAATTTCTTACAGACAACCTTAGGATGGACTTATAACAATATAACACTTACTGCACACTTGACTGAATTATATAAGGCGGATGCTATGCTATACTATGTTATTTTGGCTAGATAATCTGTCTATTTCTTTGTCTTTCTGGTATTTTAAAAAACAAATGAATAATTTACGTCTTTTCTCACGTAGGTTGATTTTACGACATCTAGTTACTGGCGGAATGTTGTTGTTTCGAATATTTTTAGATTTTATTCAGGTCCACATCGTTCAGAATAATTTTATTGTATTGAAAGCTTTGATGTTTCGTTTTGTAGTAAATGGTTAATTACACTGTGAAATTAGTTTTGCTTGGTTTATTATTTTTGCGAGCGGAGCAATGTGACTGTAGTTAGTCGCACAAGGTGATCTACTCTGTAATAAAAGATATGAAAAGCTTAAAAAATCTTCTTTCTTCTGTCATAAATGACGTATCTGTTCGCTTTCCTGCTGAAGGCTCCAATGGGGAAAATACGGCAGGAAATAAGTCGGTAATCGCGTTTCGCGTCCTGCTTTGCAACTTAATATATCTGAAGCCCCAAGCGAACGCCGGCGATCACACACCTATGGTTCTTTAATTGTGTCTGTAATAACGGTACTCGAAAGGTTAAAGTATCTTACTAATATTATAAATACGAAAGTTACGATGTTTGGATGTTTGTTACTCAATCACGCCAAAACGGCTAGACGGATCTGGATGAAATTTGGCACAGGCATAGGATACACTCCGGAATAGGACATAGGCTACTTTTTATCCCGAAAACCCCAACCCCAATACCACGCAGGCGATGCCGCGTGCAAAAGCTAGTTAGAAATAAATAATCGTTATTGAGTAGAGCTAAATAAAATAGGTACATACCATAGATATGTCTAACAGTAAGTACTGTTCCCTCTTCTAGAGAGAAAAATGTTTTGTAAAATGAATCTAAAATCTTTGATCGTTTAGTTAAAAGCTAAACAATGTAGCCTACACGACCACTTATACAGGATGATGTCAGACATCTAAATGTGGAGATTATCGCCATTTTGAATTTATTGTTGCGTTGTGTATCCGCATTAGGATTGATGCATTCATTGGCAATGAGCAAATTGATTACATTATTTATGTCTTATTAATAACATGACAGTCATTAAAAATTGCATTAATCTTTATTTAACGCTTTTTTTCCCTTTGTAAACAAATCCATCCATCCAGTCTATCCAAAGATTGTCTTGTATAAATTGCCAAGAGCCATAAGATCGCCTATTGTATACTTATTTTTATTAATGTTTGTCCTGTGATAAGAGTGTGTAATAAAGAAATAAATAATAAAAATAAATCTATCTTCTATCTATATAATAATAAATATATAAAAATAAGTGGCATTTTTCGTTATCACTTTATAACTCAAGAACAGGCTAAAATATTCAAACCAAATTTTCAGGGTTTGTTCGGACTATTTAGTATATGGTTTATGTGAAGTTTGTACAAAATCGGTCGAGCGATTGGCGGGTGGCGGGAGCGAAGCCTCGGGCAAAAGCCCAAAGGCGGGAGTTGTCATCGTACGATTTTTCCCCACCGAAAAAAACCCAACTTCGCACTGGTGTAAGAAATCTTATACATTCTCAGCTTTTCTTTATAGGTCAAAATCGCATTAAAGTCCATTTAGTAATTTATGACTTTATGGCGTTTATACGGACAGTCAGACGCCGTGGGTGGCATATTGTTTTATAAAACGAGTATGTAAGGATATAAAATCAAAGTTATAACTTGTTTAAATTCGATCCATAACTAATCACAAGACTTTTCAATCGCTCTATCTTGAATCGATTGCCTCACACAAGTCAAGACTAACTGCCTTAAGGTGGCTCTTCCCTACTCGTTTATCGCCAACATCTAGCATGGTTAAAAAGCTTGTTGATTCACCTAAAGCAAACCAACGCGTTCTTTGAGGGAGAGGTAATGCGACATAAAAGAAATAATGCCTGAAAACTCTGATGGTAATTGTGTGATTTACACGTTTATTTCAAAAAACTTAACCAAGAAACCCTTAAAAGTTTTTGAGAAAAATTGCCATAATTCAGAAACTCGGTTAAATGAGCAAGGTAATATCTCATGATATATAATATAATATACATTACGGAGTGCTAAAGTTCTCGTAAAATAGCAAATTTTTAGGAGTCTTCACTGGATTAGTTTAACAAAAAAATATGTTTTGATTTCTATAAAAGCCTAGATGATATCCTCAAGTTATCTGTGTGTCCAAAGTATCTGAAGAAAGATGTGCGCGTAAGAGTGGTTGTATATATAACTAGCTTTTGTCAGCGGCTTCGCCCGCGTACATAAAATATAGCCTATGTCACTCAGGAGTAAAGTAGCTTTCTATTGTTGCTAAAATGTTTCCAATCGGACCAGTAATTCCAGAGATTACCCCCTACAAACAAAAAAACAAAAAAACAAACTTTACCTCTTTATTATATTAGTGTAGATAAAGATATAGATTAAGGTTGATATACTTTTAGATTATGGAACCTTTTTGGTGTACAACAAAGTTGTATTCTATTTATTACATTCTTTGAAAATATACCTCAGGTTGGCCGCTCTTAACAAAGTAACGAAAGACTCACATAAAACTCCAAAAACATGAGATATGATACTCTAGGTTAATTTCGGAGCCATTAACCCAAAGTTATAGTCGCCATAACTCTCCCAAGCATAACAAGGCCAATATTCAGATGCAGGTTAATGAAGGATAGTAAAAAGGTTTTAACACGTAGAAGGTACTGCTAGGTTCGTTTCCCACGGTCACTGGGTAGTGTTTACGGTAAGACGGACTTAACCTAAAAGTTTATTTTAACCTGTAGTGCTTTTATATAAATTTGTTTACGCCGTGTCTTAGACATTGATGTAGAAACGTGTGGGTTGGGTCCAGTATATGGTTCTGGATCCTCGCAAAGTTGAATTTTTAGTCAGTTTTTAATAAAAAATTGTTTTTTGCTTTTCTTTTTTTGGCTTTTTAACTTTTTTCTACTAATCAACTGTTATAATAAAGTAATTATTAACCTACATTTTTTTTTTTAATACGAGAAGAAGCCATATCTGCTTAGCTAAGCTCAGACAGATGCTAAAGTTGTTTGTTGTTTACATTTGACAGCTAAGGAGTGAAATTCACTACCGGACTCTATATTTCCTGGTAAGTCTATCGAGAAATAAAGATTGTGACAACAGTGAATAAGTTACTTCTAGGCAAGCGTGCTTCATTGCCGAAAAAATCTTTATCCTACTTAATTGTATTAAAAAAGTAATAAAACATTAACCTCCTTTTTTCATAAAAAAAAACTAAACTAAGTTGAATTTGGTCAGCTAAGTTCAAATGCTCAAGTTGGAGTGGAATTCCCTATCGGAATCTGTATTTTCTCGTAGCCTTGTACCAGCTAATCTTTTGACAAGAGTGAATAAGTTCCAGGTAAGCATACTCCATTGCCGACCACATAGCTACCATCAGGTAAGTTAGTTTAGTAAAAAAAAAGAAAACAAGAATTGACCGTATATATGTAGTTCCAGAACTCGGAGATCTCTCAGTGCCCTAATTCACGTAAAATTAAACAATCCCAATTCCATTGGCGTTCCATTGTCGTTCGATCGTAGTCCTATCCAAAATCGGTATTCATGTGTTCCTTGATGGGGAATCGATAGAATGACAATCGAACGACTTCTAAACGACCTCTCTTCGATCGAACGAGTTTGTAAATCTGTGTCGTTCAAACTCGATTGATGGATGGGAATACGAAAATGTCAAAGTCGCTACGATATCGCTACGGTTTTCATTACGAGAATTAGGCTACAGATCTGCTTGCAGACATTTTAGTTCCAAGTGGATAAGCATGTAAAAGATATTTTTTATTAACATTTATCGAAGAAAACGTAGTGCAGTGCCGTTCACTTCGTGGCTAGATCGTAAGCTTAGAATTTACATTGCTAGTGAAATCAGATATTAACAAATTAGCTCACGATCCGATAGCGGACTTGGGTTAACTTTTACTTATACCTATAATTATTTATTATCTACTAGCTTTTGCCCGCGGCTTCGCCCGCGTGGTATTGGGGTTGGGGTTTCCGGGATAAAAAGTAGCCTATGTCGTATTCCAGAGTGTATCCTATGCCTGTGCCATATTTCATCCAGATCCATTCAGCCGTTTTGGCGTGATTGAGTAACAAACATCCAAACATCGTAACTTTCGCATTTATATATTAGTAAGACTAGCGACCTACCCAAGCTTCGCAAGGGTGAAATGGTGATATTTTATTTTCGTCTTAAAAACATCCAGAGAAGGGCTGTCGCGAACGGAATGTGGAAGAGAGTTCCAGAGACGCTCTGCAGCTTACAGTAATGGAGCCGCCATAGCGCCTGGAAGTGTGACGCGGAGTACGAAGGAGAAGAGACTTAGGGGCCTACCACAATTACTTTCAGCGGGAAAGAGACGGCGCTAGACAACGTGTCTAACCCTGTCACTTGCACACTCTGGAACAGGAATAAAACAATCTTTAAACGTCATGGTCTAGGTCTTAGTAGTGCGACAGAGTTTACCCTTCGGAACGAGGTACTCAAAGCGTTCAACTTCTGTGTGTACTTTACACAACGTACGTACTTTGTATAATCAAGATTTTATAAAAAGCAGTTAAGAATCACCGGGGTAGCCATTCCAACAGGAATCTAACGTACGTTAAATATTAAAAACCAATAAAATAAAACTATAAACACACTAGAACTTCCACTAATAAACGTAAAAATAATCATTAAACTATAAACAAGTTATAACTTACGATTACTTTTTGTAATAATAAAATATTTTTCTAACATCACTGCGTTTACTAAAGGTTCGGAGATAAAAAAATTGTAATAAAAATATTTTTTTGGAGCAAATCTTTGGTAAACAAGATGTTAAAATATTTTTACATTAGGTAGATGGCCGGTCATTGAGGATTTTGGTCATAGGACAAAGAAACAACTTCTTGTTTTGATCATTTACTTATATTACTTATTAAAAACTTTTGAGCCCCATACGAACGCCGGAGTTTGCACGCCGGTTGTCTTTTTATTATGTTTTTAATAACAGTACTTGAATGGTTTAAAAAATGGCATCTGTGTGGGTTTGCGGACAGTGAGCAATGAGTAGCTTGCCGTTCAGCATCAGTGTTTCAGGTGCGTCTCAAGAATGTTAGGGAACGCAACGCATAAAAGGATTACACGTATTTTTTATGATGGGAAAAATCATCCAATGACAAATCTCGTCCTTGGACGGAGCGGGAAATAGTGTCTGATTCTTACTGACTGAACGGGGTGGTATGTTTTCACCACCCTGTTCCTTATTTGCCTTGATCCAAGGGCCCTGGTGTTACACTTTCGTACCAACCCATGCTCGTAGGAGACTTTAACCTGCTGGGCCCACACAGATTGCTGACAACTCCTTGAGCCACGTGTGAAGTAGGATTTGTAGAAAGTCTTCAGCTTCAATATTTTTTGTCACTTTTACTATTAAGTACCTACTTACTGATATATTTGTCATACTCATTACCTGACCAAAACTTTTTAAACGATTATGTAACACCCTCAGTAAACATTGTCAAGCAGGAAACGCATATTTCCTTAAGCGTTTTTAATGTTGGCTGTTGTCAACCTACGGGCAGTGTCCACGTCTTAAGATCACTCAGAAAATCCACTCAGTTCAAATAACAAGTCATTTGCTCCTCATCATCATAATTTCAGCCGAAAGACGTCCACTGCTGGACATAGGCCTCTTCCAAGCGCCGCCACAAAGACCGTTCCTATGCCTTTTGCATCCATCGGATTCCAGCAACCCTGAACAGGTCAACGGTTCACCTTGTGAGAGGCCTTCCAACGCTGCGTCTTCCGGTATGCGGTCGCGATTCAAGAACCTTTCGTCCCCAGGGGCCATCTGTTCTGCGTGCAATGTGTCCTGCCCATTGCCATTTAAGTTTGGTGATGCTTTTCGCTACGTCGGCAACTTTGTTTCTCTTTCGGATATCTTCATTTCTGATTCAATTATGCAAGGATACTCCGAGCGTAGCCCTTACCATTCACTCATTAACTAAATTGTTTCAAAGAGTTACCGTGGCCCTAGAATGCAAAGGGCAACGGTAGGTGTTAGTCAGTAAAAGTCTGATTTTTCCTCTCTGACAGGACACTTATTTGAAAAAAAAAACCAGCTTATACAAAGTTGGGACCAAGAGTTGATGCGAAAGCGGAACTCCGGGGCCCTGGAACTAAAACAAGATGAAACGGTGGGTCGTTTAGTCAGTAGAAGTCTGACACTATCTCCCGCTCCACCCAAGGGCGGGATTCGTCATTCGATAATTTTTTCCACCATAAAAAAAATGGTAAGCAGTGATGCTATCGATGATGGCGAATCGCCTAATCACTCCATCTTTTTAGACACCTAAATTTTAATCGGACATGAAGACAAATGAGGGTTTTCTAAGATGTCATTCACCAGGTGGCAGCACTGAGGCGTCAGGTCGAGACACCTGTCAAAACGCTTATGTTACTGACATTTTCTAGACATCAACGTCAACGTCAAACGTTAGACGTCAACGTCATGTATAAGTTTTCAAAGGAAAAGACCTGACGGCTAAGTGGCGCTAACTGGTGGTGAAAATTCCTAAACACCCTCATTGTAGAAATATAGACAAACCAATTGTAGAACCATCGTTCATCAAATTTACCTTCTGTAGACCAAACTGCTAGGTGACTTGTTTACCCAAAGGTCGTCAACTGCCTGCAGTCAGCTTCCTACACACCCACGCATTGTCTCCAACATATGTAATGTGGCTATTGGAAATAAAGTCGTTAAGTTTCGTTTGTGACGTCATTAGTCATTGACACGTTTAATTGCCATGGTTGTGGGAGGTGGAATGAATGAATAACGATGTTAGAAAAATTACCAATGAACATGACTTTAAACTTGACTATGAACATGACTTAAAAAACCTAACGTGGTTGGAATCCAGAATTTCTAAATGTGAAGGTGTCTATCCCATCACCCGTGAGATTGCCTTCTTAGCAGAAGGAGTGGTCCGCCCGAATCCATAAGGTACGGGGCGAGACGTCGGTGATACCGATTGTCTTCAAGAGGATACGGAGGTGCTGGGCACACTTCCATTGTATGCTCCACCGTGTCCTCAAGGCGGTGCACACCACGGTTATACCCGGCAGTTTCTTCTGCACGAATCAGGTGCAGTAAGTTAGAACTTACTATCCTCATCCATTCTGGTGTGGAGTCATGCAAAAGGTGAGAATTCTATGACCTCTCTCTGGCTACTTCTCAAAGAAGGGACCTTCGACCTTGATTATAATAGACCCAGTATTGGATTGCAAAAACCGTTGTCGCCATATCGGCGTGAACAGTATAATGATGAGGTAAGGAAATAGTTTTCGTACATATCTCATGAAGAAAAAGACAAAAATATTCGATCGTTTTACTGCATTGTGTACTGCGTTTCATTTTGATTAGCATAGCATAAACCTTACAATGTTCCCATTGCAGGGACTCAGGTCTTCTTTCTAGTAAAGGGGGTGGGCCGTAATCCACCTTGCGGGCCCAGTGCGGGTTGATTGTCACATACTTCAAATATTTCGTTCTAAGACATGTCGATTTCCACATTATGTATTCCTTCACCGTTTTGAGGGCAGTGCTGATGAAATAAATTACACAAAGTAATGCGCCTGGATGGGTTTGAATCCACGTCTTTCTTCTTGTAAGTCGGGTTGTTTCATTTTTAAATATTCGCGAACCCGTTTCGTTTTCAAAATTTCAATATTTATTTTTATCTAAAACTGGTAAATAAAGCTTATCAATCGGTTTTTTAAGTCATGTAAATAGTAATTTGCGATGCAAATGCCAGGTAACATCTTACGCATGGTTGGAGGACCATGTGGTGATCTCATCGTTGCGCAACACTTTCGCTCGGCGACCGGTTTCCGTCCGATTTCTTTACGAGAATGGCGAATTACGAAATTTACGCCTCCTTAGTGTCCGTTCTTCGTTTTTGAGTGTTTATAAGTTGTTGCTTTTTTTTTTCGTGTGGGTTTTATTGAAATGTAACTAATATTTCAGAGTTTTAGCTTCTTGTTCAAGCCCATACGCACGCTAGAGTAAGAGTTGTTATAGTTAGTTGTGTTTAATTTGGATACTTGCCTCTATTTGTTTTTGTAAAATATTTTGTATTAGCCAGTGCCAGCAGCTTTGCCTGTGCAAAATGGAGAATGAATGAAAGAAAACCAGAGAACATACACCCGGGATCAAATGTATCCTACGTTCTATCTTATTTTATATGGTGTACTCATTATTTAAACTTTATAACGACGCCCCCAAAGAATAAACCTGTATTATATAATTACTGACTTTTTACCCCATAAACCGGTACTAGCAAAACTTAAATCTCTCTGACTCTTACTATGTCTACATTTCTGATCCAACTTTCCTGTTTGTGTTTTTATTTTTAAACTTTTACATAAATAAATCATTATTTCCGTAAAAGAGTTTTGCGATTACCGGTTTCTTCAAATTCAAATAAATTTATTTCCGATAAACATCCAATTATGTTAGTAGTACCTAGTACAACTTAGCCTAATGTTTGTTAGCCGATATTTATTTCCACAATTTCAAGGAACATACTAAATTTATTTCGACTTCGGCAACCGAACCTACAACCTGGTGGTTAACAGTAGCGCTTGACCGAAGCCCAAATAAAAACAAAAAAGGTAGTTGTGAAATTAACGAAACGACACCACAAACAGAAAAGATCACAGAGCAAAGAATGGTGAGTATTACGAGCGGATACCGTTGTCCGGACCGTTCCGGGTCGCCGGACAGCCCGACCATCTGGCGGTCTTCACGCCACCTGCTGCTGGGGAGACAGCACACTGTTATCTTAATATCTTGCAGTTTCGAACGGTATGTGACTGACTAAATACGGTCAGTAGATGTGATATGTGCCACTGAGTTAGCAGCGTCAAAGGTATAATAATCATGAGTATTTATTTAGGTATTTTATTTTTAAATACTCTATTGTACGCCAAGATAATTTTACAAAATTTGTGCCTTAAAAATAGAGACATTTATAATGGGCGGCCTTATTGCATTCTGCGATCTCTTCCAGGCAAGCTGGGATGTAAAGAGATGGCTTGGATATTAAATGGGGTTGCATTTGGTGCATAAAAAAACATGTTAAATAACAAGGTGGTGAAAAATCGTAGTATCAGTTACGTAGTCGAGTATTTATCTACACTAATATAATAAAGAGGTAAAGTTTGTTTTTTTGTTTGTAGGAGGTAATCTCTGGAACTACTCGTCCGATTGGAGAAATTTTAGCAATAATAGAAAGCTGCTTTACTCCTGAGTGACATAGGCTATATTTTATGTACGCGGGCGAAGCCGCTGACAAAAGCTAGTGTTATATAAAAATCTCGTGTCATAGTGTTTGTTATCGATATCTTCCGATACAGCTTGACCGATTTTTATTAAAGTTATTGTGTTTTTAGTTTGAGGGTAGGGCGTAGGCTTGCCCAATTCCAAGCGTTCGAGGTTAACGAAATTATTGTAACTTGGCTAAAATGTAGGTTTGAAAAGATTGAAGGAACACAGGTAGATGTCTATGGTAGCATTATATAGGTACAGGATCGGTCATAGTAGCCACATTTGGGGCTGATCTTTGTCCAGCAGTGACTGAACTGGACTGATGGTGATGATAATGACGCTCTCTTGTTCCACCAACAGAGGGAGATATTAGTTGATGATTTTGGAGATTAAGCATTGCCATGCAACGTGGTAATGCCGTCAGCCTTTAGTTACAGTTTTATTTCGATTACAAAATAAATTTAGCTTTTTCCTCCTACATTGTGTAGACAGGTAGAAAAAGCTGTAAATTTAGTATTTTTTATAAGTCTACCTAATAACAGGATAATCATTAATCAGCTTTATAATGTTCCCACGGCTGGGACCTAATCTGTAGGAGAGGGAATATGCCGTATTTCACTAGGCCCACCTTTTTTTATTTATATATCAATTATACAAAGATTACAGGATTATTTAGGTTAAATAGCAAACAAAAAAACCACTAAGGTTTAAACTTGTGCTATCATGAATCTATCTCAAATCGAAACCAATTTAATAATTATCGTCATTTCAGCTGAAGGACGTCCACTGTTGGACATAGGCCTCACAAAGTATCGCGACAGCGACCGTCCCTGTGCGTCTCGCATCCACCGCATTCCCACTCTCACCAGGTCATTGGCTTACCTTGTCTCTGGCCTTCCAACACAGCTTTTCCCGGAGCGCGGTGGCAAGAAACAGTTTAGTTTAAGCTATCTCTGACAGCGAATTCCATATACTTTATTGTACCAAGCAAACCTATACTTAGAAACATAAAGAAATTTTAAATATGAGGATAATCCATCATTTTATCAGATCGGAGAGAGGCGAAATAGGCCTTGACTGCAATCCACAGTGATTCATCCGTATGTACTACGTACTGACGGAGTAAAGCACAATGGAAATGGTGTTAAGGCTACCTTTTTTTGGTACTACGTTGTATTCGTTTGATTTTATTTATTTGTGTGCACGAGATCACAATTTGTGTCCTGTCAACTGTGACATCATAAATAAAGGTTGATTGAAGAATTCAATGGCGTATGATATGAGGAACGTTTATAAAAATTCTTAGACCCTAGAAAAACTGTCTTTTTGTTGTTGTGAAAAAAGATTTAAATTTAATTTAGTTTTGTATAACTTACGTTACTACTGAGCTCGCCACCTATCAAACCGGAGGTCTTTTGGATCAGGGGCACACACCAGGGGCCTTATCGCACCGGGTGCCCGTGGTATTTTGCCGGCTTCACCATTATACTGGAAAAGTAGTTTCTTCGAAAAATAAAGGTTATAAATTAGAGTGCTTGAATACCTACATTTAACCGCACGTGAAGTTGCAAGACGATTCCCAACTGTTTTAGGCACGTGATGAGTAATATGTAGGGTTGCCATCTCTAAAATTTGGAAAACAGGACAAGACGCGTGAAAACCCCGGATTTTAGAGTCCAAAAGCCGGACATATCAACGAGATCTTTTAAGTCTTTTTAATAGTGCTGTGCGAGCATAGTGCGTGTCTCGCGCAGCACGATTTTTTTCACAGCGGCCCAAATTTTTTTAATTAATTTATTTTTTTAAACTCGGTCTACAAATGAAACATTCCCCGGACGCTCCCCGGATGACCTCTAAACTAGGACAAATCCAGGGAAATCCGGACGGATGGCAACCCTAGTAATATGTAGCTTGCCATACGGCTGTCCAGTAAGGACCGATTAAACTTCTAAGTCAACGCGATCTAAAGATTATAAAGGACGTTTAGTCTCCATTCATGGCCTCTAGTTTGATCCTCCGTTACTCTAAAATCCTATTATTTAGTTCTGCACTGCAATTTAGAATAACTGATATCACTGACATATTTGCACCCCATGTTATGGCAGCATATACAAAAAAAAAT
Source organism: Mythimna loreyi (assembly GCA_029852875.1). Classification (NCBI taxonomy): domain Eukaryota; kingdom Metazoa; phylum Arthropoda; class Insecta; order Lepidoptera; family Noctuidae; genus Mythimna; species Mythimna loreyi. Next base: position 4,005,104 of record CM056780.1, read on the forward strand.
ATTACTGTAACACGTTATGTACCTACAAATAAATATTTTTGATTGATTGATTGAACTTTGGCTCTTGTCAAGATTTGTAAATTATAATGAATCTATCGCAAAATAATTACTTAAAATAATTACTTTTTTGCGATCGGAAATCAAATATTCAAGACTCGATTAGGGAATCGAACTATTCAAGTAGGTATTCACATAGATATTGGGGAAGTTTGTGTGTAATCTACGGTACGCACGTGACCAGTTTTTGTCTATTGAAACCATCATGATTTACCCACAAACAAGGTTAAGACTGCAGTTTCACATTCATCACTAAAACTCAGACGGATTTTTTCGCAAAACAATCCAGATTCGACAGACTATTTATTACTAAACCGGATTTATGAAAAAAAATACTTGATGCTTAGGGTTGTCAATTTCTATTAGAAAAAATAGAATATATTTGGTTTCAAAGGTGATAAATAAAGAGTATGGGCTCATAAAAAAAGAGTAGTCTATATTATATATCTGTAACCTTAAAACCACACAACCTTAATGAACTTAACTGAAAATACCTAATCTAATATGTAAAGCGTCAAAAAACTCTTTCGCATCGCTGTCGACTGGTAAAGTGCCCAAAAAGGCTGGCAGCATTGCCATGCTGTATGACAATGCTTATTCTTTGCCCAAAGAATAAGGACTACATTATTATATCATATATTTTAGACTTAAAGTCACTCGAAAGGCAATTGAAGGGGCTATGCTCTGTCATTTATTGAGTGTGTAAGTTACCCCTTGCCTTTTTATTGATGGAATTTAATAACAATGTTGTAGCAGGGGCCATAGTCTTACTGCAGGGGCCCTTCAGGGTCGAAGCCTCCCGGAGTCTAGAGGGAAGTGGGAAACTGTTACCTCGACTCCAGGAATAGGGCAAGGAAGGTACGGGGTAGGTTTTTTAGTCAGTAAGAGTCTGACACTAGTCTCCCGCTCCACCCAAGAGCGGGTTTCGTCATTGGATGATTTTCACTTACCATAAAAAAAAAAAAAAAGGGGCCATAGTCTCATACTTCTTAGTAAGCAGTCCACTTAAGATTCCAAAAATCATAGACCTACCCAAAATACGCGCTTTAGGCGTGGAGTTGCGGATATCAGCCCGAAATACAATACAATACAACCATAGGGCCTATATCTTAGTTTTCTATATGTCACAATAGTTTATCATCAACCGGGCTTTGTCCTTGGATGCATAAGCATGGCGTGTATAGGGATAAACACCGATTTGCACAAATGTTCCATTAAAAGAGTCTTAAAGGGCCTCTGCGAGTTGGTTTCGGCCCTTCGTATGCTTTCCAAAGGTTCAGTACCTCAGGGTCATGAGATAAATAAATAATAACTGGTAATGTTAAGTTAGAACGGCTGTATTGAACACTAGCTTTTGTCAGCGGCTTCGCCCGCGTACATAAAATATAGCCTATACTTATCACTCAGGAGTAAAGTGGCTTTCTATTGTTGCTAAAATTTTTCCAATCGGACCAGTAGTTCCAGAGATTACCTCCTACAAACAAAAAAACAAACTTTACCTCTTTATTATATTAAGTGTAGATGATACAGAGTACAATAAATTCTCAAGAGGAAGAACAAAAGGGAGGGTCTGATTATTATTAGGTCTGTGAAAATACTTCCGAAAAATTCTAACAATTTTGTTCTACTTCATTTTTCTTCTACACAACGGAAGGCAACCCTAGATGCAAGGCAAGTCAAAAATGATTTCAGCATAAGAATATAATTATGAATCTTAAACTAGATCTATATAAGGCCATTGGCCGCAAGCAGTTTCATAATCATTGACAACTAAATGTGAATGTGCTATGCCATACTTTATAGGTCCAAACGTGCATCAAGTATCAGATTTACTTGTTCAGAAACAGGTGACAGAAATTATGAAACTTTATTCATCATCAGCCTTTTTAATGTTCCCACTGCAGGGACACAGGTCTCCCCTCTAAGAGAGGAAATGGGCCGTAATCCACCACGTGGGCCCAGTGCGGGTTGGTGGATGTCACATGTCTTCGAATTTTTGATTCTAGGACATGCCGATTTCCTCACGATGTTTTCCTTCACCGTTTTGAGAGCAGTGGTGATGAAATTTACACAAAGTAATGCGCCTGGCAGGGTTTGAACCCGCGACCTACAACACGTAAGTCGGGGCCGTTACCACTCCGCAACCACTGCTCTAACCTCCTACCTGTTTCATAATCATTGACAACTAAATGTGAATGTGCTATAAGACACTTTACAGTTCCAAACGTGCATCAAGTATCAGATTTACTTGTTCAGAAACAGGTGACAGAAATTATGAAACTTTATTTATTTATTTAATCTTTAATTACAGTAGTGGTAGATACATAGGCGGACTTAATGCAACAAGGCATTCTCTACCAGTCAACCTTTGGGTTAAAAAAGACAACACTGTGCTAGGTATAATTAAAATATTAACTAAATATTAAATAAATATCATATCATAAATAAATATCATATGTCCACAACTATCACACAACGCCATCTAGTCCCAAGCTAAGCAGAGCTTGTGTTATGGGTATTAGACAACTGTTAAACATACTTATATATTTCTAAATACATACATATTATAGATAAATTACACCCAGACACAGAACAAATGATCGTGCTCATCACACAAACATTTGCCCTGGGTGGGAATCGAACCCACGACCTCGCATAGCAATCAGGGTCACTAACTACAACAAACAAAAAAAAACTTTACTACTTTACTTACTTTTTCAAAGTTTTGTACTACAGTACGGCTGCTGGATTTTAGCGAGTCTGAATTTAGGCTCTGCGAAATTTAGCGCTTGAAAACTCGTACAAAAATAAAGTTTAAAAAAAAACAAATGCCAATAACAGTTTTTAAACATCAATAAAAACTGTAAATTTTATTTTTTTGTCCTTTCGACTTTGGTAATTACAGACACAATCAAAGAACAATAGGTGGTCGTGGTGGTCAATCGGTGTTCGCTTGGTGCTCAAAAGTTTAAACTACCTATTTATATATTTACGAGTTTTCAAGCGCTAAAATTCGTAAAGCCTAACTTCAAACTCGCCAAGATCTGATGGCCGTACTGTACCTACGCGGCATATATTTTGAACCATTTGCTATGTTTATGGTTTTCCAAAAATTGATTACTGCGCATTCAATGTCGACTATCATGATGATTCAAAATGTGTGACGAGAGATTATAACCAGTTTACGGGTCTAAATCGAAGTAGGGGGCTTTGCGTAACCTTAGTAATTGGTTCAACTTACTTGCCGCGTATATCAGATTTGGCTATTCAGAAACAGATGACCGAAATTATAAAATTTTATTGATATGTTTCAAAGCTTAACCTGTGGGTAGTCTGAGATTGTTCTAAAAAGTGCCCTGGAACGCAAAGATCAACTGAACGAGCACAGGTTGGTATAAGACATATATTATACTGACACTCCCGCTCTCGCTCAACCCAGAGCAGGAGAAGTTATTTAATGATATCACGCAAAAACCAATTCAGTAAATCGTTCAATCAACCTCATTAGTGTTTTATTGATTCCTATTATTATTACTTATGCCTATATTGTCCCACGGCTGGGCAAAGACCTCCTCCCTTCATTCCTTTTAGTGTTCTTGGCTTTGAGCCACTTCTCGCCAATTCTTAAGGTTGACATTTAAGTCGTCTAACCATCTCCTATCAACCGATCATTCAATGTTAGGACACCAAGTTTCAATCTTTAGTTAAAATAAAAAATTGTTAAAGAATATTTTTCAAATGCTGTGAAAGACTGTACCTAATTAGCGATGATAACAACAATACATTACCTACTGCGTTAAACAGATCTTATAAACATAAAAAATAAATAAAATATTTCTGAAACAATATTGTCTTCAACATAGTCCATGACCCGAATGTTTTAATGAGTTCATATTAAAAGAACATCAAACACCACAGATTCTGAATTAACATCTCACATGATCTCACCCATAAACACACCAACAATAACACCTACACATTACATATTTCAACGATTTACAACCACGCATAAACTTTAGAACGATCATTTTGTTACACATTAACCCAAGGCACGTCGATAAGACGCATAAACACACGTAAAAGTATAGCAATAACAACGAAAACGAGACCTGTATCGAAAAACTTGCGAAACGACCAAAAAAATCGATTGCATTATCGATACACAGATTACAGAACAACCGGTTAAAAAAAACAAAAGAAACGGTTTCGGAAATCTTAAGCTCACCTTGATAATCCGTTTATTTTGACAGCTGGTGCACGTCAACAAAGAAAACAATAGCCTGCACTTGTCGATAACTACTTCTGCTATTTAAGAAAAAAAAAACATCCAAAACGATTATCGAGGCACAACACTAAAACATTATAAACACTAGGTTACAAAGAACACGGATTTTCAAATCGAATTCGGAACACAGAACACTCTTTCGATTATTTCGTTGTTATTTTCAAACTTGGAACGCGTCGCGGCCTGCGCACGCGTCGCGATCGCACACAACACTGACTTCGCGCAGCCGCCATTTTCTCGGCAAATGGTGGGAGTAGGCACCGAAATAGGAAATAAAATGGAAAAAGAAGGCTGTTCGGCTAGGTTGGCGTGCGCTACTCATTAAAAAAAATATACGGCATGCATCTTTTGTGATGTGGAGAAAATTGAGACGCCTTACCTTTGAAGTCAGACTGTGTGTGAAGGCTGATTGGGAAAGGCATATTAATCATAGTAATTACAAGTGTCTTCGTGTTAGCTGAACATTTGAAGAGTTGTAAACAACATTTTATTGTGATGTTATTGTTCGTTACGCGTACTGGACAACGCTCCGTGGGCAGGCCCCCTACAAGGTGGACCGACGATCTGGTGAAGGTCGTGGGAAGCCGCTGGATGCGAACAGCACAGGACCGATCGTTGTGGAGATCCTTGGGGGAGGCAGTGGGCGTCGTTCGGCTGACATGATGATGAAACAACATTTTAACCAGAATAAGTAATTAGTTCTGGATTTTGAACGCTCCTTTTCAAGGTCTTTTAAGGCTCGAATCAGATGTATAATTAAGTGAACTTTCTCAGATTTACTAAATTACCATTTATGATTAATTTTGCGTTAAATATTTAAGCAATGTGAAGAACTTTAAACTTTGACCATGACCTGATGGTGTTCAGAATAATATTTTTAGAAATTGCCTAGCTTAGCGTCAGCTTTCAGCCACTGCTGGGACTCAGGCCCCCTTTTTAGGACAGGCTTGCCAAGATCTGATGGCCGTACTGCACTATAAAACTTCATTAAGGTATTCAGACTTCTTTTTGAAGTGGACATGGGTGTAGAGAGAGAGTGTATCATATTTTTACCTACCTGTGTTGTTTTTGCCCTTTTTGCGAGGGCTGTGGTGACCTTCGACCATTCCAAAGCCTTAATAGGTTAATAGGCGTTGCGTCAGCTCTAACTGGCTCCATCAATTTTGCAGACATCTCTGAGGCTGGCGTGGAAATCAACGCGCCATCGACCTGGGTTGGTTCTTACTGGACAGGCTTGCGGACGGCAAACTCCCCATGATTCGCCGTCACATTGATCAATTCACCTAAAAGCAAATCATTCTTTGAATTCCTGCCTGCCTGCTTGATCTTTAATTAATTCTTCTAGTGTTAGTAAAGTGGTTAGAAAGTTATGCGCTTAAAAATTCATGGAATTTCCTAGAACTAGCAGGTCTTGCAGGTCAAACAATGTGACTACTAAACTCCTCATATACATGTTCGTGTAATTACAAATTATAATTAATTTTCACAGTGTAATGCGAACATCAGTTGTGTTCAAAGGTTAAGGAAGCCGCCTTGAAGAATTTCCAATTAACCGAGGACAGGAGGTGACGTATTCTTCGTAAACTTTTGATTATTTCCTCGATACAACAACCGGTAGGTCTGTATCTACTCACTAGCTTTCTGCCAGCGGCTTCACCTGTCTCAAAATAGGTTTTTTGCACAAATTTTGGACACGCGTTTCATCCCTTTAGGGGGTGAATTTGGAAAATCCTTTCTTAATGTTCGCCTACGTCGTAAAAGGACGCCTTGTGCAAAATTTTACTCTCCTAGTCCCTGTAGTTTCGGCTGTGCATTGATATGTTTGTTAGTTTCTCCTTTTATATATATAGACTAGCCTTCTGTCAGCGACTTCGCCCGCGTGAAGGTAGGATCATCCATACAAACTTTAGACCCCATGACATCCCTTTAGGAGCTGAATTTTGAAAAACCCTTTCTTAGTGTTCGCCTACGTCATAAAAGGAAGCCTTGTGCAAAATTTCACGGTCTAAAGCTCTGTAGTTTTGGCTGTGCGTTGATATATCAGCCAGTCAGTATCTTCTTTTATATATATAGATAACACACTATACATAGCTTAGGGCTTAGGGCGCAATAGCGATTTACGAGCGGTTCCGGGACGGGGCGGGTGCGTAGCGAATGCGTCGCGAACACGCTGCACTGCAAAGCAGCGGGTCTCGTGAGTATTTTGAGTTTAGCAGCAATGGTGGCCGTTAGCGGTCCCAACTTACGCGTTGGAGGCCGCAGCTTCAAACCCAGCTAGGCGTATAACTTTGTGTGATTTATGTCATCAGTACTGTTCTCAAAAAGGTGAAGAAAATCATCGTGAGAAAAGCGGCGTGTACTAGAACCAAAAATTCGAAGACCCGACATCCACAAACCCGCACTGTGCCCGCGTGATGTGTGACTTCCATCAACCCTCACTGGGCTCGCTGGATTATGGCCTATTTGGTTTCCTAGAGAGGAGGCCTGAGTCCCAGCAGTGAGCACATTATAAGGCTGATTCTATGCTAGTAAATGAGATGGCGGAATGAAGGCACATCACTATGACAAAATAGACCGGCATGTCTTAGAACCAAAAATTCGAAGACATGTGACATCCACCAACACGCACTGGGCCCGCGTGGTGGATTACGGCCCATCCCCCTCTCATAGAGAGGAGGCCTGTGTCCCTGCAGTGGGAACATTAAAAAGGCTGATGATGATGAGGCAAAAATCATCCAATGACGAATTCCGCTCTTGGGTGAAGCGGGAAACAGTGTCAGACTCTTGATGACTAAACACCCTACCCTGTTTCTACCAAGCCTCCCTTTCAGAAAGAGACCCTGGGCCCTAATGTAGCCTTCCACCTTTTTGATACTATGAGTCATGCATACCAAAATTTTTGTTTCTTGAATGCACGTTAGAAAAATCTTGACTAAAGACATGATTCAAAAAGTAGTCGAAATACAATAGTTTATTGTTAAATAGTTTATTGTGAATAGTAAAAAAAGTAATGTCATTAAGGCCATTGTGGTTGTAGAGCATTAAATATAATTATTAGGAGCGACAATAAAACCGCAACAGGGCATTCGGCATTACGGTTTTTTAGCCACTAGTGGGTTATATTGAAATTGTTTAAGGCCAGGTTCTACTCTTTTTTAAGGTTCCATAGTCAAATAGCTAACAACGGGACCCTTAAAGTGTTTTGTCATGTCTGTCTGTTTGTCTGTCCGTCCGTATGTCACAGTCATTTTATTCCGAAACTATAAGGACTATACTGTTGTAACTTGGTAATTAGATGAATACTGTGAGACGAATAAAAACTTTCGCACAATAATAAAAAAAAAAAATTGTTGGTTCTCCATACATGGAAATCAAACTTATTTTTTTTTTATGAAAAATGAAATAAATTCTTAAAAAATTAAATATTTTTTTCTAAACTAAAAAGCTTGCGCTAGAGGCACTTCTAAATTAATAAAATCCCCTCCGATAATTTCTTAAATAAGAGAATGTAAAAAGTAAAAAAAAAACATATTTAAACTCCTACCGAAAATTGGTTTGAGCGAGATCTAGTGAGTAGTTTTTTTTTAATAAATTATCAACCGCAATTTGTACGGAACCCTCAGTGTATACTCCGGCTTGCACTTCCCCGTGTTTTTTAAGCCTCTGGAAATCCAAAAAACATATTTCTTGAAATTGTAACTAAACGGCATTATGCAAGTTCCTTACAGCGTAACAGCAATTGCAGTGAGTGACGCTGAAATGTTTTGCGACTTGAATTTGAAGTATTTTATTATGTACAAGCATTGGCCTTCACCACTCAAAAAACTTCAAGCGTTTATTTCAGTTAAAAAACTATTTACTACAGTACTTTTGAATTGTCAATGTCGATTTGTCAATAAAATAAAAGAAAAAACTATTTGCACATTCCAAAGCGTAGATCTTTATGAAGAAAAACGTGCAAGAAACATAAATACTGTGGCAGTAAATGCATATTATGTAACAACTTCAATACATAGTTTAAAACAAAGTCGCGTAATAAGCATACATAGGCACAGACAGCGTTCCCACTGTCTGTGCCTATGTATGCTTATATCTTTAAAAGTGCGCAACGGATTTTGATGCATTTTTTTTAATAGATTGAATGATTCAAGAGAAAGTTTTACATGTATAATACATGCATACTATATTTAATATCAGCTTTGCACCCGTGCGAAGCTGTGTCAGTCGCTAGTTTTAAATAAACGTTTATTGTAGTGAGTGATACTTGTTAATATTTAAGAATAATATTAAATTAGAGATAAAGATTCTTATTCTTAAACGTCTTGTTTGATTTTCGTCTTGTTTCCTTAAGCCTACGGAAAAGAAGTTAAAATCGGTGGAACAGATAGTAAAAATGTTTTCTTTCAATGTCTATTCTTAAAGTGGATAGAGTATACGAAAAACAAGCGTTTGAAAACGTATAATTAGCTGTCTGAAGTCCACCATATTTTTTAATAATAATTATGATGTCCCCACTGTCTCACAACTATGACGAATATTACAACACGAAGTAGTATGTATGTATGTTTGAGTATGGTTTCCGCACTTAGTCTTGTGTAGACCATTGTACGTGAGCCATAGCGGCCATAATCTTTGTGGGCTTATTCCAACCAGCCCACTTCTCTCCAGAAGCTGATTATGCCTTTCAGGTTTTTCAGGGCGTTAATAAGGGAGTTCGGTGTGCCTATGGTTCGTGTGCGTATGTCAGTAACACCTGTGCAGTCCAGGAGCACGTGGGCAATTGTCTTCTCCTGCCCCAAGCATGCTCTGCACAGGGGGCTGTCCGTAATGCCTATTGTGTGAAGATGTTTCTTCAGTGTACAGTGTCCAGTGATAGTCCCCGCCACCAGGCGCCGGCTGCCTCTGTCAAGTCGTATGAGTTTTCACACAAAGTAGTAATGCTAGCGAAGGAGAAGGCTACTACATACGTGAGGGAACGAACCACCTTTCCCGGTCTGGCAGTCGAACCCAGGATTCCGCATCGGATTGACAACAAATTAATATTTTATAGAAAACAACAAACTTAATTTCGAAAGCCTCATAATCGCTCAAGAACCTTGAACTTTAAGTTGATCGCTGTCATAAGATTACATTCGCTTACAAGTTCCAGTTCTGTACTATCACATCGACATCAGATTGTAGTAGTCCACTGTTTAACACGGGCCTCTCGAATTGCCTGTTGCCTCTCAAAGTGCCTCTCTCGGCCTCTTGTTCTGCTGATATCAACTATGATGAGAAGGTCGAGGATCATCTAACCTGGATGGTGTTTTTCAGGTGGGAAATTATCTTATGACATTTCTGGCTCTTAGACGGAGCGTGAGGGCGTGTCAGATTTGTACTGACTAAAATCCGGAGTGGATTTTGTTCCTTTTTTGCACAACCCATGGCTCCATAAATTTCTGCCCTACTGAGCAGTGCTGCCCCTGTATTGTAATGCTGACATCTCCTTGAGATGTAAAATGTACCTGGAAAATGTTGCATTAAAAAATTAACATGCTAATTTTATTATTAAATTAGCTAGTGCCCGTGACATCACTCGCGTCGCATTGGACTCATACACCGTTAAATTTTAGTCGTTTTAATCCCTTGGAGGATCGATTCAGTACATGAAACACTATCGATTGGTAAAGTTAGAATGAAAAAGCAAAGTACTTTTTTTAAAAACTCGAATTAATTTACGCATGTTCTAAGTTGATTTCTTTAAGTAAACGTCAGCTGGGCGAGTTCAATGACCTGTAGGTAGTTAGTACGCAACGATCGACAACTACCTACAACGTCAATGACTCGTTTACTTAAAGAAATTAATTTCGTAAATGCGTATATCAATAAGAGATTTAGAAAAAAAGTACTTTATTTTTTTATTTTATCTACACATATCGATAGTGTTTCATGTACTGGATCGACCCTCTTCGGGATTAAAACGACTAAAATTTAACGGTGTATAACGCCACAATTCTATTTGGTCAAGATTTCAAGAAGTTATATTTTTTTGCGCGGAGCTCTAATTATTTTCCTAAAATAAAATTGACCTTAGTTCTACTCCCTGTAACATCAGCTATCTACTAGTGAATGTTCCATCGAAATTGGTCTAGTTTTTTGGAGATTAGTCTGACCGAATATGCAGACAGAAATTTTTAAAAAATGCATATTCTTTATAGGCATCGAATATATTTTCAAATGCACTTATGTACGATTAAATTTCAATTTTATTTATATGTATAGAGTATGTATTGTAATATAATTTTGTCTGCCAGTAGCCTATGTGGACAACCACATAGGTTAGAAATCATTATAAGGACAACCTTAGGACCAGTCGTTTTTATAGATTGCCATCCCATGGGATTATAAGATTACCATCATACTCGTATCTCGAATATTTGTTGTTTTGACCCAAATTCATTTTTCAGGAGTAACTATTAAAAGATAGGTTTGTAATTGCCCGTCAATAGATTTTATCCAAAAAACATCCATTGCTGAACATAGGCCTTTTTCAAATGTCGCCATATTGGTTTTTGCTGCATCTTTCATGATTCATTCTAGCGACCCTCACTTAGTTATCAGGCCACCTTGTAAGGCGCCTTCCAGCACTGCATAACGTAGTTAGTCACCATTCAAGAACATTTAAGACCGCCTATTGTACACTTATTTTTATTAATGTTTATCCTGTGTTAAGCTAAGGTGTGCAATCTACACTAATATAATAAAGAGGTAAAGTTTGTTTTTTTATTTTTTTGTTTGTAGGAGGTAATCTCTGGAACTACTGGTCCGATTGGAAAAATTTTAGCAACAATAGAAAGCTGCTTTGCTCCTTAGTGACATAGGCTATATTTTATGTACGCGGGCGAAGCCGTGGACAAAAGCTAGTAAAGTTATAAATAAATTACAGCCCCATAGCAGTGGGAAGATCAATGTGCTCTGCCAGTTACCTCATAAGTTTGGCGATTCTTCGGGCTACGTTGGTAACCTTGCTTCCCCTGAGGGTATCTTCATTGCTAGTTCGATCATGGAACAAAATTTCTTCGCTCTTCGATGCCCTTTTGGCGAATTTGAGCCTTTTGATTATCAGTTTTGGTTTGCAAGTTCCTACTTGATTGTGTTGACAACAAGTCGACGTTGCGTGGAATAAAAAGAGTAAATCATCAGGCGTTAATTGTTAACATTTTTATTTATCAAATTTGTAATTTTTCTTTAGTTTGAAAAGAAAGAAAGAAAAACGCAAACTTAACGCTAGTTAACAAGCATAAATAAGGAAATAAACCAATTCCATCAGGAAGGTATGCGCCACATCTACGCAAAACGGCCGAACGCTCAGCATAAGGTTATGACTTCATGCTCAATGCGATGGGCCAGAGCGCTGGTTTTCAGCTTGGGCTGGTATCTGATGCTTTAGTTGCATACATTTTTAAAAGAAGTAGAGTAGTAGAACTAAGGGCTTCAATACAAAACTGTGATGCGCTGCGATACGACGCTACATTGCAGAAAGCTGCGATGCGATCGTGTGGCAAAGCATCAATTTTGGTGACAATACAATGTGCGATGCGAATCAATTTGTAAGTTCTAGCGAAGTGTCGTGCGGGCTCGCTTCAGGGATTCAGCATTTCCTAGAACTTTACATTGAAGACATTTGTCAACGCCAGGGCTTTATTTTTTTTTTGTAGGCAATCATCAAGTAACTTCCTCCCCCCTGTGGAGTGAAAAGGATTTTTAGACTTTTACTGAGTAACTTTCACGGGTATAAAAGAGCCCTTTGCATTCCAGGCCCATGGTAACTTTATCGAAAAAATCCCTCAGCCCTAAAAATTGCGTATCCCTCTAACTATACCACAGCTTTTGCAATCACGCAGCCAAAATCGCAGTGTAAAAATTAGTTAGTGTACCAATTACCACTTCACTAAGAGAGTCACTAAAAGAGGGTAAAGAGGCTAGTGTCCTAAAATAGCTAATAAATATTGATAATGCTAGAAGCTGCATTACTTTGTGTAATTTGTTTAATCATCACTGCTCTTAAAAAAGTGAATCAAAACTTCGTAAGGAAACTGGCATGTCCTAGAATTATAATTCGAAGACATGTGACATCCACCAACCCGCACGGAGACGGCGCACAGTGTGTTAAGAACCCCATTTTTGTCTCATCATGTTTTTATTCAAGAAATCGATAGTTTGCACCATTTTTAGTGCTAGAGTTCAACTCCGGCTTTGATCCGGCTTATAGTTTATTTTTTAAAAAATGTCAAAGTCTCGTAATATCCGCATCATGGAAAACGAAAAAAAAATTCTAAAAAATCAACTGAACTATTTATTCTAGTTTTTGTTATTTCCATTAATTGTTCATACAATACCCTGTCTTTTCTCTCATTTCGGTTGATCTAACATGAACTGGACGCGACATATGATTTTTTTTGTCATTTTTCGTTTTTATTTTTTTATTCAACCGTAACAACGTATTAGCAGATTATTTCTACTTTATAATATTGTTTACACTTAGTATTATATACAGTATTAAAACCATAAGCTAATTCCTTGTTATCTAGAAGTTATAGATATTTTTTGTAATATCCGAAATATCCGCAGTTAGGGTTGTCACTTCAAACAATTTTGAAAATTGTTTTCAACGCTATAATATTTTAATTTATTTACAGCAATAGCCGATGGTGTAATTAATGTAAATTATATTCTGGTCTCCTGGATCGATTCAATTCATTTATTTATTTATCTACTGAAGTTTACAATGTTAGGGAAAGTTAATTGTAACCAAGTATTCGGTTTATTTTTTAATCTTTGTCAGAGCTCTAGTCTAAACTATTTTCAAGTTCTAATGTACATACGTACATAATGTAATGCCTTCCACTTCCACCATACCCTGTTGTCATTGGTATTCTTTATTTTATATTAATCAAATAATTATGTAATAACTGTGTTTATATAGGGTGACTGGTAATTAGTGTATGATACTTAAACACGTGATTGTACTCATGATAACCAACAACTTTTACTATGGGCACAAACCAAAAAATTGATTGATTGATTTTTTTATTGAGTCAAATAATTGTTTTTTCGGATATTAACAAGTGACAGCCCTGAAGGAAATACAAAATTATCAACAACTTCTAGATAACAAGGAATTAGCTTATGGTTTTAATACTGTATATAAAACTAAGTGTAAACAATATTATAAAGTAGAAATAATCTGCTAATACGTTGTTACGGTTGAATAAAAAAATAAAAACGAAAAATGAGAAAAAAAATCATATGTCGCGTCCAGTTCATGTTAGATCAACCGAAATGAGAGAAAAGACAGGGTATTGTATGAACAATTAATGGAAATAACAAAAACTAGAATAAATAGTTCAGTTGATTTTTTAGAATTTTTTTTTCGTTTTCCATGATGCGGATATTACGAGACTTTGACATTTTTTAAAAAATAAACTATAAGCCGGATCAAAGCCGGAGTTGAACTCTAGCACTAAAAATGGTGCAAACTATCGATTTCTTGAATAAAAACATGATGAGACAAAAATGGGGTTCTTAACACACTGTGCGGCGTGGTGTATTACGGCCCATTTCTTCTAGAGAGGAGGCCTGTGTCCCATCAGTGGGAACATTAAAAAGGCTGATGATGATGCTAGAAGATGAAGAGTTGATAGCCTTTTCACAAGGTGGACCGTTACGCTGGTCAGTATCGATATTTGAGGGAGGTCTGTGTCCATCAGTAGATGTCTTTTAGTTGAAAAGAGGAATGAATATGTGCAATCTAACGACGTGAACTGTTGTAGAGATTTATAGGAAAATACAGGTTCAAATACTAAATTAATGACCAGGTCAGTCATTTAAAGAATGTAGTCAAACATGCGGGCTGTTGCGCATGACAATGTGGGAATGTTTTAAAGAGACGAAGTTCTTTGTGATGATGTCAGGGTTGACTAGTCGATGAAATTCAAGTGCAGCTGTGATGTCAGGAAACCATAGGGCCCACCAGGGTCGAAGCTTACTGGACTTATATTTTTATTTGTTTAATTGCGACATAAATTTATAATCCTCTTGACAATTTTATTTCTTTTTTTTTTATTTCATATGGCATACTACTTTTAATGTGAATTTATATGAGTTTAATTTTGATACATTGATAGTTGTTAACTAAGTCAGAATGAAATTTGCACACCTTATTTCGTCATAGTACATCGCACCTATTATAAACACATTTACCACCTGCAAATAATAGAATTTATTGATTGAATGACCTATTATAACAATTGATTGATTGATCGACCTATGGGTTATTCTGATTCTAGAACGAAAGGATAATAAATCAACATAGATGTTGGTTGAGGCAGTAAAAGTCTGACATGTCGTTACGCTTCATCCTGGAGTGAGAGAAGTTGATGATGACTAGAGTTCCTCAGAGTCCAAAGTGAGGAGAGGCAGTAGTGGTGAAGTGGTGTATTGTAACTTTTTTCATTGTATATAGGCTTGTGTTTGACCAATATCTACTATTTCCCATTGGAGGATCGGGTGGAGGTAGGATTTGTCGTTGAATAAATTGTTTTCCACCATAAAAAATAAAAGAGTATTTACAAGAACTAGATAGTTTAAAAAATTCACAACGATTTTTGCTCGCAACCTTATTTGACGAATGTTCATGTTGTTACCTAAATATGCAATTCGAGGATAAATATTTTCATAGTTCAAGCGCAATTTTCAGCACTTACGCACGTATTTTTTTTTTAATTTTAAAATCATGAGTGGTGTCTTATTGGCATTTAGCCTATTGTTATTTATTGAAGGAGTCTATTGTGATGATTTAGAAGACATGGATGATTGTAAGTTTTTTTTTAACTTTAAAGACTTTATTTCAATAAAGCTTACAAGCTTTATTGAAATAAAGCAGGTGCACTAGTTCAATAAAGAGCACCTCAATATCAATGATTGCATCACTGCTTATTATCTGGTGATGAAAAGAGATTTAATAGAGCCATGGAACAACTAAACCTAAATTGGGTTGATAAATAAATATAGATATTTATCAATCAAATTTATTTTAGTTAATGATTCCTTAAATTTATTTTTAGTTGGAAGATTTAGAACTCCTATAATGAAAAGAGATTGAATAGAGCCA
Source organism: Mythimna loreyi (assembly GCA_029852875.1). NCBI lineage: Eukaryota > Metazoa > Arthropoda > Insecta > Lepidoptera > Noctuidae > Mythimna > Mythimna loreyi. Next base: position 4,020,598 of record CM056780.1, read on the forward strand.
TCGAACAACTAAAAATAAATTTGATTTATAAATAAACTAGCGACTCGCCCCAGCTTCACACGGGAGCAATGTTGTACATATAAACCTTCCTCTTGAATCACTTTTTCTGTTAAAAAAAGCCGCATCAAAATTCGTGGCGGAGTTTTAAAGATTTAAGCATACATAGGGATAAGCGACTTTGTTTTATACTATGTAATAAATAATAAATATTTATAAACCAAATAGTTTTCGGTGTATATTATGTACGTATGATGCATGTGTGGCTATCAAATTGCGATCACTAAGCAATTTAAAATTATTTACTGATACCTAAACAGTTTTGTTTGCCAAAATTATTACTGGTGGATGATGATGATTTTGGTGATGAAATAAATTACACAAAATATGCGCCTGGCTGGGTTTGAACCCCCGACCTACAACTCGTAAGTCGGGGCCATCACTACTCGGCCACCACTGCTCCGTATTGACATAACACATACACACAGTCTTCACGAAGAGGTATATATGCACATAAAAATTAAACACATTATATTCATTATCTATATGTATAAAAGGAGAAACTGACTGACTGACTTATCAACGTACCTACAGCCAAAACTACTGGGATTAGGTGCGTGAAATTTTGCAAAATAGCTCCTTTTATGTCGTAGGCGAACACTAAGAAAGAATTTTCCAAAATTCACCCCCTAAAGGGTTGAAACGTGTGTCCAAAGTTTGTGCGAAAACCTATTTAGGCAGAAAGCTAGTAACATTATAACTGAACATTAAGATCATACGTTTTTATTAAATAAAATACGCCATCATTATTTTAATTTTAGTAACTATAGCTAGACAATTCCAGTTAAGGCGTTTAGTCCATTTGTTATTTGAAATAACAACCGGATTTAATATACGAACGAATAACAAATAGCTTATTATAAATTCACATAATATTATCCCTTGGGACACCAAGGTGCATGCTGTGGATGAAAAAAAAAAAATCTAATGGCGAATCACGCAATGTCAGCCTCTTACTGACTAAACGACCCACCTTGTTCCTTCTTTTGCGGTCGGCAAGCAATGGATAGCTCACCATCCGGTCGTCTGGTAACAGTCCCAGACCAAGTCGTCGACGGCGCGCACTGTTCCCGCGTGCCTCAAGGAGTTGTCAGCAAACTGTAGTGGCCCTACAGGGTCGAAGCCTCCCAGAGTTGAGGGTTGGTGCGAAAGTGTTACACCGGGGCTCTGGTAATAAGGCAAGGAAGGCGCGGGGTAGGTTGTTTAGTCAGAAAGAGTCTGCACTGTTTCCCGCTCCGCCCAAGAGTGCGATACGTCATTCGATGATTTTTACATACCATAGAAAAAAAACCTTGTTCCTTCTTGCCTTAGTTCCAGGGCCCTGGTGTTCCGCTTTCACATTAACCCTTGGCCCCAAGAGGCTTCGACCCTGCTGGGCCCCCTACAGACCTCTTCCGGTAGATGATAACATTTAGGGCACGTTTGATAAAATTTCGACCTAAGTTTTGGTGAGACAAGACCTTATAGCTAATTAAAATATTAGTAGTCAACGCATTATGTATAATTACTCTTTATTACTTTTTCAAGTTTATAGTAATCACTTCCTATATTATAGAACATCATTGAATATAAGATGTGATTTAATTTTAAAGAAGTAATCGTCACCCACCATTGAGTAGATACCTAGATAATTATTATTATCTATGTAAAAGGTTTATAATTTTTATAAGTGAGTTTCAAATATATATATTTTTAATTGCTAAAAATTTATGCTCAACTGCGATCCCACCTGATGGTAAGCAGTGATGCAATAGTTGATGGTGAGGCGCACACATTACAACACACATTATTTGATTTACACTGATTTCCCTCTCATAGAAACCACGTGAGGTCCTTAATCCCCGCAGTGAAGCTTTTCACATGTTTTTACTCCCGTTACCACAAGAACCGGGTATTCTTCCAGAAAAAATCATTATAGACAAACACAGGTTTATCTCTTTTTGAAGTATTAGTTTAGAAGTTAAAATTGGCTACAAATCTCGAAGCAAACGGACCATTTTGCAGCAGTATGGTGGAAAGGGACGGGCCGTTACATGGCTTGGAATTCCTGAAATCGTACTCCTCAAAGAGAAGTCAGTAATCTATTGGGGTCTAGCAAGGCTGATAGCCTCCGGCCGCGGGGATGTTTTGAAAATAAAACTTGTGGTCTGGTCTTGGAGGACAAAATGTGTAGTTAGAGTCAGTAAAAATATGTCACATCTCTCCATTCCACCCTAGTATGATATTAAGAGACGTCCGGGTGTCGCCACTGTGAGGCGAGCCCGGAGGACACGGTGGAGCACACGGTGGAGGTGTGCCCTGCTTGGGAAGAGCATCGCCGTGTCCTCGTGGGGGTGATCGGCGGCGGCGACCTCTCGCGTCGGGCCCTGGTTCAGGCCATGGTCCGCAGCGAAGAGGAATGGCAGGCGGTCGCCTCCTTCTGCGAAGCAGTAATGCTCGTAAAGGAGGAGGCCGACCGCATAAGGCAAAGGCAACGGCGTACTCGCCGTAGCCGTCGCCGCCGCGATCCTGCCGATATCCGGCCACCGTAGACACTGGCTCGCGGACGGTGAGCAATGGGTAGCTCGCCGTCCGATCGTCTGGTAAGACCGAGTCCAAGTCGTCAACGGCGCGCACCGTTCCCGCGCGCCTCAAGGAGTTGTCAGCAAACTGCAGGGGCCCTTCAGGGTCGAAGCCTCCTGGAGCCTAGAGGGTATGTGAAAATTGTAACCTCGACTCCAGAAATAAGGCAAGGAAGGTACGGGGTAGGTTTTTTAGTCAGTAAGAGTCTGACACTGGTCTCCCGCTCCGCCCAAGAGCGGGTTTCGTCATTGGATGATTTTCACCTACCATAAAAAAAAAAAAAACCCTAGTATGATATTACTGCTGAAAGCTCTACCTGCTGGACATAGGAAGAGCCCAAACCTTACTTCTTCTAAGGCTTCCTTGGGGAAGGTCTCAAGTATCGTCACAATGAGCTTCTGAACACATCATGTGCTTCTCGCAACCATCAGATTCCTGTGACTCTCACCAGGTCCTCAGTCCCAAGATATCCAACACCTTTTTCAGTTACTTGTACTTGTTCTATAATTACAGGTAGGTATTAAAGTTTTACCTGGACAAAAAAAAAATCTATAACATTACATTGTATAAAACAAAGTCGCTTCCCGCTGTCTGTCCCTATGTATGCTTAAATCTTTCAAACTACTCAACGGGTTTTAATGGGTTTTTTTAATAGATAGAGTGATTCAAGAGGAAGGTTTATGTTTATAATATATTCAATGTCACCCGTGCTAAGCTAGGGCGGGTCGCTAGTAGTGCTCTATAATGACAGGTATTAACCTTTCGAGTACCGTAATTAGAGACATAATAGAAAGAAAATAGGTATGCAAACGCAGTTCGCTTGGAGCTCAAGAGTTTAAAGTGCTATCATCATCATCCTACCCTTATCCCATGTTACTTGGGGTCGGTGGAACATGTTTTTTTCTTTCGCTCTGTCCTGACACCCGTCACAGTATCACTAACTCCCTTTTCTTCATATCACTTCTCACAAAATCCATCCATCTCTTCTTCTGCCTCCCTCTTCCTCTCCATCCATCTACGTGTAAACTCAGAACTCTTTTCGTGACATGCGTTTCATCTCTCCTCTTCACATGACCATACCAAGACAAACAATTTCCTTCCAACTTTTCAGTCACTGATGCAACTTTCAGACTTCCTCTAATATACTCAGTTCTCATTTTATCCATTTTCGAATCAAAAGTTTTAAATTCTATCTGGACAAATAAAAAGTTAAAGATAGTTTTTATCACCATCAAGGTTAGTTTATCAGCGCTGTAACTGAAGTTGTGTAGTTATACAAAGTGCACATACATCCTCACTCTGGCATCGAACATTTGGACAGTGCCTCCGGTTCATTCCTGACGTTTTTTGTTTAAAATACTTTAATATTTACCTTTATTATGTTTCCTGTGTATTTGTTATGTGTATTATTTGTGAGTGAAGCTGTTTGTATGTACAGTTCGAAAGCTCTGGAAGGTTACCCAGCTGGTTATTTGGCTGATTGTAAGTTTTAAATAGTGTTCAATTTACCTTTTTACTTTACTGTTCTACGTCGAGTGTGTTATGTGATGCCGAAAAGTGTAACCTCGAATAACATTTTCAAGAAAGTTTACTAATCCGAAATACGTAACAACGAAAATCTTGTCACCGAAACCATGCCATCTCGAATTTCATGATCCCAAAAAATGTAATACCGAATTACACGTCCCCGTATGTTTACTAATTCGAAACTCGTAACAACAAATGCACGTTACAACGAAAATCTTGACACCGAAACCATCTCGAATTTCATGATTCAGAAAATTGTGATATTGAATTAGGTTTTTCGTGACCCTTAATAACGAATCCACGCTTCGTTATTAAGGGTTTCCTGTAAGTAAACACACGGAAACTTTGATATCAAAGTATTCTGAATCTTGATTTTAGTGTCAACGCAAAAAAAAGTAAGTTGCGTGTGGGGAACTCCTCGGAGTTGTCAGCAAAGTGTAGGGGTCGAAGTCTCCTGCGGCCAAGGCTTTTTTTTATGGTAGGTAAAAATTATCGAATGACGAATCCCACTCTTGGGCGGAGCGGGAAACAGTGTCAGACTCTTACTGACTAAACAACCTACCCCGTACCTTCCTTGCCTTATTCCCAGAGCCCCGGTATACCGCTTTCGTACCAACCAAGGCCAAGGCTAATGTGGAAATAAACACCAGGGCCCTGGGATATAGGCAAGAAGGAACGAGATAAAAGCCCATCCCGTCAGATAAGTCTGACATCACCCGCTCCGCCTAAGGGTGGGAGTTGAAATTGGATGATTTTTGACTACCATAAAAATAAACCTACAAAGTGGAAGGAGGTTTTGATGACCCCAAAAACAGTTTTTGTCATTGACCATTATGATAGTGACGGATTACAAAATTCCCCTTCGTCACCTTTCCTTCAAGGTGGGTGTGGAAAAGTGACGATAGCACCTCGAAATGACGTGTTGAAACAATATTTGTTTTAATAACAAAAGGGAATGAGTATCGATGTGCAAATACTGTTTCTGTATGTTTGTCTGTTGATAAAACTTTCAAGGATCGAAGCGAAGTGTTTCTGTAGTAGTGTTTGTTTGTTAAATACTTTTCGATGATTATGTTTATGCTGTGTTATTTTGATGGTGGGAAAAGTCATCTAATAACGAATCCCGTACTTGAGCGGAGCGGGAAATAGTGTCAGACTCTTACTGACTAAACGACCCACCCCATTCCTTCTTAGCCTTCATACTAGGGTAGGACCTTCCTTTCAGAAATCGGACCGGGGCCCCAGTAGGCTTCGGACCTACAGTTGGGCATTTCCATTTGCTGACATCTCCTTGAGACGCGCGGGAACAGATCGCGCCGTCGACGACTGATTTGGTCCGGATTGTTACCAGATGACCGGACGGCTAGTTACCCATTGCTCACCGTCCGCAAGCCTACGGTGGAGGGTAGTGCAATGCTTTGCCCGTCGGGGCACATCTTCGCACAATGTCCGCTCACCCGAGTGTATATTCCACTTTCATCCGGATCAAGAACGACTACCAAATCTTCTGTTTGGTGAAAACACGCATCATCACTACATGTGTCTTTGAGTGCCAATTAAAATATCTCTCTTTCTTTCATACAAATGGCGAAGACGCCATGATGCCTCTCCAATCACTCCTCAAAGAAGGAACTTAACGCCATCCTGGTGTATACAAACAAGCCTGGATGATAGGCATTCTTCTTCGACATATTTTGCTAGCACAACAGTATTAAAAAAAAGAAAAAATCCCTGAAAAATTCCCTGTAATCTAGATATAGTATTATTTCAATTTCATTTAAGTATATTTTATTTATCTTTCCAGGTCCCGGAACCGCCATACCGCAGCACATTCCTCTAGAAGACTTGAACTACTTGACCATTCATGTCCAAGGCAAAGGGAATTTCTTCAATCTTAAAAACAAGTACAACTATTACCAAATGAAGAACTTGGCCAAAGATCCTCAAATTGACTTTAAGAAACCTACTGTGATGTATGTTGGGGGGTTCTTGGATCACCCCCAACTACCCTTTGCTATGACGATAGGGGTGGTGTATAAGAAATTGGGGTATAATGTGTTATTGTTGGATACGAATAGGTTTACGACTGTTGCTTATCCTGTGTGAGTATTTCATCCATTTTCTTTTAATTTTGCTTATTTTTGAAGTGTCTCTCACTGAACAGGGCCTTCGGCTTACTTCTAATACGGACAAGAAGTTCAAAGTTCTAGCATAAAGCAAATTCAAACAAAGATACATCATACATTTACACATCTAAGGCCGTATTGTATGATAATTTATTTGCGCTTTACTTTTCATAAAGTTAAAATATTATTATAATGAGAATTAGGAAAAGGAAAGCAAAGATATATAATAAATATCTGGTTTTAAACTTTCAATCTAGTAGAAGAGCTTCAGAAAAGCTTACTCTCATCCTACTGAGTAACTAATAAAAATTGATCTCATCCTTATGTGTATTTTCGGAATTCGACTGCTGGTCTAAAAGCATTGCAATCTTATCATAACCTTAATCTCAATAATCATTTATTTTTCTCTGCATTTCAGAGCTGCCGCCAACATGCGGACCATCGGAAAACGCGTTGCCGAAATGCTCGCCATCCTCTCAAAATTCGGCTTAGACCCTAAAAAACTAGAACTCGTTGGTCTCAGTCTTGGAGGCCACACTATAAGCTTCATAGCCAAAAACTATAGATTCCAAACAGGAATGAACATCTCCAGAATAACTGGTTTGGACCCATCTGGTCCTTGCTTCCGTAACTTGGGACCAGAGGACCGATTGGACCAAACCGATGCAGATTTTGTGGATGTTATTGAAACTAATATTGATGGGTACGGAATGGCTGCTCCTGTAGGTCATGTCAATTTTTATGTCAATGGTGGGGAATTCCAACCTGGAGATATATTTTGGGCTCCTTGCAACGTTGTTTGCAGTCATATTAGGGCATTTACAATTTGGATATCTGCACTTTTAAATCCAAACAGTTTTATAGCCATGAAATGTGATTCGGTACAAGAAGCTAGGAATAAAGATTGCTATGACAAGAATCCTGTAGTAACCAACATTGTGGGTCTCAATACCGATAGAAATACACAAGGAATCTTCTACTTGGCGACTGAGAACAATTTTCCTTACTTTATGGGTTTGAAAGGGCTGAAAAAGGAAAACGAATTTTTCGACTCTAAGTTGAATTTGAGTAAAGATACTAGCTGGTCTTTCTTTTGAGCTATATCTTTGGCTAGAATAAACAGGTCTGGTCTAATTTCTGTTTTTTATTGCTTCAGTACTACAAATTTGTAATGCTTTTAGCTCAAATTCCTTTTATTTCTATAACATTGGCAATTTTGTAAGCAATTTTGTAATATTCATTTTTAATGCTTACTTTGTTGTACATCTCATAATTCGCACAAGATAATTTATACAAAACAATTTACAATGATATATACGAGTACTATGCGATTTTTTCGCTCAGAACAATTTTTAGATAACCTGATTGATTAGATAGATTTAGAGCTATCAGTGTACAAAAACAAAAAAAGAAACGAGGGAAGTGGTCACCAATTATCTTAGAGGCAGTTTAGGAACTACCAGCAACAATCTCTTGAGTCTGATCTTGAAGTCGTAGTCAAGAAGTCAAGAAGAAGAAGAATTTGTCTTCAGCTGTAAGTCATCCAATCGATTGTTCGATTAATAGTCTCAACAATCCAAAATAACTTACAGAGAGGAGATTTATAGAAAGATACGTATCCTTTATTGTACGCAATAATATAAGAGGAGTTTAAAATTAACAGGATATAATATTAGATTTAATGGGAGGTCTTATCGCTAAAAGCTATTTTTACACACAATCAATGGATGGATTTGACAGAGAAGAAGAAAAAATATACATGAATGTAAAATTTGGAGGCCATCAGCATACAGGCGGTACAAATTTGTGATAACATTGGGGGACTTAAAACGCTACACCATTACAACATTTTACTAACTTGCGATAAATGTAACTGCCAGGACCAGAAAGAGATGTGTGAGTAAAGCAGCTTTCTATTGTTGCTAAAATTTTTCCAATCGGAGATTACCTCTTACAAACAAAAAAACAAACTTTACCTCTTTATTATATTAGTGTAGATTGGTCAGAAGCTGCTAAAGATAAGAAAAGTAGAAGAATGGAATGGTATTTGCCCCGCAGTGGGACACAACAGACACTCATAATAATAAAAAAAATATGTATGTTTTTAGGTGTTTCGAAATCCCTTCGATAGATTTACCCATAAATCTATCGAAGGGATTTCGGAACACCTATGTTACTTGGATGAAAATACATAATTATCATGGAGCTGGTCTTAAGATTGAGTTAGGTAGTGGCCATAGGAACTGTTGAGCGCTGTAATGATTACTTTATAGTGTTTGAGTTCTTTGGAATGTTCTTGATAAGTATTTAATGTATGGTAAAAACTGGATACAAAAAATATTTTTCATTGAAACATTGTTTCGGCTATGATGAGGGTGTTTAGGAAAAATCTCATCACCAGCTGGCGCTACTTAGCCGTCAGGTCTTTTCTTCTTTTGAAAATTGTATACATAACGTTGACGTCTAACGTTTGACGTTGACATCTAACTGACGTTTTTAAAATAAGCGTTTTGACAGGTGCCTGGACTTGACGCCTCAGTGCTGTCGTCTAGTGAATGACATTTTAGAACTCCCTCTTTGTATGTTTCCGCTAGGACTGTGTTTCGTGGTTCGCGGTTCTCTTGAAAGTAAATAGAGGGCGCTCTATGGTTTAGTTTTATGTGACATACACAGATGGCGTTGCTACTACAGAGAAATCAGATTCTGAATATTGCAATTTTTTTTATGTCTTACATAACATTTTTTCACAAATGAAAATATTAAAGAAAATCTATCCAAGAAAGATGTACCTACGATATATTTCGATTTACCCAAGATTTTTTGTAGTAAATAACACTATTCGTATACGATATTAAAGACAATTAAGAATAATTACATCTATCTAGTAAATTATTTCCTGAATTAGATTTTTCTGTTCCTTTCTTTAAAGCTTGATTGCAGAAGTAATAATATACAAATTACGTTATTTTTACTCTTAAAATAACACGTAAGAAGTCTAATACGATTACTAGGTATAAACAAGAAGTGTCAAAATCAAATAAATCGTTAGTGATTCCGATTTGTGCCACCAGGAGGCAGTGCGTTCGTCATGCTCGTGCACATTCCCTATAGTGTACGAAAAATATCTCATAAGCGCCATGTAATAAAAAACTGCCTATACAATTATTTTATATTAAAATTCCAAAATAAAAATTTAAAACAGTTTTTTCGCCACCCATTCATCCTCATTCCTAAAGATAAACTTCCTTGTTTTGGAGGTCAAATCTGGTCCAAATTGAAAGTGCATTGTAATACGGACCAGCTGGTTACCTGACCCCTATTGTGGACCACTGGTCTGTATTATGTACTCTTATAATTATGCAAATGTCAATAGATAAGGGTTATATTGCCCGAAACTCCTTTTTTTCCACTATTTCCGTTTGCGCGTGGCTTCGGCTACTGTTTTTCATTTCTTTATTACAAAATCTCAGGATTATGTCGATAAGTATTATTTTTAAAAATATTTCTTTTAATTTTATAATTTTCAGTTCATTACTTCATAACAATACCTTTTGTAGGATTTTTTATACTGACATATTAGGTGGGCAGGTACTTACTTATGTGATTACTAAATACATTAAATTGGTACTACGAGTAGAAGATATGAAAGTAATATTTATTTTCTCTTATTTTTTATTCAAGTTGTCTAAATAATGTTTAATCATTTTTTTTTCATATGATTATTGTCTATATTTATTACAATGTAAATGGAAGAAGTCACAGGCCCCTGAAATACAGGTACTTAACCTAGCTCAGAAGTCAAGGTTTCACTTAATTGTTTACATATTACAACTATAAAGAACTATTATTATTTAGATATAGAGACATACAGAAATGGAATCCCAAATGAAGATATCCGCAGGAGAACCAAGGTTAGTGACATAGCCCGAAGGACCGTTAAAAAGGACCTTAAGCGGCAGTAGGGAGGGCACATAACACATTGCTTGTAGAATAGATTGACGATGGGACCGAAAAACTCTGGACTGGACACCAAGAACCGGAAGACGCAGGGTTGGAAGGCCTTCTACAAGGAGAACCAATGACTAGGTGAGGGTCGAGGATATCCGATGGATGCGAGATCCACAGGAGTAGTCACCACAGTGACACTTGGGGGAGGCATGTGTACAATGGAACGTACGTTTTTCGGCTAAAATGATAGTAATAATGATGAGAAGATTATATAGAAATTACATTTTTCTGTATTTAACTAAGCGAAAAGTTCAGAATGATTAAACAGCTTATTGTAAAGTAATGAATATTTATATTATGTTACTTATTGTAACTAATGAGTTATATTGTGGTAGCAAATTAGCAATAAAAAATAAATCCAAGGTTAATCCAAACTAAAAAAAAAATACGCCTGAATTAAGTAGGGTCAGTAAAGAAATTTCCATAACGGACTTTCAGAACTATAGACAGTTTTTTTTTTGAGTTGGACACCTGGCCCTTATTTGAATATAAGTATTATTCTGCTGACCGTATTAGGGGTCCTTTTCAAACGGTAAGGATATTATTTTTACTTGTCTATTGTTAATTAGCCGACGATATTCTGCCCATCCTAAATGGATGCTAGATGGTATCTAAAGGATATTTAATCCGGTCGCCCCTTCATAATTTGCATTTGAATCAATAGCTAAAGTTAAAAAAAAAAAACTTAAATTGCACTGACCCCAAATCATCATCACCTTTGTCCCGTGTTATTTGGGGTCGGTTCAATATATTTTTCTGACATTCTCTCTTATCACCTGTCATGCCAATATTACCTCAGTTTTCTTTCATATCAGTCCTCACACAATCCATCCATGTTTTCTATTGCCTCCCTCTACCTCTCCATCCATTTACATGTACACTCATAACACTTTTAGTAACGAGTTTCATCGCTGCTCTTCATATGACCATGACAAGGTAAACATTTCCCTTTAAACTTTTCAGTTATTGGCATCACATTCCACCGACCTCAAATAAAATGGAATAATTATAAGACGACCATTTTATTTTTATTTGATACAAACTAATGCTTGACTGCGATCCCATCTGATGGTAAGCAGTGATGCAATCGTTGATGGTACGAGGCATAGTAATTTATTAGGAGCCTATTCACTCTAGCCTTGAAGACACCCAAATTATAATCGGATGGGAAGAGCGCGGCCAAGGGTTCGTGTTTGAAAGGAAGGCTCTGACCCTAGTATGTATGGAAACGTAGGAACGGGGTAGGTTGTTTAGTCAGTAAGAGTCTGACACTGTTTGCGCTCCGCCCTAGGGCGGGATTCGTTATTGGATAATTTTTAACTACCATAAAAAAGCAGGCAAATTAATGATCTTTGTTTTTGTGCAAGTAACTTTCTTTCACTTTAATAAGGGAAATATGCAATAAGCATGCTATTTGAGGCCTTGTATGATTGTACACCTCAAAAAAAGAGTATTAATCGTTTATTCCTCTACGCCGCATCGCTTCGCTCTCACGTTGATTTTCCTATATTAGCTCCACGTAGGTCGTTGACAGTTTATACACAATCTAGATGTCATTAATCTCCTCTTAAATAGAGCAACCCGTCAACTAAAAACACATTTGTTTAAAAACACAGTTCCTGGTGTGACCAATTACATTGAAAATTATGTCAAAAAACTCAATGATTGCAAATGCATCAAATTCTGCTCACTAAGTAACTTTTAATTATTTTGTGATTATAAAATAATTCAACTTACTGTGGTCCTTTTTAGGGTTCCGTACTCATAAACGATGAAACCTAAATTCTTGTAGCATCACTTTGTTGTCTAGCTGTCAAAGTCCCTTTATCTTGCAAGTATTCCCCTTATAGTATCACTTTTTTGTCTATCTGTCAAAGTCAAGACCCTTTATCTCGAGAACGCGTGGAGGTATCGAGTTGAAATTTAAATCATACAACTCTGTGTGTGGTCTCTTGAAGCTGTGAAAAAGTCAAACTTGAGAAGTTAACGGAAAAGAGACTTAGAGAGGCCGTTCATATCGCAAAAAAAAAACGTGTAGTTTGACTATCAAAGGAATCAAAATTCACGGGTACTTCCCATTAACCTAGAACTCTGTTTGGCATGAAGCAAGGTTTTATAGTGTAAACTAGCCTCTCAGACCCCAAGCGAACGCCGGCGTTCGCGGGTATTAACGGAAAGTTATTTGTCTATAAAAACTTTTTTTTTACGTTCTTGGATAAATATCAAAATACCCTAAAAAAAAAATGCTCAAATATTGTACATTCTATTTTTGACAATTTGACAACGGCGCGTAGCGCGAAATCATGAGCGCGAGCGCCGGCGCTCGCTTGGGTGTCAAGGGGTAGTTATGTCACAAAAAAAAAACTTTTTTCGATTCTGAGAAATCGCCGTGATGCGGGAATTGAATTATTTACAAAAGTTGATTGGCACGGAACTCGGAATCCGACTCGCGCTTCCCCAGTTTTTTATCTCAAAAAAAAAAATATCTATTCCATATGCTTTAAGCCATGCGATGTTGTTTAACATTTGGGCAGTAACTCTGCTTGAACCGTGATGTTTTTATTAACCATACATTATTATTGATTTTCATTATGTTCCGTATGTGTTTATTATGTGTTCTGTTGGTGAATAAAGCTGTATGTATGTACAGTTCCAAAGCTCTGGAAGGTTATCCAGCTGGTTATTTGGCTGACTGTAAGTAGTAGACCTTTCGAATACCGTAATTAGAGACGTAATAGAAAGACAATAGGTGTGCAAATAAGCAATTGCTTAGGGCTCAAGAGTTTAACAATTTAACAACAACACACAACAACAACTTGATGTTCTTGAAATGATGAAGTTTTTTCATCGAATTCAACTCCTATCATCGTATTTTACATCGTATATCGTCATCATACTATTTTACTCTCTCTATTAATAAGAATTACCTAATGTTGTTTTACTTTTTGATGATTTGGTCTGTGTCAAGTCAATACTGGGTTTTCTTTCACCTAATGTAAACATTTTGAACAAAATCTTATAGGCCGGTGGACCTTTGTAATTTGCATTTGTAACAGAAAATTACAGACCTAAGTAAAATCTGGTAGCATAGGATATAATATGATATTCGTATTTCTATTTTCACTCAATCTAGTTTTATCCATTTTTTTCCAGGTCCTGGCACAAACATACCCCGAGACATACCACCAGGAGACCTGAAGTACCTGGCCATCCTAGTCCAAGGCAAAGAGAACGTCTTTCCTTCAAAAACCAAGTACAACTACTACCAAATGAAGGACTTGGCTAAAGACCCCCACTTAGATTTCAAGAAACCTACGGTCATGTATGTAGCGGCGTTCTTAGATCATCCCCAACTGCTCTTCGCTACGACGACTGGACTGGTGTATAGGAAGTTGGGGTACAATGTGTTGTTGCTAGATGCTACCAGGTTTACCATTGCTGCGTATCCTGTGTGAGTTGTTGTGTTTTATATTTTAATTTGTGAGATGTAATTCTTTGGAGAAATCTCTGCCTTGGCCTGCGATGTATAAGCGTGAAGACCTTTTCATGATCAAATGACTTCTCCTGCTGTAAGGTGAAACAAGGCAGCGTCATCATCATTCTACCCTTATCCCATTTTACTTGGGGTCGGTGCAACATGTTTTTTTCTTCCACTCTGTCCTGTCACCCGTCACACTATCACTAACTCCCTTTTCTTTCATATCACTCTTCACACAATCCATCCATCTCTTCTTCGGCCTCCCTCTTCCTCTCCATCCATCCACGTGTAAACTCAGAACTCTTTTTGTGACATGTGTTACATCTCTCCTCTTCACATGTCCACACCAAGACAAACGATTTCCTTTCAACTTTTCAGTCACTGGCGCCACTTTCAGACTTCCTCTAATATACTCATTTCTCATTTTATCCATTCTCGTCACACCACACATCCATCTCAACATTCTCATCTCCGCTACATGCAGTCTTTTTTCATCCGTCTTTTTCACAGCCCAACATTCTGATCCATACAGTAGAACAGGTCTTATCACGGACTTGTAAATTTTACCCTTCAACTTGAGGGGCATCCGTGGGTCGCAAGTTGTTCCCGTGACCTGTCGCCATTTCATCCATCCTGCGTTGATCCGATGCGTTACGTCTCGGTCTATCTCACCATCTCCTTGAACGAGCGACCCGAGATACCGAAAGTCGGAACAGATTGGTATGGGCGTTCCAGCGAGAGCTAAGGCCACAAGACCGGAGAGACCGCCGAAATCACAGAACAAGTATTCCGTTTTGGTTCTACTTAATTTCAGGCCAACACTCTCCAGTCTGTGCCACCACACCTCCAATCTATTCTGGATCTCTTGACCACTCTCGGCAACCAGCACAATGTCATCGGCGAATAACATACATACACCAGGGAGCCTCTTCCTGGATGTCCGACGTAAGAGCGTCCATTATCATCAGGAAGAGGTAAGGGCTGAGAGCCGACCCTTGTTGTAAGCCGACAGCCACATTGAAGCTGCTAGTGGTGCCTGCTGTAGACCGGACTTGGGTACTGCATCGACTGTACATCGCTCGGATCAACTGAACATACTTCCCAGGCACACCTTTCTCCTTAAGGGCCCACCACAGAACCTCACGAGGTACCCGGTCGTATGCCTTTTCGAGGTCAACGAATACCATGTGCAAGTTTTTATGTGCACCTCGGTATTTCTCACACAGCTGGCGTATAGCGAAAATGGCATCCGTTGTACCGCGACCTGGCATAAAACCGAATTGGTTCTGTGAAATTTCACTCTCTTCTCTCAACCGCCTCTCAATAACGTTCTCCCAGGCTTTCATAGTATGTGACATTAGCTTTATTCCTCTATAATTGTTGCACTCCAGCACATCACCTTTGTTTTTAAAAATGGGCACCAAAGAGCTGTTGCACCACTCATCAGGTATGGCTTCTTCCCGCAACAACATATTGAAGAACAAAGCTAACCACATCCATCCATCCACTTGCAGCGTGTCAGACCTTTAACTTTTCGTATGCTAGTGCAGAGATCTACGCGAGGCACAATCGCTTTTTAATAGTTTCTCTGATTGTAATTTTCATACGAAAGGTTAATTTTTTTTATTTACTTATCGTATGCCGTAATTACAGAAACCATTAAAAAGGGGCATTAGAAAGGGGTGAGTTTTAGTCTAATGACTGAAACTTACTCCTTTCTTTTCACCCCCTTTCTTATCACTTTGCGTTCCAAGAACTCGGTAACACTATCAAACAATCCTGACACAAGCCATGTCAAACAAATCAGTTTCAAAGGCATACATAGTCATGTTCCATACTCAAGATTTTTTCTCTTTATTTCAGAGCTGCCAATAACATACGGTCCGTAGGAAAACACGCTGCTAAAATGCTCACCACCCTCTCAGTATCAGGCTTAGACCCTAAAAAACTGGAACTCGTAGGTCACAGCTTGGGAAGCCACACCATAAGCTTCATAGCCAAGAACTATAGACTCCAAACAGGAAAGAATATCTCCAGAATAACTGGCTTGGACCCATCTGGTCCTTGCTTCCGAAACTTGGGACCAGAGGACCGATTGGACCAGACTGATGCTGATTTTGTAGATGTTATTGAAACTAATATTGATGGCTATGGAATGGCTGCTCCTGTTGGTCATGTCAATTTTTACGTCAACGGTGGAGAATTCCAACCTGGAGATATACTTTGGATTCCTTGCAATGTTATTTGCAGTCATATTAGGGCATTTACAATTTGGATATCTGCACTTTTAAATCCAAACAGTTTTATAGCCATGAAATGTGATTCGGTACAAGAAGCTAGGAATAAAGACTGCTATGACAAAAATCCTGAAGTAACAAACATTGTGGGTCTCAATACTGATAAAAATATACAAGGAGTCTTCTATTTGGCAACTGAGAACAATTTTCCTTACTTTATGGGTTTGAAAGGGTTGAAAAAGGAAAACGAATTTTTCGACTCTAAGCTGAATTTGAGTAAAGATACCAGTTGGTCATTATTTTGAGTTGAATCTTCTCGCTTCTTTAAAAAATAAACAGACTTGAGTCAAATTGTTTTTTTTCTCTATACCTGAACTTTTTGATTAGTACCGCCATCTATAAGCGACTTTATGTACTTGTAATGATATGACAGTTATTGAAAGTTGTCCATAGAACTACTTGTAGATCGTGCTTCTATAGATAGATGGCGCTTTATGGTTACATTTCATAATACGTACATAGATGGCGTTACTATCACAATAGCATATGTAAATTGATATTTTTTTAATTTTAAGTATTTGTGTTCTTTGTTTCTTTCTTTTCTTTTTGACACCGATTTCAGAAATCATTGTTTTTATGTATGTTTAACAACATAATTAAACTTTAGATGTTGTAAATTATATTAGTTTGATTTAACTTATTTATTTTTTAATTTTTAGTTATAAGTATCTACCTATTTAAGGTTAAAGGATTTAAGTTTTTTTTTTGGATAATAGCAACTATATCTGAAATAAATTAATGAAAAATATTTATTCATTTATTTCAGTTAATGTGTATGTAATCTTTACATATACATACCTAATTTAATTAATTACCAACGAATACCATTTTTCACTATTATTATCTAATAAAACCCACTATTATTAATTACGCAATTATTTTGGCAGTGTTTGGTATTGTCAGTCCTTATGAACATGTTTTATCCACGACTTTATCAAATTGTCTATTACATTATATTACAGTAGTTTTCTGTCAGCGGCTTCGCCCGCGTGAAAATAGGTTTTCGCACAAACTTTGGTCACGCTTTTCATCACTTTAGGGGGTGAATTTTGGAAAATCTTTTCTTAGTTTTCACCTACGTCATAAAAGGAAGCCCTGTGTAAAATTTTACTTTCCTAGTCCTAGTAGTTTCGACTGTGAGATGATATGTCAGTTAGTCAGTTTCTCCTTTTATAAATATAGATAAGGAATACTTTAATTTGTACCCTCGTAAGCGCCCTACAAAACACTCTCCATAGGTTATGACGAAAGAATTTAAAACAGTTTTTTCGTCACCCATTCATCCTCATTTCTAAAGATAAACTTCCTTGTTTTGGAGGTCAAATCTGGTCCAAATTGAAAGTGCATTGTAATAAGGACCAGCTGGTTACCTGACCCCTATTATGGACCACCAGTCTGTATTATTTACCCTTGTAATTATGCGAATGTCAATAGGTAAGGGTCATATTGTCCGAAACTCTAACCCTTTTTTGACGAGGTTTGCACCCCGGATTTGGCTGCTAGTTTTCGTGATAGATGTTTATAAGTGACGAGTGTTTTTTTGGTAGTAATTATTTATGTTGCAATTAAGTGTTTAAACTTTTTTTGAATTTATTTTAGACTAGTTTCTGTCAGCAGTTTCACCTGTGTGGAGTTAGTAATTATTTCATTTTTATAAATTACAGTCTATAATGTTCTTCTAATTTCTTAAACTCTTGAGTTCCAAGCGAATGCCGGTATACGTTATTGTCTATCTGTTATGTTTCTAATTATGGTATTCAAAAATTATGTGATTATGATCGCTACTAATGAGGCTGATCATTTAGTTTTGGTAGCTTGTGAAATTTTACCAAAGATATCTTTTATTTTCTTTAATACATGATGATTACAACAAGATATAATTATGAAAAATCTTACTGTTTTTGACCTAGCACAGCATTACGAATGCACAAACAGCCAATGGCAATTATTTTGTATATAGACAATGCACAAACTAGTATCAATCAAATTCCAACTCTCCTTTAACGGTTTAAAGTCCATTATCCATCAAATGAATGTAAACAATAAATACTTTACGCCTCAATTAAGTAGGGTCAGCAAAGAAATTCCTATAAAGGGTTTTGGTACTTACCATTGATAGTTTTTTTTAGTTTCGGATGGACACCTGGCCCTTATCCGTAATAATATTATGAATGCGGAAGTAACTTTGTCTGCTTTATCACATCTGTAGGGTTCTGGACCTATAGGGTTTTTTTTTATGGTAGGTGAAAATCATCGAATGACGAAACCCGCTCTTGGGCGGAGCGGGAGACCAGTGTCAGACTCTTACTGACTAAAAAACCTACCCCGTACCTTCCTTGCCTTATTCCTGGAGTCGAGGTAACAGTTTTCACCACCCTCTAGGCTCCAGGAAGCGGACCTATATCATCATAATAAATACAAAATAAAAATGTTCTGCTATCACGTAGATAAAGCCGCTGGCAAAGGACTGAGTGAATTACTTGAAAAGAAAGAAAGAAAAAAGTTTATTCACGAGAATCATGGTGCATACCTTAACAACTTCTTAAGATGAGGTAGTGGTCAAGAGTAAGCGTGTTAACAGCAAAAAAGAAGCGATAGAATATTATCTTATGTCACTATGTCTGAAATGCTGAAAAGGTTTGGATAAAAATCATGTCTTGGAATAGACCATAGGATACCTTTTATCTCGAGAGTATGTCCCCTTTGCATAATTTCAGATATTCACTCGGGTCAAAGCCCCTAATAATTATATTCAAACAAAAGCTAATAGTTTGAATATAATTATTATTCTGCTGACCGTATTAGGGGTCCTTTTGAAACGGGTAGGATATTATTTTTACTTGTCTATTGTTAATTAGCTGACGGTACTCTGCCCATCCTAAATGGTTGCTGGATGACGATATTATTATCTAAAGAGTATTTAATCCGTTCGGCCTTTCATCATTTTGCATTTGCATCTAAAGCTATTTGGGTTAAAGAAAAAACTTGCATTCATTTTAGTATGTTTTTCGTTTCTGCGATACGGGGCGGTTAAGACCTTGTTTAAAAACTATAATTCTTGTTGTATCAGTAATATATTTATGAAACAAAAAGTTTTTTCTTCCTAATGAGGGTGTTCTAAAATGTCGTTCACCAGGTGGCAACACTGAGGCGTCAGGTCCAGGCATCTGTCAAAACACTTCTGTTACTGACATTAGCTAGACATCAACGTCAACGTCAAACGTTAGACGTCAACGTCATATATAAGTTTTCAAAGTAAAAGACCTGACGGCTAAGTGGCGCTAACTGGTGGTGTGAAAATTCCTAAACATCCTCATTGCGGGTTTACGAGGTCAAAGTGACTCCGTATTTATAATAGATACACCACTGCGTTTTCATATCATCTAAAGTACTTACAAAAAAAGTAAAACAAATTTAAGTTACCTTCAAACAAAACAAATTATAAAATCATTTCTCATCTTGGACTCTCGACCTTTGGAAGGCTCATGAATGCTCACATGATGACACATCTTAGAATATTACATCAACCGACGATTATCTCAGTACTAATTCGTATAACAGACATCAAATAAAAATTTTCCTTTAAGTATTTTTGTCTTGCCAAAATAAACTCGGCCCACTATAATCGCACCCGGCCATAAGCCATTGTAATCGGCCCATAATCGTTCCGTAATCGGCCCTTGTTTTACCCATTCCTTCACATGTGACAAGCAAATTAACTTCCATAAAAACTGAGTAAACTTGAAAAACCACTTACCAATAACCACTTCACGTGCACAACTTATTTATAATATACTAGTTGTGCTCCTCGATTTTGCCCGCCTTCGCCCGCGCTATTATTTCGTCTTCGCTCTTTCCTATTACATATTTTAATTTTTACTAGAAGTTGAATAAAGCGGGAAGTACATTAGATTGACGCACACGTGGTCCACGACTGATTAGTACATAGAGTCCTGTCGCATGGCGTGGATTATAATGTAGTTCTACAAGTCTAATTGTGGGCCACGGATGCTGATAATCATATAACCTCTATTCAGAGATTACACTTTCATTATTAGCGCCATCATCATTTCATCATTGTTTTTGACCCGACTCTACCCAAAGAATAGAGTAACCCATAGTGTCACAACAACGCATTCATCGGATTCCCGTGACTCCTACAACCCGTTCCAAATGAGAATAGGATCGATGGCCATGTTGTGACGTCACGTCGAACTGTCAAATCGAAGCAATTAGGTAGAGTGAACAAAAAAAGCTATTAAAAAAAAAAATTTACGTACGAATCGTGTACGAAAAAAGTTTAATCAGAATACAGTTTTTCAATTTTGTTTATCTCTGTTTCACTGTGTGATGTGTCTGAGTAGTGGTAAATAGAAGAAAAAGGCGAATTGTTTCTAACAATGAAAATTAGAAAGAAAAAAGTTTTTCTTGTAAACTATTTATGACTGAAACCAATATATTTGGCAAATTTATATTAAACCCTAACGTTTTTACTTCAACTAGAATTAACTAAAATTTTGTAATAAAAAAAACTTTTTATTGATAAGTAAATAAGATTTTTTTGCAAACCGTACTTTTCACTCAAAATTTGACAGATCGAGGTTATTGACTTTCCTGTTCTTATTTGGAACGCATAATACCATCGTTTCATATTGTCGGAGGCCTTCACAACACTCTGTCTTCCATTCCAGAACCTTTCAACACCATCGACTGTCTGCTTTACGAGCAATATGGCTACTACTGCCACTTAAGTATTAGTGATTCTTCGGGCTAAGTTGGTAAATGGTAACCTTCTTGCAAATATATACCTTGCGTGATCTAATCTCATTCGAAATTCACAAAAACATTCGGGTGATTTTACCGATATTATGCCTTCTAATAAATAGCCTGTTGCGGCCAATTGTAATTTAGGTGTCTTCAAGGCTGGAGTGGCAAGGCTAGTGATGTACTAGTAGCGTAGTGGCCATCAACGATTACAACACTGCTTACCATCACCTGGAATCGCAGTCCAGCACTATTTAACCTCAATTAAAAAAAAGCCTTTTTTCACTTTTTACAAACATACAATTTTACTTCTTTATTATATTAATATGACGTACCTCTCTTTGTGTTCAACAGTTTTTAAATAATCGTTTAATTTTACTCGATTTCGAAAGAGCAGGTGGAATGTGACACATGTCATTGTGACATTTGTGTGACTGTAACGATGTATCGATTCTTTAATCGATTGGGACTGATAGCGGAAAGATTATCACTGTTTCATTTACTGAACTGGTTGTATTATTTTCACTCATTCCTTCTCTTTGTGATGCTATCTGTCCGTTTATTGACATTTAGCATTTATTGAACTCATTATAATTTTGAATTTATTTGATACTAGCAACCCGCCCTAGCTTCGCACGGGTACTGATATTCAATACACTATGCACTTCCTCTTGAATCACTTTATCTACTTATTAACAAACAACACATCAAAATCCGTGGCGTGCTTTTAAAGATCTAAGCACACATAGGGACAGCGGTAAGCAACTTTGTTTTATACTATGTAATTATGAACTTTTTTTTTTTTACTTGCAATAAACTAGTGCTTGACTGCGATCCCACTTACCACCTGCGGTAAGCAGTGATGCAATCGTTGATGGTAAGGCGCACTAGTTTATTAAGAGCCTATTCACTCTAGCCTTGAAGACACCTAAATTATATTTGGACGGAAAGACTGCAGCCGGCAAACTGTTCCAATCCCTCGATGTACGCGGTATAAATGACGAGGCAAAACGCTTAGTCCGGGCCGCAGGTGTCTCAACAACGTAAGGGTGGATATTTGCCGTACGCCGGGTTTGTCCGAAGGTGAAATTGGGATGGCGGAATCAAATCATGCAATTCCTGCGCACACTCTCCAAAATGCATCCTGTAGAAAACCGCAAGGCTGGCTACTCTGCGCCTGTGCTCGAGACTTTGAAGATTGGACCCAACCAAATCTGGACCACCAATCAGCCTCTTTGCACGCCTTTCCACTGAATCCACTCTTGAACTTTTTTTATTTAACCTTTCGAGTACTGAAATTTGAGACATGTAGAAAGACGTGTGCGTACGCCAGCGTTTGCTTGGGGCTCGCCGGCGTTCGCACATCTAGTATCTTTCTATTATGACTCTAATTGCGGTATTCAGATGGTTAATTTTGATTTGAATGTGAATTCTAAATATGATTTTGTTTTAATGTTAATTTTAATTTATTGGTTCCGTTCTGAAAAATCATACATTGGACTTTGTCTGATTGACAAATGTTATTATAAGTAAATAGGATTGTTTTTTTTTTTGTGTGTTTAAATAGAGTTTTGTAATACTTGCTATACGTTCTCTATTGCATCCATTCCATACCGTTTTACTGTCACGAGCCTATTACACATAATTTATGTACTTTGCGATTCTACCGGAGAAGGAAGATTAAATAAATCGGTCAAAACGATCCCCGTGCGTGAGTTTTAATTATAGTACATAGTTTTACAGTACGACCATTCTAACTAATTGGCAAGCCTGAATTTGGCTCTGCAAAGATTAGCGCTTGTGTATTCGTACAAAAATAAAGGTGTTAATAAATCAAATTTCAATATCAGTTGTTAACATCAATAACAACTGCTAATTACATTTATTTTTTAAACCATTTAATTTTTTAGGAGTTGACAAGCGTTAAACTTCACAGAGCCTAACTTCAGGCTCACCATGTTTGAACGACCGTACGTTACATCAGTAGCAGGGGCCCTTCAGGGTCGAAGCCTCCTGGAGCCTAGAGGGTATGTGAAAATTGTAACCTCGACTCCAGAAATAAGGCAAGGAAGGTACGGGGTAGGTTTTTTAGTCAGTAAGAGTCTGACACTGGTCTCCCGCTCCGCCCAAGAGCGGGTTTCGTCATTGGATGATTTTCACCTACCATAAAAAAAAAAAAAAAAAAAAAAAAAAAAACGTTACATGAGTAACCTCAAGAATACCGAAGCCAGCATTAGGTCGAAGCCAACTGCGGCCAAGGGTTCGTGTCTGAAAGGAAAGCTCTAGCCCTGGTATATATAGCGACGTAGAAACGGGGTAGGTTGTTTAGTCAGTAACAGTGTTACACTGCTTCCCACTCCGGCCATTTTTACCTACCATAAAAAATACCTCAACAATTTTCATCATCATCAGCCTTTTTATGTTCCCACTGCTGGGACACAGACCTCCTCTCTAGGAGAGGGTATGGGCTATGGCCCACCCACCACGCGGGCCCAGTGGTCTTTGATTTTTTGGTTCTAGGACATGCCGGTTTCCGCACGATGTTTTCCTTCATCGTTTCGAGAGCACTGGTGATGAAATAAATTACACCTGGTTGGGTTTGAACCCATGACCGTAAATCGTGGCTGTTATCACTCGGCCACCACTGCTCTCTAGAATATATAGAATATAATAGTAGGTATGTATCATGTCAATACCTCAAACCGAAGGGCTGTTTACTCCAACTTCCATACCGATTAAATTCATTAATCGATTACGAAATAGGTCAATGATCACCACTAATGACGTGAAAGTATGTGTCGAATCGATTCTATGGGAAGATTTGAAAGCATTGGATCTGCTCGAGTGCTCATACGGAATTTATAAATTATAATCGATAATTATAATATATTCAAATAACAAATTTATTTCCTGATTCTCGAATTATCATGTTAAGCCCTTTGAATTTTAAATAGATTAAAAGCTATATATTATGTCTCTTAAATTGTTTCGATTCGTAACGATTAGGGATTTAGGTAATAAAATATCGATTTTATTTGTTTGTGTGAACATCAAAAGGATTATTACACGGCGATTAGAGTAGCTACTTTTTTTACAGTATAATTTGAATAATTTTTTTTCTTTATATATGAACGTGTTATTATTTTGAGAACTTGTTGCCTCTAAAATATGTTTTTATAGTGAAAATAATGAGTTGGAAATATGAAAGACCAATATCAATTTTTTGTTAATATCTCTACGGTCCGGACTAAGCGTTTCGCTTCGTCGTTTATCACATCCATGGCTTAGAACAATTTGCTTGCTGCGATCTTCCAGTCCAATTTATAATTGAGGTGTCTTCAAGGCTAGAGTGAATATAGGCTCATAATAAACTACTCTTTCCCTACCTACTTTACGTGTAGGGGAGAAAACATTTTTTTCCACATTTTATTTTATTACTTTGTTGGCGTGATTCATACCAAACATATTGGTACCAAATTTCAGCTTTCTAGTGCTAACGGTTGCTGAGATTATACGCCGACGGACAGACAGACAGACTTGGCGAAACTAGTCCTAGTTGACTACGGAACCCTAAAAAGGAAGACAAAAGTGTTTTATTTCTTGCCCTATTTTGTTTATACCCATTTACAAAGACCACTATCAGTCAATTATACTAATTAACTTGTTTTTACTTCAAAAAAATATTAAATATGAACTTATGGATAACTTTCTCCGAAACATCTGCCGTTAACTGAGTTAACCAGTAGCTTATGAATAAGTTATTAAGTCGTTATAGTTTACTACTGTCGATGAAACCTTACTTAACTAGTCAACTAGTTATTGTTTTAAAACTTTTCAAGGTGCTTCGTAATTTGCGTATAAACTTGTGTAATGTGGAGCTGGCCCTTCAGGGTCGAAGCCTCCTGGAGCCTAGGGTGGTGCAAACTGTTACCTCGACTCTGGGAATAAGGCAAGGAAGGTACGGGGTAGGTTTTTTAGTCAGTAAGTGTCTGACACTGGTCTCCCGCTCCGCCCAAGAGCGGGTTTCGTCATTCGATGATTTTCACCTACCATAAAAAAAAAAGCTCTGACAGGGCTTAGGTCCGAGTATGTATTTCAATATAAAAGGCGGTGAGCTGCAGTAATCGTATAATTTTTCTATAATATGTATGTATTTAAAAATATATAAGTATGTTTATCATTTGTCTAGTAAAGAAAGAAAGAAAATAATGTTTATTTTGACCAAAATGGACACACAAAGCTTTTGAGCAGTGGTGGCCGAGTGGTAACGGCCCCGACTTACGGGTCGTAGGTCGCGGGTTCAAACCCAGCCAGGCGCATTACTTTGTGTAATTTATTTCATCACCACTGCTCTCAAAATGGTGAAGGAAAACATCATGAGGAAACCGGCATGTTCTAGAACCAAAAATTCGAAGACATGTGACATCCACCAACCCGCACTGGGCCCGCGTGGTGGATCATGGCCCATTCCCTTTCCTAGAGAGGAGGCCTGTGTCCACATTAAAAGGCTGATGTTGATGGACGCACAAAATACCACAAAAATGTCGGCCTTGTATAAAACGGGTATTACTGTATTGCACCATAATAACTAGGCAGAACACAGTTTTCTTTGCCCACGTGAAATGTTTTTTATTGTCTATAGCACTTGTCACATATATATTATTTTTCAATACACTTACTTAAAAACTGCCTCTTATCGCACTCCTATTAGGTTCAATATAGCATGTATATCACCCAAGTGCTTTTTTGAGTTTATCACAACAAGGGCTATTTTATTCCTTCCTTATCGTCACGGTCACGGGTGATTATTTTGTTTTACTTTGTTTATCGAATCAGGCGCGAGGCGTCCCCCAGATTCGCTGGACGACCCCACGAAATTAGAAATTGACCAGAGCAGATTTGAATGCTATACTTATATATTTCTTAAATTTCTACTGTATGTTTGAGATACGATTAAATTTTTTTTCTTTCTTTCTTTATTTCACAAGTTGTAAGTGTATTGAAAAACGTCGTTTGACACACGTGCAGATTTGTCATTGCAGCCCTCGGCTCCATAACACACTCGCCTACGGCTCGTGCGAATTGCGCCTCGGTCGCAATGACAAACTTCCTGCACTTGTATCAAAATGTACTATTCCTCTATGGCACCTGTATCGGTAGTACACAAGCTCTGCTTAGCTTGGGATTATACGACGTTGTGTGATAGTCATGGAATATATTGTTACTTTTTTTTCTTTCTTCACATATTCTATACATTTTTAAATATTTTCTAAAACAATTCATAAAAAAATCATTTAAAAAACTAGCTTTTGTCAGTGGCTTCGCCCGCGTACATAAAATATAGCCTATGTCACTCAGGAGTAAAGCAGCTTTCTATTGTTGCTAAAATTTTTCCTATCGGAGTATCCAATCAGTAGTTCCAGAGATTACCTCCTTCAAACAAAAAAACAAACTTTACCTCTTTATTATATTAGTGTAGATAGCAGTCCGTCCGCCGACGTCGGCAGCAAGGTCCAAGCTATCTGTGGGTAAGGCTCCAGAGAGAGAAACCTCACAATGCCCTGTTGAGGAGCCTTCTGCCTTACATATATTTTCAAATGGATAGTCCAAGAAAAAAAATCTCATTAATATTGTAACATCCTTCGTACTTATATCTTTGTAATCATATACTAATGTTTATTATTATTTTTTTAATCCAGAACGGTTAAAATTTGACATTTCAAAGCGCGATGATTGTATAATTTTTTTTAAAACGGATCACTGATAAAAGTGATTGGTGACCCATGACCTAGACTGATACGATAAATACAATCAATTATGATGACGGCGACTTCACGTATTTTACTAGCGCAGAAAACTTTTATTGTACAATTTACTGTTTTTTGCTCCAGTGCAGAAAAATACGCGAGGCATTCCCTTACAAGTGGTAGTGATAAGAGTAGATTTTGAAGTACCGGGTAAAATGGGGTGAATAGAAACTCAAGGGGTAAATAGAAACAAAATATTTATCAGGATTATTACTTTGGTTTCATATTTTTAGTTTTAATAGAGCATTTTTGTTTTCAATATTGAATTTATAAAAAAAATTAAATGTTGCAAACAATTTTTAAATAATGTGTAAGAACAACAAAAAGTTGTTTCTATTCACCCCCGATTTGTCTCTATTCACCCCGTTTTACGGTATTGAAAAAATATTATCATAAACGACTTTAAAAAGACTAAAAGTCTAAAGTTCTTGTCTCAATGACTGAGATATGCGTACTTTGCTGTGCTTTTGAAGTCGATAGCAAATTTATCGATACTTAGACACGTCTAGTGCATAGATTAACATTGAGTACCCTTGATGAGCACTATGCTAAGTATTTAGTTCCAGTCAGCGATCTAGGAGGAGCTGTTTTTATTTTTGTCCTTTTTGTTCTAGTATTTTTTGTTTTATGGTAAGTAAAATATCATGCAAACAACCTACCCCATTCCTACGTTGCCATATATTGGTATATATGCCCTGGTGAGCTAGAGCCTGTTTTTCAGACGTGAGTCCTTGACCTCAGTTGGCTTCGATGCAGTGTTTCAAGACGAAATTCCAGTGCGTGTTGTCAGTGATGACATATGGATCCGAAACGTGGTCGCTTACAATTGGCCTCATATGAAGATTAAAAGTTAGCCAAAGGGCAATGCAAAAGTTCGTTGACTTTCTTTGCGTGTTTACATGAGAAATGAAAATATCCGCAGAATCGCCAAACTTAAGCGTCAGTATATAAGGCACATTGCTCGGAGAAATGAACTCAGAGTTGGAACGCCGCTCGCAAAGTTGAGCGATGACCTGAGGATCGCGGGAATCCGGTGATTGAGAGACGCATAAACGACCCACCCTTTCTTCTTGCCTTAGTTCTAGGGCCCAGGTGTTCTACTTTCCCATCAACCCTTGACTCCAGAAGGCTTCAACCCTGCTGTGATCATAACTTAGATGCGATAGAATCATATGCGAATCTATCCATAAAAAAAAATATCAGCTGTTTCGAAGCATGTCTAAGTCCAAATGACTGATATGCCTATATACAACGAACCAGGCAAGGTAAGAAACATAGGCAGCGTCAGTACATGAAGCCTGCTTGAGGGTAGCTCCGTTCTGCGCACTTAGGTCTGTTGCACGGGGTGCTGCACCCCTCACAAAAAGAAACAAGCCGTGGCATACAGGGTGTCTGTGTGGCGCGATGGGCAAGATTTGATACTTTATGTTTTTTTAAATAAAAAAGCAGCTGTTTAAAAACTACCAAATCATTTTTGAAAGAGCACTTTTTTATATTTTAAATTTTGCCCTACACAGTGTAGTATCTCTCACTCTGTCACCAGGTCCCTGGAACTAAGTCAAGTAGAAACGGAGTGGGTCATTTAATCAGTAAGAGTCTGACGCTGTTACCCGCTCCGCCCAAGTTCGAGATTCATGGTTGATTTTTCCTAACAAAAAAATAAAATAGTGTCTGTAGACTTATTGGTTCGAGTTCACGGTCAAACGTGCTTTTGACTAAGGTTCACGTGTTGATTCTAAATGTTGATGACATAACGAGTAACTCATGTGTCGTGGTTGCGTTTACAATCATATACACTTAGGTATACCTTCAAGACATCCTGACCCGGTACAACTATTCGTAGACCATACAAATATTTAATCCGTGCAGAAATCTAACCCGCAACACTCAGCGCAGCAGCCAATCGCTCAACCACTACGCCAACCGTGCATATTACCACACACACGTTACATTTTATAGTGATGATAAGCGCTGCTGCCGAGTAACAGTAGATACTCATACTCGGGTTTGATTCACTGTATATAAGTAGTAGATATTTCCACTCGGTGTAAAGTACCACGTATTTGTGCATTACAGCGATCTCTCATCATTAGCTTCCATTTTTTTTCAAGCCCTACCGATTCTGAAACCAAGTATCAAGATTCCTACTCCCACTATAGAATCCCGTTGTTAATAAGGAAAAGAGTGGGTACACAAGGGAATCTTGCGAACGTCGGTCCGCCGGGGAGACGGCGCGGTTCGAATTTTCTTTTTCACTGGGTTTTAGCGCTGAGGCCTTTATTTATAACCAGATTTTTTGCGAAACCTACCTGAGCGTTGGATTAAAGGGTTATATGACTTTGAATATTCGGTAAAAGGTAGGTAGGCTATCTTCTTTTGTTTTTTTTTTTGTGGGATATGATCAAATAAATGCTTCAGTTCTAAGTGGAGTGAGAGAGTGTCAAACTTTTAACACCTAGGACTAAAACTGTGTGACTTCAGTTGCCTTTTGCGTTCTATGGCGTGACCATATTATTTATGTCAATTTAAGTAAAAAAATAAATGGTTTTAAAAATCATGCCATTAACGGTTGTTAACATCAGATAGTGGTATATTTTTTTAAAACCATTTATTTTTAAAAAAGCAGCGGTGGCCGAGTGGCAACGGCACCGACTTACGATTTATAGAACACGTGTTTAAACCCAGCCAGGCACATTACTTTGTGTAATTAATTTCATCACCACTGCTCTCAAAACCCTGACGGAAAACATCGTGAGAAACCGACGTGTCTTAGAACAAAAAATTTGAAGACATGTGACATCCAACCCGCACTGAACCTGCGTGGTGATAAGATTACGGCTTATTCCCTCTCCAAGAGAGGAGGCCTGTATCCCAGCCTTTTGACGACATCATAAGTACTAAAGTTTGCAGAGCATTATAACTTCAGACTCGCTAAGTTAAAATGGCTAAACTGTACTGTGGGGTAAGTTTTATGACGGTACTTATATAAATCAGATTTTTTTCTCTATATTTCAGATGTTTTTTTATTGAGATTCATCTAATGACATCTCTCGCCCTTGGGCGGAGAGTTGGGCATGTCAGACTTTTGACTAGCAACCACACATTACCAAATTGCTCACTACTCTCCCAATATCTGGCTTAGACTCTCAAAAATTTGGAACTCGGTCACACTCTAGAAGGCCCACTTTTAGCTTTATAGCCACATGTGTTTTTATGGCGGAAAAAATCATCTAATGACGAATCCCACCCTTAGGCGGAGCGGAAAACAGTGTCAGACTCTTGCTGACTAAACGACCCACCCCATTCCTTCCAAGCCACTTGTGTTCGGTTGTCCTTTGTAATTCAGGACTGTGGTAAATTTTTCGAACAATGTCGTGGCACTGTTAAGCACCTTTTTGCGATTTGGGCCATTTAGCAGTAGATACATACTTAATGCGCCGGCCTCTGGTACAGGCCATGGTCCGGAACGAGGAGGAATGCCAGAAGGGCGCTTCCTTCTGTGAAACAGTAAATGCTGGGGAAGGAGGTGTTCGAACGCACGAAAGAACTGCCCTTATGCTCCAGCCACCAGGATCCCGGTCCTGATTTCCGTAAGTTGAACCAAAATGGCATCGTTGCTATGGTTACGTGCAGCCCCGCAAGGTTTGAAAGCCGAAAATCAATTACTGCGTATTGAAGGTCGATTGCCATTTTGGTTATTATTATTTTTTTATTTGCTATAAACTAATGCTTAACTGCGATCCCACCTGATGGTAAGCAGTGATGCAATTGTTGATGATGAGGCGCATTAGTTTACTAAAAGTCTATTCACTCTAGCATTGAAGACACCCAAATTATAATCGGATGAGAAGACCGCAGCAGGCAATATGTTCCAGCCCTAACTTTAACTTTTATGCTACGTAACAATAGTATACTACTAGTACGCATTAGTAGTTAAAGGTACTTGGTTATCCAACGATGTAACTATGTGTGTTACATCGTTGCATAGGTTTTTTTTTAAATTAAAGTTAAGTACGTGCCGCCAAGTTCCAAATCTTGGTCCTTTCAAAGTCCCCAGGACAAACCCTTGAGACAATTGTCTTCTTTCACGCAGGCGAAGCCTTTGGCCGCATCTAGTTGTATATGATAGAGCATTAATGTCGCAGTGGTAATAGCCTCGTCTTACGAAGGGGTACAAACCCTCTCAGGCGCTTAACTTGGTATAATTTACTTTGTCACCACTGCTGTCAAAACTGTGAAAGAAAACATCGTGAGGCATCCCGTACAACATGCAACGAAAATTGTAGATACTGTCGACAGGCATGTCATCGACCAACCCACACTAGATTGGAAATGGGCCATTCCTACTCCGAGACAAGGCTTTTTGTAGTTTATGTATATTTTTGAATTGATATTTATTTTAATAATATTTACAAGTGATATAGCAAATTTTAATTATATTACAATAATATTGACATTTTGTTGATTTATATTTAATAATTCATAGGTTAATGTCAAAGTCAAAGTCAAAATCTTTTTATTTCACATAGGCCTACATGGGCACTTGTAAAACGTCAGAAGCTAGTGCACGGTTCGAAATTGGTCGTTTCCTATGGAGAAGAACCAGCAAGGAACTCCATGGTTACTCTTTTAAAATAATTGTTTCTTTTACAATATTTCCATATTACAGTATTATCACATTGATTATGTAAGGACAGTGCAGACCAGTCAATATTGGAATCGTACCGTAAAAGTGGTAGGAAGTAATCTAAGAGTTGCGTCTACAATGTTCTCACATTCACATAATTGAAAGAAGCTATACAAAAGAAAAATAATCACAATTCTCTGTAAGACTCTCTGTAATTCTCTGTAATAAATAGAACTAATATAGAAATATTTGTACGCCATAGTATGACAGGATATGCTGGAATCAAAACTGTAACATCTATTGTACCATATTACGACAAATAAACATTTTTGATTTTATTTGAACTGTTTATTATTTATATTGCTACCTATTATGTAGATAACAATGAATTTATTGTTATGTTTATATGCATGGTACGATTTAATTTATTAACCTATCGACTTTAGTAATGAGGGTGTTTAGGAATATTCACACCATTAGTTGGCGCCACATAGCAGTCAGGTCTTTTCTTTTGAAAACTTACACATGACGCTGAAGTCTTAACGTTTGACGTTGACGTTGATGTCTAGCTAATGTCAGTAACATATGCGTTATGACAGGTGCTTAGACCTGACGCCTCAGTGCTGCCACCTGGTGAACATCATTTTAGAACACCCTCATTAAATACACAATTAAAGAACAAGAAGTGTGTGAACGCCGGCTTTTACCTAAATAATTTTTGTGTTTTACCTAAATAATTATATTATAAACTAGTGCTTGGCTGAGTCCCCAACTAAATGGCAAGCAGAGATACAATAGTTGATAGTGAAGCGCACTAGTTTATTAAGAACCTATTCACTGAAGACACCTAAATTACAACGTAGCTTAAATAAAATGTATATAAGTACCTACATACATACTCGTAATATATCACCATTTTTTCCATAACAAATGAACCGATTTTATTTGAGGCACCATCTAAAGAATTCCACTCAAAGGTGGGAAAATCAACCCCTATTTTTTACACGCGGATAAACATTCGCAGAGGGTTATTTAGCATTTTCTTTTAACAAACCCTTTGAAATGTAAAGGGGTTCTTTAAGAAATACCCTTGGAGTTCTGTTCGGGAACCCATACAAGCGTGCGTGGCTCATGGTTTTTCAAAGACATGGTTACCTTTCAAAGTTTCTTTGAAGTCGGGATTCTTCTTTGAAAGTTACTTGTTTTGTTTTTAACCCTGCTTGACTGGAGAATGGTAATTGGGAATGGAATTTTTATGTGTATAAGGAATGTTTTATTGTTAGTATTATTGTATATTTATATGTATTAATTTATTGTATATCACGATAAAAAATGATACACTTTTGAGCCTTAAATATACAAACAATGGGCGGCCTTATCGCATTATGCGGTCTCTTCCAGGCAACCTAGGATGGACAAAGATTGCCTGGAAATAAGGTTTTTTTATGGAATAAAATCCTCTATTGACGAATTCCGAACTTGAGCGAAGTGGGAAACAGTGTCAGACTTTTACTGACTAAACGACCGACCCCATTCCTTCTTAGCTCTCACACCGGGGTCGGACCTTACTTTCAGAAACAGGAGCGGGGCCCCAGTAATATGTGCGTCTATTTGGGCAAAATAAACACTGTTTCTTTCTTCTTTCAGTAGGCTCTGGCCTTGCAGTTGGGCCTCAACATTTAGCTTGGCTTGGTCCGGACTGTTATCAGACGACCGGAAGGCGAGCTATTCATTACTCGCCGTCCGCAAACCTGCGCCTATGGTGAACGAATCAAATTCCCGGCGGCGTCTGAGAGATCATCGCCGCATGAGTTTTATACCTCCTCTTCACATAACCATATGATTTGACTTGTTTTACGTGGGAAATTATCAAATGACTTCTACCATTCTATGCGAAGCAGAAGAGAGGGTCAGACGTTTACTGACTAAAACCCGTAGAAAAACCCCGCTTACCCCTTTACCCAAGTTACCTACCTATTATTTTTTTGCCAAGGTTACGGAAATTATTATTATTATAGGCATTGGCCCTTGGATGTAAGCAAATTAGATGGACCCATAGTCAATTTTGCTGGCATCTCTTAGACGCGCGCGTGGAATATATGGTGCCTTCGATCCTGGTTCTGTCCTTAGTAGAATGGCCACAAACCCGTGGCTAATGTCGTCGAATATAGTGCTGCAACTTCCAATTCCCATAGCGCCTCTGGCTGGGGTAATTTTTAGTTACTGATGCCACTTTCGAACTTCCAAAGTCATACGCCATGTCCACCAAACTGCCCAACATATTACCATCTTGACCTCAAGCCTTCATTGTAAACTGCCTTCTACTAAAGTCTTAAAAACCCACACAAAATCTAAACAGCAATCAAAAATGGTTTCTATTCCAATTTTAATTACAGATTAATTATTAGCGCTCCGGAAACGTGCGTCTGCGTCACTGCCGGATTGAAACCGGTCTACCACCCGCACGGCCGGATATTGCGAACGCAGTTGGCGCCCCTGTACCGTAGGATTTACTCCTTGATTATATTATCAAGCATTCCGTCACAGGGTGTAAGCATGTTTGGAGGTTTCATTTTGGTCAAGACAGATATATATTTTTTTTTAATTTTATCGTGTACTTTTGTCATTTGTGACAGTTTTGCCGTATAGGTACTCTTGTCATTCATGATTTTTTTTTAATTTTAAAAGTATATAAACTAGTGAAATTCCTATAAGCAGTGATGCTATCGATGATGGTGAAGCGCACTAGTATTAATATAGCCTTGAAGACAACTAAATTGTAATGAGATGGGGAAAATCGCAGAAGGCAAAGGCAAAGGAAAATGGCTACCCTCCTTGTTAGTCAATCACTCTTGACAGAGTGGTCGTGGTTCATCATGTTGCATTTTCGTTGGCTACTAAGGCACCCGCGATGCGTCTCGTTTTGATATGGTTTACGGCGTCTTGGGAACTCTAGACCATGGAGATTTGTGTTAAAAAATGGCTATAAAAGACATGTTAATGTCAAAAAGAGAAGCAGAAATGACAGAATTCGTCAATTTAGTTGATGAAGAAAATTACGGTCACCGATCAGTAGGTACGGCAAGTGTCTACAAAACATTTTATAAGCCCAGCCAATTTACTGTCGTAGATATAAAAATCCTGAAAACATAACAAACAAACAACAAACACACACAACCCTCCAATAAAATAAACAGAAATCAAAAGCAGCTAATTCAGAAAACAAATCCACATATTTAAAGAAAATTCTCGATAAAAATAGGTAAAAAACGTCTCACATAGCCATTTTTATTTACTCTTATAGCGTCTGATAAATCGATGGCAACGAATGCTATGCCGCGGTATAGTACGCATGCGTCGCAAAAATGGCGCCCGAAAAAAAGCGGGAAATAAGAGAAAGAAGTGGCGTGGGGTGACCCCGAAGTAAGGAGAGCTCGCGGTGACGTGCTGTTGCTTAACTAGACGAGATACTCTGGTTTGTTTGCTTTTTTTAATTTCGAACTAAGTGTTAAGTGAAGGCTAATTAAAGTTAGTGTCTTGGATTAGTTAAGGAGAGGTTTTGTTTTACACATGGTAGTTAAATCGTTTGATATTTTGCAAAATTTAAAAGTCACTAATTATTTACTGATAAATACTTCTCGTCAAATATTGGTCAGCTTTCCATAAATCCTCTGAAAAGTGTGATAAATTTTCTGTCTGATTTGCAAATTAAAAAACGTTGAAAAATTTTACACTTTCACGTTCACTTTTTTAACTTTTCGGCTACCGTAATTACAGACACAATTAAAAGACAGACACCGGTGTCCTCTTGGGGTTTTAATGAACTAATCAAGTACAACTTTGTACCAAAGCACGAACTAAATTTTTATAAATTATTTAATTATCAGTTTTAACACAAAAGACAAAAATTTGTGAGAAGATAACAAGCTAACCTTTCATTTGATTCAACTTTAATAGTAACAGAAGGACAACGAACAAAATGATTTAAATACAAACAAACTCGAACGTTAATAAAATAGTTTTGCTCCTGCACGGTACTGCGAGCCTAGGGGTGTGTCTTCCCCTCGGTGCCCGCCCCCCGGGAGGGGTGAACGTGCCCTCGTGAAGACTTCACTTGAGCCTCGTTTACTTACTAGCAACATTTACTCGCGCCAGTAAACGTGCCAGTGATTGTGTGACAGTGTTGTTCAATTTTTAGGGTGCAACTTTTGGTCAAGTTGTGTTCTTGTTTTTCTAATTATTGGTATGGTTCATTTTGTGATAAATAAAAAGTATAGTTGATTTTATTTCTTATCTTTATTATTTAAATTTTTGAGGTAACATTTATTTTGTGAAGATAATAGATGGATTAATGCTGAATTTAGAAGTATGAGATAGTATAAATAGACTAGGTATACCTGCATATGATATATAAACTTTTCTACTAACATAGGTACTAATCCTTTTTTTTTTACTAATTATTTCAGCCAAAGGACGTCCACTGTTGGACATGACCTCTTTGAAGTGTCGCTACAACGAATGGTCCTACTACGTTGACCGTTTACGTTTACGTCTACGTTTTTTTGGTAGATGAATTTTTATTACACACAGCATAACATTAGTTGTCTTTCAGAACCTAGACTTTATTAGGCTATAATCATTTTAACTTTATATTATTATCTAGCTTATGGTGCTAGTACTCGCTCAAGTACTATCGTACGTCTAAATAAACATAGATACAGGGAACGTCACATCCATCTTTTCTTCATCCCGATAATGTCAAAACAGGGATTATAGGCACCATAGATAAGCATTTTTTTTAAGAAAAAATTACAAATGGCACCAGTGCTACTTCAGACTAAAATTAAAATCTGTCATGAAATGATATATCTGAAAATAGACTTTTATTTTTAGAACTTTTAACCTCGCTTCGTGGACTTTATTGAAGATTTTTTTTTTATTTCGAACATGAAATTGATCTCTTTGAAATGAAACAAAGTCTGATTAAAATGTATAGGTTTTACTTTGACATAGGTCAAGAATGTTATACATGTACATATAATATTATTTACTGATATTTAAATGTATAAAAGGAGAAACTGATTGATAGAATATAAAAAAATGTATTTGTAACTTCCTTTTATGATTTGGGTGAGCACTAAAAAGAGATTTTTATATACTCAATTTATTTATTAAAATCGGAAATTTCATATTTTCAAGGATATTGAACATTTGTCCAATATCCTTGAAAGTAGCATATAAAATATTAATGTAAGTAAACAATTGAGGTTGTCATCATTTGTTTCCAATCTATCCCCAATAAAATAATTTAGTACAGCATCAGCCTTTTAATGTTCCCACTGCTGGGTCTCAGGTTACCTCTCTAGGACTTGGAGCTAAAAGTAATTTAGTGGGCTTTAAATACTATTTCTAACTTGAGTTATTATTACTTAAAACTTTAACAGCAAAAATGCTTGTCAAAACTAAATATTATCGTTAAAATTGAAATAGAAAATATAATATCATCAGATTCTCGCGACGTTAACCAGGTCATCGGTCCTACTTGTGGGAAGTCCTCCAACGCTGCGTCTTCGTAGGGACTCTGTAAAAGGTTTGAAGCCTACTGGGGTCCAGGGTCTCTTTCTGAAAGGAAGGCTTGGCCCCAGTGCAAAGGGCAAAGAAAGAACGGGGTGGGGTGTTTAGTCAGTAAGAGTCTGACACTGTTTCCCGCTTTGCCCAAGAGTGGGATTCGTCATTGAATGATTTTTGCCCACCATAAAAAAAACGCTGCGTCTTCTTAGTCGTCAGTCCAGAATCTTTCTCCCCTATAAACCATCTGTTCTGTGAGCAGTGTTTCCTGCCCACATTTTTTTCATTTCACAACTGACACACAACGTCATCTAGTCCCAAGCTAAGCAGAGCTTGTCTTATGGATACTAGGGAACTGATAAACATATATATATATTTCTTAATTACATACATATTATAGATAAATTACACCCAGACACAGAACAAATGATTGAGCTCATCACACAAACATTTATTGTCCAGGGTGGGAATTGAACCTACGACCTCCGGCATAGCAGTCAGGGTCACTAGCCTGACAGGCCAGTCAAACAGTTTTGTGATTCTTTGGGCTATGTCGGTATCACATATTTCTGCATTCTAATGTCTACATTTCTT
This sequence comes from Mythimna loreyi, assembly GCA_029852875.1. Lineage (NCBI taxonomy): Eukaryota > Metazoa > Arthropoda > Insecta > Lepidoptera > Noctuidae > Mythimna > Mythimna loreyi. The sequence goes on from CM056780.1 coordinate 4,058,013, forward strand.
TCAGTTTCTCCTTTCGCAGGTCTGCTGGAAGAAATTTCTTTTTGAAATAAGCAGTACCTTTGTACATTCTTTTTATTATAATGTTCTATTTCTATGAATTATATGTGTGTACATAAATATCATCATCATCCTACCCTTATCCCATTTTATTTGGGGTCGGTGCAACATGTTTTTTTCTTCCACTCTGTCCTGTCACCCGTCACACTATCAGTAACTCCCTTTTCTTTCATATCACTCCTCATACAATCCATCCATCTTTTCTTTGGCCTCCCCCTTCCTCTCCATCCATCTACGTGTAAACTGAAAACTCTTTTTGTGACATGCGTTTCATCTCTCCTCTTCACATGACCATACCAAGACAAACGATTTCCTTTCAACTTTTCAGTCACTGGCGCCACTTTCAGACTTCCTCTAATATACTCATTTCTCACTTTATCCATTCTCGTCACACCACACATCCATCTCAACATTCTCATCTCCGCTACATGCACATGTACATGTGTGTACATAAATAGTAAAATAAATAAATAAATAACCTTGGTTTTCTTGCGAATATCTTGATTAGGTACTTAAACGATGAAGCAAGGATACTAATATATAATTAATAATTAAATTACCTATATTGTTTGTCTTTTAAACGTTTTAGTTTTATTTAATTATTATTCCATTTTATAGCTTATGATAATAAATAAATAATAAATGTCACGATTTATCGCCATTATTAACCGTTAATCGCTGATTGATATATCGTTAATTTTAAGTTCTTGTTAATTATAATTATTTTATATCTACTTTATAACATTAGTTTATTATTATACGTAATTTATTACTACAAGTAACTTATTTTAATGTTACCACATTCTTATTATCTGTTATTTATTTATGTGCACACCTACCACAGTGTTGTCTTTTTTAACCCAAAGGTTGATTGGTAGATAATACTTTAACATTAAGTCCGCCTTTGTACCACTACTGTACATAAAGTTTAAATAAATAAATGTATTATGTAAAATCTCATAATCTTCTCACTAAGGATTATCTCAAAATAGATACATGATAAAAATCTTAAATTGGATTTAGCATCTCTAATTTTATTTTTAAGCCTTTGTTTTATATTGGTACTCCAAATTACTTAGCAAAATTGTCACATGTTCAACGGATTTCGATGAAATTAGTACACTGGTAGATTATGTTCTGGCGTAGCACATAATGATACTTTTTATCCTGGGAGTAAGTCATCAGATGGGATCGCAGTCAAGCACTAGTTTATAGCAATTAAAAAAAAAGACATCTATATTGGGATAGTTCAGGATTTGGACACGGGCGAAGTCGCTGGCATCAGCTATTAGTGTATGTATGTTTGTTACCTTCTCACGTTGAAACTGCTGAACACATATCAATGAAACTTAGTACAAAGGTAGACTATGCTCTGAAATAGTTCGTAGGATACTTTGTTCCCCACGTATATATTACCTTCGAAAGATTTTCGATTTAGACACGAGCAGACCCACTTATAGAAGGTAGGTTAAAAGCTAGGTTAAAAATAAAACGAACTCAATTAGTTGTACGGACACATTCAGGTTAGATCGGAAGGGTAGTAGCAGTAGGGTAGTGTAGGTACTATTCGATGCACTTTTATGCGGGGGCGAGATGGGGTGCAATGCATAAATACAGCCGGGGGAGGGAAGAATACAAAATAGGGTGCAGAGTACCAACAGCGCCATCTTGGAGTCACCCTCGCTATGTCGATTTTTGTGACGAAGGGAGATTTTTATTCCCCATTTTCGCATGTTGATTGTTCTTCAACTCCAAGTTAGAAATAAGTTTTAACGATGCGGTGTTTTCAAGAACTTGTATTTTTTTTTAAAGTGGAGATGTGAATCGCACTTTGATTTTAAAAAAATCTCGAGAAATGCTAATTAGGGTTGATAATTAGATATGCTTATTACTTGAGGTTGAAATTAAAAGAAATTGAGTTTTTTGCCTTTTTGTTTTATTTACTTTAATAAGGTTTGCTCGCGGTGGAATATGATTAAGGCAAGACTAATTAAGATATCGTGCATTTGTTTTTCTCTTAAGTCTAGAGTTGTATTTGCAGGATTTTATAATTGGAAAATAAAGTGAAAGAGTCTTACAAGTATCTAAATACTAATACTGGCTTTTGCCAGCGGCTTCGCTTGGGTGAAAGAAGGATTTTCTTTACAAACTTTTAACTCCCATTTCTTGTCCTTAAAAGATGAATTTTGAAAAATCAAAATTGGCAATATCACTGTAGGTATGATGAGGGAAGAGTTCTTATTAACACCTAAAGAGGCCTTTACCGTATTTAAAATTCTCTAAAAATACATGGCACTAACTAAAAAAAGATAGGTTACGGAAAAAAAAGAAACTGCCGTATATATCGAAAAAATTGTAAATTTCGACACTCTCAAAGTCGCAGAGTACAGTTAACTTAAAATCCTGTTTAGCATGAATGCATGATTTTTGCCTATCCTAGTTACGTCACAAAAAAAAAACTACTAAAAACTTATTTGGCGATTCGGAACAATCTCACACAACATAATTCGTGTTTTTATTGGTAAGTTGTTCGAAACCCTCAGTACGTGAGTTCGACTCGCACTTGCCCATTTTTTTTTTTTTGCAATAATATGTTGCTTACTATCCTATAGCATGGTAACAAGAAATATATTTCTGGTTATAAAATTAAATTACGTATTACCTACTTATACAACAAAGCTCATTAAAACTCTCTAACTTTGAATCGTATTAAGGTGGCCCTTCCCTACTCACCTAATGTCAATATCAAGCATGGTTTAGAAGCTTATTGCTTCATCTAAAGCAATCCAACGCGATGTTTGCTGAAGAGGCAACGCGAAAAAAGAGAGACAACGCCTCCCTTTTTAACCGACTTCAAAAAAAGGAGGTGGTTCTCAATTCGATTGTATTTTTTATTTTATTTTTTATTTTTTTTTTTATGTTTGTTACCTCAGAACTCCGTTGTTTATGGATGGATTTGCAAAATTTTTTTTGTACTTGAAAGGATATACTTCCAGATTGGTCCCATTTTTTTCAAAATCGAGTTGTGATGATGAGATCCATGAGAAATCGAGGGAACTCCTCAAATATTATAGGCAACTATATAGTTTTTTTTATATTTTCATCGAGAACTCAAGCATTTACAGTCAAAAAGTAACATTTGATGAGGTGGAACTGGTGAACAAGATCAGAAATGGCTAACGAAACTTGACAATCGCATGGATATCACAATCAAGGTAGTTAAGCAACTATAAAAATGCACTATAAACCAATGATCTTAAATAATTATGTTGAAAATGTTATCATCGAACTGATCTGATGATGATGATGGAGCTGAAAGGTAGGCACTGGAACTGCGTAACTAATTAATATATCCTAGCCGTGTTTGAGCTTATTAGAATTGTCATAAGATGCACTTTAGCTGTAAGGTACTATTGAACTGATGTGATGATGAAGCTGGAAGGTGGAAGGTCGGCATGGGAACTTCAAAATAAAATAATGTATCCTAGCATTGTTTGAGCTTATTAGAGCTGTCATGGGCAATGCTGTCAAGGGCAATGGAAAGGGCTATGCTCGGAGTTTCCTTGCGTGTTCGAATCAGAAATGAAGAAATGCGCAGGAGAACCAGGGTCACCGACATAGCCCGAAGAATCGCCAAACTTAAGTGGCAGTGGGCAGGGCACATTGCTCGTAGAACAGATGGCCGATGGGGCCGAAAGGTTCTAGAGTGGCGACCGCGCACCAAAAGACGCAGCTTTGGAAGGCCTCCCACAAGGTGGACCGACGTCCTGGTGAGAATCACGGGAACGCGATGGATGCGAGTCGCACAGAATCGGTCGTTGTGACGACGCTTGGGGGAGGTCTATGTCCAACAGTGGACGTTTTCTGGCTGAAATGATGATGATGATGAGAGCTGTCATGAGATGTACTCATGAGATGAATCATAAGTATTTCATGCATCATATCATCTCTCCACGAGATCAAAACGATTACACTGCAACAATGTACCTATAATATGTATTCCTACTTATATGACATTGGTAACTTTTTCAAAAGAAATGTAGGAACGATATTGACTTCGTTGCCATAACACATTATAATAAAAAACACTAAACGGCTACAAATAAAAAAAACTTTTTACAAAAAAAAAACCGCCTTCAAAAAAAGCCAAACAATAAAAGTTCCTACACTAAAAAGTTGAAAATAAAAATTTGAATTGCTGTAAAGAAACTTAATTTATAGGTAAACTTATTTGACATTAATATTTTGCAAATATTCAAAATTTATTACTTCTTTTTGGAGTCGGTGCCAGCCAAGGCAAGGAATTACGAATGGGCAACAATCCCTTGAAAAAATACCCCTAACATAACTATAAAACTACTTAGTACCTATTTGCATACTCAAATATATAATACTTAATTAAGACAAATACATGTTAAACTTCTCTAAAAAAATCATCCGATTTGCACATTTTTTAAAAATAAATAATATATACCTACTTACAAAAACCTGCCACATTTTAAGTACATTGAAAATGTTTAAGCATTATGTATGAAAAATGGCACCGGATATTAAAAAGCTACCTAACATTAAGTTTCAACAATAAATATGCTGGCACCGACTCCAAAAAGAAGTAATAAATTTTGAATATTTGCAAAATATTAATGTCAAATAAGTTTACCTATAAATTAAGTTTCTTTACAGCAATTCAAATTTTTATTTTCAACTTTTTAGTGTAGGAACTTTTATTGTTTGGCTTTTTTTGAAGGCGGTTTTTTTTTTGTAAAAAGTTTTTTTTTTAATCTTATATGTCTACATATGTTGTTTCTGCGTGTGGCATTTGGTAACTCCATGATTTACTCAAATATTTCACAAAACTTGTTTCAAGAAATACATGTTTTTAAAAACCCTTAAAAGTTTTTGAGAAAAATGTTAGAATCTTAATTAAATGCACAAGGCTTCTATGTTCTATGGATGTACTTTTTTATATTTTTAACATATGAGTACATTATGGAGGGCAAAGTTTACGTAAAATAGTACATTTTCAGAGGTCTTTACCGGATTCGTTACACACAAATTTAAGTTTTGATTTCTATAAAAGCCTAGATAAAATTCTTAAGATATCTGTGTATCCAAAATATCTGAAGAAAAGATGTGCAATAACATAATAATCACGTAAGAGCGGTTGTAAGAAAATGTACCTCGTGTTGACCGCTCTTAAACTTAAATTGTAAAGACTCCCCTCATTCATATACAAACAAGTTACTCACACAATATAAACTAAAGCGCTTGCATATCAAAACCCTATCTATCTACGATTTACCATCAACTTTCCATTTGATTTAGAACTAGACACCATTAATTTGCAGTCGTTTTTTCCACACATTATACCCACTTTTCTATTCAATTCACTAATAAATTTACCGTATAACACAATAAATTATATACCAGCGATATCAGATACTTTATATTCTGTAAAAACCGTAGTGTTATCTTAGAGCCATCTTTACGCCTACAACATTGTACTGTGGGTAACAACCAATGGTCTTACAGCTAGAAATAATTACTAGTAGCGGAAACCACGCCCTAACCTTGTGAGGTGGTTGAATTATGACTTCAGGTGCCTGCTTACTAATTATACTGATTACCCTGTTGTGAATAAGCGTAATAGTGTTAAAGAAAGAATAGAAATAATAGTGCATTTTGATACTAATGGCAGAGCATTAGAGAGCAGTGGTGGCCGAGTGGCTACGGCCCCGACTTACGAGCTGTAGCTCGCGGGTTCAAACCCAGCCAGGCGCATTACTTTGTGTAATTTATTTCATCACCACTGCTCTCAAAACGGTGAAGGAAAACATCGCGAGGAAACCGGCATGTCCTAGAACCAAAAATTCGAAGACGCTTGACATCCACCAATCCGCACTGGGCACGCGTGGTGGATTATGACCCATTCCCTCTCTTAGAGAGGAGGCCTTTGTCCCAGCAGTGGGAACGTTAAAAGGCTGATGATGATGATGATGATGATGATACTAATGGAGAGACAATCGCGCATGTGCTCTTGGACTGCAAAGGTGTCATTGACACACGCACACGATCCTTATTCTCATCGAACTCCCTGATTGATTCCCTGAAAAATCTGAAAGGCCTAATCAAGCTTTTGGAGAGAGGTAGGCTGGTTTTAATAAGCCCACCAAAATTTAAGACCGCAATGACTCACATACAATGGTCTGCATAGGACTAAGCGCGTAAACCATACCCGAACATAACATAACGTACTAATAGAGAAAGTTTGTCTTTGCAGTCGAAGAGGAATTCTTTACGGAGCACTGCAGTGACTCTCCACAAGTATTACATTGCGTAATATACTTACGAAGAAATAGATAAACAGGGGCTGACCAGCGGCTCCAAGACGTCGCATATCCTCCAGCCTGATACGATAAATACAATAAATAAAATTTATTAGCATAGGCGATCTTGCATACTTTTCCGCACTAGTGCGGAAAACCGTAAATTATGCTTGAAAGCGGTAGGAATAATATATGGGTTTTTGAGTATGAGTATTGGAACAGTATGAATAAATATATTGTTTTACGATGTGTAACGAAAATGGAGACTATTGTACTGTTAGCTGTACTGGCTTTGCCTGTTTTTAAATAATCCATGTAGTTACAAAAGTTGGGAGTAATTGCTGCTTATAAATAGGTAATCTAGAAATAAATTAAAAAAAAAGAGTCAACGAATATTCTTTATATTATTTTCCTGCTCTCACTTATTTGAGAAAAGTGCAAAGCTTTTTACTTTTACCTATAAAGTTTATTTTATTCTATTCTATTCCAGCCTTATCTCAATATTTTTAAAACCGGCACTAGTTTAAAGAAAAATAAATTCTCTTTTTGAAATCAAGACAAAATATTTTGAAAAACGTTACAAACTTTTTTCGGAGTTTTGAAATCAATTTGAATTTCGAATGTGGCATTGAAAAAAAAAACCAACGTAACATTTCAATTTGAATGTACATTATTTAAGTCTATCGACTTATATCCTAGCGATAGACAAGCATATTCATAGAAAGTATTTGTCAAAATACTGAAAATTTAATACAAAAGTCCGCTGCAGCGCTTCATTGGCATTGTCGTCTATCAAAACTTTTAAAACTTACAGCGCTCTTACACTTCGCGAACGACAAAACTGAACTAATTTCATCAATACAAAGGTGTATTGCCTACAGATCACATAAGTTAAGTAAAGTGACTGTACCGTACGCCAAATCTAGTGCGTAGAACATTATATAGGGTCCCATTAAAATAGATGGACAAAATTTTACAAATCATTCAGACCACCAAAATAAAGACAAGTAAGAAAAAATGCGCTTATATGCTTACTAGCTTCTGCCCGCGACTTCGTCCGCGGAAAATTTCTTGTAGTGATAGCTCGGTTAACATCCATGTTATGTAAATAATTTATAGCCTATGTCACTCGGAAGTAAAGCAGCTTTCTATTGTTGCTAAATTTTTTCCAATCGAACCATTAGTTCCAGAGATTACCTCAAACAAAAAAAAACAAAAAAATAAAAAAAACAAACTTTACCTCTTTATTATATTAGTGTAGATGGAAACTCTTGTGTGCCCCATTCTCATGCATCGATTTCTCATTTTATGTCAAACTAAAAACACTTTAATTGGTGTTTGTTTTTGCTTGGATACCTTTGGTTAGACGTACTGAACGCTGTGTCAAAATTTGTCCGTCTAATTTATTGGGACCGTATATATAGATGTTTAATTCACAAACTAAACACATACCAATTTTTCATCCCGTTAACTATCGACCCATGGGGGTGAAATACTCATAAATAAGTACATAATGATGTACTAACCATTGTGATTACGTCCCCCTGATGAAAAAATGTCGAAAAAAACCCTGAGGGGTGAAGTTCCACCCTCGCGTTTTTTGCTGTCCATCAGTCACCCCCGTTTTTGATTTTTCGTCTCTATTGGTACATAATAGGTATTGATTTTGGGGTTGTGTCGCTTTTGTGTTCTCTTCTATAGAGTAAAAGATTTTTATGTAAAGGCGTGTGTTCATTGTGTTGTAGATTGTATCTACAGGGTGCTTTATTGGGCAGTATGGTTAGAAAATTTACTGTGGCGCTGTAATGCAATGAGTAATCTTTTTTTTTTATATAAACTAATGCTTGACTGCGATCCCACCTGATAGTAAACAGTGGTGCAATCGTTGATGGTGAGGTGCATTAGTTTATTAAGAGCCTATTCATTGTAGTCTTGAAGACACTCAAATTATAATCGGATGGGAAGACCGCGGCAGGCAAATTGTTTAAGTCCTTCGAAGTATGCGGAATAAAAGGCGAATCGAAATTGTTTCTTAAATTAGGTAATTGAAGAAATAGGTAGGACATAACTTTATTTTCCTTTAACCGGGGAAGTTTTTCCAGATTCTGTTTTGCCAGAGGCTGCAGAATCCGATGCCTTGCCAGGTGGACTTTAGTCATTGATATAAAGCTCCTTCTCGCTCCACCCAAGCTTTAATGATTTCTTGTCTCAAAAGATGGACCTTATGTGTAAGATATATTTGGGAACATTTGTCATAATTGTTAATATCAGCAAAATAAAAATGAACATAGATGATGGTGCTAGACAAAATGGCGTAAGTTCTTCATCATTTCAGCCAAAAAAGATCCACTGCTTTCCTCAAGTGTGATGGATGCCTGACGCACAGGATTGGGCGTTGCGGCGATGTTTAGGAAAGGCCTATGTCCATTGATAGACATATTTTGTCAGAAGTTATGATCTGTTTGTAAAATTTTTAGGCTGCTTTGAAGTTCATCATCATTACATAGTATAAAACAAAGTCGCTTCCGCCCTATGTATGCTAAATCTTTAAAACTACGCAAAGGATTTTGATGCGGCTTTTTTTAATAGATAGAATGATTCAAGAGGAAGGTTTATATGTATATTAAATGCATATTATCAACATTACACCCATGCGAAGCTGGGGCGGGTCGCTAGTTAAAAATAAATTACTTAAATTAAGTGTGATAGCCGTACGCAAAATACGAGCCTTAGTCGTGGAGTTGCGTATACCAGCCCGAATTACAATACAATACAATAAGTGTGATATAATCTGATGTTACAGTAACAGTATGTATATATCTACTTAAAAGCAACTTAAACTTCATATTCCATAAATCATCAACACATTCTTCAAAAGAAAAATAGATGGGCAAGAAAGTACTCCGTCAGAAAAATTCCTCGTCAAAAAAAAAACTTACTTAATTGAAAAAAATGCCTCAAAACAAACGCATAATGAACTCTTGAAATCAATTAACAATTCGCTGAGTTTAATAAAACCATTTAATTAATTAGCTTTTGAAAGTTTAGCGAAGTTTCGTAAGGGGTTGAGTTTTTCCCCGCACTTGGGGGTAAAACTGGACTCCGGTTATTGCCGACTTTGTACTGGCTTCCGCTCCGTTTTATTTTACTTACTTTATTTTTACTGGAAAAATAATTAAAAGCTTATGAACCGATAATTACTTTATTGTGTGTTAATTTGACCTTACAAGATGGATATAATTATATAGAATGATTGATATAAGATAACACAACAAATAATTTGAATTTAAAGGTTGCTCAGGTTGTTTTTTAATAGTGGGAAAAAGTCTGACACTGTTTTCCGCCCTTAAGCAGAGCGGGAAACAGTGTCAGATTCTCACTAACTGAACCACTCATCCCATTCCTTCTTAGCCCTCATACCGGGGACGGACTTTCCTTTCAGAAAACCGACCGGAGCCCCAGTAGACTTCGGCCCTGCAGTTGGGTCACTACATTTGCTGACAAATAAATAAGGCGCGCGGGAACAGAGCGCGCTGTCGACGACCTTGCTTGGCCGTTACCAGACGACAGGAAGCGAGCTACTCATTGCTCACTGTCCGCAAGCCCGCGTCTCCAGTCTACGGTGGCCGGAAATCGGGATCGGAATACCGGCGGTGTCTGGGGCGTGTGCTCCATTGCCTTATGTCGGCTGCCTCCTTATTGTTGCTAAGGTTACGCACAGCCTCCCAATTGAAAGTCAATCGCCATTTTGGTTCAAATTAAGTGCCAATCGTAACGGAGATCCAGGTCACATAATGAGAAGACTTTATTTTTTTGCGGGTGAAAATTATCCAGTAATATCTCCGTGCCATTGATTTTGTGGCAATGCCAGTAATCTATAACAGCTACAAATTTAAAATTTGGCAGTATATTAGGTTCCTTATAGGGTATAGACGTCCGCTAAGAACGAATTTTTACGAAATTCCACCCCTGGGAGGGTAAACCTACTTTCTTACGGGGTAAACCGACTCTCACACGGGCAAAGCCGCTGGCAGAAGTTATTTGTACCTACGAGTATTTTATATGGATCAAAAATATTTGAAAACTGGAAAGTAAACAACTTGAAAAGTACTATTTCAATTTTTCAATTTCCTATGAGACGGTGGCTCCATAAAGAAATCGGTCTCTGTTTTCAACCACCAAACATTTTTTTTCACATCCGCCGTACACTACTAGTTTTAATACACACAAACAAAAAAATCTAAAAAAATAAAGTCCGTATTATTCGTAGAGATTATATCTGCAAACGTTATGTCAGTACGGAAACTGGTTTTCAACACAATCCCATAGGCAACGGGTTCCATTGATCTTAAGAAAACATTCCCCCCTGTGAACCAAGTTGTACGCCGCAAGAAGTACTTACTGTTGAGAATAAAAACAAAATAAATCTTGTTCTGTGGTGATGGTTCCGTAGAAAAATAATAAAAATAGAAGGAATTATTTTTTTTTATTTTAATGTTGTAGAAGCTTGTGGTTGTTCAAAAGATGGTAAACTTCACCAATGTTATTTTAATTTGATTAACAATTATATTTATTTTAAAATCATCCGACGACTGCTGTTGCTCTGGGGCGGAAGGGCGAAGACAGACTATAAGGTAAAAATCACCAAAGTTAAAGTTAAGTGAATAAACTCTTGAGCCCCACGCCAACGCTTTTTTTTTATTGATTATAGGTTCGCGCTTGACCGCTATCTCACCTGATGGAAAACGACGATGCGGTCGACGATGGAGCGCGCTTACCCAGAAGTAACCTATTCACTCTTGACTTAAATATACCCGGATTATAGCTATCAGGAAACACCGACTCCGGTAAGGAATTCCACTCCTTGGCTGTACGCTTTTGCGTTCACACACCTATTGTCTTTCTATAACGTCACTAATTATGGTATTTTAGTTTCATTATAATTTACGCTACAAGGCCAGAGAGATTAATAAACTAGTGCGCCTCACCATCAACGATAGCATCACTGCTTACCATCAGGTTGCATCGTATTCAAGCATTGTATTATAAAAAAAAAGACCAATGGCTTGGTCAAACAGCTTACTAAACACTTACAGTTAAATTAACACCGTAGTTTCACCATTTCACTACGGAACCCTTATTCCGATAACCTACGAGTGAAGTTCAAGTTTGTAGAACTGGTTTCTGCCGCTAGCTTGGACCTGTTCCAAGACCAAGGTTGGAATAGCGGTGTTACGGCTAATGTGTCGTGTCTCAGCCCGAGGAATGGCTACCATCTGCGAACGATGAATGGGAGAAAACCTAGTTGTTTTGACAGAGATTTTGTGGAAAATCCTGGAAGTTTGGATGGTTATTTTGGGTGGAAAGTCTTTGGAATATTTGCTGCGGTCTTTCTGTGCGGTTATAATTTAGGTTATAATTTAATTTCAAGACTAGAGTGAATAGGTTCTGAATAAACTAGTGCGCCTCATCAATAATGATTGCATCACTGCTTACTATCAGGTGTAAGGTGGGATCGCAGTCAAGTACTAGTTTATAGCAATTAAAAATAAAACACTAAAACATGTAAAGATAATTATGTAAGTATTTATCGTAACCAATGAAAAATAAAAACATAAAGGAAATAAATCGGTTAAGTATCAATAGATTTAGCTGTGTATTAGCAGATCATGATTAATGTTTGAAAGATTTTGTAGAGGGATGTAAAAACATTTTTTTTTTTTGGAAAAGATACCAGTACAGTAAAAACTACAAATTATGCATACAGAATCTTTTTTTTTAGTTTTTTCCCAAACTCTTTTTCTTTTGTTATTTTAACGGTAAGCACAGAAGCAATAAAAACTATGCACGTTAGTAATATTATAATTTAATATTTGTTTAGTTATGCATATTAAAAGTGGTAGTAAAAAAATCAAAAGCACTTTCATCTCACGGTAAAAAGATCGCAACCAGAAAAAAAGTCCTTCACGAAAGTCACACGTTTTTTTCCAAAAACAAAAAAAAACCGAATCAAAAAAAGAATCACAAACATTAATTCAAAATACATCTACCGTAAGAGAGTTAAGTGGCAAACATAGACAAAAAATTAAAAAAAAAAGTCTTGGGTCCCATAATTAAAATTCCGTTCACACATAGGATCAATTTTTGCTAACAAAAAAAATTTGAATAACAAAAACGGTTAAGAGGTTTTTTATCTTGAAAAAAAAAAGTGCAAACGCAATCTTTTTTATGATAATTTGAAGGGTATTTTTTACCTGTTGTCACTTAAGGATCGATTTGATCAATAGAGGTGTTGATCCATTTCTTTTCAATCGCTTATTTGTCAGGCACGAGCCAGAACTAATAGGGGATCGATATGTTTTTTTGTACATTTTTAAGTGTGGCAACAATTGAGTTATCCGTTGAAAGACTTTTGATGGATTATCATTTTAGGGTGCATCTTTTGATCTATTCTTGTAAAACCACAAAGTAGTGCATAAAAGCAAAATGTTATATTGAGAGTTAGTGATGTGGCTTTTAAATAACAGTAGGTTGTGTAAAGGTAGATATTTTTTTATAACCACATGGTTATAAAAAAATATCTACCATTACAGCTTTGATTTACTTAATGTTATAAAATGTATTTCAGATTTAGGCCAAAAGAAAACAAATCTCTAAAAAAGATGCAAAAAATTGTGAAAAAAATCTAGAATACATACTGCTGTTTCAGATTATAAATAAATGTGTGTATATAATAATTAATGAAGTCATGAAGCTAGAGGACTAAGGAAAATATAAATTTACTAATAAAAACTATCATTGTTAAAAAGCCCAAAACTTAAAGGATCTATATATCTGTCTTATTTAATCATCTTACCACACAGAACGGTGAAAAAAAAACATCGTCAGGAAACCGGCATGTCCTAGAACTAAACAGTCGATAACATGTGACATTCACCGACCCGCGTGGTGGATTATGTCCCATTCTCTCTCCTAGAGAGAAGGCCTGAGTCCCTGCAGTGGGCTGATGCTATGTTATGCTGTGCCATCTGAAAACCACATGGCCAATTCCATACATTTTTATGTTCAATCGTTCTCAGAAACACCTACAGCTTCCACAAAGAATCAAGTAATACAGTAGGCATATAACCAACCAAAAAATATTCGCCTCAACAATTTCAATTTCGCTGATATCTTATTTAAAAGGGAGAGACTTATTTTTCACCCCTAAGTGTACGCCGCCCCTTACGCTCGCGCACTCTTTGCGAACTTCAAAGGGGGTTGTTTCCCCCCCTTGTTAACAAACTTCCACCTATCTGCATTTTTATTTAAGTTTCGACAAAAATTTTCCACCCCTTAATTCAATTTTTTTTCTCTCAGTCGCTCTAGGAAATTAATTAGGGAACATGAAGCTGATTCTAGTCGATTTTGAAGATTAACTGATTTGAATAATGATGGGGCTTTTGATGTGTTAATATTTGAAAATAAATTCTATATGTTTTCCTTTAAATATACCTAAATCTTCAGTACAGCAATAACAGTTAATATTATCATGGGAAAAAGATTAACAATGCACATAAAAACTGATAAAGAAAATTACATTATAATCCAAAAATTTAAGGCCAAAATCTTTATTTATAGAACGCAACATAATAAACTAGCGACCCGCCCCAGCTTCGCACGGGTACTGATATTGGATATATTATGCATGTATTATACACATAAACCTTCCTCTTGAATCTCTCTATCTATTAAAAAAAGCCGCATCAAAATCCGTTGCGAACTTTTAAAGATTTAAGCATACATAGGGCATAACCAACTTTGTTTTATACTATGTAATGACTATACATTTCTGGATGTCGTGTGAATGCTCAGATAATTGTGTTTTTGGCATGCAAAATTATAGTAAATTCAAAAACATTTTGTGAGTAAGATATGTCAAAAATGAATACAAATGATAATCTCAACATAAAATAAAAACAAAATTAAAATAAATATGATAAATAAATGAAGTAAAGTATGTCTTAAATATTTTCTTCTCTGACCTACCAAAAAACACGAAAAATTTCATAAAAATCAGATAAGCTGAGCTATCCAGAGATATTGTGGCATGAGATTTTTTTTATTAGATTAATTTATCTTTTACAGTATAGCTGCCACTAACGCGCCTAGAGAAAGCGACTATACAATAATAAAAAAAAAAAAACAGGAAAAAACACATTTAATAACTAAACATCATTAGATACACCGTTAAATTTTAGTCGTTTTAATCCCGAAGAGGGTCGATCCAGTACATGAAACACTATCGATTTGTGTAGATAAAATAAAAAAATAAAGTACTTTTTTTCTAAATCTCTTATTGATATACGCATTTACGAAATTAATTTCTTTAAGTAAACGAGTCATTGACCTTGTAGGTAGTTGTCGATCGTTGCGTACTAACTAGCTACAGGCCATTGAACTCGCCCAGCTGACGTTTACTTAAAGAAATCAATTTAGAACATGCGTAAATTAATTCGAGTTTTAAAAAAAAGTACTTTGTTTTTTCATTCTAACTTTACCAATCGATAGTGTTTCATGTACTGAATCGATCCTCCAAGGGATTAAAACGACTAAAATTTAACGGTGTATAATTATTTATTTACAATAGGGGAGTCAAATCATCAAAATTACAAATTAATTAAATTTCAATAATAATAATACTAATTTACGCGAACAGAGTCACGGACAAAATGCTAATATAGTTGTACAGTACGGCCATCGGATCTTGGCGAATCTGAAGTTAGGCTCTGCGAAGTTTAGCCTTTAAAAACTAGTACAAAAATAAAGGTTAAAAAAAAATCCTGCCGATATCCGGCCACCGTAGACACTGGCTCGCGGACGGTGAGCAATGGGTAGCTCGCCGTCCGGTCGTCTGGTAACTGTCAAGACCGAGTCCAAGTCGTCAACGGCGCGCACCGTTCCCGCGCGCCTCAAGGAGCTGTCAGCAAACTGTAGGGGCCCTTCAGGGTTGAAGCCTCCTGGAGCCTCGGGTGGTGAAAACTGTTACCGCGACTCTAGGAAAAAGGTACGGGGTAGGTTTTTTAGTCAGTAAGAGTCTGACACTGGTCTCCCGCTCCGCCCAAAAGCGGGTTTCGTCATTCGATGATTTTCACCTACCATAAAAAAAGTAAGTATAAGTATTATTCTATTCTATTCTATTCTAAATGCCAAGATAACAGTTTTTAACAGCAATAATAACTGCAAATTGCATTTATTTGTTTATTCCATTTATTTTTTTTACGAGTTTTCAAGCGATAAAATTCACACTCCGCCCTAGAAAGTTGAGATAGAGGTCAAGCGCTAGTTTATCAATAAAAAACTTCCTTAATTTTAGTGATAAGGTACATAAGTCTGGCCTGTAACTTAGCATCTTATGTGCCCATCACCGAAATTAAAAGTGAAGACATCTAGAGGTGCCCCCTATTTGATTTCCATAATTGCAATAGCAAATTGCGAAAAAGAAATGCTCATTTCGGGGGTACCAGAGTGGGTGTTTAGCTAAATAATTTTCATTTTAAAATATATAGTACGGATAGCAAAAACTTCTTGTGATAATACATATACCTAACATGTTTCTTTTTGTATAATTCTAAAATATAAATCTTTTTTATATGTAAAAATTAAAAACAAAAATCGAAAAATACTTGTGAATAATCAAATTGTCAAACTTATTGAAATGTGTTGTGTTAGCTGCTATAATTCTAACCAGGTTTGCGGAAGAGCAACTGAAGTAAGGAAAGAATTTAATAAATTGCGGGCTCGCGTACTTTTCCGCACTGGTGCGAAAAAATGTACTAAATAGTTTTCAAGTTTTAATAAAGCTTTTTTAATTATCAAATTATTTGTTAAAATATTGTATTATTAGGTAAGTACTAAAATAGTGCGTAAAGTTGGACTAAGGAGCGATTTTTCTAATTTGTAAGTTTTATGTTGCGCTTCTAAATAAAATTTTCTTTCAAATACAAGGTATATGGTTTTTTTCATAGTACTTTTGCTGACGCTACAAGATTTCAATCGGGGAGACGTTGGCACGCGACCTCGTCTTTAATTATTTCTTTTTTCCTCAAAGCCCCAATAATAAATGCAAATAATACTCAAAGCGCCATTCGTCGAATTATTGAGCCTTACGCCTGTATTATGCAGTTTTCTATTATATGTATATATAAAAGGAGAAACTGACTGACTGACATATCAAGGCACAGCCGAAACTACTGGGACTAAGTGCGTGAAATTTTGCACAAAGCTTCCTTTTATGGAGTAAGCGAGCACTAAGAAAGGGTTTTTCAAAATTGAGCTCCTAAAGGGGTGTAATAGGGATCTAAAGTTTGTATGGAGAACCCTATTTTCAAGCGGGCGAAGCCGGTGGCACAAGGCTACTCTGTATATATAAAAGGAGAAACTGACTGACTGACATATCAACGCACAGCTCGAAACTACTGGGACTAGGAGCGTGAAATTTTGAACAACGCTTTCTTTTATGGAGTAAGCGAGCACTAAGAAAGGATTTCCCAAAATTCACCCCTGAGGGGATGAAACAGGGGTCAAAAAATTGTATAGAGTAGCTTGGAGGCCTTCCAACACTGTGTCTTCCGATACGCGATAGACCACTTTCTTGGATACTTGGAATGTATAAATATAATAACTTGACAAATATACGCATTTAACACCTACTCAGAAGTGGAAATAAACATCAAAACTACAAAAAAGTACAAAAGATCATAAACACATAAGTCAGTCATCAATAAACCAAAAGGAAATAACTTTAACAATTAAAGATTCGAGGTAGCCGAAGAAGGAGACGAAAAAAAAGAAATGTAAAAATCGCGAAGAAAAGAAAAGCTATTAAAAACAATCACCAACAATAATTCTTGGTGAAGTTTGAAGTCCAAATCGCTTGTCCTTTGCACGACTTGATAAATATGAAGGGACTGAAATTAACCTGATCATTTTATTACGGAGATATTATATTTTATGAGGTATGGTATTTGGTTTTGAGAGGATATTTTCAAATCTGCCTTTAAGAGTGTCTTACCCGTGATATTGTTTCAGACAGCCGCTTTTAAGTGATTTTGACGTGACTTTTTTTCTAGATATTTTAGCAACACAGATATTTTAATGGATATTATCAAGGTTTTAATTGAAATCAAATCATATGGAAATTTGCTGTTCGGCGTGAACTTTGGCCATCAGAAATTTAAAAAAGGAAAAAAAGTAGAAAACAATAAGCATTCTTCTAATTTATTTTCTTTACTTTTTAGGTTTAATCCAGATTCCAAACGACAAAATATTTATCCTAAAGCTTTTAAGGTTGAAAAAAAACAGAAATATCAATGTTATAAAGTACAATATATTATGGCTGACATACCTATCCGTATTTGGACAAAAGTGTCCCAAATCCAGCACACTATAAAAAAAAAGTGTAATAAACTACAGTAACCATTAAAAACGCGAAACATCGAACAAATTAGCATCGCACATAAATTTTACATAAACTATTGGACAGGGGTTGTCGCACCCCATCTGATCACCCCCGCGATTCGCCCTGTGACCCTAACAAGTATGTATGGTGGCAGAGGATTTAAAAATCGATAGATTAAGTCCAGTGGCTCGGTTCCATTCCATGGGTGAAATAGAGGTCGCATGTGGCGGTCATCAGGCCATCGGTGATTAGGTATCTATCTAGTACTCGACTACGATTCCCCTCCTGGAGCCTCGGGTGGTGAGAAACTTTTACCGCGACTCTAGGAATAAGGCAAGGAAGGTACGGGGTAGGTTTTTTAATCAGTAAGAGTCTGACACTGGTCTCCCGCTCCGCCCAAGAGCGGGTTTCGTCATTCGATGATTTTCACCTACCATAAAAAAAAACCTGATGGTAAGTAGTGATGCGCCTAGGTTATTAAGAGGACTATAACAGTACGTTCGTTCTAATTTGGCGTGTCTGCAGTTAGGCTTTGCGAATTGTAAGAGCAATAACAATTGAAAATAACATTAATTTACGAGTGCACAATGGTTCTCAGAACTTAATTTCAGATACGACAAGTTCGTTCGTTCTCTTAATAAACTAGTGTGTATCACTACTTACCATCAGGTCGACGACAGAATCGTAGTCGACTAGTTTAAAAATTGAGCAATGACTGGAATAAAGTTAAAAGTTCGTATCACTTTCAGTGGTCTCGTTTCAGTGGTTCTGTGGATAACATGGGTGAAATAAAGGTTACATGTGGTGGCATGTGGCGAGAGCACTCTTAATAAACTATTGCGCTTGTCGATCAACGATTGTTTCACAGCTTACAATCAGGTTTTTTTTTATGGTAGGTGAAAATCATCGAATGACGAAACCCGCTCTTGGGCGGAGCGGGAGACGTGACGGCAGTGTCAGACTCTTACTAACTAAAAAACCTACCCCGTACCTTCCTTGCCTTATTCCTAGAGTCGCGGTAACAGTTTCACACCACCCTAGGCTCCAGGAGGACAATCAGGTGGGTTTGTGATAAATCACTTGTTCTAACATTGAAAAATGATTGGAATTTTGTTAAAAGTTATGGGGAAACTAATTGTAAGCAGCCTTATAATGTTCCCATTGCTGGGACTCAGATCTCTATAGGAGAAGGAATGAGTCAGTGAGAAAAAATAAACTATGGAAAGAACGCGCAAGGAACTCCAAAGAAATATTAAAGGACGGCTAGTTTGCTATATATTCATTAAAAATACCTAAATGCTTGCATGCATTCATCAAATGATAAATCTTAATATTATGTACCAACGTACATAATATTAAGATTGGACCTTATTTTTTAAAGTGTCAGGAAATCTACACTAATATAATAAAGAGGTAGTTTGTTTTTTTATTTTTTTGTTTGTAGGAGGTAATCTCTGGAACTACTGGTCCGATTGGAAAAATGTTAGCAACAATAGAAAGCTGCTTTACTCCTGAGCGACATAGGCTATATTTTATGTATGCGGGCGAAGCCGCGGACAAAAGCTAGTACATAAATATAGGTACGATTATTTTTAGAAGTCTTCCATGATTGAAATAAATAAAAACGCCTCCTAATTAACGTACGAAAATCAAAATAATTACCTTTTCGTTTCTACCCTCGAGCCAAACACGAACCTTCATTTGCACACCCACCCCAAGAAAATCTTATAAATAGAAAAAAATATATTCAAATTTGATCTCCTGTTGATGGAAAGACGAAAAAATTTCTCCCCTTCTGTAATCATATCAAGTATATAAGTGTGCATTCTGCGTATGAGGTTTCAAAGAGAGACTGCTTTGAAGAAATTCGACTTTTCTACATACCCTCTTGGTACAGTCGGGGAAAACAATCGTAAAGGATGTGTTAAAATTTAACAGCAATCATTATATTAAGATTTTTTTAGCATTGCCTTTTATTATACTAGCGGCCCGCCCCAGTTTCGCACGGGTACTAATGTTGAATATATTTTACATGTATTATGCACATAAACCTTCTTCTTCAATCACTCTATCTATTAAAAAAAAAACCGCATCAAAATCTGTTGCGTAGTTTTAAAGATCTAAGCATACATAGAGACCGACAGCGGGAAAGGACTTTGTTTTATACAATGTAATGATAAAAACTATTTTTCTTTTTTTTATTATTGATATGCTCGCGTTTGACCACTATCTAACCTGATGGTAAGCGATGAAGTGGCTGACGATGAAGCATTCTGACGAGTACCTAAAGTAACCTATTCACTCTTGACTTAAAGACTGTTGTTGTTAGAGAATTATAGCTATCGGGGAATACAGACTCTGGCAGGAAATTCCACTCCCTAGCTGTACGTATAATGAACGTGTTCCCAAAACGCTTTATGTGGGTGGGTTGCAGAAGTGGAAATCTATCTTAAATAACAATCTAAGTATTTTGAAAAAAAAAAAAAATTATAATCAGTTCACTCCCACTCCTGGACATGTAGAGAAAGTCTTAATAATATAAGAATTCCCACACGTTTCATTCTTTGTATTTTTGTTTATATAATACAAAAATACATAGTTAGGCTTTATTATTAAATAGTTTAGTTTATATTAAAGGTTAGCTGTTTTGTTTTAGCGTACGTGAGAATTAAGAAATTTGAATTTCTTCTCATTGTCTAAATCATTTTAACAAAAACCTAAATCATTTTTCTCCACAACTGTACGCAACATGACACCCCAAACTCGATGGGATGTTTTTTTCCTAAATCAGATGCACTCCCCCATCGCTTGTTACCGTTATTATTAGATTTGTTAGTACACAGACCGATTTTTATACATAACCTAATACATATACTTCCCTCAACAAACCAATAGCGACCTTAGTGTCATGAAAATTAGACACAATTTAGAGTTTTAGTTCCACGTGCGTATATTTTTGGGTATTGATTTTATTTGTTTACTAACATGTCTGGTTTTGATTTTGTCTGTTTTGGTTATAGAACCGCTACCAAATGTTATGAGGATAAAAATTTTGGAAAGATACCAGAAATTATATGTATATACTTGCATACTATAAAACAAAGTTCGCATAAATGAATGCGGTAAACTAAGAATTACTAAAACAGATCCTATCTTTAACAGAATTATTCAAAAGGAAGGTTTAAAATATATCTGTTAATAGTGACGTAAAGTCTTCCGAGGCTCCTACCAAATTAATAGGATGGGGCTCCAGAAAAACGGAAAATACATCACGGTTTTTTTTGTGGTGGCCAAAAATCATCCAATGTCGAATCTGGTCTTGGGTGGAACGGGACACAGTGTCAGACTCTTATTGACTAAACACCCCGTCCCGTTCCTTCTTCGCCCTTTGCACTGGGGCTAAGCCTTCCTTTCGGAAAGAGACCCTGGGCCGCAGTAGGTTTCGACCCTTATGCAGAGTCCCTACAGTATTGCTGACAACTCCTTGAGGCGCGCGGGAACAAAGCGCGCCGTCGACGACTTGGGCTTGGTCGGACCGTTACCAGACAACCTGGGTAGCTTGCCGTCCGCAAGTCCGTATCATCAAGTTTTGATATTTTCACGTTGTGGACGACGAGCAATAGACAGCTAGCCGTCTGGCCGTCCGGTAACCATCCGGACCGAGTTCGAGTCGTTAATGACGTATAGTATTTCATGTGCGCAAGTAGTCCTAGTCGCCCCCACTTCGCTCGGTCTGAGCGAAGTGGGAGCGACTAGGCAGGAAAGCGGACCCCGGGCACCGAGGTGAAAGCCAAGGTAGCAACCGGGACTTACGCTAGGTTGATGATGATGATGAGTATTTCATGTGCGCCTCAAAAAGATGCCAATTATAGGGACACTGTAAGGCTGAAGCGTACTGGGGCCATGGGTTGCAAAGAAAACACATAGATGTGATTTTAGTAAGTAAAGTCTTAGTCCAAAGAAGTTATAAGATGATTTCCAACTTTAAAAGCGTCATTATCATCATCAGCCTATTTTTTTTAATGTTCCCACTGCTGGGACACAGACCTACTCTCTAGGAAAGGGTATGGGCCATTATCCACCACACAGGCCCAGTGCAGATTAGTGGATGTCACATGTCTTCAAATTTTTGATTCTTCGAGATGCCGGTTTCCTCACGCTGTTTTCCTTCACCGTTCAAAAAAGACGCAATAATGTAAACATTATATTACTTACAATCTATTTAAAACATCTATCTTTTATTTATATATTGTACACATCTACCACAGTGTCGTCTTTTAACCCAAAGGTTGACTGGTAGAGAATGCCTTGTATTATTAAATCCGCCTATGTACTACTACTGTACATCTATACTAATATAATAAAGAGGTAAAGTTTGTTTTTTTGTTTGTAGGGGGTAATCTCTGGAACTACTGATCCGATTGAAAAAATTTTAGCAACTATAGAAAGCTGCTTTACTCCTGAGTGACATGGGCTATATTTTATGTACGCGGGCGAAGCCGCTGACAAAAGCTAGTGTTTAAATAAATAAATAAAATTAAACCATTTAGGTTAGGTTAGTAAGCTGCAACTCGTACAATGATATTTTAGTTGGTAAACAGGATATTAAATTAAAAACACACAATGGAATTGTATCTGCGGTTATTTCAACGGGATAAAGGAAAACCTTTTAAAATTAAATATAGTCTTGTTTTAGGTAGGTTTTTGTCAGATATAATAATCATATTGTAATAATAACATAATAATTATATTGTACTTGCTTTTGCCTACGGCTTAGCTCCCGGCAATAGAAAAATGTGATAAATGAAGAAACGTTCAACCGATTTTGTGAAAACGTCAACAATCTACTAAATAGTCCGAACAAAGCCTAAACATTTGGTTTGTATAGTTCTGTTCTTGAGTTATAAAATTATAACGAAAAGTGGCGTTGATTTTTATAAATATCGATGTAGGTAACATATATTTATATCTACACATTAATATATACTTCTATATAAGTTAGGAAAGAAAAAGTATTTTTTTTTTAAGCTAACACAGAGTTGCATGGCGTCGTATCGCGAGAGAGGCGGTGGCAATGGACTCGACCGACCCATGACCACGACCATTTTGTCAAGAGTGCACGATTAAGAAGACTTTAAGCGTTTAGTCCGTTTCAGATTTTTAGTGTTATTTAATTTTTTTTAAGTGGAGGATAAATAATTTAAATTCCTAGTAAAAATAATATAAGTAACCATAAATTGTGACTCAAATTACACAGTGGTCCTCGACAAGGTTAAAAAAAATATCTAAGCTCCTATTAACAGACATTCAACCCATCTGCCGACACCATAACCAATCCAGCTTGCAATAAAACAAAAATAACTGCCACCTAAAAAAAAAACAATAGAGACCATAAACAATGACGTCCGAAAAAGGGGTCAAACATTCCCACATCCAAAACGGTATAACTAAAAAAAACTAATTTCAATAAACAAAATTTTATTCAAATTTTTGCACCTCTATTTTCATTAAGACAATGTAACGTTTCTGATTTGGCTCGACATCTGTTTTTAACCCTTGCTTTTATTGTTTATAATATAAAAGCAACAATAGTTGCCGTTGACAATCATGGTGAGCAGGAAAGGTGAAGTTAAAACAAAAAAAAAAAGATTGTTATAGTAAGGAACAGGTTTTCATTATCATTAGAAAGGGTAAAGTGAGATGTAAGCCCGTGAAGTGTTCTGCTCATGAATGTAGGGTTGCCAACGAAACTATAAATTATGTGTCGAAATTGGATTGACATATTAACAATGTTTTAAACGTTTATCAATAATTGAAGCATTATATTAAAGAAGTAATAATTTAAAATAGCAAGATTTGCAAAAACAATTTAAATTTTTTAGTTCCCAACTGATCATTTAAAATAATCTTTAGATATATCTGATACTTTGGTTGAGAATAATTGGAGAGATCATCTTGGAAAGGATTGAAATTAGAATTATACTTAATCTTTTTTAAAATTATCGTTTATTGGCATAATGATAGGCAAAGGCAAAGTGTATAGCCTATTTACATTTCAACTATAAAACAATGTTATATAATTGTCTTTAAAAATTTCTAAGAAACATCAAATCAATAATGTTGAAATACCAGTTGTCTTACATCATTTATTTTTTAGATCGCCAACCCTATCGTCTCCCGTATTTTAATTATAGCTTCCTCTTCCCCTGCTCCTTGAAGACATTGTCCTCATTTATAATTTATTCATACATTTCATTAGAAATTATTCACAGCTCGAACCGTATGCAAATTCACCAAAATTAAAATATAGACAAAGTACGCATTCTCTTATTTTTTTTTAATAAAAATAGTTTTGTCATTGCAACCGTTCCCACCGAACGGGTTCTGTTTCAAATTTGGAACAAGAATGTCATTCGTTTTTATTAAAACATAAATTGTTTTTTTATAATGTCATTCTTTAAATAGAGGAAATGTTTTTATGATTAGTTTTGTCTGATTTACATCTTTAAAATTGATATGTGCATTGTTAACATTCATAATAAATTGCTTTAAAGGTAAGATGCTGTGGGAACGATTAAATCTTGGGTGGACTTATTTTAATTGCTCAAGAAAACGGAAATAGAGTCGTACTGCATTTCCAGTTTTACTAGATCAGGTCTGTTTTTAAAATTTACTGAAATCCTAATGCACTATCTATGTTACAAAGGGTCGAGCATATAGATTTTTTTTTGAGATGTTAAATTTTCCAAAGACTCCTTTGCCAGTATCATTGCTTACAGAAGGCGGTCACCACATCCCATTTTCTCTAACTCCGGATCATAGCGTTGACCAGGGCCTGATGCTAGAAGTCACCACTGCCAATCGCCGCCATGTGGGCATGGTGGTACTCTACCTTAGTTTACCGTGAACTTCGGAACGAGATCCAACAGTCAGAATGTAATAGCGATAGTGTGTTTTTTATACTTTTGGGCGTAAGTTGTGATATAATTTAAATTATTAAAAGAATAGCATTTTTCATACTATTACTACTTTAATTTAAATTTTATTTTAGAAAAAAATACTTAACTAAGAAATATAGTGCCACAAAATTAAATGTTCTGTATTTTAACGCATGGATGCTAAGCGATTTGATATGTTATTTTGCTTTACACCTGAATTGAAAGTGAAACCGTTGGTAACAAAAAGAACTTTTTAATAAGCAAATGACATAACCATGATACGATCAATTTCTGGTTTCTGTTCGAATTATAAATTCAAATAACTAGACATGCAATTCAATATATTATGAGATACGGCTGTTTTCCTTTTCGCCGCCCATTAAGGCTCCCGACAATCATAATGTCAATTTAATACAATTTATTACTGAACATTTACAATTTCAAACGCTTGTAATTGCTAAAGGATAATCAATACCCGTCTCAAATATTTTCTATTTTCACAACTATGTTACACCTTAAAAATATCTTGTCAAAGGAATTTGAACTCTATTCCCTTGAGTTAAGGTTCTGTGATAACGAAGTTGGCTGCAAATAAAAGCAACGTGTGAAGTGTTCCGTATATTTGTAACTGTCAAACTGTAAATCTTGTGGTATGAAAATAAACCGGTTTTTATGATAATTAGAAGGATAGTTAGTTGGAGTTATGCGTAATTTTAAAGGTTTTGCCATTTTCTCTAGTGAGGGGGAATACTAAGTTGTCAAAGACAAGAATCGTTTCAAAAAAACGTAGAAGACATTTATAAAACGCAATAGAGCCCTCAATATATGTATACGGACATAATATATCTTCTTTATCTTGATTAATAACTGTCAAACGCTCTCTTTCGGTAATTTTTTATAGTGGGAAAAATCACCTAATGACCAATTGTATAGCTTGCCACCAATATTTGAAGTGACTGTTAAGAGTGATAACGACAAAGAAGAAGATGAGAAAAATCATCCAACGACGAATCCCGCCCTTAGGCGGAGCGGGAAACAGTGTCAGACTCATACTGCCAGTCGTGCATGATGATTTTTTTTTTATGGTAGGTGAAAATCATCCAATGACGAAACCCGCTCTTGGGCGGAGCGGGAGACCAGTGTCAGACTCTTACTGACTAAAAAACCTACCCCGTACCTTCCTTGCCTTATTCCTGGAGTCGAGGTAACAGTTTTCCACCACCCTCTAGGCTCCAGGAGGCTTCGACCCTGAAGGGCCCCTGCACCACCGTGCATGATGATTAGTTTGAAGATTTTTACCTACCATAAAAAAAAGCAATAACGAAAATAATTGCAAAAAATTATGTAGCAAATTGTCAAACGTGCTACTGATGTAATAATTATTAAATAAATTTGTTTTTTTTTTTAATTTTAGTCATTGCGGCGAACAAAACAATGTACGTTGCACTTTTCTATAAGATGTCATCATTATCATTACATAGTATAAAACAAAGTTACTTAGATCCTATGTATGCTTAGATCTTTAAAAGTACGCAATGGATTTTGATGCGGTTTTTTTAATAGATAGAGTGATTCAAGAGGAAGGTTTATAGCTATAATATATCACCTTTGCACCCGTGCGAAGCTGGGGCGGGTCGCTAGTTATATATAAAGTAGTGATGGAGCAGTGGTGACGATCCTGATTTACTATTTGTGCTGAATTCAATCCTGGGCAAGCATTGTTTTATTTTTTCTATAAACTAATCGTTGAGTGCGATCCCATCTGATGGTAAGCAGTGATGCAATCGTTGATGGTGAGAGGTTAAATGTAATTTTTATGTCAAAAAACAACGATGTGAGGAATCCGACATATCCTAAACACCATCAAAATTAAAATTAGAAAACTTGTCTATGCCAACCACCAACCTGCCCTGGCCTTTATGGTCTCCGTTATGGTTGATTCCCTCTCCTAGAGAGGAGTTTGAGTCCCTGTAGTAAGAACATTATAAGGCTATATTGCGACCCCTGTAGTAAGAAGGTATATGGCTATATTGCGGTACTTATAATAAGATATTTTACCTTTCCTATGGGATAATTAAACAACTTCTTATTAAGTATTAAAAAAAATAACAAGCTCAAACCACAGTACTTGGAGACAATTAAAAGGGAACAAAAGATATTTTAAAATATCTTCACCATTAAAAATGCCGTAAGTAATAATTTATTTTAACACTAATTGATTGTGTTTACCGCTCCGTACGGGGATACTCATATTATAATTATAGTTCAATTCATAAGAGGTAGCGAATAAGACTTTGCTGTGTTCTAATCATTTGTTGAACCGCGTTTGGCAAGAAAATTATCTAACTGACACAAAGATGTTGAAACGGTATAGTTTACAAATCAATTTTCGTGGAATAAGGAAAAATACAAAAAAGAGGAAACATAATTACATTTATTTAAAGTGGCAACATTGTAACGCGTCCGTGACATAAATGCGATTGTCATTTTGACCAGATCAAAAACTTTTACTGTATGTATTTTTTTTTGGATTTTTGCTTTGCTGCATTATGATGAGCCTTGGCGTAGATGTCATAAAAAACTCCTACATCTATTGCAGATAACTTCAACGATTTATAAATAATATTAGCTTAACGTAATTGACTAGTAGCATTAGCAGCCGATCTTAATATGATGATCAATTAGGTATTATAGGATTTTTTTTAAAGTCATCATTTAAAAAATGATTTTGAGAATTGATATAATTGACTTAGTAGCAATCGATTGAAATTATCCTGATTTCGAATATAGAATAGCAACTCGCTGCCGCTTATCATTTGCACCATACCCGAGCTTTAAAATTGCACTGACATACGCCAGCAGAGTCACGTATGCCATCGTGTATTATATACGGAAGCGTCTGTAAACACATAACTCACCTTTTATCTGTACAGTCGGTTAGAAGAAAGTTTGAGTTACCGTTAAACGGGGTAAGTAGGAACGCAGGGGTGAATAGAAACTAAATTTTAATTAGAAATTTCATTTTAAAATTATTGATTTCTATCAAATAATCAATTTATAAATTATTTCATTTATAAAATCAAAAACAATGTTTTTACAGCTTCTAATGTTATACATAGCACAGGTAGATCGCGATTTCAAGCATTTTCTTGTTCAAATTACTTTGTGTAATTTATTATTTTCATCACCACTGTTCTCAAAACAGTGAAGGAAAACATCGTGAGGAAACCGGCATGTCCTAGAACCAAAAATTCGAAGACATGTGACATCTACCAATCCGCACTGGATCCGCGTAGTGGATTACGGGTCTTTGCCTCTCCTAGAGAGGAGGCCTGTCTTAGTAGTGGGAACATTATAAGGCTGATACTATGCTATGCTAATTAACTGTCTTAATCAAGACAGTTAATTAGCATCTTCGTCTTGATTATTCACTTTATCATCATCATCATCAGCCTTTTAATGTTCCCACTGCAGGGACACAGGCCTCCTCTCTCTAGGAGAGGGAATGGGCCATAATCCACCACGCGGGCCCAGTGCGGATTGGTGGATGTCACATGTCTTCGAATTTTTGGTTCTAGGACATGCCGGTTTCCTCACGATGTTTTCCTTCACCGTTTTGAGAGCAGTGGTGATGAAATAAATTACACAAAGTAATGCGCCTGGCTGGGTTTGAACCCGCGACCTACGACTCGTAAGTCGGGGCCGTTACCACTCGGCCACCACTGTTCTGCTGTACCATTCACTTTATATAGGATACAAATAATTTATCATATATTAGATAACAAAATCATCATCTGCTTATATTATAAGCTAAAGAAGTCTAAAAACTCTGAGTACAGGGCTAATCACACTAATTAATAGTTTATAGGCGAAAGTCAATAAGTGTGCATGTATGTTTGTAAGTTAGTTTTTTATTTCTTCACCCTTAATTGGCTGGATTGATTTCGATGAAGTTTGGCACACGGGTAAATCATGTTCTATAATTGCACATAGGATTCTGTTTACCCCAGGAGTGTACGAGTATTCTATTAGTATAATTTTTATACTTTCACGCGGATGACTAGGTTTGAATCCAGGGTCGATTGTGTCTCATTGCCAATTGGATTACTAGAGTAATCAAAAGAACAACAAAGTACGCAGGTTTACAGCACCTATAGTAAACCCGCGTACTTTGTTAATACCGCGAATATATATTTTCTTTTATCACGCGGGCAAGATTGGGATGAAGGAAAACATAGTGAGGAAACCGGCTTGTCCTAGAACCAAAAAAATTAAGATAATATGATATCTACTAATTCGCATTGAACCCGCGTGGTGTATTATGGCCCATTCTCTTCTCTTCATTAATTTCTCTCACCTTGAGATACCTGAATCACAGTATTGGGAACATTACAAGGCGGATTAAATATGTTCTATCTGTATTGTCTACATAGTTATAGTAATATTAAAAAGAACACGTTGATAAATCGCCCATTCTCTCTCCTAGAGACCCGAGTCACCGTATTGGGATCATTATAAAGGTTTATACGCAGGCAAAGCCATTTACAGGAACTAGTATAACATACTTAACAAGCATAAAAAGGGTATCACTTAATGACGCAAAAAAAACACCTTGTTTAAGACCTATACATAAAAAGCTAGACTTAGAACTTACGAACAAAGGCATTAGGAACACCTGCCTAACATGTGCAGTAAACCGCTTGACTGTTAGATTAGGCGGTGTAGTAATACACGTTTATTTGCTCAAATCTAAATATACATATATTATCCTAGTAAACTGACATTTTCTTTCACCTGTCTAATAGTAAGAAAGAAAGAAAAATAAAGGTTTTAAAAAATAAATGCCAATAACAGTTTTTAACAGCAATAACAACTGCAAATTGCATTCATTTGTTTAAACCATTTTGACTGGCCTGTCAATCTAGTAGTTTGTGTTTTATGGCAATGTTTTGTGTCTATAAATAAAACCAGAAAAATAAATATATCCAGAACCGTCACTAATAAAGAAGCGACATCTACTGATTCTAATCAAAAAGCAAAATAAAAAAAAATCTTTTCTTTTCTTTCTTTCTTTCTAGTAGTTAGTGACCCTGACTGTTATACCCAGAACAAATGTTCGTGTGATGAGCACGATTGTTTATTCTGTGTCTGAGTGTAATTTATCTATTATATGTATGTATTTAGAAATATATAAGTATGTTTATCATTTGTCTAGTACTCATAACACAAGCTTTGCTTAGCTTGAGACTAGTCGGCGTCGTGTGATAGTAGTCGAATATAATAATAATAATTCATTTTTTTACGAGTTTTCAAGCGCTAAAATTCGCAAATAACTTCAGACTTACCAAGATCCGACGTCCGTACTGTGCTAGACTAGTGTGATGTACTGACGCTGTTTTCCTTGCTTCATCTGTATCTTGCTTTAAGGCATCCCACGAATCGTTTACCGGTTCGTATGAAAATCTAGTATAGTATCCACGATCGACGTATGCTTTGAAAGTATTAGTCCGACTATCACACTCGCCGTCATTTGCGGCAGGAAACGTGCGTTTCAATTTTTTTCTCCTTCTAAATAGAATACAACTGTAAAAATAGTTGTTTTAATGGTTTTTTTATGGTAGGTAAAAATCATCCAATTGACGAATCCCGGGGCGGGAAACAGTGGCAGACTCTTTCTGACCAAACAACCTACCCCGTTCCTACGTTGCCTTTATACCAGTGCCAGAGCCTTCCTTTCAGACGCGAACCCTTGGCCCCAGTTGGTTTTGACCCTTCTGCAGGGTCCCTACGGTTTGCTGATAACCGCACGAAACACAGACTCCGGCAGGGAATTCCATTCCTTAGCTGTATGCATAATACAAAGGACGGCTGGTTAGAACCAGCTTAGCTTTATAGATTTAGGGTTACTGAAAAAAATAAAAACATATCGATGTTAAAAAACATTACCCATGTAAATATTACACACAAGTTACCGCGGTTTCTTTGGCGTCTTTTCTTATTATTTTGCTCTAGTGGGTTGCAAAGTAAAGTAATTTATAGTGTTCCTACTCAAACGGATTAACTCATATGAAACAAAATGTTCGCTTAAATGAAATAGAATAGAATAATACTTTATTGTACACCAAAAAAGTAACAATTTCACAGAAACTTATATGAATGGGTACAAAGGCGGTCTTATCGCTGACAGCGATATCTACCAGACAACCTTATGATGAAATGATCTTTATTTTGCAAGTAGGTGTATACCTAAAAAAAATAGACGTATAAGAGTATTCTTATTCCTTTTTTTTTAAACTAGATGCATACGGTGTTTCCTAGCTGAAATTCAGTAGTTCCTGAGATTAGCGCGTTCAAAAAACTCTTTCAGTTTTTTTTTTATAATATGTCGAATTGAATTCATTGCGTGTATTCTGAATAATGAAAAATCAATGACAATTTTTACATGACATAACAGAAAAACAATAAGGGCCATTCGAAGAGGTACAATTTCTGGATGTAATACTTATCTGAATGCTGTAGGCTCGCCACAGATGTAATAATTCATATTACATACAATAATTGCATATAATATTGTATGTACTATAAATGGGTGACATTTATAGTACATACAAAATATACATAAAAAGTCTAAAAACTGTTTTGTAATTACATAATGTTGAAAAAAATTTAACATCGGTCTAGGAGTTTTTAAGATTCATCACGAAGAAAAATATAAATCTATCCTTTATAATATTTAGATAGATTTAAAATTTTCATAGTAACGGTACTTTTTCGTAATTATTTCTTTTAGCTTAACACAATCAAGTTTCAGTCAAGTTTACATAATATTATTTTATTTTGATAAGAAGTAGAGTCTCTTTGATTATTAAAATGTGGATTTAACACTTTTTTATTGTTTTTGCAGTATTTAGCGCCTAATTTCAAAGACTGAATCGACAGTCAGTTTTCTCATAAAGCTTCGTTGAGGTAGTCGATACTTACTGCAGTAAAGTTCTCAACTTACGCCGGTTTTAATGATTTTATTTTATAATTTTTGTACACACACATATATAAACAGGATATACAAAATTACAGAAAAAATGGTACAAAGGTACTGCTTATTTTTAAAAACAATTTCTTCCAGCAGATCCGCGAAAGGAGATATAAGAACAAATGTAGAAAATATAGATTTTATTTATTTTCAGTTGAATAAAAACTTGAAATGGAATTTTACACCAATTTTACAGTGTGACATCCATTACGAATCAATTTTCGAATAAAAATAAAACTCCAAGAATTTTTATCAATGTAATCCAGCTAAAAACTTTTTAGAGTAATACTAAATCATGCATTTTGATTTACCATAAATAGTAAGAAAAGTCCAAAAACTTTACATTTTATTATAGATTGTTATTATTACCATTTCAGCCGAATCATGTCCATTGTTGGACATAGGTCTCCCTCAAGTGTCACCACAACGACCAGTCTTGTAAATCGTGCCAACAAGTTCACTTAAAACACATGTTATCTCATCTGTACTCCAAAATAGTGCCTGTAAAGCAATGTAAAGGCTTATCACGGGTTATGGAAATGTTTTGTGTCTATAAATAAAAATAATAAATGTACCCGGAACCGTCACTAATAAAGAAGTGACATTTACTGATTCTAATCAAAAAGCAAAATAAAAAAATGCATTGTCTTCAAAAAATCCAGTATTTTCTCTCAACTCTTGTCATTGTAACATAAGCTTTAAATCAAAAAATAAAATAGTAATAGTCAAATTTCATCTTTTGTTTCATTTCAGTGACATTAAAATGAGGGTCATTTTTTTATTCACTTTGCAAAGAATCAGGGTCATTTTTTATTCACTTTGCAAAAAAATGACCCTTGATAGGGGTATTTTTTGTAACGTTCGAATTTAAATTAAGAACTCTATTGTCGTTCTTTTTTTTTAATTACGATCCGGCGGAGTCATTTTTCATGCATCGCTTGCAATCTGATTTACCTGCCAGTAGCTTTTTTTTCTTGTTTTTTTTTTTGGCTGTTAAGTGTGACCCAGTTAAACATATTTTATGTTTATAGGGGGACAGTTACATGAGTCACAGTTGCATGTATATTTTTTTGTGGGTATGATTTAGAATATTTTTTTTTTAAAGTCAAATGACAACAAGGTCTAAGTGGTACGCAGTCATAACATTCTAATAATGACGGTAAATTTGTGTTTTTGTAATTTTACACAGACTGTTAAAGCTTATGTGTCTAGGAAAACAATTTAGTACCTACTACTAATTGATATTATATATGAGTATTTTTATCATTATATGTAATTAATACATATTTATGATTTTTCTACACTGACCGCCCCAAATCTATCTCCTTTCGTTTAGTCCATCCTAAGGTTGTCTGTAAGAAATTGCTCTGCGCGATATAATCCCATTGTACACTTAGTTTTGTAAATGTTTATCCTGTCCACATTATGAGGTGTACAATAAAGTTTATAATAAATAAATACTACTTATACCAAGTACCTTTAGTTTGGTAATAATAGGTATTTACTATATTGATTCAAGACACAACAAGAGGAGCCAAGTTCAAGCTAGTGGTGGTTAGGGCATTAGAAATAGAACCTTCTTACAATGCGAGTGATGCGATTAAAGAACAACTTTTAGTTATATTTTTTTACAACAGACTATTATTGTATTGATTAATTAAGTATTAATAAGTTTATCGACTTTAGTTGTAGGTCGCAGGTTAAAACCCAGCAAGGCGCATTACTTTGTGTAATTTATTTCATCACCACTGTTCTCAAAACGGTGAAGGAAAACATCGTGAGGAAACCGACATGTCCTAGGACCAAAAATTCGAAGACATGTGATAGGTATACACCAATTCGCACTGGGCCCGCGTGGTGGATTAAGGCCCATTCCCTCTCCTTGAGAGGAGACTTGTGTCCCCGCTGTGGCAACATTAATAAGGCTGATAACGAAGTTAATCGGTTAGTTACATAAAAACAAAAACTTATTTGAATATTACTCTAAGATTTATTTTTATAAATTACTATTTTACTTTATAAAAACTTACAGCACATATTGGCCTGAGCGCTTTATATTTGATTGTCAGAAAAACAAAAATATATTTCTTTATGTTTTTGTTTTTCTGACAATCAAATTTAAAAATCGAATTAGTGTCTTTCTTAATGCCCCATTTCTATTACAAAGCAGGTGCACCATTCCGAAAGTTAAAAAAAGATATTTTTGTTAACAAATTCGCATTAAACTACAGTCAAAGCATAAAACTTAATAAATATTTTCTAGTTGCGTGCTTGCATTTACCCCGAAGGCCAATTTTAATCCAGTTGCTTGCGTCTAAAATAATTGCATAGGCATTTAAATATAATTGTTATTGTGTAACGACATCATGTGCAGTTTTATTTTCACAGAAAACAATGCGTAGCCATTAATAATTTAAATAATAATTATAGTGTTAGAGCCAGAGTATATTGTCCTTAATAAGTACAGTTAAAGTCAGAAGTATAGTTATGAATTTGTACTTACGTTGGTTAATAATAACATACAATAAAATATAGAATAAAAGTAAGCAGCGGTTTTTTCTTTCTTTTTATAAATTGTTTTTTATTTTGTTAAATTTTTATTTGTGTTTGTATATTTTATTGTTAATTGTATTTATTTATAAAGATTGTTTTAATAGTTGTAGAGCAAACTTCCTTGTTTCTTTTTCTTAATTAATCTACCTTTGTATCTAATAATCGTAACGTAATCGGGTAATAAAGATATTATTTATTATTCTCTTGCATTAAGTACTAACATTAGAAAACCATTTACTTTTACAGAATAATAAGACTTAGACTTTATTATGAAGTTTCCGTTTTAAACTTATTTTAAGTTTTTACTTATATCAGGACCATTTTCTACATTTTAACTTACAATTTAAACAGTATAAGCTTTAGATTTTGACTCATCTTTTGCTGGTTTTTAATTTCATAATATTTAATTATTATATTTTTTTGTGCATCCATCGTTTTCTTCTTTGAAGTTAGAGGACCATGGTATAAACTACATTCTTTTTTTGTTCTTCCGTGTCTGCTCAATCGAGGCTTGCCCAGCGTTTTTATAATTTCCTTGGTCCCTAGGTTTACAACAGTGTAAACAATATCTTACATGTGTACGAAATTACTAAATATAAATATATGTAAAACAACAGTAAGGAGCCAGTCGTTGATTTGGTTCATAGTCCAAATCAATGACACAGAATATATAATGACAATCATTAAGTAATCTTTTATCACATTTATTCTAAACACTAACACACATACATTACACACTACACAAACATTTCAACAAAATTTTCCTTTACACTTTTTTTTTTTTATGGTAGGTGAAAATCATCCAATAACATGTAATTTTAAAAATATCTCTCACTTATAATCTTACAAACATAAGATTTGTATAAATGTGCAAAAATGCGACTATGTTTAAAGAGAGCTTGGAGATCTGTCATACAGGTCTCGAACCTAGTTCAGACTCTAGCTCTCACAAAGTTTTTAATGTTTTAGCAAAAATTTATAAAAAATAAAACTTGTGTTACAATGTACCTTTATGAGCGATATAAAATGACATTTATTAATTACTACCTTTTTCTTTGCCCGCGGCTTCGCTCCCGGCAACAGGAAAATGTGATAAATGAAGAACTGGTCGACCGATATTGTGCTAACTTCACATAAACCATCTACTAAATAGTCCGAACAAAGCTTAACCATGTGGTTTGGATAGGTGAGCCCGTTCTTACAAACAAAAAGTGAAAAGTGGCATTGATTTTTATAAAATACTAGCGACCCGCCCCAGCTTCGCAAGGGTGCAATGTATATTGTACCTACAAACCTTCCTCTTGAATTACTCTATCAATTAAAAAAAAACCGCATCACAATCTGTTGTGCAGTTTTGAAGATCTAAGCATTCATAGGTCCAGAGCGCCTTTATTTTATACTATGTAATGATATATTGATTGATAATTGAAATTCGTATTGGCGAGTTTCAATTATGTAGCCTGTCTTGAGGTTTATATCTATTGAGTTATATACCTAAATTAAGCTATTATTATTATTGTAATGATTGGAACTGAATTTGTAATTGCTGAAACTGTAACGAGTGGCTTATATTATACGATTCCAAATAATATATCATGATTCTTTAGTAATATAGAAAATTTAAATTGGGACTACTTAACTTTGGTTTTCATTATTATCGCAGTGGTAAACAAAAAAAAAAAAACATTAAATAAAATTATTAATTTGACAAACTCCGAAAATTACAAGTTTAAGATTTAATATAGATAGGCTATTTTGTAATACGCTTGCCATTTTAAAATTCATATATTTTTGGTTTTGTTTTAATGAATAAATTAAATAATCAAACACCTATTTAAGTAATATATTATTTTGATACATGCATTTATTTAGGTATTCTGGTTTGTACGGGCGGCTTCACCCGCGTGACGGTAGAAAATTATTCCGAACGAACCTGGTGATGTGATGTGATGTGATGTGATGTAATGTGATTTGATACTTGAATCTAGAAAGATCGCTGAGTAATAACTAGTCATTATATTATTACAGCCTGCGATAATGGCGGTCTGCTATTATTTAAACCTTTTATTGAGGAGGTTGTAAGTGGCCATTATGAGCAGACAAAAGACTGATATTCAATACTGAGCTGATTTTGTATTCATCGACTTCAATGGCCGACTTTGTAAAGTATTTTGCAATGATATAGTATTTTAACATTGTTTTCAATATGTTAATATCAAAATAATGTAGTTATGTAAGTACAGTATGATTCTGTAGGGATACTGCAAAAGTGTCGGGCCCAGGGTCTCTTTCAGAATGGAAGGCTTGGCTCCAGTGCGAAGGGCAAAGAATGAACGGGGTGAGATGTTTAGTCAGTAAGAGCCTGACACTGTTCCCGCTCCGCCCAAGAGCGAGATTCGTCATTGGATGATTTTTGATCATAAAAAAGTGTAGTATGATTATTTTGTTTATTTTTAAACTGCTGACTTTTTTAAACTTTGCTTTACTTTTATTTAGTTCCAAAGTTGAGCTAAGTATATGAACACTGACTGGATAGGCACACTCAAATCTGTGTAGTTATTTCCTCAAAAAAGCATCTCAGACAATAATCTGCATTGTTCTCGTATGATTTGACCACTCATATTTACTGTATGAGCATTAAAAGAGACTTCAAGCCCCTGAGTTATGTTTCAGTGTTTCTTCTCAGGGTACTATGAAATACAGTACTTTCAAATTAACTAAAAAAAATGGCGTGTAAAAGTCATTTAAAAAACCTATTTGCAAAAATAAATATCATTTTTCATTAAAAAAAATAATTGTGCGATCTTTTATGCACCTGACATTAAGTTCACCTTTATACCTTTAGTTACATAAGAATTAAATAAATAAATAAAAGATCTCTAAATGATTTGTTTAATTTTCAAAGATTAACTTTAAAAAAGTCATGTACTTAATTAATGTGATTTTTAAATCTAATATTTTAAAACTATAGTGTATATATTCATAAGTATATAATTATATAAGTGACCGATACACTTTTTCACTTTTGAAAAAATGCCGCTAAAATTCAAGCATTCCAACTAACTTCATGACGAACGCCACCCGAAAATTTGAATTTCGAGCGCTTTTATTCACGCACACATACACAAGTCGTCCTTGTACCTACGAGGGTGCCAGAAACGTCAAATTTGGTTGTAAAACAGTTCTCTTAATGTTGCTACTCGATAACAGATGGCGCTAAGAACACTTTCTTAACAAGGTTCATAAAAGTTGTAGTTTTTTTTTGACATCGTTTTGAATAAAAATATAACTAGTTTAAATTAAATAAATGCTTTTCTTAATTTTAATTTCGCCGGTTGATCATGTAAAGTTTTATTTCCATTTTTAATTAGTTCTTCATTGGCCGCATAGATGGCAGTACTAGTAGCATTAGCTACAGTCAAGCCAGCTAAGCAAATATTCTGTTTTCCACCTCCCCGTACGTGACTTTAAAAGTAAACTGTCTCATTTTCTGTTCAAATTGCCACCTCACATCTTATTCTGTACGCTTTCAAGCATTTATATTCATTTCTCGACTCTTTTATGAAGATGCATGTACTTTATAAGAATCCAATAAGAAAATGTCGGTACATTCTAATTTTAGACCGATTAGAATTTATTGTAGGTATTAGAATTTTATTAGGAAATTAGTATTGGAATACAGTGAAATCCAATAAAAAAATATATACTGTAAGGGACGTAAATAACTTTGCACTAATATCATTTTTTTAATTACTGTGGAAAGACATTGTGGTCTAACAGAAAGTCTGTCATAAATGTACTCAATATTTTTCATTGTTTTTGTCAGGTTGAATGTTTTAATAATTATTGTTATGATATAAGTTTTGGAAATAAGAACTGGTTAAAAGTAACTTTGATTAGATAAAACATTCTTAAAAATTTCTTGCACATTTACACTCAAAATCTATTGGGTTGGTATTTTTGTAATTTTTGTGACCATTTTTATAAAATTGTAATTACTTATTCTAGACTCAAGATAACTAAACCATATCCTATATAAAAAAAAAAATAACCCATGTAACGCTTTTGCCTTTATGAGTTCTGATTAAACCCAGTCAAAAGTAGTTTTGACGAATTACTAATATTAATAGTAACATATATAATTATAAGTAGATACTGTTATTATCAGGTATGTACTAGCTGCAGCTAGCGGGTTCGCCTGTGTAACAGTAGAAAACTATCCCAAGAGATCTACAGGCTATTCCAGGTCTACCTTTATACCAAGTTTCACCGAAATCCAATCAGT
This sequence comes from Mythimna loreyi, assembly GCA_029852875.1. Lineage (NCBI taxonomy): Eukaryota > Metazoa > Arthropoda > Insecta > Lepidoptera > Noctuidae > Mythimna > Mythimna loreyi. The sequence continues at coordinate 4,096,642 of CM056780.1, forward strand.
AGTTTAGGCGTTAATGAGCAAAAAGTTCTACACTTGCTTACACACAAACTTTTGCGTTTTTAATATTAGTAGCATTCCTTTTTTATATTTTATAGATATTGAACCCTAGAAAGACTTTATAAAAAGTGTTTCTTTGTTTCAAAACTATACCTAACTAAATATTTACATATCTAGGCTAGTTCAATTTAACTTAGAGTTTAATTTTAAATAAACACCAGTATAGTGTACTCATACCCTTATACGGAATATTTTTTTTTATTCTAATCAAACATTTCCATAAATACATCTATCCTTTTCTAACACTGATATACTCTTCTAACGTTTTTGTGTGATATCATACTTCTCTTTCATACATTGTCACACCCCTTTTTTATAACAATACAATTTTTTTCTCATTTTAAACTTAGGGTGGGGACATTTTGCAACGAATTGCGATCGATTTTTATTTCTTTTTGCTGCGCAAGAGTTTTTAGTGTTTGGAGTGCTTTTGAAAATAATTTTTAACTACTTACCTACCTTACATACCTTTATGTTCTATTTGTGAATTATTTTCTTTCTGTTATAAGTACGTAATTCTGTTAATAAGAGAAGCTAGTGAATTTTTTTTTGTTTAACTTTGTTATAATTTAAAGTGTTTTAGTATCTTGGCAATAATAATTGTTAATACTGGTGTCAAATCTTTAGTTCATTAAGCCCCAAGAGGACACCGGTTTTCGAACACTTATTGTCTTTTAATTGTGTCTGTTAAGGTTAATAGCTGAGTCGTTATAGATAGTATTAACCTTGTAATTAGCCTTTTTTAATAATCAAAACCTAGCAGTAGTGACTCAGTGGTAACATCTCCGATTTACGAAAGTAAGTCGTGGGTTCAACCAGTCAGGCACCTTACTTTGTGTACATATATTTCATATATATTGCTCTCAAAACTGAAAGAAAATTCGTGAGGAAACTGGCATGTCCTAGAACCAAAAATTCGAAGACATGTGACATCCACCACTTCGCACTGGGCTCGCGTGGTGGATTACAGTCAAATCTCTCTAGAAAGGAGGCCTGAATACCATCAGTGGGAATACTATAAAGTTAATTATGTGTGTTTAAAGTACTCAAAACCAAGCTAAAATATATCTAGTATGTATTTATTATTGTATTTGTTTTTTTTTGTTTGTATATTCACCTTTTAAGTTGTACCTACCATGTTATGTTTCTGCACCACCCCAAGGTCGACTGGTAGAAAATGCCTAAGGCATTAAGTTCACCTTTGTACTATGTGCATAAAGTTTTTATAAATAAACTAGCCTTTTGCCAGCGGCTTCACCCGCCAATAAGCAGGTTTTTCCATATAAAGTTTCGACCCCCGTTTGATCCCCATAAGCGGTGAATTTTGGGAAATCCTTTCTTCGTGCTCGCTTACGTCATAAAAGGATGCCTTGTGCTAAATTTCACGCTCCTAGTCCCAGTAGTTTCGTCTGTGCGTTGATATGTCAGTTAGTTAGTTTCTCCTTTTATATATTACCAATAGTATAAAACAAAGTTGCTTACCGCTGTCCCTATGTATGCTTAGATCTTTAAAAGTACGCAACGGATTTTGATGCGGTTTTTTTAATAGACAGAGTGATGCAAGAGGAAGGTCTATGTGTATAATACAAGCATAATATATGCAATATCAGTACCCGTGCGAAGCTGGGGCGGGTCGCTAGTAAATAAATACTTAAATAAAAAACTCGTACACAATATGACAATATAGTAAAATGAATGATGATAGCGATAATGACATACAGTATCCCATAAAAGATAAAACTAGTGATTTGCCCCGACTCCGGCCTCATGTACTGACGTAACGTCAGCAGAACAGTTCTTTGTCCGGACTCGCTACCGTGAAGAGATGCTATCAAGTAGGGACAGCAAAAACAGGGAAAGTAATTGGGTTAAATGAAAAAAGATTTATTTTCAATACATTTACTTGAAAAGCTTGTAACTATCACTGCGCTTCTAAATTTGCTGTTTACTGTTTTCCGCACTAATGTAGAAAAGTGGATGAGTTTGCTTCTGTCACAATTTTTTTTTGTATTTATCGTATTGGACTGGCTGCTAAGCGTCCGTAAGCCTCCATGTTTGTTTATCCATAAGTGTATTGAAAAATGTAGTTTGATACATGTGGAAATTTGTCTCTGCAACACTTGGCTCCATAGAATTCCGCCTGGATTGCAATGACTAACCTTCTCTTTATTAAAATGTACTTTATTGGGCAAGACACGAAGAATGTTGATCATCTCTCAAGACAAAAGACGTCTATTGCGGAGCGAGAGATGTCAGACTTTTTACTTACAAACCTCGCTTAAGTGTCGCCACAATGAACTGCCCAGTGCGTCTCACATCCATCGTACTCCCGCGACTTTTTAGAAAGTTTTTTTTTATCGTAGGTAAAAATCATCCAATGACGAATACCGCCCTTTGGGCGGAGCGGAACAGTGTCAGACTTTAACTGACTAAAAACCCACCCTGTAGCTTCTTTGCCTTAGTCCCATTAGCCTGGTGTTACACTTTGACAATTACCCAGGATAAAAACACTAGCTGGTAGCAACCAGCAATTTCTAAAACCACAATAAAGCATTATATTGTCATTGACAATCTACTTTTAATATTAAAAAGCAGCCTCATACTTATAATTAATTGTGCCGGGAGCGAGCACCAGCACTTTTCCACACTAGTATGACTACAACAGTAAATTGCGTATCGATAAAAGCTGATTTTCGAATAACTACTGATGAATGTTAAGTTTTCTGAATTTTTATTGACTGTATTTTAACTTTTCTGCTAACCCTACAAAATTTAAGTTGCATAGGTGTTGTATACGAACAATGAACAAATTGAATACCTAATCACTAAGCTTTACTGAGAACCTACCATTCACTCAGTAAATGTTAACAAATTAACATTATGTGCAAGAAGCAGAGGACGATGACCTATGTGTTCGCGGGTTTTTATGGCAATCAGGGATTTATGACGAGCAATGATTGTCGTATAAATGTAATGTAGGCGCCACGTAGACCTATAACCGTAGTGAGTGGCCTAGTAGGAGAGTTCGGACGGCGAACAATGGGTAGATTGCCGTTCAAACGTCCGGACGAAGCTCAAGTCGTCACCCGTACGTAGTGTTCCATACGTCCCCATAAAAACCGGGATCCCTGACCGCAGAACGGATGTGTTTTTTACAGTAAACGTCTCATGCTTTGTCCTAGAGCGGCTGAACTCAATTGATGATTTCCCGCCTTAAAAATCCATAGTATAGACAAGAGCAGTGGTGACTCAGTGGTAAAAGCCACGACTAACGACTTGATGATCATAGGTTCAAAACCAGCTAGGAGCATAGCAACGCGCATTTGCGCATTTTGAGAGCAGTGGTAATAAACTAAATTACAAAAAGTATTATGTAATTTATAAATTTTGTGAGGAAACTGCCATGATTATTTATGATTACTTGTTATGATTATTTTTTTGTTATTAAACAAAAAATTCGACCAAGACAAAAAAAAATGGAATAGGACAAACAAATAATAAAACAAAAGCCTATTTTAAAATAATTTTAATGAATGACCTTACAAACTAACTACAATACCGTATATACTTATCTAATACAAGCGACGTGTGGGTGCTTAACAGGGGCGTAGCGAGGACTATTAGGCGTAGGCGAAGGCACATTTTTCCAATCATAAATTCGAAAATGAGACAGCCACTATAGCAATGGGTTGCGATGAGTTGGGTTGCTGGTAAGCGACACTGTGGTCGAACGCCCCCACTGTGTCCACAGTAAGCGACACTGTGGACACTTTCTGTGGACTTTTTCACCTGATGGTAAGCGTACCATCAGGTGAAAAAATGGTCTAAAGAGAGCCTACATGTTATTAAAAAAAAATGGTCAAATGCGAGTCTGACTCCGGCACAGAGATTTCCGAATTTTGAAGATTTTACCGAATCGGGAAAAGGTTTTTGGTGACGCAATCACAAATTTGCAGTTTCAGATATTTTTTCTTTAACTTATTCCTACTAGTTTGATTTACTACTAGTACTATATGACTTTGCTTCATGCCAAATTTCAGGGTTCTAGGTCAACGAAAAGTATCCTTGAATTTTGTTTCCTTTGAGAGACGAAATACACTTTTTTATTTCAACGTAAACGCCAATATTTATTTTATTCCTTTAACTTAGAAGTTTGATTTTTTTCCACAGTTTAAAGACAGACAGAAAAGTCATCCTATAAGAGTATCGTTTTTTCCTATTGAGATATGGAATCCTAATAACCCTCATCCCCCTTTGGGTGAGGCCGTGGCCCACGAGGCCACGAGCGAAGGCCCATATCACCCCCGCCTGGCTACGCAACTGGTGCTTAACCTGCTCACTTGAACTAACGAGCGATTTTCAGATATGCTCCCGATTTATTCCCAGATAACATCATTTGGACGTTTTATTGCTCTGTCTGCTTGTAATTGGTGGACAGCGGACGGACCGGTACACCTGATGGTGATATTGGACTTAGGAAATAACAGTAATCATTGGGGTATTGCACTTACCTTTATTATTTTTCACATTGGACTGGCTGCCGTCAAAGTCCTTTAGTCCCCATTTGATAATCGCCATATTGGCGCTGTCGGCCACAGTGACTGTAGCGAGTGTCTACGGTACTAAAACTGGTAATGTCGCGCCGCATACAATGTTAGTCAAATTAGTTCTCTGGACGTTCGCGAGTGGCGCTTCAAATTGTTCCAAAAACTGAGCTGTCAAATCATGCGGAACAGCCTGTGTAGTGGTAAATAGTATATGTCAGTGGAGTATCACCACATTTATTATGAGTACAGCTACAGCTAAGTAGTGGAATTCCTCATCAAATTCTGTTGCGTTTTTAAGTCAAGAGTGAAGTTATTTCTCGGCAAGCGTGTTCTAACGTCGGCCATATCATCGCTCACCATGGTTGAATAGTGGTTTTTTTTTGGAGGGCAAAAATCGTACAATGACGAATTTCGCTCTTGGGCGGAGCGGAAAACAGTGTCAGACTCTTACTGACTAAACACCCCATACCGTTCCTTCTTTGCCTATCGAACTGGGGGCTAAGCCTTCTTTTCAGAAAGAGACCCTGGGCCCCAGTAGGCTTCAACTCTGTTGCATCCTTAGTTCTCTTTCGAATATCTTCATTTCTGATTCTATAACGCAAGGAAACTCCATACACAGTTCTTTAGTTGACCCAGGAACTAAAACGAAGGGTTCTACTAGCACTAAAATTCTGTGGTTATAGTTATTATTCTCACAAAGTTGCGGGCACTAACTACTTAGTTAACTGATACAATCATTCCGACATTTTATGACTCTGCGGTTTTGTAATTGGCCGGTTACTGGACGGTCTATCACCCTGCTTCGGTATTGGTCGAAAGGATATTAAATTTTATGAATAATATTTTAATTTTTCATGGGTAGACCTTATCTGAGAGATGTTAATCGTGTATGAATTATATACAAGCTTTTTTGGGCAATTATCTTTTTTTTTGGTGAAGAAAGTGATGTGATGTATAAGAATCAATTATTTTGCCATTACTGTTTTACCATTGGACAACCTGACGTACGGCGAGTGTTCATTCCTAAGTTGTTGATACTTCTAAGGTCTGGATTAAGCGTTTCGCCTCGTCGTTTATATCACGTAGAGATAGAGAGCGGAGGACTGGAACAATTTGCCCTATTATAACTTGATGATGATGTTTTCAAGTGCCCCTCACCACCAATGATTGCATCACTGCTTACCATCACGTGGGATCACTTGACTACTATTACTACTATTAGTCTATGTAATTTAAAAAAAGGATTAATTTCTAATGAATTCTTTTGGTATTTGCAAGGACATAATAATGAATTTATCTCAACATTAAAATTCATTTATTTTAATATTTACTAATGAATATATTTAGACCGTTATAATATATTTAGTTCTGACATTGTAAAAATGTATTTAGACATTTAATTACTTTACGGCTTTTACTATTTTTATGTAAACTGGGTTAGTGATATTTTGTATTTTATTTAATTCGATTTGTATATCCGATGTTTTTTTTTTCTAAGTTTTACCTTACCTACCTAACCTTACTTATTTAATCCTATGCAATAGCTGAGCTTGACAGGGTCCATGCGCACTTACTTATTATACTATTTTTACGATCTTATGTAGACATATGTTAAAGCAATAAAGATTTGGATTGAATTAAGTAAATTCTAAATTATTTACAAGATGTGTTTTATTATGGTATGTAAAAATCATCCAGTGACCAATCCCGCCCTTGGGCGTAAACAGTGTCAGACTCTTACTGACTAAACAACCTACCCCTTTCCTTTCTTGCCTTAATCCCAGAGGTCTGGTGTTACGCTCTCGCATCAACCCTTGGCTCCAGGAGCCTTCGTCCCTACTAGACCCCTACAGTTACTGACAACTTCCTAAGGCGCGCGGGAACGGTGCGCGCCGTCAACGACTTGGGTTCGGTCCGGAAGGTTACTGGAGAGGCGGATAACGAGCTACCCATTGCTCGCCGTCCGCAAGCCCATGTCTACGGTGGCCGGAAATCGGGATCGGGGACACGGTGGCGACAGCTGCGGCGTGAGCGCCTTTGCCTGATGCGGTCGGCCTCCTCTTTTGCTAGCATTACTGCTTCGTAGGAGGCGACGGCTAACTTATACGTGGGAATTACATCAAAATTAGAAGTGCTAGAGAAATTATGACTAGATATTTCGGTTCTGTGGTCCATATTAACTGGCCTGTTGCTCTAGTAGTAATTGGCTTGACTGCCATGAAGAAAGTCGTGAGTTCGATTTCCACCCAAGACATGTGTAATGAGCACGATCATTTGTTCTGTGTCTTGGTATAATTTATCTGTTAATATTTATATATATTTTTAATTTATCAGTAGTCTTGTACTCATGATACAAACTCTACTTAGCTGGGGCCTAGATGGCGCTGTGTGTAATTTGTGGAATATTATTATTATTCTTTCAGCAAAGTACAAGTATGTCGGTAAAGTGTACAACAGATGTGTAGGAATGCGCCACGCATTACGTGTGGCGACCTCTGCCGACGAACACTGAAACTAAACGCAATAATGTACATACTATCTGATCTTCTCGCTAATTAGTTACTCAAAGTAAAGTCGTTCGCGTAATCGTTGGGAAACTGTTAGATGCTATCTGAGTGACCCGTGGCCTATGTAATTATAAAAAAGATAGCTGGCTTCTAGCTTTTCTATACAAATTTTCTAGACTCCGCAAAAAGTCTACTAGGACCCAGGGTCTCTTTCTGAAAGGAAGGCTTAGCCCCAGTGCGAAGGGCAGAGAAGAAACGGGGTGGGGTGTTTAGTCAGTAAGAGTCTGATACTGTTAAGAGCGGAATTCGTCATTGGATGATTTTTGCCCACCAGAAAAAAAAAACAAAAAAAGGTACAAACTAGGAATTGCATAGCTTAATTCCAAACTTATGTTTAAATTTATATTTATGTTTTTTTTTGAGCAGTCATAGCCTAGTGGTAACGGCCATAACTCACAAGTTCAAACCCAGTCAGCCATTACTTTGTGTAATTTATTTCATCAGCACTGCTCTCAAAACGGTGAAGAAAATCATCGTGAGGAAACCGGCATGTCCTAGAACCAAAAATTCTAAGACATGTGACATCCGGGCCCGCTTGGTGGATTACGACTCATTCCCTCTCCTGGACAACAGGCTGTAGTCAGCTAAGGTTGATGCAATGCAATGCAATAAAATAATTTGTCTTTTTTTTTCCTCATTAATATAATTATAATAATAAAGAAAAACTATTACAGACGTTATAACTTAGTCAAGAATGCATGCAAGATGCAACTTAGTCTACCTTCACGCAGGGCGATCCCCAGCCACAGTAAGCGCGGGCTTGCAGAGGACGAGTCATGACGTAATTCGCTATCATTACATAGTATAATACAACGTCGCTCTGTCCCTATGTATGCTTAGATCTTTAAAACTACGCAACAGATTTTGATGCAGTTTTAATAGATAGCGTGATTTAAGAGGAAGGTTTGTATGTACAACACATGCATGTTTTAATATCACCATTGCACCCGTGCGGTTTTTGCAGCTGGGGCGGGTCGCTAGTATTACATAAACAAAATAAATAAATAAGATAATACAGTGAGTTAAAACATAGAGAAGCCCAAATGTCTTCTCTCTTAAAAAAATAAATAGTCTACTTTTTTTTTTTTTTACTTGCAATAAACTAGTGCTTGATTGCGATCCCACCTGCTGGTAAGCAGTGATGCAATCGTTGATGGTAAGTTGATAGTAAAGAAGTTTATAGTAGCATCATACCACCACTCCACTCAACAGCTCTCAAAACATCGTGACGAAATTAACCTAGAACCAAATATTCCGAAGACATGTGACATCCACCAACCCGCACTGGGCCCGCGTGGTTAATTACGGCCCATTCCCTCTGCTAGAGAGGAGGCTTATGTCCCAGCAGTGAGAACATTATAAGTTTATAGTGGAGACGCATCGCGGGAGTGTCACTCGGCAACCAAAATGCAAAATCATCAACCACGACCACTCTGTCAAGATTGAACGACGACGACGACTAATAAGAAGGAGCAGGAATAATAGTAAAAATAACTAGTTTATTAGTACTAGTAAATCCAATATTATTTGATTTGACTGACGCAATATAATATTTTTTTACTAAAGGTATATGCCCATTGGATCACCACTACTGTATTTAACTCACTAAACAAGGCGTACGGCAAATATCCACCCTTACGTTGTTGAGGCATCTACGGCCCGGACTAAGCGTTTTATCTCGTCGTTTATACCGCGTACATCGAGGAACTGGAACAGTTTGCCAGCTGCAGTCTTTCCGTCCGATTATAATTTAGGTGTCTTCAAGGCAAGAGCGAAGAGGCTCTTAAGGTGGGCCTTCCTGACTCGCCTCGAGGATGGTTTAAAAGCTTGTAGCTACATCTAAAGCAATCCAATGTGATGTTTGATGCAAAAGTAATGCGAAAAAAGAGACATAACACCTGAAACTCTGTTGGCATTCTGTAATTCTAAGATATACTCGAATATTTCACAAAACTTGTTCCAGGATATACGTGTTTTTATTAAACCCTTAAGGATTTTTGAAAATAAAAGACATTATTTAAAATCTCGAATAAATGCGCTAGGCTTCTATAGAAGTACTTTTTTACATTTTGAATATAGGAGTACATTATGGAGAGTCAAAGTTCACGTAAAATAGCAGATTTTTTGACGTCTTTACTGGATTAAGTATTCTTACACAAATTTACGTTTTGGTTTCTATAGAAGCCTAGATAATATCCACAAGATATCTGTGTATCCAAAATATCTGAAGAAAGATGTGTTATAACATCACCATCACGTAAAAGCGGTTGTATGAAAATGAACGTCGGGTTGACCGCTCTAGTGCGCCTCACCAACATCACACCATCAGGTGGGTCGCAGTCAAGCACTTGTTTATTGCAATTAAAAAAAAAGGTGTGTACTATACTTACTCAGTTAAGGCCGAAACACATTACCGCGTTGAGGCGATACACCATGGTTTTAAGGTTCGGTCCTCATTCTGCTTCTCAAAGAATCCAAGCGTGATGTTCATTCGTGCTCTTCGTGTCATTGCATTAATAACCTGAAACTCAGACATGCAGGTTAAAAGTCTTATAGTCTCCGGAAAATACTGTCAAAGGTGTCCGTATAATTTTATGAGCGTCTTTTGCCATTAAACTGGAAATCTAAATAAAGGATAAATAACATAGATCATTTATTGCACATCAGTAAGGACAGAGAAAATTTGATTCGCAAAATAACGGTCTAGTAATAAATACAAATGTGTTACGTAGTAAAATAATCCCGCCAATAACAATACATATTTAATGAAAATTAAAGAAAAGCAGTATTATATTAATTTGTGTTTAAATATTGTTCAAAAACAGGTTGTGGATTAAATAAAACACCAGTCGACAACGAGTCGAGTCGGGTTTGAGTCGTATAACTCAAATCAGAACCTGTAAAATGTAAAACAGAGTCTCAAAATGTTAGTGTTTACACGCTGCGCAATGAAAAACCAAAGAAAACAAGCAAAATAGAAAACTGATAGACTGGCGGGTACTTAGACGTCTGCCTACCCCCATAGGCCTTCATTTTAAAGTAAAACGACAGACAATTATCTTTGAATAACGAATGACCGTTATTTTGACAGCTGTCAATTTAAAACTCCGACCGAAATTCGAATTCATTCAAATTTGGAATTCGCTCCGAATACGAATCAGCCAACCCTCCAATGCCGAATCAAATAAAGTCGATGCATCTTATTCGTAACATGACATCAACATCATAAGAAGTCATTAGGCATCCGAGCGTACGATATACGGACCCTAATTTCGTTGCGAAGACCGAATAACTCCCATATACCACGTTTACTGAGGCATTTTTTGATAATGATACTCCATTCTAAAACACACCCTAACTTCTTCATCTTAAGACAGAAATTACGCCGGAAATTCGACATGACAATCGTCCACATATCAAAATCGTCTGTAATGCAAAATCGACCTAGTTTCAAAGTAAGAAAGTTGAGTTTCATGTGCAGAAAAGTTTAGTCAACAAAAACACACGCGAATGAGAAAAAAACCGGGCATCTTTTTGCGTCCCCTTTCTCCCCTAAGCCTGTGGGGGCGGACGGGGTGAAGAAAAATCCTCGCAGGGTGAGTTGGGGTGGCTGTAGTAGTTTTTCGTTGGTATCACGCGTACGACAGGCTTAGTATTGATTTTCCAGCACATGGTGCCTTTCAGGTGTCCGCATTTTTTAAAGAAACACGCCTTTTTATCCGGCTGCGACCAGAAATGTCAAGACTTCGAAAGTTGTAATATTGTCTATGCTTACATTTATTTTGGAAGTTTGGTATAGGATTAGAATTGCTTCAATTGTATCTGGTTTGAATTTAGAAGACTAAATATTGTAACTAAGAAAATCCTTTAATTAAAAAAATATGTATTTATTTCCGAATTAATTTTCAACAAATATGCAAATTAAAGAGGATTACAATGTACAATGAAATGATCGGTTTAGAAATGGTTTTAGTAGTAAATGATTTAGAAATTTTAATTTTTTATTTTTTTTTTATTTAGAAGATTTTTTAATAGGTGTTATATCCATTAATGTAACATGTCTTTTCTTCAAGGGGGAAGAAAGAGGTGTGCTCGTATTATTTTAAAAGATTTTATTTTGTAACTACTATTACTATCATATTTAACTGGCAATGTGTGTATGAAGATATATTTCTTTAGGTTAAACTCGCAAATGAGGTTTTTCAAACCTGATTTGCAAGATTAACCAGTTAACCGTAATTGATTGTACTGAAATTTGATAATAAATACCTGTGTAATTTGGTTATCCAAGCGACTCAACAATGCATTAACGTGATGCCATGGCATTGGTCTGATGAAGGAGTCAGATTGTTGTCATAAGAACTTAGTATATCAAAATTACCCAAAAACCTAACGAGTTTGAGTTCTTTGGAATGTTTTGATGAGGACATTTTGCGTGATTGAAATATATTATTAAGAAATGAAATGTTTTTCATTGAAATAAAGTTCCAGTTTCCGTTCAACATGCTCAGGAGTAGCAAAAACATACTTGATGAGTTTGATAAACTATTGAACTCTTATAACATGTCACCCCATCCCAAATATTTTTCGCACACTCAGTTAAGCTAATGCACACACAATATGCAAATTCGAGGAAAGGTGTAAAAGATTAGCATCTTATTGTGATTCGAGCATTCGTTCCGAACTCTTCATGTTTGTTCGCGATTCGATACGGACCGGTGTGACGGGACCTTAATGTTTAACCGATTTTACTGATGGTACTTTGTTTTTTTTTGGAATAATGATCGCGGTTTTTTAAATTGACATTTGATTTGTTTGTTGATGTGTGTGTGTGTTCCCTCTCTTAAAGAGGAGGCCTGTGTCCCTGCAGTGGGAACATTAAAAGGCTGATGATGATGATGATGTGTGTGTGTGTGTGTTTGTCTTTTGTTTTTTATGTTATTTATACTTTTACTTTAACCTTCGAATGCCGTAATTAGAAACATAATATAAAGACAATAGGTGTGCGAACGCCAGCGTTCGCTTGGGGGCTCAAGAGTTTATGATTAACAGGCTTATAATAATCTAGTGCCTCTCACCTTCAATGTTTGCATCACTACTAATACCATCAGGTGGGATAGCAGTCTAGTAATTGTAATCGAAATAAACAAATGCTTCGTTTTCTTGATTTGACATTATTGATATCGCAAGTTTCGCTTTTGAAATGGGATATCATTCAGTAATATCTTTTGCTGTAAGATATATCTGTCAAACTTTTACGAACTACAACCACAGATAATGTCGTTCAGTTGCGCTTTGCGTTCTAGTACTCACGGGTTTCCTTTTCGAAAATTCCCCGGGTAGAATTTGGGAGGTAGGTACTGAAAAGTCTATTCTTCAATTTCTTTGGAACATAAAAAGAGAAATCGGTAGTGGGTAAAGTCTGGCTATGAGTTATGATGGTCAATTGGTAAATGTTCAGATTTCGTGTAACTGGAAATGGAGTTTTTATTTTATTATTCTTTTTTTTTTTACATGCAATAAACTAGTGCTTGACTGCGATCCCACCTGATGGTAAGCAGTGATGCAATCTTTGATGGTAAGGCGCACTAGTTTATTAAGAGCCTATTCACTCTAGCCTTGAAGACACCCAAATTATATTCGGACGGAAAGACTGCAGCCGGCAAACTGTTCCAATCCCTCGATGTACGCGGTATAAATGACGAGGCAAAACGCTTAGTCCGGGCCGCAGGTGTCTCAACAGCGTAAGGGTGGATATTTGCCGTACGCCGGGATGTCCGAAGGTGAAATTGGGATGGCGGAATCAAATCATGTAATTCTTACTCTCTTTTGCGAGTTCTTCGGCCTGGCTTCTCATCTATCTTAGATAAGGTTTTTTTTTTAATTATAATTATATTTTAAGCTGCTTTGCTTGCAAAACAGACAGTCCATGTGGCTTAAAGGTTTTGTTATACTTAGCGACTGAATGCCTCCCACAAAGTGAACCGATGAATGGATGCGAAATGCATAGGGTTGGTCGTTCCGGCAACACTTGGGGGAGGTGTATGTCCGTTAGTCAGGATTTCTTTCGGCCGAAATGATGATGATATCTATAATTTATATTCGAAAACATATTAGCGAATTATCACCGAGACTCACTATAGCAACATCGGAATGGGGAAGGTTGTTTACAACCATTACGACGTAGCTTTGACTAAAATCAGTAAGAGTCTGACACTGTTTCCTGCTCCGCCTAATGGCGGGATGCGGGATTCGTCTTTGGAGGATTTTTACCTACCATAAAAAGACCCTCACTGGGACCGCGTGGTAGAACGGCTCATTTCCTTCTCCTAGAGAATAGGTCTGAGTCCCAGCAATGAGAATATTATAAGGCTAATTATATTTGCATAAAATTTTGATGATATTTCATTCTCAAATGACATAGGTATGGCGTTAACCCTATAAACATACAGTTGATGCACTCTTAATACAATTTTAACGCTGTTATTACTAATTTTACACGTCATTTTACAATAACAAACATTCGAAATTAAACTCTATGTATTCAAAAATAAAGTTGAAATTCATTTGTCCGTTAAATGTCACAGTGTTCCAAATTTAAATGCAAGCGCGAACAAAAAGGTGCGTTCTTTGTTTCGACCCAACGATTTTGTTCTGAATTTAAATATTTTATACAATGTGACAATAGACAAAAAAACCGGTACTTGTAACTGTAAAAAATTAAAAAATAAAAATTATGACGGGTTGCCTTAGTAGGGATTTTGCAGAAGGGTCGAAGCCAATTGGGGCCAAGGGTTCGTGTCTGAAAGGAAGGCTCTGGCCCTGGTATAAAGGCAACATAAGAACTGTTTTTTTTAAGGTAGTTAAAAATCATTCAATGATGAATCCCGCTCTTGGGCGGAGCGGGAGATAGTGTCAGACTCTTACTGACTAAAAAACATATGCCATTCCTTCCTTGCCTTATTCCCAGACCCTGGTGTTACGCTTTCGCATCAACCCTTGGCTCAGGAGGCTTCGACCCTGTAGGGCCCCTACAGTTTGCTGACAACTCCTTGAGGCGCGCGGGAACAGTGCGCGCTGTTGACGACTTGGGCTAGGAACGGGGTAGGTTGTTTAGTCAGTAAGAATATGACACTGGCTCCTGCTCCACCCAAGAGCGGGATTCGTCATTGGATGATTTTTATCCACCATGAAAAAAGACGGGTTGCCCTCATCAGGTAATGTATGCAAATTCGTCTTAGGTGATGCTCGGAGCCGCGATGTACGGGAGTCGAGTTCCGATTGTGTTATTTTTTATTATTTTGCTAGCTTCTACCAGTAAAAGTAGGATATTATCCCAAAGGAACATACTTCCGGGATACAAAGTATTCTATGTGATATTCTAGGCCATTGTCTACCGGTGTGTCAAATTTCATCTAAATTTATTCAGCCGTTTAAGCGCGAAGAAGTATTAAATAATCAAACAAAGACATGCATACAAACTTTTGTCTTTATAATATGAATAACGAAAAAAGTTGAATCCAAATTCAGTTTTTAACATTGTCTGAGTTCTTCAAATTTGCAAAAAATCTTCGTTTTGACAATACGGCGTGACGTCACATCCAGTCAATCGATCCTATTCATATTTGGAACGCATAGTACTCTCATATTTTTGCTGTTTGACAGATTATCGATCATATCAGTCTTTGACAATAAACTAATAAATAATAACAACAACAAAAACTAAACAATCACGAATCTCCAAAAATCAATCTTTAAAATATGCAAATTAAATCAATAAATAATGATTTAAACGTTTTAATTTATTCAAACCTCATTTTATTATCTGTGAACTGTATGAAATGTCAATTGTTTATTTTATTTGAGTCAATTGTTAGATAATTCTCGTTTCAGAGACAACGGTTGTCTATTGTTATTGAAATAAATGCAATTAATCTTGAGTTTTGATGTTATTTTCACTTTGTTAGATATAATTTTTTTGTCTATGGTATCTGTAGAATAGTAGTAAACTTTGAAATATGTTTTGTTGTATTTAATTACTTTATAAGACTGAGATTAATTGTTACAGCTATTTAATACTGTTTTATGGCAGGTAAAAATCATCCTATGATGAATCCTACCCTTCGGCGGAGTGGGAAACAGTGTCAAACTCTGCCGCCGGGATTCCGATCCTGACTTCCGGCCACCGTAGGCGCGGGCTTGCGGACGGTGAGCATTGGGTAGCTCGCCGTCCGGTCGTCTGGTAATCATCCGGACCAAGCCCAGTTGCGCACTGTTCCCGCGCGCCTCAAGGAGTTGTCAGCAACCGTAGGGGCCCTGCAGAAGGGTCGAAGCCAATCAGGGCCACGGGTTTGTGTCTGAAAAGGAAGGCTCTGGCCCTGGTATGTATGGCGATGTAGGAACGGGGTAGGTTGTTTAGTCAGTAAGAGTCTGACACTTGTTTTCCGCTCCGCCCAAGAGCGGGACTCGTCATTGGATGATTTTTACCTACCATAAAAAAAAACAGTGTCAAACTCTTACTGACTAAACGACCTACTCCATTCCTACGTTGCCTTTATACCAGGGCCAGAGCCTAACACCCGTATTCACAAACAATACTCAAACGACCATTGACTAAGCAAACGCACAGCGTTGAAATAGAGCTCTGTGATTGGTTCGTTTGTGTTGCGTAGTTCACAAACCCTGCCCTGTGCGCTCGCGAGCACTGTGAGACCGCATAGTAACGTTTGTGAATACGGGTGTAACTGTAGGATACCTACTTAAATTCTTGAGCCCTAAGCGAACACCTATTGTCTTTCCATTATGGATCTAATTACGGCATTTAAAAGTTTAATCCATATAAAAGCGAAATACCGCTCACTGATTAATCACGCAGAAACTATAACACCTATAAACTTAAGTTTTTGGCAGGTTGGTTCCTTACAGGGTGAAGATATCTACTAAGAACGGATTTTGCTGTTGGCATATTAAAAGGAAAAAAACTGACTGACTGATATATCAACACACAGTTGGAACTATTGGGTCTAGGAGTGGGAAATGTTGCACAAGGTTTTCTTTTAAATGTAAATAAAACCAAAGAGAAATTCACCCCCCACGGGGATGAAATATGAATCCAAAGTTTGCAACAAAGAACCTAATTTTACGCGGGTGAATCCGCTGGCAGAATCTAGCAATATTATAACGACAGTTTCTAAGTATTTTGATTGTAAAATAAAATAATAGTTCATCATGATAACTCTTTTGATACAGGTAATTTATGCCTATATTCCAAGTCTATGGGAACGTTCTACAAAAACATCCGTCACCTCAACACAAAGACACGAATAAATTGAACTACAAAATACAAATATGACAACACAAGGAAAATATTTTATCTCATTACGCATTCAAAGTTACGCATCGACCGGAAAAAATCAATAATACGCACACCAAAAGCGTCTTTGTACCCTTGTGCGAAAAGTTAAAACGCACAAGGGAAGAAAAAGATATGCAAAGCAGATCCCATGCATTCAGATTCGATATTCAAATTACTAGACCATCCTGTGAACGCGGAAGAACAATTTTGACACTGGCAAGAATAACCCTTCCACTCTATATTCAAATTTCGAACATCTTAAAGGCCAGTCCGGATTTGAATATCATAGATAAAAACCTTTTTTTTTAATGTATTCATGGATTTCGTGGGAAAGGATCTTAAGGTCGTGAGAGTTGAGTCTTTTATGTCCTTTATGGTTTAATCGATGGGGTCGCATGTTATGGAAAGCTGTGTCAACATTTGCTGTAATATGGTAATTATTGATCGGTAATAAAGGAAAGGTGTCATGGTGTATCGATTGATTTTAATTTATTGGGTGTTGAAATTGGGAGAGAAGAATGTATGGGTGCCTAAAGTATTATAGAAATTCAGTATGGAAATGTACTTCTACAATTCATGTTGAATTTACATTAAAAAGAATGGGTCGTTAACTAAAGTTAAGAATACTCATTAATAGCATAGCATAGCATCAGTTTTATAATGTTCCCATTCCTGGGGCCCAGGCCTTCTATCTAGGATAGGGATACTCGTTAATGCTTGCTTGAATATCTGAAAAAAAAAAATGCTTAACAAAGCTCTACTTGATCAACAAACAAAGTAAAAATCAATTAACGTTCAGAACTTCAAAATGTATGGGGTTGACATTAAAAGGCGCTAACGACATATCACATGATCGAAGTGTCAATAGCCCTTTTATCCAAATTATTTCAACAAAAACAAAAGACAACCGAACTAATTTCCAAATTCAAAAAACACATTCGAATCATTCCAGAAATTTTAATTTAAAAATAGAAATAAGAATTCCAAGTTTGAAAAAGTTCTCATTCGAAACGAACGTCTTAACCCTTCCGCGCTGGGCATTCAAATTCAAATTCGTGTCCCCTCTGTCTGGCAGGTGTACGGTGTCTTTGTGACGACTTCCGTCAGTTAGGACTTGAGATGTCCGTTGTCTTGCGCTGAGCTTTTGTCGCGATGTTGTTAAACATGTGGTTCTTTGATCGAAGTATTGTTTTTGTGGCAATTAGAGGGACGGCGGTATGTCGTTATGAGGTAGAATTTTTTGGGTGGTTTTGTTCAGTTGGGGTGAAAAGTTCAGCTTAGAATTGTTAGAGATATTTTTATAAAAAAACTGAGTTAGGCAGGGTGCGGAAGTACGTATTAAAAAAAAATGAATGGAAGTAGATATATCTGATCAGTTGATTACTAAATACGTAAAAATAATAGCACATAACCAAATGTATTTTATAGTTTTTTAAATTTTTTAAAGTTTCTATGATCATTAAATCTTAATTGTATATGTTTAGGATACGCTTATCTTCCCTCTCCTAGAGAGTAGGCCTGTGTCACAGCAGTGGGAACATTAAAAGGCTGATGATGATGATGCTTATCTTAAAATACATGTTGTGTGATCAAAAATTAAAGTAGGTACCCAAATGAAATTACTCCAAAATACTTCCCATCAAATTAAAAAAAGCGACAATTTAAACTCCACATCTTAAATCAAAACCGGTATACGTGACCTCTTTTTAACTGAATGTTTCCTAATAATATTATCCGGTATCCCCAAGTCGTATGCAAATTGTTTCTAAAATAATAACACACCTGGGTCTGAAAGACCGGTCGTGATTTTGCATCCGCACCTTATTTGCATGCAAAGGGTTAATTCTTCGCGATTATTTGCGCTCACGCATATTTTTTAATTATTCAAGGGTTTAATGTATTCTGTTTTTAAAAAAATGCAGATACGTTTGTGATTGTGATTTTTTTGTTGCAATGTCAGTTTGATTTTGTGTTTCGTTGTGAGTGGATGAAGAAATTGGTGTTTAAAGCGTTTAAGATAGTGATGTATTTTGTAATGTCTTCGAATAGGTATCGGTTAAATACCTGTAGGTATTTGGTATAGTTATTGTTAAAAATGTGGTTGAAATGTTTCACGTGAGTATTCGGATTCGTTTTCCTGTGTTTGCTGAATTAATTTGTATTCAATGTGAGTTTTATATCATTTTTATCCAAACAATTTATATAGGGTGTAACCGTTGCCTAAGTTTGTTACCAGGAATGCAATTTAATTTATGAAATTGTGAGAAAATGTAATTAAGCTAGATACTGCTAGAGCATAGCATAGCCTCAGTCTTACAATGTTCCCATTACTGGGAATCAGGCCTCGTCTCTAGTTGAGGGATATTAGTATAGTTCGAAAGAGTTTAAGCGACCTTTGAACGTACAGATCAACTGAAAGAACACGGATGATTTTTCTCTTAGTAAAAACCTAACATTCTCCCAAACTTTACTCAGAATGGCTAAATAAAAAAGGCAAAGAATTGTGGTCTGGTAAAATAAACCATCTTCCTGCTTTTGTCTTCGATTTGTTGCTGGTGTAATCCGTATTTTTCCATACATCTCTTTTAATCATCATAATGTAACTAACACAGGAGAACTTCCTTTACAAAATGACATCACACAGCTAACTACGAAAACAAACAAAAAGTCAACCACCGAAAAACTAATTTTCTCAAATTCGAAAATCCCAAAACCTGATGTACCACCGGTCATGCATCAAGTATAATGATTGTATTCGCCCCGCCTCCGTCATCAATCACTCACAACTGACTAGCGGGTGGAAGCAATCCCTAATATTCGTCCCAACGAAAGTTGACACTTGACTTCATTCGTCCCACCCCCGCATTCGTCCCGTCTCGAGAACTACGGCGGCGGCGGGAGGGTTAAGTTTAAAATGGCCGAAGTGCTGTAGGGAGGATTTCGCGAAAGCATTGTGTCTTGTTAGAACCGTAATGTCTTGGATAGGAGATGTAAGTAAATTATGTTTTTTTTTTTTGGTTGGTAAGCTTGGGGTGGTTAGTAGGTATGTATAGTGTGGAAAACTGTATGTGATTCTATTGACATTGTCTTGATATTGAAGTTCAAATATTATCATTTTTTTTCTGAAAAATAATAAATTTTTCCTTGCATATTCAGTCTAACATTGCGTATGTCTGTCGGTTTGTGATAAATTATTTTAAGATCTTTTTTCTGGATGTATTTTTTTTCGTACATATTCAGCCTCTCATTGCACATGTCTGACTGTTTGTGATAAACCATAATAATTATGTTTATTTCATAAAATAGGAACTCATTGCACTGTATACATATAAGAGTATTAATAACATTAGCACAATATTATAGACTCTATTCCCAACTAAATGTAGTCCTAAGGTTTTAAACTCCAATTTAACGTCGCATAAAAATCCTGCGAAATCATGCGATTTCCAATAATTGACAAAATGATTTAAGCAGGTTCAGTGTATATAGTAAAGTTCAGTAGATAAAAGTTGAGAATTCCAAGGATTTGTAGCATCGGTGCGAAACTGGGGTAGGTCACTAGTATCTAAATAAAAATTTGCAAGAAAGAAAGAAAGAAAGAAAATTGCGTTTATTAGCATTACAAAAATTACAGAAAAAGAAACACCTTAAAATTAAATATATAGTATATTGAGAAATGCCAAAAGGCCTCAGCTCAGCATAATGCCAAATGGTAACACAAGGCCACCATCTGACGAAAAACTTTATTGCTCAGTTTTTTTTTTATGGTGGGCAAAAATCGTTCAGTGACGAATTCCGCTCTTAGGTCTTATATCTCTAACTTATTACACATAAATTTATACTACTTTAAAATTATCATCTTTTGTTGGCTAATTTCTAATATTATTATACTGCTTTTTTTCTATATTGGAAAATGATGCCATGTCGTTACGTAATATTACGTATAATATAACAGTTCAGCTGACCTAGGATTCTACTCTATATACGTAACACAAATACACACTAACACTAATAAATATTTTAAAATGGATAAACTTAAATAACCAATGAGAAATAAGGGTTCCTTGTTTATTTATAATATTTTTTTTTATTTATTTCAATAGAACGGCCGGAGTCAATTACACTATTTAACTTAAAATTACTTTTAACTCAGTCATGCAACCTTCTCACAAAAATTACCCACCATTTAACCTATCACCTTCCATTCATCCGCAAACAGATCAAGACATGTATTTGAGTTCAGGAGAGCGTTAATGGCGGCTATTGTTTGAGGAATAGGCGACTTGGAATGTGCTATAATCCGGGACGTTGGAACAGCCAGTAAACGATGCTTTCTACCACGACAATAATTGCCTAGGTCGAACAGATTGCATATCTCATTATGTAGATGCTTGTTGACTACGAAACCCTAAAAAACCAACGCTCAAAATAAGAACTCGTTCAAAAACCTTCAAAATTGGGACTTGTTCAAACGCATTCAAAATAAGAACTCGCCCAAAAACCTTCAAAATTAGAACTCGTTCAAACACATTCAAAATAAGAACTCGTTCTACCAAAATTCATAAATAAATCCAATCTATTCGACTATTTCCTTCGTCGCGGCGATATAATAAAAAAAGAAAAATCGTCCATGCAGGGGGTAATCCCGGGGGAGGGGTATCCCCGTATTCCCGAAATTGAGACGATGTAAGAAGATTATGTTTGATGCATTACGTGACGAGAAGGTGGTTGGAGGTGGATGAATTTTGGTGGGTTGGAAGGAAAAGGCTGGGAATTTATGAGGTCAATGATCTTTAAGATCTGGCAAATGTGTTTTTTTGACGGGTTGACAATCTGCGTAAAGTTTTCGCAAGCGTAAGAAATATATGACAGGTATCTAATAATAATAATAATAAATATGTGTACTATTTTAGGTAAATTACCAAAATTTCTCATTTTGATATCTGAAAGCAATTTCGTGTCACTCAAATGCTGACTGCAAATATTAACTGAGTTGCTAATATTATAGCCTTATTGAAATGATTATTGCCTACATCTACTTTATTATGCAATTTTTTTTATTTAATTTGATTTTATCTCTTATTTGTTTCTGTCATAATTATCGCTACATAGTGTAAAACAAAGTCAGCGACTTTGTTTTACACTATGTATGTAAAATAAAGTCTCTGTGATATGTTTTATCCCGCTGTCTGTCCCTAAATCTTTAAAACTACGCAACGGATCTCGATGCGATTTTTTTAATAGACAGAGAGATTTAAGAGGCAGGTTTTTATGTATAATACATGAGTAATATATTTAGTATCAGCATTGCATCCGTGCGAAGCCGGGGTGGCTCGCTTGGTCTAAGAGCTGCATCAAAATCCGTTGCGTAGTTTTAAAGATCTAAGTATATACATAGGGACAGACAGCGGAAAGCGACTTTGTTTTATACTATGTAGTTATAATATTCCCACTGCTGGGACTCAGGCCTCATTTCTAGGATAGATATACAACAACAACAACAATCAACTACAATCTGTTTTTACACAAATATAAATATTATTATTATATACATGGCCACTTTTAAACCGTTAGAAATGCACTGTTCCATTTTCAAAAAAACATTCTAAATATAAACCTTCAAAAAATCAAAACGTTCCTACAACATTTCATACATAAATAATACACGAACAGCTCCGAAACTCCTCAACATAAAACTTACACAATATATCTTCGTTTTCAAGTTTTCTGCGAAACCTCGCAATTTTATAGGTGTACATAATTATTGTGAGATGCCCACAAATCTTTGGAGCAATATCACGGGAAAAATGTATTCGTAAACTGTGTCTATGTTTAGGTATGTGGTGTCTATTGTAAGGCTGAGGACATAAGGGTAGTGAGATTGTTCGAAGGCATCATCGTAGACTTGGAATGGAAAAAGCAACTAAAGGATGTGAGTTAGTTAGTAAAAACCTGATTCTTCTCTCCCTCTAGAATCATTTTGACAAGTCAAAAAAGGTAAAGGACATTGGATAGACATAACATTTCAGCTTTCTTAGAGAAAAACGATAAAAAGTATATTTTTAATTGATCGTTCTTAATTCTTTCATCATAGACGTCCACTGTTGAAAATAGGCCTCCTTCAAAGTCGCCACAACGAGCGGTCTCGCATCCATCGGATTCCCTTACTTCATCAGGTCCACCTGGTAGGAGGGCTTTCGTTATTTATTTCACACTAAATCAAACTCTCAGATACAGTGTAATAAATTTCTTAATAAACTAGTGCGCATCACCATCAACGATTGCATCACTGCTTAGCATCAGGTGGAAATGCAGTCAAGCACTAGTGTTATCAATAAAAAAAAAAACAGTTTTACCATTAAACTTTTGAGCCCCAAGCGAATGACGGCGGCATTCGCACAATTATTATTATTTAATAGTGTCTCTAATAACGGTACTAGAAAGGTTAAATAGATTTTTCTCCGTTCTAAATATTTTCCATCGCCACAATCTTTCGCTATTCTGTCCACCCCCTTACCCTACCAAGCTTAGGCCACATTTCCATACATATGAGGCAGCCTCGCTGCAAGGAGCCCAAACGAACCTTCCTTACACCCGCTTTGTGAGCCCAGCTTTTTTTACCTTCTTTTGTCTCCACTTTTACTCAGTATTTCGGTACTGGCTTGTTTAGAATACTTTTGTAGACATATTGGGGGTATTTCCGTCAGGTATGTTTGCGTCTGGAGTGTTGGAAGGGTTGGGGAAATTGGTTTTTTTTTGCTCTTGATTTGGTGCTGTCTGGTAGGTAATACGAGTATATAGATAAATCTAGTTGGTTTCATAGGCTGTTTCAGTGTCGTTTTTCTTTTTTTGTTACCTACCTTACTCCACCTAGTGGTGTTACTCTTGTTTTGTGGGTGTGTCCACAAACATACACATACACAAGTCTCTTAAACGTAGAAAAACTATTTTTAGGTCATAATATTGTTTAATTTAATTATGTTTTATGACGATGACACGCAGGCGTCAAAGATAATTTTCGATGTCCGGTAGACAAGTGATTGTTTTTAAATTTTTGATTATTATCTTTTATTAAAGACACAAGCTTAGATGAAATTTAAAACAGAGGTTCAATCTTTGTTTTAAATTTCATCTAAGCTTGTTAAGTCGAAAATAATTCCACGTGAACATCTTTTTTGTGAGTCATAGTTTTAATGTGGTTTTAATCAGAAATCTGTTGAGCCGCTGAGTTGCTATTAATTTCTACTTTTAAAAGTAATTATGATAGTACTTTTTTGAAAATTATAATAATAACATCGTTATATTGAAATAACTATAATTAAATATTATAAAAAAAACTTTCCTACTTTTTAATGGTAGGTAAAAATCATCCCATAACGAATCCCTCCCTTGGACCCAGGAGTCAACCCTTGGTCTCCTAGTGCGTCTGTTTGTATATCTTACTAATATTATAAATGCGAAAGTTACGATGTTTGGATGTTTGTTACTCAATCACGCCAAAACGGCTGGACGGATCTGGATGAAATTTGGCACAGGCATAGGATACACTCCGGAATAGGACATACTTTTTATCCCGGAAACCCCAACCCCAACCCCAATACCACGCGGGCAAAGCTCCGGGCAAAAGTTAGTTCGTGATAAAGTCAAAAACTACTGACGGGATTTTCACCTTTTGTTGAAATATGACGATAACTGATAAAATTTATAATTAAGTTTCATTGTAAACGCAGGCTACTCCGTTGTTCTATTCGTGAGAACCCGGGGCAGGTGGCTATAGCATAGCATCAGCCTTATAATGTTCCCACTGCTGGGACTCAGGCCTCCTCTCTAGAAGTGGGAATGGGCTGTAATCCACCACGCGGGCCCAGTGCGTGTTTGTTACGTAAATGTAGGCATTTATATATTCCATTATGACATTCCCACTTTCCCACAAAACTAGCACAATTAGTAATCACTTTCAAATTCCCTCCAATTTTCTATGGATAATTCAATTTCTTCAAAAATATAAACAAAAAATATTCGAGGGAAATTGTTATAATATCGTAAAGGAGGCGACGGTCCAATATATCATGTGACGTCACGCGGCTATGCGGCTGACACGAAAATATTGCGATGCATCAAAACTGCCAAGGAGTAGGGAGAAAAACGAACTTTACTGGGTTTGTGGTACAAGTTATAGGAGGGTAGAGGAGGAAAGCTCACGCTCGAGAGATTTTCTAGAGAAATTCTCGTAGTTAAGGTTCATTTCTTTCTCAGTTCATTTTTGTTTAGCCTGTTGGTCTAGTTGTTATTGGCCCTGACTGCTAAGCCGGAGGTCGTAGGTTCGATTGCCACCAAGGACAAATGTTTGTGTGATGAGCTCAATCATTTTTTCTGTGTCTGAGTGTAATTTATCTATAATATGTATGTATTTAGAAATATATAAGTATGTTTATTAGTTGTCTTATACTCATAACACAAGCTCTGCTTAGCTTGGGATTAGACGACGGTGTGTGGCTGTTGTGGAAAGTTACTATAGCCCTGTATAGCAAAAAACAACTAAACATGGGTGAACTTTATTAATCCAATAATTGAAGTCATTTGACAGTTTTTCACATTATAAAAAGGCCAAAAACATCGTCAGGAAACCGGCATGTCCTAGAACCAAATATTCGAAGATATGTGACATCCACAAACCGGCACTAGGGCCGCGTGGTGGATTGCGGCCCAATCCCTCTCCTAGAGAAGAGGCCTGTGTCCCAGCAGTGGGAATATTAAAAATTCCAAAGTAAAACTATTGTAAATCGCTTTCGCTTATAAATTAGACCAAGCAATAATACGTTCAGAAAAGCGAGGGTGGATTGTGTCTTGAAAAATGCTTGCTGGAGCTCTGTGGCGATGGGTTGTATATCATAAGACATATCGCAAGATATATCTCGAGATATATCTGCGCTTGTGTATCTAAGTGAATATTATAAAAATCTTTTTACATAGATTAAGTAATATGCTGTTTCTTGACTTTGCATGAGGGTTTTTAAGAATCAGGTCATGTAGATTTATTGATTCTTTGGTGAAAGCTTTCGTTATAAAAAGTACTACGCTTTGTACGTATAGGTGGGCATGTACGTACAAAGCGTGTTGAGAAAGATATTTTTTGTGCTTACAGCTAAGGAGTGAATGTGTGGTGTGACGAGAATGGATAAATTGAGAAAGAGTATATTAGAGGAAGTCTGAAAGTGGCGACAGTGACTGAAAAGTCGAAAGGAAATCGTTTGTCTTGGTATGTTCATGTGAAGAGGAGAGATGAAACGCATATTACGAAAAGAGTTCTAAGTTTACACGTAGATGGTTGGAGAGGAAGAGTGACGCCGAAGAAGAGATGGATGGATTGTGTGAGGAGTGATATGAAAGAAAAGGGAGTTAGTGTACGTGTGACGGTTGATAGAACAGAGTGGAAGAAAAAAACATGTTGCACCAACCCTAAATAATGAGGGATAAGGGTAGGATGATGATGATGACAGCTAAGGAGTGAAATTCCCTGCCCCTCTAGCCAAGTTTATAATCTACAATCGATAACGCTGGTAAATCACTGATCAAATGTATGGGAATGACTTCATTTTAACAAAATTAGTAGCCAAGTTCACATCATACAAAATGATAGAATGAAATGTGATGGTTTCTTCAATGATCATCACTACATGCTGTAGTTTTATGATATACTTAATACTTACGTCGAGGCGTTTTGATTGTAGAAATAGACTCGTCACGAAACGATTGTAACTTGGCTAGAGGGTCTTCTGGAATCGGTTTTTTGATGTGGGAAAATCACCTAATGACATCTTTCGGCCTTGGGCGGAGCGGGTGCGAGATAATTTCAGGCTTTAACTGACTAAAACTCACATCCTTGCTTCCTTGCCTTTTTCATTGTTGGAGACTATGTTTTTTGCTAGCCTAGGGGTCTTTAAGTCAAGAGTGAATAGGTTACTTCTAGGCAAGCGTGATCTGACGTCGACTACATCATCGCTTACCATTAGGTGTAATAGTGGTTTTTTTATAGTGGAAAAAATCGGCGACGAATCCCGCCCTTGGGCGGAGCAGGGTACAGTGTAAGACTTTTACTAACTAAACGACCCACCACATTCTTTCTTAGTATTCATTCTGGGGTCGGACCTTCCTTTCAGAAACCGGACCGGGGTCCCAGTAGGCTTCGGCCCTGCAGTTGGGCCTCTACATTTGCTGACACTTGAGGCGCGCGGGAATAGAGTGCACCGTCGACGACCTGGCTTGGTCTGAACCGTTACCATGACTACCGGATGGTAAGCTACCCATTGCTCGCCGTCCGCAAGCCCGCGCCATTGGTCAAATGCGAGCATAGCCATATTAAAAAAAGCTTCGCCTCGCTTTGGCTTTGCTAGTATGAAAGGAGACAATTATCCAAAGGAAACTTGCTCTCGGAATAAATAGTATCTTAAATGCTATGTCATTTAATTTTTAAATATCGCAACATTACAAGAAGGGGTCTTTTTGACCACGTGTAGGGTATTCTTTTCTTTATCGTTTGTAGATTTTTTTTACATGGGAAATGGGAAATTATCCAATAAACGTCTTCACTCTTCCGCGGAGCAGGTGGGCATGTCAGATTTTTGCTGACCCAACCCAGTTACTTCTTTGCCTTCATTATAGGTCTGCTAATATTACAAAGACGAAAGTTAATAAGTCAGTATGTTTGTTACTTCTTCACTTTCGAACGACTAAATTGGTTTTGACTTTTTATTCCTGGAGTAAGTTTTCTTGGGCCAATTTTCTAGTATACTCGTATCTTATTAAGAGTTTTAAAACTTTCAGCATATCAGAACTTTATACATCTCAACATACGTCCTTATTCCGCGAACACATTCACATACAACATTTACACCTGTCTGCTTTTTAAATCGTACGGGAAGTGAAACTCTAACATCTATTGAAAACCCGAAACAGGGGTGTGTTCCACCCCACACCCCCACCCCCTCGTTATTCGACTTCCCTTCTCCCCTTTCTTTCCACTAACTTCGCATCGTCATCCGTATTACTTGGGCCCTAACTTATGTGGGGTATATGAGGTGTATCATACACTTGAAAATCAACTCTATTTTGAGGAAAAATAAGGTTATAATTCCTTTGCATCAAAAAACCAATTTACAACGGCACAGTCTAAACGATTTTCTACTTTATTTTTAGGGAATACGCTTGATTATCGCTTGTGGAATCGCAGATCAATTTCGTGATAGTCTGTGCTGATTCCTTTGCATTACTTTTTCCTTCTTTGTGGATGTATTTTATACGAGTTTAAGGTCTTATGTGGATAGTCGGTATGTCGCGAATGTGTTGTTGTGTGCGAGGGTCTTTATACCAAAGACGATTCAATTTTGTATGGAGCACCTCTTTTGTAATAGAATTTTAGGAGTGTTTAAGTTTTATTAAATTTGTTTCTAAATGCGTAGTTAGTGTCTGTGTAAATTTCTCTTGAAAATTTTATTCAAAACGGCTAAGATGTCCTTTGAAATCTCGATGTTATAGGGTAAAGCTGAGATAGATGCCCCAGTGGGATAGGTGCCCCGATTTCTTTTACTCTAGTTTTGCGAATGAATCGTATACTATATTTCAATTATTAATCAAATGACTTTCCAGCTCCTACTATGTTGATTGTGTCTTACGTCTCTGTGATTGCATGAGAAGACAAAATGCGATCAAAGTTTTTAGGGGATAATTGCCCGTCTTGTGGGGAGGGCATCTATCCTGTAAGACATTTATATGCATGCAAAATATAGAGGTCCGCTAAAATCGCTAATACTCTAAAATATAAAAGAAAATGTTTTTAAATTGTTATAAATTGGTCAATGAAAAACTAAAGTACCTGCTGGTCTTACAAATAACGCATTTCACTTTTTTTACTTAGAGATATGAAGTGATTTTGAAAAGCGGGGTAACTATCCGGGTTTTACCCAACCCATTTATTTACTTAGAAATTTCTTCAAGATGAATGACGAATCCTGCCCTTGGGCGCAGCGGGAGACAGTGTCAGACTTCTTTTGACTAAACGACCCACCGTTCCTTCTTGACTTAGTTCCAAGGCCCCGGTGTTCCACTAGTGTAGATAAAGTTTCGTTTTGGGAGCACATTCATTATGCGTACAGCCAAGGAGTGGAATTCTTTGCCGGAGTCGGTGTTTCCTGATGGCTACAATCCGGGTATCTTTAAGTCAAGAGTGAATAGGTTACTTCTAGGTAAGCGCGCTCCATCGTCGACCGCATCGTCGCTTTCCATCAGGGGAGATAGCGGTCAAGCGCGAACCTATAATCAATAAAAAAAAAAAGCAAATTGAAACTTATCTGTGATCTTAACTCGTAGAGACATTCGGTGCCTCGGCAGTGGTGACCTCTCGCACCAGCCACTGGTTTCTTTGGGTCATGGTCTGGAGCGAGGGGAAATATAATAAAAATAGGATGCGGTGGCATCCTTCTGCCAAGCAGTAATGCTAGTGAAGAAAGCACCGTAGGCGTGGATTTGTGGACCTCAACAAAGCACTGTAGGCGTGGGTTGGCGGACGATGAGCAAGGAATAGCTCACCATGCGCTAGTCCTATAAGAACCAAGTTCGAGTGCACGCGTGTCTCAAAAAGATAAAAAGCAAAGAAAAAAATTTGCTCATATTGATTAGCAGATTTTTTTCGTGGTTTCAAGTTTAGTCCCATAGTGTAAAACTTGTTTGTTACTATGACAGCAATCACGTGTTTATGTATCTGTCACTAGTTATCAGTTACTCTATATGCAGATAATAAAAACTTATTACATACCTAATACTGATTAGTATTTATTATAGTACACGGCAAATAAGTTGACCTTAAATGATCGCACGCAGAACAGATGACCACTGGGGCTGAAAAGTTCTGGAGTGGCGACCGCGTACCGGAAGACGTAGCGTTGGAAGGTCTCCCATAAGGTGGACCGATGATTTATTAGCATTATTTCAAATTAACATAATTATTTCTTATTATTATAAATTGATATTATAGATTAGTATTATTACAAATCGACATTATCTATTATTATTAAGAAAAGTAGCCATTATAAATTCGTAATTTTATAAATTGACATCACTGATAATTTTTATTGTAATTTTTTTTTTGTTATTATATCAAAATCACATTTATTATTGGATTAAATAATTATTCATGTAAAATAGATTAAGCCTAAATGATAAAGCCTCTCCTCTGGTTATTGTAATTATCCTTTTTTGCTGTGCCCGTCAGGGTCCATGATTGCTTCTCTTTGATAATGTATACCACCTAAACCTACATTGTGGATTGCAATAAAGAATTGAGTATTTGAGTATGACATGCTTAGGGTTGCTGGAATCCGGTGGATGCAAGACGCATACTACCGGTCTTTGTGGCCGCGCTTTGGCAACCTTTCGGCCCTAGCGGTCATCTGTTCTGCGGGCAATGTGTCCTGCCCATTGCCACTTAAGTTTGGCGATTATTTTCGCTATGTCGGCAACCATGGTTCTCTTGCGGATTTCTTCATTTCTGATTCGATCACGCAAGGATCCTATCCTAAGGATACTCTGAGCATAGCCTTTCCTCACATGTATCAAAATAAAATATTAGTTATTAAATTGTGTATTTTCTTATACATGCCATCTACTAGGCTGTCACATTCAAAAAGGACTAAACTCTCCTTACATTCTGAACTTCATTAATTTAATATTCCCATATAAATTAGGATTTAACTCATCCAAACAAATTGGGTGTTCATCATTAATGAGACATAAACAGACAAACACTCCCTCTTTACCCAATATAACAGGCAATTAGCGGTCTTGACAAATAACTGCAAATATTTAGGGCGACTTATAAATTAGAAAAAATCTCAAACGAAATTCAACTTTGTATTAACAAAAATAGAGTCTAAAATAAGTTTGAAATGTTTCAAAGGTATTAAAACACAATGCAGGAAAGAAAAGTTGTGTTTATTTACTTTAATGACGTCATTAAATGCCATAACATCGTCCAGACAGGGATTATCCGGGATATTGTCAAAGAATAAACAATGAATTATGTAAGAAAAGTCCTATTGACAACGGATTAAGTCTTAAGGACGACTCGACAGTGAGACGCTTTCAGTTGAGATTGAGAAAAAATTAAAAAGTAAGTAGGCGTTACGAAAATCGGTT
This sequence comes from Mythimna loreyi, assembly GCA_029852875.1. NCBI lineage: Eukaryota > Metazoa > Arthropoda > Insecta > Lepidoptera > Noctuidae > Mythimna > Mythimna loreyi. The sequence continues at coordinate 4,127,358 of CM056780.1, forward strand.
TTTAGGGTTCTGCACCCAAAGATTTAAATAAACTGTTTTAATTAAACTGTGACCAGGTTAGGCCTAGGGCCCAGGGGCTCTTTCTGAAAGGACGACTTGGTCCCAGTGCGAAGGCCAAAGAAGAAATGGGGTGGGGTGTTTAGTTAGTAAGAGTTTGATATCTTTTCCCGCTCCGCCTAAGAGCGGGATTTGTCATTGGATGATTTTTGCCCACCATAAAAAAAAACAGGTTAGACTTTGATTGTTGACATTTTATAATTTTCTCTTTTTAATGTATTTTAATTATCGTTTTGCAATTTGTAAAAATTACAAATTAAAATCACTACAATATTGGTGATATTTGTATGTCTTCTGGCGGGACATTGTTGTAACATGATTTTTTTTTTGTACAATGTCTTTAACCTATATTCCATACGCTGTGTTCACAAATAAATATAATATTATTGTAGACTCCATTATCGGTCTGTCTGTGCATCAGGCAATTGCTACGCCTCGCTAGGGCTAAAGAGTTTTTTGAAAGATAGCCTGTGGTCCTGGGAAGCAAATATAATTAAATAATTTTGCACCTTAAAAAAATTAACAATTGCTACGACTTTTTGCTGAAATGGACCTTTTGGAGGTAACATAATTATACATACACCGTTAAATTTTAGTCGTTTTAATCCCGAAGAGGGTCGATCCAGTACATGAAACACTATCGATTTGTGTAGATAAAATAAAAAAATAAAGTACTTTTTTTCTAAATCTCTTATTGATATACGCATTTACGAAATTAATTTCTTTAAGTAAACGAGTCATTGACCTTGTAGGTAGTTGTCGATCGTTGCGTACTAACTACCTACAGGTCATTGAACTCGCCCAGCTGACGTTTACTTAAAGAAATCAATTTAGAACATGCGTAAATTAATTCGAGTTTTAAAAAAAACTACTTTGTTTTTTCATTCTAACTTTACCAATCGATAGTGTTTCATGTACTGAATCGATCCTCCAAGAGATTAAAACGACTAAAATTTAACGGTGTATATCATAGCATGTTGAACAAATAATGATACGGAACCCTTCGTGCGCGAGTCCGACTCGCACTTAGCTGGTATGTTAAAAAAATTAAGTTTCTACTTAGTTTTGTCTGTATTAAGAAGAATACATATAAGAAACTAATTATGTTCTTGTTTATTTTTTTTTCTTTAGTAATCTTGGTTTGGTTTAAATAAGCTAGCATATTTTTTATATTTTTTTTTTGATGGGCTCAATTTATCCAATGTCATCTCCCACCCTTGGTGTGATTGGGATATAGGTCAGACTTTTTACTGACTAAAAACCCACCCCGTTCCTTCTTAGTCCTACATACCAGGGCTGGTACTTACACCGCAAGACATCGCAGACTACCACCCTATTTTAGTTTCAGCTCTTATACTCCATTCTAAGGTTGTCTGGTAGAAATCGCTGTCAGCGATAAGACCGCCTTTGTACCCATTCGTATAAGTTTCTGTGTAATTGTTACTATTTTGGTGTACAATAAAGTTTTATTATATTCTATTTTATTTTTCCTTTCAGAAATCGGTTCATGGCTCCAGTAAAGCTAGCCCATTTTATTTAATCTTATTACTACCAAAGAAATAACTTTTCTTGTAGTACTGCCGTGCAGACACTAAAACGCAGTAAAATAGCGTATTTTACAATACTTTTAATGCGTTTTAGTATCTGCACGGCAGAGTACCAGTGTTTCTATAATTGAATGTTTTTTACAAGCTTTTTATTAGCTTGCAATGTAACGATGTAGATATGTTCAGCTCAAATTTGGCAATTCAATGTTTGCACTATTGACCGAAACTTCTTACGTATGTCCCTTCTCATATATTATTTATTTATTACGTAGGGGACTCAGAATCAGCTTTTATCACTGAATACAAATGCATTTCTTAGAAATTGGTTGAGGTTTCATGTGGTTTCTATATTGTGTGTGTCTATGTGTTAAATATGAGAGCAGTGGTGGCCGAGTGGTAACGGCACTGACTTACGTGTTGTAGGTCGTGGGTTCAAACTCAGCCAGGCGCATTACTTTGTGTAATTTATTTCATCATCAGTGCTCTCAAAACGGTGAAGGAAAACATCGTGAGGAAACCGGCATGTCCTAGAACCAAAAATTCGAAGACATGTGACATCCACCAACCCGCACTGGGCCCGCGTGGTGGATTACGGCCCATTCCCTCTCTTAGAGGAGGCCTGTGTCCCTGCAGTGGGAACATTAAAAAGGCTGATGATGATGATGTGTTAAATAAAATATTTTTGTTATTTCTATACAGCATGTTTGTTGTTGTGGGTCGCACAAACGAATACCGTGTGATATTTTACTTGAATTTTTTTTTGTAAAAAAATGACCATTTTTTTTCAAAATTATCATATTACTTATCAAAAAAACACTTTTTTTTTTAATTTGCAAAAAAAACCGACGAATAATTTCACTACTGGGGGTTCAGAATCATGTATTGGATCAGTGATATTCGTTTGTGTTTCGATGTCAATGACACCTTGTATGGACAGACTATATAATTATAATATACAGGTAAAAATGATAGTTTGTTGGAGAAAATAAATTTTATCTCTAGCTCCACGTTAACATTCCTTTTAGTTGGTAAACTTTACGAACTTATTAAATTTCAGTATAAAACGATATCTAGTTAGCAATCGTGACATATCATAGACTATTACAATTCCAACCGCATACAAGTTTGTATTTAATGAAGTCAAATGTCCATATCATATAAATTCCGCTTCTAAAGAGCACTAAAATTTTAATATCCTTTCGCATTCTTACAAAATATCTTCGAATATGGTCGTTAAAGTTAACCCCCCGTTCGCGGGGGTGGTTATTATTCATTTTTCTCCAGTCAAATTCAGTGTAGGGTTCACTAATGTGCCACTCTAAAATCAACCCCTACGAGGTTTTCGCGACCATGTTTTTTCCCGTAGAAGTTTTTTGTTTGTTCCCTGTCCTTTTCTTTTAGAAGAAAAGTATATGTTTGTCCCTTTCACTCTATCACGCTGCGTGGGGTGGTAACAGCGAAATTATGATACGTTTTTTTGGGGCTTAAATTGATTTTTCGGAAGTATGTGGAAGCCATTTTATAGCGGTTTGCGAATGAACCGATTTATTTGTTGTTTATAAAGTTTGGACTGAGTTTTCAAAGTTTTAATTAGATCAATGTCCAAGTAGAACTTGGTTAATTAAATGTGTAGTAAAAAATTAACAATACCTATTGTTTAAATGTAACTTTGATAACGTTCACATATCTTTTTGGGTCCGTGTTTCCGGCCACATTAATGCGAGTAAGGCATTTTTAGATAATCACAGATATTTCACAACACATTTCCAACTCTAATTTAATTGTGTGTTATTCAAAAACACTTCTTTTAAGGGCCATTAAATTCTTTTTATATGTTAAACTTTAGATTAGATAAAAGTAGAATTTAAAACTTAACACGCTAGAAATAAAAATTCTAGTTCCTACAACACAGCTGATATAATCTAAACTATTCAATACAAACGAAACTATTTTTCTCGTAAATGTCATAACTTTTTTAAATTATTGCTTTATCATAATTTAATATATAAAAAAAAATGTATTTCCTAGTTAAAATCGTGTTCTTTTTAATTGCTTACGGGTCGCATTAAAAACCTATAAAAATGTGGAATATAAAAATTAATAAATGTCCCAATTATGTTTAGGGTTATTTTTTTATTGTGTTTTTTTTATATGGAACATTTCAATTTTGTTGTTGAATTATGGGACTATTATTGAAGTTTGATGGTGATGACTATTGATTATTATAATAATATGGGTCTACGTTACCATGTGGCAGGTGCAGGGTTAACTTGTCAAGATCTGAAGTTGTATCTTTATTACGATTTTTATTAGTAACAAATATTTTTTATTAAATTTTAACATGACTTTTTTTTCTTCTGGTATGTTTGTGGATGTTTAAATTTGGAATCTAAGGTGTTAATTTGTTTTTTGTTTTGGGCTGTTTGTTTCTACTAGTATAGCTACACAGTTAAATCAATAATTAATTAATAAACAGTTAATAGGTTTTAAAGTTTTTTTTTGAGGGGGTGAATAGTATTGGTGTATGAATTCGTCTCCTGATGAAAATCAGCTCATCTTTCAATCGAAAAACGACCAATTTTTTTTATGGTGAGAAAAATCCGGCCTTGCATGGAGCGGGAGACAGTGTCAGAATTTGACAGGAGCAAAGGCAAAGAAGGAATGGAGGTTTGTTAGTCTAAGTCTAACATTATCTCCCGCTCCGTCCAAGTGCGGTTAGTATGATTTTAGCGCACCATAATATAAAAAAATTGAGTTGCAAGATTTTGAGCCAAACATACATAGTTACATTGCAAGCTAATAAAAGGTTAGTAAAAACAAAAATGTTTACCCATTGGAAGCATTAAAAATGAGTATCAAAATAGTGAATTATAGTTAATTATTGAGCTATGAAAACCAGCAATTGTAAACATGATCAAGTTAGTAAAATTGCGGGTAGTATGAACATGTCGATTTAAAGCATACCGCTGAATCGCGATAACGAAATAGTTGAGGCTTAGAAAAACTTAAACTGAGTTAAGTTAAGGTGGTGATACACGGTCCACGTTAGTTTCATTTGTCAAAGTATACACTTTGAGTACCATTTTTTTAATATCTATTAAAAAAAAAGAATTGAAAAAATGTGTTACTTTTTGTAATTATTTATATGAAAAATACTTACTTACTACTTACAAATAAAAAAATACTTAATAGTTATTTAACTAACTATATTACAGTAAAATAAAAAAAAACCCTTCGCTAACTACGACTAACTAAAATTTCCTGTTAAATGAATAAAAATAATGATCTAATCCTAATTTAGGACACATGATGTTCCTATGAAAATAATCATAAATTATTTACAGTAAAAAAAAAACTAGTTTATTCAGCCCCAAGAGGACACCGGTGTCTTCATACCTATTGTAAATAGATTAAACAAGTAAATAATTAGGTACATAAAAAACATACCTTTGAAAAAAAATACCTGTAAAATGATCATAAAAATAAATTAAATGTGTAATCCTGATTCTAATACACATCATTTACATATAGATATAAAATCTAATTCAAAACAGCCAGCATCTAAATTACTCAATAAAAAGTATCAACAATGAAACAAAAAAGTTAAACCATTGTTTAACAAGTATCGTGTAACCACAACCTAAGCCATTGCGTGTTAATACTGTTAGCTATCTGATAAGTCCCAACGGTTAACATCTACCAGGTTCACAATTAACCATTCAGATCGTCGAGATAACCGCCCGAATGCAAATTAAACGGTCGAAAAAAAAGTTTACAAGGGCCATTCTTTATGATTTTAGGTTCAACTTTGCAAGTACTGACTTTGTTAATAGTAATCTTTTTGTTTTATTTATTGCTGTATTCATTTTAATTAACTTTTATTTTTGGCTAAATATTTCAATAAAATATAATAAATCAAAACAAAATAATATATTTATTAGACTCATCAAATTTTTTTAACACTTCAATATTTCTTTTTTCTTATATTTAAAGAAAAAAAGTTAAATTGTTATTTGTGCTTCACACGATCGTATAAAAACTTGACACCAATAAGTCCAAAGAAAACGAAACCTAAAGTGCAAAAAGCGATATTTAAAATAATAAATAAATATATAATACTACTACTTACTAAACTTACCACTTACTTATTAAATACATTAATTAGCTCGAAAATTATGAGACCACTACCACATTTGCCAGCGGTTTCGCTTGCGTGGCTGTCAGAAATTAAAAACGCAGCAAAAAGTTTCTAATTTTCTATCGCTATATCCATATATAGCGATAGAAAATTAGAAACTTTTTGTACCTAGTAGACCATGACTTTAGGCATACTGGCATAGTTGTAGAGTCTAGAAGTAATACTAAAAGAGTTGACCTATGCTATCCAGGCATGTAAAAAAATCCAGGTGTCCAAAAAAAAACATATTATTCATAATGATTTCACATAAGTAACAACTTAAATACAAAAATTGTAACTTAAATATACGGACATACAGCTTTTACAAGCTTTTTTAATACCTTAATACCTGTTTCACAATTGACTAACATATTGTTACAACAATCTGTTAGTCGTCTATTTTGGGCAAAATAAACATTGTTTTCTTTCTTTCTTTTCTTTTGTTTATTACATTCCTATACCAAGGGACACAGACTGACACAAGTTTTATTCATCAATAAGTAGAATAGCCCTCGCACACATAAACGCACTTTTGTGGGCGTCCAGTCGTTCCGTGTGAGGCTACACTAATAACAAAATTACTTATTTTGATAGGTGATGTGTGAGGTGTTCTTTTTTTGAAAATGATATGGTTTTTTTAACAACTGACTGGCCGTATTTGCCTAAAGGTTTTTTAAAAAAAAACTAGCCGATTACCAAGGGTTCTGAACTTTAATAATATAAAATAAAAATAGGTATATATATTTTTATCATAAAAATAATATTATAATATTAAAAAAATCACGTTTTTTGAATGGGAGCCCACTTAAATAATTTATTCTAATCTGTTTTTGTATTTGTTTTTATAGCGGTAACATACCTAAATATATCATACTAGCTTTTGCCCGCGGCTTCGCTCGCGTACATAAAATATAGCCTATGTCACTCAGGAGTAAAGCAGCTTTCTATTGTTGCTGAATTTTTTCCAATCGGACCAGTAGTTCCAGAGATTACCCCCTACAAACAAAAAAAACAAACTTTACCTCTTTATTATATTAGTGTAGATGTGAAAATTGCAACTGTCTAGTTATCACGGTTCATAAGATACAAACTGACAGACAGAAGGACAGTGGAGTTTTAGTAACAGGGTGTCGTTTTTACCTTTTAGGGATGGAACCCTAAAAATACACTGGCTGGCTAAACCAGGACCAACTAATACTATAATATTTCCTTGATAACTAGGTTGTAAGTCCTAAGTCCAATCCTGGAAACTACTTTTTTTACACAGTTATTTGTATACGTTAAACAGCTCTACCTATATATAACTGTACAGTTTCATACAAATAAACAGAAGAAAACTCTTATGACTATTCTCATTTAATATTCTCATAAAAGTCCAATTTTATGAGCTTGCAAAAGGCATCCATTCGTTTGTAACCTAATCAGATTTAAATGTTAATACTGTACTGTATTGTTTCAGGTTACCGCAACTCTTTTATGTAATGATGAAACAAAGGAATAACCAAGAAGGTCCATTTGGTATTATTTGAAAAAGATAAAAAAGAAGATAAAGAGAGAAAAGAGAAAAAAAGGAACACAAATGGGTTCATCAGTATATATTGATTTCTCACTCTCATAAAAAGAGGCACAATGAGTCCTGAAAACTGTGAAGTAGGTATCAACAAAAAAAAACAACATTGAGTCATCAATCAGCCACATCACTAGACTCCAAGCCTGAAACATTTGATATGGATCAACACAACATTACCTTGCTCGACTTGAGAATCGAACCACTGGGCTTCACACTCGATAATACTTACAACAATTATACCAAAGGGCCAGTCCTAATTTTTTTTTTATATCAAAAAAAGCTAGGCCGCTCATATCTTTTTTAAGAATATCAAAAGACCGTGTCGTAAAAAAGACATAAAATTAAATAATTATGTCATTATTCAGCTATTGTAATATATTGTAATTTTGTATCTCATTACAGAAATTACAATTAAGAAGTCTTCCTCTGATTGTAATCTATATAATTAATTGGATTCACTTCTAAAGTGCAATAAAATACATTTTTATGGTGAATTTGATGTCAAATAAGCGGCTACAGACCTTTATATTAGATTAATTTATAGTTTTTAGCTGTAATTACAGTATATGTTATTTATTCACATAATTTTTCGTATCAATGTTGTTAGAAAATAAGAAATTACATGTTTAATTGTCGTTTTAATGGGGAAGTGGAACGACTTCTGGTCTATAATAACCGTATAATAAAAGTTGAATGAGGGTAGTTTGGTTACCATAAAACGATTTAGTGTTTGGTAATTATATATGTAGCTCTTTTAGTCTCAGGTATTTTTTTATGTACGATACACTATAGGTATTACACTTCAAACCTGGGATAGCTATCGAAGGCGGCGATCTCTCGCGGCGAGCCTTGGTAGAGGCCATGGTCCGGAGTGAGGAAGAGTGACAGGCGGTCGCCTCCTTCTGCGAAGCAGTAATGCTAGCAAAAGAGGAGGCTGACTGCAGCAGGCAAAGGCATCGGCGCTCACTGTCCGCCCATCCGGGAACCTTCCTTACCAAGCTGAACTCGTCGACGGCGCGCACAGTTCCCGCGCGCCTCAAGGAGTTGCCAGCAACTATAGAGGCCCAGCAGGGTCGAAGTTTTCTGGGGCTAAGGGTTGATGTGAAAGCGGAACACCGGGGCCCTGGAACTAAGGCAAGAAAGAACGGTGGGTCGTTTATTTAGTAAAAGTCTGACACTGTAGTTTTGGCAGATATATGTATGAACGTTGTCAAGACACATTTCTCCAACTAACCATAAACCTCTCAAACTCTTGACAGAGTGGTCGTGATCATATTTCGATCGAATCGTGCGCAACCACGTCTCCAGCAATGCGACGAAATACAGCTCTGGCGGTTTGGGAATAGTCCATCCATAAAGTATCCCATTTACAAGTATGGCAAATAAATTTTAGCTGACACTAATTATTATCTAAAAAAGTGGGCATTGGCAGGACGACCTATATGCACTTCCTTAGCAATAGGCAAGAAGTGGCCGAGAACGCTGGAAGAAATAGAGGGAGGCCTTTACCCGCAGTTGGACAGTATAGGTATAAAATAAGATAATAGACAAAGTCACGTATCAGCTTATGATTAACTTTTTTTTAAATTAAAACAGAAAAAAAATGAGATAGACACAAAAATGCGTCCCAAAATGGGCTTAAACACAATCTTTTTAATTAAATTATAAACTTAACGACCATAAAATAGGTGTTATAAATAAATTACAATAATAATTTATTAATAAAAATAATTGATTTCGAAATAATTAAGCGAACAGCATAACAACAAAATTCCACTCACTTTACCGAAAATATGAAATTAAAAAACATAGTATATGCAAATTAACGAGATGCTTGTGGGTCATAATTATGATAATTATAGGATCACCCCTAATTCATAGTCGTCTTAAATTGTTGTTAATAGGGTTGCTACTATAGGCCTTTTTAAATTAGGAAGAAAAAAAAAGGTTTCAAGGGTAGTTTAGCAATTAAATTTTTACGCAATGTTATAATTTTTTGAATTGGATTATTGAACGTTTTTTGATGCAAAAACTGTGTAATCAATAATTACATTTGTTTTTTTTTTTTGCGCTGGAGTCAGTTTTTATGGTAGGTAAAAATCATCCAATGTTGAAACCCGCGCTTGAGCGGAGCGGGAAATAGTGTCAGATTCTTACTGATTAAAAAACCTACCCCGTTCCTACGTCGCCATATATGCCAGGGCTAGAGCCTTCTTTTCAGACACGAGCCCTTGGATCCAATTGATTTCGACCTTTGTGCAGGGTTCCTACGATTTGCTGACAACTTCTTGAGGTGTGGGGGAACAGAGCGCACCATCGATTACTAGGCTCAGTCTGGACGATTAGCTGACCACCGGACGGTGAGCTACCCATTGCTCGCCGTCCGCAAGCCCACTGCGTGGATTCATTAAGTACCAACTCCGAACCTCAGTCTGGATGCATGTAAGCATGTTTAGATATTTTTTCCTACGTCACACTTAGTGTATTGAAAAATAGTTTTTGCTACTAATTAACATATTGAAATATGCGTCATCGTAAATAAAACATTATCAAGTATTATAGCAGCTTAACATCAGGTGGGCAGTCAGTCACTCGTTACTTAAAAAGTTAAATGGAATATGTAAGGGTTCCAAAATAACCACCGAGTTAACGCTTTCACTGTACATATATTAACATAGTAAGTGGGTATAAATATTTATACACAAAAAAGCTATGTAATTAATGGTCACTACAATCCTGTTTTTGGGTTAAAATGTACGGAATTACTTGCGATGGTTATCGGTTAATCGATGATCTTTTGGGGTTCTGTGGGGCGAATAATAAAATGGGAATTTCAATGAGCTTTGAGTTTTAACTTTTTAAAGTTAGATTTGGATAAATTATTTTGTAGTTTTGTTCCGATCAAATGAGTAAAGTCAAATAGTTTGTGGTAAAGAAAAATCGAGTGAAAAAACAAGTCATTTAATTACAAAACACATTATCATTGATTTATTTGTAAAAAAAAAGCATTTGAATAAAGGACTCTGAACCGACTGAAATTTGGAATTTGGTGCCATATTCACTTTTATTCAGCTCAAAAATACCTATCCAATGATGTGACATAACTATCTATTGCAACTATTGAAGCCAAGCAGGGCTGGAGCCTACTGAAGCCATGGACCAGCTTCTGAAAAGAAGGTCCGGCCCCGGTAAGAACGAAACGCGGTGGGTTTATAGTCAGTAAAAGTCCCGCTCCGCTCAAGCGTGGTAGATGTCATTAGATGATTTTCACCCACAAAAAAGAGGTGGTGTTGGCAGAAAACAAAATAATTTATTTGGTATGTAAAGATAAACACAATGTAGAAGTAATATTTCAAAACTTATGGTTAAAAAAGAGCACTATCAATGTGTGAATCACTGTTTCGCCAGACGACTACTGAACTACGTAGTTGTTTCTTGACGCTGATTTTCAACTGAACCTTACTAAGACTGTACAGATAGTTTATTTATTTCACTCATTTAGTCATCTTTTTAGAGGTATTTTTAAACAGTTTTTACTCCCTATTATTATTTTTTTGTTTGTTACAATTTCAGTGTACAATAAAGTTAATTCTATTTTACATTTTCTACAACAGCTGAAAAATTTCACGGCAAATATGATTTACATATAAGCAGCTTAACTTTAAAGCCCATTTATATACCAACTTGCATAATTTTATTGTTCACAAAATTACAACCTTTAACGACCACTCAAAAATGCATATCAAAACATAATTACCTTTAATTAAATATACGGAACCCTCAAGCCATTTTCGGGTACTTAAATTTACTATAATGCTTTGTATTATTCATCTATTTTTTGTGAAGTATCCCTGATAACTATTACAGTTCGTGTTCAGATAAAAACTAAATTCATTAAACTAAAAGATAATGATGTTATAGAACAATAAAAGCTTTTTTTGGCCATAAACAAAGACATTATTTTGTTGTGGTGTGAGTAATTTTGAGTTACACTGAAAAAACCGTTTTGTCTTATTTATGATCCGTTTTCAGTAAACGGTTGGAATGGTTTTCTATGTAGTATGTGAACTAGATTTTGCTTATCTTAAAATATGACAAACCAATGTTATTTTTATAATTACATTTAATTAAATGTACAGAACCCTCAATCCATTTTCGGGTACTTAAATTTTATTATAATGCTTTGTATTATTCATCTATTTTTTGTGAAGTATCCTCGATCACTATTACAATTCGTGTTCAGATAAAAACCAAATTCATTAAACTAAAAGATAATGATGTTATAGAACAGTAAAAGCTTTTTTGGTTATAAACAAAGACATTATTTTGTTGTGGTGTGAGTAATTTTGGGTCAAACTGTAAAAAAACCGTTTTGTCTTATTTATGATCCGTTTTTCAGCAAACGGTTGGAATGATTCTCTATGTGGTATTTGAACTTTTGTTTAACTTGAACTATGGCAAAATAATGTTATTTTAATTTTACGTTTTATGATTTTCTTGATTTTTCTCTACACTAGGTAGATACCTACAGTATATTGCCATTGTTAGAGAGGAGACCTGAGTCCTAGCAGTGGGGCTATAATGAGATGTCTAGCCTCATTACATAAAAATTATTAAAGCGTATAACTAAAACGTATTTGTAAAAAAACATTCTAAAAAATGTAAGTAAAGTACGGCCGTCCTAACTTGGCGTGCCTGAGGTTAGGTTCTGCGGACTTTAAGTAAATAAATGGTTTAAAAAATACCAACTGAAATTGGCATTATTTTACGAGTTTATTTAAGTTCGCAAAGCCTTGCTTCAGGCCTGCCAAATTAAAACGACCGTATTGAGCTAAACTTATTATTCATGTGATGATAACAACTAGATAATAGGATAGTTTTATAAAAAGACTCGACATTTTATGATATGCTTATCAGAAAGCAGTTAGGCGTTCATCGTAAAAACTAAAAAGGTGCTTAAAATGTCTAAATACTAAAGTAACAAAGGCCTATAATACCAAGTTATCGATATACTTACAAATGGCAGTTGCAACCCGACAGTTTATTAGATCATTATGAATCTATAGAAATAATACTTTTAAACCTTCTTTTGTAGTTAGTTTTATTTTAGAAACAAACAATCATACATTATGTAAAAGTTGTAATCTACACTAATATAATAAAGAGGTAAAGTTTGTTTTTTTGTTTTTTTTTTTGTAGTGGGTAATCTCTGGAACTACTGGTCCGATTGGAAAAATTTTAGCAACAATAGAAAGCTGCTTTACTCCTGAGTAACATAGGCTATATTTTATGTACGCGGGCGAAGCCGCGGGCAAAAGGTAGTTAATAAATAAAAAAATTAGGGCAGTGGTGGCTGAGTGTCCAGCCAGGCTCATTATTTTGTGTAATTTATTTCATCACCATTGCTCTCAAAACGGTAAAGGAAAATATCGTGTGGAAACCAAAAATTCGAAGACATCCACCAAACCGCACTGAGCTCGCGTGGTGGGTTACGGGACATTCCCTCGCCCAGTCCTGAGTCCCAGCAGTTAGAACATTATAATGCTGATGCTATGCTAACATCCTATTAGTAAATGAACAATCCACTACGTTTCCACATTGCTATTGCTAGAACACAAGTTACTAGTAAACAATTTAAAAAATACCAATAATTAATGTAAAATACATTGAAAGTTGTTATATACAATAAAAAAACATTTGCATTGCCACGTATACTGGAATAAAACATGCATATATTTACACTAACCATCAAATACTCGACAATTACAATTCCAAAGGGTTTAATTTAAAATATTTTTTAAACTGACGTCTAAACTGATCCAGCTCAATTACAAAAACTTAACCCTTATTTGCAGATGGCTAAAAATAACCTAAAAGTAACCTTTTTGAAAATTGCGGGCACAGGACAATTAGGGTTGTATAGATAAGTGGGGGAACATGCCAAAACATAGTGCTAATGACGGCATGACGGTTGACAATGTGACAACCTAATGTGACAGCATAATTGTCGGCAAAATGTCACTAAGGACGTAAACACACCGGCGTTTGTTTGACGACGTATAAAGTAGAAAAAAACGTCGCAAAATTTGTAGGTATGTGAGTTTAACAATGCTGGTTTTTAGACAGTGTAAATGCTGCCTTTAATTCTGTTTTTAGTTTGGAAAGGTCAACGGTTAAGTGTCTGTCAAAAATTATATTGCGGCAATGTTGCAGTAAAAACTCGCTAAATTATACCATGAAAATATTCTGACGATTTGAGAAGCAGTCTTTTTGGAAGTTCTTTTAAAAGTAGTAAAATAATAGTTAGCATATTCGTATGTATTTCAGTACTGACGAGGTTTTTGTATTTGGGTATTTATCAAGGCCAAAAACTTTTTTTTAATTTTGCTGGTGAAACTCTTTCATCAGTTTCTGTTAAAATTAGGGAAAACTAGTCTCTCTCACCTAGAGAGGAGGCCTGAATTTCAGCAGTGGGAATATTATTAGGCCGATGTCATGTTATGCTATGCATATCTCTAATTTTAAAAGTTACTTCATCTCAGTTTTCGCGAAATTAGGGACCTGGGTCATTCCTTAGTTTTCATGAAATCTTATGAAGAAGAGTTTTACCACCAAAATCTAACAAAAATAATATTGACCCATTTGAGCCAAATATGAGTAGTTATTTCCTACCTAAGATTTTTTTATTTTGCTAAAAAGAGCCATGACAGTGAGTGTACTTCAATTGGACAATTTCATTCAATTAAGTACAAATAAGTAATTATCTAAATCAGCACTTATTATAAAAACACAACACTGAAGTTAACGAGATTAATTACCAACATGACAATAATTACAACTGTCAACCAACAAACAATTTAAAATTGAGAAATTACTGCACTAATTATTATTTTTTACTCTTTACTTAAAATGTAACGAAAAAAAAAAAGAATAATCCTTTTTCTTTTTAATTTCAGGCCAGCTACATTGTTATATCAATTGCGTCGAGTGACGTGACGTAATTACGGTAATAAATTTAAAAACCAATATGGCGCCCAAGATGGCGGCGATAGCCGATGTTCGCAATAAACTGTTTTTAATGACTTTAAGCCACCTGCACGAATTTGTCCCCAAGACATCGGTTGTAACTTTTATTATAAAGAAAGCGTTATTGTGAAAAGTAGTTACAGTTAACCATTATTTTTGACTGTTTTAACGTAAACCCCTTGATTTAAAGGCAGTAAATCAAACTAAACTATTTCCCTTTTAGATCGTTTTGGTCGTTAACTATTAATTAGATTCTAAAAATAATTAATTTGGTATTCGCGTTTAAGTAATGTTTTCCGTAAAATAAATTCGAATTCACCCATTGCCGTAATTTTATTAAAGAGAACCCTTTTAGATAACGGAGATTAAAAAAATATTTCAACACATTAATATCCTTCATAATATATTAATTTAAACCGTAAAACCGTTATTTGTCTTAACCCTCAACTGCCTAAACCCAAATAAAGATAAAACCCTACCCGAAAAATGTTCATTTTCGCAAAAGATTCTTTGGGGAACTCTAAAACAAAAAGGTGCTTGGAAAATCGAATTAATTAGCGCATCAACAGGTGGCGAAGATAACTCAGTTACGACTTCAGGCGTCTTTAATAATTCCATTTCTACTCGTCCGTAGAGTTTTAACGATTTTGCTAAGTGAACCCTGAAATTATGGATGCGGTATTATATGCAATTAAAAAAAATGGTAACGTTTAAAAAAAAAAAGAAAACAACGCAATGTAAAAAAAAAAAACATATGTTATAGTTTATGATTTTTTGGGTCTATTTTACATGTCTGCCGCATGTCTAGCGAGCTGTGGGCCCGTAAAACACAAGATTGGTGCCCGGATACAGCGACGCGAGGCCGCGGCAGACCACGAAGGAGATGGCGGGACGACCTGGATGTCTTCCTTGGGAATTGGAACGATATGGCGAGCGACCGAGATAAATGGAAGGAATGGAGGGAGGCCTTTGCCCAGCAGTGGGACAGCACAGGCTAACAATAATAAATAATAATAATAATAATTTTACTAAAAAAAAATATAAGAGGAACGCACGAAACATCTTGTGTGAAGTTTCGCTCCGTTATAGACGGTATTGTTGATTTTATTTTAACGCAGATTATAAAGCTTCCATCCCGTGATCGCTGTGCCACCGTCTTCCCTCAAATCACTGGATGGGTGAACAGAGTCTCCTTTCTGAACGCTCTCTTCACAGACTAAGATCCCGCTTGGCAGTCTCCTATTGGACTACAACGGTCACACAGAAGAAGGCAGCTTTCTTCCAGGTTTTTTTTATCTGCACCAGCTCACACTACTGTTACCAGGAATAGATCTGGCCTTCGTATTGGAACCTAGATTTCTCCTATTTTTAAAATAAGCAGACAAAAGAAAAAAAAACAACAAAAATCAAAATCAAAAATGTTTATTTCAAATAGTCCAATCGCAGGCACTTTCGAATTGACAAAATGTCAGTCAGTCAAAAAAAAAAGAAAGTTGCTAAGATGAATTGCACGTTCCAAAGCGGAGATTTCTATGGAGAGAGGAACGTACAAGAAACTCCATGGACATTCTTTTAAATAATAAATATCGTTACTAATAAATATTTCATTTAAAAATTTTGTAAAATTAAACACTTACATTTAACACTATTAAACACACATCACTATTAAAGAACTTATTACTTATTATACTTATTATTGTTACAATAATAAGTATTAGTAGTATTTGTAATGAAGTTTGTACGCAACAATACATTTCACGTAATTAAGTTAAATATGGGATCAATATCTTCACACTACTATAAATCAAAAGTTTAATTAAACTGCGATTCATTTGCCTCCTCCACACCTTCGCACATCCAAACCAAATTGAAACACCCCACAGTTTCTTTTTGTCTCAATTTACTTAAAGATTACATTTTCTCCTGT
Organism: Mythimna loreyi; assembly: GCA_029852875.1. Classification (NCBI taxonomy): domain Eukaryota; kingdom Metazoa; phylum Arthropoda; class Insecta; order Lepidoptera; family Noctuidae; genus Mythimna; species Mythimna loreyi. The sequence continues at coordinate 4,143,662 of CM056780.1, forward strand.
AATTAATGATTAGTCTGTTGTTGATTACCGCTAATGACTGCGATTGTCTCGTTTGCACAGGCGACTGGGATTTGAAACAATTTGTTTTTTCTATTACTTTGGGTGCAAGAGAAGGTGACACCCGTCTGTGAATTAAAATTGGTAGCTATTGGTTTTTGTGCTGGCTGGATGATGATTTATTTAGTTATATTAATAAAAACCATTTTTCATTTTCTGGTAAGTGTGAGCAGTGGTGGCCAAATGAGAGCAACGGTGGCCGTGCACTAAAGGGCTCCACTTACGTGTAGATTCCGGGTTCAAACCCAGCCAGATACATTACTTTCGCAACGCATTATCACTGTTCTCAAAATGGAGAAGGAAAACATCCTAGATCCAAAAATTTCGAAGACATGTGTCATCTATCAATCCTCACTGGGTCCGCGTGGTTGATTACGGCCTTATTATTTCTGATAGAAAGTAGGCCTGGGTACCAGCAATGGGAACAGAAGGCTGATGCTATTCTATGCTATTATCAAATCAATCAAATCGGAGTCTGTGTTTCCTGATGGCTACAATCCGGTAATCTTTAAGTCAAGAGAGAATAGGTTACTTTTAGGTAAGCGCGCTCCATCGTCGACCATCGGTTCCATCAGGTAAGATAGCGGTCAAGCGTGAACCAATAATAAATAAAAAAAACATCTTACTGGTAGTTTTGAATTGTCGAGGTAGGTCAGTTATGAGCGCGTGATAATCTCTTCTATGAGGAGTGGTCTGAGTGACGTTATGGTATTTTTTATGGGAGGTACAAAACCTTCTGATGACGAATGCCACCCTTGGGCGGTAAACAGTGTCAGACTCTTACTGACTAAACCACATACCCCGTTCCTACGTTGCTATCTATACCAGGGCCAGAGCCTTCCTTTCAGACGCGAACCTACGGTCCCAGCTGGCTTCGACCCTTTTGCAGAGTCCCTACAGTGAGTGGCGTTATGGTGTCGTCACTTCCGCCTAACGCAGTGTAGGTATTTCTGATTTGATGGGCTGGCTGAGCTGTCAGGCAAAATAGACTCATTGTACTCTACCTTTATCTACACTAATATAATAAAGAAAAAAAAAACAAAAAAACAAACTTTGTTTTTTTTTGTTTTGGTTTTTTGTTTGTAGGAGGTAATCTCTGGAACTGGTCCGATTGCAAAAAATTTAGCAACAATAGAAAGCTGCTTTACTCCTGAGTGACATAGGCTATATTTTATGTACGCGGGCGAAGCCGCGGGCAAAAGCTAGTAATATATATATTTTTTTTTACGTTATCAAGAAAACAATGTTTGTTTTGCCCAAAATAGACGCACATAGTACAACAATCTGTCAGTCAAGTGTGAACCAGGTATTAATGTATTGCACCATAGACACTAGGCAGAATACAATTGCCTTGGTCTCAATTGGAGACATTTCTGCTTAGGTAAGGAGGAGGCTGACCGCATAAGGCATTGGAGCACACGCCGCAGACGCCGCCGCGATTCCGATCCCGATTTCCGGCCACCGTAGGCGCGGGCTTGCGGACGGTAAGCAATGGGTAGGTCGCCGTCCGGTTGTCTGGTAATAGTTCGGACCAAGCCAGTCGACGACGGCGCGCTCTGTTCCCGCGCGCCTCAAGGAGTTGTCAGCAAATGGAGAAGCCCAACTGCAAGGCCGAAGCCTACTGGGACACCGGTCCGGTTTCTGAAAGGAAGGTCCGATTCTGGTATGAAGGATAAGAAGGAATGGAGTGGGTCGTTTAGTCAGTAAGAGTCTGACACTGTTTCCCACTTTGCCCAAGGGCGGGATTCGTCATTGGATGATTTTTCGCACCATAAAAAAAGACATTTCTGCTAACAACCTCGACTCAACACTTTTTCTTTTATATACAGTTTACTACTAAATATATACCAGTTATATACAGCCTGCACCCTTCTCTGCGCCATAATAAAACTGATTTATATGATATGTTCTTAACGTTCGCAGGCCGAGTCGTTTCCGGTGGCGGTCGGCGCAACTTCCGGTTCCGTGTTTCCGCCGTTTTCCTCTGAAGGGAAAAGAAGGTTTTTATGTAAAAAAGAAAATATATTATGTACGGACATTTTCAGGCTGTTTTATTTGTTGCTGAAAAACTAATGGCTTGAAATAAAGATGGGAATAAATGAATGTTTTTAAGGAATTGAAATGACTTTTTTTTCTCCTAAATACCAGGTTTGAATAGTATAATAATTATCTTAATATATTCTTAAGAAACTTAAAAAATAAATAACTACTAACCTATCCAACTAATAGTCCAGTGCAAATAGCACCGTTAACGATAAAAAGTGGACCTAAATAGTAGTAGAATGAAACCCATTGGAAAAGGAAGATAATATAGCAAAAATTTAAGGAAAAATAAATTACGGTCGATCTGAGGTCGGGAAGTGGATGGGTGTGCGCTTTAAAGAGGACAAAATGGTTTATCTCTAATTCCGGCAAAACTACTGGTTCTAGGGGAAACATTCAAATGGCAAACTTGTAGATCATAAAAAGATCTACCACTTTTGTATTTACACTTTTTTGACATAACCTCAAAATCTATGTGAAAAGTCCAAAAAACCGAGTTTTTGAATTTAATTTTTATCTCCTTTAAAAACTACTTTTTTTTCACAAAATTTGGTGAAAAGTTTCCTTTTCATTTTCCAAACTTACCCTATTTTTTTTTATTTAAAATATTCACTGTAGCTCTTTATTTTGACTGAACATCGAAAAAATAGACTATTTTTCAATCAAAAAATCTCACGTAAAAATATGTGATTTTTTTAAAACGTTTGTTGGCTTCTTATTCGTCGGAATTTTTACTTTTTGATGGTGTAAAAAAATATATACATTACTATAGTAAATTTTCTCAGAAAATGCGATAAACTAAAAAAACTCGAATTAGAAATTTCTTTTGTTTAATCATTATTAGCGACCCGCTCCAGCTTCGCAGGGGTGCAAAGGTGATATATTATACCTATAAACCTTCCTCTGGAATCATTCTATCTATTTAAAAGAACCGCATCAAAATCCGTTGCGAACTTTTAAAGATCATAATGATTAAACAAAAGAAATTTCTAATTCGAGTTTTTTTAGTTTATCGCATTTTCTGAGAAAATTTACTATAGTAATGTATATATTTTTTTACACCATCAAAAAGTAAAAATTCCAACGAATAAGAAGCCAACAAACGTTTTAAAAAAATCACATATTTTTACGTGAGATTTTTCGATTGAAAAATAGTCTATTTTTTCGATGTTCAGTCAAAATAAAGAGCTACAGTGAATATTTTAAATAAAAAAAAAATAGGGTAAGTTTGGAAAATGAAAAGGAAACTTTTCACCAAATTTTGTGAAAAAAAAAGTAGTTTTTAAAGGAGATAAAAATTAAATTCAAAAACTCGGTTTTTTGGACTTTTCACATAGATTTTGAGGTTATGTCAAAAAAGTGTAAATACAAAAGTGGTAGATCTTTTTATGATCTACAAGTTTGCCATTTGAATGTTTCCCCTAGAACCAGTAGTTTTGCCGGAATTAGAGATAAACCATTTTCTCCCCTTAAAAGCGCACACCCATCCACTTCCCGACCTCAGATCGACCGTAATTTATTTTTCCTTAAATTTTTGCTATATTATCTTCCTTTTCCAATGGGTTTAATTCTACTACTATTTAAGTCCCTTTCAAAAGCTATTTGCACTGGTCTATAAGCTATATACAGAAAGAAAAAAAGAATATGATTATTAGGGTCATTTTTTTGTGGTAAATAGAGACATAACAGCAGGTGAGCAGTGGTGGCCGAGTGGTAACGGGCCCGACTTACGAGTCGTAGGTCGCGGGTTCAAACCCAGCCAGGCGCATTACTTTGTGTAATTTATTTCATTACCACTGCTCTCAAAACGGTGAAGGAAAACATCGTGAGGAAACTGGCATATCCTAGAACCAAAAAATTCGAAGACATGTGACATCCACCAATCCGCACTGGGCCCGCGTGGTGGATTATGGCCCATTCCCTCTCCTAGAGAGAGGAGGCCTGTGTCCCTGCAGTGGGAACATTAAAAAGGCTGATGATGATGATGAGAGACATAACAGAAAGACAATAGGAGTGCAAAAGCCGGAGCCACTCGGGGCTCAAGAGTTTAAATAAATAAATAAGTACTAGACAACGATACACTTACTTATATATTTTCAAATACAAAGATATGACGAACAAAAAAAATAAAGTTTTAAAAACTAACACCCGACTACTTAAAAACACGCTCTAAAAAGTACGAAACAAGAAAACAAGAAAGCCGTGGTCGTATACCACTTTTTTTAATTTATTATTCTTATGGCATACGACCACGGCTTTCTTGTTTCGTACTTTTTAGAGCGTGTTTTTAAGTAGTCGGGTGTTAGTTTTTAAAACTTTATTTTTATTTAACATATTTTGGAGTTCTAAATAGGTTAATCTTGGGTTCATTGATTTCTCAGCCCATGAATACAGGTAAAGTCACAAGCAAATGCTAGTAATATATATATATTCAAAATGTACAAGTAAAGCGCTTTCAAATGATACCAAACACGGCATATTTATCTTAACTTTATTTTTTTACTTCGTATGTTTTGTCCGCTAGAGGGCGCCACATTAGATTTTGTGAAATCCCATATACCTATAACCAGCGGACAATTAAGACGCTTCTAATGATATGTCATTTGTCGAATTCTGATAAGTAGTTTAGAAGTTACGAGGGAACAGATGAACATCCATACCCACATACATACATACATACATACATACATACAGGTCAAAATCATAACCCTCCTTTTGCTTCGCCGTAGTCGGGTAATTAGACTTATACACAGAACGAGTGATCATGCTCGTCACACAAATATACAGGGTTACTGGTAAAACACTAACCAACTCTTAAGAGGCCATTGTACCTACTCATTATTATGAACAACTTTTACTGTGGGACTAAACCTGACATCGCGAAAAAAAATTCAGCTGTCCCTTACATTTTGACGAAATACGCGTAAACGAACATAAATATCGAAAACAGCAGATTTTTTTTTTCGATTTCAGGTTTGTACTCATAGTAAAAGTTATTTTGTTACACATATTTCTGTTCGTTTATTTCGTCAAATGTAAGGAACAGCAGATTTTTTTTCTTCGCCATTTCACGTTTAGATCCAATGTAAAAGTTGTTCATAATGATGAGTACAATGATCTCTTAAGAGGTTGTTAGTGTTCTACCAAAACCCTGTATTTGTCCAAGGTGTGAATCAAACGCACGACCTTCAGAATAGCAGTCAAGGTTACTAACTACTAGACCAACAGGCCAGTTGAATTCTAGTCTGTCATCAAGAAAGGTGCCAAGAAGACTGCCAACACGTCCATTTTGAATGGCTATGCTAATTGATTATACTACTACATACTAAATACCTAATTAACCTTTTGAATGCCATTATTAGATACATTATAGAAATACAGTAGGTGGACGGACGCCGGCGTTCTCTTGGTCTTAAGGGTTTAAAGCACTCTTATGTATCTCGAAAATAAGGAATCTATGAAATTGAGGTTTTATGTCTTTCATCATTAGAATGTCTTAACAAACATTCACATTTAGGTATAATCACAATCAATTCACCCTGTGAACACAACACAAACACACACGCTTTACCCCCCCACACACACAACACATAACACACATACACAACAGACACACACCCATCCATAGTGGATACACTACTCGTCATTTAAATGAAATCTCTCCTTCACATTAATTCATTAATTTACACTTCTTTTGGTAGATCAACGTGTTCATTCTCTTGAAGGCAACTAAATAAAATGTTTGGCCAACCAGTCTCTTAAGACACAGGTCTCCTAGTTTAAGAGGTAGGGTTTATAATTTTTGGTTATATAGATTCAGTTAAATAATTTGTATGTAAGACCTACCACTTTATGTATAATCTGTATAATTACTTTTGGGTAAATAAATATTTTTATTATTATTATTTATTATTATTAGAGATCTCAAAAGGTTCTAGTATCTACATTTATGAATAGTTCGAGGAAATAAGTAACAGTTGATAATACCTCCACTACGTTTAGCTCCACTAAAAAAATAATTAAAAATCACGATTAAACCTTGGGATTTTTTATTGCTATAAACTAGTGCATGACTGCGATCCCACCTGATGGTCAGCAGTGATGCAATCGTTGATGGTGAGGTGCACTAGTTTATTAAGAATTTAAGAAATTACAAATACATACATGTACTATGAACTTTATAAGGTTCTGGAGTAGCGATTGCGAATAGTAAGACGCAGCATTGAGAGGCCTCTCACATAGTCAGTATTCCATCTTGTTTTTTTTGTTTTTTTTGTAAGAATGATGACCAGGTTGCGGGATTACGATGGTTGTGAGACACACTGGGCAATTTGTTGTGGCGACACTTGAGCGAGGTTTATGTTGAACTGCGGATTCCAACTAACTGTAATGATGTTAATGATGATGAATTAATCTGATACGAGTTTGCCTAAATAAAAGGTCACCTATAATAATAATATTCGATAACTATTATTACAACGCCGTCAAGTCTCAAGCTAGCTTGTAATGTGTTATGAGTATTAGATAACTGATAAACATACTTATAATTATATTTCTAAACATATACATATTATAGATAAATTACACCCAGACATAAAACAAATGATCTTGCTCATCACACAAGCATTTGGCCTGGGTAGGAATCGAACTCACGGCATAGCAGTGAGGGTCACTAACTACTAGACTGACAGGCCAGTCACCTATGTACCTCTTTTCTGTTTCCTTCTTTTCTTTTATTGTAATGTTAAAAAATTAATTGTTAAAAAAATAACAGATCAGACACATAGCTTCTGCCAGCGGCTTCACCTATGTAAAAGTTCACATTTATCGCAAGAGAACATAAATTATATCCAGAATAAAAATCTTTGCTAAAATTGTGCCTTTTCAGGACATGTTTTACCTACATAATTATGTGACAATGCAAATCCGTTTAGCCTTTTAAGAGTGAATCATTAAAAAACATGCATATAGAAAATTTTCGCTTTTATAATATTAGTTACAGATTATGAGTGGGTGCCCCTTCATTGATAGTTCTAATCTATAATACCTAACCGGTTTAGAAAATTTAATAAATAATTGAAGGAAAGGATTGATTAAATGAATGAGAAAGTAATTGTGTCTCTCTGACATTCAAAAGATTAAGATATAAATAGTTGCAAAAAATATTACAATATGTAAAATAAAATAGATTCAACTGAAACGAAATACGACTATTCTTTTTTACATTTCAAAATAAAAATATCTACATTTACGTTTTAACATAACGCAGCATTAGATGGCGGTTCATACAATTTATGGTACGCATTCGTAGAATTTATTGCTTCTAAGAAAATGATGGGGGTTTCCTACCCCTTAAGTTTGCACCCCCTGCTGCGCAAATATAAATATGTTGCGACTCTTAAGACACATTTGTTTTCAAAGAAAACGTTTATTGACCTCTGGCTGGGTATTATAATTTTGCGTTTGTCGTATTTTCTTTTTACCCAACTACAGTAAAGCGAAAGGAGGGTTATGATTTTGTTCATATGTTCCCTCATTGCTTCTTATCTACTAATCTGATATCCGCAGATGAAACAATCGTTACTAATATAGTATTATATTCCGAAAAATTGTTAAACTGGCGCTAAAATTTCTTAAGTGGCAGTGGGTAACAATACTCACTGATAGTCGATGGGGACGATTGGTTCTGGAATGGTGACTAAGTACCTAAATGATGTAGTGTTGTGTCGACACTTCAGGAAGGGCTTATGTCTTTCGTCTGAAATTATGATAATGATTTGGCAGATTTGGCGTACAGAAGGTGGTAATGGTATGTCGTAACTTTCAACTTAAAGTAAGTATCTAAGGTGATAAGTAGATCATATGAGATTTCCCCGGCCCGGCTTCTGAAAGGAAGGTCCGACCCTGGTATGAAGGCTAAGAAGGAACGGGGTGGGTTGTTTAGTCAGTAAGAGTCTGACACTGTTTCCCGCTCCGCTCAAGGGTGGGATTCGTCATTAGATGATTTTTCCACCACAAATACACCACATAAAATTTCAAATGTGTCTTCAATTATGTGTGTGTAAAGTAAGGCGAGACCTATAATAGACCGACGACATACAGCGACATATATCGGCGCGTCGCGTGAAGTGAGTCTATGACTACAAGTCTAGTTGCCATATAAAATGTATGGAGACACGCCCAGATCGACGTGTATAACATAACATAACATATTTCACAACTATCACACAACGCCATCTAATCCAAGCTAAGCAGAGCTTGTGTTATGAGTACTAGACAACTGGTAAACTAACTTATATATTTCTAAATACATACATATTATAGATAAATTACACCCAGACACAGAAAAAATTATCGTGCTCATCACACAAACATTTGTCCTGAGTGGGAATCGAACCCACGACCTCCCGCATAGCAGTCAGGGTCACTAACTACTATACTGAGAGGCCAGTCAAGTGTGTCCAAAGCAGTCCTACCTTTACTTTTATCCACTCGAAACTAAAACCACAAGCCTGATCAAAGAGATACAGACTTACCAGTCTTTGAAATAACACTAGAAAATAAAAGAAAGAAAAAGTACGAAAGAAAACAACGAGAAAAGGATACCGTATTGGTATTAATGTGGAAGACGTCTCAATGTTGGGGTAAGGAGGGTGCTGGTAGAGATATCTGTGTCTACTGATACTCGATGGTCAAAGGTTGATTGTACACTATAAGCTGTAAAATATGGATACTATAATAATAATAAAAGCGAGTACACAAGTGCGTCTCAGGACCCTAAGTTAGGTCCTGGGACTCACTTGTATACTCGCTTTTTTGTGACTGTGTTTTGTTATTTGTAGTAGCTTGACTTGCCTGGACAAGTGAACCCTCAAGGGCGTCTGAGATAGGCGTAAAAAAGTGTTAAAGTCCTGCAAATCTCCATTGAAAAACGAGTATTTAGGTGTCTTTACTCTTTAAAGACACCTCACCCAGGTTCAAAATTAATTATTTTGATTCCGTTGTCAAAATTTGTAAATGTATTTTGCAATATAAACAGTTGTACCTTTTACCGTTACCTTGAAGTTAATTTTTTTACACTTAGTATATGGTTCTAATTTCAACTCAATAGTTCCACGCGTTTTCGAAATAATGATGGTAAATGAATAAATTCTTTACGGGCACAAATTCTAATAACACTATGCAAGACTACTGGAGATCTTTGGTCACATTGCCAGTAAAAATGGCCACAACCTTAAACAGGTCATTGTAATTACGAGGATTTTTCATACTGATGACATAATTCTAATAAGATTTTTACAGCATTCAATAGCACATCTCCCACTGTCCAATGACCCTAAGAAACGAATGTTTTCCCGTCCTTTGTTCTCGGCAGAAGATACACTGCCGTTCACACATGAGTGCGTCCCTTTTTAATACCAGCGAATTTTCTCTTGTAAAGAAATAACGCGTTTTTATAGGGTACGGTGAGGATTAAACTTTGAGGTGGTTGGGAGTTTTTGTACTTCGTAGTTTTTATTGTTTTTTGTTTAGGAACTAACTATTATCTGTTTTATACGCGTTTTTGGTTACTAATCCGCTCCTGTGTGGTGTAGCGTGATGTCATATTAATATACTATACTAGCTTATGTCAGCGGCTTCGCCCGCGTACATAAAATATAACCTATGTCACTCAGGAGTAAAACAGCTTTCTATTGTTGCTAAAATTTTTCCAATCGGACCAGTAGTTCCAGAGTTTCCCCTCTACAAACAAAAAAACATAAAAACAAACTTTACCTCTTTATTATATTAGTGTAGATTATATTAGTGTATGTAGATATACTATAACTGTATTCCATCAATAGGATAACCAATATTTTTCAATTCGAACGAGTAGTTTCTAAGATTAGCGCGTTCAAACAAACATACTTTTCAGTTTTAAAATAGAAATAAAACACAGAATTACTATTCTAAGTACACATTTAAACTCTTGAGCCCACTTATCTCTAATTAAGGTATTCGAAAGGTTAATTAAAAAAAGATTTAAGACATCTTATTACAATTTGAGAGTATTACGTAGCACGAAAAACATGCCTTATGTATTTAGTAAATAAGACAATTAATGATAAATATAATACACTAGCTTTTGTAAGCGGCTTTGCCCGCGTACATAAAACATAGCCTATGTCACTCAGGAATAAAGCAGCTTTCTATTGTTGCTAAATTTTTTCCAATCGAACCAGTAGTTCCAGAGATTACCTCTTACAAACAAAAAAACAAACTTTACCTCTTTATTATATTAGTGTAGATGTAGATAAATAATGAACCATTTGGTAAGCACCTAAGGAATTTTCTAAATCACGACTGGTGCAAATAAAAAATAGTTATTTGTAGGCAGATTTCTAATTAACGCTGTAAATAAAAATCAATTAAAACAACAACATATTACTTTTTCACTTACCTGTTTCATGTTTAGAATTAAATTCGTTTAATCGTGTAGGTATTGTTTCTTATTACAAAGTAAAAACAATTTAAAACAAATTTTATATTAAAATTAGATAAGAAGAGATAAGTATTAATATTATCATCAAACTTGAAATATCAAAAAATGAATAAAATTTGTATAATTTAACGTTTTAATGTTACTATTAATAATCATATTAATAGTAACATTAAGGGTAATAATGTGTAGGTAAACTAATTTCAAATTCTCCTCCACTAACTTAGCAATGTTTAAACCTGTCTAACTTGTATTTTTTTCTATAAACAACTTTATTTTAATGCTACTTAAATTAATTTAATTTAAATTGCATTGGTTAAAGGTGTTCCCGTAAAAAAATACATTCCACGAATAATACAATTCTTTAAACTTATTTACGCATTTTAAACCATTTAGGTCCTGAATTAAGTAAAAATAGAAAAATAACTAACAAAAACTTAAGTTAAAGTATCCGAATGCACATTACCGTCGGCAACTTCAAAGAGATAACACCCGACGGCGGCACTTTGATCTCGCCGCCCGTCGGCAAAACGTCTTTTATGTCACCGAGTTGCATGGTACGAGTATATGCTATTTCTTGACACAATTATTTTTATTTATAAATTAAATAGGTAAGTAGTGGTATTATTGCGATTTATTTGATAGTTCAAATGTTCTGTTTTTTATTATGAGCCTTCATTCAAAAAAAAAAAACAGCTAAAACCATACAACGAATGTTAAAGTTGTAAAAAAAAATAAAAGATATTTTTACAGAATAAGATATATTATAACAGTGTAACATTAAAAAAATCGACTTGGCCAGTTTTTCAAAATTCGAATCATTACTTTTTAAATAAACACTTTAGGCAAATATTCAAGAAAGACATCCACTCTATCCATATTCCTTCTACCTCGATCAAACAATGCAACCAAAACTTTCCTAGACACTAATAATATATAAAAAAATAATCTTTGTCTTTTTTCTCAACCCTATCTCGTCCGACCCAGTTCTGGTGAACTGGGGTGAAAGTTCAGCCTTGGTCAAGGTGAAAGAGGCGCCCATTAACGTCTGCACTTAGAACAACTCTCTTGGCAGCACCGCCTTAAGATTTATAGCTGGAACACCAGATCTTGATACTTGGATAATTAAATTTTAATTGGATTTTTTTGAATGCATGTGGCCCGGTATTACAATTGATAATTTTTAGAAAGACAGAAAAGAAACTTCATTTCGCAAAACTTAAAAAAAAAAATGGAAAAATATCAAGTTTTCATCTCAGCTGCACCATTTGTTACCCCAATACCACATAAAATTTAATAAACCTGTAAATGTTTTTTACTGAAAATGAAAAACCCTAAATGACAGGTGGAGACGTTGTAGAGAAGTAGCAGTATTGCAAACATGTTAAGTTCAAAGTATTATGGGAACTTATGAAGCGTGAGAAGCTAGTGCACGATTCTTGATTAAAGGCGAGGAGAACCCATAAGAAACCCTAATGTTACTCTTTAAAAAACTAGCGTAGAAATCCTTAAGTTGTGTAAAGAACACATCAATTTTACGTTACGATGTCTAACTTCTATTAATGTTTATTACTTAGCCTGAAGAGTAAAAATAATTATAAATACACTTGTTTAGTGAAACTTTGCTTTTGCTAATTTAAACTGAAGCCGAAACATAAAATTGGAAAAAAAAACTTATAATTGAAAAGAAAGCTTAAATACACTTGAAATTCTGTTTTTAGTCAAATTTCAAATTTTTATCAAACAGAAAATAACACCCATTATTATTTTTACAATTAGTCGCCAGTATCAAAACCCAACGGTCACCGTATACAAAGTTGGCTAAGTAATAAGATAATGAAGAACAGCGGGGTCGAGCTACGAATTAAAACGAGAAACGTGCGGCACTGTGGAGGCACCACCTCGGAGTTGCACGGACAACTTTAGTAACTGTCATTATTTGTGTTTTAAATAAAGGGTTTATCGTGTTCTACATAGCACACTATGAATTTGTATTTGGCTAATGTTAATAGGTTTGTACAAAATAAAATAAAATAGTTGTCTTTTTAGATAAATTGTAAGTTCATATAAGAAAAAATGTTTATTGGATGTTGCTACAATATGAAATTTCTAATAAACATTTTTGTCCCGACAGTGAAATTGATATTTTTGTTTGATCTTTTGTAATTTATTGTTAGTCTATTCGGGTCGAAAACAAAAACAAAATGGATTTCCATCTTTATTTGTATTTTATTTTTATTCTAAGACAAACACATTGTTAATTATTCTTTCTTATAAGACAGTCATCACGCACTTTACTACGTAAGTACAAATTGGAAAAACTAGAACAAGATCAAAAAATAAAGAGAGTAAAATGTGACCAAGTGGTCCCGCCAGCATAACGTACACTTCTCTTGTTTATTTAATGAGTGAATCGGAGACGACCTCGTTACGACGTCACTACTTCTTGAACATCGCGCGAAAGAGACAGAAGATACCAAAATTAATATGCAAGAGAGAGATGCAAATACCCGCTGAACCTGAATGAATAGGTTTTCTTAAGTACCCCGCTTTCTTCTAATGAAATCGAAATGAAGATGTGTCAATGGAAGTTCAGTTTTAAACACTTTACGAAGATTTCAAGGTGAATCGTCTTTGAGGAAAAAGTTGGTTCTTTTTACGATCTTTATTCTTTTAAAAGGGTAGTAGGAAGTCTTGGCTAAGTGAAGTATTTTGTGAGACTTTCAGTTGCCTCAAGTCTGTTGACTTTGTTAAAAGTAAATTTTAAGTCTGAAACTCTGAAGACTCTGAAACTTGATCTTAGTTTACTTGGTTTTTCAGAAATTATCTTCGTGGTTGTATTCTATACTATCTGCTTTAGCCTGGGTCAATATGGTGATTAGACTTTTTAGTATCTGACTACCTAGCATAGCACCGCATCAGCCTTATAATATTCCCACTGCTGGGGCTTAGGCCAGAGAATAGGCCTTAATCCATCTCGGTCAAAGAGGAGTCTAGTAGGAGAAAGTGGGCCTTAATCAACCACGCGGCCCTTGTGCGGGTTGATGAATGTCACGTGTCTTTAATTTAATCTAGGACATGCCGGTTTCCTCACGATGTTTTGAGAGCAGTGGTGATGAAATAAATTACACAAAGTAATGCGCCTGGATGACTTTGAACCCGCGACATTCTACTCGTAAGTCGGGGCCTTTACCGCTCTACCACCACTGCTCGCAGAATGAGAATAAAAATGATAATTTTCTTCAGGATGTATATTTTTTATTCATTACATAGTGTAAAACCAAGTTGCTTCGTCCCTAGGTATGTATGCTTAGATCTTTAAAAGTACGCCACGGATTTTGATGCCGTATAATAATACATGCACAATATATTCAATATCAGTACCCGTGCGAAACTGGGGCGGGTCGCTAGTTTGATATAACTAAACTAATGCTCGACTTGAGATGGTGAGGCGCACTAGTGTATTAAAACACATTTCACTCTAGTCTTAAAAACATCCAAATTAATAACAATAATAGGTATAATCAATGGGGTAATACATAGCTTAAAACATAGCTTATTATATATTATGTACAAATTCTTATATAAATTTTAAACTAATATATTTCTCAGTCAATATAAAAAACCGCGTTGAATTATCGATATAATTACAGTCTGGGTACACAACGTATCTTTTTTTCGAATTTTCTTCTAAATTTATGTTGATTTCGTTACCAACGCAAACCCATTTCACGATTTCTTTTTAACATTCGTGTAGCTCGGGGCTGTATTCATAGTCTGGGGTTCGTTTTTAGTGGCTGCTGGTCTTATATGAAGTTTTGAATAAGATTGCTGGGAGATACAATCTAATAATGTCTGTGTCCAATAAGAATTTTATTTAGTATGTTAGAAAGGTGACATCGATATGGGAATGAGAAAAATAAAAAATCTATTAAGTCTGCTTAACGTATTAAAAAGATTATAAGAACGAGTTATTTGGCATCATGTTTGTTTTATTTAGTGAAGTCAACTTTCAGATCATAAGATGCCTCGATCTTGCATGGATAGTAAATTATCATTGACAATTTAACACTGCACTGATTATTAATTTTGCAACTCATTCTAATCTACACAATATAGGTACCACAACCTGGTATCTCTATCTTGAGGCCATAATAAACATCTTTTGACGAGAAATCGAACCTAATTGCTCAACTATTGAACCAAACGTTTTTGTGATCGAAAGAATATCTATGTGTTAAATTAGCTTGTATGTAGATAATATTCAAGCCCGATGTCAATTGATACTCTACACCTAATTTTTTGCAGTAGTTTTGTTTAGTTTTAATAGTTTTTTTGTATTCTGACAATAGTAGAACTCAAACATTCTACTATTGTCATACAAAAACTATTAATTAAGTTATAACTAACGTTCACATTGTAAGGTTTTAATAGAAAGACGATATTAGACTTAAAAATAAATTATTTTAACTCAAAAAATAGTCACCAGTAACCCAGAACAGGCAACTTTACTGATTGTCTCTCCACAAAATGGTAACTTAAAAAAAACCTCTCGAATATAGTAATCAGAGAGATAAGAAAAGACAATAGGTGTGCGAACGCCAGCTTTCTTTTGGGGCTCAAGATTTAAGTTAATAGTTATGCAATCGTTGATACTGACCACCACTTGTTTATTTAAAGCCTATTCACTGTAACCTGTGTTTACTTCCAATTAAAACCATCAATTTAATTCCATTTTTATTGTACCGACTATAGATACGGCGCGAGCGTTTTTCATTAGGCTACGATCACATTAGGCGGGCGGACAGACGGCCGGATTATTGGATCCGACGGACGAAAGACTTCGATCCGTTGCCTTTTTTACGTTTTTTCTCTTTTTTTTTTCCTCCCAGGCACCGTCTGGAAAGCCTTTTCCTCTTATTTATTGCTTATACGAAGCCCAAATTGGATATTTGTGAAAGGTTGAGTCGCTCGCCGATAGAAAATATTAGTTTTTTTTTTCGTTTTCTTTACTTTTTTTTTTAAAGACTGCATTTGTATTTGGTTATTGGTATGAGTTTGTAATGTGGTTTGGTTTGTATTTATAAGTTGTTTGAAGATATATTTATTTATAAAAGATCTCCGAATATAACATTTTTAGTATAATTATGCGAAACTTGAATACTGACTGAATTGATTTCCGTAATTATTACTTAACTATTATACACCACCGAGACTAAGTACAATATATGCCACGGCAGGTTGTAGCGGTCATTGTGTGGCAGTGGCGTGGATGGCCCGATGACCATGTGTTTGTATGGATAATCAGGTGACAACAATAATATAACTTCTCCATAATACAGTTATGAATTGTTTTATATTGATTCTTTGAAAAAATACTAGATTATAAAATGTGTTTATACACACACAATATAAATCGATAGTGTGAGAATTGAAAAAAATGGTTAATATTATTCAACAAATAAAAATAATTAACTGTCAAAAGTTAAAACAAAAAGTGTCAAATAAACCGATAAATCAAAGTAGTTTATATTAAAGATTAACAGCTAACCCAGAAAGATAGAAATTTCATTTCTTATGAAGCTTTCTGACCATTCAATAAATAGTGTATAAAATTAGTTCGAAAAAAAAGAAGAAGTAGACTTGGATATTGTGCTTAACAACACATTTAGACATTAATTTTTATTTATAGAAGACATATACGTAACTGTTACGTAACAAAAAAACTTATTCCATTTTTAAATCAAATTAAGCAATAATTTCAAACATCGAACTAACATGTTACCAACCTTACGCCGCTTGCATGACACTAAAAAACATCACCCAAAACTAAAAAAAAAACAAGTTACGCGCTACCAACATCACACCTTAATTTGGGAAACCAAACCGCAAGCAGACGTTTTTAAGGGTTTGTCTCATTAGCGGCTGAGAGCTCCCTCTCGTCACACCGCTAATTAAAAGATTTTGATGCCAGTGCGCAGACTAGTCGCATGGCGAAAAGTCGTAAAAAAAACTGTTTTTTTTTTTTAAGTCAGAACAATAGAACTTGGTTTCAAATATGAATGGTTTAATCCCGTAAGAATTTTGTTTAATTAGATTTTTTAATTGCATGTTCTGGTTGTCAGTTTTGGACTTCCATGTGGTTATAAAGTTTCTTATAAGATGATGATGATTATTTTAATTTATTACTGGAATACTTATTTAGTATAGCTACTTATATAAATATTCAACACCAAACTTGATTATTTCTGCTTTCTGCTCCACAGCAAATGCAATCCATCTGAGTGAGTGAGTTTTAATGAAATATGATTCGAAAGTTAACTTAATTAATATTGTGGAAAAATAAACCAATACATCTTCACCCCCTACTTATATTCAACTGACGGTATCAGCGGAGATACGTGCACCTAATTTACGAAAAAAAAAACCGCAAAACACATTACACGCCATGGAAAATTCGCCAAAACTTATCAGCCGAAAGCCACGGCACAATCCATCATCATTATGCCAAAACTCGCCGAAATTCAATAAAAAAAAACTTTCCTCCTACACCCCCATCTAGCGGCGGTGGCAGGAACTTCAGCGTCACCCCCACTATACCGAGGGGTGGCCACCACCCCACGTCGTATCCCTTTTTTCTTCCCTCCACACCCTTATCCATACCTGAGCTTTCTTTATCCGTGGACCGAACTTTTTATTTCGGTCTGTCTCTCTCGCACTTGTAGCATTACTTCGTCTAAATGTGACAGGCGATTATCCGTCTCTTTCTGTTGCAAAGAAAAAAATCTGTTTATAAAAATGCGAGCGTAGATGTGTTTGGGGCACGGCTCCATTGGACGTAGGGGTAATGCTTCATACACGGAGGGGTGTTTTTTATACGAGTTTGGATTGAAAAAAAAATGCACCCCAACAGAAGCCGGTTTCTTTTAGGTACAGTACCTACAGATATTCGTTTCCAATTTCGATAACAAAGCTTATATTTTTTTTCATCCGCATTTTCGTATTTCTTTTGTACGTCTCCTCGAAATAATTGTGCGGGCGGGTCCTGATTCGTTTGTGTTTTTCCATAAATATCTCAAAAGGTGTATTTAAAGTCCTGTATGTAATGTTGGTAGGGTCTTACATTATATCTGAGATGCTCACATGCTTGGATTGCTTCGTAAAGACGGGATTCATTAAAAATATGAATGGTTTTTGATTAAAATTGTTTGATCTGAACATGTTTGATCTCTTGCGTTCGAGATATTTACAATTAGGTTGCGTCTGTCTCAAATAATTTGAAAGCACGTCTTGCTATGTAATTTGCTTGTTTGATAAATTATAGGAAAGGCGTAGAGTGATGATTATTTTAGTAGACGGCAACGTGATGCATAGGATCCTAATGATACTTACGTAATGAGACATTTGGTAAAATGTATTTTGAAACAATTGTGGATCATAGTTCGCTTTCACTCTATGTGCAAGCAGGAGCCGGAAGAGTTACAATCAGCAACTGGGCATCAGATTTTCAGCTGGTATCCAGCAGGCTACACAATACTATTCTGTATTATTGCCGTTGTATTGTATAGAGTGTGTCGAATAAATTGAATTATATTCTTCTGAGATACTGCTGCATCCGATTACGCTAGAAGCTTAAAGTTGATATAAGGGGGCAAATGATATAACTAGTAGTCCATAATTCGCCTGGGGATAGATTTTCTTAGTAGCTCTCTCGTAGAGGGAAAGAGGAGTGTCAGACTTTTCATGCCAAAAACCAAGGGGTGGTCTTTCAGTTGTTCTTTTCAGCAAAGAACTTAAAGGTATCAAGCCTTATTTTTTTTAATTATTTCTAGCTAGCTCCTGCCAGCGGCAGGTTCATGAAAGCAGATTTCTCCATGCAAACTTTGGAGCTCCGTTCCACCCCTTTTATTTAAAGTGAATTTTGGAAAATCCTCTCCTATTCTTCAAACCTTTTGCAAAATTTCACGCTTCTAGTCCCAGCAGTTTCAACTGTGCACTGATATATATCAGTCAGTTTCTTTTTTTATATTTATTTACAACAACATACCTTTAGCTAGCCTAAGGTTGCTAAAGGTATGTTGTTGTTGTAGGCGTTGTTGTTGCTTTGCCTAAGGTTGTCTGGTAGATATCGCTGTCAGCGATAAGACCGCCTTTGTACCCATTCATATAAGGTTCTGTGAAATTGTTACTTTTTTGGTAAAAGCAACATTTTATTTGCTTTATTGCAACTATACAATACAGTATTATTCTATTCTATTTTTTAGCTAAAACTATACAATTTATTATGGCCTAGTGCCCCGTTTACCCTCAATATAAATCAATCAAAATAACCCGTAACCGTCGACTACTGACCGAACTCCCCACTAACCGCAACAAAGAACCGGTCACTGGGTTAGTTCTCGTACCATAGACAATGTAGGCATAGACATACAGACGTACGTCAGTACTAGTTTTAAAAGTTGTCTATGCTTGTACAGAGTTTTATGGTGAAGAGTTGATGGTATTGTTGAATTATGACATATGTATAATTATGAGTTTTTTAACTTCATTTATTTTTTATTATATCATCAACATCAACCTTATTGATATGTTTCTACGGCTGGGACACAGGCCTCCTCTCTAGGGAATGGGCCGTTATCCACCACGCGGGCCCTGTGCGGTTTGGTATATTTTTTATTATATACTTTATTGTATACCAGATAACGTGGATAGCATATACATTATTTGGATAGGCTCCTACTCTGGGTGGGGCGAGTGGCAGTGTCTGCAATTCACTCACTATTTATGATTTAATTCATTTATTATCATTATTTAATGAATTATACATAAAAATATACATTTAATTATTATAGAAAAAAATAACCTAAATACATTAATATTTACAAATGATTTAAATCATATTTGTAATTCATTTATTGAAGTTATAAAATACAGGTTTTCTTTACACCTAAAAATTTGCCAAACTTTGACGTTTGAAGGCGAGAAGCGCTCTTTTACATAATAGTGCACCACCTTTATACCCATTACTGTATTATATATTTTTTATAGGGTTACATCTTAAATACATATACTTAACATAATTAGTTGTGTTCACAATCGAGTACAATGTTTTTTAGTTCTGTTTTAAGTGAGTGTGACTGAAATATATCCTTGTTCCTTCAGATGCCCTTTGACTTCCTAGGTCACGATGTCTCTTGCAAAAGAAACGTGTATGTGCTCTTTATATTATAATTAGCTTTTGCCCGCGGCTTCGCTCGCGTGATATTGGGGTTGGGGTTTTTTTTATGGTAGGTAAAAATCATCCAAAGACGAGTTCCGCACTTGGGCGGAGCGGAAAACAAGTGTCAGACTCTTACTGACTAAACAACCTACCCCGTTCTTACATCGCCATACATACCAGGGCCAGAGCCTTCCTTTTCAGACACAAACCCGTGGCCCTGATTGGCTTCGACCCTTCTGCAGGGTCCCTACGGTTGCTGACAACTCCTTAAGGCGCGCGGGAACAGTGCGCGCCGTCGACGACTGGGCTTGGTTCGGACGATTACCAGACGACCGGACGGCGAGCTACCCAATGCTCACCGTCCGCAAGCCCGCGCCTACGGTGGCCTCAAGTCAGGATCGGAATCCCGGCGGCGTCTGGGGCGCAAACGCCGTTGCCTTATGCGGTCCGCCTCCTCCTTTGCTAGCATTACTGCTTCGCAGAAGGAGGCGACCGCCTGCCACTCCTCCTCACTCCAAACCATGGCTTCTACCAAGGCCCGGCGCGAGAGATCGCCGCCACCGATCGCTCCCACGAGGACACAGCGGTGCTCTGCCCAAGCGGGGCACACCTCAACCGTGTGCTCCACCGTGTCCTCCGGGCGGTCCACACAGTGGCGACACCCGGGCGTCTCTTCCGCACGAATCCGATGCAGGTACCTCCCGAACTTACCATGTCCGGTGAGGACCTGCGTCATGCGGAAAGTGAAAACGCCGTGAGTTCTTTCCAGCCACGGGTTGGGGTTAGGGTTTCCGGGATAAAAAGTAACCTATGTCCTATTCCGGAGTGTATCCTATGCCTGTGCCAAATTTCATCCAGATCCGTCCAGCCGTTTTGGCGTGATTGTATAACAAACATCCAAACATCGTAACTTTCGCATTTATAATATTAGTAAGATATTTAGGTACAAGCTATCATTTTTATGCAGATGTAATCTGAATACCACAAAAATTTCAATAAATAAATATTATAAATTTTTAGTTTATTATTTTTATATGAAATCGCTCAATGTCATCGTATTTATTCTAAGCTAGCTTTATAAATATCTAAAGAATTGAATGCAAAAAAAATGCCTAGCCACGAGCGTGTATTTTTGTACGTTGTATTTTTTTTATTGCTATAAACTAGTGCTTGACTGCGATCCCACCTGACGTGACATTATCATTAAAATTTTATTATTGTGTAAATGTTTTTTGTAATAGAGCCATTTATTATTCAGTAAATTTATTATAAAATTATACATAACTAATTTATTATAATATAAAAATAAAAATCGTTGCAAAAAAAGAACTCACAATAATTATAACAAATTAACTTGCTGTTAGAGAAAAGTTAAAAATATTTGCAATTTCCTTTTATGTAATTATATTGTACATGTCTAGTATTTATGACGTGACTTCCTGTGAGTAACCACAGGAAATAGAAGCAACCCCTTTATTAGTTGATTGTAAAAATATAAATTTAGAATCATATATTTGAGGCCATAGTGAAAAGGGAATCTAATTATAAAAATACATATGATATTTTTTATTAGTGATTGATCTTTGGTCTTTGTTATTATTAAGTTATTTTTTATGTAAGTAAAGTTAATAGTTTAAAGGCGACTTCTATAAATATAATTAAAAAAATGGATTCTTTAAATAAGTTTAATGTTAATTTCACACCAGTGAAAAAGGATATGCATAAAAATTTAATTCCAAAATTTTTATGATAAAAGTAATGCAAAAAAACATGATTTTAATCCTTTGTTGAAAAAGGACCTATCTCTAGTAATGTCATTACCTACTTATGTTGTTGTAGCGATAAACACCAACCAAATTAAAATGTAGGCAAGTTATGACAATCTCCATGCATTCTCTACCTAGGACTGTCCGTGGCGTATCTGTAACTAGACACTGAAAAAAAGAATGCAAGCAAAGGAGGTGACGAAAAGCAAGAAGAGAAAACAATCCACCGTGATTCCGATCCCGATTTCCGGCTGCCGCAGGCGCGGGCTTGCGGACGGCGAGCTTGAATAGCTCACCGTCCGCTCATCTGGTAATAGTTCGGATAGAGCCCAAGTAGTCGACGGCGCGCACTGTTCCCGCGCGCCTCAAGGAGTGGTCAGCAAACTGTATGGGCCTAGCCGGGTTGCAGCCTGCTGGGGCCAAGGGTTGATGTGTAAGCGTAACACCAGGGCCCTGAGATAAAGACAAAGAAGGAATAGGGTGGGTAATTTAGTCAGTAAGAGTCTGACACTGTCTCCCGACAAATTATCTAATGATACATCCCACCCATGTATCACCATAAAAACCCCCGGCCAGTGTCACAGGGTAACTCTCAACCGACGTAGGTTAGCAGACGGTGTGCAACGGTGACTTTTCGTCTATGTTGTGTTTCACGTACGACTCAAAGAGCTGTCTGCATAATTGATCTCTCTTCTTCTCAGTCGGTACACTCTTGTCAGAGTGGTCGTGGTCATCACTCTGGATCACGATGAGTTATTATCTTGGTCATGCGGCGCCATTCATTGCAGACTGCAGCTTTCCGGGTGCATTCGCAGACCGAGCACTTAGTTGCGGCCTTGATCTGGTCTGTCAATCTCATTGGTGATCTACCACGTGGCCTGGTGTGGTGGCGTCAACTTTCTTCCTCTCGGTTTCACGCAGCGTCCATGTCTCCGATGCATAGAGGAAAATGGGGAATATCAGACAGTAGACGAGCCTGGTTATAATTGATAGGGCCGGTTAGAGCTGAGTGAGGCCTTCGAGGGCCAAGAAATTTTTTTTTTATGGTGGGTAAAAATCATTCAATGACGAATCCCGCCTATGGACGAAGCGGGAAGCAGTGTCAGACTCTTACTGACTAAATAACCTAAATCACTGCGTTGCCTTATATACCAGGGCCAGAGCTTTCCTTTCAGACGCAAACCCTAGGCTCCAGTTGGCTTCGACCCTTCTGCAGGGTCCCTACGGTTTGCTGACAACTCCTTGAGCCGCGCGGGAACAGTGCGTGCTGTCGACGACTGGGTTACCAAGGGATTGCATGACAAAGGCGTAAGTAAAGGAAGGTGACAACCCAAAGCAAAAATAATGGCACGAATGTACGAACAAAGCCACCTGTGTGTACTAGTTAAGAACCATAATTTAATCACCACAGCTCTAGTATGTCCAGTTAAGGTGATGTTCCTTCCCCCCAAACCATTTATTAAGGATCGACCATTAAATACGCATTTGCATCGTGACACCGGTCACGAAGTAATAAAATTAATAGCTGTGTTGCCTTTAAAATGAGCTATTGTTATGATATTAAAAAAAAAACTGTCGCACAGTCGGCTTAGCAGGTGCAACCCTTAAATGGATTTTGGTAAAATTTTAATTTAATAAAGAAAATAAAACCTTGAGTTTTTTTCGTCGTATTTTTTTTTTGGTAAGTAATTGGTTATTGCATACAGCTTTTTAAGTAGCGATGTCAATTTGTGATTAAAATGTTAAACAAGTTTTACATCGTTTTAATTCAGGTCTTACTTGCTGTTTACGGTTTTTAAAAATAAAAATATACTAAAGTAGATTAGTGTGGGCCGAAAAGTTTTGGTGAATTCAATTTTATAAAAAACTGTAAGAATTTTATTACTGCAGTTATTGTTTTTAGTAAAATCCTCCACGATCCCACACTTCACCAATTTATTGTGTCTATTTTTCAAAATAGCTCATGCTATAAAAAAAAAATCGAACAAGTGCAACAATGTGACGTAAAGATATGACAAAAAAAAAATTGCATTCAAATATTACTTCAAATACTCTACCAGCTTTTAAATTTTTGCCATTACCGATTTTTTTAAATATTAAATCCACAACGACTGTCAAACCAACATTTTATCGTCACCACCTCTCAAAATAGCACGTGCTATAAAAAAAAAAACGCACAAGTGCAACAATGCAACGTCAAAATATTACAAAAACACATTCGAATTGAAAAGATCGTTTTACAATAAGCTAAATTGTTCCCCTGAATCAATCGATACGGTACAATAGAATCGAATAGGGCGTTCACAATCGAATCGATTTTTAATACGAGTCAAGTGGTTGCCATTCATTCGATGTTAGGATCGATCTATTGTCAATTGGTGTTAGGGCTGTCGATATGTGATTTGGGTACTTAGTCTATTGTAATGAGGTTCACGCCTCCTTGTTAAGGTTTGGAGAAAAAAATAATGGTGTTAAATAAATGATTACCTAACAATAGCGCTTTCGTATTTCTATTCGGACTTAATTTTAAAATGAGAACAATAAGTACACGATAACTTAGTGAGAATTGTGGCAATCCGATGGATGCAAGTTAAACAGGACCGGTTGTTGTAACAAAGCATGGAGGGTCGTATGACCAGTAGTGGACATGTTCAGACTGAAATGATATCATCATCATGATATTCATCATCAATTGAATGAATGAATGTTGATAAAAATATTTTATAATTCTAGTTTAATAATCACACAAATGAACTATACAAGATTGTTTTCGTAAAAGTTCACAGGATCGTATGCAAATTAACTTAAATCGAAGCAAAAATGCAATGACAAATTACAAACCAGATATGCGATTAAATTAATGTCAATTTAAGAATATCGTTGTCATATGAAGTTCCCAGGCGTATCTTCACACGAAATTTATTAAACCCAAAAAATATTTGCATAAACTACACCACTGCAGTTTCGAAAAAAATAAAAAAGTAACGAACACTTTAATAAGAACTAGTTTTATAATGAAAAAGTTCTTCAATTTCACTTCCTTATAAATATTTATTCATCAAATAATATGCAAATTACTGTAATTATAGGGTTAGTAAGAAATGGGTTACTCGATTTGCATATTAACCCTGCAATGCGTAATGTAAGAAGAACGCATATAGCGATATGCAAAACGGACATAAAAGTCGACGACCGTAAGTTGAATTTCGAATAAATTTAAAGGTGCGTTCTTAAGTATAAAAATTCTTTTAATTTTGCAAATTTCACACCTTGAGCTTGGGGAAACGACAAGTTTAAAGACGATTGCTGTTAAAAATAAAGACTTGTCGCCATGTGACGGTTTTTTTTTGTATAAGTGTGTAATAATTTTGTGCAATTTATGCACACCGCTCGTTAGACAATTAGCAAGCAGATGTCTGTTGAAAATTTATTTTGCTACTGGTTCTAGTGTGGGAAATAGGATCCCTTCCGTCTTTAATACCTCGGTTAATAGTTAATTTTATGCTACAATGTTTTATGGGCTCCTACATAAACGTGTTAGACATATTGATACTTTTTTTGCTCCTAACGTTTTTAGTTTGTCATTAAAGTATTCTTAGCATTGGACATAATACCATAATGAGAGTTGTGCGACAAGTATTTTGCAGAAAAATTAAAATGTTAACTCATTGATATTCTGCGGCGGTGGCCGAAATCAACCTGCGTGTGAAGATGGTTTAAAAGTTTTTGTATAAAAAGTTTTAATGGAAATTCACGATCAATATAATGAAGTTGCTGTTATTGAAATAAATTGATTTTCTTTGATTTGGTAAAATCTTTCAAACTACAAACTGCTGTGTTTCTTCACGTCGTACGTACCTATTGCAATTTAATAACATAAAAAGCTTCATAGTACTCTCACTAATTACAAACAAAAACAAAACGAACTGGACTTCCACCCTATTAAAAACGCTATCTAAAAATTGTTACTGCACAAAACCTAGTAATACATTTAATAAGTATAATTTAATTTAGTAATAGCTCCGAAATCTACTTTTTGATTGCGTTTAATCCGTATTAAAATTAGTAATAGTCCCGGAACAATTTAATATGGAATGAGGTGGTCAAAGTTTGTGACCGTGAAGCGTGGCCTGTACTTGAGCGGCACAAGCAGAGCCTGCGTGTCACGGAAATGAATATGCTGCGCTGGATGTCGGGAGTGTCGCGGAAAGACCGCATTAAAAACTCCCGCATCCGGGGCAGCCTTCAGGTCCGTGACATAGCGGATAAACTGCAGGAGGGTCGCCTACGCTGGTATGGCCACGTTTTACGAAAACCGGCAGACTACGTGGGTAACAGATGCCTCGCCATGCCGCCTCCGCCGGGACCCGGAAAACGAGGAAGGCCTAAGAGGCGTTGGATCGACGTCGTAAGAGACGATATGCGTGTCAATGGGCTTACGGCAAAGGACGCGAAAGACCGAGCGAAGTGGAGGAGTTTGAGTTGGAAAGCGGACCCCGGGCACCGAGGTGAAAGCCAAGGAAGCAACCGGGACTAACGCTGAGATGATGATGATGATGAGGTGGTCAAAGTTTACGTCAGCATCATCATCATCAGCATTAATGTTCCCACTGCTGGGATACAGACCGCCTCTCTAGGAGAGGGGATGTGTCATAATCCACCACTCGGGCTCAGTATGAATTGCTTCACCGTTTTGAGAGCAAATTAATTTTCGTTTATTGCAAATTTATTAAACACTAGCTTCTGCTCGCGACTTCGTCCGCGGAAAATTTATGAGACAAAAGTTGTGATAGCTCGGTCAATATCCATGTTATATAAATAATAGTTCCAGACCAGTAGTTCCAGAGATTACCTCCTACAAACAAAAAAACAAAAAAATAAAAAAACAAAAAAACAAACTTTACCTCTTTATTATATTAGTGTAGATTTAAGCAAATTAGAGGTTTTAAATAAAATATATTTTCCTAATCATAATATATGATTACATATAGATACGACTACTAGATATTTTTGCCTTAGCGTTAATATTGACCATATTTCAGTGTATTTTTAAATACTTCATTAAATAAAAAATAAATAGGTTATATATAGGATATATAAATTTATTTTCTTATATTATCATGGGCTCTTGAGAAGACTCAAGGCATTTTTCCTGTCTTGACTAATTTATTAATATGCAATTAAATAATTTTAATTTATTAATGTAGTCCATTAATTTATCACTAATTTTATCAATGTTTAATAATTTGTAATTTAAAAATTAATTTATATAATCCAATGTATTTAATTCAATAAAGTAATGTCACTATGGATTTACTTTTCGAATAGCGTAATTAGAGACATAGGTAATAGAAAGACAGTAAGTGTGCGAACGCCGGCGTAGGTTCGGCGCTCAAGAGTTTAATGCCTGAAATAAACAATAAATATAAAGAATAAAAGATTATATAAAAGAAAAATTACACATTTTATTTTTATTGTTGTAAGCTCACATTTGACTACTATCTCAACTACTGGGAAGCGCAACAATGTGCTCAATGATGGAACACGCTTGCCTAGAAGTAATCTATTCGCTCTTAACTTAAAGATCCTTAGATTGTAGCTACCATAAAACACAGATGTAATTGCAAAATAATGCAAAACCGACCAGAAAACTACTTACACTCTTCTATAAAACCATTTACGACGTAACATAATCCTTCCAACATCTTTTAGCATAAATTAACATCACCGTCCCAAGGGTTAAGTGTCATCATCAAAATAACTGCACGGCAAAAAAAAAAACACATTATCGGTCCATAGACAAGCCATAGACATTAGATGTTGTGATTCAAATGAATTCTGTAACTGATATCCCTGAGACCAGCTTCCATATTCAAATCAAAAGCCGGGCGCCATTTTGTTCTTTTTTTTGTCTTTTCAAAGTGGGACACGCATATCATTAAATTGGCCTTTTTAAATTTTTTTCTTCTAAAAACCGGTAACGCTATGAATAATACTTAATCATTAGTTCTATTTTCAAATTGGTGCAGCTGTACGTTGTTTTTTTTTTTTCGCGACATTGTTTTTTTTTGTTTTGTACGTATTTATAAATGTTTGGTTAGTGATTTGAATATATTTTTTTGCATTTTGACTGTAGAGTCAAAAGAGTAAAGCTGGTATAGAATTTATAGTTATTTTTTGTTGCATATTTTAATGATATTATTAATAACTATAGCTACTGATAGCGACGTTGTCTGTGTAAAGGTAGAAAATATATCTATAGCCTGTAGTACTCTGGGATAGAGCTTTTTCGGAACATGCTGAACAGTTGCAAAGGCTACCTCTATATACAAACTTATTTTTTTTTAATAATATATTATAGTATAATATAGTTGATACGCAAAATATGCGCTTTATTCGTGGAATTGCGGACACCAGAAAATACAAATACAAAATATAGATTGATGAATAAATATCTGGTTGTGTTGGAATTGCAATTTGCAATAATTAGAAAAGCTTTGGTTCAATTTGGATCTATTTATTGTTTATATAATATACAGTAGACTGTATTTATAAATGTACCTACTGAACTGTAGTCAATATGCATTTACTTCTGAGTAACTTTTTTAAAACAAATTCTCGTTCAAGCTTAATTATTTATGAATTAATGACAATGTTTAATAGTTCGAGGGGAGAACTCTTTTTTACTAGGAATCTAGCTCAATCATCATACATCGAAAGACTAGTTTGAAATGGCACGGATCAGAACGTCTGGAAGGGCTTGGTGGGGACTATTCTCAGCAATGAGCAATCAGTTTTTTATTTAATCTAAGTCTAGAACTGAATAAAAAAAAGAAGACATAGGAAGCACACTGCACTCTTCTACTAGTCTAGGTACAACTGTCCTAGAGGTTTTTTTTTTTTACTTGCAATAAACTAGTGCTTGACTGCGATCCCACCTGATGGTAAGCAGTGATGCAATCGTTGATGGTAAGGCGCACTAGTTTATTAAGAGCCTATTCACTCTAGCCTTGAAGACACCTAAATTATATTCGGACGGAAAGACTGCAGTCGGCAAACTGTTCCAATCCCTCGATGTACGCGGTATAAATGACGAGGCAAAACGCTTAGTCCGGGCCGCAGGTGTCTCAACAACGAAAGGGTGGATACTTGCTGTACGGCCTGGATGTCCGAAGGTGAAATTGGGATGGCGGAATCAAATCATGCAATTCCTGCGCACACTCTCCAAAATGCATCCTGTAGAAAACCGCAAGGCTGGCTACTCGGCGCCTGTGCTCGAGACTTTGAAGACTGGATCCAACCAAATCTGGATCACCAATCAGCCTCTTGGTACGCCTTTCCACTGAATCCAAAGCCGCTAGGTGGCATTTTGCAGCACCAGCCCATATGTGGCTGCAGTACTCCACACACGATCGGACCTGTGCTTTGTACAACATTAGAAGCTGACTCGGTGTGAAGTACCGTCGGCTGATCATGTTATTGTTTACCCTTTTTAATACCGTAATTAGAGATATAATAGAGAAACAATAGATGTAGAAATTCCGGCGTTCATTAGGGGGTCAAGAGTTAAATATATTTTTGATCAGAACGATTGAACTGCCATTGGTTAAACCTTTAAAAAATTAAAGCCAAAATTAAGGAGAGTGTCACAAAATTAATCCACTATTGGTCTATTTTTTTTAAAACAAAAAACACACAAAACCGAAAAAGTATAACCTCAGAGTAAATACGAAAATAATTATTCAAAATAACAACACAATTCGACACGGCCGTCTTTTAACCCTTACGATGCTGCTGTAATTTGCATATTTTTTTCTTAAACGATTTTTTTCTTCTTTAAGAGCCTCCTGCGATTATTTTATGGCAACACAATGCGAAATTATAACAGTTACGTGTTCACATGTTAATCAGTTTTTTTTGTTCGTAGCGTTTTGTGCTTTTATTTAAATCCGTTAAGGTAAATGTTGCCAACGTTACAGATGTTTTTGACACAATGAATTTTGTTTTTTTTTCTGCTGTACATGTTGTATTACGGTAAAAATAATGTTGCTATTGTTACATCTGAGATTTAGGATACGTAATTATCTTAATTTGATATGTTTTACTTAATTTAAACAAGGTGTTGTTGAGCTTGTTATTTAAGTGTGAATTAATATATAATTATAAGAGAAAAACAAAGGAATAGTGTTATTTTTGACACTATAATTAAAGATAAGACCGCCATTTTACCCATTGATTTATTTTTTGTAAAATTGTTACTATTTCGGTGTACAATAAAGTTTATTTACATGTACTAAACAGTTAATCGTATTAACACCAATACAATATAGTTTAGTTTTTTAGTTTTAAAGTAGGTACCTATACAATATGCGTTAATGCCAAAACTGGATATATTTTTTTTCCTTTTTTTACAACAAAAGCCCGATGATAATAAAGGATCGTTTGAAAGAGTCATGGAACGCAAAGGGCATCTGAAGGAATAGGTATAGGGGTATCTATTCAGTGAAAGTCCGACACTCTCTCGCTGGACCAAAGGTGGGAGAAGTTAATCGATGTTTTTGTACCCTCCCAAAAATTGATTTTTTTTTCTCTTGACGTAAACAACTATCATGTACTGTCTTCGTTAATTCTGGATTTCTAAGTGGTTCATGAAATAAAGTAGCTTTACTGAACAGTGTCCACATTTTTTTCCTTGATGAGTTGGCGCTTGACCGCTATCTCAGCTGGAAAGTGACGATTGACGTTGGAGCGCACTTAGGTAACCTATTCTTTCTAGACTGAAATATTCTTACTTGAGTATATGTTTTTAATTTGAACTCAGTAACTCTACGCGTTCTCGAGATAAAATGACTTGACAGACAGCCAAACAAACGGACAGCAAAGTGATCCAGTGATCAATATCGTTCTTTTTCATAGTGGATAAAAATCATCCAATGACTACTCCCATCCTTGGGTAGAGTAGGATATAGTGACAGTCTCAGACTTGAGGTACCTACGGAACCTTAAAAAAACTTAAATAACTATCTACAATAATAATAGAGTGACATGTTGAGTTCACATGAGCGGTTTTGCAAAGTGATAAACAATTTTGCCATGTTGTGACTTCACAATTTACTGTCAAATCTAGACAAGAAATGTTTAAAATTTACCTAGTTATTTACGAAAAATTTTATGAATCAAAAAAGTTAAATCAGAATCCACTTCTTCTAATTTACTCATCTCTTAATTTTTTTCAAAACTTCATCGATTTGACAGTACAACGTGACGTCACATCCTGGTAGTTGATCCTATTTTTATTTCGAACGTATAGTATTTTTTTGTAACTTCATGTACATTGTTGAATTATGTACGTTATAAGTGAATTTATAGCTAAAAAAATAAAACTAGACTATCTGATAGTGAACAGTTTAGAGGCGCGGTAATTGTAGCAAATATGTTCAATGTTGAGCCCTTGTAATGAAGAGACGCGTCACCTAGAATTTCTTTTTTTTATACCTTTTTATGTTTCTTTATTATTTTTAAGGCCTCAGGCTATTTCTACTACCTACACTTAATTTTTTTGTTTCTTTTAATTTCGTAATTTTATTTAATGAACTTTTTTATTCAATTACTAATATAAACTGAGTGTTATAGTTAACATTTATAAAAATATCATGATTTTGCTTCACTTTTTTTATTGAACGATTTTTTGACAATTCAAAAGTGCCTTTCATCGTTATCATTAACAGCCTTTTAATGTTCCCAACGGACGCAGGCCTCCTTTCTAGGAGAGGGAATGCCCATGGTAGATACCACGCGGTCCCAGTGCGGATTGGTGAATGTCACATGTCTTCCAACTTTTGATTCTAGGACATGCCGGTTTCCTCCCGAGGTTTTTCTACACCGTTTTGAGAGCAGTGGTGATGAAATAAATTTTACTAGGTAATGCATAACTAGCTAAAAGTAACTCGTAAGTCAGGGGCCGTTACTACTCGGCCACCACTGCTCTCAAAGTCTCTTAAAGCCTTTAAGATTTAAAATAGACGTTTCTATTTTCGTCCAAGCTTTCTTGGTTTGTACTGTTAACTGTTACTCCCATTTATTATTTTTACATAATTTGAAAGTTACATGTTTTAACGTTTGATTCCTAAAAATAATCCTTTTGCATGATAGTAAAGTACCTACAACAAAAATGTGTAGATGTGAATTCACATCAATACGTCTTTTCAACGAACAGGTTTCAATTAAAGTTCCATTCATTCATTCATTCCTTGAGATTTTACTTACAGCCTCTCTATTCAAAGTCTGGTCAACGTTTCCAAACCTTCAGAACTAACAGAAAGGTATTTATTCTGAATCACGTTATTATTTGTGGAAGTAATCTCACAGATTTGGTATTCAGAAAACTTGCTTATTTTATGTAGAAAATGGATATTTAATTAAACTATTTATTTATTTAAGTTTATCAGTTGATAAGCTTGAACTAATTACAATATAATTTACTAGTAAATTAATAAAGACTTTATTATTATGTAGGATTTACACGAGCCAAGATTGGAGCACAAAAATAACAAACAACACAACTAAATAGGTGCTTCAAAGTCTTGAGCATTGACGCTCAGTTACTAACCTGTCGATTTCCTATCGTTTGCATTTCGGGGAGTGTGCATTAGAATTGCACAATTGATTCCGCCTAGTCGCTTTCATCAACGGACGACCAGACGTACGGCTCTGCGCCACCGGCACGTGGTGGAGATCCCATCCCTACGTACAAAGCGTTTTTGGAACACATTCATTATACGTACAGCTAAGGAGTGAAATTACCTGCCGAAGTCTGTGTTTCTTGAGAGCTACAACAGGCGTATTTAAGTGAAGAGTGAATAGGTTACTTCTAGGCAAGCGTGCTATATCGTCGACCACATCATCACTTACCATCAGGTGAGATAGAGGTCAAACGCGATCCTAACCAAAAAAAAAAATCATTATAAAAAAAAATCTGAGGAAATATGTACAAGTCGTATAAGAATAACAGAGCAAACATTGTACGCTTCCTAACAGACGTTATAAATTAAACTTATTACTTCACCCACAAACAAACAAAAAGTAGGTGGCACTCCTGTAATCCTTTAAGCGTCATACTTTCAAAAGTACATTTTCATAACGCAGAAACAAAAAGACCAAATAAAGTTTGAAGCGAAAAAGTTTCGGAAACACAGTCCTACCCTTTATTTAACCGCTAGAATATTTATAAGATGGACCGTCTGCAATTTGTCCCGACTAAAGGTAATACGCATAAAAACTGGAATTCATTATGGTTGGAAGAATAAAAAAAAAAACTGGATTAAAATAGTTGCGTCCGCATCGAAAGGGTTAAACGTCATTGAGTGTTGGATTGTGATTTGTGGAAGACGTGTTTGTGTTTAAATTTAGAACATCAGTTTTTTTTTAAATTAGGTATTCTGTTTTTTTTTAATGTGGTCTGTGTAACTTGGATAGTTAGAATTTGGTGAGTGAAAATGATGGTGACTGAAATGCAAAGTTGAACATAGTATCGACTGGTAATAAGCATTTGATCTTCTTATTTCATTTATTCTTTATCTATATATCTTTGAGAGCAATGGTGGAGTGGTAACGGCCCCGACTTAAGAGTCGTAGGTCGTGGATTTTCGTTAATTCTTTACACAACAGTGGTGGAGTGGTAACGGCCCAGACTCACGAGTCGTAGGTTGTAAGTTCAAACCCAGCCAGGCGCATTATTTTGTGTAATTTATTTTATCACCGCAGCTCTTAAAATGGTGAACGAAAACCTCGTGAGGGAACCGGCATGTCCTAGAACCAAAAATTAGAAGACATTTGGCATCCATCAACACGTACTGGGCCTGCGTGGTGGATTACAGCCTATTTCCTCACCTTGATAGTACCTAGTCCTGATTCCTAGCAGTGGGAACACTAAGAGGCTTGATTATGCTTTATTACATTTATAAATCTTAAAAACAACCACCACCAATACCGTAAAACGGGGTGAATCAACAACTCTCGCCCTTGGGCGGAGTGGAAGATACTGTCAGACTTTTGCTAACAAAACTCCAAACCGTAGCTTCTTTGCTCTAGTTCCAGGCCCTTGGTGTTACACGTTCACATTTACCTATGGCCCCAGGAGGTTACAACCTTGCAGCCCCCTTACAGTTGCTGACAACTCCTTGAAAAAATACTGAGTTGGTACTCAGTCCTCATTTTTGTGGGTTGGATGGAGGTTAGTGAGAAATAATTTCTGGCTGGCCTATTTTGAGGCATAGGAATTATCACGAGTATTAGTATACGATCTAGACTGAATTGTGTATGATCTAGATTATTTATTTTTACTTTATTATAAGACAAAGAGAGTAACGGATTTGTTTTTATGTTTTTAGTTATATGCGATACCTAAATCCTGAAGAAAATAACTTAGTTTTTTTTTTATAGTGGGCTAAAATCTTACAGTGACGAAGCCCACTCTTGGGCGAAGCGGGAAACAGTGTCAGACTCTTACTGACTAAATTAAAAAAAAGTGTCAATCTTGAAAATATAAATTACTGCATTTACGATTAGCAGAGCAGTTAGCTTTTCTTTTATAAAATTTTGGGATTTCCGTAGAGTTAGAGGAAACATCCGACTATTACCGATAAAAAAAGTTTCTTCAGTCGTTTTTCATTCCAAGTCTGTGGTGAATTTTCCGAGGCCCGTTGTACTGCCACGGAGAATTTCTGATCGAGAAACCTATAATTCTAGAATGCTATGGGCTGCCCAAGGACCCAGGAGTAGTTTTAATCAGGCTAATAACTTTCACTCCAACAGCGGAAGATGTCATTGGATGATTTTCCAACTCAAAAAAGGCTCAAAAATAATTATATATTGTTTTTTTATGGTGAGAAATAATCCATCAATTCTCCTGCTCTGGGTATCACGGGAAGGGTGTATAGAGGGCGAGGTGCGTGGGGCAATGTGAAAACGTTACACTTTGGGCCCTGGACAAAGGCAAAAAAGGAACAGGAGTGAACATTTTTGTCAGTAAAAGTCTGACACTGTCCCCTGCCCCAGCTGAGATGTCATTGTTTTTTACTAGTAGCGTATGGCCAAATCCTATTCACTGACTCTACTTTTAAAGCTAAAAAAACAACAAACAACTACCCTCGAATTTTAACTCAAGCAACATTTTATTTACCCATAAATTAAAATATATAACTAAAGAATCTACTTCAAAAGAAAATACAGTAACGATTGACAAGTTGACACTTGAACGCGTTCAAAAACTTCAAACTAAGCAATGACTAACTCTACAAACACTTGCATACAAACATACTTTTTTCACTATTTAAATAGAACTGTCTCATTATTTTGTTTAGCCAAGAAGCCCGTACAAAACCTACCTCGTATATAAAAGCCCGCATATAAAATTGAACGCATTTTTGTAAACACGCCTCGTGAGGGGAGAGAGGGCACGAGTGGCACAGAGGGTCGGAGTAATGGCTGCCGAATGTCGCGAGAATCCATTTTGTCCCTCCCTACCCCCGTTTGGTGGTAAAGTCGCGTTAGCGGTTGTAGTATATTTAAATTTTTTTGATGTTTTTAGGTAGGGTCTTTAAGAGCTTTTCGGTACGTGTATTAAAAAAATGTATTAAAAAAAAACAAATAAATTTAAGGCTGCCCATACAATAAAAATTATTTGAATTCAAGAGTCCAATACAAAATACCGCTCTTTTACTGTTTCTCGTGAGTATATTATTCCGGTAGGATAATTACTAAACTACTTAGTAACTTAATTATGGAAAAATATATGGTAGGTATAATCAGCCTTAATGTTCCTACTGCTGTACCTCAAGCATCCTCTCTGGGAGAAGAAATGGCTCATAATCCATCAACAGGTCCAGTTGGTCGAAGCCATGTCCTCGATTTTTTGGTTCTAGAATAATTATGCTGAATTCTTCTTTACGATTTCTTTCACCATTTTGAGACTTAAGCAGCGGTGATGAAATAAACTACAGAAAATAATATGCTTGGCTCGATTTAAACCCGCGACGAACAGCTCTCTCACAATACTGATGACAATAATACTGATGACAAGAAAAGTTCACATATTTTTAGACAATTTTTTCAACACAAAGTACTTAAATTCTTGAGTCCCACGCAAACGCCAGCGTTCATACACCTATTGTCTTT
Source organism: Mythimna loreyi (assembly GCA_029852875.1). Taxonomy (NCBI): domain Eukaryota; kingdom Metazoa; phylum Arthropoda; class Insecta; order Lepidoptera; family Noctuidae; genus Mythimna; species Mythimna loreyi. The sequence continues at coordinate 4,179,402 of CM056780.1, forward strand.
TTTATTATGTATCTAATTACGGTACTCGAAAGGTTAATCCACCCAAGCGATTTTTCATCTCAATATTTTACATATACTACAAAAGTGAAGTCGCTCTAAGTATTGGATGCGTGCTAACAGCTAACACGGGGGTAGGTAGAAGCAGAAATTATTTTTACTCTTCTTGCCGTCACTTGTTAGCAATGCCCCTACCTCCTCTGTGATCGATATTCACGCGAAATCATAAATATTAGGGTGATGTGGGCCTGTGAAGCACACTTCGCGACTTTATTTATGTGCTAGGTAAGTAGGAAAAATATATAGGCAGTTAGATAGAGATAGATTAAACTTTATTGTACAACAAAAAATAACAGAACTAAAGTAACGTCCTAACTTGGCGAGCCTGAAATTTGGCTCTCCGAATTTATATAAATGAATATATATTTAGAGCAGTGGTGGCCGAGTGGTAACGGCCCCGACTTATGAGTCGTAGGTCGCGGGTTCAAGCCCAGCCAGGCGCATTACTTTGTGTAATTTATTTCATCACCACACTGCTCTCAAAACGGTGAAGGAAAACATCGTGAGGAAACCGGCATGTCCTAGAACCAAAAATTCGAACACATGTGACATCCACCAATCCGCACTGGGCCCGCGTGGTGGATTATGGCCCATTCCCTCTCATAGAGAGAGGAGGCCTGTGTCCCTGCAGTGGGAACATTAAAAGGCTGATTATGATGATGATGAATATATATTTATTAAATATACTTTTTAACTCGTACAAAAATAAATGCTAAAAAAAAATGCCATTAATAGTTGTTATTGCTGTTGCCAACTGTTGTTGGCTTTTATATTTTTTAAATCTTTATTTTTGCCGTACAATACTTATTGAGATTTACGTACTGTTTTCTGCGAAAACCACAAATTAGTTACCAAGATATTTCTGTGAATCTCGACAGTAATTTCAATTCTTAGAGCCATATTGTATTAAATTATATCCATAGTTAATTCGACTACATTTTATAATCATCATTTTTCTATTTATCTTCCATTTAATTGGGTTACACATAATTATATATACAAATATTATATGTAATTATCTACAAGGTGTCATTGACATGTTAACGCAAACGAATACCATGGATCCAGTACATGATTCTGGACCCCCCAGTGGTGGAATTTCTCGTAGGTTTTTTTTTCAAATTTTTTAAAAAAAAGTTTTGTTTTTTTATTTTTTACCTGTATAAAATCGTTATTCTGACCAATCCCAAAAATATTTTTAGAAAAAAAAAAGAAAAAAAAAATTTTTACAAAAAAAAATTATAAAAAAATCATCGAGGCAAATAAAGTCGTTATTCTAATCAAACCCGATGATATTTTTAATTTGAAATGTAATGCACTCATTTTTTTTGCAAAAAATGTTAAATTGACGTTTTTATACAGTTTAATTAAAAAAACGTTAAAAATTCATTAAAAAAAAAAATAAGAAAAAACCGACAAAAAATTCCATCACTGGGGGGTCTAGAATCATGTACTGGATCTATGGTATTCGTTTGCGTTAACATGTCAATGACACCCTGTATATTTAAAGCTTATTATTTCATTAAGCTCCAAGAGGGCACCGGTGTCCGCACACCTATTGTATTTTAATTGTGTCTGTAATTACGATAGTAGAAATGTTTTTTTTTTCTATATATTTTATCTATGTATCGTAAAATCGATTTAATCGAACGAATCAATTGCTGTTAGTTTATCCGCCACCACGCGGTGAGCTTAGATGCTTAGCAATTTGCACGGTCTTAAAGATGTCCTTTAGTCGCCTTTTACGAAACCCACGGGAAGAAATGGGATGGTACCATTCTTTACTTTATATAAAAGCAAAATATCACACACTGATTAACCACCAATTCTCAGAAGCTATAACACTGAAAAAAAATTATTTGGCAGGTTCCTTGTAGGGTGTAGACGTCCGCTAAGAAATAATTTTACGAAACTCTACCCCTAAAGGGGTAAACCGACTTTCACATGGGCGAAGCTACTGGCAGAAGTTAGTTTAATATTTGTTTTAAAAGCTCACATTGTAGACAAAAAGCAAAAACCAAATACTGAGTCTCAAACTAATAGATAGAAAGAACCCTTCTTCAAAAAGAACACCAATTACGCAACAATTAAAGATTTCCCAAAAAACCGTAATTAAAACCTATTAAGCCATCGTTTCATCACTCCAAACCGCTATTTATCTGTAATTAACACTACACTGCGGGCCAAAAAAACGACCCACCTCACAAAAATTTAAAAACTCTTAATTGGCTCAACATTAATACACTTACCTATAAGGAACCAAGCTGTCAAATTAAAAATACCCTCTGGTAGATTTTTTCGCCCTATCATCACGTAGCCTAGTCGATTAGACCCAATTAAAATTTGAACGTAATTCCGCATGTTATTGTTCTCAGATAAACTTTTTCTGTTGTAATAAAATTTCGCTTCCCTTAGGCCCTTGTTATGGCTGTGACATCTTATTAAAATTTCGCCCAGGGCCAATCCGTGTTGCTTTCTTCGGTTTACAGTGGCGGCCGAAGGTAATTGTATATCTTTTAGGATATTATGCTTAGTGGGTGTCAGGATTTAAGGGATGTATCGACATCCGTAGATGTAGGTACATTCTTGGGGATTTTATTGTTAAGGTTTGTTAAAGTTTTCTTTTTATAACTGCCATTTTTTTGGAGATATGGAGGATTAGGAAATAAGATGCGCATTATCATGGTTACATTTTCATAAATGTCCTTATAATTCATAGAATTCAACTAATTCTACAAGTACGGCCGTCTAATCTTGGCGAGTCTTAAGTTAGGTGCAGCGAATTCTTGCGCTTGAAAACTTGTAAAAAAATAAATGGTTTTTGTATTTCGGGGATCGATCTTAATTCTGAACTTCCTTTATTCCCCTCAGTGCACGAGTCCGACTCGCACTTAGCACTTTTGTTAGAAAAACATCAAATAACCGTGTCCGCTTTGTTTAGAGTGAAGCTGCACTCTCTCTCGCAGACTATTACTGTCTAAAAACCCCCTTGTGTTTTTTCCATTGCTTTTTGCTGACCAAATTTCGAGCAATCACACAGATTTGCGTAATGCCTAAAGATGTTACAATATATTTGGCCGACATTGTAACACGTCACCTTAAGACGAATTTCAGTATTCCGTTTTTCTCTTTATATTTTTCATTTCAATAAACGCAATGTTGATAAGTAGTCAGTCGGAAATATTTTTGTTTTTTCCACCTTTCTTTTGCTTTAGAGGAGTTTGTACTTTATCCGTTGTTATTAAGGTTGTTTTTTGCTTGAAGGTTATATGACAATTGTATTATACATTTTCCTAATAACGCGGCAGGGTGGGTAAAAAGCAAAATTGGTTGTTATTTGAAATAAATTTTATATGAGATGTTCGGTACGTCCCCTTCGTTTCGAATGTTTCTGTCTCATTTTGAACTGGTTTTTGTCTTTTTTTAAGTCTCGAGTATATATCATTGTTTAGGAATAAATTTTATTTGAATTTAATCTAACGAAATATGTATCCAGGGTCTTAAAATCTTAGTAGTATAAGTAGTTATGTGTAGTCGAAGGATTGGAACAATTTGCCTGCTGTAGTTTCCGTTTAATTATAATTTAGGTATTTTTAAGGCTGGAGCTAGAGTGAATAAGGTTTTAATTGTGTGACTGGCCTGTCAGCCTAGTAGTTAGTGACCCTGACTGCTATGCCGGAGGTCGTGGGTTCGATTCCCACCCAGGACAAATGTTTGTGTGATGAGCACGATCATTTGTTCTGTGTCTGGGTGTAATTTATCCATAATATATATGTATTTAGAAATATATAAGTATGTTTATCAGTTGTCTAGTACTTATAACACAAGCTCTGCTTAGCTTGAGATTATACGGCGTTGTGTGATGGTTGTCGAATATATTATTATTATTATTATATTATTAATTAGTTCGATTCACTATCATTGATTGCATCACTGCTTACCATCAGGTGGGATTGCAGTCAAGCACTCTTTTATATCTTAAAAAAATCCTGAAACTCTAAGGGATATTGCATTAGGTTCTTATTTACTGGCAGATAGGCATGATCAATACAAAATATTATATATTCAAAATACATAAATAGGGTTCCATATCTCAATCGGTAAAGACAGAACTTTTACAGCAATCCTATAAAAGGCTTTTACAGCTTGCCTTTACAACAATCCTACAAAATATTATTCAGCAGCATTTGGTTAGACTGAAACCTGTTAGGTAGATTGGTTGATAATGTCATTTTTAGGGTTTCAAAAACGGACCTTTACAGCAATCCTACAAAAGATTCCGTTTTTGCTGTCTGTCTGACCTGATAAGACCCTTTTTTTCTCTGAAACGTGTTATTTATATTATATACTTAGCCATTCACTATAAGACATAGTCGGCGTTTTGTGATAGTTGTAAAAAAAAGAATGTTGTATGAAATGAAGTTTTTCTCATTCAATAGCTTTTTGTTTTTATCGATTATAGGTTCGCGCTTAACCGTTATCTCACCTGATGAGCGCGCTTACCTAGAAGTAACCTATTCACTCTTGACTTAAAGATTCCCGGGATCAGGAAACACAAATAAAAAAAAATCTTTACCAAAAATCAATATTAGGTATCGTAATCGTCTTAAATTTACCTAATTCCTAACACAGGAACCTCGAACCAATGAAAAATTAATGAAAGACGCATAGCAGTCGAACTTATGCTAAGTACTCGATAAATCTCGCCCCCCAAGGCGGTTTCCTCACAATTTATTCTTTCTGTTTCGCCCCCTTAATCCCATTATTAATGGTATTTTGCCTCCCCCACAGATGTGTGCAGAAACTGTCTATGGTACGAGATAAGTAGCTTTTTAGTATCGGAAATCAGATATAGGGTAGGTCGCAAAAACGTTCAATAGCGGTTCTGTTCATGCAAGATTTATATTATATAATATCTGCCAGTTCAGTGCACTTTTATCAGTTAGGTAAACATAAATGAGTTACTATGTGTATGTATATATTTACTAGCTTTTGTCCGCGGCTTCGCCTGCGTACGTAAAATATAGCTTTCTATTGTTGCTAATTTTTTTCCAATCGGACCAGTAGTTCCAGAGATTACCTCCTACAAACAAAAAAATAAAAAAACAAACTTTACCTCTTTATTATATTAGTGTAGATGTAGATAATAGCATATTTATATTTACATTATTTAATTGTCAATTATTGTGTGTCTTTGTACACACAATGTTCCCCTGTTACATACGGTGTCGGAATGTCTTTAGAATAAACGCATCACCTCTGTACCTATTTTTCTGCTTTCTTATTCTTTTGCTTTATTCTTGTGTGTACATAAATAATCTACACTAATATAATAAAGAGGTAAAGTTTGTTTTTTTGTTAGTTTGTTTTTTTGTTTGTAGGGGGTAATCTCTGGAACTACTGGTCCCATTGGAAAAATTTTAGCAACAACAGAAAGCTGCTTTACTCCTGAGTGACATAGGCTATATTTTATGTACGCAGGCGAAGCCGCTGACAAAAGCTAGTTAAATAATATAAATAAATGTACTGATTAACAGATTTTTTGCATTCACACAGCTATTTTCTAATTAAGGTATTCAAAATGTTTAAAATGTAAAGGTATTCAAATTTTTATTGTTGTCCTGTGCGTTTCACAAATAAGAGTCTTTCTTTCATTCTTAACTTTATCCCAATCTTCGAAGGCTTCTGTCGCTCCGGGTGGAATGTGGCTAAGATTTTTACTATCTAAAACTCACCTGCGTTACTTTAGCTGCCCTTTGTGAAGGCCAAGAATAGAATAATACTTTATTGTACACCAAAAAAGTAACAATTTCACAGAAACTTATATGAACGGGTACAAAGGCGGTCTTATCGTACCTCTTTCGAAAAATTCTGCAGCTAATTATTGTATCTAAAAGACAACATTTACTTTAACATTTTCAATTCGATAAATACAGGTATCTCAATTACTACGTGCAGTAATTAAGATATTTACTGTATTTATGTCAACAGTATCACTTAACTCCTTGATTATCGCTTGCTTTTAATACCAAAGATAATAGTAGCATAGTACGAGTTGTCAGCAAAATGTACCCTTCAGGGTCGAAACCTCCTGGGGCCAACGGTTGATGCGAAAGCGGAACACCAGGGCTCTGGTTGTTTAGTCAGTAAGAGTCTGACACTGTTTCTCTCTCTTCGCCCAAGGGCGGGATTCGTAATTCGATGAATTTTATCTACCATAAAAAAACCCTTATAATGTTGTTAACGAAAAGTTCGCTGAAACATTAACAAAAATAAAAATCTTATTAAAATCACTTATTTCAAACGAATTATTCACTCAAAGGTGTGACAACACTTAAAAAATGTGTGTGTAGTTAGCTTTATTTGCAACAAAAACTTATGATATAATAAATTAATCTTAAAACTACATATATATATAAATTACAAATGTCTAATAAATTAAACAATACAATACAGAAAAATAATTATTAATAATGAATTGCAATGTAACAAAAAATCAATTAAGAATGGACGAAGAAATAACATAGGGAAAAGGCAGGAAGATGATAATAATAATGTTCCCACCGCTGGGACTGGAGTTCCTTTTAGGAGGGGCTAATGAGCCATAGCCTGAGCAGTGGTGGCCGAGTGGTAACGGCCCCGACTTACGAGTCGTAGGTCGCGGGTTCAAACCCAGCCAGGCGCATTACTTTGTGTAATTTATTTCATCACTACTGCTCTCAAAACGGTGAAGGAAAACATCGTGAGGAAACCGGCATGTCCTAGAACCAAAAATTCGAAGACATGTGACATCCACCAATCCGCACTGGGCCCGCGTGGTGGATTATGGCCCATTCCCTCTCCTAGAGAGAGGAGGCCTGTGTCCCTGCAGTGGGAACATTAAAAGGCTGATGATGATGATGATGATGAGCCATAATCCACCACGCAGGCCAGTACCGTTTGTTTGATGTCACATGTGTTCAAATTTGTTGGTTCTTTATCTTTCTTGGACATGCTGGTTTCCATACGATATTTTCTTTAACTATTTTGAGTACAGTCGTAATGTAATAAAATCCACAAATTACTGCATCTAGCTGGGTGTGAACTCTACAACAAAATAATGTACCCCTTTTATCATCATATCATTTCAGCCGAAAGACTTCCACTGTTGGACATATACCTCACCCAAGTGTCGCCATACGTTATCTACAAAGGAAAGAACTGTAAACAGTTAACAAAGAAATGGTTAAAATTAACCAGTTCGTTAACAAGCCGTTTTATTTAATTTCCTCTAAAACATCTCAATCGCTGCAAAGATTGGCGTTAATCATACTGATCGCGAAACGTTCATGGAACTATATAGAGTTGATAATAATTTATAATTTATTTTTTACTCACTGGCCCACCGAAATGCCTACCGCTAATAAATAATCATCATCAGCCTTTGTAATGTTCCCACTGCTGGGACACAGGCCCCCTCTCTAGGAGAGGCAATGGGCCGTAATCCACCACGCGGGCCCAGTGCGGGTTGGTGGATATCACATGTCTTCGTATTTTTGGTTTTAGGACATGCCAGTTTATTCACAATGTTTTCCTTCACCGTTTTAAGGGCAGTGGTGATGAAATGAATTACACAAAGAAATGTGCCTGGTTGGGTTTGAACTCGCGAAAGTAAGTCGGAGCCGTTACCACTCGGCCACCATTACTCTCATATAGACACCACTACTCTCATATAGACACCACTACTCTCATATAGACACCACTACTCTCATATAGACACCACTACTCTCATATAGACACCACTACTCTCATATAGACACCACTACTCTCATATAGACACCACTACTCTCATATAGACACCACTACTCTCATATAGACATCACTACTCTCATATAGACACCACTACTCTCATATAGACACCTCACTACTCTCATATAAACACGACTACTCTCATATAGACACACCTACTCTCATATAAACACCACTACTCTCATATAGACACCACTACTCTCATATAGAAACCACTACTCTCATATAAACACCACTACTCTCATATAGACACCACTACTCTCATATAGACACCACTACTCTCATATAGACACCACTACTCTCATATAGACACCACTACTCTCATATAGACACCACTACTCTCATATAGACACCACTACTCTCATATAGACACCACTACTCTCATATAGACACCACTACTCTCATATAGACACCACTACTCTCATATAGACACCACTACTCTCATATAGACACCACTACTCTCATATAGACACCACTACTCTCATATAGACACCACTACTCTCATATAGACACCACTACTCTCATATAGACACCACTACTCTCATATAGACACCTCACTACTCTCATATAAACACGACTACTCTCATATAGACACACCTACTCTCATATAAACACCACTACTCTCATATAGACACCACTACTCTCATATAGAAACCACTACTCTCATATAAACACCACTACTCTCATATAGACACCACTACTCTCATATAGACACCACTACTCTCATATAGACACCACTACTCTCATATAGACACCACTACTCTCATATAGACACCACTATTCTCAATAGATAGTCAATGAATGTTGTGATATCTTTTAATTAAACGGTCAAAGAATAACGTCATTCACTGGTATGGAATAATTAATTTTGAAATATTTATTTATATTTGTCAAATTATGTGCAAAGAATTATATTAAAGCTTACCAGTTACATAAATGCAGATTGATATTTTTTTGAAATTATATTTTAATCTGAGGCGAAGTAATTAGATTTTATTCTGCTATTCTTATATTTTCTCATCGTTTAAACCTTCCCTAGATTATCACAAACATTTCAAGATCAAAATTAGCCAAATCGATTCAGCCGTTCTTGAGTTTTAGCGAGACTAACGAACAGCTATTCATTTATATATATTAAACAAATATATACATCAGGAAACTAGAGAATTAGTCTTCTTTTTTATTTTATTTAAGCTTATATTGGTTTTTGCAAGAACAATATGTACATAAATTCCTGCTTTATTCAAACCCTTCATTATCATAGAAAACAGATAAATATATGACTAAACGTGAATTGACATAAGTCATAAAGCGTTTATGTCTAAACGATCAGTTTTAGTTGCCCATTATTATGAAAGTGATCATTTCATAAAATGGCCGGCCATTTTGTGAATTGATCAATTCTAAAATTAGTGTCTTTTGATAGATTTCAGATCTTTCTGATCTTTTTGATCTTTTTGTCTGGCCTGTCAGTCTAGTAGTTAGTGACCCTGACTGCTATGCGGGAGGTCGTGGGTTCGATTCCCACCCAGGACAAATGTTTGTGTGATGAGCACGATCATTTGTTCTGTGTCTGGGTGTTACTTATCTATAATATGTATGTATTTAGAATTATATAAGTATGTTTATCAGTTGTCTAGGACCCATAACACAAGCTCTGCTTAGCTTGGGACTAGATGGCGTTGTGTGATAGTTGTGGACATATTATTATTATTATTTCTTTTTTTTACTGTTTATAGGCTTGTGATATTGTGGTAGACGATGGAGCATATTTGCCTAGAAGTAGCCTAATTATGCTTGATTAATAGACTCCTGGTTGTATCAGGAAACAAAACCCCGGCTGGAAATTCCTCTCCTAGTATTTGACTAGGAGAGAAATTACCTAGTTTTGACTCTTATTGTCGTAATGCCCGTCAGTTGTGTAATTTTTTACCTCTATTTGTTTATATAGATTGATGTTTAAATGTCATATAGCTTCCCTTTAACAATTCAGATTAGGTCGTCAATTTGATCGCCTTAAGAGTTAATGTTAGAGGCTCTAATAAGATTTAGACGGAAGTATTAATCTGGCAACGGTGAAGAAAAATATCGTGAGGAAACCGGCATGTCCTAAAACCGAAGACTTCAACCAACCCATACAGAGGTAGGTGAATTACGGCCCATTCCCTCTCCTAGAGAGGAGGCCTGAATCCCATCAGTGGCAAGTGGGGGTGATCGGGGGTGGCGACCTCTCGCGCCGGGCCTTGGATCAGGCCATGATCCGTAGCGAGGAGGAGTGGCAGGCGGTCGCCTCTTTCTGCGAGGCCGTAATGCTAGTGAAGGAGGAGGTCGACCGCATATGGCAAAGGCAACGGCGCCCTCGCCGTAGCCGTCGCCGCCCCGATCTTGCCGTAATCCGGCCACCGTAGACACTAGCTTGCGGACGGTAAGCAATGGGTAGCTCGCCGTCCGGTTATCTGGTAACAGTCCAGACCGAGCCCAAGTCGTCGACGGCGCGCACTGTTCCCGCGCGCCTCAAGGAGTTGTCAGCAAACTGTAGGGGCCCTCACAGGGTCGAAGCCTCCTGGAGCCGAGGGTTGGTGCGAAAGCGTTACACCGGGGCTCTGGGAATAAGGCAAGGGAAGAACGGGGTAGGTTGTTTAGTCAGTAAGAGTCCGACACTGTTTCCCGCTGCGCCCAAGAGCGGAATTCGTCATTGGATGATTTTTATCTACCATAAAAAACCCCCCCCCGCGCCGCCCGCAAGCAACCCCTCCTCTCGCCCGCCGGCCAGGCGCAGCGTCATATTATGCACATCATGCGGCGCGTGTGTATTTTATTTCGGAGTTATTTTAAAACTGTAATATCTTCTAAGATGTTCATTGAAAATAAGTGATGTCAAAGACAATTTTGTTTACAATTACATACTCTTAATCAACAACACATTTATTTGGATAAAGTTTAATATTACTATGTTGATACAACTCTAACAAATAATTGGTAATAATGCATTAATTTCGGCCAAATTTGATTCCCATAAAAACGGTTCTAGTGAGTTAATCTTAAAAGATAGACATATACTGTCGCGGACATTTTTTTAGATAATTTTAAGAGGAATAATTCTTTCATACATATTTTTTTGGTATCTTCTACCGTTTTCGCAGCGCACGCAACGGAAGCCCTTAAAGATGAATATACCATAAAAAAAAAACAGTGGCAACATTATAAAGCTGATGCAATGTTATGCTATGACTAGCTTTTGCCCGCGGCTTCGCCCGCGTGGTATTGGGGTTGGAGTTTATTTATTTATTAGAACTTCATGCAACACAAAGGTATACAGGCGGCACACACACACACGCGGCGGTTTCCGGGATAAAAAGTAGCCTATGTCCTATTCTATAGTGTATCCTATGCCTGTGCCAAATTTCATCCAGATCCGTCCAGCCGTTTTGGCGTGATTGAGTAACAAAATCCAAGCATCGTAACTTTCGCATTTATAATATTAGAAGATATAAAACTGGCCAGTCAACTACAGTAACTAGACTGGGTTTTGAAGTAAAACCATCAAACCAATAAACGTTGTCAGTTGAGGCTTACTCGTTTTGATATCAGCTCGAATTCCACTGCGTCAATATTCTCAGTTGGCTAGAAAAAATGTACAAACTAAACGTTGAAAAGTCAGTCCAAAATCAATTTCAAACTGATGCAACAGGTTTGAAAAAAGAATGCTGGAAAATATTTGACAGCTATGTCCGTTGTTGACTATAGTTTTTTTTTTTTTATCTGGTAACACTGCTTTTTACTGTCAGAAGTAAAATCTAAAATTTGTTTACATAATATATGTTGGCAGGAAATTAGTATGATCACAAAATTGCAGACAACGTTTAATTGCAATAAGTCTATAATAGATTTTTCGATTTATAATGAAATAATCATTTAATAAATCTCACCCAAAATCTTTAATTTTCAATAAAACCGTGTCATATTTAGAAAAAAAAAATAGTTTAAAATTTTCAGGCGCTTGCAATTTTTCAGTGGTATTATACTTACCAGTTCACTAAATTACCCGTGTTTGTAATAAATATCAGAATAAACTTTGTTCCCACTGCAGGGACACAGGCCTCCTCTCTCTAGAAGAGGAAATGGGCCATAATCCACCACGCGAGCCTAGTGCGGATTGGTGGATGTCACATGTCTTCGAATTTTTGGTTCTAGGACATGCCGTAAGGAAACTCACGATGTTTTCCTTCACCGTTTTGAGAGCAGTGGTGATGAAATAAAATTACACAAAGTAATGCGCCTGGCTAGGTTTGAACCCGCGACCTACGACTCGTAAGTCGGGGCCTTTACCACTCGGCCACCACTGCTCTAAACTTTGCCCATTTACGAATAAATGTTTTTTTTTTCTTTATTTTTTTTTCCTCTAACTTTTGAATCCAGACAGATTGGTCTGCCTTCAATATAATTTTTTTTTGTTTCAGATTTTGGTAGCGGAGGATGTCATAGCATAGAAAAACTTGAATGACTTAATTTTTTCGTTTTGTTTAAATTTTTTACATATTAATCCTTAGTATACTAAGGCTGTGAGATTATTATTTGGAAGAGTTAATTGAAAGAACACGGGTTTTAGTCAGTAAAAGTCAGAGAGTCCTGCACCACCTAAGGCGAGAGAAGTGATTGAATGATTTACTACCTAAAAAAACCTGGGGCTAGTTTAAAAACCAGGAGTAGTTTCATAATTTCTTCCCTCAATACTAATTTTTAAACATAAAATAATTACCAAAATATCTTCAAATACTAACGAATCAATGTCAGTGAGTAAATCAAACGTACGCGATGGTTACAACATCTCTATAAAAATAAAAATCACAAAAGAAAGACAAAATCGCGCCGGCTAATTGATAATTACCAAGCATTAGTGCCGTGCCAGTGAGTGGGGTCGCAAAAATTGCACCCCCAGGGGGTCGCAGCGGTTACGACCTCCTAACAGGTAAACGATGATTGGTAGAACTCGCTTCATTTAATTTTTTCACGTAATCTTAGATTTCATCGTTCGTCTGAAGGAAGCCTTTGAAATATGGAAAATTAAAATTTACTAAAGGATTGTTTGAAGATTGAGCGAGGAGTGTGTGGGAGGGAATTAGTTGTCATGGTATCTTACATTTACTATAAATAGTCGATGTGTAGGAATGAGTTTTCATGGAAATGGCAAGAGGAAAGTATGAAAATTAATTTACTTGGAAGAACTATAAATGTAGATTCTATGGTATATTAAAATATGATTAACAAGGTATGTTTTTATTCATTTATTTTTCTCAGGACTCTGACGTCCTAGACCTTTGGAAGGCGTACGAAACTAACTCGCAGAGGCCCTTTTAGACGCTTTTAAAAGAACGTGTTGCTAACCGGCGATTATCCCTTTACGCGCTATGCTAGGGTATCCAAGGACAATCCCTCGGTAGGTGGAAAACTATTGCGACATAATATCGAAAACTGAGATACAAGGCTATGGTTTTTGGAGTCTTCAGTGTACAAAGAATTATGTTTTATACTATTATTATTGACAGCCTAGCGTTTGACCACTATAACACCTGATGGTGAGTGATGATGTGAGTGACGATGGAGCATGCTTGCCTAAACTTATTCACTCTTGACTTAAAAAAACCCTAGGTTGTAACTATCAGGACTGGCAGTTTATGTGTGGATAAAAAAGACTCACATGATTCCCAACAATGGCTTTTCATATAGAAAAGTGCAGGAAAGGCAGAAATATATATAATGACTAATGTCACTAATATCTATTTGCGTAGCTAAAATCAGCATTCTATTTTACAATTTCAAACTACAAAAATCCTTTCTTGTCTGCTGTTTTAAAAACTAAAATATATTAATAATTTAGTCCACGTAATTGTAGAAAATTGTCCCAAGGGAACATATTCCTGGGACAAAAATACTTTATTAGCTATCCCAGGACATATTCTACCAGTGTACCATATTTCATTAAAATTTGTTCAGAACTAAAGCACCAACAAACACTTACAAATTTTAGTCTTATAATAATGTGATGTGATTTTTTATGGTGGGAAATATCTAATGACTTCTCCTGCTTAAGGGCGAAGCGGGAAGGGGTGACAGACTTTTGCTGACTAATATTATGTGTAATAGAGTTTCATTATGAATCAAGATGATTCTTGGTAATCTGGAGCCATTCATGACGTGGACTTTCATGCGGCTGATAGCCATCATAAAAGTAATAGAGCACCTAATTGAAGACACAACGTCTTTTAATGAAATAGCGTATCAATAATTAAATTAGAATTAACAGAACCCTATACATAAATTACGATGCTAAACGTCAAAAAGACTCGCACGATTATCGATGCCAATTTTCCCGTAAACCACAGCACAATAAATTATACTATAAAGTTTTTTTTATAATTCTTCCGTTTGTATCAGTCAGCCCCACAGTTTACTGCTGGCACCCCATGGGGTGGGAGTTTTTTTTCATTTTCGTCATGACAAAACTCCATTTTTTTTTTTACTTTAATCAAAAGTGGTGCGACACGCGATGTGGTATGCGAATATTTGGGGGTGGGGTGTCGTGGTGGGTAGCTACGAAACTATTTTTTTGGTTTCCATCTTGATTTCGGTGCTTATTAAAATATCGTGCTTCATTTTCAGTATAAGATGGTGGTTCGGTCGCCATTTTAAAACAGTCATACCCTGTTATATTACAGAGAATACAAAAGAGAAAGAAACTAATAAATAAGTTATTTTACAAAAAAATAAAAATAGAATAACGCAATCAAAAACAATGTTTCTGAAATGTGTCAGGACATGATCTTTAGATATAATAGATACTGAAATTAGTTTGTGAAAAATGGCGCAATTTATTATTATTTAGTTTTACAATATAATTGGTTAAATGTTTAATAAAATTAAGTTGTACTACAATTACTTGTTTGTTGTAGGTATATAATAATAATAAATGGAAATAAAATTCATTAAATTGCTGCAGTTCTTGTTTTATTTTGCAACCCTCTCACCACCTTACTAGCCATTGCTAAAAAAATTCTGTTTGTATGGCAAATTTTGGTGAAGACATATCGATGGCATTGGGTTCAAAGGATACTTTTGGGTACTGTACCCAAAAATGCTCAATTTACACCCATTTTGCCCAATAATATTGAAATATAAGTGTGAACCAACGAAAAAGCTAGTAATTTTTGGACAAACAAGGATTTATTTATTTGGAAATTTGTAGCTGTGCGGTAGATTATGATCCGATCCTTTGATAGAGAGAAAGCCTGGGTCCAAATAGCAAGAACATTATAAAATTGATTACGAGAGGAGGCCTGAATCCCAGCAATAGGAACATTATAAGGCTTATTATGGTTATATAGTTAAAATGATAATAACTGCATGAATGAACCTCCAAAGTTAAGCAACGCTTACAGAGCACTGTCTTTGGATGGGTGATCATTTCTTCGTGTCTCGGAAAGTATATGAAATTGTTAGTTTAGTTATGGTGCAGATGGCCGCTGGGACCAAAGAGTTCTGGAGTGGCGACCGCGTATTGGAAAACGTGTCGTTGGAAGTCCTCCCACAAGGTGGACTGATGACCTGGACATGGTTGCTGGAATCCGTTGGGTGCGAGACGAACGGGACCGGTCGTTGTGGCGTTGCTTGGGGGAGGCCTATGTCCAACAGTGGACGTTTTTCGACTGAAATGATGATGATGATAATACACCAATCTCCCAACGTAACCACTTTTTTTGGAGTGCAATCTATTAACAACTAATTGAATTCGGTGCCGGATTCAACATTTCCTGATAGCTACATCCTAGAGGTGTGAGAAGTTAAGAGTGAATAAGTTACTTCTAGGCAAGCGTGCTCGATCGTCCACCATATCGTCGCTTACCATCAGGTGAGATATTAGTTAAACGGGAGCCTATCAATAAAAATAAACAATTAAGAAATGGTTGAAGATGATTAAGAAGAATCATTATGTATTTAAAGTTGTGGAAAACCCAGGTATTTAAACTTTCCCAAACTATAGAGTAATTTAACCTAAGTCTTCCAAAATAACTACGAACATTTTGCCACACTTCCACGTTATAAAAAAGTCGGTTAATTTAAAAAATTAACTGTCAACAATGACAAGTTATCTAACTTCAAAGTTAAAACGTCAAAGGTTGCAAGTAATTATGGGATACTGTCATAGAACCCATAATTTGTGGGCCCCATAATTTTGTTACGACTTACGATCATTAACTCATTTGGGTTTCATAATATTTTAATTTTGATAACTTTTTTCTTTACCTTTTTTACTGACAGTTCGTTGGTGTTCCGTTTTTTAGGTTTTTTTATTTAATGTTGACATGGGCTAAGGGTTAATATGTTTATTATTTATTGAGCGTTAATTTTCTGGAGTGCAAAGTTCCGTAGTGTAGGCGACAGCTGGGTTGGATCTTTGATGTTTTATTATTGACTAAAGTTTAACACTATGGGTTAAAATATTTGATAGACTAATATATAATTCCTACTAGCTTCTGCGAGCGGGCTTGAAAGTTGCTGACCCTTTAAGGAACCTGACGCTCAAATTTTAAGTTAGTATAGGTTTTATAGTTTTTGAGATTTCGTGATTATATAGTGAGTGGTTTTCAGTTTTTTATGTACGTAGATTACTGCATTATACTAATTTTAATGTGATTAAAGAGTAAACCAAAATAATGTCTGAATATACATTCCTGAAAAATATCTCTAAATAAAGATAATTAATTATCTTTATTGAATACCCCAAATCCTAGTTTTTTTTTGGTGGGCAAAACTCATCCAACGACATCTCTCGCCATTGGGCGGCGCGGGAGATAGTTTCAGACTTTTACTGATTAAAAACCTTCCCAACTCCTTCTTAGCCCTACATACCGGGGTCAGACCAGACCTTCCTTTCAAAAATTGGTCCATGGCTCCAGTAGGCTTCGACCCAGATGGGTCCCTACGGATATCCTAATTAAAATACGTTCAATTCTATTTTTTTTTTTGGGATTGAATGCAATAGTTATTCAGTAACAATAATTGCCACAATTAATTTTAAAAATATTTACTATCCAAAGTGGTGATATTTTTAATTGTTTAATACCTGTAGCCTAAATACTTATCTAAAAATTTTTTGGATCGAATAATAATATATGTCAAATCATACCTTAGTTAAAAAAGATACAGTAACATTGTTCTTCATTAGAATGACGTTATACATTCATCGAGTTGATATAATAAAACAAAATCAGCTCAATATATTCAAAAGTAATTGTAAGCCATTTTTACATCAGAAATTCACCAAAAATGGAAATTAAAAAATTGCAACTTTACTTGAAATAAATCCTGACTAAAATTTTAGACCGTGGTTCATATTTTATTTGTAAGTAATAATCATACACTTTAAAAACTATATGTTAGTAAAAGACATTAATATATTATAGACACCATTAATTCATTTATTTTCAGACAACCTTATTAGAACATTAATTTAAACAATTTAAATAACGTTACGTATTTATTTATTTTTTTATACACGTACTAAGATTTCATTATCCATAACTAAATTGAATTACAAATAAAATATAAATATTACTCAATAAATCACAAAATTAGAAAATCACAATAGAAGTTAGATACACATAATAAATAATAAAATATAAAAAAATAGTATGAAAGTGCTAAAAACTTTCTAAATGCACAAAAAAAATCATACTTAAACGTTAGTTTGCTATTTCTTGCATTAACTAAAAATATAACATTTCGAAATTCTTCGAAATGTGTACTTATTTTTTTTTTAACATTTTGAAACTAACTTAACATTATGTGTTTATACTTAATAACTAAATCACGACTAAAATGGAATACGTCCATATCAACTGCAAAGCACCAACAAAAAGTAGGTACAAGAGAAGAAGGGTTTTATTATTTAATCTACTTTATTATTTCATAATCACAGAGACAAAATTAAAAACAAAAAAGTTTGAAAGAGCAGGTCATCAACTTTTAAACCAATTTTTCTATTATTTTGTTTCACGTCCCGAAGCATTTTGTGAACTGTTTTACCTACATGTCAATTTGTTTTTCTATTCGGCAATAGATGTCGCTAGTAGTTCCAACTAGAAAGTTTCTTATAAGTTTTTTTCTTATTCATTCTGATAGGACGAGATTTATAATATATGGTTACTGTACTCACATTACTTCAATATATAGAATTTCATAACGATAATAATGATTTTAAAAAGCGGAAAGCATTTTTTAATATCTATTTTTAAGAAAAATTATAGTATTTTTAATGAAAAATGTGCATGGATTAATTTTCCATTGGGTTTTTTTTGTCTGAACAAGTAACGAAAAATATAAATACTTAAATAAAAAGAGCGAATATTCTTTGCTAGGTATTAGTATAGGTACTTTCATATTTATTTGAAGCACTAATTAAAATATATTTGTACAAAACTTTTAAACTTTTCCCCTCGATAGATGGCGCTACATAGCCAACTAAAACTTCTTCAACTTAGTTGCAAACAATCTTGACTTTGTTGGAACACAGATGTCGCTAGCGATATTATAAACTCGAATACCTTAAAATTTACGTGTGAAGTTTGAGATTTCAGAATAATTACATAATTCAAGTTTAAGCTTAATAATTAGGAGCAAAATTACTTAGATTTTTTTTTAGCCTTTGTAGGCCATTGTGTGGACTACAAATATTCCATCTCATGTTTTATAAGAAAATAATATCTAGTTACCTATAAGTCCCTTACTTATCTACTTTGATACTTACGTTTTTTTTATGATGGGCTAAATTCATCCAATAACGAATCCCGCTCTTGGGCAGAGCGGGAAACAGTGTCAGACTTTTACTGACTAAACACCCCACCGCGTTCCTTCTTTGCCCTTTGCACTGGAGCCAAGCCTTCTTTTTAGAAAGAGACCATGGGCCCAAGTAAACTTCTATCCTTTTGCAGAGTCCCTACGGTTTTGCTGACAACTCCTTGAAGACGCGCGGGAACAGAGCAAACCGTCGACGACTTGGGCTTGGTCCCGACTGTTACCAGACAATCGGACGGCGAGCTACCCATTGCTTGCCGTCTGTAAGCTCGCGTCTACGGTGGCCGGAATGATACCTACGTTACTACTTGATTTATACATTAATGAAACATACTTATAATTATGACATCTACTCATTTTACCTGGTTTGTTATAGGTACTCACTCCCTCTCTCAAAAAGGGGGCTTTTGGCCCAATAGTGGGAACGTTATAAAGCTGATTATGCTATGTTATGGATAAGACATGCGAGCAGTAACGATAAAGATATCAAGAAGGAACTCGTCAGAGATCAGTATTTCATTATTAATATTTTTTGGTAGAAAATCATCAAATCTCAACTTCTTCCGGGATGAGAGATGAGCGAGAGGGAGTCTCATCTTTCATCATCATCATCGTTTCAGCTGAAGGACGTCCACTGCTGGACATAGGCCTTCCGCAAGTGTCACCACAACGAACTGCCCTGTACAGCCTGCAACAACCGCACTCCCGCGAGCCTTCCCACACTGCGATTTTAGTTTCACGGTCGCCACTCTAAAACTTTTCGGCCCCATCGGACATTGGTTCTACGAGCAATGTTCTCTTAATGACTAAAACCCACCTGTGTTCTATCAGTTGCCCTCTGCATTATAGAGCCACAATGTCTCGAACAACCCCTCAGCTTTAGTAGGATTACTGTACTCTGTAATAAGTACGGTAATTTATAATAAAATACCCGCTAGCATAAAAATTTACCTCTATTATAATTAAAGAAATGTTACTACTCATTGTTAATAAATAAATATAAGTACTACATTTTTTTTAAAGATGTTTATTAATCCTTTATCTGCAAATAAATAATTTATTGTTTAAAAGAATATTATATTTTAGTGACTGATTTGCCTAATATTTAACTTAGAGTAATTTTTTGTACTACTTAGTTTAATTTTGTTTTTTATTTGTGTTAGTTTATTTTATTAAGTAACTAATGATTTTAATTTAATTTTGATATTTGTATGCCTTCACGGCAAAACATAACGCCCGTATATTTTTTTTTTTGCCGTGTGTTTTATAAATAAAATTCTGATTCTGATACTACTCGATGTCATTGCGGGAACATGATTCTTATTAGCCATTTAATCATAAATTGGAATTCCATTGTTGATATCACTTGTCAGATACGTAGGGTTTTTATCATCATCATTTCAGCAGAAAGACGCCCACTGTTGGGCATAGGCCTCTCCCAAGTGTCACCATAATGACCGGTGCTATGCGTCTCGCATATATTGGATTTCCGCGACTCATACCAGGTCATCAGACAACCTTGTGTTTTTTTTTATGGTAGGTGAAAATCATCGAATGACGAAACCTGCTCTTGGGCGAGTGTCAGACTCTTACTGACTAAAAAACCTACCCCATTCCTTCTTTGCCTTATTCCTAGAGCCGCGTTAACAGTTTCACTCAAACCCGTAACTCCAGAAGGAACCTTGTGGTAGTTCTTCTTACACTGAGTCTTCTGATACATATAGTTGCTATTTCAGAATCTGGTCCTCATTTACCATCTGTTTAGCGAACAATGTGTAAAACAGCGCAATGTCATTTGGTTTTGACAACAGGAGGTCCTTCCGTAATCGGATTTGCCGTTAGGGAAATTTAACAAAAAAATTGTAAACAAAGAATAATATTTTATTTCACCGAAAAAGGCGTAAATTTAGAACTAACAAATTTTAATTACTTAATACTACACTTTGTGAAAAATTTTGACTGGCCTGTCAGCATAGTAGTTAGTGACCCTGACTGCTAAGCCGGAGGTCGTGAGTTCGATTCCCACCCAGGACAAATGTTTGTGCAATGAGTACGATCATTTGTTCTGTGTCTGGGTGTATTTTATCTACACTAATATAATAAAGAGGTAAAGTTTGTTTTTTTGTTAGTTTGTTTTTTTGTTTGTAGGGGGTAATCTCTGGAATTACTGGTCTGATTGGAAAAATTTTAGCAACAACAGAAAGCTGCTTTACTCCTGAGTGACATAGGCTATAAATCCTACTACTATTATAAAGGCGAAAGTTTGTAAGTATGGATGTATGGATGTATGGATGTATGGATGTATGGATGTATGGATGTATGGATGTATGGATGTATGGATGTATGGATGTATGGATGTATGGATGTATGGATGTATGGATGTATGGATGTTTGTTACTCTTTCACGTAAAAACTACTGAATGGACTGAAATTTGGCACAGGCATAGGATACACTCCGGAATAGCACATAGGCTACTTTTTATCCCGGAAACCCCAAACCCACGCGGGCGAAGCCGCGGGCAAAAGCTAGTGATTTATATAACATGGATATTAACCGAGCTATCACAACTTTTGTCTCACAAATTTTCCGTGGACGAAGTCGCGGGCAGAAGCTAGTCTATAATATGTATGTATTAAGAAATATATAAGTATGTTTATCAGTTGTCTAGTATACTCATAACACAAGCTCTGCTTAGCTTGAGACTAGACGGCGTTGTGATGGTTGTAAAAAAAAAAAAATTGACGTGACGCATTGGAAACGCGCACTGTTGACGACGCGCCGGTAGAATATTTACTTCTACCTCCTTGTTGTTATTTCGTTTCACACTAGTCACGATCTACGCTGTTCGCGATACATACGTGCGCTCGCGCCGGAATAAAAGTTGTTCGCAAAAGTCTACCCGTGGAGACCTACTAGACTGTTGTTTGTAATCGGTATAACGCTAATGCTCGGCTTATCTGCGCCTTCTAAAATAACTGTGTTTTTGTGTTGTGTGTGGAAAATACACCTGGAGATACCACGAAGATTTTATTCATTCACCACCTACCCAGTGAGTACCTACACCACACACACACCCTACAAAACAACCAAACTTATAACTAACAGTAACTTATACTTGACTGGCCCGTTAGTCTAGTAGTTAGTGGCCCTGACTGCTACGCCGGAGGTCGTGGATTCGATTCCCACCCAGGACAAATAAATGTTTGTGTGATGAGCACGATCATTTGTTCTGTGTCTGGGTGTAATTTATCTGTAATATGTATGTATTTAGATATATATAAGTATGTTTATCAGTTGTCTTGTACTCATAACACAGCTCTGCTTAGCTTGAGACTAGATGGCGTTGTGTGATAGTTGTGGAATATATTATTATATTATATTATTATAATTTCTAAGAGTCAAAGACCTTCTCAAGGCTCATTATTCTCTGCTACAGCAAGGGTTTTGGGAATATTTTAAATAGTCATCATGGCTATAGATCACAAACAGCAACAGAACTTGGGTAATTTTTAGTTAGTTAACGTCTGACGCTCCCTCCTGCTCTACCTATAGCGGGAGACTGTAGGGGCTCTTCAGGGTCGAAGCCTTCTGGAGCCGAGGGTTGGTGCGAAAGTGTTACGACGACTCTAAAATAAGGCAAGGAAGGAATGGGGTAGGTTCTTTAGTCAGTAAGATTCTGACAGTCTCCCACTCTGCTCAAGAGCGGTTTTCATCATTGGATGATTTTCATCTACCATAAAATAAACCTATAGCGGGAGAAATTATTTTATTTGTAAAATGGGACCTTTCCCACCCTAAAATAGTAAATAAAAGCGAGAATGTGTATTCGCTCGATCCTTAGGTCATTGAGAGTATTATTGGATTTTCCAATTGGACATTCATTCTTATTGGAGACTCTGGTGACTCAATTTAAGTTCGCTAGATGGCATTAGGTGTTTACGCGATTACTCACCCAGTCATTAAATACTTACTTTCGAGATGTTTTAATAAACTAGTATACCTCACCATCAACGATTGCATCACTGCTTACCATCAGGTGGGATTGCAGTCAAGCATTAGTTTAAAGCAAATAAAAAAAATGTTATGTTTAGTTACTTTTTTTGTCTTTATCATTATATAATTATATTCTGACTGCCTCATTGATCTCGTGGTCGCAGTAAGGACTCTGCAATAGTCCAAGCCTACTGAGGCCCAGAGTCTGTTTTCATGGCCCCAGTGCGAAAGGCAAAGAAGGAACAGGGTATGGTGTCCCCTCCCGCTTCGCCCAATCCCACGATTCGTCATTGGATGATTTTTGATTGGATAATTGCCTACCATAAAAAAAACCCGTGGTCGCAAAAGCGACTGTGAAAGTCCTAATTTTGATTCCCGGGTCGGGCAAAAAGTGCTATACGGGTTTGTACTCGGTAGTTGTCCGGAGTTAAGAGGTCTTTAGAAGTGGTTAATACTCCCGTACCTCAGAACACGTAGAACCATTGCTCTTGTCCCTGGTTAATCCCTAGATTATCCTGCATCTTAAAGGTAATGGTGGATTGACTTGACGATGCGTTTTTTATACAGTCGATTAAGCTCCACGTGTCAAAAAGATTTTTTTTTTTTTATTTGCTGTAAACTGTTGACTGCGGTCCCACCTGATGTTATGAGTAGGCCTCGATTCTGCCTGCTGGCAGGCTGGGTATGGTTTGCTTACAACTCCTTATGGCGCGCACTCCTACTGTGCGCGCTGTCGATGACACGATCGGACGTCGAGGTACCCATAGCTCGCTGTCCGCAAGCCTACAGTTGCCGGAAATTGAGATCGGAATCCCGGCGGTGTTTGGAGCGTGAGAACTGTTGCCTTATGTGGTCAACCTCCTCCTTTGCTAGTATTGCTGCTTCGCAGGCGGCGAACGTCTTTAAGGTATCAGATTTGGATATCAATAAAACAAGTGCTAATAGTTTTTTTTATTATAATTATTTTTATTTTATTTTTTAATCATACAGTAGCGCTTATTTTATTTTCAACATTCTCAATTAGCTTGGCCTTCCAGTCTGAAAAAAAGAAAGAATACTTTTTGACGACGCATTCTCACACATTAATTCAAAAGTTTTTTTTTTTTTATTAAAAAAAAGGGATCAACAACAAGGAAAAAAAAGTTAAATCTATCATCATCATCAGTTTTTTAATGTTCCTACTGCTGGGACTCAGTCCTCCTGTCTAGGAGAGGGAATGGGCAATGATCTACCACGCGGGCCCAGTGTGGATTGGTCATATAGTTATTAAAATATATTAAAACGTACTTCTATAGATAACTGGAACATTTAAATCGAGATTCTGAATGACGACAACTTTTTTCAATAACTTTTAAGTGTTTTAAAAATCATGTATGAAACAATTTTGTAAAATATTCGAGTATATCACTGAATTTTTGAAAGCTAACAGGGCGACGCCGATGTTACGTGTATAATTATAATGGTTTTTATGTTATTTTTAATATATATTAGTTAATTAAGTAGGTATTTTGTAAAATGGAAATGTTATGTATTTTATCTATGGGCTTTAGTTGGCTGTCAATAAATAAATATTAATAATAATATGTTTTTTTCTTCCATTCTGTCCTGTCACCTGTCATGCTATCACTAACTCCTCGTACTTTCATATTATTTTCACAATCCATCCACATTTTCTTTGGTCTCCCTCTCCCTCTCCATCCATCTGTTATAAGTTCTAGTCTAGTCGATAAATGAAACTGAAATCGTTCATACAATTGTAGTAGAAAAAAATAAAAATTAAACGGAGATAACCCTTTATAGCCCCATAATTGCATGTAATAAAACTTTAAATAGTCACTTATTATAAAAATAATAAAAAAATATTTGCGAAACCGAGTCCTGTTCAAAAAATACTGCATTTAACACTTGCACCGTTTAAGTATGGTCGTTAAGACCCTTGGGCTATTTCCGTCTATAATAATACACCGAGCAATAAAACAGATCACAGGATAAGGCTGCCAGGATAGCAGTCAAGAAAGGGTTAGATAGCCCACGGTCTTAGAAAAAAACACTCGGGTAATAACGTCCTAAATACATCTGCAAGCGAAGGAAATTGAACCTTGATTCCAAAGAATAGAACTGGTTTTTCAATGACACGAGTTTCATTGTTCTAACCCGTTGAATGCGCGTGTAGTATATTTCCGACTTCCGTAATACAGCCAGCGACAGTATAATTGTCTATAATGATATATTATCTGTCCATCTTGTTGGCAGCGCGTAGCCGCGAATGTCAGATATACATCTAACATTTTACGACATTTTTCTGATTACCTTATGTCGTATTTTTTTTTAAACCTGTTGTTACTGCATTAACATATGCTGTAAACTTATACTATTTATAATTTGAATCGCACACGGTTAATTTTTCCCTCTATTATAATTAAAAGAAATTTAATTTGTCTTTATGCTGAGTAAATTGTTACAATTATATTTTCATGGTTTACGACAGGTGCAAATGAAATATGAATAAAACTAAAAGCGCTATTCTGATAAGAGTAATGTAAATAGTAGTAATCCTTATAAAAAATCGTTGACATTAGCCCTACAAACCGGTTGCCTGTTACAATCGTTAACTAAAGTAGGAAACGGAAGAAAGACAGATGTGCGTGATTTTTCTTTAGTAAAAAAAAACTGTATGCAAATGTCACCTTCATTTGCATAATATAAAAGTGTTCGCTTTCAATCGTAAAGCAAAAAGTTAACCCTTTATCGACCTTTTTATTATTTTTTTCCATGTCAAAGTACGTTGTCGGTCTATGCATAATTAGAATAATATAAGCTTTGTGTAGTGTATGTCATTTTTTGTCGCACAGATGTGTGAGGTTCCGGAAGTCGGAAAAAACGACTGGAGATCGAAAGTGGAGGGTTAAATAATTATTAATAAAAATAGAAAAAATAGTCAACACGTGGAGCTAGCGAGTTTTTTGTTTAAGTACACAATTTTATTATACACTTGGACGTTAGTTAAATAGTAGAGGCACTAACTATTTTACTGTTTGCCTTTGTACAAATAGCAAGTTAATAAAATTTTTATTTAGAGAGGAAACGGAAACCTACATTATTGTGTATTTGTATTTGATCATAATTATGTAAAAAAAACACTTATTCCTATTAGCACTTCAACCCACCCACAAAGAAGTACTTGTTAAGATTTTTTCGATTAAAACTACATAATTATACTAAGTGCAGTTTTCATAAAAGCGAAAATTATTCCACTTTTATTTTATACCCATTTATACAGAGAATATCGACAAAAAATATACATACATAGTACATTCATTTCATATAATTAACATAAAATATATATAATTACTAGCTTTTGCCCGCGGCTTCGCCCGCGTGGTATTGGGGTTGGGGTTGGGGTTTCCGGGATAAAAAGTAGCCTATGTCCTATTCCAGACTGTATCCTAGGCCTATGCCAAATTTCATCCAGATCAGTCCAGCCGTTTTGGCGTTTGTGGGAGACCTTTGCCCAGCAATAGGAAAGTATATAATTTAAAAATAAAATAGGACTACATTACTCTAAAAACTAGTTTTTGAAACTTTGCGTATTAATGGATGAATTTAATAGACTTATTTATTTGAATATTGTTAATTTGTTTAATATGTTTAATCCACAGCCTGATTTAAAACACTTCAATTTTATTATAAATCTTATGTCCAGATAGTGTGAAGGCGAAAATACAATGAAAAGGCAATAAGAGCAATATTTGCTGTAATTGTGATTATCATAAAAAAAAACTGCATTATTACTCAACCTCTACAGTACAGCCGTCGAATCTTGGCGAGTCCGTAGTTAGGCTCTGTGAATTTTACGCTTGAAAACTCATGCAAAATAAAGGCTTTAAAAAAATGTCTTTAACAGTTTTTAACAGCAATAACAACAACAAAATACATTTATTTTGGTACAAGTTTTCAAGTGCTAAAATTCGCAGAGCCGTACTGTACTTACCAAGACTAACAAATGAAGATCATCCGATCATATTTAATAATAATAATACCAAAAACTCAAACTATCACAAAACGGCACACAGCACTGAGAGGGTTAAGACCTTTATTATAAAAGATGACTTTAAGAGACCCTGGGAACCAATTTGAATATGTATTGTGATTATAATTTATTCAAATCTACCAACAATGGAAGGGTGTAATTTAATAATTTTTAACAACTCCTTTACATTTTATTACCGGTTAGCTGTAGCTAAAGGTGTGAAATAAATTGTATGTTACAGGTTTTTTAATTATTTATTTCCTGCTTTCTTTGCTAATGAATAATGCGGGAATCCGTTGTGAAGAAACTGGTCGTTGTGGTAACGCTTGGGTGAGGTTGAAGGCCTATGGATCCATCAGTTGACGACAGAAAATGTGGTGGGTTTCTCCTTTCTGAAACAAATTAAGAAATATATTACATTTTGGTAAAAAAAAAAAAACAAATTACGTGTCACAATGTTTTTATCAAACTCGTCTGAAACAGCTTGACCGATTTTCATGAGAATTTTTGTGTATATTTAGTACGTCTAAGGAGCAATTTTTATATTTCAAGGTGATAAGTACGCTAACAGCAGCTATTTTTACGTGAGTTATGATATCTCTTATATTATATTAATAAGTAAGAAGAATACTTCCGTTTTTCGCTTTTTTTTTAAGATTTTTTTTATGTAAGATGATATTGAGTAGAAATACAAACCTTGATATCCAACCTTGGTAGCAAACATTTCGAGTCGACAAAGAATTTGGCATGGAAGAAACGGATATAAAACTGGGTATTTTTTCCCCGTGGGATTTTAATGACAACTCCTGCTTTTGGGACTCTTTTTCACTAGACCAGTTTCTTCTAACGTTGCCTTTCATACCAGAGCTGATCCTTCCTTTCAGGAGTGAACCCTTTGCCCCAGTAGGCTTCGACCCTTCGGTAGGGTCATTTCTTATGCCTAAGGGTTTAGGGAGGTACTCTACTGGTCTGCACAATGTATGGGAGTCAGCCGTAGAATGTTCCACTGGAATCTCTCGTAGACTTTTGCATGGAAGCTCGGTTTACATTCGCGTTGTGTATGTTGAACGTGTAGGTCTTTTGGTCTTCGAAAAGGACTGCTTCGTATTCAGAATTTTCCCTGAGAACTCAAATAGTAATTTGCATAACAGTCTGGTGTAGAGTATTGTATGAGAACCTGGCTTTTTAATTTTCTACGACAAGGCATCATACAAATGCTTGGTTATAATTTTCCATGGAATCTGTCGTTTCATTTCTGGCGCAGTAAGCTTGGAGTCAAGGTAATCAGACTTAGTTTTTGCAGGCATTTTCAGATATACTTCAGGATTACAGTTTACTAAATAAATTAATACGCTTCAGGATTTAATTTCATTTACGTTTTGTGAGATATCTTCTCTTTCTCTCTCTCTCTCTTCTTCTTCTTTTCTCTCTCGATCTTTGCCATAACTTAGTATCATACCATAGCGTCAGCCTTATAATGTTCCTACTGTTAGGACGCAGGCTTTCTCTCTAGGAGAGAGAATGTGACACGTGGGCCTAGTGCAGGTCGGTGGATGACACATGTCTTCGAATTTTTGGTTTCAGGACATGCCGATGTCCTCACGATGTTTTCCTTCACGATTTTGACTAAGTCATTGGACCTTTTTGAAATTTTTCTCCCGTAGCAGATGTCCAATTGTTTATTCTTGTTCTTCTGCTCCTATGCGTTGCCATATCGCCATCTAAAGAAAAAAATAAATGTGATGTCTGAATTATTCTGTTTCAAAGTTGGAAGTTAAAATATTTTTTTGTCATTATATCGAGTTATTTTTTTGGTATTTAATATGATTTATTCATGTTTTACTCTCAAAACTTGGTAAAACAAGACATGTCACAACATGTATGAAAAATGACATTATTTAATGTCAAAAGCCACACTTTAATAAGGCAAATTATATAGAGACTGACAAACAAGTATGAACTTAAAATTAAAATTATTATTTCAGTAAAAGAAAAGGTTGTTAGCTTTTCTTTTACTGAAATAATAATTTTAAGTTAACTCTAAGTTCTACAAGTCACTTAGATCAGGAATCCTAATGACGTGACAATAGTGCTGTGAATTCACAAAAGAATTCACGCCAAGAATCAACTACACAAGTCGTACTCCACCAACACCCCGCTAAAACCGTCCACATTCATGTTCACGCCTGTTTACGGAGCTACACGCCAATAACAGTAACTGGAGCCGCCATAAGAAAATCGCCCTTTTATTAAACTACAATACCCATTAAAAAAAGCTGTGGAGTTTCGGTAGCTCATCTAATTTGTCCTTAAATTTTTGACCCTGAAAAAGACTAACGAAATGGGGTGTGTTACTTACGACTAAATTGAAAGGAAAATTAAAAGTTTGAAACATTCCAAGAATTCACAACTTCTTTCTTTGTTTAAATTTAACATTTTAAAAGTAATTCGTTACACTAGCAACATTGTCACCACATTGCATCTACGTAAAAATCAATGACCTATAACTCGTGAGAGTAACCAAACGAACAATTTATCTAGGAACACAAACTTTGCCCAAATAACATCAGACACACCTCTCTCTATCAAAAACTGACGAAACATCACGTTTTTCCGAAGAAAGTAGAGTTATTTTCATAATTTCTGAGGTGAAAATGAAGTATTTCGCCAAAATGGCGCGACGCGCGCTTTCGAGTCCGCCATCTTTCTTCTGCGCAAAACTGATGCGCAGTCGGCCGAAAACTAACAACCCCATTCGGACACTATTGTTGCCTCGTGAATTCACCCACGCGATATTTTCAATTCGAAAATTAAACACGCGAAAATCAACCATAGATGTTTAAAAATACAGTCCATTTTCGCAGTTTCCCCTGCTTGGATATTTTTAGTGACATGCGGGGAAAACAGGCTTAAGTTCAACAGTGAGATTTTTTAAATTTTGAACTGTATTAGAAGGGAACATGATTCGTTATTGTTTGTAGCTATTGTTAGAAGAAAATTGCTCATTGGTTTTTGACATTCAAACTTACTGTTAACAAAATAAAGTCGAATTTAGTTTTTCAAGCTAGTGATGGGAAAGTGTGCGTGTCGTATATCGACACGAGAAAACCTTGTTATATCCGCACGTGTGTTAGTTTTTGATAAAGAAAGGGTAACGTCATATCTCGATGTTGAATTTTTACCTATGAATGTGACATTCGGCGGAATAAGCATACATTGATGTGTGTGTGCGGTATGTTGTGTTTAGAGGTGAGTCGAATTCGAGGGAAAAAATATTTTTTCGGATATTTTGAACAACGTAAGTCACGTAGACATTTTAAGAGTGAGTTTTTGGGACATGAATGAATGTTGCAAATACTTATATTGATAAAGCGTTATGTTATACGAAGTTTTAACTTAAATAATGGTATGAAAATCAATAAAGAAACAAAACTAAAGTAATTATTAATTGATTTTTATTAATACAGTTTCAATTGCAATGAAGAAAATTGGTTAATAGTAATTTCTATATAAGAAATACCTTTTTTCAAGGTGGGAAATCTATCAGTTCTCTTGATTTGGGTAGAATAGGGCGAGTCAGACTTTTACTGACTAAATACACCTCTGTCTTTCAGTGGCCCTTTGTGTTTAAAGACCACAGGTTTCTTCTTCAGAAAATCAAAAAAGCTTTATAATCCTTGTTACTCAAGTTGGACCTTTATGGCGGTCGACCTTGAATGAGCAGACCGATTTTCGGGTCTCAATTGGAGTAGGGAATGTGCGTTACCACTATTAACGGGTTCAAATAATTTCCCGTGTACTATACGTTTCCTACGGGCAATACGATACTCCTTAGCTATCCAAGGAGTATCATATACTGATAGTCAGACTTCCTGGCGGTTAACTATAAAATCAGTCAAATATTTTAGACAATAAATATCCGAATTAAAATCAGAATACCCTATTAGCACATCACTATCCACAGCTGCGACTGTGTGTTTGGGTCTCTATCGGAGTGGGGGCTGTGCGTAACCATAGCTACGGGTTCAAGTTATTTCCCGCGTACTATACGTGCTTATAGACAATACAATATACAATCCTTGATTACCCAAGGAGTGTCGTAAACCGAGAGTTAGACTTCTTGGCGTCTAACTATAAAATCAGTCAAATATTTCAGACACAAAATATCCGAATTAAAATCAGAAAAAGCCATCAGCACATCACTATTCACAGCTGCGACTGTGTGTTCGGGCTCAATCGGAGTGGGGGCTGTACGTAACCATAGCAACGGGTTCAACTTATTTCCCGCGTACTATAGCTACGTGCTTACAGACAATACAATCCTTGATTACCCAAGGAGTATCTTATACTGATAGTCAGACTTCATGGCGGATAACTATAAAATCGGTCAAATATTTCAGACACAAAGTATCCGAATTAAAATCAGAAACCGCTATCAGCACATCACTATCCACAGCTGCGACTGTGTGCTGTCGTATTTTAATAATATTCATTTTTCCATGTCAGCGAATGTTGGAATTCTATGAAATTCTCAGGATGTAAACCAATATAAACGTATATAATACAGCATATATTAAGTGGCTTCATTTTATCATTGTATCAATTACATAAGAGACATGGAGTGGTTTACGTATCGTATTATTTTATGCTGATAGGCTTCTTATCAATATAAATGGGTTTTATGGAGAGTAATATGTTATTTTTTGGCTGTGGCTGTGAATTTATACGGCTTTTTACTTGTTATTGTACTGTTTTAGTTCTAGTAGATTAGTTTTTATTTGTTGGCGAAGATTGGTCTTGAGATCCTTATCTGCTATATGTTTCGCTTACTTAGTACGCTGTGATTTTTTTTCATGGCGGAAAAAATCATTGGATGACGAATCCCGCCCTTGGGCGGAGTGGAAAGACAATGTCAGACTTCTACTGACTAAACGACTCACCATTCCTTCTTGCCTTAGTTGCAGGGCCCCGGTGTTCTGCTTTCACATCAGCCCTTGGCCCCAATCAAAGTGTGAAGAGCGGATGAATAACTGAGATTTCTCGCATTGAATTCAAAGACACTAGTGGCGTAGCTAGATCCAAAGGGTCTCCGGATAAAAAAAATATTGTTCATACAAATACTGCGATACGGTTATGGATGACATTTTGAGAATTTTTGCCTACATGGAGGCCCTTGTAGTGCGGGCCTGGTGTCATTGATACGGCACATACTGCGGTAACTACGCCTCTGAAAGAGACGTTGAATTTTTCGGTTTTATGGGATTGCTCGTTAATTTATATAATGATTTTTCCCATTCTAGAGTAAACAAGACTTGTCAGACTTACTGACAATTTTTTTTTACAAATCCTTAGGTTTGTAGAGTGATAGGTATAGGTACTAACGTTTATCACTTTGAGTTCGATTTATACCGTTCTTTTAGATGACCTACCGGATACCCAGATAATAATATCAGAACGACGCGGTCAGGGCGCTGCGTTAGATTTCCCGTCTATTATGGGCCTTGAAGGTCTTAGAGGGGGGTAATGTAGCGACCTTCATGTACTTAATAAAAAATAAAAATTAAAGAATATATTATCTATGCATGAAGCTGAAATAGGTGTCATTGATGTTTTTGATAAAAAATACAGTGTAGAATAAAAGAACTAAAAAATAAACATCTTTTCTACCACTCCTTCTTTCTTGCTTAGTGGGACTTTTGATGTTGTTTAAATCTACCCTTGCTCTCTTCACATACATAAAGACCCCTGAACCCACAACCCGCGAATTATTGCTTATGTTCAAAATTCTTAGGTTATTTATTAATTTCGATTGATATACAAGTATCTAATGAATAAAATAGTGCAATTGTACCTACGCGGGCAAATAATTTGCACATGCTTTGAATACGCACTGCCCTCCACTTCGATTGAGACCCGAAAATCGGTTACGGTCGACGGTCATAATGGTTCAACTTGTATGACGAGGATTACATTTTTGGGTCAATTTATTTGCCGCGCACCATAGTAACTTTAAAACTGAAACCCTAAGACTCATTAATCAGTTCCATAAGTTCATCGATAGGGGTGCCCCCTTACTATAAATCCAACTATCGATCACATACAAACGATTGAAACGATGCATTAACTGAGTAAGTAAAACTCAGTTGTGAGCGCTCAATAAATAAAAAGGAACCGACTGTTGTTGCGTTACGAAAAGTTATTGATGGTGGAATGTCAGAAACAAAACTGTGCACATTTGTAGTGGCCCTGAAATTGTACGCCCCAGCGCGGAGCGTTTCCGTGTGCGCTAGGGATGGGGTGTGTTGGAAATTGTATCGATGTTTTTTTTTAAGGTTTTAAGAAATGAAAAAGATTTTTAGAAAAAGATTTTTTTTCGAAAATTACAGGTTAATTTAGACGGAAAATGGAAATGAATAGCTCGGTATGTTTACTCAATTAAATTTTGCAATTTTTTCAAAACTACTACTAACAACTAATACTAAAAGATATTTTTTTGTGGGCAAAAATCATAAATCAATTAAAATATTAAAAGAGGTAAAATACTTTGATTACCTACTTGTCACAACTACGACGAGAAAAACAATGTGGGCCCGAATTTTGAATAAATATTACAATTTAAAATGATTGGCATGTAGTACTAGTATGATTCCGGAAATGTAGTACTAGTATGACATCTTTATCTACAATTCATAAATACTACAACCATAAAACAAAAAAGACTAAAAACTTAAAAGATTATTTACCGTTGAAATTTCCACGGGTTATTCAACAAGAAAGATAAAGCTAACGGCAGATTCACTTTAAGATAACAGATAAAATAATACCGACACAGACACGGCATCGATACTTAGTAATTAAAAACGTTCATCACTAATCGTCAATCATTGTAACATAGAAATTCAACTATAAACAACAGTGCAATCTTTGCTTTACGTGTAATTACTTACCACATCAAAGAATGGCGAAGTATTACTAATTTGTGGGATACTTTGCTATCCGACCATCTTTTTTGCCGTTTCATCAAAGTATTGCGAAGTATTACTAAGTTATTGGATACTTTACTATCCACCATCTTTTTTGCTATTTGTATTTGCATACAGTACGCTATAATGATTTTTAAACGGTGTATTAGCAGCCGATAAGGAAGAGAATATACATAACCGCATACTTGCATAGTTTAAAAACTCGTGTAGGTAGATTTTCCACGAGGAAAATGTGGAAGAAATAAATCATTATCTTGTCTTAGGTAGTAAATTGAATAAATAAACCATTGTCTACTGTGTTTATTATTTTGTTTCGATACCTATTTTATTTTACCTCGGTGAATGTGACTTGTAGTTACTTGTAGCTGCGGGCCCTAACAGAATACCAGCGCTGCGATATCTATCTTTTTAAATATCGTTGCATATGCCGAGTTAGGCACATTTTTGGCTTTGCACAGATTGTAGTGTTATTCTTTTTTTAAAACTCTTGTGTCACAATCAATCAATTATGTCTCTAATTATAATCTATCTCTAATATTCAAAAGGTTAAATCGAATAGAATCGTGAATAGGATACTTCTAGGTAAGCACGCTCCATCGTCGACCGCTTTTTCGCTTTCCATCAGGTGAGATAGTGGTCAAGAGCGAACCTATTGACAATTAAAAAAAGTCTACTTTATGTGTGAAGTACGAGTAAATGTTTTTTCTTTATTTCTAAATTCAACGTGTATCTGTCAGGGACCAGTGGTTAAGCTACCTCTCGGGCATGAGGTTGCGGATCCAGAGTACCGGCCAAGTACCAATATAGATTTTTTTAATTCATGTAATCTACTAAGTTTATATCGGACATAACTGACGCCCTGTGCCTCGGTAAGCACAGTATAGCCTTTGGTTCCAATTGCTTTTTAAGTCTTTCTAACTCTGAGTCTATCCAAGGAGTATCGTGTTTCTCAGTAAGTAATCAGTCAGCTAATACAATATTTTTTAAAAGTCAATATTCTTTTATAAATCGCATTATTTATTTTCCTCAATACCTATCAGATTGTAAGATTAATCCTACACCTACTGCATCTATACATAACTGTATTTTTCTTGAATGTTGGTAAGTTATACATTATACAAATATTTTTTACACCCACTAAGCCTTTTAAAAAAGAGACACGTGTAAGATTTATATTTTGTCAAGGGTTTTAGATCAAGTAATATTCTATTGTCAAAAGTATATTTGTTTGTGACATTTCGACAACGAATGTCAGTCTCATTGTATATTGGGAGTTATTGACAATATTTGACAATACCAGCGGTTTGAATTTATTTCATCACTGCTATTCCCAAAACGGTGAATGGAAAGATCGTGAGAAAAGTGGCATAGCATAGCATCAGTCATAAATCCATGAAAATGATTCCATTGCCGAGACTCAGGCCTCTGCTCTAGGAGAGAGAATGGGCCTTAATGTCACATGTCTTCGAATTTTTGGATTCTAGGATATATCGGTTTCCTCACAATACTTTCCTTAACCGTTTTGAAAGCAAGTTGGGTGTCCTAAACCAAAGTAAAATTTTGAATTCATGTGACATGACATCCACCAATCTTTATTCATGAAAACAAGAGTAGTATTGACACAGACCAGTGCAATGTGGACAATCAGAACGCATTTGAGTTGAGAGTCAAGTATCATCATATGCACAAATATGCAGGCTCAGATCAAATACTCGTCTTTAGAATTTCTAGGCTATACTAATACAGTACTCGCTTAGATTTAGCAATCGGATGTACGGTTTTGTTAGATGAGTGTGGAAATGTTGCTTCAGAATTCAATGAGCTATTTCACAACGATCAGATCGTTAATGATGCATTTTTTCAAATATTTTTATCAATATCAAAAGAAGGTTTTTTTATCGTAACTTTCAAAATGGCAAAGGTAAACATCGTAAGGAAACCGGCTTGTCCTAGAACCATGTAATGATCATCGACTTATTACCATTTCAGTATTGATTTGGAAAAAAAACTAGCTTCTGCCCGCGACTTCGTCCGCGGAAAATTTGTGAGACAAAAGTTGTGTTAGCTCGGTTAATATCCATGTTATATAAATAATTTATATAAGTTTTTTAGCCTATGTCACTCAGGAGTAAAGCAGCTTTCTATTATAGCTTCAATTTTTCCAATCAAACCATAAGTTCCAGAGATTACCTCCTACAAACAAAAAAACAAAAAAACAAACTTTACCTCTTTATTATATTAGTGTAGATAGTGTAGATGTAGATTAATATTACATTGATTCCACAGTTAAACTTATTTATACCTACTCATAGTATAATGAAGGAGATTTCTGTTTTTAATAGAGACATTTTTGGACCAATTTTGAAAATTCTTTAATCATTTGTAGTTTACCACTGGGTTACTTATGCTTCGAGGTAGGAGAAACCGCTGGAAAATGCTGGTTCACAATATTATAGTAAAAGTATCGACATCATTAGACGTAACTTCCCCTCCCTACGACAAGAACGGATACAAGACATTTGTTTCAGCAGCTACCCGATTTCACTCCTTCTAGCGGGTAGCGGGTACCCGAAAATAAGCGGCTCGGTGTTAAATCGACGAACAAATTACTTTCCTACGCCGACTCTGTTAGAAGGGTACATTAGAGAATCGCGTGATTGTTAATGATAAATGTGACTAAATGAAGATATTTGAATTTGAATTTTTAATGTTGGGACAAGGATTAACTTGTCGTGATTAGGTCAGGTTTTGGGTAATTCATAAATTTTATGTTTGGAATTGAGGGCATACTCTAAAATATTGGGCATACTTTAAAATTTTGGGCATACTTATTCTGAAATTATGGGCGTTCTCTGGAATTTTGGGCATACTTATTCTGAAATTATGGGCGTTCTCTGGAATTTTGGGCATACTTTTATAATCGTTTTTTGAATATTTTGGTCTACAATAAAGTTTTAATCTATCTATCTAATTTGTGACTCCTTAAAATTACCTACAAAACTAAAGAAGAAAATTCCAACCTTTTAAATATTATAGCTAGATTGAAACTCAAAAATAAACTTAGATAATATTTTGAAGTCTTAATGTGTTTCGTTTTTAGTTCTTCAATAGCCGTTCATGCTTTACTAATATAATATTGATGATGGAATGGTCAATTAAAATATTATTATACCAATTTGCATTGGGCCCGCGTGGTGAACTATGGCCCATTCCCTAACCTTTAGAGGAGGCCTGAGTCCTAACAGTGGGAACATTACTAGGTTGATGGTATGATATTAAAATATAATTTAGATGTAAAAAATAGATAATTTCAGGTCAATTTATTCCTATAGACTGACCGTAAGATAGTTGTCATTTTTTTACTGTATGAAAATGTGAAAATAAATACGTATGTGTCTATTGTATTTGAAAAAGCAGTTTTCTACCGGTATTAAACGGCTCGATAATTCCATTTTTTTTTCGTAGCCCTTGCTCAAAAGAAATCTCAAGAGCCCACAGCAATAGAATTGAGACCAAAACACGAAGTACAGACCCTTCTCATTCGTACGCGTCCAATTCCTTGACGTAAACTAAATTTTCCGATAGTGAATGGTTTCAAGATGGCGCCGAGTCCCCATGTGCAATGTATGTGTGTGTGTGTGCTTGTTATCCAGTCACTCTTTCTCGCATATTTCCTATTCGTTTTGACAGGCGTACTGGGGAAATGAATCGTGGGGTAAATGCGATGTTTGTTAGTTTTATTCGAGAATTAGTTTTTTTTTTTTTTAATAAATTGCAGTAACATTAGAATATTATTATTACATATTAATTTTAGGGAACTCGTCTCTCGAGATAATAAAACTGGCGAAGAGCGTGTTGGGCCACGCTCAGTTTAGGATGCCTTAGTTTCCCGTCCGTCATAAATTTCTCACAATGTTACAGAATCCAGTAGCCCATGTATAAATTAGTAACCCAATTTCCCGAAAGATGGCGCTGTACCGGTGGTAATTTTGGGTTGCATGAACCGATTTTAAACTTTTTGTATTTTTATTTGAAAGAAGATACACTCAAGATAATAAAATATGTAAAAAAATGCTTATATAATTTTAATTTCACCTCGATCGCAATGAAAAACTTTCTTCACTTAAATTAAAGTGTATTATTTTGGTTCCTATCGATAAAATGTTTTTTTTTTTAATTTAAATTGGTATTGAAATGATAAATTGTAAAAGTTTTCTTGAACGAAATGTATTACCTACTTGCTAAGCAAGAGACCGACTAAGTGATAATTTATCTAATTGAAGCACTATCAATGCGCATTGCACGATAAAAATAAATTATTCAATACCTAATAATATTTTACTCCGTGTTTAAAATTACTCAATCATAATTGTTGTGTTGTTAATTGTTTTATTAGTGTTTTATTGTTCTTGTAATAAACAATTACATTAATAGTATATCGATAATTAACTTTCGACTAAGTATTTAAACTTTGACATGGCACGCACTGCTGACGTGACTTAGAATGTTGATGTAAAATATGACAATTTTAAGAGTGCATTTACTTTATGAGAGGACAGGAATGAAGACTTTAACTAAAAGAGTAGGTATTGGAAAGGACACTGTAGCAAAGAACCTTATACACCGTGAAGTTTAAATGGTTGTTTTCCCTCAGCGAAATGGTTGTATCTTGGTAATACAAACGTTTGATAAAGAAATAAAATATTAAAAACAAAAAATGGACCTGCAGAGTGCAAGCTAATTATGACCTATCACAACGTGCGAGAGCTTATTTTGGTTTAAATATTTAATGAATCGGTTTCTTTTGACGGGGGGCTGCTCATGCGACTCTAGTAGTACCTACAAATTACGTCTAATGTTACTATTGTTTTCGCTTTTTTGAGTTGATAAATATTTTTAATAATTATTTATAAAAAAAAACTTTTTAATTTTTTTATTTTTTCTGTATGCTTCAAAAGTACTCCTTATGGCAAGTCATTCTGCCGCGGGAAAACAACCATTTAAATTTCACGGTGTATAATAATAATAAGTAATCTTTTTATTTCAGAAAAAATCCATAAACATACAAACAAAATTAGTTAGTACTGTAATAACTTTTATAACTAAAAACAAAAGGTACAAGAACTGAAAGGTGCCAATTATGATGCATCGAAAATCTTACTAATATTATAAATACGAAAGTTACGATGTTTGGATGTTTGTTGCTCAATCACGCCAATACAGCTGGACGGATCTGGATGAAATTTGGCACAGGCATAGGATACACTCCGGAATAGGACATAGGCTACTTTTTTATCCCGGAAACCCCAACCCCAACCCCACTACCACGCGGGCGAAGCCGCGGGCAAAAGCTAGTTAAACATAAAGAAGTTGACAGTACCACAAAATCCTACCACAAAAAATCCTGTGATGAAATTAATGAAATTTATTTCAGTTAATCCACAAATTTTGACGCCGTCAATTTTTTTTGCAATTTCTACCTACAACCAGTTACCTTACTAGACGATAATTTCGAATTGCCATGAACCGCAGTAACACTTTCAAATGATTCAGTAGCCCTGATATGGCATTGTAGCCCAGGAGACTCAGCAGGGTCAGGGCAGAAAAGCGAAACACCCGGACCCTGAAACTAAGGCAAGAATGGACGGTGGGTCGTTTAGTCTGTAGAAGTCTGACACTGTCTCCCACTCCGCCCAAGGGCGGGATTCGTTATTCGATGATTTTTCCTACCATAAAAAAAACCTTGATACGGCATCCTCAAGGACTTGTCAGCAAACTTAATAGGCCTAGCAGGGTCTTTTCACCAAAAACATATCACGTACCAAAATTTTCACGTACCCCTATTCCCTCCTCGGAGGTAGCCACACAACTCCCTCGCGACCTCTCAAGGGTTGCTTGTTAGACAACAATGTGCAGCTCTGCGGCTACCAAATTATTATTTACTATACGCTTAAACGATTACGGGTTTCTCTAGTTTGTCGACTGTACCTGTGACTGCACTAACGAGCTTGAGGAAATATGTCGATAAGTTTTCGTAGTGATGTATTTACGTTTAGCGTAGTGTATGTAAGTTCTTTAAGAGTTCGTTAAAGAACTTGCGTTAAAATAATACGCTTATGTCTAAATGTACAAAATATAAACCTGCACATCATAAATCATTACATAGTATAAAACAAAGTTGCTTATCCCTATGTACGCTTAGCTCTTTATAAGTACGCAACGGATTTTGATGCGGTTTTTTTTAATAGATATAGTGATTCTAGAGGAAAGTTTATAGGTATAATATATCACCTTTGCACCCGCGCGAAGCTGGGGCGGGTTGCTAGTATAATATAAAACGAGATATTGACTGACTGACTGACCTCAAACGGTTAGACAATGCCCTGAATGAGGATATAGGATAGGTACTGTTTTATTCGCAAATATGTTCTCTTGAGATTTTTTTTTTAACTTTCATGCTGGCGAATCCGCGAGCAGGAGCAAGTGTTAGAGGCATTAGGCACACGTGTGCCACATTTGCTGATCAGGGCGCTCCTATCATCATACATTTTATATGGCAACTAGACTTGTAAAGCTACATCAGATCTAAGCCACACGCGACACGATTCTATGTACAAATTAGACGTTTCCCACGTGCATAATCCCTCGGTCTCATTTCAATACACTATGAGGTATTATTCCTGTCAACAAATGAGGGGTTCAATATCTTAAAGCAACCTTAATGAATAGAAAGGGAAAATTTTCCACTCGCTAAAGAAAATGTTCTATTTATAGAGGAAAAATTTCCACTCGTGGAATAACATGTTGTATCTCTAGAGTAAAATTTTCCATTCGTACAATTAAATTTTACACAAAACAATTTAGGTAGTAATTAATAATACTCTACGAATTTTACACAACACCGTCTAGTCCTAAAGTATAATATCCTAGCTGTTTAGATTTTAAACTTTCAAATACCGTAATTAGAGACATAATAGAAAGACATAATAATTATTGTCATATTTTAATTTCTGTTATTTATAATTATTTGATATTTATCATAGTATTTATTAGTTTATAATATCAGCATATATACGTATTTTATTATTATATAATATAAGTCATTTAATTTATATTACAATGTATTTAAAATATCTGTTATTTATTTTTCTGCACACCTACCACAGTGTTGTCTTTTTTAACCCAAAGGTTGACTGGTAGAGAATGCCTTGTAGCATTAAGTCTACCTATGTACCACTACTGTACATGAAGTTTAAATAAATAAATAAATAGGTGTGCGAATGCCGCCGTTCACTTAGGACTCAAAAGTTAAAGAGACGTTGACCCCTGAGTTTGTTTCAGTGTTTCTTCTCAGGGTAGTCAGGTAGGAAACACCGGACTCAACTAGTTTAAAACTGACGAAAAAAAATACGGGTAAAAGTGTTTTAAAAAACCTGTTTGCAAAAATAAATATAATCTTACTAATATTATAAATGCGAAAGTTACGATGTTTGGATGTTTGTTACTCAATCACGCCAAAACGGCTGGACGGATATGGATTAAATTTGGCACAGGCATAGGATACACTCCGGAAACGGAATAGGACATAGGCTACTTTTTATCCTGGAAACCCCAACCCCAACCCCAGTACCACGCGGGTGAAGCCGCGGGCAAAAGCTAGTTTATCTATAATATAGTAAAACATAGCTTATTAAATGCTATGAGCACTAGACTACTAAGAACTATAGTACATTAGATTTTTGTTAAAAAATTTTCGTCGACTAAAAATGTTATCGTCTCAACAACGTTATAAATAGCGTTGTGAAAATATAAGGAAAGAAAGTAAGAAAAAGGTACAGATAGGGTTGCAAGGGGTAGGGGGTGGACCCCTCCTCATTGTGATGCTGGAGACATGACAAGTGTCAAAAATTTACTACAAAAACTGCTGCGAACCTCATGCGCGTGATGTCGTGATGGTATTCTGGTAGCGTGTGCTAGTTATGTTTGTAGATGTGTGTGTGTTTAGCTCTAGAACTGATGTGTTGTTTTTTAATAGGTTTTCGAAAAAGGAGGTTGTGGAAGTGATTCTTTTTTTGTTTGTTTTTCAGTGATGTCTTGGTCAAATGTTAATTATGAAATGGGCATGTCTCACTCCACCTTGTAGTGGGAGAGGTTAATGAGTTTTTTTCAAAAAAAGTGCTTTACCAAAGAACTAGCTTAGGTACTTAGTAAGCAGGTTAAAATGTTGAAACAAAATAAAACCAGAAACCCTAAGTTATGAAATTAAAATTATTATAAGTAATGCATTTTTATTTTTTTTTTTGAAGTCGATAATGTATTTTATTGTAAAAAAAAAATTAGCAAAGACGACTTTTTTTAGAAAAAGCAAAGCTGTTTGCGTTTTTTACAGGAGTGGATTTTCTCTTTCAATATAAAAACTAAATAGTAATTTCGGTTTAATTACGGAAGTAACTTTTATATATTTTTTTAAATTAATAATCGCAAAAAAATCCAGAGCAAGTTGAACAGACTTTTACAATTTTTTTTAATGCAATTTTCAATATACCTATTTACGAATTATTTTTTTTTTCATTTTTTTACTTGATCTGATTATTTTCTATTGTTTTATCTATACTTTTAAACAAAACCATGCAATAGTTTTCCCAAAATTTTCCTCCAGTAAAAAGTATTTTTTATTTTTTTTTCAACTTCCAATTGCATATAACTAAATAACACCCAACTATAATCACACCATTATCTACTAATCACCACAACTCATTACCCATCAAATTGCATGAACAATAACGATTCGTTCAAACCGCTATTTTATTACCCAACAAACGTAACTAAACTAATCATAAAGCTATCAGAAACGATAAAATTAATCAAATACAAAACGTAAATTACATAATCACGGCATCGTTACTCCAAAATCACCCCTAAATGTACCAGTTAACCCACTAACCGACTTAGTAATAAAACACCAATTTAACCTTGACACAACCCTAGTTAGTATGCACAGTCTTTCTTTTAAAATCTTACGTATTAATTTGCAAACTTTTCCTACAAGTAAAAAACAACTTAATTTTCTCCCCCCTAAGAATGAAAATCCACTCTCCCACGAACAGAGATCGAGATTCGTTTCTCAAAAATGAAAAATTCAAACATAATATTTCTTAAATTGATATCAATTCTTAATTTCAACCTTGATGTCCCACACTAAAGTCCAATATCAATGACAAAAATATAAGCACTTAAGACATTCTGA
The DNA here is from genome assembly GCA_029852875.1 of Mythimna loreyi. Classification (NCBI taxonomy): domain Eukaryota; kingdom Metazoa; phylum Arthropoda; class Insecta; order Lepidoptera; family Noctuidae; genus Mythimna; species Mythimna loreyi. The sequence continues at coordinate 4,222,352 of CM056780.1, forward strand.
ATTTGAATAAGTTATTTAGCACGTGGTTCTTGTGACGACGTTCGCAATTTGAGTATAAATTAGAACACTTATCTCGTCGCGGTACTATCTTCTTTCTCTTTCTAACTACGCAGTTTGGATGACGCTGTCTCTTTTTCGCCCCATGTCAAGCAAGGGTAGGGGTGTCAGCCGCATCAAGTGAGCTTTATCGATATTTTCAAGATAATACTCAAACGGTGACGGGGTGGCTTATGAATAGTAAAATGATAAATGTAAGCAATTTCGAAGTATAGACTACTGTATTCAAAATAGAATAAGATACGAAAAATCGTTCGGAAGGGAGCTTTTTGCTAGTTGAAGAGTTCCAATGGAAGGAAAATGTAGCTGTGTTGTAAAAAAATGTATCGATAGTCGATGTTTTTATTAAGCAAGGGTCCGCTCTGATATTTAATTTAGCGGCGGAAGCAACAGGTTATTAGCACGGAGCTTTCCCGCCTAACTTTCCGGGCGTTCACTTTTTAAATTCCTCTCTTTCCCTTTCTAATTGGATTGCCTTCTCCTTTTCCCCTGAATGAATGAAACTTGTTGCTTGCCGAATCATTTCGCATTTATTTAAGACTTTTTAAATGTGTGTCATTGCATCGGGCCGGTCCCGCGAGCGTCAGACCTGAAAATCGATTGCTACTCGATTTGATAAACCGAAGGTGTCACTTTGAACCGAATTTTCGTATCCCCCATTATCGTTTAACCGTAAAACTTATTTTAGCGTATAATTTTATGCATGAGTGGTTACCCTTTGGGCGTAAAAATTAACACGTTCGATGGTTAATAATTTTCCGCTCATTAGTTCTATTGAACCTCTTCTGTGATGTTACCGTTATATTTTTATCATAACAAAAATAATAAAGGCGACCTCATTTATTTCTTCGTGAAATACCTATCAGACAAAAAAATGGATACACAAAAGGAAATCGTCTAAACGATATTGCTTACTCGATACGATGTCTCGTATTGTGACAAATTGCGAGACGTATCCACATATCAAAATTCACATTTTAAGCAAGCGTCTACGTACAAGTATAGATCCACAGTCATACGTGAAACGAAGCCCACACCATATCTTACTCTCGAACACACGAATCTACATACATAAATATATTTCTATTCACCACCCAATACATTTTATCTATGTTACCGTTTCCTTACTAGAAATTCCAACTATGATGTAAGGTTACATCACTATTTAAGGTACAATCTAATTAGAGTCTTATTGTAGTTGGAACACCTTTGAATTTACATTGACAGGGCTCGATCGGTTAGTGTGAAGGTGGAGTGAGTCCGCGATCGAGTCTCACGAGGTATTCTCAAGGGGTGAGCGTAGTTCTTGCGCTTAGATATAAAGAAAGGTAGATACTTATGAAATTCGAAGGAAAAACCACCCTTCCCTATACTTACACAGCGCAGTCGATTCGGTTTTCGCCGAGGAAATTGTAGCGTAGTTTGAACGGGACATTCGCTCACCGTACGCCGCATAGAGACGACGATTTTCTCGAATTTCCTTCGGGATGCGTTGCCTCCAAATTTGTCTTTGCTTATTTTTTTCTTTTACTGTGTTCGATATTTAAGTGACGCGGTATTTTTTTTTAATTTTGTTATTTCTTATTCATTCTTTTTTAAATTTCGAGTGTCATAATAATAATTATATTTTTTAAATTCGCGCCGCGGTAAAATTTCGCTTGAAAACTTTTCTTCGTGGCGTCGAGCAGGTAAGAATATTTCCAGCCAGTATGAAATATTTTTTTATGATCGAGTTATGATATTTTCGGTATATTTTTATGGCGTAACATATATTTAAGAAAATTGTTTAACATTATTTCAGGAACTAGAGTTGTAAATGTCGTTATAAAGTTTTCCCGGCAACTTTATAGCGCTGCCGCGTAATTAATGTAGATTTTTCAGAAGTTTAGAAATGTTAAAAAAATATTTTGGGAATATAATTTATAATGATTGTGATGGCTTTTAGTCATTGATCTAAATAAGTATGATTTTTTAATATGATAAAAGTACTTACACATGATTTTGAATACCCGAAAAGTTGTAACATGTAAAACAAATTTACATTATTTAACGAATATTTACTCTTAGAATTAAGTATGTCTATAATTTTAGACATTTTTACCCTAAGTATACTTAAAAAAATAGAATTACAGGTGGAGTTTATAAGAGAAAAGGTTACAGGTGTTTAGTCGAAAAAAAATTGCCTAAATATTCCATGAACAGTTTAAAACCATAAATTTTTATTCAAATCAAACTGCCTTCTTCATGAGACTGCTCATAGACTACCAGTATCTCTAATAGACCATAATTTCAACTAATTGAGTATTCAAAATGACAGAGAGGCGTGACTGCTGTCACAAATGACACCGAATGACGAAATGACGTCGATTGACGACCAGTAGGCGGGACTCGTACTGAATGTCATATAGAACAAGTGACATTTGACTAGAAGCTGTCAGGTAATGTATTCTTAAGATTGAGTTGTTGTAAGTCTGAATGACTTAATTATTTTTTGTTTTTTTTTTTTGTCATTCGGGTGTCTTTTTATTATTCGTTGTCAGAATGGCGGCGTGATTGAGATTTGTTTGTTTAATAATAAAGCACGCTTTGTAAAGGCGGTTTTAATGCCTTAGTCATTTCCTAAACAACAATATTTTTTTTTATTCTAGTTAGGTTCACGTTTAACTACAATCTCATCTGATAAACTTATGGGTGACGCAGAGAAAAATAGTAATAAGTACATCGTTTTCGTTAATAATCTGTACTAGTTTTTTTTTTTTTGAAGTCCTATTCGATATTTGAAAATTAATTCCAAAGAGGTCGTTGTCACTTTTTAACATTAGCAAGACTTGTAAAAAGTATCATTTTACTGTAGGTAATGGTAGTTAAAAGTCCAAATGATTTTGGACTTTTTGAAAATAGTTTAAAAAAATCACATTTTTATGAGCCTATTATTAAATAAAAATCACATCTGAAACTTTCTGTAATTGATGTGAAAATGTTGAGAAATTATTTTGAAAATGGACGATTTTCCCAATAATACTAACCTAATTACTATTCATGTAAAAAGTAAAACATTATCCCGAAACAGGCTGTCTAGACTCTAGATTGACAGGTTTAAAAAACCCAAAGTTAAAAAAAAGACAATCCAAAAGACCCACGCTGAGATAATCACGTATAAATATTAACTAGTGCGGCCCGGCTTTGCTTGGAAGTAATTTGCAACTGACAGATCCGATTTAGTAGGTTTTTTTTTAAGCTTTACTAAGGATTTTTAGAGAGATAATTTAATCAATAAAAAGTACTTGGGCGCGTTTTATTGGGAAGTCGGCCCTAAGTTTTTTTTTTACTTTTTTTTTAAAGAGATTCCACAAAGAACATTTTCTATTAGCCTACGTTAAATGTAAAACGTATTTCTTTGGAATTTAAACTACTTACATCAAATACATGTATTTTATTTAGAAAACATAAGACAAAATAAAGGTATTGCTTACAAAAAGATAATTGAATGTTTCGAAATTAGACTTTCTAGGTAGGCTGTATTTTTTATTTATTTATATAGGTATAGCAAAACCGCAAGGCGTTGCCTGAGTCCCAGCAGTAGGAACGTCAAAAAACTCACTTAAACTGCACTACTGTATGCTTTGGCTAACCGACATAAAATTGAATAAGTTTCAATAATATTTGATTCAATTTAAACCAGAAATGTAATGGTACCCGAAACTAAAAGATATCCGAAATATTTTGGACAAAGGAAAGGAAAGGAAATATTTTGGGAATATGATAGATTATAACAAGTTATTGTTGATTTTTCCCGGTTAAACAATTCAAATCTAGAAAAAAGAAGTATAATTGTGGTATTCCTGTGTAATTTTTTTTGTTCTCAATACTAACTGATAATCCGAAATAATTTCATATTCATTTAACCGTATTCGAAACCAGTATAATATTATTCCTATAACCGTATTCGAAATTGAATATCAATTACATCCCTACTTTAAGCAAACCGGTACTTCTGTAAAGATGAGAGAGAAGACCGTATATTTAAAACGTCAACTTTTAACGACATAATTTACTTAAATTGAGAGTTAAAAGCGCAACCTGAAGGCAATTAAGTTTGAAATATATCAATTTAATTACCTATCATAAAGTAAAATACGAGTAAAGTAACATAAGAAAAAAGTTAGGAGAAAAAATCAAGAAATGTCAAAACATAATTTCGTTTAGAATCGTACAAAAAAACTGTTCCAATTTCAAATTCAAATGACTCTATAAATCATAACCGTTACTTTGGCATAATAAATCATAATAAGTATACAGTGTTTACTCTATTCCTAAATAAAACTCTGCAACATTATTTCCATCTAAACCAGCTACTTACAAAGTAAAATCGAACGGAAAACCTATCACAAAATAATATCGAATCTCCATACATTATACTATTGATGGGGTGAACGACATATAATTTATATACCTACGTATAGTCGATAGTTGGTTCCACCCCCGTACCTTGCGACCCTCCAACGCATGTATATATACATAATATATACATGTGAGTAGGGTTGAGGACAAAATCGATAGGGCTAACTCCTTTGTAAACCAACGGCTTTGCACGATTTTTGAACTGTCAATTTTTTTTTTCGAATTCCGAATTCGATGTTTGAAATTGTTTTTCGAACTGTGTTCTAGTTTTAAATAGTGTTAGTGGGTGAATGAAATTATACAAATACAGGTAAAAAATATTTGCATATCATTTATTACTGATATATTTTTGACTCCGTTAATTTAATTGCCATTTTAAAAACCTAATTATAGAAAACGGCTAATTAAAAATAACAGAAAAAAGTTTTAAATTTCCGATTACAGCGGCAGAAAATTGTAGATGCTTAGTGATCTGTATAGAAAAATAAAGTTACATAATTGTAACTTGTACTCTCATATTGTTCCATTCAATAATATAGCTTTCACGACAAAGGAATAGGTTCAGTAAATACATAATTATATTTCACTTTGAACTTTTAGTTTTTCTTAAAAGTTTACACAACGAGAGAGGAAACTACACTGCTGACTATTGCGTTATTTATACTTTATTACACCATCCTTTACTTAAACTGAAAAAAAAAGAAAAGACCATATTTTAAGAATATATAAATAATATTTATAAAACTGTGTAATAAATATAAATATGAGTCAACGAGCAAGATGAAGAAGTAATCAACAATACCTATCATTATATTTTTCATCACCATTTATTAATCATGTGAAAATGAAACATTGTAGTTATTTTCGATATTAAAATTATCTTAACAGTCATCGTCAAATTAACCCTTCAAATGACAACGCGAAGTTCAAAACGGTTTTCTGTGGCAGTAAAATGCGATAAAATCGAAAATAATGTTCAACTTCCATTTACTTTCAACTATTTCATTTTAAAATGTGTAGACAAACAAGGCTGTTTATAAAAAAAAAAATTGAATTGAATTTTTAAATTGTGCAATAATTTTTTAAGAACGGTATTTCTTTTAGGAGACCTTTTTCAAAACATTAAACTCGACTCAGTCAATTACTTTAAAATATATAAATAAAATAGCAAGCCTGCAGTGTGAGAACATAGTAAAGGTATTTAATTATTTTAAAACCACTCAACGTCAATATTTTTTACACGTCTCAGTTAATTTATAGCATGACCAAACGGGGAATCGAACGCGTAGCTATTTATTTAACGGTATAGTGGTAGGATCATAAAATTTTATTTTGTTGTTTGTATTTAAAATATGCCTAATAAAGAACTTGTTTAATCGACTATGATCGCTACCGTCGATTATAGGACTTTTTCGAAAGTCCATTTTTAAATTTGGAATTTATTGTTCATCATACAGGTGTTTATGGCTGTCAAAATAAAATTGTCTATGACGCGCTATCGTTGCGTGGTCATTTGATTTTATTGGATACTTTTTTAAAATATGTTTTGTAGCTTTTAATTATCTTTATTGTTATTTATGATTTAATTTAATCGTTAATTTATGGGGCAGTTAGTATTTTATTATGGTTTTTGTATTTCATATCGGAACGTTCTCATATCTTAATTGCTGAGGCTTGTTCTTTTAATGACATTTATGTCAATTTAATTAGATGCTCATGCAGCGTCGACTAAAATGTAAAGTTTTTATCGACTTTAATGAAAAAGAGTTTAAAGAGACAACATTTTATTAAAGAGGATTCATAAAATGGGGAAAATGAGTTAGTTTTTCAAATGGCCGATCAAAGCGAACTAAAATACGGTAGTACCTATAGGATTCGGGGGTAATATTATTATGCCGACCCCACCCCCGTGTTGTCAATCGATCAAACATGTGCAAACAGTATAGACTTACAATTTCGTAAAACAACCTAACTCCCCAACATCCATCAAAGAAAAACACACCCAAAAACAAAAGAGAGATGGTTCATTTTGAAATGTTGAGTTTTTCGTGCCCAATGTCTCGGGTTTACAATTTGGACATATTTCTCTTGTACATAGGAGTCATAGGAGCTATGGTAAATGTATTGACAAATATATCGAGTTACAGTTTCCATTAGGATATTGTTTATATCAATTTATGAAAGTACTCAAGTTGTCTCCATTTTTGGAATGGTCTAAATTATGTTCTTTGTAGGGTTAGGTAGACTTAACCCTCTATTTCCTACAACTATTTATTAGCAATAGTTTAAATGGTTATTTTGAAAATTGTGAGGAAAAAAATGTTTTGCTTGTTTTTTGTTTTAGTTATTGTTTGATTGGTTTGGTCCGTATGACTACTCACTAAGTAAGCGATGATGTGGTCATGAGAGAGCGAGCTTGCCTAGAAATAACCTAAACTTAACTTACTTTTTTTCTAAGCAGTACTCTTGTTTTTTTTCAGTACTTTATATTTACTACTTATAGGTATTATGATGCTTACTTCTTTTGCTGTAATTCTTTTGAAGTTTTAATTTGTCTAATACAAGTTTTTGAAGAGTCACTTTCTAATTGGAATTACTTTACGTGGACTTGCTTGAGAGGAAATGCTAGTAAAGGTTTAAAAACACTGCTTTGATGAATTTGATAAAGCTTTTTATTTTTGTTTTGTCTCAGTTCGCAACATTAAAGGCAAATAAAAAAAAAATGAAAAAAATCTGAATAACTAAACATAGACCTAATTAATATAATTAAAGTTAGAACTACTACCCAAAACTGAAATAAAGACATCACATTTGAACCTAAAATAAAAACTAAAAAGCCATAATCCTTAACACTAAGCTGTAATAATAAAATCAACACTTTCCACTCAATAAATATTTTCGCGTCCACAACTAAGTTAGTGTCACATTATTTACGCTAAACTAAAAGGTAAAACCCTTTAATACACACTATCGATGAAAAGATACACAATTTCACGATAACCATCAAGTATCTAGTAATAAATTTCACTTTCCTTTATTAATTAAACCATCGTCTTATTTTAACGCTCTTAGGCAGCTCACTTTACATTTTAACCGACTTCCGAAGCCCATAAAACAATCAGACGAAGTTTTAAAAACGACTTTAGATAGATAGATAAGACGATAGACCTTTAAAATAGAATACATTAATGGAATCATAAATAATGGACTTTGTAAGAAGGAAGCTTTGTAAACAATAATGGTTAGTGGCAATTAGTTAAATGTAATTAATTACATCAATGAACAGTGGTAGCCCTGCGGTAATTGTCCCGACTTCCAAGTAGATAGACTTTAGTAATGGTGGACATAACACCTATACGCACAAAACGTTTTGGGAACACATTCATTATGCGTACAGCTAAGGAGTGGGATTCCCTGCTAGAGTCTATGTTTCATTATAGCTACAACAGCTTAGGATTTTTAAATTAAGAGTGAATAGGTTACTTCTAGGTAAGCATGCTCCATTGTCTATTACTTTGCCGCTTTCCGTCAAGTGGGATAGCGATCAAGCACGAGCTTATCAACATTAAAAAAAATAGGTTGCGGGCTTAAACTCAGCTATTACTTTGCGTAATTTATTTTTTATCATCATTGCTTTCAAAACGGTGAAGGAAAATATCGTGAGGAAACGGCATGTAATAGAACCAAACATTTTAAGACTTGTCACATTCACCAACCGGTACTGAGCCAGTGAGGTTCTTATCTTTTCTATAGAATTATCTAAATGTAAGTGTATCTAAAACTAGAAGAATATTTGTCGATTTAATGGTAGCACTAAATATGTGAAAATTTGATGAAAAACATGACTGAAAGCTAACGCAGTTTTTTCCAGCAAATATTAAATATTTACTGGAAAAAACTGATTTTGTAAGTTTTTCATACAAAATAACACAGCCAGTGTGGTGATAGAATATTCTATATGAGTTAAAATAAATGCATTAAAGTTTATAACTCCTACATGTTACCAGGTGCCTAAGTTTAATCTTTAATTTTAAAATCAAAATTTTTACAAAAACAAAAAATAAACAAAACATGTTACCTGCAGAAAAAGTTAAAACAAAACAACCAAAATACCTTTGATAACATCAAAACCACATCACAATCTCATCAAATCTGAACGCAAAAAAATCTGATTCACTTTCTTGATCCGCCATCTTAACCGCGCATGCGCACAACTGCACAACACATTACCTAACTGTCAGTTTGACATTTAATTACTAAAAAAAAAACCTTAAATCAGGAAACTTAGAGACACGTCTGTACACAGTTGTAGCACAATTTTGAATGCGACCTCATTCCTGACCTTTTTATCTCATGTGAATAAATTATAACCCATTTCTGTCCCCTCTGCAGCGAAAGGGTTAAGTTCTATAGAAACTTATGGCTCGTGAATTTGCATATAATTTTTAGTTTATTATTTATGTTTAAAAGGATGTTAAGGGGTATTGTGTTAGTAACGATTTTCAGGGGTTGATGAATTGGTAGTATTAATATGGATTACGTAGGTTTGTTCTGTTATGGGATGCGCAAGAGTGTCGGTTGGATGTCATTTTTGTCATCAATGTTTACCGGTACAAGTTTGTTACCGGTATTTTTTTACTTGTAAGTACGCAAGTTTTCAAGTATCCGCACACGTTCTGTTCCCTAATTAGGTTTAATAGGAAACTCATCATTTGTAGCTAAATTTGTTGTAAAAATCTTTAAAATGCCTTTAAGATTGCAGATAACAATATCATTTAAAATATTTTTACTACTCCATTGTAAGGTCGTTATATATATCGTTGTGTTGTTTCTGTCTGTAAATCGTCATCACTCTTCCCGGTTTTCAGAGGCCGAGAAGGAGTGTCAGATTTTTACTGACTCTAATCGCGCCAATCGATTTCTATAAGTTACCTTCTGTCTTCTGAGGCAGGGTAACTTTTCTGGAAAATGCTATAGCTATGGTTTAACATTGAAAATTTAAGTAAGTTGAGCGTATCTGTTATTTTTTTTTTCATTAATTAACAGTCCGAATTTACGAGTTGTTCGTCAAACCCAGACAAGCGCATTACTTTGTACAATTTATTTATTACAACTGCTCTCAAAACGGCGAAAAAAAATATCGTGAGGAAACCGACATGACCTTGGACGAAAAAAATCAAAGCCATGTGACATTCACCAATCCACAAAAATAATTAAAAAAATATTATTGTTCGGATTATTATGCTTATCAAAAGTCATTTTAAAAAAAATCGTCATCAGCCACTGCCATAGAGTATAAAATTAAAAAAAAAGAACAATGAACCATTTCCTTCTCTAACATTATGCATAAAACATCAAACTTACTATTATTATCTAATATTAATAATAAAACTGATACGATCACATTTCTTATTATTATCTGTTATATTAATATTAACCACAATGCAAGCGATCAGCCGGAAGTAGAATCTTTTGTAACGGAAGCTCAAACCCTTCCGTTGGGACGATATCTTGGACCCCGGTATTAAGGGGACGTATTGTCTATTCATTTTGACCCCTGACGTCTGGTATTTGGTGTCTATGGAAGTATCTGTGAGAAATAATAGGATCTTGAGACTTGCTGTCGCTTTGCGCATTTGAGGGTTGAAGTTATAAAATCGGTGGAGCAAAAATGTTATTGCGATTTTTAGGGTTTTGTACCTCTAAAGGAACCCTTATAGAATCCGTTTGTTGTCGGTTTGCGTGTCTGTCTGTCAAGATTATTTATCTCGGGAACGCGTCCAGGTATCGAGTTGAAATTTAAATTATATACTAGAATCTGCGGATCCTTGAAGCTGTAAAAAAAATTAAAAAAAATAAGTTAACGGAAAAGAAAATGTCGTAAAACATATCTTTTGACACTTTCAAAGGAATTCAAATTCACGGGTAGTTAAGTGCCATAAAACAAGGACTCAAAGTAAAATAGTATAGGAATTAATCTGAATATTTGTGCTTGCATTGCAAATATATACTTCTTTCGATTCGAATTTTTTTTTTCACTATTCTGGAATTTAATTATTTACATATGGTTTGATTGGTACGGAATTCTTAGTGTGCCTGTTCGACTCGCTCTTGTCCATTTTTATTATAAATGGGCTAAACTTTGATTACTATCATATTTGATGAAAAGCGATTATGTGGTTGACGATGAAGCAAAACTATTTACTGTTGACTAAAAATCCTCATAAAATCTCGAACTAAAAAAAAAAACTATAGATTCAACCATTGAGAACCACTTAATTAAAAACAGAATCATACATAACATCTCCACTTACACGCATTTCAAAAACCCACAGATATACAACAAGTTCTGCTCAAATATTTACCGAATTAAAAAACACACAATACACTCTATTATAGGCAATCATCAAAGTATCGATTATTAAAAAAAAACACTGTGCAAAAAGCCACTACACACGGTACCAACAAAACAAACATTTCACGGGTTTGTGGCAACAAAAAAAAACTCGTGTCTATGCACAAGGGGTCTATTGTACGAAATTTGACTAGCCTTTGTTTAAAATACTGATTTATAGGCTATTAAACCCTTTCTATTAATGTATGTATAGATAAATTTATGCGTATTATTCCTTGTAAAAAATGGTAGTTATATTTTATCTGTGGCATAACAAAGGTGTTTTTTTTTTACGAAGGGGTGCAACGCATGTGTTAAGATCTATGACAACGACAGTCTTAAAATGTTGTTATTATAATTTAACGGGTTTTTAAGTCTTAAAACAATAACGGTAGAATATCTGGAATAGAAAAAAAAGCGATGCTATATTTTTTTTATACTTTATAACTCTAGATCTTTTTTAGATAAAGTCTTAAATTACTAATTTTATGAGTAAACTTGGTCACAAAACTTATTATAGTAAAATATTTTGTTAAGTAGCTATTAAAAACTACTACTACTACAACAAAAAAAAACTTAACTCTTCAAAAGGAAAAAAAAAAAGAGACAAAAAAGGGTCGACATTTTTGTTGACAAAAGTTTGAAATGTGAGTGCCATTAAAATGTTTTTTTTTCTATCCATCATGGGATGGATAGAAAAAAAATCGACGACGTCTCGAAAACATTTTAACCCCATGATGTGCTTAAAAGTAAGTCTTCTGAGCACGCAGTGTACTGTATGTTGCACTAGTACGAAAAAGTTACCTACTTCTACTGCTCACCATATCGTACGCCAATTTTTTTTTCTCATCAGTATTTAGATTGCAATAACATATTAATAATTATTGTTGCGGTCACTATGTTCCAAAACATCCTCGCTTTTGACTCGGCCTTTTATTCCGCCTCGACTGCAATGACGATCTTTGCACACTTGCATCAAAATTAGTCGTAATTATAATAGAGTGTATAAATATTTTAATAATTTCTATTGTAAATATTTTAATAATTTTGAAATGTTACGATACATAATCTTGAAAGTAATTACTTCACGATTTTTTTCTATGATTTACTAAGTACTATAACAAATTAATTAACACTTTTCCTAAATTATTTAAAAAAAGTGCTCACAAAATATTCAGTAAAAAAAATATACGTAACAAAACACTGAAGAAACCGAGGGTGATCTTGCAAAAAAAGTGGTACGTTTAAAAAGGCAATGCCCTACTTTCGAAGGCAATCCCGGACAACTTTCACCTATTCCCGTGTAGGAAAACGAGCTACAAAACTAACGTCCCTGAACTGAGTAAATGGCGTGAGAAAAAAGTAATTTTCATTCATAAAACCATTTTCTTAGAAGCGTGCGATAAGGACAGATAGATGGTGTCGATAGAGCGCCGTCCCTTTCTAGCGCACTCATTTTTAATGCACTTTCCCTGAAGAGGTTATTTTATGCTTCTTTTAAGAGTTGCAAGCAAGTACGTGTTTTTTTTAAGTTTTCCTTTTGAGACGTTCGTGAATTTTCGCCTTTGCTTCGTAGAGTGATGTCAATAAGTTTTTAGCGTTTAACGTTTTACTTTTTTTAAGACGGTGTGTGTTTTACGTCTTTGAAAGAAGTTTGTATTTTTCATGGTACGAATTTGTGGGAAATTGACCGTATCACGAATGTTAGCATAGAAAACTAGAAAAATCCGCTAAAGCACTTTGTGTAATCTATGAACAGTCACTGAACATATTTTATTCGACTTTTATGACATACTACCTGTCCCGGTAAACTTCGTAACGTCTAATGTCTCACCGTTTAAACCTTCCCTCAAGACCAAAAGTCGCCACAAATAGGTCCAGCCGTTGTTGAGTTTCAGCGAGACTAACAAACAGCTAATCATTTTTAGGTATACATAAGATTTAGCCAGTTCAAAGTAAACCAACCATTTTGTCCACCATTTTATGACTATTCTTATTATTTCTAACTGTATAAAGGTCGCACCAGAGCGAGTGACTATTAATCTGACATCCACAACTCAGTAATTCGTTATGCCCTTGGAAAGTCTGATGTCAGGTTTTCTGTCAAACAACTGTCAAAGATTGACAGATGACTTAACGTGTTGCTTAAACTCAAAGTTTGACCTGTTAGGCTATTATTATTATTTAATCACGTGCTCATCCAAAATAAATCGAATGAATAGGCTCTTAATAAACTAGTGCGCCTTACCATCAACGATAGCATCACTGCTTACCATCAGGTGGGATCGCAGTCAAGCACTAGTTTATTGCAATAAAAAAAAAATTTTTTTTTTAAATTTGGTACGTACTTAATAACAGTAACTAAGAGGTACAGTGACAATAAAATACCAAACTAGTAGGACATTAGCCGCATCATGCACACTCAATAAAGTCCTATTTAAATAAACCAATCAATTGTAACGATTTTTGAATATCGAACGTAATCCTTTGAGTGGCACTCGATTCAAAGGGATGCTACTTTTGTCCGCATTGTGTCCTTATAATTTATTGTCACCCTACAAAGGTAAGGGATGTTCTACATTTTTTAAGTTCAATGGGTCATATTTTAAGTTTTTGACTTTTCGATGGTTGTAAGTTTGTAAAGTATTTTTGAGTTTAGATTCGTAATGTTAACGTTTAAGTATTTTCAAGTAATTCTCAAGTTTATTTAATTTATTTGCAAATTTAATTATAGTACATGATATGTTGTGAAATTGCTGTAGCTATAATATCTCAAGTGTTTACATAACTGGACAATATTTGGAACAATTGGAAATGCGGTCTCGGGTGCTGAGAATTTCACTAGGCATTTTATTTCCTCAGCGATTTTTTTCCTACAAGTTGAACATTAGAATATACTAGCTTTTGTCAGCGGCTTCGCCCGCGTACATAAAATATAGCCTATGTCACTCAGGAGTAAAGCAGTTTTCTATTGTTGCTAAAAATTTTCCAATCGGACCAGTAGTTCCAGAGATTACCTCCTACAAACAAAAAAACAAAGTCACAAAATAAAAACAAACTAGGTATACCTCTTTATTATATTAGTGTAGATGACATAGATACTGTAATAGAAATCAAAACTACGATATTCTATATAAAAACTCTATATTGTCTAAACCTGACAGGCTAAATGCAAGAACTTAATAAAGCCAAAAGAAAAAAAGAAAATCTTAAGACTATAATTTGATAGAATTTGACATTACATTGAGCTATATTTGTCTTAACTCAAAGAAACCATTAATTTATTACTTATAACTTTTGAATGCAACTGTAGTATTACATGTCTACTACATAGGTTACTTGTATAATATATACATACAGGTAGATAAATCTTAACCTCTGGTTGATGGTATTTGGCATAAAGCTCATAAGAATCAGGTTATTATTCGATTGTGGTTAGACCAAGTTATGATTAATTAGTGCCTTACCTAAAATTACTCAACATTTAATTATGTTGTACCACGACTAATGTAGACCCCGTAAAAATACAAAAGTAGTATCCTGAAATCGTGAGGAAGGGTCGCGGCAGACCATGAAGATGATGCCGACTTAGATGTCTTCCGAATTGGAAAGAAGTAATTTTGGTCTTGGAACAATGGAAGGAATGACAAAAATCTTTCGTAGAGCTATTGGTCAATACAGGCTGGATACAAAATAATATAGGTATCTGCCTTTTAAAAAGCAATGAGAAAGATATCGAAGTTGCTTTTCAGACTAAATCCCCATACGGCCAAAAAGCCAACAAAATCCAACTTTTCTTAACAAAAAATCATAAAAAATACCAACACACGACTCGTAAAATAGCTGATAACCAAGAAACCGAACTGAAAACTTTGAGAAGTATGTTATAAATAAAATAACGTATTCACGAGCCTTGGATGCGCAACTTATGGCTTCAAAAGTTGGGAAACCACTCCTGGAGTCGGCATGAAGTTTTACCAACAATATATTTGTCTGCCCGCCAACCGTATGTCGGTTGGGGAGAGGTTATGTTAACGAGTGGAGCGGGTAGAGGGCTTAGCGATGTTAACTACTAAGTAAGACTAAGTATATAACTCTGAACTAAGTTTAAAAGGGAAGAGTGTTTAATCACCTAATTTATCTGAGTTTTTTTTAAATACATTTGTAATGTTTAAAAAAATTCAGTTTAATACAGAAAGAAACATACTTGTATGTTATTTATGGGATTTGGTTCAATAATAGAACTGCTCAGATAAATTCAAGCAGAAGTAGTATTAATTGTAATTGTTAACAGTTAGTAAAAAATGGTCCAATTTCATGATCCTTAATTTCTTTATTGTCCATCTTTTTATTGCAAACGCAAAAAGGACAAGGTTGTTTGAACATAGTCGTAGTATACAGGAATCTAGTGCAATATCAGCTAAACATCTGCCAAGCAGCAGTCAACAGCGAAGTGTGGCATTTTCAGTCTTGGGAGTTACAAGAATGATGACAATCGTCAGTAAAGGTAGTCTCTATGAAAAGAGCTTGTTATAACCCGCTTCCGCTACCTCTCCGCTCGTCTCAGCTCACAAAAGCCTCAATAAAGGCAAACAGACACCGGACCTACCTCCTCCACCACTTCACGCAAACATTCCTGGAGTAAACTTTAAATATAATAATATTTCACGACTTCTGCAGAACTTGGCCCGTTTTAGAAGTTTCGAGATTTTCTCTGAAAGTAAAATCATTTTCGTATATGTAACGGCAAGGGTATTTTTATTTTTTTGGCTTCAAATGTATCGACGTATTAAGCTGTGCCTACTTTTTTATTATTACTTATCTTTTTATTCATTTAATTATACATTTGTTTGATTCTTATTCATTTAATTATACACGGTTGAATTATATTTCTAAATGTTTCATTTAAAAAAGACATTAAAAAATAGTAATGAAAAATGGACTGTGGTATTTCCGCCAAGAGTCTATATTTTCTGATACAACCTTGAAGTCTGTAAATCAAGACTGTTTTTTTCTTTCTTTACTTCTACGACAGTCTGGAACTTACCCTTGAAAACTCTAAAGTCGTCTTAATCTTATTTGTCTTAGTTGGGAAATCATTATGAGCAGTGGTGGCCGAGTGGTAACGGCTCCGACTTACGAGTTATACGTCGCGAGTCCAAACCCAACCAGGGACATTACTTTGTATAATTTATTTCATCCGCCGCTAAAACATCGTGACGAAATCGGCATGTCTTAGAAAAAAAATTCGAAGACATGTGACATCCCCAGCCCGTATTGGGCACGCAGTGGAAACATTATAAAGCTGATGCTAGCTATGCTAAATCATGAAATAAATTCTTTTGCTCTAGTCCGAACGAGATACTCCCTGTATTTACTGACTAAAACCACACCTGGCTTCTTCAAAAGCCCTTTTATTATCTAAGAAGACGGGCTTTTCAAACTTTAATGGCATTGGCTCTACTCTAGGGTTTGCTCTCTTTGACTAGTACTCGGAACACTAGGCGCTGTTGAGTACTTGGGCATGGACCGGACGATTATCGAACGGCCAAAGAGCGAGCTCAGTCATGGTCAGGGTCGCGGCTATCTATGTCCCTTCGGCTACACTTTGTGAAATAGGACTAAAGGTTTTCTGTTAAGAAATTTCCCATTGAAGTAGTTAATATCGAAGATACTTGTGAGCAGTCTGGTAATCATCCGGACCAAGCCTGTTCGTCGATGGCACGCACTGTTTCTGCGCGCCTCAAGGAGTTATCATCATAATGTAGAGGCCAAACTGCGGGTCCGAAGCCTACTGCGGCTACGGTCCGGTTTCTGAAAGGAAGGTCCGACTCCGGTATGAGGGCTAAGAAGGAATGGGGTGAGTCGTTAAGTCAGTAAGAGTCTGACACTGTTTCCCACTCCGCCCAAACGCGGGATTCGATATTAGATAATTTTTCCCACCATAAAAAATATATACCTGTGAGCAGTATTCTAATAATCCGTAACTACAAAGAACTACTTCTCAGAAGTAAGATATCACCTTCAAAACCAGACCTAACAAACGTCTCACCAACTTAATACAAATAGAACGAAAAAAAAAAACAAATTCACTTTAAACAATTTCGTACATCACAAAAGTACTTTGCGTACCGTCATCCAATATTACACAACAAAATAATATTCTGGAGAGAGGAGGATAGGAAAAAATTGAAACCTTCATATGTAGGGAAAATAGTCTTGGAAATAAAAGCGTGTGAGGCATCGACTGTTTCCCTACGTTTCTTTGGGTGGCGTTTGACAAAACATCCCCCCTGCCTCCCCTGGCCTGGCATATGCGAGTAACACATTATCTATCACGGAATAAGCCTGTGTGCCGTGGAGTGGCTGTTGAAACTACATTTATTTCTGTGTTTTTTGAAAGTTCGTGAGGTAAAAATTTTTGGTGGCATTGTCACATCAAAAAATACCATGAAAAGTCAGTTTCGTGATTGTTTTTCAAACAATCTTTTTGTCAAAAATATTTACCGCAGTAGTTTAGTTTTTATTATTAGACTGAAGCTGACTAATAATGAATCGTGTCAGTTTTAAAATTATAATGGTATTTTTAAAGTAATACCAGTAACAAACAGAACTATAAAAAGTAAAGACATCTAGAATTAAAAACTAAGCCACTTTCAAAATATCGATCCTTAACAGATCTGTAACAGGCTGAATAACCAACCGCATGATTGAATCGTCATAATCGTATTCATAGTAATTTATTAGTAAAGGATTATTACAATTCATATACCGTATAGAAAGTTACAATAATGTCATTGAATGGTTACAAATAAATTACATTACAAAGTTAAAAAAATAATAATAACACAGTCAATCAGGATCAGGGTAAACTTTTGGTATATCACTTCCGAGACACAAATCTTTTTTTTTTTTTTTTTTTTTAACTTGCAATAAACTAGTGCTTGACTGCGATCCCACCTGATGGTAAGCAGTGATGCAATCGTTGATGGTAAGGCGCACTAGTTTTATCTTCTTTCCACCCTAAAAAAAAGGTATAACAAAAAAAATCTAATCCAAAAAACAAATGACTCCTGTCATCTCCACAGTTTTCCCTGTCCTCTCACAGCGCCATATGACACATGTGCGGCATAAAGCGAAGTATTGATCTAGTGCCATCTTTCTGTAAGATAGTGTACGAGACACAACATTGTATTCCTTTAACAGCCAATGAAGAGCTTCTTCGACAGGTGTGTAATGTCTCAGGTTCATTTAAGGTAAGGTCTGGATACAATAGCAATATCAAAGTTTAAAGATAATGTAAGTACGGGTGAACTTTGCAGTAATTAAATATAACTAACGTACCTAAATATTTTTATTTTAAGCTAAGTATTTTTTTGTATTAAAGTTCGACTGATCTATCAATACATAGCCCCAACTATTCAACAGTTTGCGCTATTTGGCAGATAGTTATTAAAAGCCAGGCTTATTGTGAGTAAGGATTTTCCAAAATGTATTCCCTAATGAAACGGCGGTCAAAAGTCTGTGCAGAGGAAAATGATTTTTCACAGACGAAGCCACCGGCAGAAGCTAGTCAAAATATAAAATTTCGAATGCATCGAGACAACTTTTATGAATATTTTCATAATGAAAGTCACACGTCAAAATTTACGACGAGACTGTATCATAAATTTTCCTAAACAAAAAAAAAAAATGTCCGAAAAAAGAACAAAAAATAAGATACGCTACACTATGCACCTACGATCATCACACATAAGTTACACAAACCAGCGTAAAATAATTCTTTAAAAATTTACACATCGTGCCAAGAAAATAACATCGAAGTTGGCCGCGCGCGATAGCCACAAACTACTCGGTGGAACCAATAAACGGCTTGTCATCCCGCTCTGATTGATCATTATTTTATGCGCCAAACTATCGCCCTATCTCTGTCTCACTGGAGGACTGCCAGCGAACCCCGCCGTGCGGTGTAGAAAATGTGGCGTTTCCGTTTTTATTTGAATACAGAAGCGCGCGATAATGATGGTGTGAATTTTTATGTGCCGTCATAGTTCAAGATGAAGCAGAATGTGTGTTCGGAATTCAAAAGTGGTTTATGGACGACCAATTCTAGAAGTGGGATGCGAGTACCTATGATTGTTATGCTGAGGTAGATACCTACTTTGATTAGTTTTTTTTTTGGCTTCACATGCTTTGTGCATTTAACCTGCGTAGCGTCACTTTTATCATTAAAAAATATAAAGATTTCAGTCACTTTAAGTTCCTTTGGATTCCGTTACAACGTGAATTTAAATGTAAAGCATTATAATGTTTTTACAGTATTTGTATAGATCCTGCCTTCTCGGTAAGATCCATTGTGATAGTCAATACTACATTAATTCTTGGTACCATTTTACCGAAATCTCACCGATTTTTAAATTTCATATACTGTTAAACTGCGAAAACACGACTTTAGATACAAAACTACATCAATTATACATCAGGGTATCCACTAGAAATCAATATGCAAATAATTAGAATAGAAAACCTGAACTTAAAGAAATGCCGCCAAAAACTCTTTGGTTAATTAGTCTTTCCGATATGCTTTTTTTTAGATTCTTAATTTAAATGTTTGAATCTATTGTTTATTTTCTTAACTTGTATGAATTTGAAAGTTTACAATATTTAAACTATCGATTCAAACAAATAAAAATAAGGCAATGAAGAGCCAGTATGTTCTATCTGAAACTTTAGTAGGTATTTATCCTTGGCTCATAAAAACATGTTGTTTGTTACATAAGCTTTCGAACTATAATTTTATTACTGCTTTATATTTGGCTGTTTGTGCCCAAAATTATTTCATTCAGCAATTTCTCTCAATTGTAATGGATAATTATGTTTGAATGTATTATGTTTCATCATCGTCAGCCTCTTAATGTTCCCACTGCAGGGACACAGGCCTCCTCCCTCTAGGAGAGGAGGCCTGTATCCCTGCAGGGTATTATGTTTACTGCTTACTTAATAAGTAGTTAGATTACCATTTTGTTAGATTAAACAAAATACCTAAAATGTACTTCCAAAACTCTCATACGTCTTTGGTAAAAAATCTCAACATAACCTCAAAAAATAGTAATTTTTCCGAGCGAAAAAAAATCCGTTACTTTCCGTAATATACGACTACCCACTAGGCATGCGGTTGACAGGCGGGCTAAAGGATTTATGAACGTTCCCCTGTACCGTTTGAAGAAAAAAACGCCAAGTAAAGCATGGCCTGCTTGGTTGCGGAAGGATATTATATTAAAAAATAGTGTTGTTTCTTAATAGAAATCTAGGGAAAAGGTTCGATTTATTTTTTATACGGCTGTTTTTTCAATCTTTGATTTTTGCAAAAACGAGTTAAACTATTGAGAAGAATCAAGGAAAAATGTGATTAAGTATTATCCAGCTCTTACTTATTCTGAATGTTTTTGGGAGTCTAATATATATAAAGTCTAAATTATTACTGTCCTGAATACTCGTTGCTATAACAATATTTTAAATAAACAAAAAACAAATTGACACAGAGCAGACTTGTGCTTATACATATTTAACTTTTTGAATACCGTAATTGGAGGTATAATAGAAGGTCAACGGGTGAGCGAACGCCAGCGTTCGCTCGGGGCTCAAGATTTTAAACAGGAAACCTTTTCCCAAGGTTGACTGGTTGAAAATGCCTATGGCATTAAATCCGCCTTTGTACTTATTATGTGCATAATTTTTTTATAAATCAATAATAATAAATAAATAATAATAAATAAGGTAAAAACTGACTTTACCCTTTAAAACAACTACACAACGACACGATCACGACACAGCACCGCACAAACTCTAACAACTCTCCAACCGTTCAACGATCAACCCTTATTTATTTTTCCGAACACAGAATACCGAGCTCAAACTTTCAAACTAAGAGCTGGTACTATTACTAGTTCTCTATTATGATGCAAATCTGTCCCAATTAGCCGTGCTCCAAGCCTCAGTCCCCGGATATACACACATCTGCTGGTAAATTTGCCTAACAATACACTTTTTTAATATTCAAATACATCACCTTTCCATACACTGTGTGATTTCTAAACACTTATCCTGTTTGGTACTGGTTTAGATTTATTTTGTTGGTGTAAGTACTTACTTGTTTTGGAAACGTGCTGGGTTGTTTTTTGTGGCTTCATGTGTACATTTCGAAAACTTAAAGACTGAAACTATTTGTCTGTAGCGGTCTTCTCGTCCGTCGATTATATTTATTTATTTTCTAACTCAACAGCTTATTGTTTCTCTTATACATATAAGTTAAAAATGCTCTATCTCTCTAGTATGGTACTATCAGTGTACAGCCTATTTGGTACTGCAGTTGGGTGTCTTAAAGGTGGTGTGAATATGGTCTTAATAAATAAACTAGTGCGTTTTATCATCAAAGTTTTTTTTTTTTAGTTTTGGTCATTCTTATTTGGGATAGCTAAAGTACAAGTCGATTCCTTTGTGTTGAGGAATATTTTTATTTGGATAGCAAAAGTACATATCGATTCCTTTGTGTTGAGTTAAAATATAGCTCTTTGGTATTTTGTTCGTTACTTCTGCCTTATAATGAGTTACCAACCTATTAGTTCATTGTGAGATTCCTAATCGCCTTATAGATGAACAATGAAAATAATTTACCTTTTATAATAAATCGTGAATTCTTTGAGTTTGCTAAATTTTCTGCTGAATGTTAACATTCCCCCTTTTTCTTCTTATATTAAATATAGATACTTTTGCATAAAATGGAATTAGAAAAAATAATTTGTATATTATTTGTATAAGTAAAATATCGCACACAATTGTACAATATTTTCGATTTGGTTTTCACTACTGTAGGAACCATTTTTTGTATATTTCACAAACCATTGTGTGTGAAATATACAAAAAATAAAAAAAATATAATATACCGACCATAAATCAATTTATTATTTACACTAATATTATATAGGTGGAAGTTTGTGAATGTATATATTTATTTCTCCATCACACTCAAAAAGCTAAATGAATTTTCATAAAATTTGGTATACGCCTATACCACGTCGTCCAGGAATTTCACATATCTTGGAATAATCTACTGGAGCCAAGGATTTGCATGTGAAAAAAACAAATGGCAGTAGGAACAGGTTGGGTTTTTTTATACAGAGTGTGACACCATCTCCTGCTCCATCCAAGACCGGGAGTTGTACTTGGATGAATTTTACGCATCATAAAAAAATATCTTGGTAGTAAGTTTCATGGGTGAAGTCACGTACATCATTATTAGTATGAAAAACTACTATACATAGTATACGTATCTATAAGTCTCAAATTCTGAACGACTCTCCAAAAAATCAGTACCTAGCCAACCCTTTAAAACCGCTTCTATCTCTCCAGATATGTTAACACATAAACACGGGGTACTAAGTACCCTGACGATAAGCCGTTATAGAGCTATTTCCTAAAAATGGCGGCTGATAGCTAACAGGGTTATGAGCATCGATAGATAGCTACCAGGAGTTCAGGAAGCGTGAGGATATGCGTAGAAGCGAAAATAGATTCGATATGGCAAAATCAGTGGTACAGATTCGATAAAGGAAAATTGCTTTCGTAAGAAGGATGTGTTGCCTTGAAGGTGAGTGAAGAGTGGATTATAAGGGTTTGACGGTTTATGTTATCAGTTTTCTGAAAAATTTGTTTATCTCTCTGATAAGTAGCAAAACCGAATTTGAACATCTCCGGATCACAGTCTCTATCATCTTCCTGTTATTGTCCTATGTTATTTGGGGTCGTGGCAACACTAATTTTTCGTTCATTCTCTCCTATCACCTTAGCGAGAGCATTAGTAATAGTGCTAATACCCTTTTTATCATCATTTTTTTGATTGTCAGTTCTCAGTATCTCATCAAATCTTTTCTTTTTTTCAATCTAGACTTTCAGCTGTCTAATATATACCTTACCCGAAATATCTGCGAGTAGCGAGTAGGCACTCCGCGAGGTAGCGACAAAATTGAACCCAAAAGTGTCCTCTCGATTCTTATTAAACATCAACATTGTACCGACTCTCAACGTCAAAATATTAACAGAATATAAGAAATACCGAAAACATTCCAATAATCCTTTACTTTAGAGCGTCGTATGTCGCCGCAAGATTAAATTCCTTACAATATAACTAGTACGCAGAAAATTTTCCGTCTTTTTAATATCGTGTGTAGGGACTTTTTTATACCGAATATAAAATATACAATTTCAGCATCTTCAGTGACATTGTGTACCATCCATCTTTTCGGGTTTAGCTTGGTGTCCTTCTCTAACGTATACCTCCGTCTCTTTCTATCGGATTTGTAGTTCCCCCCAGTGGGTTGGAGGAGTTAACTCTTTGAGCATTTTTCATTGGAATACGGCGGATATGAAGAAATGTATCGCGTACTCAAGCGTGTTATGATTTTTTACTTGTTTCTATTTTTTTTTTGCTGCGGTGTTGTTATGAAACTCGGATTGGGGTGAATTAGCATATGGTGGTATTGAACTATGGTGCCTTTGGGAAACAAAGCTTTTGAGAAATAATTGGATAAGGACAAAAAAAAATGGTTTCATAATTGAGACATAAATTTTTAGAAACCGTAGCTAGAGGACATTGTGTGTTACATGTATCTTAATTTAAAGTGATTAGTTGATGGAAGCAATATCACAAATTAATCCGGCCATAATTATTACTATATCTACACTAATATAATAAAGAGGTAAAGTTTGTTTTTTTATTTTTTTGTTTGTAGGAGGTAATCTCGGGAACTACTGGTCCGATTGGAAAAATTTTAGCAACAATAGAAAGCTGCTTCACTCCTGAGTGACATAGGCTATATTTTATGCACGCGGGCGAAGCCGCGGACAAAAGCTAGTAGTTCATAATTATAAATGTTATATTTATGTTGCTAAATATATTTGCTGACATTATGAGATTATTAAAAGATTTAAGGATAAATGTGGATGAATATAAGATCGAAGAGAAAGACAAAAGAAAGTATGGATGGTCCATATGGGAGAAGATGACTTGAGAAAAGGAAGATACGAACGAGATAACGACGATTAAAAAAGTACTGAAGAATAGAAGACGTATGTAAGTCAGCACCACGTACCTACTTGTACCTATTAGGGCAAACTTACGTTAAGCTTTGCTCCCCATCTCTTATTTTATTATTTCGTTTGTTTTTAGAGGTTTTAGTCGTAATTCGAGTATGAAAGGTTCATTATAACTAACATTTGTGTCTTACTACTAGATATTACTACTAATAGATGTTACTATTAGATACTAAACAAACTAGGTATCTATTGCATACAAAATGTATAAAGCTCATTGGCTATTGCTCCAATGTCAGTTCTGTTTAATTTATGCTTCGTAATGAACTCTAATCTTGCCGCTTCATTTTTTAAGCATACATTTTTTTTTTTACTTGCAATAAACTAGTGCTTGACTGCGATCCCACCTGATGGTAAGCAGTGATGCAATCGTTGATGGTAAGGCGCACTAGTTTATTAAGATACAGTAAGTGGTAAAATTAAATTGTCCCCGTCTCTCCTGTGACTTTCTTTTCTTAAATATTATTCAGAAAATCAGTAAGGGGTTTTGGGTTGGAAAATTATCGACACTCTGGCTGATGCTCCCTCTTACCTATTGGTGGAATAGGCAAAGAGGTAATGTAAGAATTCTACCGAAGAAACCTACCATCGTTTCTTTTAGTTTTGGAGCGTTCCAAAGCATCAGTAGCTCTTTCAAATTTTCTCACAATCTTACACGCGTTACTAATATTATTGATGTGGTATCATCTCCCGAGTCGTATGCCCTTTGATGTTCTGCTTTGTCAATTCGTTTGTTGACGTTATTTTATCCTCGCCAAAACTGATGATTCGTGTATTCTCATTTAGTTTAAATATGATAAACTTATGTTTAAGTAAAGCTTTTAGTACTAAGATTGAATGAATATACTGTTGCTTCAGTAGGAAACTCAAGCGGGTTTTATAGATTTATCTTTATCATTTTGCTTTGAGATCTTAAATGATTCTTTTACCTAGATACTTGAACTATAGAATAGATTTTATAGTCAACTGTCACAAATGTATATCATATAATGAACTGTGATAAATCTTTATTTAAGTAATCCTGTCTACAAATAGGATGCTCCATTCATCCGCACGTCCATTTCCAAATCGAAAACACCGTTTACCAAAAATATATTATTCCACATTCAAATTTCGAACTCGAAAAAAAAAACATTACCAACGTAACAAAATTCCATATTCTGCTGCACCCACCGCCAACAATTGGCGCTTATTCCAGTCACAATTCGGTTATATTTGCTGAAGAGCCTTGCGATTCCGAGAGAGCTTTAAAAACCATCGATTCGGTATTTGAGATTCCGATCACGTTATCCAGCGGCGGCGTAGTACGTGCATCTGCCATCTAGCGTAGACAGCCAGTACTATTATAGAGTTAACGTGGTTTGAGTCCGTGTTACGTGCCCGGTAACTAAGAGTTTAGCTTTGTAACCACGTTGGGTAACGCGCCGTGTATTGGTTATCAGATGACTGTACAGACGGGCGGGTTGATTCAGGACGAGCTTGCAGGAACAATGGGCAACCAGATAGACGAAATCAGGAATGCAGGTGTCTAATCCAGAACCAAAGAAGAGAGAAAAGAAGAGACAGGTTATTCCAAGCTAAATCATGAATGAAAAAATGTCTGATTTAAGAATACAATAGAACAAAGATTGCTTAAGACTTGTTACAGAAAACACTGACTGATTTCAGCTAAACCAAACAACTATCAGAGGAATTTTAAAACCTTGATAGAAAGGTTCAAAAATATCTAAAGTTGGCCTTCTTGACACGAAACCAGAATCAACGTTTCTGATTCTCGGTCATCTTTTGGGCCATCAGCATTTGACACTTTTTATACAGGAACATATAATTTCTATATTTTCTTTCTAGGTGGAAAACTATTTCTTAATCCTCTTCATACTTTATCTGATCTTCATAGTCATATCATAAAAAAGGTAAAGTATCATCAGGGTTTTCTTTTTTATAGATAAAACCGTATGCAATAATCGAAATACTATTTCTTATATCCATTACTACAGTTTATTTTCACCAAACTTAAATGGCAGTAAGCAGAGCCAATTTTTTCGCAAAAGAGATGGTCAGATGGCCGATGGGTTCTGGGATGGCTTTCACGTAACAGAAGAGCTTTGGAAGGCTTCCTACAAGGTGGACCGGTTACCTTGTGTAGGTCACGAAAATCCAATAAAGATGTACAGGATCATTCATTGTGGTGACACTTGAGGGCAGCTTGTGTCCAAGACTGGACGTCTTTTGACTGAAATGATGATACTGATGATAGTTTATTTGTAGACTATGGTTTGTCACTGTAGACGATCACCATAGTCTGCTCATTAACAAGCATTTTTTTTTTAATTTACTTTGAGGTTGCATGCCTCACAGTCGTCTTTTATCGACAAAATCGTCCGTGTGTATCCAATCAGATTCCATGCATGATTCATAAAACCGTACTGAGCGGTGATGTAATATCATAATATAATTGTAGATAGGCGTTATTTATAGATAATGTATTGGCCACAATTTATATTCAATACAGTAAAGCTATAATATTAGTGATGGCCTATCATATTGATGCGTTTGATTATAGACACTATGATATTGGTAATAGCAGTGATAATGCTATAGTAGAGCTGGGTGATGATATTCTAAATGGAGTCAGAAGAGAATATTTGAGAGCTGATTTTTATTATTTAATGCCTTTTTAAGGTTGTTAACACCTACTTGTGGGTCTTGAGCATTCACATCGCATGTTGCAACTGTAAAATGGTTTATGACTGGCTGTAGAGGAATACCTAAGTACACTGCAAGGTCTTTAGTAGTTTTTTTTTTTTTTTATGGTAGGTGAAAATCATTCAATGACGAAACCCGCTCTTGGGCGGAGCGGGAGACCAGTGTCAGACTCTTACTGACTAAAAAACCTACCCCGTACCTTCCTTGCCTTATTTCTGGAGTCGAGGTAACAGTTTGCACATACCCTCTAGGCTCCAGGAGAGGTCTTTAGTAGTTGAGTTGCGGGATTCTTTGAAAGAGTGACCACGAAACTGGAACTCATAAAGCAACTTAAGGATCACGGGAAGGTTTTGACGAAGTTGTCATACAGAACCGTACCATAAAACTTTTCAATTTGTCTGCATTGTGTTAATTCTGGTTTGGAATAGAGATTGGTAGATTGGTTGCTCTTTGTAAGATAATTTTTTTTTTAAAGAATTTGTTTTTCTACTTTCTTTTCATATTTTGTTATATTCCACCTCACTTGTTTTGGTCGATGATAGATCATACTTGTCTAGATGTATTTTAATCATTCTTGACTGAAAAACTCGCTCTGCTGTAGCAGGAAAGACTCTGGTATTGAATCCTACTCCATTTTTGATACGAAGACATATTCTGTGACTATTGTACCATCTATCTAGTATAATAAACAACATCATACAATTTGGCCACCAAATTATATCCAAGGTAAATAAATCATCTTGAAATCATACAATATTCTCATAGCAACAGTACCATGCAAATCAGGAAACCAAATATAAAGGACTCCACAGAATCTGTAATGTAACCAGTAAGGAAAAGGAAAACATGGCATTACCATCAGGTTCGGATGCCAATCTGCATGACGGGCGGCATTCGTATTTACCCAATAAGATAGGATAACACAGATATATTGCTCATATACCAGTTTCTGATTACTGCTACGTGATACAGAAAGCTGGGATTTGTATATAAATGTAGTATGCGGATCGAATTTTTGTTAAACGAATGAGTTGTTGAAATTGATGGTTTAGGTCCTGAATTCGAGGAGTAAGGACGAGTTCACATAGTTTCAAGCCAAGATTGTTTTTTAAGTTTTATATAGGTATATTTTTTCTTATCTGTGATCCCATCAGATGGTAACCATTCACTCTAGCTTAGTAGACAGCTTTAAATTATAATTGGGCAGGAAGACCATCTTTCAATTGTTCCAGTCCTTCAATGTAAGGCGAAACGCTTAGCCCGAACTGTAGAGGTGTCAACAATGTATGGGAGACTCACCATACCTGTTGTTCGATGGTAAAAAGGTAGTGGTGGAATCAAGTCATGCAATTCCCGCGCACACTCTCCAATTTTGTCAATGTACTAAGGACTTAGTGTTCTGCTAGTGCCACAGATTGTTCGAAAGAGGTATCGTGGCCCTCACAAAGAGTATCTGGGGGAACACTCGGGTTTAGTCAGTAGAAGTCTGACAGTCTCGCACGTGAGCGTGGGTCAGACTTCTACTGACGTGACGCGGAGCAAGAAGAATAATTTTACGATTTATCTATTCAAAAAGGGAGCTTAAGCGGTAACGTTCTGTGGTTTTCAGCCACTGTAAGCTCTGGCTTGCAGACGACGAGCAATAGGTAGAGGCCGTTTGGAAAGAACCACGCCCAGATCGATGGTGTCTTGTGTTTTACACGCTCCTCAAAGACGAAAAGAAGACTTCAGCAAATTGATAGCCGGCGCCTGTTACAGCTGCAAATCGTTCGAAGGGCTTATCGTAACCCTGACAAAAATGGCAGCTTAAGAAACAGTACCCTGGTTTTTAGACATTCCTTTACGGTCCATCTAGATCGGAATGAAATACTAGGCGTTATTCTAACCGATATGCGATAGCATTCGAAATACTATACGAGTATTTTTCTTGAAAATACAGATTGTTGACGTTACTCAGAAGGCCGCACAGCTCAAGCAAACTGGCTGCAAAGTTTTTTTTTTGATAATGTAAACTAGAGCTTGTCTGCGATTCCACCTGAAGATATGCAGTGGGCTTGAGCGTGGCTGCACAACTTAAACGAACAAGTGGAACATGCTTACCGTATTTCATAGTGATGTTGTCTACATGAAGCACAAAATTGGCTGCCCTGAAATCATGAGACGAGGTGGAATCAGATCACGCAGGAGATGTTATGGACTCTTAGATGTCTTCCATAGGAATTGACAGGACGTAGTCTAAAGTTGGGTACAACGGAAGGCATGGGAAAGGCTTTTACAACATAGTGTAAAGTAATATTGAGGTCCAGACCGAGCCCAAGTCGTCGACGGAACGCACTGTTCCCCGCGCGCCTCAGGGAGTTGTCAGCAAACTATAGGGGCCCTACGGGGTCGAAGCTTCCCGGGAAAGCCGAGGGTTGGTGCGAAAGCGTTACAACGCCGGGGCTATGGGAATAATGCAAGGAAGGCACGGGGTAGGTTGATTAGTCAGTAAGTGTCTGACACTGTTTCCCGTTCCGTCTAAGAGCGGGATTAGTCATTTAAGTACCATTGAAAGGTAAAGTAATATATTTTGTGTCTTTGACATTTTCCCCGGCATTAGTAGGATAAAGACATTTTGGCCCACTCAATTTTTTTTCATTTTGAAAAAGTGGATCCGCTATCGATTATTGCTACGTCTGTAACCCAAGTAATTTTATCGATAAAAGTAAATATAAATTTTATACGCCAAAACAACTTTTTCTTTTACAATTCAAAAAACATCACGCAAACATGAGAATTACTTTGCGCGAACGACTCTTCATTACCATGATATTTTTCACATAAAACATGTTTACGTACATTTTGTCATAAAAACAGTGTTATAACCCGACTTTGTGCAATGTCAAACGTAAACCTTATAAGAAAATGTAAACAGTTGGGTAAACAAACAGGCTTTCAAATGCAAACTCGAACACGCAAGATAAAAATAATGAAATATGAACTTAGGAGTATACACTACACTGGAGTAGAAACACCCCTAAGAATATATCCCATCCATCAACAAAGAAAATAGCGAACCTCCTTGCCTTAGACAAATGATTGACAGCGAGCGAAAAAAAAAAAGAAGAAAAAAAGGAATGGAAAAAAGAAATGATTCCTTATTCAAATTTTCACGGCGTTCGATTTTTTCCTTTGTCGCCCGACGTTCCTTTTTTGTTTCCATTTGTAATTTGTCGGTTTGCTCTTTCGTTGTAAAAACTGCGTTCAGTCAGCGTAAATGTCTTTCGGCAAGTTTTTTTTTTTCTATTGGTTTTTATTATAGAGTGTAGACGTTTTGATATTCTGACGGTGTATGTCGTTTCGTATTGTTGGCCTACAATTTGTCGTTTGAAAGACGGAGCACATGCAAATTGTAAATAGGAATGTATTCATGAAGTTACGTATCTTAATACAGTATGACATGTTCAAAATTCTGAATGATTCGAATTTAGATGGAGCTCATTTTGCCGAACCTATTAATTCTCTATTTCTAAAGTCGTGAAAGTAATTTTGCTGTTTGTTTGAAGTATCTGTAGGCAAGAGACCTGCTTTATCGTTTATTTATTTATTACTACTATTTAAGGACACATTCAATTAAATAAGAATGACTTTTATTACTCTTGGCGTTGACACTACTGATAAATCTGGTTATTTCATTGAGAGAAAGCAAATGGTGATCACCTCTCAACTAACTGTTGGTTAATTGGACAAATAACAAACTGTCGATGGTTAATAAAATCACATAAGTAATTGTTATAGCAAAAATTCTTCTTATTCATTAAGACTCGGCAATCATGATAAATAAGAAGATTTCTAAACGTAGTACTAACCTGTAATTATATAGGTTTTATAAAGATATCCATATTTTAAAGTGATTAAAGAATCAACCCTTAAAATTCAACAGCCCAATCTGTACCAAAAACCCGAATTCCATTTGAATTCAAATTTCGAATCGACCGCCATCAGCTGACTGTCGAAAGCGTTCGCAATTTAAACTGGTGACCTTGTAAAAGCGTTAATTCACCCCATCCCCGCGTAATTTGCGCTTACCGTAAAACTGATTACGCGTACAACAGCAGACGATTCCGTCCCTTTCTTTATTGTGCTGTCTCACTCCCTCCCATTCATGAAACGTTTAATTATACCGCCTTGGGATGGCTTTATGCGGTAGTGAAAGTAGTAAAGTTTGATTGGACTTTCCAGGGAAAGTGTTGGGACTAGGGTGAAGTTGGGTTGTTCGCATGATAGTTGAAGAGTTGTTCTCTTGTTGTTTTGTGGATATAATATAGAGCGTATAGTTTTATAGTTACTAGTAGTTTTACGGATAGTATTAAATTTTGATGATAAGATCCGTAAATACAGATGAAATTGCAAACGACTTCTTCTTAAAACTCGATAAGATTTGTATTTTTTTTTGTGTAATACAGTTGGAACGGTATCTAACTGTATTACATGAAAAAAAGTAGTCATTGAAAATCACTAGAAGCAAATTAATTATCAACAACAATAAAATTCGAATTTTAAAATAAAAAAAACAAAAAAGAAACAACGCTGCTGGAAGAAATTTCGTTAGAAATAAGCAGTACCTTTGTACTCTTCTATCTGTATTTATTATTTTCTTTTTTGTAAGTTTTTGTGTGTACATAAATAAATAAATAAAAAATAATTGAATATAGAACGTTCGCATAACACCAACCAATACGCGTCTTTCGTCTGCCGACTTTTTTAAATATGGCGGACGCCGGAGGCTCTCAAATACTCATTTGAACCCTCCTTGTTTTCCGAATCTTGTTTAATTTAAACTTCGAATGTTGTGCAGGTCCGGGTCTCGGCGAGACGTAATGAGTGGGGGGTCGAATTAGGCGCATTCTTGAGGGTTATTGTGTCACTTGTTGATTGAACGTTGCCGAGAATTAATTTACTTTCGTATATTTGGGTCTTCGTTTGTGTGAGTACTTTATGTGTGTCAGTTTTAGTCGATAATGTTGGTATTTTTGGAGGAGTCTGAAACTTTCAGGGCTTTATTTGGTGTTTATATGTTTATATAGTTGGTTGGTATTTTAGGACCAAGGGATTCCTTATTCAGAAATCCTCAGAAGCCTTAGCGGACGTATCTTTGCGGTGCGTCTGGACTACTACGCGTCGTCTATGCCTCGTGATCGGCCCTTACAGTACGGATAGATGAGCTACCCGTCACTCATAGCTAGTAAGCTCACGCCTGCGGTCATCATTTCATCGCCCTGCGCTTTCCAACGCAAGCTTTCAAGTTTAACAGCTGAAAATAATGATATATAATTATTTTTCTATACATTTACTAGGAAACTCTCTTACACAGTCTATGCCTGCCTGTAAACAGTGGAGTTATTTCAGTGGAGTAAGATTGTTTTCCGCCCTAGAGCGGAAAACCTGAAAATATATCACAAACTCAAACCTGCGGATGCCTCTATTTTGTCCGCACTAGTGCAAAAAACCAGTCCGTGACGTACGGCGGTGGGATAAGAGCGGGTAGAAACCTCCGCATGGCTTTTGACAAACATAAAGTTTTATTTTACTTAGACTAGGTACTTTGCCCCATAGTAATATTTTTCCTTCTTTCTGTATTATATCTTCTCCAGTAAAATGTAACTTCAACTTACAAAATAATTAAACATCGTATTTCAAAATATAGGTCACAAATCCTCCACAGAGCTACAAAACCATTAGCCCACAAAAACCAATTTAAATTACAAATTCTGCAGAAAATCTTATTACAATAAAAACCAATACTTTTCATTGGGCAACCATTATCCGTTATTACGGAAATGATACAATATTACAACTCAATATCACAGTATTACAGTTATTGGTATTCGTACCAATCATTGTTTGTACCAACAATGGTACCTGTTATGTGGTGCCACTAAATTGTCTGTAGTTTATTGTATTCATCACGTAAGGGTATTTACTGTACATAAATTAAATTAAGTTTTCCAATATCAAGGTATAATGCCTGTTAGTTAGACGCAGACTATCCATTTGTAGTTTAAGTTCTTATAGTCTGTCATCCTAAAGTTTTTTTCTTTTTTAAGATGGGTAAAAATAATCCAATGACATCTCCACGCCCTTGGGTGGGACTAGATTGGTTTAGGTCAGATTTTTATCCGACTTTTACTGACTAAAAACCCACTATTATACCTTCTTTAGCCCTGGGTTCGTTCTATTGGGGACGTAGGGTATTATGGAAACGTCTTCGACCCAGTCCATCCTAAGGTTGCATGGTAGATATCACTATCAGTAACAACTCTATGAAAAAATGTAGCTTTCTGTAAAATTATTCCTTCTTACCAGTTTTAAAAGGAGACATGGAATTTATCTCGACGTCACCTTTGTGGTATGCTGCGAGTGTATGTGCCTCACCTTCTTCTTCATAAACGTGCTCAGAAATAGCTTTAGGGCGGCAAATACGGGTCTCACAAGTCCAAAGATCGTTTAGCATGCTACATACATCTTCAGCCCAGTTTCACTTAAGCTAGGCAGCCTTTTGTAGTCATGTCAATGTTCTCGAATGTCCTCTGAATGAAGTAACTGTGTTATGAGTGCATGTGCAAAACACTATACTGATACTATTTTGAACGCGATCCAACATGAGTTTAAAAAAAATGACGTAACGGCTTTGTTAAAAAAATCCACAACCTTGTTAAAAAAATCTACAAACATGATGAGACCGTCATATCATCTTCACCACGGTTGTCCTCGACGGTGATGTCCCTTAAGGCATCTATTGCGTAACTATCACCTTTCATGTAAGACTTGTCTAAAATAAAAACAGAAAACGTTGTAAGTGATTAAATTAAAAAGTCACTCAATCATAAATCTAAAAAAAAAGAAGAAACAACATTTATCATTGTAGCACTAACAGATGTATAATTTTCCATATCAACAGATAACATGGAAAATAACCATGTAAAAACATTCCAACTGCATAAAGTTTTAAATAAACACACAGTCTGATAATAAACAATTTGTATGAAAATGTAGACACGACCTCTGACATTATACAAACAATGATTCTTTTACAAAGAATGTGTCGAATGATATGAAGATGGAAAATCACGAGACGAGTTATTGTGTTTCGATATTTGTGTAGAAATTCAAATGAAAGAAGAAATCTTAGAAATAGACAACGAAAATGATAATATCTCCAAGAGCTTAAGACTCGTAGGTAGAAACTGAAAACATACAAAACGATACCGTTATGAACAGACTAAAAGAAGACAGAAATAATCATATTGACACAAGAAACACAATAAACACTCTTAAAAACGAACTTCCACACAAAAAACAAACTTCAAACGATCAAGACAAAACCATGATAATACCATGTCGAACATCCCTCATCCCTTTAAAATTGACACGAAATAATCCCAAACAGAACCTCTGTAACCAAACAATGACCTTATTAAAGCGACATACAGGAATAATTCAAACATACATATGTTTATATACACATATAATACACATGCTACTTGGTAAATCCTTCAGAGTAAAACGAGATGGGACGGGGAGGCATCCTGCCCCTTAAGGGGGGTGCCCACCCTCGTCTATAGAATGTCTCCGTACGAAACCCCTTTGTAGAAGGAAGGGTTACCTTGGGAATGGAATAGAAAATAGTACATAATAAAAATTCAAAATATATTCTTTGGAGCCTCCAATTTTCCAGAATACCCGAAGGGTAACCGTTCTTTTAGATTATTCTTTTTTTTCTCGGTAGATTCGAGTATGAGGCTTGTTGTGCCATGTGATGCCTTTGAATTATATTCCGTTATAACGATCTGGGAGAAAACATAATAAAATACATGTTTTTGCTGAAATGATAACCTTGGTTTTGTTGTTTTTATTTGGTCGTGAACTAGAATTTGTTTGATCATCCCGTGTCTGAGAAATGCGACGTTTGTTATTTCTGTGTCATGTTTAATGATGTTGTTTTCATTAATGTATGCTTTTTTGTTTTTAGTTAGTATCCTTAGAATATGAATTACGTAGGCAGATGATATATACACGTTATTTATTTCAATAGAACATTGATTGTACATAGGTACTGAAAGTTACTTTTTCATCTATTGAGTAGTAAGTTCTAATATTGTTTTACAGATTATAATTATGAACTTATAAAGCAAGAGTTTTATGTATGAATAAAACAGATTTACATTGATCCCTTGGAATATATTGTTACTTCATTTGCTTCTATGCAAATAAAGCTACAGACAGAAGTTAGTTATTAATATTTCTCTTGTGCTGTAATACTTGATTAATTAGTATTCTCAATATCTATGCAATGTTGACTTCAATATCATAATTAATTGGGGTCGACTTTCAATTTAAACAGATGCCGCTGAATAAGTATGTTTTACATGGACTGACTGCCTTTTATGCCTTCACAACCAATACCTATTTGAGCAACACGATACTCCTTGCATAAAATGATGATCAGATTTTCTGTCTTTTATCAACCTATATGGACTGTTAAAGATCTACGAATGACAAATGAGTCATCATGATATGATAAAAAAAATACTCAGAAAATTTTACAGCTCTCCAAAATTTATAACAGCATTTTCTCGTAATATTACTCAAAACAAACTTCGACCTTTCCTAAACCTTAAACACTAATGAATAATATCCTAAACCATTAAACCAACGTCAAAATAACTTATTCCATATAAAATAGAATAAGGAAACAGTGGTTTGATCGAACATCCCTTCGTGTCAGGTACCGAGTCTAAAAAGAAATTCCATTTCCACAAACGAAAAATCCATCCAATACAATATATCACACGCTTCTAAGCCCGTTAGGAATAGAGCGAGTTGGAGATATGTGAAAGACTGAAGTCAGAGAGAGACAGAATCAAATGTCCCTGCGAAATGGAACGTAAGAAGATTGAATAGAAGTCACACTAGTACGAGTTACCTTTACGCACACTAGCGAAAATGTACGTTTGTTAAGGGGAAGATGGGTTCTAGTTTTACGTCTCAATCTTTTGATGAGTAAAATAGAAATACATTTATATCCTTATCATTGTCATATATAGGGTATATGTTTCATAAAAGGTTTGGCTCCTAACATGGCCAATTTGTGCGATGTTACCAGTATCTAGAGTAGCACTGACCGAGTGGTAAAGACCCTAATTTACGAGTTGATGGCCGCGGGTTCAAAGCTAGTCAGGCACATTTTGTGTAATTTATTTCATCACCACAGTTCTCAAAACGGTGAAGGACGACAACGTGAAGTAGCCAGTTCCAATTTTTGTTCCAGAACAAAAAAAATTGAAGACTTGTAACATCCAACCCACCCAACTCACAATGAGCCGCGTGATAGATTACGACATATTCTGTGTCCTAGAGAGGAAGTGTGAGTCCCCATTGAGAACAGTATAGGGCTGATCTGATGCTATCAATATATAACAACGCGTTCAGGGCGGTTTTGGGGCTGCCCCGATTCTGTAGTGCCTCGGACATGTTTGCAGAAGCGCGCACCGACTGTTTTCACACCACCATGCGCAAGCGGTGCGCGTCCTTGGTGCGCAGGGTGCGGGGCAGCTCCAATACTGTTCTGGCGATGATTGCCGGCAGATTGGATTGCCCTTATATCGGACATTGTTGTAGCAGGCATGTTGCTAGCTGTGTCCGATAGTGTATGTGTGTTCTTTATATGTTTTCTTTATTTATTTCTTGCTTCATGAACACTGTATGGGTTTTTTATTAGTTGCCTGAAATAAATGCTTTTAATTTAATTTAATATTTTGGCGTCCATCATAGAATCGGTAGTTTTAACATCATAGGTTAGACAAGACATTCTGGGCTAGGCACTACTCCTCCTCCCTATTTGTTTATTTATTAAAACTTTATGCACGAGTGTACAAAGGCGGACTTAATGCCATAGGCATTTTCTACCAGTCGACCTTAGAGAGGTGCAGACATATCATAGTAGGTACAACTTTAAACAAATAAAAAAAGTAGAAAACGATGTATTTTGTAGATTATTGTTCCATAAGATAAGATAAAGACAGGTGCCATATTGAAATTGGCTACTGTATTATTTTGGAAACGAATACTTTGTTTTCGTTAACTGTAGGTATATTCAAAATTCTGTTTAGAAAATAACACATAAGAAAAAATATATATTTTGCTTATTATCGTTCTAATGATAAATTTAAAAAAGTTGTTAGTAGAAATAGGCATAAAACATATTCTAAATTTAATTTTGTTTTTATTCTCTATACTATATTTCTCTTTCAATATCACCGGGACATAATATCAAACACAACTTCGCCTTAAATAAAGGGTTATGCATGTGTGCTCCTAAATACAACGGAGCACATGCGAAAATTCAGATCAGCCGTAAAGAAATGGCGCACACTTTTACAAGTAAAGGCTTAGATCACCCATACATTTGCACTCAAGTGTACGTACACATAGCAATCTTGTTTGGTGCGCGTGTGTGAGTGATTTTCGCGATATAGTACCCTTGGGAGTCGAATATTTTATTTATTTTTCTTGCATTTGGAATATCATTGTTACTTACGCTATATTAGAAGTGAGGTTCACAGTGGATTGTGTTGGTGACGCAGTTTTGATGAAAAGTCTTTTCGCTTCAGTCAATATTCTGATCAATGCTCAGTTTGATACATACTTCTAGAACAAAATATTCAGTATTCCTCATCATAAAAGCAATTGTTTGTGTAATCATACAATAACTTCTTCCGCTCTAAGGCGAAGTGTCTACCTTTTACTAACTTAACACATTCCATTGTTCCTTTTTCGCCTTGCGCCTCAGGACTCCAGGTTTCCCTTTCAGATGACCCATGGCTTCAGTATCATCATAAAGCAAGATTCTAGTCAGTAAGTCTGAATCTACCTCTCGCACCACATAGAACGGGAGGAGATTTTGATAATTTTCCACCAAAAAAGGATATTGGCACAGTTAGTCTTTTACGAACAGCTTTTGGGTAGCTTTTTCCATTTCTCAAAAAACTAATGATTTCACACTAAACACGACTCACGCGAATACTTAGGCCATCCAAAGCCGCAACACAAAGCACTACAGA
Organism: Mythimna loreyi; assembly: GCA_029852875.1. Classification (NCBI taxonomy): domain Eukaryota; kingdom Metazoa; phylum Arthropoda; class Insecta; order Lepidoptera; family Noctuidae; genus Mythimna; species Mythimna loreyi. Next base: position 4,260,161 of record CM056780.1, read on the forward strand.
CAATCTCCCAACCACTGCGCTAACCGGAGGATAGCGTAACAATATTTTTTTGATATATGAAGTTTTTCGTAGGAGATACCTATTGGTTCTGCCAAGGCTGCGGGATTGCAAAGGGCAGGAGTGTCACCACCGTATCTGCCGTATCAATGATACAGGGGCCCCGCACTACAAGGGCCCCGACGTCGACCAATTTTCGCAACATGTTATCCACAACCGTCTCGTATTTACAAAGGGCCACTTGTAAGTTTTAGTTAGCAAAAGTCTGACATTACGTCTTGGTCCACCTAAAAAAAGACAAGATTTCCCCTGAGGTCAAGGAAAGGATGGAAAGGGGTTGGTTGTTTAGTCACTAAGAGTCTTACACTAGTTCCTGCTCCACCCAAGAGCGGGATTCGTCATTGAATAATTTTTACCTACCATAAAAAAAAAAAACTATAAAAAATAAGATTTCTATATAGCTCAAAGTTTCTTACGGTTTGATCTACCAATCGTATCCCCCTATATGTACTGAAATTTATGAAAGAACACTTCAGTTTCATGTCACGCACACATGAAGGGCCGACCTCGTCCAAAGACCACACGACAACGATTTTATTACCAAAATACTCCAAAAAAATTCCAAATTTCCGTTCCACATGTAACTTCGGTCGAAAACATCAATTCTACTCGTAAAAATCACAACCCCATCATAATTCCTTAATACCTACTCCACATGCTTACCATAAAACACATACATACCATGGCCGGTAATAGCTTTTTATGTTCGACTCGCACGAAACGGAACCCACTGGTTAAACGTTAATGTTCGCGTTTGAGTATTCCGTTCGTATATGTGGAGCGTTTAGTGTTGAGGCGAGTGGTGAAGCGAGTCGAGTGGTGAGTGAACTGTGGACTAGGTATTGTTGTGGATGTTAGAATTTGTTGCTTCCGTATGAAATTCGTGTTTGATGTTTTTCTCATGACTTTATGGCGTTTAGAGGTCATCTATCTCAAAAAATGTTGAGTTATGTAATGCAATCTATAGTCGTTGTACATGATTGCATAACGGCTGACCATCAGGTGGGATCGCATTCAAGCACTACTTTATATATAATTTAAAAAAATATTATTAAAAAAAATGCAAAGCACTTAATTTTCGTTGTGATCTTTCATAAAGAAAATTAAATGCTATGATTTTTTTTCTACCACTATTAAATAAATTTGTTTTCACTTAGGTTTAATACGGGATTCGGGTATCAATATTATTATTTGCCTGGGTTCTAAGATCTGAAAAATATCTTTAAAAGAATGCCTCTAACAATAGCATCTTTATGTTAGCCGTTAGATAATCCAAACCCATAAGCAGTCACTTCCTAAACCAAAATTTCAGAACTGTCAAACTCTTGAGCCTTAAGCAAACGCCGGCGTTCGCAAACCTATTGTCTTTCTATTATGTCTCTAATTACGGTACTCGAAAGGTTAAGAAACATTTTTCACTGAAATCCCACTGTCCCACTCTACAGGCAAGTTACTGCACTTGCTTCTAACCAGCAAGCCAACTTCCTCATTCAAACACAGCACGGTATAGTGCTGTCGTGTCATGGCTACATTTGCTGCGTATGAATCGTAAGCGTACATGTGATATGCAAATCAGTCGTATTATACGATGATTTGTGCGCCCACTGAGATTTGTGACATCGTGTGTAGTGGCCATGTTTATTAGCTATTACATACCATAAGTAGGTACCTACTTATTTGACTATATAGCTATATAAGATAGTAGTGCAGTCATGCCATGGTTATTTGAAAGAGTTACGATGTTAGATGGCTCTGGAATGCAAAGGGCAGGGAAAGTGTACGGGTGGATTTTAGTAATTATGTCTGGTCCCGTTCTATATTTGAGCGAGAGGCCGTGTTAGGTTTGCTAAAATTCCCCGTGGCCCTATTAGGCGGCGGCTCTGCCGGGTTCCTCTCACTTCATTCTAGAAGAGAAGTTATTTGATGATTTTCCACCTTAGAAAAATTATTAAAAAGTTAATAGATTAATTTTTAGCAAGCGAGCCCCTTCGTCGACTATACCATCGTCTACTAAGAAGTAAGATAGTGGCTAAACATGTGTCTATCAATTAATTAAATCAGGCCTTCAAGCCAAGTTACGATCGTTTCGATAACGTCGATCGCTTTGTATTAGCCACGCCCCCAATTCCCTTGTTCTGATGTTTTCAAGCGTTTGATTTTAACGATAGTAACTTGGCTAGTGAGACAGGAATAATCGAGCTCTTTCGAAAGAAAACGTAAAGGGCCACTGAAAGAATATGGTATGTTTTAGTCTGTAAAAGTCTAACACGCCCTTTCTGTGCACTCAAAGTGGAAGAATTCCCACCCATAGAGAAGGAGAGTGACCAGCTAGTCTATATGTACGGTAAATGCATTAAAGAGACGAATAAGCATATCAAAAAAATCATTGCAGCATTGTTAAACATTCAGACATTTCACAACTGAAAAGAAGTCCAAAACGAGAGTCCAAAACTTAGTACCCAAGTCTATCTATTACCGGAACATTCGGATGGCCTGTTTGAGGCCTGTATCTTCATCGTCTGGCCAGGACTTCCGATGGTATTCACTGAGTTTTAAATAAGATAGTGGCTAAATAAACTAGTGCGCCTTACCATCAACGATTGCATCACTGCTTACCATCAGGTGGGATCGCAGTCAAGCACTAGTTTATTGCAAGTAAAAAAAAAAAAAGTGAGTTAATCAACTAATTAAATCAGGCGCTAGCTAAATAACGATCGTTTCGTTTACGTCGAACGCTTTGAGTCGGCCAGCCCTCAATTCCCTCGTTCAGACGTTTCCAAGCGTTCGTTTTTAATGATAGTAACTTCACTAGTGAGAGGCAGGAAGAACCAAGCATCGCATCCCGGGAACATAGAGGGCTGACGTAAGACTGAAAGAACATGTGTTTTTAGTTTGTAAAAGTCTGACACGCCCTTTCTGTGCAGCCAAAGCGGAAAAATTCCCATCTACAGAAAAAGAAAGTGACCTGCTAGTACGTATGTACGGTAAATGCATTAAAGAGACGAATAAGCATATCAAAAATCATTGCAGCTTTGTTAAACATTCAGACATTTCACAAGTGAAAACAAGTCCAAAACGAGGGTCCAAAACTTAGTACCCAAGTCTATCTATTACCGGAACATTCGAATGCCCTGTTTGAAGCCTGTATCTTTCATCGTCTGGCCAGGATTTCCGATGGTATTCACTGAGTTTTAAATAAGATAGTGGCTAAATAAACTAGTGCGCCTTACCATCAACGATTGCATCACTGCTTACCATCAGGTGGGATCGCAGTCAAGCACTAGTTTATTGCAAGTAAAAAAAAAAAATGTGAGTTAATCAACTAATTAAATCAGGCGCTAGCTAAATAACAATCGTTTCGTTTACGTCGAACGCTTCGAGTCGGCCAGTCCTCAATTCCCTCGTTCAGACGTTTCCAAGCGTTCGTTTTTAATGATAGTAACTTCACTAGTGAGAGGCAGGAAGAACCAAGCATCGCATCCCGGGAACATAGAGGGCTGACGTAAGACTGAAAGGGCATGTTTTCAGTCTGTAAAAGTCTGACACGACCTTTCTATGCACCCAGAGTGGAAGAATTCTCACCTACAGAAAAAGAAAGTGACCAGCTAGTACGTATGTACGGTAAATGCATTAAAGAGACGAATAAGCATATCAAAAATATCATTGCAGCCTTTGTTAAACATTCAGACATTTCACAACTGAAAACAAGTCCAAAACGAGGGTCCAAAACTTAGTACCCAAGTATATCTATTACCGGAACATTCGAATGCCCTGTTTGATGCCTGTATCTTTCATCGTCTGGCCAGGATTTCCTGGATGGTATTCACGGAGTTAGGGTGTCTAAAGCGAATGCCAAAATGGACTAATCTTTTTGTTTTAGTTTAGGTTTTTGTTAAACCGGGTATTAGGGTGTGTAACAGAAATGTTAGCACATGAGTTAATACCTATGTAGGTATGGTTTTTATTTATACGTTGTCTCTGATGAGTCATTTTGTGAGTCATTTTGGGTGTTATCTATTAACGAAATCTCTAAAGAGTATTAATAAATTTGTATTTTCGAAGCTGCCAAGCCTTTTTCCAACTAAGTTTTTTTTAAGGTGTGAAATTAATGAATGAATTCTTTCATTTTTAGATGGAGTGGGCGGACGGGTTAGAATTTAACTGACTTAAACAACATTTATGATTCTTCTTTGACTTGCGTTCCAGGGACCCTAGTTTCCCTTTCAGAATTCAACCTATGGGCCTAGTAAGTTTTTTTTTATGGTAGGTAAAAATCATCCATTGACGAATCCCGCCCTTGGGCGTAGCGGGAAACAGTGTCAGACTCTTACTGACTTAACACTTCGTAACACGTTCCTTCTTTGTCTTTCGCACTGGGGTCAAGCCTTCCTTTCAGATAGGGACCCTGGGCCCCAGTAGGCTACATTTTGCTGAGTCCCTACAGTTTAGCTGATAACTCCTTAAGGCGCGTGGGAACAGAGCGTGTCGTCGACGACTTGGGCTTGGTCCGGACTGTTACCAGACGACTGGCCGTCCAGCTACCCATTGCCTGCCGTTAGCAAGTCCGCGCCTACGTGGCCTAGGTAGGCTTTGGGTCAGCTGGGCCTCTACGATTATCCTGACATCTTTTTGAGACATGACTGAAACATAACGCGTGACGACTTGAGTTTAGTCCAAACGGCGGGCCACCTCGTCTATTACTCGTCGCCCGTAAACCCACGCCTTCGTATGCCCATATATGACACACAGATAGTTGGTTCCAGGTCTGGGTGAATCCATATTTGTAAACGTTTAACGATACAGAAGTAATTCCTAGAGTGAGCTAAAATATAAAAAAATAATAATTTTATAGCAATTGTTTTAATCAAAAGACCAGAATGCTCATTGCAAAAAAAAAACAGTTAGTTTGCACAAAAACAAAGAACAGTTACTTCACAAGTTTTTACAGTTATGATTTTTATTTGGTGCTAAGAGCTGAAAAATTATAATGATTAATTGCTTGCAAATTGCAAAAACTTAACATTTTAGAAACACAGCAGCGGAACACATTTTTTTTTGTTAGGATTCCGTACGCATATACTAAGATCGGGTCCTTATTACTGTCACTCTTCCCGCGCGCCTAAAGGAGTTGTCAGCAACCGTAGGGACCCTGCAGAAGGGTCGAAGCCAATTAGGGCCACGGGTTTGCGTCTGAAAAGGGAGGCTCTGTCCCTGGTATGTATGGCGATGTAGGAACGGGGTAGGTTGTTTGGTCAGTAAGAGTTTGACACTTGTTTTCCGCTCCGCCCAAGAGCGGGACTCGTCATTGGATGATTTTTACCTACGATAAAAAAAAATTACTGTCACTCCACTGTTCATTTATCTATATCGGAGTAACCAGATAGTTGAAACTTTCACAGATGATGAAAAATTTTCTGAAGAATTGGATACTTCTCTTTGACTTAGAAACCTGAAATTTGGCACGCAGTTAGGTCTTATAGCACAAAGATAGGGTTGTTAGTCACTAATAAAAAAAATATCGATTCGAAAAAAAATTCGTAATTCAAATCAAGAATTTAATGGTTTAGTAGGGCTTCAGAATTGTTCAAAAGGAATACATAAAGGAATACTAAACTGATAGTTTTTTTTTATTCGCTATAAACTAATGCTTGACTGCAATCCCATCTGATGGTAAGCAGTGCTGCAATCGTTGTTGGTGAGGCGCACTATTTTTATTACAAGCTTTTATTTAGTTTCACCTGTCCCGTTGTCTGTCGTTCTGTAATCAAATCTTGCAACTTAAATTTGATCCACTTTCCGGTTTCCGATTGAGCTGAAATTTTGCATGCCGGTGTAAATCGCATGACAATGCAATATTATGATGACATGGAGCTGATCTGATGATGGAATCACGAGGTAGCTATAGGAACTCTGTAATTAAACGGCACAACCACGTCGAGTTTGGACTCGTGTGAATCGTCTTGACGAGTTTTAATTATATAATTATAGACCGCTGCTATAAAAGCTTGTTATGAAAAAAAAAATATTTTCATTAAAAACTTGTATTAAGATTCTATTCACTCTAGCCTTAAAGACACCCAAATTATATTCGGATGGAAACACCGCAGTAGCCAGATTGTTCCAGTTTCTCGATATACGCAGAATACAAGACGAAGCGAAACGCTTAGTTTGAACCGTAGAGCTTTCAACAACTTAAGAATGGATATGATGGGGGTAAAAGGGTGAAAAATACTCTACGATGTATTCTCATCCTACCCCCCTATCCATTAGTAGTCCGAAAGGCCCGTGACCATTGTGTTTACGTGGACAATCAGGTTACCAAGCTTATATTTTTTTCATGATACAGTTATGATTGTTTTTTTAAAAGATTCTTTGTATAAAATTATTATTTGATACACGCGTATAGTATATACACGTGTATCAAATAAGAGTGAAGGATTATTATAGTATGCAATGACATTATATCTATGACGGATTAGTTACGGTGTCTTGCTTATGTATAATTATTATGCTATTATCAAGGTTTTTTGCAAATAAAAAAATCTTATCATTTTAATTATGCATATTGCGAACAATGTTAAAAAAGTTATGTAAATTACACAATTTAACACTACATATTTATTATATGAATTATGTAATATGTATAATTTTATTACAGTTTACTTATAATTTCAAAGTGATATATTTTTAACTTTAAAATTAACATAATAATCACTATGAACGATAATGACTAGAATGTTATTAAAAAATCTATTTACTACTAGCTTTTTCCGAGGCTTCGTCTTCATGGTATATACATAATGATAATGTTCTCACTGCTGGGACTCAGGCCTCAGGAGAGAGAAAGGCGTAATACACTACTCATGCCCTATGCGGGTTATAGGATGACGCAGGTCTTCGAATTTTTGGTTCTAGGACATGCCGGTTTCATCACAATGTTTTCTTTTACCGTTTTGAAAGCAGTGATGATCAAATAAAATGATAAAGGCGTCTGCGAAGGTTTGAACCCGTGACCCACCACTGGAAAGTCGGGACCATTACCACTCGGGCAAAACTGCCCACAACTGCCCACTAAAAGGATTAGTGGAAACTAATTCCTAAAGTACCTATTACAGTAGTGACTTTTCAGTATTACCAGCCATAAAAATACTAATAAACAAATAGCAACATTTTATACTGCAACTTTGCCAAGCTCATAAGTTTTCGCCAATATTCGTAACAGCGAATGTTAACGAGTATTTCATTCGGACATATTTACGATTTTGGCACGGCACGGATACGATACGATTGCGAATCGTGCCGTCTGCGACTGCGAAATATGAGCGTGCGAAAATATGAGCTTTGAAAATGATAGTTTCCAATTTGGTAATGGGATCTTTTGAGCTTTTTGTTCTAGGGTTATAAATTGGGGGTGTAGGGAATTTGTGTATGTTTGTTAAGTTAGAAGATATTAAAGTTCATGTTATATTTGGTGACGTCATAGTTTGTCAGGTATCCATAATTTTCCATCAACGCTATCTAACCTCAAACAGAGTTTATGCTATATATATTCGCCAACCATCACACAACACCGTCTGAGTCAAGCTAAGCAGAGCTTGTGTTATGAGTACTAGACAACTGATAAACATACTTATATATTTCTAAATACATACATATTATAGATAAATTACACACAGACACAGAACAAATAATCATGCTCATCACACAAACATTTATCTTGGTTGGTAAACGAAACCACTACCTTCGGCATAATAGACAGAGCCACTAACCACTACACCAGTCTTTTAAATATGTAACTTTTGTAAGAAAGCCAATCTTACTGACTCAGATTTTTCTTCTACATATCTAGCAATTATCTTCATATAGTTTTTATTTTTACTTCGAATCTATTACTATCATCAAATTAAATCTTCAAAACTACCGCAATGTATAATTACAAGCTTAACTCATGATCTTTTTAAAGATTATACTCAACCATTCAACACTCATTCTAATACCATGACACTGCTTTATAATATCGTGTTTAATTGTATTATAATTCTAAACTAAATGAACATGTTCGCGTTATCTGAGAAATCAAGTTTGCTTCGTACATAAGTAATAGGGCGACTACACCTGTCTTCCACCCCGAGCGAGCAACTTGCACATTAATTGTATCGCAATTGCCATTCAAACTATCATACAATATGTTCATCTATCTGTCCACTTTAAGGGCCTCCTGTCCATCTAAAAAGCCACCGGTGGAGTCACAAGTGAACCCAGCTGACATTTAAAGACTATTGTATTTTATTATTTACGGATACAAAACCTATAAACGTCTATAAATTTGTTGCAACTTGAAGTTTATAGCGAGGGTAAATTTCTACAGCAATTGTATAAGTAGACTTTGTAATGTATATGTATATGTCGTGGACAGGTCATAGAAATTGATCAGTTTATGATATGGCCAAGTAAAACTGGTCAGATTATTTTAAATGTCAACTTTCTTTAGACTTTTTATTACTGTTGAAATCTTTCATCAATTATATGGCCAAACGAGGATTGACATATCATCAAATGTTAACGTTTAACCGATCTGGCCAATTTTAGTTGGTTATATCATGATGTGATAAATTTCTATGATGTGGCCACAACATATATACATACTAGGCTTCTGCCAGCGGCTTCGCCCGAGTAAAAGTAGGGTTCTTCATACAAACTTTAGACCCCCATTACATCTCTTTAGGAGCTGAATTTTGAAAAACCCTTTCTTAGTGTTCGCCTGCATCATAAAAGAAAACCTTGTGTAAAATTTCACGCTCCTAGTCTCAGTAGTTTTGGCTGTCCGTTGATATATCAGTCAGTTTCTCCTTTACTATAGATAGATATCGATTTCTAATCGTAATTACCATTGAAATAGTTTGATGTTAGAAGGACGCAAAGAAGGCTAGCTATTTTGTGTGTGTTTTTTTAAATAGCTGCATAGTAAAGACTTATCGGATATTTCGCATGCCGTAGATTCATTACTTCCTAACAAGGCTTCCCGCAATGTAGCCACGAGAATGCAACAGTAAATAAACAATGAAACCACTGCGTTTATAAATTATTGGCACAATGGCAAAAACGGCCACACCGAGCGCCGTATTCTTTAGATAAATACACTGTGCCCATAATTGGCGCCGCCACCCTAAGGCGGAGGAAGTCTTAGAAAATTATAGTTACGTTTAATTTGGTTATTGTAAATTTAACGAATTATTTGTGAATGGATTACAGTGTTGAAACTTGGAAGTTGTGCAAGATTGAAATTAATTACTGATTGTAAAGCTTTTTAGGTGGGTGTCAATGACCTAGGGTAACTGTATGCCATTTGTACCCTATGGTAACTGGGCCATATTTTTTTGTTTATAGCAAGTTACAAGTCAATGGCTTTTAATGTTATGTAAGTTACTTACAGAGAAAACATTAGACTATTTCTGACCGTCATACTCATGTGATTATGTAAAACGACCGTTTTAATTGTTTCTAGTCTCTGTTAGACCATCTCCCCTAGCCAGGTTAATGTCATTTCGTTAACGTCGAACGCTTGGAATGGCCACGCCTTTAATTCCTTTGTTCTGACCGGTGACTGAGCGTTGAGTTATCGTCAGAACAAAGGAACTGGGGAATGGCAAACTCAAAGCATTCGACGTTAACGAAACGATTGTGACTTGCAAATAGGGCAATGTTGTGGGAGTTAAACGAAATGGAGTGAGTTTTAGTCAGTTAAAGTCTGACATTTTCTAACGATCCAGGACAGACAGCTCGTGTTCTTTAATGATTTCCTTATCTTAAAAAGGAATAACAAAATTAACAAGTGGTTCTGGATTTCTTTTTGATAGACACAGACCTTGTAATTAAAAAAAACACTGGTTCTTGATATTAACTGACATTATCAAATACAAGTAAAATTAATTACCTACTTGATCAAAAATAACTACTGGTATTCTAAAGTTAACGAAAATTGAAATTTCATATTTCAAGTAATGATTTAATATAAAATTACTTAACAACATGTAATTACTTCTTCATAAATACGGGTGTTAGACTTTTTTAAAACATACTAATAAGTGACATTATAAAATACTTAAGTTTTATTAAAACCTACCTACTAAAACGAAATGTCTGCTTGTTGTAAAATGATAAAATCGAAATGCACCTTCATCATCGTATGAAACTACTTACATCACAAAACCGTGTACATATACAATTTAAAAGACCAGACAAAAGACACCTTCATTAAATAAAAAAAAAAACATATTGCCATCCAAGAAAGTTTTTATTGAAAAATATCATAAAAACCATATTATATTAATAACGTCAAAAGTGCAACTTTATAAAAATGGCGTCTCATAACCGGTTTTACCTATAAATAATCGCTTATTGGTCGCCTGCTGTAAAAAATAATGTCATAACATTGTCACATGTTATATTACAGACTTATACAGTGTTATTAGCACTTTATAAGTCAGTTTTTAGTCAGAAACTAAAGACAGAAATGCCACTTTACACGACTATTTTTACCCGACTACTGCAAAGCAAAAGGAGAGTTATGATTTTGACAGGCTATGTATGTATGTATGTATCTATTCTCTCTATATATCTATTCCCTCGTAACTTCTAAACTATTTATCAGAATTCGACAAATTACATATCATTAGAGGCGTCTTAATTGTCCGCTGGCGTAGTCATACGTTACATATACTCGTACCTACCTACCGTAGCACTTTGACAACGTATGACTGCGGTTTTCCAAACATGAAAATTTATCTCTACATAGTGAATATTGCATACTTCAGAATAGTATTGTATGACATTATTGTCAATTTACAACGAAGACATCTTGGTAGAGTCTACTGTGTCCATTTACTTGCAACTACATTTGCAACTTTGTTCAGTTTAGTATTCTGAAAATCTTGCTTTATACTTTTTCAGCGTCGTTTTTTGTCGTAGTTGGGTTTTAGTTTTTATGTTAGAGGCCCTACCGTAACCTCTTATGCTAGCAAAAGAGGAGACCTACTGCATCGGCCGTGTCTCCGATCCCGATTACCGGCCACAGTAGGCGCGGGCTTGCGGACGTCGACAAATAGGTGACTCGCTGTCTGAACGTCTGGTAATCGTCCAGACTAAGCCCAAGTCTAATATTCCCGTGTCTAAAGTAGGTAGCAAATTGTAGGGGCCCAGCAGGGTCGAAACCTCCTGGGGCCATGGGTTGATGCGAAAGCGAAACACCAGGGCTCTGAAACTAAGTCAATGAAGGAAGGGGTGGGTCGTTTAGACGGTAAAATTCTGACATTATTTCCCGTTGCGCCCAAGGGCAGGATTTGTCATTGGATGGTTGGCCTTCCAACGCTGCGTCTTGCAGTACGCGGTTGCTACACCAGAACCTTTCGACCCTAACGGCCATCTGTTCTAAGAGCAACGTGCCCTGCCCATTGCCATTTACGTTCGGCGATTCTTTGTGCTGTCGTCAATCTTGGTTCTCCTGAGGATATCCTCTGCAGAGGCTCTCTCTAGCTCTATCTAAAATAAGAGGAGTTATTTCATGATTTAACTGGTCTACACTGTGCTTACATAATCATATCAATACTGTAATTTCGAAATATTGTAACGAACCATTTTTTTTAAGAGTAACCATGGAGTTTCTTGCCGGTTCTTCTCCATAGGAAACGATCAATTTGGAACCGTGCACTAGCTTCTGACGTTTTACAAGTGGTCATGTAGTCCTGTGTGAAATAAAAACCATTTTGATATTGATTTTTGATTTTCTACCTTAGACAAAAGGAGAGGATTCCTTTGCACTGGGTTTATGTGTAAAACATTGGACCTTCTGCCTACATTCTTTACGTACAAAATAACATTTAATAATACAGTTTTTAATATAGTTTTAGCTTCAATAATGGCTTGAAAGGTGTAATTAAGGGGGCACACATCAATCGAGTCTGCTATTCTCGTGCTAAAGTGCACTAAACACAGCAAACTTTGTCATCGACCATTATTAATTTGTCACGCACAGTTACTGAGTTACAGAAAGTTCATTTGTATTTTAGTCACAGTAGGCTATGCTATACAGAGATATTGATGACTAAAGGCAGTTTTTTTTTGTTACATGGGCAAGGCACATAGTTCGTTCTGAAGTGGCGACCGCGTACAAGAAGACGCAGTGTTTTTTTTTGTTTAATGTTGGAAGATGTGGTAAGGGGTGGATGCGAGTCGTTTGACTGGCCTGTTGGTCTAATGGTAGGTGAACCTGCTATGCCAGAGGTCGTGGGTTGTGGTGTTTCCAAAAATGTTTATATAATGACACAGGCCTCCTCTCCTAGAAAGGAGGCCTGCAGGCAGACAGACAGCAGAATCTTAGCCCGTTTTTACTCTTTATATACAGAACCCTAAAAACCCGTTCTTTCTCACCTGTAAACCCAACGGTAAAATCTACTTATAGAATCATCTTTTTATTCAATAAACTTCTAACTTTAGCTCACTTTACATGAAAAACTAACTTGTTCATTAACATATGTACATATTCAAGCGCATTAGATCTAATTTTACACACAACTTGCATATTATACACATTAGCCGGACGTTTTGCGTAACGACCACTATGTTGCACCGGGCGTGTGACGTCACAGTTACTGTAACAGAGCCTTATTATATGAACTTTTAAACACACCTTATTGGTGGGTAAAAAGAGGAAAATGTTCCTCTTGATCCATAATTGCAAGAAGTGACATGCATTTAGAATTTTTTATTTCATAGAATTTTGTTGGTCTAAATCAGTAGTTCCCAACATTTTTTAATGGTGGACCACTTCGGTTTTATTTGCAAGGACCAAAAGTCGAGACAAAAATTTTACTGTCCTAATAAAAAATACCTATCATCAATAACATTCTGAGACATATCTTTAAAATCAAGAATAAGTAACAAACTGTATTGTCATAGAAAATACAACATTTGTGATAGAAACTTAATATTTGTAATTTTTCAGTTAGAAAGTTTAAAATTGTTATTCCTATCCTGGACTCTTACGGACCATCAGTGGTCCGCGTACCACTGTTTATGAACACCGGTCTAAATAATATTTACTTGATTCTACGGCATACGGAGCTCACATGGGTTGTCCGAAAAATATCCCTAGAGTCCAAAGACTTAACGCAAGGAACAAACATATTAGGGGTTTTAGTTAGTAAAAGTCCCCGCTCCCCCCAAGTGCGAGAGAAGCAATTTCTCACCAATTAAATAAAAATTGAATTTCGGATCAGTCCTCATCATCATAGATGTCCGGACCGGAGCAAGTCACCGACGGTTCGTAGGTACTACTTCCGCGCGCCTCAAGGAGTTGTCAGCGAACTATAGGGGCTCAGCAGGGTCGAAGAGTACTGGGACCATGGAGCAATGTGAAAGTGCATACCACGGCCCTGGAACTAAGACAACGAAAGAACGGGGTGGGTTTTTATTCAGTAAAATCTAACTCTCACTACTATTCACACCATATCTAGAATTCACACATCTTCGTCCCCGTGCATAAAACACGAATAAAAAACTGAACTAATAATGTGATACAGTTCAACAGCTGTCATTAGTCGCACGCGTCTGCGACAAAATTGTCGCATTACCTGTTAATAACTGTTTAAGTCTGTAATTGGTAGTAAGTTTAGGACTTTATTAAGTGCTTTCATTACGAAATTCACGTTTATTTTGCTGTAATTTGAACTGGCTGATTGCTGGTTCGGACACCGTAGGTGGAAAATTTATACACAGTATAAATTTTCTGTAATAATGTTTCCTTCTTCTTTCTACCTTTTTTAATTGTATCCATCACCTAGTGAATTATTTGCAAAACTGATACAAAAATCTTATCATGCTTTAAATATCCACACGTCATATAGTGATGTGTTGTTGAAAATCATAAGTCGTACGGCACTGTTTGTACCTCGCTGCATTTCATTGCTACATCATCTTGAAATCTAAAAGGCGAAAATGAAATTCCTTTTAGATTTCACGAAACTTTAGCTACCAACTAAGTGATGTGGAGATGAAACACAAAGCTTCCACGACACTTAAGGTACTGATGGTGTTGTGAAACACTAAACTAGCCCAAAACTTCAAGTTAGACGTTATGTGGAGATGAAACAAAATAAACTCAGACTTTTTAATATGGGGGTTCAACTTGAAATATTGGTAATTTTGACTTACATACTGCATGGCACTTTGTGCCGTGTAGTGCCGGCACGTAAAAAGAATAGCACTACCCCCTCTTTTCCCGTGGGTGTCGTAAGAGCCGACAGAGGGAAAACTGGCATCAGGAGATGGGCAGCAGCGTCTCCCAACGACAGCAGGCCATACTGCGATCGCCAACCCGCCTGCCAAGCGTGGCGATTACGGCAAAACCTCCTTATGACGACACAACCGAAAAATCGGCCCCCAGTCCCCGGCAGCCCCGCTTTTCCTAGTTACGGTAGCGGCTATGGTAAAGGCGGAGATTGAGAGTTTCTATGGACAGTTATATTCCACGCAAACACCTGTTGAAAGCAAGGCTAGGGATCCTAGAGCCAAGCTTACCCGACACTATACCGAAGATATCCCGGACGTCAGCCTGTACGAGATTAGGATGGCTCTGAAGCAGCTTAAAAACAACAAGGCGGCGGGTGATGATGGAATTACAACAGAGCTCTTGAGAGCGGGCGGTAAGCCAATACTTAAAGTCCTCCAAACGCTCTTCAATTCTGTCATCCTCGAGGGCAAAACGCCAAAGGCATGGGGCAGAAGCGATGTGATGCTGTTCTTCAAGAAGGGTGATAAAACTCTCTTGAAAAACTACAGACCCATCTCGCTTCTGAGCCATATCTATAAGTTGTTCTCTAGAGTCATTACGAATCGTCTCGCTCGCAGGTTCGACGACTTCCAACCTCCCGAACAAGCCGGGTTCCGAAAAGGCTATAGTACCATAGACCACATTCATACGCTGCGGCAAGTTATACAGAAGACCGAAGAGTACAACTTGCCACTTTGTTTAGCGTTCGTGGACTATGAGAAAGCCTTTGATTCGATTGAGACCTGGGCAGTTCTGCAGTCTCTCCAAAGGTGTCAAATAGACTACAGGTACATCGAGGTGCTAAAGTACTTATACCAAAACGCCACCATGTCGGTCCAATTACAGAACCAGAGCTCTAATCCGATCCAACTACAACGAGGCGTGAGACAAGGAGACGTTATCTCTCCAAAACTGTTCACAGCTGCGTTGGAGGATATTTTCAAGCTTCTGGACTGGAAAGGACGCGGCATCAACATCAATGGCGAGTACTTAACACACCTGCGATTTGCCGATGACATAGTTCTTATGGCTGAGACCTTGGAAGACCTGAACATAATGCTCGAAGATCTCGGTAATGCTTCCAAAAGAGTGGGTCTTAAGATGAACATGGACAAGACGAAAATCATGTTAAATGCCCATGTTGCACCCGCTCCAGTTAACGTTGGGAGCATTACACTCGAAGTTGTTGACCACTATGTTTACCTGGGACAGACAATCCAGTTAGGTAAGTCCAACTTCGAGAAAGAGATCTCTCGTCGAATCCAACTCGGATGGGCAGCGTTCGGGAAGCTACGGCATATATTCGCGTCCGAAATACCTCAGTGTCTCAAGACAAAAGTCTTTGACCAGTGCGTGTTGCCAGTGATGACGTACGGTAGTGAGACGTGGTCGCTTACTATGGGTCTTTTAAGAAGGCTCAAGGTCACCCAGCGAGCAATGGAGAGAGCGATGCTTGGTATTTCCCTGCTTGATCGAATCAGGAATGATGAGATCCGCAGGAGAACGAAATCAACCGACATCGCTCGAAGGATTGCATCGCTGAAGTGGCAGTGGGCGGGACACATAGCGCGGAGAACCGATGGCCGTTGGGGTGGAAAGGTTCTCGAATGGCGACCGCGTACCGGACGACGCTCCGTGGGCAGGCCCCCTACAAGGTGGACCGACGATCTGGTGAAGGTCGCGGGAAGCCGCTGGATGCGGACAGCACAGGACCGATCGTTGTGGAGATCCTTGGGGGAGGCCTATGCCCAGCAGTGGGCGTCGCTCGGCTGACATGATGATGACTGCATGGCACTAGCATAATTCATTATTTTACTTGTGGCTATTTTATGAAACCATATTGTGTAACTTATTAACTAACACGACTGAAAATAAATTCCGATAAGGCTTACGACTAATCTGTACCTACCACAAACTTCCGGGACTCAGGCCTTCTCTCTAGGAAAGGGAATGGACCGTAAACCAAAACGCGAGCCCAGTGCAGGTTGGTGGATGTCTTCGAATTGTGGTTTCTAGAACGTGCCGGTTTCCTTACGATGTTATCCTTCACCGTTTTGAGAGCAGTGGTGATGAAAATATAATTTAAATAAATTAATGCACCTGGTTGCGTTTGACCTGGGGCCTTTACCATTCAACGACCACTACTCTCAGTAATTAAAAGAAAAACTAGCTAAAAATGGTTTCAACCAATTAACAATTTTGTCCGTAACATAAACTTACATTATTATTAATGAAAATACACGATAAATTACGAATGGCGACTATTTTATACCCTTGTCAGTGCCGTGTGGCAATCAGCTTCAACATTTAATTGCCACTGCCAATTAATTAGGCACAATGATGATTCAAACAAAACGTAGCAATATATAAAAGGTTTTTGCCTCAATTTTATTAAGGTTGCATTACAATTTTTTAGCAGACATGAGGCAGCCAATTAAAGAGAAATCTTCTTTTGTTTCTTTTATAATTATTTATTGTCGTTGTTATTGTAATTTTATTTTTGTTACCATAACATGAAATGAGCCTTGTAATGTTCCCACCACTGGGACTCAAGCCTCCTCTCTTTAATTTTGTTATTTTGTGTAAAACATCCTCCTTAGTCGTTCACTCTTGACAGAATGGTCGTGGTTGACAATGTTGCATTTTCGTTGGCTAGTGAGGCTTCCGCGATGCGGGTCCACTTGACACGGTTTACGGCGTCTCGGAAACTCTGGACCATGGAGGTTTGTGTTGCAGCTCTAATGAGGTCTTTCCAACGCGTAGGACAAAAACATAGTTGACATTTAATTTTATTTTGATATTTGTCCTGTGCTGTTCCAGGTAAGAATTTTCATTTACAAAACCATCATTAGTCATGACTGAAATGTCTTTTAGCTAATACAAATTTATTAAATAAAAAAAAATGTTATAAATGAATTAAATTATTTCAATTATACAAATTATTTAGTGTTCTGTAACATTTATTTAATTTTATTTAAAAATTACATTTTTACTATTTTTGAGATTTTTATTTTTTGAATTGTCATCAAAGAATCCAAAAATTTTATTAATGTCCAAAAATTTTATTAATGTTTAAAAACTGAATTCTATCAAAATATCTAAATCGCGTTTAAAAGCTTTTATTTGTTATTGAAATTTTTTATGAAGTGGGGAATCATCAAATAAATATTTTCTAACTCTCTGGGTGGGTGGTGACACTAAGTTTAGATTGGTTAGAGTTATACTGACTAAAATCTATCTGAGTTTCTTCAGTTCACAGTAATTCTTTCAAATATTCACTGCAGCCCAATGGGTTTTTGCTCATAACCCTTTTTCTGGCAACCCTATTCGCACTAATTATTTTTAAGTCTTTAAATAGTGATGACGTATAATTAACAAGGTAGAATACGAAGTGTCGACATAAGACGAATTAATTTAATGATCAATTAAGAATGTAAAAAAAGTCCTCTTCTAACATGGTAGTGTAAATACAAAATTGTATGGAACGTCGTGTTTTTTTCCAAGTTAAAAAGATCAGCTGTTTTCGAATAGGCGTTAAATTGTAAGTTATTTTACTTTGGATAAGTTTATAGCAACTGTCTACAGTATCGTAGTTACTTAAAGAGCATTTTAAAAGGTACAAAAAAGAAAGAAAGAAGAATTATTATTCGTGCCTCACACGATCGTATACATGTCGAAAAAAAGGAAAATATAAAATATGTAAGTAGACAAAAAGGCGCCTAATACAACAAATGCTACGATATTTAAGACAAAATGTGCATCACTGCTTACCATCAGGTGGGATCGCAGTCAAGCACTAGTTTATTGCAATTAAAAAAAAAACGAAAATGTCATTAGGCTTATAAAAAAAACACATCCCAAAAACGCACGGATAAATTCATAAAGTAAAAAAAAAAACACTTCAAAATGTAAACTACTTAAAAAAAAAAACAAATAATGAAAGTGATTCAAACCGATGCAACGTTCTAAAAAAAAAGTAAAACAAACCTCACCTCAAAGTCACGTCTGCCATGTCCTATTACATTTAACCCTCAAACGCAACTGGATCCGAAAATTCACTTTCACTCAACCTGCATTAACCCGTTCAAAAAAAAAAAATACTAACATCGGTTTGCGCCACCTGAGATTTCTAACAAAGGGATGTTTAGACCCTTTTCTTGTCGACAATTGTCTGTTTAACCCTTTAATTTCGGGGCAGGAAGTCTTCGGGACACCTGCGTAGAAAGTGAATCCGTGGGTACAAAAAATCTGGGAGATGATTTATTTCGTTTATTGATTGAAGACAATATGCAACATGAAATTGATAGTGGGAATCTTTGCTCTCAGGGGTTGAATTACGAAAATAATTGACGTTGAAGTAGACGTTTTTAGTTTTTTTACAGATATAAGAATATTAATCGAGTGTGATACTCATATTCGTGATTAATCCACATGAGGTCGTAATATAACACGTAAAAGAATATTAATTAACTTTTAATGTTTAGCTTTACCGGTTGCTATGCAAATTTTACTCGAGCATAATTCTAAACGCGGCCATTCTAAAAATATCATTAGTAAATGGAAATATATTCATTTACACGTAACAGTTTCCGTAAAAAAGTAAAGTTAACTGTTATTTCAGAAGAATCATTAATACAAGAGTTGAGAATGTTTAATAAGAAGCAAGTAAATGTTAAATACCATACTACACTTGTTTAATAAGAAAATATTCGTAGTTCACACGCATATTAAATAGACCGTCTAAACCCTCTCTAGCAACAATAATGTGAAATATTTTTTATTGCAGACCATTGTGACACATTGGCACCTGAGTATTTGAATGCCGCATTGTATTTAGTGACTACATGATTTATATTTGCATACGGTTTTGTATGAGTTCGTTAGCGTCTACGGGTCGGGAAGGAATCGAACGGGTAAGAATGGTAAGATAGATTGTTCGCACGGGTGACTGCCGGCAGTTGGAGGGTTATACAATTTTAATAAAATGACTTTCGGTAGGGCCGCATGTAGGATTAAGAATGTGTTCAATAATATTAATTGAAATTCCTTGTGATCCGATTGTGAAGTTTATTTTAAGAGATTTGACCGTTTGTGACCTAATTAAAAATAAAGATGATTTTACTTTCATCAAATGAAATAGTATAATAAGGTAGCAATGGCCTGCTATTTAGCCTACATGGAACAAGGGATCCTATTGTGGCCAAGGATGTACTTTGCTTATGAAAAGAAGACTGGGTTCTCATATGAACAGAACAGGACTGAGTTTTGATCGATAAAGTCTGAAAATGATGTCTTTGGATGATTTTTTCACCTATAAATAAATAGAACTTTTAATTTCGAACCATTCTGGATGACATAAGAATACTTTTATAGCTTTTTTGCTCTGGGTGGAATAAAAATGAGTATCAATCTTTTACTAACTAAATCCTGCTAAGCTTCTTACCGCACTTACTCAGACACTGCAAGATAAGGTAACTTATGCTCCTACCTCCCTCGTCTTCGGGGGAGGAAGCCTTTACCGACTCATCTGCACATATTGAATGAGACCATCATCTCATTATCACAAGGCAACACAGAGCTCACTATCATCGTCATTTCTGGATGCTGGATACAGTTCCCCCACCCCAGATTTTATCTAAAGGGGTGATAAAAAACTATTATTACCAACAACTATTATTATTATTAGCTTGCACATGTCCCAAACCAGGTACCCGAACAATGATCCTTACCTTTTTATATGCAAAATTATTTTGGTAACCCAATATGCAAAGTAGGTACCCATTGCTATGCAAATTTTCCCTATTTGGAAGAGAATAGTCTAACGATTTTGGCGTCGGATCTATTGATGAGGGATCTTTTTGGATCCGATCAATACGGTTATTGATTCGTCGAGTGATTTATTGGCTTATGCAGTTTGTAGTTTGTTATTTTTATGTTCATGGTCTGATTCTGTTTGAGGGTTTACTGATGTTCGAGTGATAGTTCATGTGTCAATAGTTTGGAATGATTATGCATTCGTTCGTTTAGTTTTTGCGAGCAGTGGTGACCGAGTGGTAGCAGCCCAGACTTTTTTATGGTAGGTAAAAATGATCCAATGACGAATCCCGCCGTTGGGCGGAGCGGGACACAGTGTCAGACTCTTACTGACTAAACAACCTACCCCTTTCTTCCTTGCCTTAATCCCAGAGCTCTGGTTTTAGGCTTTAATAATAATAATTTATTTGTAAAAAGACATCATTTGGTCATCATTTTAGTATCAACCCTTGACCCCAGAAGGCTTCGACTCTGCATGGCCCCTTCAGCTTGCTGACAACTCCTTTAAGCGCACGGGAACAGTGCACGCCGTCGGCGACTTGCGCTCGGTTCGGACTGTCACCAGACGACCGGACGGCGAGCTACCCATTGCTTGCCGTCCGCAAACCCCCAACAGCCCCGACTTACGATTTGTAGGTCGGTTCTAACCCAGCCGGACGCATTACTTTTTTTACCAGCAAAAAGATCATAGTTTTTATGTCCAAAAGCATATATAATAGGTACATTATTCATTTTTTTTAATGATTTAGATATAAGATAAGATGGTGAAGAATTTTGAAAAAATATAAATCTTTAAGTCAAGAGTGAATGAGTTACTTCTAGGCAAGCGCTCCATCGTCAACCGCATCGTCGCTTTCCATCAGGTGAGATAGCGGTCAAGCGCGAAAATCAATAAAAAAAATCTCTGTCACAGAACAGAATAATATCGCAATGATTTCTGTAGCTCAATTGCTATATATCCCTACACAACGTACAATAATAGCATTACAAACACCAAGAACCGTGGGCGCCTACACTAGTTCATTAGAAACGCCTAGGTTAAGTGCAACAATAAAAATCCTTACATGGATAGCTAATAAAGTACTAACGATGTCAACAGCTTATCATATTCAAATCACAAACATTATTTTACCTATTGAAACTGATATTAATAGCTTAATATCAGTTTCAATAGAGTAGGTACTTAATATAAGTTTAATATCATTTTCAAGGCACACTTTAATTTTGAACATCGTTTTTTTTTGGTAGGAAAATCACCCAATGACGTCTTCCGTCCTCGGGCGGTGCATGAGGGTATGTCAGACTTTTACTGAGTAAAAACCGTTCCAGGACCCAGCCATCGGGATCCCGTAACTGTGAAGTGAGGGTTCACTTTACAGTTACGGGATCCCGATGGCTGGACCACCCTCTCGCGAGTGCACGTGCGGGCTTCCTTTGCTAGCATTAAGTACTGTTTCGCAGAAAGAGGTTACCGCCTGTCACTCCCCCTCGCTTCGGAACATGGTCATCCTGTGGCCAAGGTCCGAAGCGAGGAGGTATGTCCAAAGATTGATTTATATGAATATTTTCTATGTATGTTGCTAGTTTGATTGTTTATGTTGAAATAAAATAATTTTAATTACAATTTTTGCAGAATTCGCCATTTGTGGTTTTTTTTTTGAGATAGATGCCTACCTGTATAGAAAGATAGTTTCACCATAAGGAAAGTTCTATCTCCTTTTATGCTATGTATGTGAAAAACCCAATAAAAAATATCACAATATTCTTAGACTATTGGGCGGTGCAATTACTATACCTATTTCAACAATATACTTAATAAAAACACCACAAAACTCGACAAAAACCAGCTAATCACAAATTTCCTCATAATAATAAACACACAAGTACAAAAAAGTCAATTTCCCGGTTGACCGGCCCCCACATTTGGTAGTTTTGGCCCCAAAAACGACGTCCCTGCCCACCCCCTTTGTTATTCACCCCTGCAGAAGGGACGATTGGCTATCGCATGCAATTTTGGAAATATGTATGATTGCCATTACAATTCGGTTGTAAAAAAGTTGGAATAACTTAGAATTTTGTTGTTTTGTTAGTGCGGCCCGTTTTTTAGGGTCGTATAAAGGTTCAATTTTTTCCTTTTAAGGTACGGACTCAAAAAGAAAATTGAACCATTTGGATTTTATACAACTATTTCTATGCCAGTACTGCAGTTTCAAAACACTTTCTAGTAAGTGGAAGTGTCAGATTTCTGCTGACTGACATACCCCCATGTATCCCCTGTTTCCATGGTATCCCATGTTCTTTCCTTTCCTTTTATGTCCTTTTCATTCCAGGGTATCAGTGAACAATCTATCCAGCTCTTCTATTTTGACCCCCTGGCCATCGTATCACCATTTATCAAAATCTACATTTTTTATTTACATAAGCATAGACATATTTCAAATGTTACTCCGTTATAATATTCACATTATTCGAGAATTCTATTTCAATCCTTGACAGACAAGAAGGTAAATAAAAACATATGAGCACGTGTAATTTGGCCAAACAAAATCGTAAAACTTCTGAGAATTTGTTAATTAAGCGTCAATAGATTTTGTAGGGTACACGTAGTATATTAGCAATATTAATATACTAAGTTGCTTATATTCCACGTGTATGCGACTGTGTCCAAAAACATAACCGCATGACCGCTCCTAAGGTACTTTATATAGAAATATGTATACCTAAATAGTTAAAATACACGTGTAAAATTTGCTTGGTTGTTTCCAAGTAAATTTGAAACGGGTTTTTGAAAATAGAGATTTACACGTGCCGCAAATTTATAAAACCGATACTTGCAATATTGATTAAAAAAAAATTGATATTGCAAGTATCGATTTTATAAATTTAAAGATACATGTACAAAATTTGCTTGTTGGTCTCCAAGTAAGTTTTACATTTGTTTGGAGATCGAAATTTACACGTGGAATACGCACCGTCGACGAGTTGGCCTCGATCCGGACAGTTCCTAGACAACCGGACGGCAAGTTACCTATTGTTGGAAATCAGGATCCGGCAGCTGGGGTGTGAGCCTCCTTTGCTGGCAAGACTACTTACTTCGCAGAAGGAAGCGGCCGCCTGCTACTTCTCACTTTGGACCATGGCTTGTATCAAGGCCCGGCGTTGAGAGCAGCGGTGAAGAAGCAAATTGAACAAAGTAATGCGCCTGGCTGGGTTTGAACCATAACCCACGCTCTAACCTACAAATATTTTCGCCAAAAACCTTGATTCAATAATATTATAATGATGAGTTAATCCTTTCCACGAGTCACATAAAATAGTCACAATAAAATTACGAATGCATAGAAACACCCACTAAATATGTGGTATCATTCAAAGCTTCGTTTCTGATTATAAATATTTATTCTACGTGGGCTTGACAGACAACGGGCGGAGCATATTGTAGCTTAGTGATGTGACACTGCTATTATTACGAAAATAAATTTAATAAATTGTAATTTATTTTTCACCATTTATTCAATTTTAGATGTTTTTGTTTTCTTTTCCATAAACAATTTAACTATAGGTACATTGATCCAGCCAGGTGCATAGCTTTGTGTAATTTATTTTATCATCATTGCTCTCCAAACGGTGAAGAAAGTTATCGTGAGGAAACCGGCATGTCCTAAAAAACAAAACTTCCAAGTGGGAATACCGGCAATTTCTAAGAAATAACGATTCCCCACAATGTTTTCTTTTAATACTTGAGAGCAGTGGTGATGAAATAAATTACCCAAATAATGTGCTGGGATTTTTAAAAGGGAAATTATAAGTTTAGCCGCAAAATTATTTATTGGACACGTGATTAAACTTCTATTCTTATAACTAAGCAACGGGAAAATGACATAGCCTCTAATAAACTAATTCGTCTTTTTTATACCGCCAACTAAATATTCTATAGAAAGCTTCAAGTAAAGATCATCAATTATTGTGACTGGTCCTTCTTATTTATACATTGCCATCTAAATTTCTAACTCGGCCACGGATTTTACATCTCGTAAACATTTTACGTTTTACAGCTTCATCGCACTGTCTGTCACTGTCACTCAAAAAAATATAATTCATGCTTCCACAGAAAGCATCATTTATTACAACTTAGCATGTAAACCAATGTTTCAAGGAGTAAAGAGCAATCTTTTGTCAATTTTTTCCTCATACTTATGAACCAAAGATCATAGTTTGCGAAGCGGTAGAAAAATATACAGAATGTATATATTTCGTGATGTGTTTGGTAAATAAAGTAACGGAGAAAAATTTTCGAAAACATTTATTGGAAGGATTAAGTACTGGTTGCTATGATTGTCCAGATTTTTATCGCCAGTACAGCTGATAGCATTTGATAGAGCTTGCAATCAGTCTGAAATACGTGACGCCACCATTAGAGGCAAAGTCACAACCACCTTTTTTATGGTGGGTAATAATTATCGAATGAGAGTGTCAGACTTTTACTGACTAAAAAACCTACCCCATTCTTTCCTTGCCACTTTCCTAGGCCCTGGCCAACAACGCTTTTGCACCAACCCTTGGCCCAGGAGGCTTGGACCCTGTAGGGTCCCCTACAGTTTGCTAACAACTTCTTGAGGCGCGTGGTAACAGTACGCGCCGTCGACGACTTGTGCTCGGTCTGGACTGTTATCAGACAACCGGACGGCGAGCTACCCATTACTCGCCGTTCGCAAGCCCGCGCCTACGGTAGCCGGATATCGGCGCTGCGTTAATAATCTAATAATGGTTTAATTTTCTTTTTTGTTTAGGTAAAAGTAAAATAATGGTAATTCAATAAACAAATTGATTTTTTAAAAATAAAGTCTTTAATTTGGTCTCTCCTCAATAGCTTCTAGTAATACTAGTGGCCAATAGTATATATTTGATGACATTTTTAGGAAAATTTTGACGAATAATTAATATGAGATGAGTTACATTTTAAAATAAGTAGTACTAAGTTAAAAAGTTAGAAGCTAAATAAATATATTTTTGATGTCATTTAATAGTTTTACAGAAGTACTGTTAGAATGCATGTTACAAATTTAGATGCTAAAAAATAACTATCGTGCTGAGTTGTGTTTAGAGTGGTTCACATAGAAGATAACTAGTGGTCATGATAGTATTATTTAGATGCTCGTTAATTGTGACTGACTTAGTAATTTAGAAGGCAACATACATTTTTGGGGGCGAATAATGATATTAAAAAGAAGCCTGTTTAATTAGCACCCTTTTTAAAACCACATCCTACAAAAGACACTTCTAAATATACTACACACATTAGTGATTAAACTCTAACAGAAAAAAAAAAATGAAAAAAGGATATTCTGAAAATTAAAAGTAGTCAAAAAGTATCGGTTGATATTGATAATGGTATTTTTGTATTATAAAGTACCTACAAGGTTTAGTGTAGATAATTAACATATAATATTATCATATATATGTGTTCTTCAATAAATTAATATAATTATATATTTAATAAATTGTTTTTATAATATATAAATTTTAATATCCAACACGGCCCATCACTACGCACTATACAATTTAAAAGGAAGTTGCATACATATCTACCGTTAGACGCATAGCGTATGCACAACATGATGTCACAATTCACTTATAATACTCGACAGTCTTAGCTACCAACTTGACAGTGGCTACTTATTATACTTATTAAAATTAATAACATTGCATGTATGAACAAAGAAGCGCATATTATTAATAGTCTTCACAAAATAATGGTTATTGAGCTGTAGGCTAGAGATGTTACAATGTTATGGTAATGTAGGAAAAAATAAAAACGGCCATTGGCTACTAAACAACATGTTTATGGCAAATTAAATCGTTCGTTATAAAAAAACGGCATAGGATAATAATGCTGAAAATAAAAACTAGAATTAAAACTAATAATGTTAATTAGTAGAATTACTAGAAGAACAACAGTAATAGTACTAATCATTAAATAGTATAAACAAACTTATACATAGGCAAAGGATACTAAATAACATGTTTATGGCAAATTAAATCGTTCGTTATAAAAAAAACGGCATAGGATAATGACGTTGAAAATAAAAACTAGAATATAAACTAATAATATTAATTAGTAGAATTACTAGAAGGACAGACAGCAATAGTACTAATCATTAAATAGTATAAAAAAAACCTATACATAGGCTATATTCAATCGTTAGATCTAAAAAAAAAACGGCATAGGATAATGATGTTGAAAATAAGAACTAGAATTAAAACTAGTAATTAGTAGAATTGCTAGAAGAACAGGTAGTAATAGTACTAATCATTAAATAGTATAAAAAACCTATATATGCTTAGATCTTTAAAACTACGCAAAAAAAAACGTAGAAATAAAATTAAAAACCTAATTGCAGGGCCACCTACTGGGTCCAATTGCATTCTAAAATTAAAACCAACCAAAAAATTCACCAATCTCAATCAAATCAGTCAAGCCGTTTATGAGAAGTAAAGTGACAAACACGTAGAAAAATTATATATGTATGAAGATATAAACTAGCAAGAAAAATATTAAATGTTCAAGTATGTATTAATTCTATCAATTTTATAACAGTTTATCTAAAAAAAAAAAAAACAGGTAACAGAATTTCCAGAAAAATACAATTAACTCAAAATTATCCACCAGAACCACAAACCAATTAAACGACACCAAAAAAATGTTACCTCAAAAAATAAAAAGTAATTGTCTCTAAACTATAAAAAAACGGCACAAAAAAAATGTTAGGAGAAAAAAAAAATGTGAAAAACTTACTTCACTCGGCCACCCCATAATTTAAAATTGCATCGCGTGATCCGCACGGCATGAATGACCGAGGGTGGTAACCCCATGTGCTAAGGTGACGCCCATCGATTTTTTCCATAGTGGGGACGAAACAGCCCCCGATAGTTCTAACAGCTGGCGGTTTCTTATAAGATTTTTTTTTATTATTTGAAAATAGAAGTCTTTGTTCCGGTTGAAGTATCTTTTTCTAACTCGACCGTTACCTTTGTTTGATTTGAAATTCTATTTTTAAATATTTATAGTTTTTTGCAAGCTGGTTGTTATTTTTTAATGATTTAAACTAGTGCTTGACTGTGATCCCACCTGCTGATATGCTGTGATGGCAAATCGCATTAGTTTAAGAGCCTATTTACTTTAGCTTTAAAAAACACCTAAATCATGAACCGACTGAAATGCCGCTGCATGTCGGTAATTTTTTCTGTGTTTTTTTTTATTATTTTATTTTAAAAGTACCTACATCATAAACTCGCATAACTACGAAAAATAATCTATCGTATAACGAATTTAAATACTGTTTGACATCAAAAGGACATAATCTTACTAATATTATAAATGCGAAAGTTACGATGTTTGGATGTTTGTTACTTAATCACGCCTAAACGGCTGGACGGATCTGCACGAAATTTGGCATAGGCATAGAAAACACTCCGAAATAGGACATAGGCTACTTTTTATCCCGGAAACCCCAACCCCAATACCACGCGGGCGAAGCCGCAGGCAAAAGCTAGTTTTTTTTTATAATTGAAAACCACATCACTTTCGATCTTTCAAAAAGTAGCTTTTATTGACATTGTAACAAACTCTATACCTAAAAAATATTTTCTGGGTATTTTTTCGTCTTGTTAGTCAACTTTTCTGTTGATAAACAAACCAGAAAAAAATCAGTTTCCTAAATTATTGTTCAAAGTGTCTAACTATTAATGATAGTCTTTTAACAGTCGATACTTAATTTTAAAATATAAGAGAAATAAAATTATATATTCGGGAGAAGTGGTTCCCGAGTGTAGGTCGCGGGTTTAAACCCAGCCAGGCGTATTACTTTGTGTAATTTATTTCATCACCACTGCTCTCAAAACGGTAAAGAAAAACATCTTCAGGAAACGCCTGTCCTAGAACCAATAATTCGAAGACGGGTGACATCCACCAATTCGCACTGGATCTGCGTGGTGTATTATGGCTTGTTCCATCTCCCAGAGAGGAGGCCTGTGTCTCAGCAATGGGAACATTAATAAGGCTGATGGTTATGATTACTTAATTATATCTGTATAAAATGCCCATGTGTTTGTACGTAGACAATGGTTATATGTAATTATTATGACTGCAGAATAATTACTTTAATATCTAGTATTGGCAGTAAGTATGTGTTATGTGTACTGGCTGCAATTAACTGCCTTAAATATTCTGTTTCCTAGGCCAATTTTTTAAAGTATTGGCCATTCACTTAAATGTTTATACAATTAAAATAAGACGTTTAAAAAAACCAATACCCTTTAAATTATTCCATTTAAAATAACGTTTCTGTAAACTGCTACTCTAATAGTTATTCTATTTCCAATAAGAAATAACGCGTTATTTTTTCTTATTGCAGATTTCACTTTAGGAGACGTCAACGCAGCGCCATCTATCGGCCTCTCGGTGAGTTTTAGTTTGACATTTGGTGCGAACCCTTTACAATTCCCTCACTAGTTCCTTGCGATGCGTCCTTTTTGCGAGACTGGCGACATCTGTTAGAGTTTTGTGGAAGTAGCTTTTGCAGAAGTTCTTCACATTGAAGTTGCGGCGTTGCTGTAGCCAAGTTATTTTAAGTTAGTCTTTGGAAATAAGTTATGCGGAAAACATGAAACAATTATGAAGATAAAGTATGAGAACTAAAATTTAAATTTGCTAACAAAAATTGTTAGCAAAATTAATGTTCATAAAACTATAGACGGGAAAAAGATTATTGAATTAAAAAACTATGACACAATTTATGATACTTTCTTTAAAAATTCTAAAGTTCTTGAAATTCAGTGCTTTATTTTTTTCTGGTAATCACTAAAATCAATTAGTTAACTAAACAAGAAGCAATAAGCATGAGTCATTAATTAAATTAAAAACAATGAACATAAAACTTCTGCATGTACATAACTAGATACATTATTTTTCTACGATTTATAGATCCATAAGTTTTTCTCATCCATTGTTTAGGAGATAATTTCTGACGAAAAAACTTCACAATCGATCTTTTATTATTGCAGTCAGCACATGCCTACCTTTTTACGACGAACAAAAATATATTATGTTTCCAGCGCCACAATCAATGGGGTATTATACAACACAATGCAAATTATTATCGACTTTTATTACTTGATCATTTGCTAAAATATTATCTTCTTCACTTCTTTCAGTAATAATATAATTTTCACAATGAAGTGTTTATTGCTATCAACATATTTATTGGTTTTACTGTTCGAGTAATGACGTAGGAACACCTTTCCCATAAAATCTATTGTCTGACAGCCATCACAAATTATTCTTGACCATTCAAGGGTATAACAGGTTTACAAAAGATCAAGTTTTTAATTCAAACAGTTACATAAAAACAACTACCAATGAAAATATAATAGTATTGACGACATTGAATTTTAATGGCATTACTTTCCGTAATTACAAAAACGATAAAATATCACAAATATTGACGTGACTAGGAAAATATCAGCTTCTATTTTCCTATAATGTCAATCTATCCTTTATTGTTCGCCGCAAGTTGTCTGACGTGTCAAGTTTTTAGAAATAGCAGCAGAATTCCACAGAATCTGGTTCAGTCACGCCAACTTAGCTAATGAAAAACAATTATTTTGCAATTCATTGTCTCACGCTATAAGGCTATTTATCTAACAGAAGCCTTTGACACAGTTGAATGTGCAACAAACAATGTTGCTTGTGAACCTTGTCGGCTATTCTACGTAACAGATTAAGTTGGCACGTGTACCTACAGATATATAAAGCACGTATCAATAGTTCGTTGTTTTGCGTCAGAAACTTGCTTCATGAACAGAGTCTTCCAAGGAGCGGTTATTGGACCACATTTTTTCGTTTCATATGTGACTAATTGCTGACATTATAGCCCTTTATGAAATACATTATTCACGTCCGTTATGAATAAATCAATATATATGTAGATCAATGGAAGTGTCCAATCAGCTATCAATAAATAAACTGTGTTTAATTGTAAAAGATAAATCGTTTGCGTTGGTATTTAGGAAATTGTAAGAACTACCATTGTTTAAACAGTGAGATCATATTTTATTAAAAGCTGTCAAAACTAAGATTATTATCGCCAGTAGTTTATTGTATTTAGATTTATATAAAATGATAGCTTACTATTTACGATTACACGAACATCTACACTAATATAATAAAGAGGTAAAGTTTGTTTTTTTGTTTTTTTATTTTTTTGTTTGTAGGAGGTAATCTCTGGAACTACTGGTCCGATTGAAGTTTTAGGAATAATAGAAAGCTGCTTTACTCCTGAGTGACATAGGCTATATTTTATGTACGCGGGCGAAGCCGCTGACAAAAGCTAGTATTTAATAATTTTGTCAAAACACCATCTACAAGCTTTGTCACAATACCTAGTATTTAAAATGATTAAATAAAGTGTTTTATGGACAGGCTCAATTTATCTAATAATTAATTAAAATATTAATTATAGCTACAGTAAATGGTCAATAAAACTATGATGACATTTACAAAACGAGACACGACAGCATTGGTTATTATTATTAGAGTATATCCTTCGATCATCAATGTAGTATATTATACAATCTATAGATGAATATAATAGCAATAAAAGTCTTACAGAAACGTAATTACTACAGTATGGATACTTATAGGAATACTAATTTACCTACATATTTACACCATACCAAGAGAATTAACTTTTAACAAATAAACTGAATAATCATCATAATAATTATGAAGTTTACAATATCATAAATAATATTACTAATAAGCTTTGCGTCAGATATTTATTTACAATTATATATCGATTGGTTCATGAGCTAATAAAGGCTTTTGAACAAAATGTGCAATATCATGAATTTTATTACCATCTTGTTTTACTTCATGTCGCTATCAGGACTTTTTATTTTGAAGTTATGTATGTGTACAGGGTTTTTTTTTAGGGCACTACCGCCAAGATTACGGTGTATGTATGTGTACGTGGTGGAACTGCTGTCTGAAATGCATTCACAGATTACGGAAAAAAATGTTAGTCTACGAAAAAAAAGCTAAATTACCTACAAATATGTCTCATGTAGAGATCAAAAACAGAATAAGTTGAAATGACTTACATTTTGGTTTGTATTTTAGCTTTTTTTTTACCGACTGACTGATGGTTTTCGAATACTATTTCCTTGACTCATTTCAAAATCGCAGCACCCATTAGGTTAGAGATGAGCCCCGCTTGGGCAGAGCATTGCCGTGTCCTTGTGGGGGCGGTCGGCGATCTCCCGCACTCAGGCTTGGTATAGGCCATGGTCCGCAGCGAGTAGGAATAACAAGCAGTCGTCTCTTTCTGCGAAGCAGTAATGCTAGCAAAGGAGGAGGCTGACTACATGAGGCAACAGCATTCACGCCCCCGCCGCCGCCGAGATTCTGATCCCAACTTCGGGCTGTCGTAGGCCCGGGCTTGCGGACGGCGAGAAATGGGTAGCCCGCTGTCCGACCGTCCAGTAACCGTCCGAACCTAGTCCAAGTTGGTCGACAGTGCATACTGTTCCCGCGCGCCTCAAGGAGTTGCAGCAAACTGTAGGAACTCAGTAGGGTGAAAATGTCCTGGGACCATGGGTAAACATGATAGTGTACAGCAAGGCCCTAGAACTAAGGCAAAGAAGGAACGGTGTCGGTTTATAGTTTGTAAAAGTCTGATACTATCTCTATGATAGAGCAGTGGTGGCCGAGTGGTAACGGCCCCGACTTACGAGTCGTAGGTCGCGGGTTCAAACCCAGCCAGGCGCATTACTTTGTGTAATTTATTTCATCACCACTGCTCTCAAAACGGTGAAGGAAAACATCGTGAGGAAACCGGCATGTCCTAGAACCAAAAATTCGAAGACATGTGACATCCATCAATCCGCACTGGGCCCGCGTGGTGGATTATGGCCCATTCCCTCTCCTAGAGAGAGGATGCCTGTGTCCCTGCAGTGGGAACATTAAAAAAGGCTGATGATGATGATGATGATACTATCTCATTTCGCATTTCGCCTAAGGGCGGAAGTTGTCATTGGATGATTTTTAACCACCATAAAAAAATATCCTCAATTTCATCTTCTTATTTGCTTGATACCTTTGATGTTCTTTTGCTTCTTTCTCATCATTACAATCTTCTGAAGAGTTAATAATCTGCAAGTAATATTCAATCATGGTATGACAAAAGAATCGATTTTAATGTAGATGGTTTGCTAAATTGCAATAAGTAAAAGATCGGTCTGATTAACATTTTAAATGTTGAATAGTCATCATCATCTCCCTGCCCTCGTCCAATATTACCCGTGATTGGCGCAACAAGTTTTTTTCTTCCATTCTGCCTACCATTCTGGCCTACTGGCCTGTTGGTCTAGTGGTTAGTGACTGCTAAGCCAGAGATCGTGGGTTCTATTCCCACCCAGGATAAATGTTGGTGTGATGAGTTCGATCGTTTGTTCTGTGTCTGGGTGTTATTTATCTATAATATGTATATATGTATTTAGAAATATTTAAGTATGTGTAACAGTTGTCTAGTACCCATAACGCAAGCTCTGCTTAGCTTGGGACTAGACTACGTTGTGTGATAGTTGTGGTTGTATTATATTATTATTATTCTAGTCAGCAATTACGCTATTATTAACTCCCTTTTCTTTTATATCACTCCTCACACAAACTACTTTTTCTATGACTAATGGAATAGTGATTTTTACAAAACTCTGTGCAGAGACTAATTTATTAATATATACATCTTTTTCATTAATTTTATAATACCTTGACCAATTTATATCTAAAATTATAACCATGGTATGTTTATTGCTACCATTAACCGCCTCTTCAATAGCATTATGCTGTGTTATAGCAATATTAATTCCACTTGATTAGACCATGTATATGTTTATTAAAAGCTATAAAATATTTTAATTACAATTTATAATTACATATATTTCTTAGTTTTGTTCTTCGGACAGAAGTTTGTATGTCTGATTTTAATGACAATTTGAATTATTTATAGGAATTGTGGAACATAGCACTTATGTGCTAATAAAATTAACTTTGTTTATGTTACATTAGTTCGTACATGACTTATGCATGGAAATATGATAATCGACATTAACATCTTACTTATGTAAGATTTTTTGTTTAATATACTCATTTATCTATATCTCATGTTATCCTAATATTCATACAGTTTTTGGTCAATCTAGTGTTCTTAATTCCTTCATTTTTTTTTTGATAATTTATGTGAAATTCTCATGTCACAGTGTTTGCAACTAAACTCCTCCGAAACCCATAATTCTATAAATCCGCAAGTATAATAATAACGGAATAATAATAATATTTCACATTTGTAATACAACGTCGCCTAGTCCCAAGCTAAGCAAAGCTTGTGTTTTGGGTACTAGACAACTGATGAACATACTTATAGATTTCTAAATACATGCATCCCACCAAAAACATGAAATGTAAAAAAGCCAAGTCTCCCTACGCAATTCTTCCAACGTAAAAAGATTTGAGATCGCATAGAAGCCAAGTCCTGTTCAACTTAATTTGCAATAAGAAATCAATATTTTGTGACAATATCAATAGTTTTGATTGTGACTTGGTCATGAGCACAATAACATGCAAATATAAAACGGCATATTTAGAGGAGTTAAAAGTTATAGATAAATTACACCCAGACACAGAACAAATGATCGTGCTCATCACATTAATATTTTCCCTGGGTGGGAATAGTATAGATGATAATTCGCAAACATAGATGCTTCTAATGTACAGTCAAAGGCGACTAATTAAATTCAAACTGACTCATGGAAAATTGATTTATATTTATGGTGTTAAATTTTAATCACCATTTTCTCCGTTTTTAGATAGTAGAACTGTAATTAGAGACACGTGCAAGTTGCATCATTATTGCTTCAAGCTTAAGTAAGTATATGTTTTTGAAAAGTTTATAGTTATTTTTTTGCATGGTAATAGTAAGTCGTTTTATTTTTGCTTGTAGTAGCCATTAGGAAACAATAAAATTATTAAAGTTAGCTTTTTATAATTCAGTGGTATTTATGCTATATGTTATCTATAAAACTTTTTAAATTGGACTGAATTTATTTTATTTCTAACTTTATGGAAAACTTTTTGTACGTATAAAAAGCTAAGAACAATTAACTTGTTCATTCATTAATACTTACATATAAAATATATTCTTCGACTTAATTGGTCTAATTGAGTTTATTTAATTATTATACACTTTTGTACACCAAGACTAAAATACATTGGAAAGGAAATCTTATAATAAAAAAACATACAATCGGTGGTCTTATCGCACTCGGCGATTTCTTCCAGGCAACCCTGTATAGATAGTAATTTCTAGGACACAAAATGGGGTGGGGTGGGGTGGGCTACTGCTCTCAAAATGGTTAAAGAAACCATCATGAGGAAATCGGAATGTCTTAGAATTAAAATTTGGAACATTATGTGATATCCTCTAGTTTGTAATAGGCCTACGAGGTGGATAGCCGCCCATTCTCTCTCCCAGAGAGGAGGTTTGCGTCTCAGTAATGGGATCATTTAAGGGCTCATTTGCTTCTTTATTTTTAAACGTTTTTACAGAGAAGTACAAAGAATGGATGATTATTATTGGTTACTATATGTAATGCCGTGCAAAGGACTTCCTTCTGTCGAACTCTTTTCTCTGTAATTTGCTACTTCTGGCCAATCCCACAGACAAGAGTTCAACTCGTCAGAAAAACGATTGGTCCAATTGCATAGCCTGTTCCTATAAGATTATAATATATGTAGTATGTCTTTTTTTTCTCAAACTCTGTTGAGACAACATAATTCAAATCAGATACTAGTTAAGGACTGGTTTCAACAAAATTCTGACAAGATTTTTAAACCAAAACTGTCATATCTAATTAGTAAAAGATAAATCAACTTATAGGAAGTTTCAGTGTATGTAGGCAAGATTATTTAAATGATGTAATAAAGAAGCAACGTTACCGTTTATTCGAATTATTATTAATCAGATAACATTATTTATCACCAATTACAGACCGACCTTAAGAATCATTAATCATTTATAATTAGCAACACTTAGATTCCAATAAATCAATAATGAGAACTAGGTAATTATTATTGGATTTAACTCTTTTACATTTATGGCTATCTTTGAATTCCTATAGATAGTTTTATGTAAGCAAGTGGCATTCGGTTATAACCGAAACGGGAATAGAACCCGTTAAGGGCCCTGTCGCAAACAGCTTGAGCAGAAATAACTTGATTACGTTTGTCAGAAAATCAGTTAACGCAGCCAGTTTTGTTTGATCCGCGAACGGCGATAGGGTGACCTCGATTTCTGTGAAATTTGTAGGATATTGCGGGGGGAGGTGGATCTAAATATATCGGACTCGTATATCTCCTTTGATAGTTAGTTGTCTGATAGGAATCAGATTGGGTTTCATTGGTGATTGTTAGTCTGAGTCATGGTTGCAACGGCAAATATGATTTATGTCCGAGGATAATTTTATAGAAATCCGCAGAAATGTTAGGATTGTTGTTTATTTGTAACACTTAGTTGAGTGTCCTGATTTCGTTGTTGAAGAGTCGGAAATGTTTGAACAGCTGCGAGACTGGCAAATGGTTTGTTAGGTTTAGACTGCTACCATTATCATTATGTTTGATAGATTTATTCAAGTGTAGAATTATTCATGAGGTACGGTATTTTTAGCACAGACGCACATGATCGTTTGATATGGTGACACTGGATGATTTTCTACTTAAAAAAGAAGTATCACGTGATTATACGTGTTTATGTCACTCGGAGTTCGTTACGTCACAGTTTAAAAAGAACTCCGACACAAAATGTTGTCATTCTGTCATCATCATTTCAGTCGAAAGACGCCCATTGCTGGACATAGGTCTCCCCCAATTGTCACCATAGTGAGCGGTCTTGTGCATCTCGCATGCGTCGGATACCCGCAACCCTTGCCAGGTCATCGGTCCCCCTTTTTGGAGGCCTTCCAACACTTCGTTATCCTGTACGCGGTCGCCACTCCAGAAACTTTCGACCCAATGTGCCTTGCCTATTGCCACTTAACTTTGGCGATTATTTGGGCTAAGTCGGCATTCTGTCATGTTAGTTAAAAAAAAATTGTCAGTCAAACTGGGTTTGACAGAAGTTTTCTTATTTATCATATTGTTAAACATCTACATGAAAGCTTGGAGCGTTTAAAAGCGCCTGAACAAAAATCAAATCTAGGTTTTTATTTGGAACTTGCAGCCCCGTCTCGACTACGCAAGAATATTATTTTTTCTTAGCCATGTCTTGACATGGACGAACTTAAAAAAAAAATCAATTTAATGCAATCGTTCGGAAGTTAAGTCTTACATACATTTCAGTGTTTCATAAAAAAAAAACTTTTTTCGTTTCGATCTAATAAGTTATTATTCATTCTCTGTAGTGTGAACTATACCCTAAAACATAATTTTATAGTTTTCATTTTTAAATCTTTTTTATCTCTCAACTAATATTTTGCCAAAACTGGAACTAACACAGTAAATAACAATACAAATAATCCCTCGTCCTACGATTACTGCATTCAATCGTTTCTTCGAACCGTGGACTACTCAATTACTCGGTGCCTTACTGATACTTAATCCTGAGCTACCGATATCTCTGCCTACCTTGTACAGTAGCAAGAATAATGATGGTTTTAGCCATTTCGGTAACAATAAATATTAATGGTCAATTTCTTTGGATGGAGTACCTTGTTTGTAGGGTGACATAGTTTTCAAAAGAATTTACAGACATTTGTGTTTGAAAAGCCGAAGGGTAGTTCAATGGCAAAGTAGAGCTAAGTATGCTAATAATTTATTGCAAAGACACAACCATATAATATACAAAATCAACTTAAATATTAACTAAATTGACCTTAAACCAATTCATTCAAATGTATTGGTTTCGAAAATATATAAAGTACATTCTGGTGTCCAAGTACTTACACGATATCACTCGGAAATGTGCGCAGAAGATTAGCAGCATATCACTTTTAATAGCAATTCTAATTGTTTTGATAAAGAACAAGCTAGATTTCAAGTCCCACAGTGTCGAACAGTTGGTGTTAAATTTTCTTGCCCTCATGACCCCTTTTTTGCACTCTAAACTGCTTAAAAGTGTAATTGTGTGTTGTTGTATGTTGTTGTTGTAGTGGTTATTGTTATGTTGTTGCAATATTTCGTCGCTTGAGGGTTACTGCAGCCGCAGCGGTAGTAACGGCACAGCTTAGTAGGTGTGCTATGGGGACATATAAACGAGTTACCGAGATCCTTAAACACAAAAAGCAAATGAAAGAACATTAGGTTTTAGACAGTAAGTCTTCCACGCCTTGTGGCTCCAATCTGAGCAGGCAAAATTATTCAATAATATTTTACATAAAAAAAATGTCATTGTCATTCAGTAAATGTCCCGTTAACTCCACAATCATGGTCACTCTACCAGCACCGTACACCGCAGTTTACAATGGCTACCGTAGCCAGTCGATTAGACATCTAGCTGGTCTTGAGCCATATTTGGGCGCACTGATAGTTATAATGCTAATAACAAGAAAACCATACTGTCGTGGGCTTTTGGCTGTACAGTAAGATTTAATTGGTTAGGAGATGTGGACTTGCTTTGGTGGGAAAATGTCTATTATCTGCAATTGTGTTTGGACCATCGACTTATAGACAAGCACTTCCATAGAAACTATTTGTCTAAATACCGAAAAGTTAATACTAAAGTCCGCTGCAGCGCTTCATTGATATTGTCGTCTATCAAAACTTTTAAAACTTATTGCACTGATACGTAATATTAACAAATATTTCTGAGATAGACTAAAAATCAGTTTGCATTAATATAATAGTATACAGTTTATAATTTAAGACCTTTCGCAGAATATATGTATATTAACACTTGCGGACCATGACAATCCCACACATGTATAACCTTTTTAACATAAACGTGATGTTAAAATAAGTTCATCATCATCATCATTTCAGCCGAAAAACGTCCACTACTGGACATAGGCCTCCCCCAAGCGCCGCCACAAGGACCGGTCCTGTGCGTCTTGCATCCATCGGCTTCCAGGACCTGGGACACCTTTGCAACGCTGCGTCTTCCGGTACGCGGTCGCCACTCCAGAGCCTTTCGGCCCCAGCGGCCATCCGTTCTGCTTGCAATGTGTCCTGCCTATTGCTACTTAAGTTTGGCGATTCTTTTCGCTATGTCGGCAACTTTGGTTCTCTTGCGGATATCCTGATTTATACTTATTTTAAAATAAGTTATGTTTATTGTTTCTGGGAAGTAAAATAGTTTTTTTTTATATGAATTGCAAGCTAATAGAAGTACCATTAAAGGCGCAATGAATGTTTAAAGGAAGTGAATATAAAATCTATGACAGTTCTTATAAGGAATTATTTTATTACTTATTGGAATGGGATATTATTGTAATAAAGATGATATTGTGTTGAATATTAAGTATCTATTCTATTAGTATAGCATTGTATTGTGAGAAGATTTTATAACAACTGCTGGTACTTTAAGCCCTACTTCCATTGCCGTTGGGATACATTTTTGCAGTCTTTTTTACAAAATTTAAAAAAGACAGTTTTAATAAGCCCTTATTTTTCTTGCTGGGAAAAGACTTCCCAAAATTTCTTCCATGTATTATTTCTAGAGAATCAGTCTTTGCGGTAGGCATCCAGGTCATTTTAAGATTTAAGTGATTGAACTGTAAGGACTCTGCAAAAGGGTTGAAGGCTATTGGGGCCCTGAATCTCTTTCTAAAAGGAAGGCTTGGCCCCTAAAGCGAAATACAAAGAAGAAAAGGGTAGGGTATTTAGTCAGTAAGAGTCTGACACTGTTTCCCGCTCCGCCCAAGAGCGGAATTCGTCATTGGATGATTTTAGTCCACTACAAAAAACACCTATTTTTTATATACCACATATTCCTTGATCGACCTCTACAGCGACATAAATCCTCAGGTGAAGACTTACTCAACGATCAATGAAAAAGACAATGTGCTTACAGTTTGCATATGAGGCTATATGTGAATTCCTAGAGTAGCCTATGTCATATTTTCAATACTGATTTTATTTGAGAAAGGAGCAGTATAATTCCAAATGGTGTCATTAAAGTTACAGTTAGGCCACTCTGACTCTAAGGACCTCATCAAGGCTATGGACTATCAGCACCTGAAGTATGCCGGGAGCCTGTATCCTTCCGTGTATCAGAAATTTTTATTCATTCACGTCACTTTCAAGCGTCCTAATAAGGTAAATATTAGAACGTTTTTGAAATGGAGGACCTTACTATGTACCAATGTTCTCTATAAAATAATATCAAGTTGACAACTGAGAAGCATTATTTTGTTTTTCTTTATTCTTCCTGCCAGCGCACTATAGTTCGTTTTTTAATCCTAGACTACGATTTGACAACTTAAAATGTCAAACTGCAGAAAATTGGGAACATATTTTTAGAGTGTGACATTCTGAGTTATCAAATCGCAGTAAAAAACCAACTATTAGCAAGCTTCTTCGAGGTTGTCAAAACTACAATGACTTAGGACCTTTTTGGAGTCATCGCATATATTAATGGTTCTACATATTATCTAGTTGAGCGAATTGGCGTAGTTTATACGCCAATTTTACACCACAATATCTACTATGTATCAAATCGCAAATAATTAAAACAGCCATAAAACTATACTCGCAGAAACTCAAAGAAACACCTCCTGCAGCACCTTAGCTTTCTTCTGGAATCCAGAGATCATTTCCAACAGCATCTGTCCCAACTGACACTTGGTTTCCAGTGTTCATAATCATCAGCCTTTTAATGTTCCCACTGCAGGGACACAGGCCTCCTCTCTCTAGGAGAGGGAATGGGCCATAATCCACGCGGGCCCAGTGCGGATTGGTGGATGTCACATGTCTTCGAATTTTTGGTTCTAGGACATGCCGGTTTCCTCACGATGTTTTCCTTCACCGTTTTGAGAGCAGTGGTGATGAAATAAATTACACAAAGTAATGCGCCTGGCTGGGTTTGAACCCGCGACCTACGACTCGTAAGTTGGGGCCGTTACCACTCGGTCACCACTGCTCTACACTCGGCCACCACTGCTCTCTGGTTTCCAGTGTTACCAGGTACAAATGCATTAGGCATTCAGCAGAGAAGGTTGCCAGTTAATAAAATATCGTTGGTATAAGAAGGACTGACTCGGAATGACAATCACGTTGACAGTTAGTGCGAATTTAAATTTTAGTGCTGTTGGAACGTGAAGGGGGTGTGTGCATTGTTTTACGGGTTACATTAATTTATTGTTATAGACTAGAGGCTATAAATTAGCCTAACTATACGATTTTGAACTGTGCATTGTTAAAATACGTGACCTTGGTAATGTATTCTTAGATCATGTTAGTGCAGACGCCATATACGAGTGCCTGTTAACGTTTGTTGCTAAGGTGGACTGTGAGATTAGTCGAAAGTTTTTGCAGCCCCTGGAACGGAAAAAAAGGCACACGGTTTTTTTATGGTGAGCAAAAATCATCCGATGATGAATCCAGCTTTTGAGCGAAGCAGGAAACAGTGTTAGACTCTTATTGAATAAACACCCCACCCCGTGCCTTCTTTACCTTTCGCTTTACCATTAGCTATTTTTTTTTTATTGCTATAAACTAGTGCTTCAATGCAATCCCACCTGATAGTAAGCAGTGATTATAATCGGACGGAAACACTGTAGCCTGCAAACTGTTCCAGTCTCTAGATGTACGCCGCATAAACGACGAGTCAAACGCTTAGTCCGGACCGTAGATGTCTCAACAACGTAAGGGTGGATATTTGCCGTACGCCGGGATGTCCGATGGTAAAACTGAACATAATACTCATCCATTGTACGCCTAGGCCAGCTGATTATTTGGTCGATCTGTACTAAGCAAGCAATGATATTAGTTCTCAATTCAAAGAATTGACTTGGCACAGCTTTACGCTTTCTGGTAACAGGAAGTATTAGGCCGGCTTATTGTGTTCGCAAGCACCACGCCTCCTTACCATATCTCTAGTGTTTGACATATCTATGGTCGTAAGCCACTAGGCGTAAATGATCGCCTTTAAAACATTTAGTGTTCAGGGAAAACTAATATGCCGAGTAATATCCGATTATAATTTACTAGCGACCCGTCCCAGCTTCGCACGGGTGTAATGTATATTGTACCTATAAACCTTCCTCTTTAATCACTCTATCTATTAAAAAAGACGGCATCAAAATCCGTTGCGAACTTTTAAAGATCTAAGCATACATAGGGATAAGCAACTTAGTTTTATACTATGTAATGAAGACCGCAGCGGGCAAATTGTTCCAGTCCTTCGATTCACGTGGTATAACCGTATAAACGACAAGGCAAAACGCTTATTTAGAGCCGTAGAAGTTTCAACAACGTAAGTGTGGATATTCATGTTCCCGGTATAACGCTTTCGCTCGTGTTGGTGCGAAAGCGTTATACCGGGGCTATGGGAATAAGGCAAGGGAGGAACGGGATAGGTTCTTTAGTCAGTAAGAGTCTGACACTGTTCCCCGCTCCGCCCAAAAGCGGAGTTCGTCATTGGATGATTTTTACCTACCATAAAAAAAAAAAAACTATATATGCCAACTCACTACTACTACAATCTTACTAATATTATAAATGCGAAAGTTAGGATGTTTGGATGTCTGTTACTCAATCACGCCAAAACGGCTGGACAGATCTGGATGAAATTTGGCACAGGCATAGAATACACTCCGAAATATGACATAGACTACTTTTTATCCCGGAAACCCCAACCCCAACTCCAATACCACGCGGGCGAAGCCGCGGGCAAAAGCAAGTCAGTTTATAATGAACTAGCTTTTGTCAGCGGCTTCGCCCGCGTACATCAAACATAGCCTATGTCACTCAGGAGTAAAGCAGCTTTCTGTTGTTGCTAAAATTTTTCCAATCGGACTAGTAGTTCCAGAGATTACCTCTTACAAACAAAAAAACAAACTTTACCTCTTTATTTTTTTTTTTTTTTTTTTTTTATTTTATACATTTATTTTACCGCAGACATGGTGGTCCGCGCACTTTTCTATAATATGCACTATTGTTTACACTTTTTTTTTTTGTTATCATTTCATGGCATTCGTCATGCCCTCATCTTTACTTAAAACTAAGCTTAAAAAAACTACGCGAGTCCACCTCAGACTCTTTTCTTTTATTATCTTATTCTACTTATTACTATTTTATTATTAAAACATACAATATTAACTTATGTATTTCTTTTTTTCTTTTGTTCTATTACATATCACTTAATGCTAATACTTAATGCTAGGTGGTGGGGGTAATTTGGTTTTTAGGGTTGGTAGGTAAAAGAGTTTTATTTATTTGCCGCCTAGAGTCTTCACCAACTCCATCAGAGCCTTTATGACTGCGGTGTCTCGATGCTGCATGGCCGTCTTAAGGTTGTATTCGACGACCAATTTAGAAGGCGCATCCATCGCTTTCCGGGCGAACCGGCCCGGAAACTTTACCTCTTTATTATATTAGTGTAGATAAACTTCAATCTGAGCAGTGGTGGCCGAGTGGTAACGGCCCCGACTTACGAGTTGTAGGTCGCGGGTTCGAACCCAGCCAGGCGCATTACTTTGTATAATTTATTTCATCACCACTGCTCTCAA
The DNA here is from genome assembly GCA_029852875.1 of Mythimna loreyi. NCBI lineage: Eukaryota > Metazoa > Arthropoda > Insecta > Lepidoptera > Noctuidae > Mythimna > Mythimna loreyi. The sequence goes on from CM056780.1 coordinate 4,303,134, forward strand.
AAACGGTGAAGGAAAACATCGTGAGGAAACCGGCATGTCCTAGAACCAAAAATTCGAAGACATGTGACATCCACCAATCCGCACTGGGCCCGCGTGGTGGATTATGACCCATTCCCTCTCCTAGAGAGGAAGCCTGTGTCCCAGCAGTGGGAACATTTAAAGGCTGATGATGATAAAAATTTCAATCTCATCTACTTAGCAAGTGGAAACGCACCGATCCCTTATAAGGGCCATTTAGTATGCACAGAGTTTCTATTACGAGGTAACACTGTGCATATTTGTCAGTCAGGGTTCCGCATGCGGCTGTTTGCATAGATATAGGCGGTAATGCACTTTATATGTATCAGATGGACATAAGAACTGTTTTTGCGTGAATTTTATGGTTCTTTGGACCTTGTCAAAGTGATATTCTCTTAGCTATGATGGTTCATATAAAGTCGAAACTGTTTTGTGTGTTGAGCTCGGGACATTTTAACTTTTTGATTAATTATCTGTATCATTAATAGAATGTGCTCTTGGATACAATACTTATGCATTCACATGATACAGACTTATGAAGATCTCAATAGGATTTAGTCTGTTTGTCCTTGTTTAAAGAATCGTAGAGCTAGCAAGAGCAAGCCATTAGCAGTGGGCCACTCGTACTCTAAGACAAAAATATTACATTGATATTAAGTTACGTTTTTCTCAATTTTCAGGATGTCTCCTGAAAATCGAGAACAATAACATGGACTCTACATACACTGGTTGGTGGTATATTACGACCCAATGTACTAAGATTGCTGTGTATAGTTACAGCCCAGGACTTAAGTGTAGTAAAAAAATATTGCCAAAAGCAAGTGTTTGGCAAAATTATAATAACAATATATTGTTTATGGAAAAAAAATATTATTTAACATTTTTGAAAGCAAAAATTTAATTATCACGTTTAATTATCATGTCATAATTTTAGGTCACTGGCCGATAATTTTATGATTTTTTAAAGTATCTGGGGTGGGAAATAGGTCATTGAGCCTTACAGTGTCAAAGCACGTTTTTACATCGTATCGACCTAGAAGACAAAAACATTGAGCATCAAACAGACCTTTCACTAAAGTCACGATATTCCCTCGACAAGTACAGAATAATATGGAAAAAATCTTATAAGGGCTAAAGATTGTACACACGAACTCATTTAGCTGGATGTGTTTAAGATGTTATCGTGTACTCCGAGCTTTATGATCGCCGATTATATAGAGCACGGTGTAATAATATAATATATCCAAGGTGATGGTTCAGTAGGATAAGAAAATACTTCAAGTTTTTTCGTTAAATAAACGTGTTGAATACTGTTTTTACTACTTCCCGAGGGGAACTCATGGCTAGAATAATAACGGCATGGTTGAGCAATGGAACGAAATATTCTTGGAGTCAAAAGAATAGAGCGCATAAGAAACATTATATATTTCGTTTTAAAACACAAATCGCAGATGTAGGGAACTTAGCTGTAAATCAAAGATGGAAATGTTCAGGCCATGACCTGAATATCGCAACGAAATTGGGCGAAGGTAACCATTGTTTGGATCCTGAACAACCGGAGCTAGCGATACCAGAAGGAGATGAAATGACAAGTTGGACTCCTACTGCAGCATTGACTAAAAGTAGCGAAGAACAGAGAAGAGTGCAAATATGGAAGGAAGACCTTGCTCTGATAATTGTAATAATAAAACAATGGGTCGATATACTGATTCAGAAAAGCCCAGCTTTTTTTTTACTTTCAATAAACTAGTGCTTGACTGCGATCCCACCTGATGGTAAGCAGTGATGCAATCGTCGATGGTAAGGCGCACTAGTTTATTAAGAGACTATTCACTCTAGCCTTGAAGACACCTAAATTATATTCGGACGGAAAGACTGCAGCCGGCAAACTGTTCCAATCCCTCGATGTACGCGGTATAAATGACGAGGCAAACGCTTTTCTGGTCATTTACTTGTTTAGTTGTTTATAAGTAATTGTAAAAACTACTATACGAATTAAACCAAACCATTTAGTAGTGTTTTGGTGTATGTTGCAAAAAATGGGTTTGCTTATGTTACGTTTAACTTTAATGATATTTTAATCCTCCAAACGTTTGTTCCTCGTTTGGTCTATTACCATAGAATTCCTGCACCAATGTTATGGCCAAGCGAGAATTGAGGTAAGCGTTTAAGCGTTTATTTACAAAATAAGCGTTTATTTACAAAAAATAAAGATAGTAGTAGGTACGTGCTTGTTATACAAAAACAATTATTTTTTTTAACCTGTACAAATCAGTTTATAACCCTGCCTCTTAAACTAGGTTAAACCTGTTTTCTAAGAGACAGTGTTCGGCCAGTTAATACATAACAATAAAATTATTCATTTATGACAACAAGTGAACAGTGCTGAAATTATTTGTACTATTAATCTGTTTTTTTTATTATTTGTTTTTTATTTCTCCTTGAAAACCAAAAAAAAAACAAAACTAGTAAGTTATCAATTTTAAGTGAATTTTAAGTGGGTGAGTGAGTGTGTTGGGAATGTGAAGTGTGAGCATAATAATTATGATATCAATATGATATCACCAAATCTAAACGTTTAATCGATCTGGCCAATTTTAGTTAACCATATCATGAAGTGATCAAAATCTACGATCTGGCCACAACATAAACATAAGCAAACCCACACAAAAGCGCTAGTACTCACGTAAATCACTTAAGACCTTGACTGAACCCTAAGTAATGATACCTAAGTACCTAGAATCAGTACCTATGTAGGTGGCTAGGTCTTATAGCCATAGCTAATCAGTAAACTGATTGGTCGCTTGGCTCAAACGTGCCGACACTGTGGGCTGATTTTAATTATGTTTTTCCCTTCAAGGAAATACTAAAGATACCGGTTTCTGTTGTATCAAGGCATAGAATAATATTGTTTTAGATGTTTTAATGCTGTTAGGGTAATATAGGTTTGACTGGCCTGTTAGTTTAGTAGTTAGAGGCTGACTGCTATGCCGGAGGTTGTGGGTTCGATTCCCATCCAGGATAAATGTTTGTGTGAGTGAAATCATTTGTTCTGTGTCAGGGTGTAATTTATTTATGATATGTATGTATTTGAAAATATATAAGTCTGATTATCAGTTGTCTAGTACCCATTACACAAGACCCGGAACGACTATCTGAAAGGCATACCTAGTACCTAATATTTGTTCCGTGGATGAATCAGACATCAAAAAACCACCCTAGAACTCTAAGGCCCCCCAAAACCTACATGCACAAACACGCCTGTCCAACCCAAAAAAATATTGGTGTAAAAAAACGCTTAGTCCGGACCGCAAAGGATTCTACGGTACGGACTAAGCGTTTCGCTCTTAGAACTAAGCATCAAGCTCAAGCTCTTAGCATTAAGTCCGCCTTTGTACCTTGTGTTGCATGAAGAATAAATAAATAAACTCGTAAACTAGATTTAAGATTCACCACTAACGATAGCAACACTATTTACCATCAGATACGATCGCAATAATCATTAAAAAATATATTTTATTAGCACTTCATTTATTTGCTTACTTAGGGATTTTTTTTTATGGTAGGCAAAAATCATCGAATGACGAATCCCACTCTTGGGCGGAGCGGGAAACAGTGTCAGACTCTTACTGACTAAAGAACCTACCCCGTGCCTTCCTTGCCTTATTCCCAGAGCCCCGGTGTAACGCTTTCGCATCAACCCTCAGCTCCGGGAGTACTTAGGGATGATTCTCATTAGAGCGGGCCGTGCCAGGGCCGGGGCGTGGACGAGCCGGGGCCCGTCCGTGCTACGCAATTTATTTTCGGACGCAGCAAGAAAAATGTTCTGATTACGATGGGACGTGCAACAAATGTGGTACCTATTGAAGTACGTCGAGCGGGCCCGGACGGGACACGGATAATGCACTGTGTAATATAAATTGATTCATACAAAATATATGAAACAGATTAAAACCGTGCCCCGTCCGGACCCCGCCCCGGGCACAGCACGTTCTAATGAGAATCATCCCTAAGTCTCCTTAATAGTTTTTTCTCTAATCACGGAAACAATACCTTTTTCTAACATAACCTATTCAATTAAAACCTAACTATTCTCGTGTTGTATTCTATAACCTTCAAAAGTGAGGGAGTCCTCAACGTTGGAATGTCATTAAGCCAGCCGTAATATACCAGAACCAGCTTTATTTACCGCTACATTCCACCTCACTGCAGCTTAAGATGAAAGTGTTAGAGTTCAGAATGGATTGGCTTTAAGTTTTGCAGTGTTGGGCTTAAGGTGGTAATTTTATAATAGTGCAAATCAGTCCTCGTGATCGGGGTATTACATAGTCGTGCAATGAATGCGTTTGCACTTATGCAGCTGAGCTGACGGTTTATATTTGAGTTTTCTAGTTAGGATTTTTTTGTGGTAGGCAATAATCATCAAATACATCTCCCGCCCTTGGATGGAGCTTGAGAAAGTGTCAAACTTTTACTAACTAAAACCCGACCACGATCCGTCTTTGCCTTCGTTCCAGGGCCTTAGTGTGACACTTTCACATTTACCCATAGCTCTAGGAAGCTTCGATCCTGCTGGACTCTAACAGTTTACTCCGGTCCGGACGGTCGGACAGCGAGCTACCCGTTGCTGGCCCTCCTTTTTTTGTGAAAAACCAGTAATTTTTTTTTATAACAATTTTCTAAAAAATGCGAAATTGCGTAATAAAACTCCCCCCATTCCAGACCCCCTCTCCAGCCTATAAGGGAAAATATATAAACAATAATATGTAACCAGAAAATGATACAACTGCAAAGATGTTGCTGATTTCTAAAGAAACCTTATGCCTACATCTATTATCTAAAAGACAATAGCATTACTACGAAGTTATGACAAAGGAATACCAGACTTACTATCATGCGTAGTACTGAATCATTTTCTGGTTAAACTTGACATTATTATATGACTCAGTGTCACTTCAACAAAGGTTTTATCAGAGAGGTATTAATTAATTAGTCGTCTTCAAAGAATTTAAGACTGGCTTCTAAATTTCTTAGTATTTTTGAAATAAGCATTGGTATATAGTAATTTCCTCTCTAGGAGAGGGAATGGGTCATAATCCACAACACGGGCCCAGTGCGGGTTGGTTTTTTTTTTTTTTTTTTTTTTTATGGTAGGTGAAAATCATCCAATGACGAAACCCGCTCTTGGGTGGAGCGGGAGACTAGTGTCAGACTCTTACTGACTAAAAAACCTACCCCGTACCTTCCTTGCCCTATTCCTGGAGTCGAGGTAACAGTTTCCCACTTCCCTCTAGACTCCGGGAGGCTTCGACCCTGAAGGGCCCCTGCAGTTTGCTGACAACTCCTTGAGGCGCGCGGGAACGGTGCGCGCCGTTGACGACTAGGACTCGGTCTTACAGACGACCGGACGGTGAGCTACCCATTGCTCACCGTCCGCGAGCCAGTGTCTACGGTGGCCGGATATCGGCAGGATCGCGGCGGCGACGGCTACGGCGAGTACGCCGTTGCCTTTGCCTTATGCGGTCGGCCTCCTCCTTTACGAGCATTACTGCTTCGCAGAAGGAGGCGACCGCCTGCCATTCCTCTTCGCTGTGGACCATGGCCTGAACCAGGGCCCGGCGCGAGAGGTCGCCGCCGCCGATCACCCCCACGAGGACACGGCGATGCTCTTCCCAAGCAGGGCACACCTCCACCGTGTGCTCCACCGTGTCCTCCGGGCTCGCCTCACAGTGGCGACACCCGGGCGTCTCCTCCGCACGAATCCGGTGCAGGAATCTCCCGAACTTCCCATGTCCGGTGAGAACCTGCGTCATGCGGAAGGTGAGGACGCCGTGAGGTCTATCCAGCCACGCCTCAAAGAGGGGCACTACCGCTGAGATTACGGTGTGCCCAGCGCTGGGTTGCGACAGTCGCTGTTTCCACTTCACCATGAGATCTCGCCGGAGCTCCTTCCGCCACGCCTCGACATGTTCGGGCAGCGGATCTTCGCCCCGGCGTTGCACCTCCACAGTGCGGGTTGGTGGATGTCACGTCTTTCGAATTTTTGGTTCTAGGACATGCCGGTTTTCCTTCACCGACATGATGTTTTCCTTCACCGTTTTGGTAGCAGTGGTGATGAAATTAATTACACAAAGTAATGCGCTTGGCTGGGTTTGAACCCGTGACCTACAACTCGTAAGTCGGGGCCGTTACCACTAGGCCACCACTGCTCTCCATATAAAGTAGTGCTTGACTGCAATTCCACCTGATAGTAAACAGTGACACAATCGTTGATACTAAGGCGCACTAGCTTATTAAACTTTTGGGCCCCTAGCAAAGGCGTTCGCACGCCTATTGTCTTTCTATTATGTCTCTAATTACGATACTTGAAAGGTTAAGAGCTTATTCACTGATCCCTGCACCTTAACTCTTTATGCCAATTAAAAAGAAATAGCTACAAATAGAAATATCTTCAAAAACGGTGAAGGAAAACATCGTGAGGAAACCGACATGTCCTAGAACCAAAAATTCGAAGACATGTGACATCCACCAATCCGCACTGGGCCCGCGTGGTGGATTATGGCCCATTCCCTCTCCTAGAGAGAGGAGGCCTGTGTGTGTGTGTGTGTGTGTGTTACTTATTTATATGTATGTATTTAAGTATGTATTTATTATTGTATTATTTGTTTCTTTCTTTGTTTAATTATCTTTAAGTTGCACCTACCGTGTTTGTTTCTGCACCACCCTAAGGTCGACTGGTAGAAAATGCCTATGGCATTAAGTCCGCCTTTGTACTAATTATGTGCATAAAGTTTTTATAAATAAATAAATAAATGTTTTTCTTCACCGTTTTGAGAGCAGTAGTGATCAAATAAATTACACAAAGTAATATATGCGCGCCTGGCTGGGTTTGAAACTACGATTTTACTACTCGATAAGTCGGGGCCATTACCACTCGTCCACCACTACTCTAGTAGTTTTTTTTTTTTTTTTTTTTTTTTTTTTTTATGGTAGGTGAAAATCATCCAATGACGAAACCCACTCTTGGGCGGAGCGGGAGACCAGTGTCAGACTCTTACTGACTAAAAAACCTACCCCGTACCTTCCTTGCCTTATTCCTGGAGTCGAGGTAACAGTTTTCCACCACCCTCTAGACTCCAGGAGACTACTCTAGTAGTAAGTTAATATTTGAGTTTATTACATACAATTAAATACTAAAACTGAAATACAATTATAGATTTATGGATTTAACACCGTAAAAATGTAATAAAACATGATTATAAAGCTTGTACTAAGTAATTAACCTTTGATTACTAACAACTGATTGTTTATCTCAGTTTATTGTTATATTGAACAAATTGTAGTTTAATTTTAAGTATAACACAACTAGCTTTTGTCAGCGGCTTCGCCCGCGTACATAAAATGTAGCCTATGTCACTCAGGAGTAAAGCAGCTTTCTATTGTTGCTATTTTTTTTCCAATCCGACCAGTAGTTCCAGAGATTACCTCCTACAGACAAAAAAACAAACTTACCTCTTTATTATTTTAGTGTAGATAATGGGTACCCCGCAGTCTGGTCGTTTGGTTGTCTGGTAACAATCCAGACCGAGCCCAAGTCGTCGACGGCGCTCACTGTTCCCGCGCGCCTCGAGGAATTGTCAGCAAACTTTAGGGGCCCAGCAAGGTCGATGCCTCCTGGAACCAAGAGTTGATGCAAAAGCGTATTACCTGGGCCCTGGGATCAAGGCAAGGAAGGAACCGGGTAGGTTGTTTAGTCAGTAAGAGTCTGACACTGTGTCCCACTCCGCCCAAGGGCAGGATTCGGCATAGGATGATTTTTTATCCATCACATTGACACCACATAAACGATGACCAATATAACTTGACATCTCCATCCTCACGCCCCAGCTAACGAAACCCCGATTACCACTCTAGACTAGCCGTTAACCGAACGAGCGGACGGCGAGCTACTTGTTGCTCATCGCCCGGGAGCCCTCGCTCCTCTTCACTATTCCGATTGTTGTTCACGCAGTCAACAACAATAGTTTTTGACGTCATGACTTGACTATGTTGCTATGCCCTCCCAGTGAGTCACGGCCCTATGGGTGCGTTTCCACTGAAATTAAGATAGGTAAAATGAAATAGAAGAGAGTAGTGAAGAAAGCAAGTGATTTTACTGAAACGGACCGTGTTGTCCTGATAAGTCTGATTACAACCTAGAGGTCTTTAAATCGATAGTGTTCCATCGTCGGCCATATCATCGCTTACCATCAGGTGAACTTGTGGTCAAACGCGAGCCTGCCAGTTGTGAAAAAAAGTCTACTCAACTCGCTCCCCTTCGCTCGGCGTGTTCATAATACATATTTTATTTCAAAGTCCGCTCAGCTCAGCTCCACTCCGTTCCACGTATACAGTGTCCACTAATGTGGAGTGGACATTTCAAGCACTCTCCTTAATCGTTCACTCTTGACAGAGTGGTCGAGGTTCAACATAATGTTGCAATTTCGTTGGCAAGTAAGGCTCCCGCGATGCGTCTCCTCTTGACACGGTTTACGGCGTCGAGAACTCTGGATCATGGAGGTTCGTGTTGCAGTTCTAATGAGGTCTGTTGAACGCGTTAGTGAGCGTCCACGAGACCGCTTCTCCTCTACTTGTCCCTGGACAACGAGTCGCTCCACGGAGTGTTCCTTTTCACGCACTGTAATTGCACGGCGTTGCAGTGCATCGGGAATGTTTGCCGAGGCTCACACGCATGGCTTTCACGCCATTATGCGTAAGAAAGCGGCTTCCTTACTGCAACGCTTGCGCAACACTCGTAACAGCATCCTGAAAATGATTGCTGATAGGCCGGACTGCCCCATACAGAGACACTGGGTGGAATTAGCTATAGGTTACTAACTATACTAATATACTACATAAGAACTTTTTGTTACTAATATACTAACAATCTATGGACTAGTATGGGTCTGAAATAAAGAAATTGTTTTTTTTTTAATTGGCTAATTCACGGGTCTCCTCTCTCCAATCCACGCAGCTTTGTGTCAGTGAAAACGCATCCTCAGACCACACGTAAGTTCTAGGAACAAGTGCTTGTACATAATTTAAATAATTAGGAGCACTGTAATTGTCAACGTTGTATTTTCATGAGCCGTCGTGTCAATTCGCCTTCGTTGAGACTTCGTTCCTCTCAGATATTTCAATTAATATTAGACGTTCATGTCTTATGTTATTAGATTTTAATGAGAAGTACTTTTGAATTTATTTAGGGTTGCCTAACGGGAGCTCTCGTTTTATTCAATATCTACCGGTTTTTTTTATTTCAACTTTTGTGTTTCACAGTCCAAATGATTTTGATCGAAAATCAAATTTAACGTTAAATTGTTGATAATTTTCTATTAACTGCATAGGTTTTTTTTTAGATTTTATCAGTATCTTTTATTCCGTGAAAGTAGAAACTTGTCTAAATGGTTCATACTTCTCAAAGTTTTTTTTTTTTTTTTTACATAGCTCATCATCCAATGACATCAACGGTCATCTGTTCTGCAAGCAATGTGTCCTGCCCATTGCTACTTAATTTTAACGATTCTTTGGGCTATGTCGGCAACCTTGGTTTTGCTGTCAATAGTAAATGTATGTCCAATAGTAGATAGATCGTTTGACTTCAACTAAAATAATAATGATAATAATTTCCCACAAAAAAGGAGATTGTCATCACAGGACAGTGCCAACCCTACCAGGGCTGAAATAAACGAAACTTGATCCGTATTAAGAGTTTATTAAAGTACTCCTGAATGAGCTCTTTATACTGAACGTATTTAAAATGTTCTTGATATAGAACGTACAGACGATATGTTACTTAATGTAATTAGGTTGGATATGAGTCTATTTTGGGAGTGAAGAGGTTTGATGAAGACATGAAGAGAGGGATGAGAGGTCAACACATAATACAGAGATTTAAATCAATAAAACCATAGATAAATTTCTTAGATTAAATATATTATTCTATAGTTATACAAACAATACGCTTCGGTAATATTTATTTAATATCTTCTATAAATTTAATTATACTAAAAATAACCTAAATAAACTAAAAATACTCTAATATTTACAAATGATTTATTGGGCATCAAAAAATTCATCCACATCGATATCAATGGGAAAAGTGCCCAAAACGCTGGCAGCATTGCCACGCTGGATGGCATTTCTGACCTTATTTTTAGTATAATTAAATGTTTAAAAGATATTAAATAGATAAATTGAATAACTTGAGAAGTGAAGAAATCGCACTTCACACTAATACTACTAAGTCAATGAATTGTTAGTATAATCCTCGGCACACATGTTGAACCATCATGAGGTTTTTTTATGGTAGGTAAAAATTACTTACTGACTAATCAACCTACCCCTTTCCTACGTCGCCATATATACCAGATAATTATACTGATTACACACAAGGCAACAACATTTTTATTTATTTCAGTTAAATTAGTTACGATGCAGAGTAGATAATTTTTGTCACACCAGCTAACAAAAAACCATGTCCCACATAATCATACAGGATCACCACAAAATAGATACGTCAGAAGACAATCTCATTTAAGTACTTTTTTATGGTGGGAAAAATCATCTAGATTGGAAGACAGTGTCAGACTCTTACTGACTAAACAACCCACCCCATTCCTTCTTAGCCTTCATACCGGTATCGGATCTTTCTTTCAGAGCGCGCCGTTGACGACTTGGCTTGGCCCAGACTTTGACCGCTACTTTGGCCTGAATTTGTGCGTCAACGGGTTAACCAGACGACCGAGCGGCGAGCTAAACATTGTTCGCCGTCCGCAAGCCCGCGCCTAAGGTGGCCAGAAATCGGTATCGGAATCCTGGTGGCGTCTGGGGCGACTATATACTGGTCATTGAACCCGCCAAACTGATGTTTACTTAAAAAAAAATATTATTATATTAATATTTTATACTTGTGTAAATTAATTTGAATTAAAAAAGGTACTTTATTTTTCTAATTTTATCTGTACAAATTGATAGTATTTCAAGTATAGAAACAACCCTCCACGTGATTAAAACAATCAACATTTAACGCTGTATAGGTGTGCATTGCTCGACCGCTTTTTATATGTAGATTGACTTCTGTATTATCTTTTTGATAGTTACACTCAACGGGAGCTAACATATCGTTATAATTACGGCATAAAGCGCTAATTGAGGTCACATCCATTGAGCCAGGGACTCAAAATAAACAGTTTGTTAAGCATTAGGGTCACTGCGATCAAATGCAATTCGTGCTCACCAATTGTTAGAATTCATTACGAAATTGTCACGTGATTATGTTCAGTGGCTCAGTGTGACACGGTTAATTTAGGAAAATGATTGTCCTACAGGTGGTTTTGATGCTTCATATAGTCAATGTTATCAAGAAATGTATGTCCTACAATTACGACTGACAGAATCAATATCAATGGTAATGGATAGCTCGCCGTCCAACCGTCTAGTAACCGTCCGGATTGGAACCAAGTCAACACGCGTCTCAAAGAGATGTCAGCAAACTGTAAGGACCTAGCAGGGTCGAAGCCTACTGGAGCCAAGGGTTAGCCTCTGGAACGATGATTCGACCCTGGTTTCAAAGGCAACGAAATAACAGGAGTTGGTTTTTAGGCAATAAAAGTCCGTTACTATCTCCCGTTCCGCTTAAGAGCGGAAGATGTCATCACATGATTTTTTCACCTAAAAATTTTTTTTCTGATTTGTGCCTGTCCTTATCGAACAGTGAGCTACCCATCGTTTCCAGTCCGCAAGCTTGCTCTTACGGTAACTGGAGATCATCCCCCCATCCACCACGATCACCCAAAACGTGTGCCGCACACGCTGAAATGGACGCGTGGGTCTCCATACATTTTATATGGCAACTAAACTTGTAGAGCACACTTGATCCACGCCACGCGACGTCATTCTACGTACAATTCTGGCGTGTTACTCGTGTATAGCGTAGCACAGCGTCGCTAAAGACCGAGCGAAGTGGAGGCGACTTTGTGGGAAAGCGAACCCCGGGCACCGAGGTGAAAGCCAAGGTGTGCAACCGGGACTGGCGTTGAGATGATGATGATGATGAGCATAGCATAGCGTCAGCCTTATGATGTTCCCACTACTGGGACTCAAGCCTCCTCTCTAAGACAGGATTACTCGTTTTCTCTGGTCTAATGTGGTTTTAGCTTCAAGGTAGCCTACAACCTGTATTACACCTGTGGACATGTCGATTTACCTTCCATGTTCATTAAATGAACAGGTTCAGTATTAAGACAATTCGTGCAAGAACTTTAGTCCATTTAGTTGTAACAAACGCATACTGGCACCGACATTGTTTTACTCGAAGCATATGATGTTAATTGTAATAATATTGAAGTTAATTGTCATCTATATATAAAATAAGAAACTGACTGACTGACGGGCCTAGAAGCGTGAAATTTTGCATAAGGCTTCCCTTAATGACGTAGGCGAACACTAAGAAAGGGTTTTTCAAAATTCAGCTCCTAAAGGGATGTAGTGGGTGTCTTAAGGGTTGAATGGACAACCGGTACTTTCACGCGGGTGATACCGCTGGCAGAAGGCTAATCAATATAAGTAACAATATATCAATCAATGCCACTTTTCGTTGTAATTTTATAACTCAAGAACGAGCTCACAAACCAAATGCTTAGGATTTGTTCGGACTATTTAGTAAATTTAAGGGTTGTGAAGTTCTTCATTTATCACATTTTTCTCTCGCCGGGAGCAAAGCCGCGGGCAAATGCTAGTTTTAATACAGTAATAGTCTAGATTGACTGAGGAGGTGACTGCTGCTCATGTCCTTTCATTTCGTACCACGTTCCGTCCTAGCTAAGCAGATCTCCATAATTGTGTCCTCCGTGTCTCCTTTTAAAGTTGTACAAGGTCATCCTTATAATGTACCTATTTCTGGGACGCAGGCCATTGCGCACATCGGCTGAAGGACTCACTTCTATGAGGGGAAATAGGCCGTGGACTTGTCGTAAATTATTACTTGTAAATTAGTGTGCGTCCCGCAAATAAATAGAGTTTTCTTTCTTTCTTCTTGGTCCATCACGAAGGTCTAATACCGATTGGTTCGATTATCACTAAATTATTGTGATTTGGCACATTCTGATCCACACTTTGCTCAAAGGTAGCCCGTGAAAATAATTGTTATTTAATTTATTTCATTTTGAAGATAAGTGTCTTGACCCTTACTGACATACAACTTGTTGTATGTGGATAATAATTGACTTCCCTGGCGCTTTTAGCTAAAATAATAGTTAATAATGATTAATTTAATTCATAATTATTTCTTCCCCTCTTCTTTATTTCTCTGTAGCGACATCTACGGGGTCACATAAAAACTACAGGAATCCTGCATCGCGCAATCAAAGTTCTCCTCGCGACGGGCTGTCGAATATGGTCAAATGACCATATTCGACAGCCCGAAATCAACTATCAGGCAGTAGCCCAACAGACAATAACACCCACCAGACGGTCAGAGGATCCTCCCTTTTCTATGGAGGTCGCTTTACTTTTTGTTCCTCTACCTCCAAACCTCTTAACTCTTCTTTTTTTCAATATTAGAGTGTTAGAATCAGAGTTTACAACACTAATTTCGATTTATCTTCTTCCAGGTACCAAGCCTAACGCTAGGATCAGAGTCATAGATCATGGAAGGCGAGAGGTAAGACTATGTTATTAAAAAAAAAATAGAAAAAAATCATTTAAGAGCAAAAAAAAACGTGTTACCGTACCGGGTAGGATAAATAAATACCCAAAAAAAAGTAAGTACTAAGCATATTAAAAGACATTTTCATTAAAAAATCACTTCAATTAATCTGTCTTGTCTTTAATTACACTTTTACGTGAAGATTCGCTAACTGGTCTATTGTTTATTGAAGTTTAATCAGTACTTTAAAAACTGGTTTCTTTATTACCGTTAATTAGTGCTATTAGCAGCCATTGAAAGTCCTTTCATGCTGGGAATTTATATGATTATCATTTCTTATCATGAGCTCAGTTGTAAGAATGAACAGTATTTTGAAACCTGGTAATTACTCAATAAAGGGAAAGGGATTAAATTTCAGCCTTTTGACATCACTTGGTAGAATACCTACTCATTCTAGTTTTTTTTAGGTGGGTAATCATCAAAAATTTCTCCCGCTGTAGAGCAGAATGGACGTGTCAAACTTTTTACGGACTGATGGATGAAAGAATGTAGGAGTGGGTTTTCACTCCTACATTCTTGCCGTGTTTCAACCCGAGGTTTTCGAACCGCCTACTGGGGCCATAGGTTCGCTTCTGAAAGGAAAACCTTCAACTCTGCTTGAGCAGTGCCCCTTCCACGTGCTGAACACACGTTAGGGTATCCCAAGTATATATCAGCAATTTAGAGGACACAAAAAAGAACATACGAGTACAAATAAGCAATATAAAGCAATCTAATAACAAAAACACAACACAAAAACAGTTCTAAGCGCTAATAAGACCCAAAAATTTACTTAAATGCAAAAATGATTTATGTATATATTTTTTATACAATCAAATTTAAAGGACATTGACCAAATAATTTATACATTGTTTACAATCACATTAGCTCTGTATAAGTAAACTCCATCAATATTTATAACTGATACTTCAATCTCTATTAATGGCGGTGGACAGTGACGGCTACTAGTCAGGCCATGTCTTGTCCAAGAAATCATTTACATTGGCGTGTACATCACGGATGTGCCAAACATGGACATTTGTAAGCATAATGTCATTTAGAGATGTTTTTGGAGTGTCTGTATGTCTGTTTGTTTGTATGTCTGAATGTATTAACTTGATTCTTTATACATATAAAGGACAGAGGCGGAAGGCCTTAGGCATTTTCTATCAGTCCATTTATGGATCATACAGAGACAATTACTGTGGTAGATGCAATATTGGATTATAGACGATACTAGTGCCAACTTCTTACAATTAAAAAGTGTTAGCAGCAATCCTCATTTCTATATATCAGTGGCTGTCTGTCTGTTTATACTTCTATCTTCTTTTCTCTCGTCTTATCTCTTCATTCAGGATCAACTCTTTTATTCTGAGTTGTCTGTGTGTTCAGTTCAGCTCGTTCCAAGTCTTTGGATATAGTTATCCACCACGTAGTTAGGGGGCCCTCTCTACTGCCTAGATCGCTAAAGTATTCTTTACTAGGTACTTTTCATCCCTGTATGTCTATCTGTTGGTTTGTTATTACTATTTTGCTAGAAAGCCGTTATTTATAGATCACACAACAAAGTTTGTGTCTCTACATATTTCTCTTTATCTGCAATGTTTTGTTCTTTTAAATTTATGTCAATATCTACATTGTTTAAATTCTTTACCATTTCCTGACATGCCATATAAAACAAGTTATATCGGCTCAAACACACCCACGAAACGCAACTAGTCAACAAATGCAAGTCTAGCGACAATTACTAAGTAGCATTGAAATTTGTTCTAGCTAACTCAGTTTCCGAGATTTGCGCTCACAAACTCACAGATAGAATCCGGAAAGGCATGCACGACTCGTTTAGTTTACTGTGTACGGTTAGCATAAAAACTTAAAAGTTTTTTTGCGAAATTTAAAGTGGTATTTCGAGTATCGTCATCATCAGCCTAGCGTAAGTCCCGGATGCTACCTTGGCTTTCACCTCGGTGCCCGGGGTCCGCTTATTTCGAGTATATTATTTCGAAATACTTTAAAACGCTGCGTTGGAAAGCTTGCTGGTTGAAAATATATAGATAGATTAAACTTTATTGTACACCAATAAGTAACAGAACTTATACAAAAACTTAAATCAAATAACTAACTAACCCAACTCAAATCTTTGTTGTTTCTGCATTATTTCAGTTTAAATGTGTCAAATAAAATATTTTACTTCTTTATATCTTTCTAGTGAGGTTGAGATGCATGTGTGGTGTGACGAGAATGGATAAAGTGAGAAATGAGTATATTAGAGGAAGTCTGAAAGTGGCGCCAGTGACTGAAAAGTTGAAAGGAAATCGTTTGTCTTGGTATGGTCATGTGAAGAGGAGAAATGAAACGCATGTCACAAAAAGGGTTTTGAGTTTACACGTAGATGGATGGAGAGGAAGGGGGAGACCAAAGAAGAGATGGATGGATTGTGTGAGGAGTGATATGAAAGAAAAGGGAGTTACTGATAGTGTGACGGGTGACAGGACAGAGTGGAAGAAAAAAACATGTTGCACCGACCCCAAATAAAATGGGATAAGGGTAGGATGATGATGATGATATCTTTCTAGTGAGGGTCGCTGGAGCCCAGTGGATTGGAGACACATAAATTAACCTTCAAACATAGGATAGGTCACCCTCGCCCATATTCAGTAATGAACGTATTTCAGAGGAAATTAATGAATGTATGATGATTTCGATTCCTCCTGTTCCTTGCGTCGTATTCTTCAATGCTGAGGGTCATGACCTCTCTGCTTCATCACTTTCCCTCACACCACTTTTTCCCATTTATCTCTGTCTCTTAATTCTTATGTTCTGACGCCATCTCAACGCTCAATTACATGGTCAGAACAAAAGAATTGTTAGCATGGCCAACTCCAAGCATTCACGTTAACGAAACCATGGTTACTTGGATAGAAGGCAGTCTTACTACGTCAGAGAAATTAGGTTTCAAATTAACAGAAATACCGGAATATCACGATTTCTTCACTCATCAGTTAGTCTTCTTCTCCATTTTTTTTGCCACAGTTGGATCCTTTCTGCCAACCCTACCACCTCCACCGACAGCAGTGCAATCAAGATCTATGTTCGATTGAGTTATGATGACTCGCGCGCGGCGACGGAATGTTACCGCGGCAGTCAAGACGCAACCCTTACGACGATTTTATCTTCAACCACAATAATAGATTGTGGAGGCTTCGACGCTTGATTAGGTTATAGTCTTCTTAGATGATAACTTACACTATTGCAATTAGAGAATTTAATGTTGATTCCGTTAGCTGATAAAGGCTTTTGCAATTAGAAAGAGCGATGAATGAATGAATGAGCGATATAAGCAGTGGTGGCCGAGTGGTAAAGGCCCTGACTTACAAGTTGTAAGGTCGCGGATGTTAACCCAGCCAGGCGTATTACTTTGTGTAATCTATTTCAACACCACTGCTCTAAAAAAGGGTGAAAGAAAACATCGTGAGGAAACCGGCGTATCATAGAACCAAAAATTCAAAGACATGACATATGGTGGATGTGACAATCCGCATTGGGCCCGCATGGTGGATTATCGCCCATTCCCTTTCCTAGACAGGAGGCCTGTCTTCCAACAGTGGAAACATTCTATAACCTATTGCCACTTAAATTTGGCGATTCTTTGTGTCGATAACCTTTGTTCTCTTGCGGATATATTCATTTATGATTGGATCACGCATGGAAACTCTAAGCATAGACCTTTCCATTTGCTCTTTGAATGACTTGTTATCACACTATGGGAGTAAAGGAACAAATAGCGCCTTCTTCTCGAGTCGATGAATTCCGCTTCTCTCAAAGTTTTTGGGCCCAGTAGGTTGTCACGTTTATAGCATCCTTAGTATCATTTTGCGTGCATTTGTAGGAACATTTTGGGCACTGTAGCAGGTGGGCCATTGTTTGGTCAGAAACACCGCACTCGTACAAATAGTGTATACACCTGTATTTGCTCGTACCTGGTACACTATAAAATCTCCTGCGTAATTGGCTAATCTCCTTTAAAATTGGCGACAGTGACCAAAATTCTGTCTATTAGGGTTATTGACTAACAATAGGTGATTGTGGACACTTCGCCCTTTGATTGGAACTATCTCAGAGTAACCTGTTATTTGTGATAAGACCAGTAACAGATCAGTTCAAAATTACGGACGTACGTATAGGGGGGCACTGCTTACCTTCAAGTGGGATCGCAATCAAGCATTAGTTTACGGCAATTAAAAAAAAAAACAGGAGCAGGCCTGCTTTTGAAAGGAATTGACTCACTGGAAGTTGAACGTTTTCATAGGATGTCATGGTAAGCCCCCAGTTAAGCGAATATGCATGTACCGACCTGCAGATTTAACCGTGACAAAGGCTACCAGTAAAAGCTACCAGTCAACTTTTGACTACGCTATTTTATACTTTTACAAGGTAGGTACGACATCACATCACTCATCACTCTTAAAATACAAAAAAAAGCCT
Organism: Mythimna loreyi; assembly: GCA_029852875.1. NCBI lineage: Eukaryota > Metazoa > Arthropoda > Insecta > Lepidoptera > Noctuidae > Mythimna > Mythimna loreyi. The sequence continues at coordinate 4,321,363 of CM056780.1, forward strand.
GACCATATGATGATAACAATATTAACAACTAATTTTTGTATTTTTTTTCAATTTCAATTTTAAAGTCCTGGGTTGAGCTATGCAAATACTGACAAATACTTGCACTGACTGGACAAGTCCACTCAAATCTGTATGGTCCTCTCCTCAAAAGACCATCTCAGACACTGATTTGCATTGTTCTCATATGATTTGACTATTACATGTTTCCTGTATGGACTTTAAAAGAGACTTTGACCCCTCAGTTTGTTTCGGAGTTTCTTCTCAGGATAGTCAGCTAGGCAACACCGGACTCACCTAGTTTAAAGTGACAAAAAAAATTGACGTGTTATGGAAAACTTGTTTGCAAAAATACCTAAATATCATTTATAAATCACATAGCGACATATACCGTACCGCAACAATCTAGCATCACCCTTACGAATTACGATCGTATCAGTAACAATCATGGATTGCTGGTACTTAGGCACTTGATCAGTAGCCCCGATCTAGTGTACTATCGACAAGCTAGGCTTTACTAACGATAAGCTGTCGCAAGCTTCGAGTTTCGTGGTAACTTGTTTGGTTCTTTGAGATTTAGAAATACATAACTGGCCTACAGTTATATATTTCTAAATCCCAAAAGACACTGGCTCGCGGACGATGAGCAATAGTTAGCTCGCCAGACCGAGTCCAAGTCGTCAACGGCGCGCACTGTTCCCCCGCGTCTCAAGGAGCTGTCAGCAAACTGTAGGGGCCCTACAAGGCCGAAGCCTCGTGGAGCCGAGAGTTGGTGCGAAAGTGTTACACCGGGGCTATGGGAATAAGGCAAGGGAGGAACGGGGTAGGTTGTTTAGTCAGTAAGAGTCTGACACTGTTTCCAGCTCCGCGCAAGAGCGGGATTCGTCATTGGATGATTTTTACCTACCATAAAAAAAAAAACTAAGCTTTTTATAGAAGTTGTCAGCAAAAGGGGCCCAGGAGCAGGATTGAAACTTCCTGGGAACAAGGATTGATACGAAAGCGTATTACTAGGGCCCTGGGATTAAGGCAAGGAAAGAACGGGGTAGGTCGTTTAGTCAGTAAGGGTCTTATACTGAATCGAATGTTTTTTACCTAACATAAAAAAAGCCTTCTCTCTACGGCAAAGGCTTCCCTCTACGTTTTCCACACATGTCTGTCCTCGGCCATAGGGACAATATTAGGATGTATAGCTGCATCCCTTACTGTAGACTTAAAATCTTCCAGATTGAAAGACAAAATTTGTCACAATCGAAATCATTTGAAAGGTTAAGAAGTCGGTCTGTCCCAACAAAAACTACAACTGGGTGCGGGGGCAAAACAACTCCTCTGTCGACCAGAAAGGCTGGTAACCATGTATTTGTGTGGACAACCAGATAACATAAACAAGCTTACTTATAACTTTGTGATTTTTTATGATTTATTTATTTAATCCTCATGCAACACAATGTACAAAGGCGGACTTAATGCCTTAGGCATTCTCTACCAGTCAACCTAGGGTGGTGAAGAGACAATATGGTAGGTGCATAAAAAGATAATGTTATATTAACAATACAAAAAATAAAGTTTAAAAACTAACACCCGACTACTTAAAAACACGCTCTAAAAAAGTACGAAACAAGAAAACAAGAAAGCCGTGGTCGTAAGCCATAAGAATAATAAATTTAAAAAAGTGGTATACGACCACGGCTTTCTTGTTTTCTTGTTTCGTACTTTTTTAGAGCGTGTTTTTAAGTAGTCGGGTGTTAGTTTTTAAACTTTATTTTTATTTAACATATTTTGGAGTTCTAAATAGGTTAATCTTGGGTTCATTGATTTCTCAGCCCATGAATACAGGTAAAGTCACAAGCAAATGCTAGTAATATATATAAATTCAAAATGTACAAGTAAAGCGCTTTCAAATGATACCAAACACGGCATATTTATCTTAACTTTATTTTTTTACTTCGTATGTTTTGTCCGCTAGAGGGCGCCACATTAGATTTTGTGAAATCCCATATAGCCTATAACTAGCGGACAATTAAGACGCTTCTAATGATATGTCATTTGTCGAATTCTGATAAGTAGTTTAGAAGTTACGAGGGAACAGATGAACATCCATACCCACATACATACACACAGGTCAAAATCATAACCCTCCTTTTGCTTCGCCGTAGTCGGGTAAAAAGTACAAATATTTTATATTCAAATAAACATATATATTTTTTTTACATATTCTTTCTTTCTTTTTTTTATTATATTTTATACAAATACAAGACCCGTGTTTCGGGTTTCGCTTATTGGTACTAAAAATAAATTTGTATAGCTAAGCTTTTACAAGTTATTTGTTTGGCTTAATTTGTGTAAGTACAGGGCCTCAATAAATATAGTAATAAAATCAGCGATAAGACGAATACTGAGTGTAAAAGCCTTAATTAAAATTTATGTCTAACAATTATGGTAGCCAAAGTTTACAGAAACGATTGAAACTATATATTTTAACTACGCTAGTTATTTTTTTTCGGTTTCACTCGCGTTTTTTGGTAACTACTTTGGTCGTTTTAATCATAAAAATTCAATTCGGTAAAACCTTTTGAGTACCATAATTTGAGAAATAATAGAAAGACAATAGAAATGCGGACGCCGGCGTTCAATCGGGCCTTAAAAGTTTAATGAGCTCTCAAACATTGGAACATTTTTATACAAGTTGAAAATTTTTGTTATACCAACCGAGGCGAAATTCGCCCGAGCCGGAGGTGAGGGTGTAATGAAAACCAGCGACGAAGTGCCTAACGACGTTTTTCAATACATTTATGAAGAAATAAATAAACTGGATCGATACTCGACTCTTAGTTATCGCTTATCGTCCAGCCTAATACAAAAAATATGGTGGTGGCGAGCTCGCACCCTTTTCCACACTAGAGTAGAAAACAGTTAATTGCTTGCCTTAAAACGGGAGTTATAAGAGCCAAATGTCGAGTATGTATACAGAAAAAAAGTACTAGTCGAACCAGTAATTCCTGAGATTAGCGCGTTCAAACAAACAAACTCTTTAGTTTTGTACTATCGAGTAGATACATTAGTATAGATCGGTATGCCAATCAATTAAGAGAATAATTAACGGCACAAGTCTGAGCTTTAACAAAACGTAATTAAGTACATAAACCCAGGTGTAGACTGTTATAACTTAAGATGCAATATAAAACACAGCATAGCCTAGCATCAGCCAAATAATGTTCCCACTGCTGGGACTTAGGCCTCCTCTCCAGAAGACGGAATGGGACCTAACCACGCAGGTCCAGTGCGGGTTGAATGTCATATGTTTTTAAATTTTTGGTTCTAGGACATGCCGGTTTCCTCACGATGTTTTCCTTCACCGTTTTGAAAGCAGTTGCGAACCGTGTACACTACGCACGGGAAAAGAGCATTTCAAACAATGTTAGTCGGAACTTACTCGGTTCGAGTTAAGTTGCGTCACTTATGACATGTTCCCTTTTTTAAATAACTCCTCGGACACCAGGAGGACATTCACTGAATTTTTATAGAAACAAATAAAAACCAAAATTTACAATAAAATATTTTTATCCATTTTTGCTTGCACTCGAAACGAAAAAAGGTTCTTTTAAGGTTTGGTTAAAATTTTTTTAAGTGGTCAGGCAGAAACGACCGCGATGGTATACGGAATAAACAACGAAGCGAAACGCTTAGTCAGGACCGTAGAGCTTTCAACAACATAAGGGTGGATACTCGGGTCAGGACCAAATTTTTGACGCGACGGAATGTGACACACTGGAAAATAAATGTAACACAATAGAATTGTTGCCCTATATTTATTTTCCAGTGTGACACATTTTGTTGTGATTTCCGTTGTGCGATTACGTCAAAATTTTGGTCCTGACCCACTCGCCGTACTTCTTCCATGTTATCTTTTATGTAACAACAGTCTATATCCAGCTTAAAATAACTGGTGATTTAGTTGAAGTATTTGATTTGACTTTCATTCAGCCTTGCAAAGTTAACGGCACCGAGGCATTCTGTTGCCAATGTAATTCTATAACTTATGTTAGGCTCCTATAACTTACTGGTCGGTATTGTAACTATCCATTTGTTGTATTTAAATTGAGCATAGTCCTAATCTCAATATTCTTGTCGACTAGACTTAGAACTCCTACGGCTACCTTTATTAGCATTTTGACATTATATATCAGTATTTTGAGACCATATTATTCACCGCCATTTTTTCTTTATATATATTTTTTATATGTACCACAACTATCACACAACGTCGTCTAGTCCCAAGCTAAGCAGAGCTTTTGTTATTGGTACTAGACAAGTGATAAACATAATTATATATTACTAAATACATACATTTTATACATAAATTACACCAAGACACATAACAAATGATCGTGCTCATCACAAAAACATTTGTCCTGGGTGGGAATCGAACCCACGAACCACCCTCCGGCATAGCAGTCAGGGCTACTAACTTCTAGACCAACAGGTCAGTCAAACGTATATTGTATACTTATGGCAGAATAGATGATAAATAGCAGAGAAGCGGTAAAGTCCCCGACTTACGAGAGGTCGCGGGATCAAACCCAGCCAGGTGCACTACTTTGTGTAATTTATTTAATCACCACTGCTCTCAAAACGGTGAAGGAAAACATCGTGAGGAAACTGACATGTCCTAGAATGAAATTCGAAAACATGTAACATCTACCAACCCGTACTAGGGTCGCATGGTGGATTACGCCCCATCTCATTTTTTAGAGAGAAGACCTGAGTCCCAGCAGTGAGAACATTATAAGGCTGATTATGTAGGTATGTACTTTATGTATAGAAGAATAGATGTAATTATGAGTGACTCACATAGATTGCTGTGCAACAATCAAAAGGTCTTTATGCAGTAACTACCTTTGCCTCACACATATAGACCTGGTGGGCGTCATAAAAGGATGACTCACAGTTCATATTTATAAATTGTTTGCTTGCTTGAAATTAAAAAATAAATAACCTTTTTTTTTATTCTAGATAGGCTCGCGTTAGACCACCATCTCACCTGATGGTAAGCAATGATGTGGTCAACGATGGAGCACTCTTGCCTAGTAGCAACCTATGCACTCTTGACTTAAAGACGCCTAGGTAGTAGCTATCAGGAAACACAGATCCCCTGATAAAAAAAGTAACCGTTCGTACCGCGCCCAAGACGACGGTACGTATTATTTATACGCGTGCCTCAAGAAGTTGTCAGCAAACCGCCTGCAGTTTGTCGTCGACTCAGACAGGGTTGATGCCTACTGGGGCCTAGATTCTACTCCTAAATGGAAGAATCGATCAAGGTATAGCAACGTAGTAACGGGAGTGGGTTTTTAGTCAAAAAAGTCTGACACTATGTTATACTTTTTCCATTCTAGTCATACGACATTTCCATCTAACCATCCTAATCTCCGTTACACGCAACCGAAAAAATCTATGTCACCGGACAATTTGTAACCGCTGTAAAAAATTTCAAAAATCTCGAGAAATTGTTAACTACTCTTTATAACACACGGTTAGGTTGGAAACTAGGATATAATTTAACGTATACGAGACGATTTTTTCACAATATCGAGGTATAATCTAATAATGAATTATTACAATCATACAAAGTCTGCAAGTTTTCGGTGACTTATACTCTACAGCATTCCAGCCTTCTTCGTAACTGAAATTTTAAATGATATTACATAGGTCAAATCCGATATTTAAATTCGTTTTTTTCTGTGAGGTCGTTAGTTTTTTTAAATCATTTTACGTCTAATCATGCACTTGTATCTTCTTGGAACATTTAAAATACCAATAAGTTTTGTGATCAAGTAATTAAGAGTATTCCGGAAATGTAAGGTCGTAAAATTTGTTGATTTAATTGTAAAGCTGTGATGAATACAAAGTAGAGCATAAATGTAAAAAAATTTCAAGTCTATTTGTTTTTTATTTGCATCGATTCCCACATAAAGCAAACTGTATAGCTTACAAGTTGTTCTGAGCCTGTAAGTCTTTTGTACGTTAGTGTAAATTATTATGAACGCACCCATGATACAGGAGAATATCTGTTATGTGACAACGTATATCTTTATGTTCCTCCTCCCTTGTTTCGTGCAATTTGGTGCAACATGATTTTTTCTTTCATTTCGTCTGGTCACCCGTCATTGGCATTACTAACTCCCTTCTCTTTCACATCATTCCTCACACAATTCATCTATCATTTTTTTGGCTCCACCCTATCTCTCCAGCCTTCCAACCACATGCATACTTATAACTCATATCTCCTCTTCAATCATACCTACCTTATCTAATTCAACCTTAGATTTTTCTGGCGCCACTTTAAAACTTTCTCTAATTTATACATTCTTTTTCATTTCTCACTTCTTCCCTTATCATCTCACTACATTTAACACTTCGATCTCAATATTTTGTCTTTAGCTTTTTTAGTAACATACTTATTATATGTATTACAAAATACTTCACATTCTTCATCCAACTCAACAAGTCCATTTTCGTCAACTATTTCAAAGTCATTATCCTTGATAGGTCGTGCAGCCCGTGTGGGTTCTGCAGCACCGATTTGTGTAACAATTTGTTCATTTTATCTGACAACAGTGCATACCGTTCAATATTTATCAGTACCTGGCGCCTGTACTGGTCCATTTTAAGTACTAGTCTATTATTCCTTGTACAATTAACTATTTCATTTCATTGCTATGAATATTTTAATTACATATTTGCTGCAGACTCTTGTTCTAAGTGATTATTTGCACTGTCTTGATGGTAGAGAGAATTGGATAGTTCTAGACTGTTCGGGGGAAAATGATAACAAATATTTTGATACGAGATTTATATAGTGTATTGGAATAGTTTCTGCCAGCGGCCTCTGAGGAAGTAGCTTTCTATCTACCTACATTGCACTTCCGTTTCAACGCTTTAGGGCGTGAATTTTGAAAATCAACCTCTCTTAGTACTAGTGCTTACATCATAAAAGGGAAATGAAGTCGTGGGTTCGATTTCCACCCAGGACAAATGGTTTGTGTGATGAGCCCAATTATTTGTTTGGTTCAAATTACACCCAGACGGTGTAATTTTTCTATAAAATGTATGTATTTACAAAAGTATGTTTTTCAGTTGTCTAGTACTCATAACACAAACTCCGCTTAGCTAAAAGACTGAACAACGTTGTGAGAAAAAGCAATGTACCAAAAATGGCTATTTAAAAAACAGTTAAATAAAAGAGTTTAAAAACAATCAAAAGCTGGGCAAAACGGAAAGAAAATGTTATAGTAAGTAACATGATACCACACTGAGTCCATTTGTATGGAGGGCGCGGAAACTAATCGCCTTGATCATGATTTAAACGACATTTCAAATTAAACTGTTCAACGAAAGTCCATTAAAAAAACATCAATTGGTCCTAATTTACCTGCCTACTGAATCCAATAAAACGATAATGGACACCAACCTAACGACTATGGAACACGAAAAATTAACAAGCTTGTCCATGGACAAAATAACATTTTGACTTGAATCATTAAACTAAATCAGAGACAATTTTTCTTTCTACGGCTCTCGTTAATCCAGTTGTTGGACCGGCTCCCAGCGCCCCCTGCCGGGAATCGCGGCTGCAAGCGCAAATAAAATGCTAATTCGCCAAGTAAAATCGGTTTTGATTAAATTTAAAGTAGACAAGACAGATTTTTTTCCTTAACGGCTTAGGGCCGGTTCTATAATTGATTCTTGTTCGCATTAATAAACGATTTAATTAATAAAACAGCACGCAACCCGTTTAATGAAATGGTAAATACCAAACCGTATTTGAATGCACATACAGCGCTGCCCTGCGGCGAATAGCTGAACTAAACTGGGAAAGCAACCCCTTTCTCTCACAGTGCTGCCACCCCTATGGTGAAAGTTTACGAACGCTTTTTCATCTTAAAAGTTCCGCTATTGCCCGCTAGGTGGCGGCGACACAGAACGTCCCGAAGCATTCGCGTCGCATTCTTTGCATGTGTGCGTGACAGAGCGAGACCGCGAGAGAAAAATAAAAAAGGAGTAAAATAGACAGCAATATGTGTGTATACAAAGGCGTGGTTACGTGCATGCAAGCATTTTTTTTTATCGCAAAAATGGCCGGAACTTTACACTTTTTGCGTTAGACCATAAAGTCGCAACTGCATTAGACGCGGTAGAGCTTGAACTTTATGTATGGTAGTTAAGGTCGAAAATCAAACATGACCTTAGTTGAAATTGCGTTTAGACTCTAGAATGTGGCAAAATAATTGGCGTCACCGGCGTCGCGGCGTCACTAGAAAGAGAGGATATAACGTAGCTAGCGTCGCGTCGGAGCAGTGCCTCCCGACGACCGTTAGAAGGAGGGGGATGGCGAGTTGGCGAACGTGTCCGCTAGACAGAGACGACACGAAAAAAATGACCGAAAAAAGCTGTTTTCATTAAAGGTGCGCGCCGCGATAGAAATTACAGAAACATGGGCGCGGTTTAAAAAATGTCAGGGGCGCCTGCGCCCTCGGTAAAAAGCCGGTACGGAAGTAAAGGGGGAAAGAGACGTTGTTAGTGGCATTATGTGACGAGTTGCAGTGGTGACGCGCGCCGCGAGCGGTCGCCACCGGCGCGCGCCAACTAAAACAACAACCGCTAATTATTGCGATTAATAAACCAATACGGTTCGGGTGCACCGGCCCCACTAGTAGCGGCCCGACGAAACGAAATGGTTCCCAAACGTGTGCTCATGTGATCGTTCTAAGTTTAAATTTCAAAAAGGTAAATATTCGAACTGACACTTCGAAAATAACCTCGAATTTCTTGTGAGGGCGATGTGTGGCGATGTCGTGTTGTTTGTTCGATATCCACTGCAGCGCGATGACTGTGCCTTTTTCCCGCTAAAACTGGTAATGAATCGTATTCGAAACCGCGCTTTTTTCGTGTGCCCGTTTTCGAACAGTGAAAATTTATGAAAGTAGGACTAAATGTGAGAACTGTTGACACAGAAATTTTAATGGCAATGTTACTGAAACTAGTGGATTCAAATGGAAAATTCTACGGTTAAAAACGAGCAAAAATAAGAGATGTTACAGCAAGGCGAGCAACGGTTTCTAAAAGTAAATATTGTAATAAATACAATGACCACAAGACATCTGGAGGATATTTAACAACTATAAATTTTAACATAACATGCTAAATGCCAGAATAGATAGAAGCATTTCAGTATATCATCTAGATCAAATAGATACCTATTTTATCTAACTCCAGTATTCACACCTAAACTACATAATATATTTACATGCACCTAAATTAGAAAACGGTAAAGTAAATACAACTTTGATAGTGAAACAACGCTATCTCGTGCATGAGTCGTGTATTTTCTTACACTGTAGCTAAAATAAATAATATAATTTCCAACTCAATACAAATATGCAAATGGTCATTTAATTTATAGTAAGGATAGAAGAGAACTAAAAAAAAATAACAAAACTAAATAAAAGAAGTTCCGAAGCATTTTTTTCATAAATAAACTCAAAAATGTCAATGCATTTCCATACCAAAAATACCTGTTACCAATACCTGTTATTTAAGTGCATCGTAAAAATCACTGGTGTTATTTAATTCGAGATAGATGAATAAAAAGAAGTTTTTATCAGTGTGATATTTTTGAAGGTAAAAAGAGAAGAACAAAATAATGTTTATCACAAAGCCGGTGTCTTGGTATTATCTTACTGATACTGTGTCAGGTGAGAAGTGATAAAATCATATGTATTTTTAAAACTTCTTTGTGATATAAATAATAGTAGATTAAGTATATATTCTGTAAAAATCTCTAATATTTAAAACTTTACGATCAAGTGAATTGATTTTTGGTTTGTAGGCTTATACTACTCTACCCTTTTTTTAAAGAAATCTTCAAATACCTTCTCCCGCTATGGGGTTTTGGTAGATAAATCATCAAATAACCCTACCAATCCACCCATTCTGGCTACTTCATGATGGAGTGTCAGTTTTCAGCCAGTTACTTTTTGCATTCTGGAAATGCAGTAGGTAACTCTTTCGGACCATCCTGCATCCTTGCAGGCATCAGCCTTAACTACTCGTACCGTGAATTTAAGTTTCCTTAGAATACTCTTTTGATATTAATTTGGTTGACATTTAAAAAAATAGCCTTTTGTACGACTAAAATTGGAATCTTCTGTGACTTTGAAGGCTCTCTTGTATAACTCCCTTAAAAAACTAGAAAGTGCAATTGGTCGAGTTAAACCCCTGTTTTCTATACTAATATAATAATCTATACTAATATAATAAAGAGGTAAAGTTTGTTTTTTTGTTTGTAGGGGGTAATCTCTGGAACTACTGGTCCGATTTGAAAAATTTAACCAACAATAGAAAGCTGCTTTACTCCTGAGTGACATAGGCTATATTTTATGTACGCGGGCGAAGCCGCTGGCAAAAGCTAGTGTTTTATAAAAACAATGTATTCGTATGATAGGTTTATCAGTTATCATATTTTATTTTATAATAAGAAAATGTAGTAATAAGAAATTGATGGTGATAAAACATCGTCTAAATATGAGTTTATTACGATTGTGAAAATTTTCCATGAAAAGTATGAAATATTTATAAGGAATGAAATACTTTCATTATTTGTAAAAATATAAAATTAAATATATGTTTCTGTAAATCGAGTCTATACAGAATTAATAAAGACACAAAACAAGATTAGAGTTATATTTTCCTGTTATTGGCAGCAGTGCATATCATATTATGTGCATACAAAGTAGACGAATTATGCATTTTATATACAACGTCATTCATATCCAGTAGGTTTAATCATGAACTTATAAAATGGAAGAAAAAATCGAGAAGATCGACCAGTTTTTCTCTTTGCGCTTAGCTATTTCCTTATTCTAACCTGTTATACTGATATCTAGGTAATATATAAGAATGCAGTTTATTAAAATATGAAAAACAGTATAAGCTATGTATATTTGGCCATATAATATGTTTCTGGTTAAAGTACTCATGTTGAGTTATAAAACCAAATTGAAGAGATGCTCAATAAGCCTGATTAGTAAACTTCCAAAAGAATGTCGACAACATAAATTTTAGTGTAGTCATTAAGTTTATTACATAGAACTCGTAAGGAACTCGGCCTAGCTAGAAATGCTAAAAGCTGAATAATAAATTAACCGTAACACCTGTCCCCATACAACGATATGTACTAAATTATTCTCCTACAACTAAAAAATCAGGTTTTTTAAATCACCAAGATAAAACCAGTCGAATAAACATAAATGATAAAGCTAGCTGGTTGGTCACAGCTACACTCCAAATGCCCTCTAACCAATAGAAATTCGTAAATTTGAATTTTGTATTGCGAACGTGGGCTCGCGTGTGGGTGTTTGTTCTCCCATACCAACTGTGTAGACGATTTTCTGTCTCGATTTGATAATCAAATTTTATTTGTCATAACAACACCGAGGAGGTAACGAATACGGTCTTCAAACTCGAGATTCCTTTAGTATATGCTTTTCATAATTTAATATAAATATTTCATTGTTAAAGTAACTTTTACGTACTTGCTCATTTTATAGACTTTATGGCCAATCTCTACCCAATTATGTGGTAAAATTATGTCATTGCAAGCAAATCTTATTCAGCTCAGATCTTTATTATAGTCTCATTATTACATTGAAGGAGACAGGTGGGCGTAGACACTTCGTCTAAAAACATTCATCATGTCCATTGTTCCAAACAATATATACTCTATACACTACACATCTCTCTATACATAGCTCATCTGAAAATTAAATGATAAATTTTAATTAAAAACAATAAAGTAATCTTTATTAACATCTCAGGTAGAAATTCGAGCTTCGATGTCGAGTAAATTAAACCGAGCAATATTCACTGATCCGTGAATACGCGTCAATTAATAATTTTCAATGTCAGAAGAGCTGGGGCGTTTGAATGCCACATGGTGTGGTGGATCCCATTAAACTGAAATTAAAGAGAATGAAACAGAGCCTTCTTTATTAAATTTAGCTGCTCTTCTTAGCTACGTGTACTTACAAAGTCTGACACTATGCCACTTATGCCACTATTGCATCGCCCCGCGTTTAAAGACACACATGCGTTACGCGGCTCAACTACCGATGATCTTCTGTCTCTGTTATTCTTGCAGTAATCGTAGTGCCTTCTCTGTCTGCACGCACGATCTGATGTCGGTCGCACGTCGCAGTTCGGTCATCATATCCCTCGGCTCCTATAGCTATCGCATAGGAGCTAGATTGGCGCGTCGCGTATTCAAAATAGGAACGTTAGTAATGGAGTGGTGTACGGTGGGGTGGATGTGTGCGTGCGAGAGAGCCAGCGACCCTCCCCCGCGCCTCCGCCCCCGCTCGCGACGCCAGCCGAGCGAGTGGCGCGCGTTTACACAATCCGTTGGTTCGGAGCGCGGGCGACACTCGCGTTGGATGCGTGGCTTCTTCTTGTGACGACGATCGACGCGCGAACACGTATCGTCAATTGTTTTTTTACAACATCTTGAAACTCATACGAGTTCAGCGCTCCCTAAGCGGTTTTGGAACTTCTTATAAGAATTCAAGTTCCATTATTATCATAAAAAAAGCTAACAACAATTAATGATTTTGAGCTTCAAATATTTTAGTGCGGCTGCCATAGTGATTGGAATATTGAAGAAAAGCAACGATTTCATTTTAAAAATCGAATTTAAAATCCGAAGTTTTCTTTTTTCTGGAAAATATGAAAATGCAGTAGGATACCAAAGAACTGCAAATGCTGTGATAGTAATGATTAACGAAGTGACGATTAGTGGTACAGTGTCAATGGAACATCAGGCGCAAAAAGTAGTGCCAACGACAAAAAATAAAAATAAAATTTAGATTTTTTTCAACTGCAACACAATCGGTGAGTTTCTTTTTTACTCCTTTTATTTATTTTTTTCGTAGTTGTTTAAGACGTGTATTAACTTAGCCGACGGATAAGCGCGCACGCATATACAAACTTTTAATAAAAGTCAAAAGTTACGTTAAAAAGTGACACAATAAAAAGACGTTCACTTTAATCGTCACCGCACGCAGCCTTTTTTTGTATAAACTTTTTGCTGCCCAAAGTTTAACAAACAAAAAATGGACCGATGTTTTTGTAAACGAATTACATAGACCGTATAAAAACAGTTATGGAATAGTTAAATTGTTAGCTTTGAAACATTTTTATCAACAGGTTAGTTAGAATAAAATGTGTATTTTATATTTAATTTTGTTTTTCTTTTAGTAACAACGAAGAAATTAGTTTGAAAATATTTCATTGAATTGAATACTTTTCCGTTTAATTTTACACTTACTGGTTTTATTTAAATAAGTTGGCAAAAAGCAAAAAAGAAACAGTTGGCACTTATCAATCCGCTTAGCAACAGTCAGTGTTCATGATAAAAACAGTCACATGTTTTTATCACACAACGACGATTGAACATACCTACTGGTCCCTTATCGAGTTCAAATAAAGGACATAAAGTATAAGTTAAATAAATGTTTTTCAATATTTTTTTTTTAAATAAGGAAGAGTTTTCAATTTTGTTACTTTGACTGCACTGTTGCTAAGTTGCAATAATGTTACAACACTTCAAGAGTACCTTATCTTAGCAAAAAAAAAAACAACATTTGAGTATTTTATCAAATTATCGCGTGGTTTTACGTAATCTATTGCCCCTTGTAATCTCCTTCACCTTTCAACTTATCGTTGTGTTTTTACCAAAAGGTGATTTTTCATGTTCTTGTACTTACATAAATTCTATACATAGACACTATATTGCTGATATAATGCTAATTTTAAACGATTACACGTCATATACAGACACTTTGTTTTGTTAGTAGAATACATTGTCGGGGCTATATCTGTGTTGCTATGGGGGATTGGTGTAAACAACTGAAAAAAATAATTAGTTACATACATTTTAACCATTTTCATAGTTCGTAATAACTTGTACACTTTTACATGTTTTTTTATTTTATTTTCTGATAGAAAAAGTCACGTTTCTCTATTAGAAATACTTGTCAATAAAATGTGCTGACAGTACTTATTACATTTTGTTTCAACCTGTTATTAACGGTCATCAACAGTGAAGCTAGCAATGCCATGATAGATAATTACTATTTATAAATTGTAACCGTTAAAAGAAAGGTATTGAAAATAGGTACTTCAATAAAAAACATAGGGCGCAAGCTCAAAATAAAAACTGTAATGTTAAAAAAATATTAATAAAAAATACCACGGTACTTAAAAACCTAGTACTTTTTTTAAAAGAACAGGTTTGTTATTTTGGTGAAAAATACCAGGTTTTGCGTAGTATACAAAATTATTTTTTTTTATAGGTAAGAAATATTTGTAGGTACTGCAGAATTATTTTTACTATCTGTTTAAATTTATTTCTGATAGAATCACAGTACAAAAACCAAAATATTCAGTTCAATAGGTGCGCTCAAAAATTTCTCGAACGAAACTAAAAAGTTAACGAACTCCAACACTTTCACCAACCAAAAACGGATAATGACTAATGCAATAAATAAATATCAGTTTTGGTTCCAGTAACAATTTCGAAACGTTATCGTAAACGTTATGTTTTTTACAAATTCGTGCTCGACAGTACCTATATCGCTACAAAATATGCAATCGCACGCCCACACATACGTATGTTTTTAACTCAAAATAATTTGGGTGTGTTGCATGAAACGTAGCGGTTATTATAGGATTGTAAACGCGGAATTATTAATTTAGTTTGGCCGTGGGCAACCTTTTTTATTTACAAATACGGCCTTAAGGCTTTATCGTGACTTAGTCTTGGACCTTATCTCGAGGCGTTTTTTAAAGACAATCGATTAAAGTTTTTATTTCGAATTCAGGAGAACGGTAAATGATTGATGCTTGCACGCTAATGCGCTACGTACGGTAACGAACTCATAAATATGGCTTTGTTAGCCTTATGAAACGTTGTGTTGAACACAACTGAAACGCGTGGTTTTTACCAACTTTTACAATTGTTAATTAGACAATCTATCTTAAAGTCGGACGTTATAATTGGCGTACTTACGTTAAATCGAATCAAATTTAAATGATTACCAAGTATAGTGGTCCGTATGAAGATATAAATCAGATGGTCGTTTCTTGTTATTAATAAGTGTACGCCTGAGGCGACAGCTAGGATCGTTAGTCACAAAGTGCGGCCCAGGTTCGATTCCCGGCTGCTAATTATTATTTATGAGCAACTCTTATCTTTAGCCAGCGGCCGCTAGGAAGTGTTGCGGAATGTTGGAGTTTCTGCGATTGACTCGAGATTAATTACTTAATGCTGTATAGAAAAAAAAAAATAAAGAGATACGCGCAAAATACACGTGCTTGAAAATTTTAACCGTTTAAAACGGTTACATATTTTTTTATTCTTCTTTTTTTTAAATACCTATTTTAAAACAGATTTTTTTAAACAAGGCTAGATCAGGACAATGTGTGTTTAAACCATTACCCACGGTCATCTACATTTTATTGCTTAAAATGCAAACATTAAAATTAAGGCGTGTCAACAACAGCACAACCTTGGCAAATTACTGAAAATTACATTTAACTAAACAAAACCGATTATCCCAAAAATGGAAACGTACAAAAATAAAATTAACTGTTAGTCCAGCATAATAATTAACTTTAATCCTTCATTGCGAGTCTCACACTTCGCTGGCTCAACAACGCATTTCCTCAGTTACTCCGTAAATTAAATATATTACCAACTGGCAACATCAGTTTCACTTACCAACAACTTTATTTGGTGTAAATAGTTTGGCGAGGAGCCCTTTCTTGGTAATTAAAAGTAATTCACTTCATTTTGTCCATTAGTATGTTTATTTGTGTGTTTGTATGTTTATTTATAATTTAATTATACTCTTTGCAATTACTTTTGTCCTTAGTTATGTTTATGTCATTAATTTGTCACTTTTATGTGGCGTTCAGGAATTATTTTATCTCTATCTTTGGTTTTAATGTTAAGACTCATGACTCAGTTGTTTTTTATGATACTTATTACACGTGTATGTATGTTTTGTACTCGTAGAATTGTATTGTATTGTATATTGGGCTTGTATTCGTGAATCCACGACTAAAAATAGAAATTAACTTTTATCAAGATATCAAAATACTTATTTATGTATTAATGCCAAAATACAAATGTGTCAAAAGGTCCGTTTTGACATTTGTATTTTGACTACCTAGTAGCCCATCCGGTGTAGTGTAGCTATTAATAAAATAAAATAGCTACTCTTTTATTAGTAATTATTTTACTACGTCTTTCAATTTCATTCCAAGTTTCTAGGGTCATTCTAAAATGTCAAAACGGTGCTTTTATTTTTTTATTAGTTTACATTAGTGTTCTATACCTTAAGTAAGAAGTGTTTTTTTTATTATTTGTGTTAAGCTTGGTTTTAACGTGCCCGGTAGATGGCGGTCAGTAAAAGACACTTACTATCTGACATCGAGACCGGTGTTGTGACACGGACCCAGTAGCTGTCACACAGTAACTGTTCTTTACTAAAAGTCAGTTACTGGACCTGTTAAAGCCCAACTTTAGGTCTATACCAAAAGCCAGGCTTAAACAGTTAAATAACATACCTATACGCATTCGCTTGAACAAAAGTTGGAATATCAGTGCAACCCATAACAGGAAAAGCTAAGGATAACGAAGTAATAAGTTAGTCATTTTATCAGACCTTAATATAAAATCCGGTTTTTATAATGAACCAACTGCACTCTTGACACCTACAAACCAATTTAGTATTGAAGAAAAAATCTTTTGACATTCAAATGTACTCTTCTGAAAAAGGTGCGGTGTAATTTTATTAATGTTTCGTTAATTATAAAAAAAAAAAACAGAAATATAGGTTCTTGATTGGGTTGTGGTGAAACGAATTAAACAAAATACTTAAATAATTAAAAAAAAAAACACCAAACATTTTTATATGTTTTATTTGCAAAGTTTATTCACGTATTATTTTGTAACATAATTTACTATTTACAGTAAAAACACAACATTGTTTTTCGCCCACATACACCTACATAAATAATCTTCCAACAACGACAGCTCGAGTTCATATGGTCGCAATATGTTTATTTTACGAGTTGCATTACTTCGACAACAACTAACATATAATATTCAACATGTGTTACATATTATTTTGATTCTTGTGCCGAGTCAAAATCCTTGACGTAAAACGGAAAACAATCTCGCCATTTTCGGTAGCCATTTTTTTTTTCGTTCAACAATCTGTCAGATTAAAATTCTACTTTATGATGTATCGATTAAACAAAAATGGTGTGTTTTAAACATAATTCTTAGGATAGTTGTAATAAAATGAATAAAAACAGCCATTCGTAGACATATTGTATAAAATATTGCTTGTCATAACGAGCAATATAATCGATTTATATTTTTAAACGGTGTAAACTTGAACTGCAGATTATATCTATGGTTTTTTTTTTAATCCATACTGCTTAGCCACCCACGTCAATTTTAAGTGATATACAATATAGTTATACCGACAGAGGTCAATGTTTTAATTAAATTAATACTTTTTCATATAAATCATAATAGAAAATGCAACTTTAATGTTGCTATCCGAATAAAACTTTATTTATTAATAATTCCAACAATTTCCGTTCACTTCCAAAGCACTTTATGACAGTAAAATTATTATATTACCTAACAAAAAAAACCCAATTATTTTTATTTGGCTGGGTGATTTCTGGGTGAGCATGCGATGTTATATTATATCTAATAAGGCAATCAATCATAATATCAATCATTCAGATTTCAATCAGATACTCGATTCATAATTATGAGATAAGTGGTGTAAAATAATCTTATTTCAAATTTCTAATACATTCGGATGCACTAGTTGGATTAATCATATTTCTTTTCTAACATATTTATTTAGGTTTATTATAATTTAGACTTAGCGAAATTGTCTTTCGTTTTAATTTTGTTTTGTTTTTTTTTTTTATTTAATAAACGCAATTTAGTCATATAAAACTTATCTACAATTTTAAACTAATAAATTAGAGGTTCGGTGTAGTAATAATTTTAGTAAAAGATATACCCTAATAGCTAAACCATTAGGTAGTAAAAATACAAATATATATAATCCGTTCCAAATGAGAATAGGATCGATTGCAATCTTGTGACGTCACGTCGAACTGTCAAATCGAAGAAATTAGGTAGAGTGAACAAAAAAGACATTGTAAAAAAATTATTTACTTACGAATCGTGAACAAAAAATGTTTAATCAGAATACAGTTTGTCAATTTTGTGTGTCTCTGTTTCACTGTGTGATGTGTCTGAGTTGTGGTAAATAGAAGAAAAGGGCGAAATGTTTCTAACAATGCAAATAAGAAAGAAAATAGTTCCTCTTGTAAACTATTTATGACTTAAAACAATATATTTGGCTAATTTATATTAAACTATAACGTTTTTACTTCACCTAGAATTAACTAAGATTTAGTAATAAAAAGCAAAAAAAAAACTTTTTATTGATACGCAAATAACATTTTTTTGCAAATCGTACTTTTCACTCAAAATTTGACAGATCGAGGTTATTGACTTTCCTATTCTTATTTGGAACGCATAAAAAACGGCTTTTTTTTGACAGTCTCAATATCAGTAAGCGACAGTTTAAGAATATGTATTTGTTACTTACATTTTCACTTTCAAACTGATAGAGGAATTTCGATGAATTTTTTTAACACAAGCAGACCATATCTTTGAATAGCACATAGGGTACTATGTATCCCAAAAAATGGGTAATGTTCCCTTGAGGTAGTTTTTTTACTGTCACGCGGGCAAAGCCACTGGCAGCAACCAGTATGTATAATAATAATTATAATTATAACTAAGCCACTTTGTCCTAATTATGGCTTATTACGCATCTTGTTAATGAAAGACGCGAATGAGGTTTTAACTGTTGCATGTATTCCTTGATTTATTGGATTGATACACGAATGTTTACGACGTGAAATATTTCATTTAACTATGTGATAATTATATACATAACTGTATAATTATATCCAGTTTTATTTGCTAGATTTTTTAATGAAAATAGTAATATTTTTATGTTTATTTGATTATACACCAAGATTACAAGTTACAAAAAAACTAGTTAGATGTATTAAAAATGTGTATTAAAAAACGTACAATTGTCAGTTTTATATATATGTATATTTACTAGCGGCCCGCCCCAGCTTCGCACGGGTGCAATGCTGATATTATGCATTTATTTATACTTACATATTGAATCACTCTATCTATTTAAAAAAGGCGCATCAAAATCCGTTACGTAGTTTTAAAGATAGATAGGGAGGAAGCGACTTTATTTTTACTATGTAATGATTTCTCGTAGGGCTACATGGGTAATTCTACAACGTTAAAAGCTAGTGTATTTTAAATTTATGGGAAAAATAAATACAGGTAAATAAATACTTAAACTTATATGTATGTGCGTGTACAAGCCTTATGACCCCACAATCCAACCTAGGACATAAAAAGTCATGTCATAATTTTCTCACTTAAAAAAGTAACATTTTTTTAACAGAAAATTTATTTAGGTATCTTTTATGTAAAATAAAATCTTTCGGCGACCATATCTTGAATAAATTTACCAGTAAATGAGCTGTAAACGAACAAAAAAAAACATAAATTAAACTCATAAACTACGATTTTTGTTAAATTTAAATTTAAAACTTTACTAGTTTTATTCTTTAGAGAACATAAATAAGTAGCATTAGCATATAGAATGATTATTTTTTTAAAGAAAATCGTAAATCTCGTAAAACAATAATAGAATATTTGTGTAGAAATTATAAAATTATTAATGTTCCTGGTTATTGAATCCTATAGAAAATTAGGCACCATTAAATCAAACGACATAATTAGCACAAAAAATATGTCTTCTTATCTACTAATACATTTGATAAATAAAAACTTAAGAACTAAATAAGATAAAGTCGGTATTGTAGAGACGGTTTCATCAGAAATTTATTGTTTAAAATTCGTAGCACACTCAATATTAATTTAAAAATCAAAATAAATAATACTGTCACATAGATTTTAAGACGGCCAGAAGATGCTGTGTTTTTTTTTATCATAACGCGACTAATTTTAAGAAATAAATTACACACCTATAAATGATGCAAAAAAAAAATCTTTTTATCACAGATATTATCCCAGGAACTAAATTGCAAACAAATAATTTATTTTATGCATGTACAGTCACTTAAATAAATTGTCATGACTATTCCGTTTAGGAGTTGAGCAAAACCCGTTCTAATGCATGTGCATTGAAACCACACCTTAGGAATTTATACAAAGATTAATTAGCGTTAGTTTAAGTGTATAAATAAGTCGGTACGTATTTCCCTGAACATATACCACAAAGAACATGTTTTAATTTAATTTTATATAAAATATTTTATAATGCTGAAAATAACTATGTATTAATACTGTTCCGTACTAATACCACTAGGTATGTATAAATATTTTTAGTTGTAGGAAACTAAATAAAAAAGTCAGTAAGCTCGTATTAAGTACTAAATCTAAAAAAATAAAAACTCATTTGTGAATAGCCCACTTTAATCGACAGCCAATCACATCAAATCGTACTGGCCACTTAAAAAAAAAAGAATAAAACATTCTTAATTCGAATTTCCGAGACCGTAGTTGATCGCGAAATTGCTATAAATCTACAACAGTATTGCAATCGCGTTCAACGCCGTCAAATGACCACAAAATATCGGTTTATGATGACCAATAACGCCATAATAATATGCTAGTCTATGATATTACAGCATGCGGGCGGTGGTTACTTGCTACTTTGCTACCGTCCACGGTAATTCTTGTTCGTCGTCAAGCGCTAGGTATTTTGTCGTAGAGCATTTTTCATTATGTCTAACGTTTCCAAGGTCGTTATGGTGACTGATATGCAAGTTGTGTTACTATAATGTACCTACAGCGAATTTTTTTTTGAGTTCGTTTTCTTTTTTCGAATGAGGATCTTCTTTTTTCAAATTTAGAATGTTCTAAAGTTAAAATGGACTTGAATCGACTATTTGAAGATGTAGGAATAAACATAAATGAAAATTATTACTGTATTTTTAATTAAAATAATGATTTCTAATAATAACCAGAAATCTTTATGATTAAATTTTAATTAAAATATTTTAGTTTCTATAAAGTTGCTTTTGTAATTTATTTTAATAAACAATTTATTTTTCATTTTAGAAAACCATTGCTTTTTAATAGTTGTGCTGAATGAACAGGAAATTATATAATTATAAATAATAGAAAGCAACGTTTCAACGTAAAATCGCGGAAAGAATTGAAAAGCTAATAGGTACACATAAAACAGATTTCTAAAACTATGATTCTTGTAACTAGTTATTTTCTAAATTATTTTAATTATTTATTACATGGTAAAAGCCATCTTCTAATCATATTCTGTCTTTTCTCGTTGAATTAAGAAAAGAAAACTAAAGGCGGGAAATTTAGTTAACCTGAATCATATATTAATATATTTACCATTCATCATATATTAGTTCGTATGTTTGTATGTAATATATTGCTAGACCATGTCCTAAAATTACATACTTAGTACATTGTACTTTTTATCCCTGGATTCATGACATTATAACCTAAATTCTTAACAATTAACAGATAGGGAATAGTTTATTTTAAATAGTTACACAATAATTAAGTATCTATTAACATATTTTTTATGACTCTTCGAAATACATAGATTACACTGTTGCAGAAGTACTTAAGTGTAGGTACTAAAGTACAAAAAAAAGTTTAAGTGTACTAAAAAAAATCTGATTCTTGATATTTTGCTGAAATTCTAGACAAAGAGGAACAAATATTAAGTTCTTGTATAACGTCACACATGTTGAACTATAATGGCGATCGACTTTGAAAACCTAGAAACCGGTTTTCGGGTCTCAATCGAAATGTCTACATGTAACCCATAGCAAATAGTTCAACTTATTTGCCGCGTACTACATCTACACGAACAAAAAAAATATTTATCCAACTAAACACCGAATAACTCAGGAGTCGGGTCATTCACAAAGGCACATTCGTACGAAGTAAACAATTCGTTAAAAATGTTTGCCAAATTTTTTGAACACGCATTAATCATCGTAACACTGTTTAATACGCCAATATGCCAACGTTTGCCCAACATAATATGAAAACATGTTGCTTGCCGGTGACTCATGCGTGGTCATTGCCGAGAATAGAAATAAATGACATGAACGAACACTACAGCTAAAATGAGGAATTATTTGTTTATCACGTATTTTTTTATTTAGAAAAATAATGTCAAAAAAATAATACAATATTGTCAAAAAAAAAATCTGGTTGATAATCACCAAATAAATAGTTTTTTTTTTTTTTTTTTTGTAAAAAATCACCAAATAACTTTCCCAGATAGGAAACGGAGTGACAGACTTTTACTGACTAAAAACTAGGTAGTTGCTTCGTTGCAGGGTTACAGTAACTCCTTCGAAAAAATCCTAAAGCATCAGCCCACAATCTATGTATGTCTTTTTTTCTAGTAACGTATCTATATCTGTACCAAGACAATAAGTACTTCAAAACGTTAATTCAATGAAGAAAAACGTCAGATATCTTTAAATAAAATACCTATTTTAATAAACCAAAAGTACTTCCAGATGATTCAACTGTCAAACTGTCAATCTAAACCAATTTAATTTCAAAATAGCTATATTTATATGACACTCGTTATGGTTAGTAATAATAGCTAGATAATAACAGGAAATATCGTTTGAAAACTTATTTAAAACGGCACGAAGTGACCGAATGAACGGCTATTATAAACAGTGAACGAACAAGAATGAACGAGATTGATATAAATGAGCAAAATTCGTGCTGACACTCGCGATGGTCAATGTTCTTAGGTAGAACAAATGAGGTCTAATAGAGGTGGCAGGTGGCAGTTTATTTTTAATCTGTGTCAAAATTGAGCGGGAAAAAATGTAATTGAACTAAGTAGGTGTGGCGGCCCATATGATACACTTCCAACACTACTACTAATCCGTAGGTGCCCAAAATGGAATAAACTCAAACTCAAACTCAAAATCATTTATTTCAAATAGACCATTTACAGGCACTTTTGAAATGTCAAAATTGAAGCTTATTTGCACGTTCTAAGGCCAAGTTACGATAAAATTTGAAATCAAAAACTATCCCACTTTGGGCACCTATGAAAAATATCAACGGGTGCCCAAAGCGAAATACCTCACCTACAATATTATTGCGAAATATATCTGTTTGTACAATATTATTGAATACTTTTCAATCATCAACTATCCCTACAATTGTATTAAATTGATTTAACAAAAGTTTATGTGAGTTTCAATTTTATTGAGTAATATTATTGACCGTGTAATAGCCACCTAATGTAGGTTACAATGTGATTGTAATGTGTTAAATTATCTTAGTATTCATGAGCTATGTAAAGATTAGGTCAGGGCTGTGCTACCAGCAGAATGAATTTGACATATTTGATGAGCATCAACGGTTTTTTGAGAAATTCATTGCTAAATCCTTTTCCAGAGGGAGACATTTCAACTTTTTGCAAAAAAAAATTAATTAAAACAGTTTCTATTTGCCGCTAACCCTATCAAATATGTATCTTTAAATCCAGTAATTGACGTAAACTATATGATCCGCATCAAAGATTTTTTGAGAAATTCATTGCTAAATCCTTTTCCAGAGGGAGACATTTCAACTTTTTGGAAAAAAAATTGAATTAAAACAGTTTCTATTTGCCGCTAACCCTATCAAATATGTATCTTTAAATCCAGTAATTGACGTAAACTGGTAATAAATCGCAATTAGACTGACAAGAACAATGTTAGTATGGCAAGCTTGCCTAGCTACTGGTTTCTATACAATTTAGGCAACACAATTACCAACTCGTACCAAATAATTGGGTACATTAATAAGATTCTTATCGTTTCATATAGTTACGTCACTATTTTAAAGCATATGGCTTGAGATATGGCTCGAAAAAAAAACGAAACATTTTGATAATAAAACGAGTTATTTTTTTTTCAAGACCCGCTGTATAACTTAAATTTAGTACTTATTGATATTTCAAATGACTATAACTTTTTAATTAACAACACTTCCTTTCCAAATAATCTATAAACCTATAAAAACATCACAATCAATAGACAAGGACTTTGCCAAAAAAAAAAAAACGAAATCGATCAACCCATAGACATGGAATGCGACCGCAAAGAATACAAAAAAGTTTCTATCAAAAGTTCAAAATTAAAAATAATATGACCTCATTCTTGAGACTCTTCTGTTGTCTATGCCCATTTTTATTCGCCCACTTGTAAAAGGTTAGACGTTTGATTCTGACAGGCAATTAAACAGACAGGGAAATATCTCAAGTGCATTGTCTGAATAGTATTCTTTTTTCGAAATAATTTATTGCCTTGAGAACTATCAAGGCCGTTGCATGACACTTAACAAATGATATTTTTAATGTTTTTTTGACCTTTTCTTTTTAATAACTCTATCCGTCAATGTTTTATAATTACGTTTTTGATCTTTAACACTCCCTTGAACGAAGATTCACTGAAGTTATATACTTCATTAAATTACAATACAATTAATTGGTAAACCCTTAAGGCAGAAATTCAATTCAATTATATGTACTAGACTCTAAAGTTTAATTGGAGAGGACAATCACCAACTAAATAAATACAAATTAATTTCAACGGATTAAAAGATGACATTAGCGATGAATATAATTTTATGTTGACTACAATTCAATTTAATTAAATTTATTCACAGAAAGAGTAAGCGCAATACTTGGGTCCATTTGTTCGTAGAAGCATTCAAGCTTATGTTCGGCTGTCAAAACAAGTGTGACATAAAGTAACAAGCAATTCATTACTGTCTTCGACACACAATAGACAAGAAATTCATAGCCCACGGCCCCACAATAGGGTACAATCACATTAAGTACCATTTTATTACGAACACAAAAGTTGTAAACTATTGAGAAATAATTTCCTACTCGAGTTGCGTCTTCGAGTGTTCCTTTTTTTTTTGAATCTGTGGTTTTATTGTAAACTTTTTTCTGCTGTGTTCTTTTTTCAAATGTTATTGAGACATTTTTAAATGTGTTTTTGCTTTTTTTTTTGTTTAAATGTCAATTTGTCACTTTGCAAGTTTTTTTTTCTTAACCCTTTAAATTCTTTATCGTAATTTTATTCTACTTTGTCTTTCTGTTCCAATATTAATTTACAAGCGGCGTTGTTATCGTTGCCATATTGTGGGCCTTTCTACGAAGTCAACTTAGGCAACTTGATATTTTATTAAAGTTTTGAGATACAATGTTGCCCTGTAAGTTCAAGGCAAACGGCATCACGTTTCCAGCCAAACAACTTTATACTTACAGATAGAATTTTGTTCATAAAACATAGGTAAAATATGTATTTATTAAAGCTGGCATTTATCATAAATATCATTCCTAAGTCTATTCGATATAGCTTTTATAAATATTACTTTAATACACATTATTTATATTGTGTTTAATAGTAGCGTAACGTATTTTATTTTCTCACGATAAAATACATTTTTCGGTCAAATGGTAGCAGAATAAAAAACATTGCCAACACAAGTTTCAATTGGCAAACGAACATTAAATTCACTTACAATTTTGCAGTTGTAAATATAAAAATGCTAAACGAAAAAATATATATTCTATATACAATAAACAACTGTTTTCGCATGCAACGCGATTACAGCGCGCAAACAACGCGATGAGTTAACCCTTGAAAAGTCAATGCAAATTTGCGCATAAATAAATAATATATGTGCGCCGCACATAGATATCAGCAAACGATAACTCCATTTAGACAAAGATGGATGGTCAAATAAGATTTGTTGACACCTCCGCGCGATAACATTTTTAATAAATCATCTGTCCCGCACGTATATTTATACGCACGTAATTGGACGTCGGCATATGAGAACATTCAACTTGATTGTTAGTTTATAGCTGCGGGAGAAATCATCGAAATCACATTTTATGGCCATTATCAAACCCTATTTTATGGGTCATTCCTTCTAGATTTACACGTGCTCCGAAGGCAGCTACCGATAAATTTGCTGTTAAATAATTCAATTTCTATGCAGCCAGTAATTGCTGGCGGACATAAAACGTCAAATAAAAATAAAATCTCATTAAAATGAATGGTTTATCCATACTTGAGGTTGACGATAATTAAATGGCAATGAAATTTGCGGCGTTGTTCAACTGACGTCTTAAAGTGATCTGGTCACGATACTAGCTGCTACTTTTTTTGAATAATGGAAAATAAAATTGTGAACCAATAAATTTTTTCCATTTATTTTCTGTTAAAAGTGTATAAAGCAGATACTAGAACTAGATAGTCGATTGAACACGTTTCGTGATCTAGGTATGGCTGATTGCTAACTTGGTATCGCATTCACGTAATTTATAGACTTTAGCATTTACTATTTTATTTTAAAATAGGATTTAAACCCTTTTAAGTCGCTGCTTGTTTTACTTAAACTTCAATCAAGTGGCACTTGGGCTACTCTAGCTAAAAATATCTTGAAAACACTTGGCAATAATATTAATTAATTTTTTATGTTGTTTCAGATTTATAAAGGACAATAAGCTGAAGGACATTTTAAAAGGTAATTACAATATTTTGGGAAGTATTTAATTTTTAAATCTAAAACAAGTTTTATTTTTATTTCAAATTGCTTTTGACCTTAAAAATCACGAAATTACGATAACATTAAACGAAACGAAAAAAAAATGGTACATAGAATATGGTGCCAATTTTCAGTTACTATTGGACTGTTGTCTTTAGCTCGGCGGTTACAACCGCTACACTATATCTACCGTGCGCGGCGCGTCGCAAGTTCGATCCTCAGCACACGCTAGTAGTTTTTGGGCCTTATCGAAGCTACATGTTGTTCCATACAATATGATAGTCAAATCAAGGCCAAAATAAAATGTTCCCGACACGGTCGCGGTTTAGATAACAAATGTCTTCAACGTATCACCGAAGGGGCCTACATTTTTAAAATATAAAAGTAAATATGAAATATCAAAAGGTAAATACGTCCATAAAATAATTTATACAGTGATATATTTAGCATCATTTGGCGTGTTCTTTCTTCATCAATGGCCCGTTACGCCCTTTTTCTTCTAACACAACAATTTACACATGTTATCATCATA
The DNA here is from genome assembly GCA_029852875.1 of Mythimna loreyi. NCBI lineage: Eukaryota > Metazoa > Arthropoda > Insecta > Lepidoptera > Noctuidae > Mythimna > Mythimna loreyi. The sequence continues at coordinate 4,348,740 of CM056780.1, forward strand.
ATCAATAAATAACCTTCGTGGAGAAAGTTTGATAAAAAAAATTGATTGATCGTAAGGTAAAAACAAGGTCCTTATATTTATCGAATGCGATTAGATACAGTATCGGAAGAATTTCACCTTAGTTCGACACGACATTATATTAAGGTTACTTTGCTATGACATTAGTCGAAACTACGTGTTTTTTGCTACTCCGTTTTTGCTCTATCATTTGTATAAGGTATCAAAAAACAGTAGCGGTTCAGCAATGATGAATTGCCTGTAGTAAAATTGATTGTAATGTTGTTTTCGTTACTTTGTTATTTTTTTTTTATAACTGTAGCCATTTGAGCTTGATTCTTTTATGCTCGCCAACGCACATTACTCATATTTTTCTCATTAAAATTTAAAATTACTTAGGTCATGTATTTAAAAATAAAACCACAACAAAATGCCAGTAATAATTCATTCGTTAATACAATGTTTCACCCATTATCCCTATTTCTTTGTACGACACAGCCGTCCTAAACTACCCTAACCCTTTAATGCCATACGGTGTCTTCAATACCCCGACTTTCACATCCTTCCTGTTTTAAATGTATTCATATCGCATAAAAAACCTAATGCGTATCATTTGACGGTGTCTAGACAAAAGCCCACTGTCTATTGTCGGGTTAAAAGGATTTTTTTTTTGCTGTCTTCGAAATTGGATCGAAAGATGCAACTGATAGTTTGCTCAGCGTGAATGAATATTACTTTCGGTTTTTATTTTACGATTGTAAACGATATTTTTGGGTTTTTTGTTTAAGTATTCGTTGCGATAAATGGGTTAGTAGGTCTCTTTGCGTTGTTTTTATTCTAAGTATAATTTTTGTAGTTGATTTATCTGGTTTTATTATATATTTTACACATATCCTATAGGAATATGGTACACAATACCTATAATGTATATTTAATTGTAAAAAAAATTTAAACTTACCTGTATTATACAAATTAATGTTTTTGATTTAGCGAAAATTTAATGCATTACGTTTGATTTAACGTGATAATTACGTACACATGCGTATTTTTCTCTCACAAAAAAAAATTGTTACAATAATTCCATTCAACAAGCCAAACCACACCTTATTTTCAGTAAATCAAAAATTTACGACCAAAAACATGAATTACGAAACGAAGACATAAAACATTATTGAATGAAACAGCATTGTTACTGGCTCGTTAACTTCTCACCGTAACCCTTTCAACATCGTCTTACAAAACCACCACAAAGTGCACCATTGTCCCATCCCTTATCTCTAACAATAAACTACCGTATATTTAAAAATCGAAGCTACTTTGAATAAAACATCCTATTGTGAATATTATAAATATTATGCTAATGCGATAAAGAAATTTTTTGACTCTGGTCTTTGAGACCAGGTGTCGTTTTTAAAGGGTTGAATCAACCCTACGTGTTCAATCATTTATTAAGATTTTTGCTTTTGTCTACTGTCTTATTCCCATGCATAGTGAATAGAATTTACGTGAGAAAGGCTAGTGATATATTTTTCTCCTTATTCTAATGCACACGGTTCTAATAATTTGAATGAGATTCAAGATGGTTCATTGGTCATTACTTTATGGATTAACTTTATTTCGGGAATTGATCCTATGATTTATGATTCTTATTTTTTATGTGCAAGGATTACTGTTGGTATTTAGTTATTGAGTCATAAAAATATCTACACGTGTTTTGATTTTTAATCTAGATTTTATGGCTTTGCTTTGGCTGTCGATACCTATTCCTTTTTTGAATTTCCGCTGAGTCATAAGCTTAGTTCATTTTTGTTGTACAAATCGTGTTTTAAAAATAATAAAAGACAATAAGTCTTTTTCGAAAAACGAATACCTATAATTGTATTTTGTTTTTTAATTTAGTTTTTATTGCTGTCCTTTAGCTGAGTCATAAGCATCATTCGTATTTTTTTATATTAATACTTCTTGTTAAAAAAAATATAATAGCCACTATTAAAATAAGCCTTTTTCAAAAAACGAATACCTAAAGCCGTAATAGGACTTGTGACGATTTCCGCAGTCAGCGAGGCGATGCCGTATAAAAAACGAGTTGAAATGGAAAATTAAACAATTATCTGTTAACCGTCGTCTCTGTGGTGAATCTGTGTAATTTCAGTAATCAGATATTGTGGTAATTGTTATTACAACTGTCATTTATTAACTTTGTTTGTTGTTTACTTTTGTTCTTATTTTAAACAGGCCTTCCTTTATCTTTGTGCTGGTTTATTCCACTTTTTCTAGTCCCGTAACGTAGTAGTTTTCTGAAATCCATTTTTATAATATTATGCATAATTTTATAACTCTCAAAATTGAAACAAATTAAATTAGAATTTAGATGACAGTCAATTTTATGACAAGACTAAAGTTAACTGGCATTATTATTTTACATGCGCTAATGGAGAAAATACTTTTCTTTTTATTATTATTAACAATAAGTTATATCTATTATTGTATTTAATTAAGAACGCAGCAAGACATTGAACAGCCATATTTGTAATACGTTGTCTTTTTTTTTTGATAAATAATGTTTCAACAGAAAGGTTTTTTTATAAGAGGGCATTATTAATTATGTTCATATGTCGTAAAGATAACTAAATTCTGATAAAGTAAACTAAATCCCTATGTAATATTTTTAATATTCTTTTCTTGGGTGGTTTTAAGTAATGAAACAAGCAAAAAAGAAAGAAAAACTTATTTCAAGTCATTACATTTTCTAAAAAAATGTATTTGGTCAATTCGGAGAAAGAGTTTCTTCACCAATTTGTTGTGAATGATGATCTTCTCTGATGATAATACAGTCGACAGACAATGTTACGTAAAATTGATATTCCGGTAGATTCGGTACTTACCTTAACAACAGGTCCTTAGCTGGCACCTCTAAAAAAATACTTCCCATAAATTAAACAAATGAATAAACGCATTATAAAATTCACAAGAAATGTCTGTCGATGGGTAATTGGTGCTGTTTCCTCCACCGTTCAATTCCATGTGTTCAATTATATAATTGGTATAAAAAAAGAAAAGCCTAAATTACAGTTTTACGTCGACGAGTCGCTGTTACCACAGTTTTGTACTTATCTTTGGTGCACGCTATTTCGAAAAGTTGAGTTGCAGTATTTGTTTTTCAGTATTTAAATTTAGAACGATTTCTTTTTTTATAATTGAAAAGGTTTAAAGGCATTATTAATAATGCCCTTTTTTAATATTAAAATGTATTTTTATGTTTTTATTAATAGCGTATTAAAAAAAAACTTTTATGATTGGTACGACCATGGCGTAAACGCAGAGAGTCTTAATAATATCTTTTATCACTCTAATAATAATTTAATGGTTATTGTTTAGTTTTATAATCAAACTATCGAAGCAGAAAAGAATAATTATATTGTTCTAATTTACTGCCTATTTTTAATAATAATATCTAATAATTTCAGCTCATTGTTTGTGAGTCAGAGATCATTTTTCCGTTTTCATAGCTGTTTATAATAAACAGCAGTAACTAGGAAGGATGTGGTTGCCATTATTATTTTATGTCTGTAGGCTTATTAGAAGAACAATAAACAGAGTGATTAAATGCGTCGATGATTAATACCATAGTTTCGTTATAAAAGCAAAAATAATAATTTTTATTTTGTCCCAAAAAAGTAACACAGACTTAAATCAAATTATTTAAATAATTAAAATCATAAAAGTAAAAACAATGTTAAAAATAACACGATTATTTCTTCAAACACAGTTCTATAAATAAAATAATTCCAAAATCAAATATTCAAATTCTCGAACACCTCGCAGTTCGTTTAAAATTGAACTTGGAACTCTTTCACGAACACACAGAACGTATGTTAATAGCCCGCCTTACACATATGGCCGACGAACACAGCTGTTCCTATACCATTCTTATGCAAAACAGTATTTCATTTTATCCGTTGTACTAGAAATCTCCAGGAGTCTATACATTTTGTACCCATTTACAAGTCACGTGGTATGTCAAACTATTTTTGTTCGACGAATGCACGTGTGTGTACAACGACCTTTGCAAGTAAAGAAAAAAACTAAAAAAAAAATGAAGATAAAATGAAATCGATGAATGCTGTTCGCCTTGACTTTAGGCGCGCCTAAGTTTATTCAAGTCCATAATTGTATTTTTAAGTTTACGACAAGTTTAATTATAAGTTAGGTAGGTATCATAAATGCATTTTATTTAGAGGCTCCAATAAAATTGTTTCATACTTGTTTCTGTAAGTGCTATAAAAATGAGATAAGATAAAGACTTTTCGGTTGGTGTCGTGTAAATTATTACCTTTTGAAAAAAGGATGGTTTAGGAATAAACTGTAAAAATATGTATTGCTACGATTATAATTTAGGTGCCTTCAAAGTTAGAATCTTAATAAACTAGCGCGCCTCACCATCAACGATTGCATCATTGCTTACCTTACCACCAGCTGGAATCGCAGTCAATCACTAGTTTATGAAACTTAAAAATAAGTTATAATTTATTAATGTAAAATAATTTCAAGTGAACTTTATACTTTTTGAGTTACTAAATTCTTCAGGTTAAGTATCGAGGATTTCAATACAATTCTCAATTCCGTTTTACCCAGATCGCGCCTATATCAATAATTGTACATTACGGTATATTGTTCAACTGTGTAGGCACTTCAAAATTAAGATACAATACTGTTCAATTCTACCGAAGGAATCGATCAGCCAAGTACTGCAGTCAAGCACTAGTTTACATCAATAAAAAAAAATGGTAAGGGTTCCAAATTGTCCGTACCAAAAACAAATTGCAAAAAAATACGTTTGTTGTATGGGTGATTCACATAAATATTTATTTTATTATATTTTTAGTATTGTTTATTATAGCGTCAACATTAAAACATCATCTGTCAAAAATTTCAACTGTTTTACTATCACGGTTTATGAGATTGAGCCTGATGACAGACAGACGAACAGCGAACAGCGATAGTTCAATACGGAACCCGAAAAAAAATTCAAGAATAATCATTTTGGAAAATTGTTTTTCAACCATTTAGCAAAACATGTTACCCACATATTTTGCTAATGTTTGTAAAACAATTTGAATTTCGATAATGAAGACAGCCCGTCGCCGTAAACTATAAGAAGTCGTAAATTATTTATGGCCGCCATAAAACCCGATGTTTCTTCACACAAGTGTTTGTTAAAGTTAACTGCATGAGAGTTACGTCATACCTAATTAATAAAACTATTGAATATAATGGCATTTTAAAAGAATTCATAGCTTAGGGCTTATGTTTCTATTAGCTTTTGAATATTCAAGTATCTTTAAATAATAATTATAATCCGAGTATATTCAAAACATTACACTTAGTATTTTTTCAATGTCGATGTCGCTCTAGGGCAGATTTAGACAGTGTGTCAAAATTTTACTGACTAAAATCATGCTTATGTTCCTTCAATCCTAGAACGCAAAAAACAATTGCGTTCTAGGACCACGAGTACCTCGGCCATCGGCCATCACTGTACTTTAAGTATGTATCTAAATACCTTCTTTCTAAAAAACACATTGGTTAAAAGTAAACCAGCTAAGCCAAACAAATAACTTTACTGCACAAAAAATAATTGGGACCGCGAAAGATGGGGTTCTTTCGCGGTCCCAATTATTTTTTGTGCAAAAATAATAATAGCTAGCTTGACGGAAGACTTACAGTCTTTATACCTAAACAATAAAGAAAACATATCATATCATAGATAATTTCTACGTATCATATCGTATCAATTTATGTGGCTAAAAATAGAAATGATTGTAAAAAATCGAAGCAAAAACAATCATAAAATTTACAAACTATTAGACGTATTAAAGAGGTTATCTATGTTCTTTCCGTGTTGCCAGCTAAGTTCATTGGCTGGCCCATAAGGAAAAAAATACTAAAATTGTAGTTTGACCAGTATTTGTTGCGCAATTATCATATGCGAGTATTTTTAACTTTAACTAGAGGCAAGTCTCAACTCGAAATTGGTTTCGTCTTAAAAAAAACTTTAGTGTAAAATTATACAAAATAACTATTTGGTGTTGCCAAACAAAAACCGTTTATCTTTTACGACCTGTGTGGTCTATGTTTAAATTGTATATTTTTAAATGCGGCTTGTTTAATCATAAAATTTAAAGCAATTGCTTCTAACAAAAAATCTTGGTCAAAATACCTATTAAAATTAAAATACGAAGAACCTAATGGATGCAATGACACATTATCATCTTAATTAGACTTAAATAATTCCATTTTTACTTAAAAATATTTTAGATTGTAATATAAATATTTTAGCCCATTAATTAGTAACCATGAAGTGAATTTCTGAAGATTTAAATATGAGTCTAAATTTATTTGAAACTGCAAATTAATTCACTGCCAACTGATTTTTTTCATAAAATTTGAATGAATATCACACTATAAATCTTATTTATAGTTTTTATTTATTTGAAATGCGAACAATAAACTGTTTGACGTCAGAGGACGGGTTTATCAACATTTTATTCGTCTTGATTTAAATTGAAATGAGTAGAAACTGATCAAATTTTATTAAAATGGAATTGATTCATTATGATGAATAAATTTCATTTTACTAATGTTTTCAGTGTTATACAAATGACGGCAGAATTTTATTTGACATGTGTAAGATAAGAAGTATTTTATTTTGCCACTGTGTTACGTTAAAATTTTCTTTTTTTAAATTTTATTGCTGCACAAAAATTTATAAATTGTAAACTAAAATGTCATTGTAGTGCGCAGAATTTATTTAAACTTTTGTACACGTGTCCTGTGACATAAAATGTCTGCTTCATGTGTTATGTCATTTAATTTCGTGGCTTCCTCAATAAAATTTTATAGGCGTTAATTAAAGGGGCTAAGGGGACCAGAGGAATTTGATAAGCGAACGTTTCTCACTTTTGTTTTACAAACTGCCTTTTTCTTTAAGTAAAAAGGTTTTTTTTTGCAAAAATGATCCAAGTTACACCTGACGGATGTAAGATGCACCACATAAAATGCTTTAATGGCGGCAGTTGAAGAAAACACTTGATTTTTTGCAAAGATATAATTATTTTCGTAACTAGTTAATGGGATTGCTTTTTTAATGTTCAAGTGCATGGTATGCATTTATCAGATCAGTTGTTATGTTTTTAAAGGTATTTCTTTTGTCTACATTGTCGTAAAAATTTTACAGCACAATTTGTAAGTATTTGAAAACATGGTCTGTTTTTGCATAAAATGAATTTTTAAAATGACGGTGTCATTAGCAATAAGCTATAATCCTTTCAATCAAGTTTTATTATCACATCGCAAGTAAGGCCGACCCAATCGTTTCGATTCGAACAAAATTATTCGTATTTAAAAATATCTCGATTCAATTATGTCAAAGTTTTTAATTAACAGTTTGTATCGTTTAATTTAATTGGCGATCGGTATCTTATATCGTCGGTATTATTTAAAATTCTTTAAGTTTAACCATTAAACAAAATACGTGACTTTAGTTTTTTGAAAAATTATATGTAATTGTATACAGGGTGATGCAATTATTAGATAGTTCTTTTTTGCTTTGAAATACATATGTTAATAGGTGTAATTATGGTAAAAGAACCATCCGTGATATTCCTTAATTAATAATTATAATTCTTGCGAAGTTTAAACACTTCGCAATTTAGATCTGCAACACGTTTAATTTTTTTACATCTTCCATATTTTACTGGAATGAGTTCCAGTGGAAATAAATAGTATAGAGTAAGTTTAAACGTATTGTATTTATTACTTCCTGAAAAATTGTTTCTCCAACAAAATATTATGCAAAATGAAAATTATTTATTTGAAAAATAAAGCTAGGCCGAAACGATGTAGAAAAACATCACTCATGAAAAAATGTCCTAGAGCAAAAATATTCGAAGACATAGTACCAACTTATGTGACATCCACTTACCCGAATTTAACCCGCATATAAATTATAAGTATTACATACGAAACTACAAAACAAAACGTACATAAAATCGATGCGAGTGATTATCTCCAAATGTTGTCTATGATAGTAGGCAAAGCTCCGCCGGTTGTTCCTGCAAAGATTAGTTGTATTTTATACACTAGGAAGGAAAAATGGAATTTGTTCGACGATTATTTTATTTTCTGAGTCATTAAAACTATGTGGTTAAAAATATTTTATCAATTAGTTATTGCTAAGGATAAAACTAAAATAATATCAGTGCTTACAAGAAAAATGATGCCAATTGCATATTTCAGTGCATACAAGTTATGATGCCATTTGCATATTTCAAAGCATAGATCTCTATGGAAAAGAATGAGCAAACAATTATATGGACACTCTTTTAAATCATGTTATGTGTTACAAATATCTCGGTCATATATTTCTTGTTTGTGTGAGAATAATGTGAATAAAGTAAAGAAAGAAAAAAAAGAACAATTAGAAATTAGTACAGGCAAACAATATAACTAGACAACTATAATACACTAAATTACACACAATTTACATTTATTAAAGCGATAATATTTTGGTGTAAAATGAAGTGTATTCTATTCTATTAATTGCTCTATTAATATAATATTTTTCTTTAAGAAAAAAAAATGTTATTGAACAATTATAAAACAAAGGAGAATGCCCATTCTAACTAGGGCAGTACCTTCAAACTACGTCATGGCGTGATGTAATACAAAGTACCCAAATGCTGTTGACAGCTCATAAATTATTAGGTCATTGTACTTTATTAACTTAATTAACTACTGCTAGAAACGGAGCTCTAACGTATCCTTGACAAACTATTTTAGCTTTGGGTTGAAAAATATGGGCTTTATGATAAGAGTAACTTACGATTCTTACACGACTTAAGGAAAAAAATATGGAAAAAAAATTGTTTATATTTGTAAAGTGGAAAATTTATTGTGTTCCATAAAAGTTGAAATTAAAAAGTGGATTTAATTATATGGTTCACGATAAAGTTCACTTGATATCTTAAATTACGGTCACCCGATGACCGACACATACTCATTAAAAAAACTAAGCTGATTTTTATGCGATTATTCCGAAACGTACAAATAACAACATGAAATAAAAAATAATCCGCGATCCTTCATGCCCATTGAGCATTAACCCCCAGTAAAATAATGTTGAGAATTATTAAAATATGGTGGCTATAGCTACCCCTGTGATCAGTCATTGCGCAGGCGTGGCTATCGGACTAATCGCCCCCGCTGTACTACCGACGCCATCTTGTATTTTACCATTAAAAAAATCCTTTTTCATTTGCAGTGAGCGCTAGCGCAGTCTACCTTGTTTGGTTTGATGGATCACTTGCATGAATTATTTAATTCAACTTTAAATATTATTCCTATGGTAATTTTATTGTGGTTTTATGCGCTGCTTTTTTTTTTCATCGTAAAAGCTAGTGCATTTTCTCACAATTATCGATGGTATAGTTGATTAATAATTGTTTAAAAAAACAAAGGTTATAATTTCTCATTAGCTATGACGATCAACTTCCACTGATGCTAAAACTATAGTTATCTAAACAGAGTTTAGCAAGCTTTTCATCTTTAAAAATGAAAGAGGTTTCATGTTTAATAACTAAAACAAAACGGTAATTAATTCAAGTGAACTAAAGCGCAATTTCGTTCAACTCTGGAAGTCCTAGATTTCGATCTTGTAATCAGATTATTTTTTTTACTTGACGGTCGGCTTTCCAAAGGTTCGTTTTCGACTTTTTTCTCGCGTTATTTTTCACGATACGCCACGATAAAACCTGTATATAAATGTGGAGCGTGCAAGAGCCTATCACGAGGCGGCATCGCCACTTTGTCAGTTACCGTGTTTTCACGTGCAACAATAAGTACTTTTTGTAAGAACGCTGTGAGGTCAAAAATGTGGACGAAACGAAATTACGATGTTGTGTAACCAATTTTGTAAAAAACTTTTTGAACGCTCTTTTTTGTCAGCTTTTTTTTTTAAGTAAAAACATAAACTGTACATTATTGTATAAATTGTAACTGTTATAAACAGGCAATTATTTACGTAGATATACTTATTTATAAAACTATAAAGAGACCTTGATATAAAATTAATAGGACATGAACACGTGAAACTAATTATATTAATTTAAACAGCAATTAATTTAATGGAACACGTGTATGGTGAGTTTGTTTGTTCGTAAAACTTGAACATTTTAATGGTATCAATGTGTTCACAAAGAAGAAACATTCAAATTATAAAAACAGATATTTAAGAAATATTTATTTTAACATAAAATTTAAAGGTTTAACGTTAACAAAAGGTTAAGCTTACCGTCAAGTTAAAACTGGATTATTGTTTACAAATTGATTATAATTAGAAACAGACGTTGTTATTCTATTTATAATAATTATTATAAATAAATAGCTTGTTTACTCGTTGTATTTCTAGAACGCTGATGCATGTTTTTCTCGTGTATGGATAAGAAGTAAGCAGATATTTCAATTTAAATTGTTTGTGTCATGCTTGCTGGAGAAACAATGTAACAAAAATATCGTTTAGAATAAAAACGAGGTGATTTAAGGTCAAAAGTATAAATAAAACTAAAACCTCCATGCTCGCTACAAAATCATATCGATTAACCAAAAACTTCTTACATTTCAGATGTGTCGGAAACACGAGATCAACAAAAAGGGGAAATAAGAAAAAAAAACTTGAATACCTCCGTGGCCAACCTGTTGTGTGCTCGGGGACATTTGGTGAGCGCTCCATATTATTCTTTATCCTTTTCTGTTCCACTTTTTTTTGGTAAAAAATGTAAGAAAAGGAGAAAAAAATGTAAATAATACGATCCTTTGAAAACGAGATTCGAGTGGGTTAAAGATTGTAGTGCACTGAGAGATATAGGGGATGTTTTGTATTAAAATAGCTACGACTTTGGCTAGAATTGTTGAAATCGAACTGACGAATCTACTATGTATAGTTTTTGTGTAAGTTTATATATTTTTATCGTCCATTCTGCCCTGTACTTATTAAAAAAATCTAAAGATGGCAAAAAAATATCATAGGTAACCATGTTTTATAAAAAAAAAACCGCTTCACTATAGTTTTATCTCATAGATTTCGTAAAGCAATATTTATATCAACACACATAAAACAATTGATCAATGAACTTACTCATATTCATCATACTACACTAAATTATCACAGAGTTTCACATTGTACTATCTAAATGATAGTGCAATCTCGTTATCTGCTAATTAAATGATAAAAGATAACAGAAGAAGCGGTAAACAAAGTCACTTTGTTTTAAGTAAGTTTTTGATGTTCATGACTTATATTTGGAAAAAAAAAACATTTTAAAACTTTTATTTTTTTTAATTGAAAAAATACGGTGATTAATTCTTAGCAGAGGCAAAAATGACTTCATTCATTTATCTTTTTTTTTAGTATGAATTGTAAAAAAAAACAGTTTGTTACTTATAACGTTCTGAGTCAAATTACAAATAAAAATGAAGTTCTCTGAACTAATACACAAGCGTTAGTCACAATCATTATTATAAAAACTAAATCGAAGAAAAGTAATGACTTTAATAGTCTTGCTATTGTTGTGTCTCAGTCCTTACGTCGTATCTGAACGGACAGGACCACTCCGGTTGAACTTAAGTGCAGGTATCGTAGACTTTATTCTTTTTTTTCGAGTACCCTCGGAAATAGTTATAACCTATTTATTTTACTTTCGAAATTGGGGATAGGATAAAAGTTAATTTGCCTCAACTCGGGAAGGGTTAATGTTTTTTTGGATATTTATTACACGGAATTAATACTTACTTTTGTGTTTTTTGGTTTTTTGAAGACAGTTGTTGTGTTGGGTGTAATAATGAATGTTTATGGCAGTTTTTACTTTAATAAATCTTTTGTTGAGACGTTTTTATGCGCAGTATAAACTTTTAAATATTTTGTTAGGCCCAAAACGAGTTAAAAAAAAAATGAGTCATATATTCTTTTTGTGCATTATAAGTCTCATCTTACAACAATTATATGAATCATTCTGTCTTTATAGCCATTAAAATGTTCAAGACCCCGGATTCGCGCAACAAAATTATGTTGCATCTTTAAAAATTTGATCCAACCCTGTGTCACTTGCAATTTTATAAACATTAACATATCATAATAAAAATAAAATGCTTATTTTCCTTGAAACAACCTCAATCATTGTTAATTTGATTACTTTTTGTGACAAACGTGCGGACGGACAGACAATCACGGACTTGTTGATATGTTTTAAATTATATAGTGCTGTTATAGCATGGCTATTTTGCTATCCATTCATTGTTGTCGATTCATAGGAATTTGTGTCTTATTTTTTGTAAAATGGAGTAGGTTTTCGTTTAAACTGTTTACTGGCCGATGAATGTTTTATAGAAATACATAGGTATGAATGCTCTACCTGCTGTGAGTTAAGATATGAGAAAGGCTGTATGCAATACTGTTGCACTTTTATAAATAAATTTGTTTCGTGATTATTTCATTACGAATCCGAAAAAAAGTTTTCATACTTGTCTCTATAGTTACTGTTGTCTATATACAAAAACTTACCAGCAGAATTCTTCCCGTCTGATTATAATTTAACTGTCTTCAAGGCTAGAATGAAGGCTTCTTATAAACTAGCGCGCCTCACCAACAACCATTGCATAACTGCTTACCATCAGGTGGAATCGCAGTCAAGCACTAGTTTATTTCGATATTGATAACACTTTTGAAATGGAAAAGTAATAAACTATTTGGACTAACAAAGTTCCAATATAGAATGAATGTGTAAAGAAAAACCGCATAAAAACGTTGTATAAAAATTGATGACGCATGATACTTTTAAAAATATGAACGCTTTAGCAGCCGTTCCTTCTTGGTCGATATATTTATTTCTTTCACAATAAAAGTTTTTTGAAACAGTGTCTTGATTTTATTTCGTACAAATGTTTTGTTTTATATCAAAAACAGCTTATGATCAAAACTTGATAGTTACAAAAAAAAACCGTTTTTGATAAAGGAGATTGCCCAGTTAAGTCAATTAACAAAAAAAAAAAATCACAATTTCCACTCTACGTACTTTTATCTAGCATAGCAACATCATAACACCTGCTTTCGAGAAACCGGTTGAGATAGAGGTAAAAAATAATCTTTTTCATTTTAAACACAACAACTTTTTAAAATGCCCGACCGTGGGACCTCGCTGTGTTTACAGTTTGTGTTTATATTTCAACATTTGGTGATGACAAAATGTTTAAAAACTCTGTGTACCGAAAAATAACGTTTCACTGTGGATATGTTGAAAGAATTAAATTTGAATCATGTGTGGAAAAAATCAGGATCAAGTGGAGAAAAAAGTTAAATGACGGAAGTATATTTAGGTATACGTATACTTACTTACTTAGTGTATTCGTTTTTAAAACTACACTTCGTAGTGTATTCAAGGCTAGAGAGAAATAGGCTTTTAATAAACTAGTGCGCTTCAACATCAACGATTGTATCACTACTTACCATCAAGTGTGATTTTGTGAATACCACAAAACACTAGTTGACGTCATTAAAAAAATAATGGCTATTATCAAATTAAGTTCGATTTCTCAACAGCCATTGCATTATAACATTAAATTTTGTAAGTGTTAATTTAATTTATTGCCATATTCTCACTCTTAGTGCCGGTTTATGTTAGATAGAATGCAAATAGAGATCAGTATCTATTGCGTAAATTGTTTCCAGTGGGCTTTATACGGGTTGCGTTGACGGCCCTTACTGACCCGGCAGATACCTACAAGTAATGGTACCTATTTAGATACAAGTTGATAAAAATATACCTATAATTATCGCCCAACTGCCTCCTCCATTTGTTTATCTATGCGCCTCTCTGCGGTCCCATTAACCGCATGTTTCAGATAAAATGTCTATTTGGAAACTTCCAAACCTTCCAAGGGAGGTAGGTAATTAATTAATTTTTAATTTAACTATAAAATATTCCGTTGGACGAGAATCATTCAGTTTTTATAGCAACCGGTTCGGATGGCATCGGCCACGCCTTCGTCCGCCATATTCAAATTTTCAAATATCGAATACTTTTTCCGTTTTTGCCGGCCGGTTCAACCAGTTCTTGTTTTTTACTTCCATCAGTCTCGAGCAACATGTGGAAGATCTGAGACACTATCGAGTCGATCGTCCTGCGCACCGAACTTGGTATACCCACGAACGATTCTGCTAACGCAAAAAATGATAAAGGACATGGCCTAACAAAGAGTTAGGTCATGCAGGTCGCGGCGGGCGTTGCCTGTAAAAAATAACGCAAAATCATCGCCAGTGCAAAAACACTTATCTGTGACTCATATTTTTATACCTTTACGGAACGACTAATAAAGGAAATTTGTTGTCGGCCACTAACAAGTATGTCGGTCGTTTGAATTACAATGATTAGCTGTCATTTGTCAGTTTTCGTGTCTCGTGCGTCGACCGCATACTGAATGTGACACTGAGGCCATTAACGTCGACTGAAAACTAAATAAATTGTGTAATTTGCACCTTTGTGTAAATTCTTTGGGTTAAAATGATGAGGTGGCATTAGCATGTGCGATCAAAGATCGACCTTGGAGGAAAGATTAAAAACTATTTTGAATAGTTTTTCTTCAAGCTTATGAATTTCATCACCTAAACTTACTTTTGTAAAGCATTTTAGTATATTTTAAAAGTCATTGCGTAGGCATCTTACATCTTTAGCTATGAAATAAAAAGTATAATAGTGCGGTAATCAACTACAATGAGAGATCGCAAAAAGTGGAGCTCACAAAAAGTAGCGCCGTCAAATATCGACTAGGATAAACAGTCACAAGTTGACCGTGGCAAGGTCGCGGGGATACTGAACTTCGAACAAAAAAATATTCCACATTTGAATATTGCATTCGGCTCGGCTGATTGATGGGATTTCTTTTTTTTTCTTTTCACGGCACGCGATTGATTCGCATTGTTTTTTTTTTTTCGGATACCCCATTCACGCATTCTCCTTTAAGATATTCTTTTTTTAAATTATATTCAATTGTTATTTATTCTTAAATGTTTTTTGTTGCAGATAAATGCGGGTGTAACGACTCTTAAATTGTGAGTTATTTTTAAGGTTTGCTTATAACAAAACTGCATAAATTATCTGGCCACACGCCAGATCCCTTGGCTGTGAAAAAGACAAGGCAATTTTGAAATTTGTTTTTTTATATGAAGATGTGGAGAAAGAAATTCTATTTTATACGACGCCCTCGATATCCGTTATGCATACCGGCCTTATACGGGCCCTAGAAGAGTGTCGACCGTCTCATTGTCTTTCTGTCGGTCATAAGTGAGTCACGCCATTGTTAGGTTACACAATAGATGTCTTTGTGCATTGTGCCCCGAGGGACCCTGATGTTACGTATTTTGTAATAATTAGTCGACTTCTATTTGACGCACAAATGATAATTACTCATGCGCCTACTTTCTAGATTTTAATAACGACCTAGTTGCGTCAATACTTATTGATCGACCGCGAAATAAGTTTTTGTGTGATACGTAACGCAATATCTTATACGGCACGCGTTTGGGGGGTCACCCCAAAGTTGTGAAGGGCAAAAAAAATGCAGTAAGGGTCCGTCCAGGACAATGGGTATGCGAAAACTAAATCGAGTTCGCTTCTAACAATAAAATCCAATGATCGAAGTTCGTAAATCGGTCAAACGATTTCGACCTCTATGTCGCCGAAATACGAAGAGCCGTCACCGTTATTCGATTATTCGAAACCTATCCCCTTCGGAGTAGGCAGCTTGTAGGCGGGAAAAGTGGTCGTTCGTTCAGATATGTCAAAACAAATTAGCGGTATACTTGTGTATGTAGGAACGAGCACTATTTTATCTCGCTCCTATCTCGTAAGTGCGAAAAGGACGAAATTTTTATGAATATTGAATATAATTTATCACCAGTTTTCCCCTTTAGGCGTTTATCGATGTGTGGGCTATGAATAGAGTTTAAGAGGTGTTTTATTTTATTTTTTTGCCGAATTATAACGAGTTATGTTAAACTTTAGGATAGGTACATGTGTAAATGGAACTGCGTCGAAAATATTTTTATTTATTGATGATGCTAATGTGGCTAGGTATCTCAAATACTAAAACAATAAGAAAATCTAAATGACTACGAGTAAAATAATCTTGATTCCTAGATTAGCTGAATATCCAGTTTAATATGAAATTTAATGCGATTCCATTGGTATTGCAGCACCTACCGTGAATAATAAACAATTTCACGTATCACGTCCAAAGAATTCCTAAAAACAAAATTATTCGATCGAGCAGCACATTTGTTATAATTCCCACAAGAACAGTTATATAAATTGCTCCAAATCTTCAACTTAATGAAACTTCCACCACAAATCATCGCGTCACGCACCCCTAAAAATTCGACTAACGCATTCGGTGTATCGAATAATTTATCGAATTAAAACCGTAATAATCGTTATCGAGTGCAATTACATAGATAAACGTTTGAAATTGTAAATGTCTGACCATAATTATGCTACTCGTGATATAAATTGAGGCATAAATCGAATAAATTTCACGTTAGTGATCAGTATTGTTTTACAAGACTGGTAGAAATATGTTGATTTAATTTAAATAATATTAATATAAACATAATTCAAATCAATCGCATCGCCTTAATTTTTAAAATCTTACAACGCATAAAAAGTAATGTAAAAATTATGCGATTTATTCGAAAAAAACCGCAAAATTCGAATAAAAAACTGACCAAAAAATTTAACGAAATTGCTCACTAGTAATTCAAATAACGAATGATGAGTAGAGTGGGTGGCGACGTTCGTTGATGGGGTAAAAATTACCCCCGAGGGGTAACCACCCTATGTAGTGATGTGTGTTTATGTGTGGAGGAGGGTATGATAATAGCGTATTTCCTGCCTGCCCCACACAGTTCTCGTAATGTGAAATTTTGCATTGCACGCACTTTAAACAATTTATTTGGTAGTTGGAAAAAAAAAAGTTCTTTTTCTGTAACTTGATCAATGGTTTTACTGACAGAAAAATCTACATAGTTTTACTTTTAGGATATAATCAGCAAATTTACTTTTTACAAGCCGTTATAAACATTATGACTTCACAGTTCACCAGCACATTGTACAAAAATATAATTCTGTAACATTTTTACATTTTTATTGGCTGCCATAAAAGTAACATATAACTTACAAATGGCCGTTAAAATGCAACCATTAAACGCCTCCCTGAAATAACCCGAAAACGAGTGTTTGCATTTTAGCGGCCCGGGCGAATGCATTTCATATGGCAGTTATACACTAAATGCGTTTTAAAATGTGAAATGTTTGTTTGTTTACAGTAATCGTTATGGCTGGCATTCATTTTATGTGAACCGATGGCTTTTTATGACAACACTGTCAAGAGATATTTTTAAATAAAGAACAAAAAAAACTTTAATTTTTTTTATTACAGATATTTTTAAATAAAGAAAAAAAATTTAAAGTTTTTTTTCTTTATTTAAAAATATCTGTTGACAGTGTTTTCATAAAAAGTCATCGGTTTGCATAAAGAAAATACCTTATCTTCGTTGATCTTCATAGTTTTCTATCCATAGAACTTAAACGGGTGAATCCATTAGGAAAACATATTCAAATACGGCACGTAGGGAGGCACAAAACACTAAAATGCGCGTTCACAAGTAATTACACTAACGTAGTAAACTGTTTTAGGGTTAACAGCGTCTGAGTGTGGCCAACGCAATAAAATGGCTACCAACGACTTGCCAAGTGTGCAAATAAAATTATTGTCTGTTAATATAATAGACTATAGTGTCCTTTAAAATATTAATCTTTTAAATTTCACTCGCATTGCACCTAGATTGAATGTAAAAAAAATAAAAATTTAAAAAGTGAGGTAAAAGTTTATGACGTAAAATTTCATACTTACAATGTTTTTTAAAATAGTGCTCAACTTTAGAATGCAAAAATAAAATCCTCATTTTTAATCACCCATAAAATTTAAATATGGAACGCAGGAGAACTGTCGCCGCCATAAACGCACGCATGCATGCATCGTCTTTTGGCAAGGAACTACTTTTTACTAAACCGTTTCCGAGCACAATAAGGATCCATTCAAGGCAATAAACCTTATTCGGGCAATTATTTTCACAGAGTCACAACACTATCTATTCATTATGTCTGGTTTCTTGCGTTACACGTTTTGAATTATTTATTTGCGTTAATATCAATTCAGATGCGACAAAAGGCCTGTTAGTTGGTACGTCTGTGTTGGCAGCACTGTCGTTTGGTTCGCTCGACCAGATAGACGAGAGCCATTCACAGTCGTCCGTGTTGGTGATGCGAGTTAGACGTAGCAGAGGGTGATCCGGCTCGAGGGATCATTGTAGGTTGGTTATTGTGTACGCAACGGGCGTCAAACGCGTATTTATTGGACATTCGCAGCGCTGCGTCAGGCGAAGAAGATATGGAGTTAAACTGCCAACTGACACGCGAGCACTAAGTACTTTGTATCAAGTTTCGCCGGATTCCGCTCGCTACTTGAGTTATACTGTGTTGTCGTGTGTAGGGGCACTTATGTGCGTCGCGTGGAGTAACAATTGAGCCGTTCATACATATTTAGTCGGCATTAATTTCGTCGAATCGGATTAAATGCCGATAAAACGTAACTTTCACATACATTTTACGTAAACATTAACGTGGCGCGTGTGTTTTGTGCATTTACAGGTGGATTGTGCGTAATCGGTGAGCTCGACATTTTTTTGATAAATATTTTTGTTATTTTTTATTTATTAGCTTAGTGTTTTAAATATATATTTTTTATTATTACGTGAATAAGGTTAGATATTTTGTCTGGATTATTTTTGTGGGTAATGTAATTACAATTATAAAAACTTTGAGATTTTATTTTCTGATAACAATTAGCATCTTTATGTCTCTGATCTTTAAGTCAAGAGTGAATAGGTTACTTCTAGGCAAACGTGCTCCAATGTCGGCCACATCATCGCTTACCATCAGGTGAGATGTGGTCATATGTGACCACATTTCAAAAAAAGTTTATTTAAAAAAAAAACTTTATCTTAAAAGTAAAAAGAAAAATAATGTTTTTTAAAATATTTCGGTGCTGTCTTTCAAACAATGCCAAGATAACATTGTAGCTAGCATAAAATATCTTAGGTACGTTACGTATCTACTTAAATATGCAATCTCTCTCACTTATCATTGAGATAATATTTTCTGTGCCTGATAACACGTTTAAAATTATAGAAATAGAACGCAACATATACCTATGAAAGTTATCAAAAAATAATTTTTGAATGAGTTTTTTTTTTACAAAAATGCAAAACACTTTTCTGTGCCTGGTGGAATTTTTGGACCGGGATTGCGGTCCCAATTCCCAACTTGAAAAATATTTTTATAAATTTATTTTTTAGGGAATATCTACTTATAAAGTAAATACAGCTTTTTTGATAACTGAAGTTTAATGCCTTTTTCATTGTGGTCATAAATACTACTATAAAAAAATGTGGAATTTGGGACCACAGTGTCTATTCAAAACTCTTTCATTTTGAGTACTTTTGGGTTTCAGAATCTCAGAATCTATCACGAAGCCGTATAAAAATTCTAATTAATATTATTTTGTTTAAATTTTCCCTTAAATTGAACTTCATCACATCCATACAAAATCCAAGTACATAAGCATTACATAAAGACCAGTTCACACAATCCGTGATAACATTACGGGAACATTCATAAAGGTGTAGCTACGTCCTCTAAAGCCCTCTCATTTTAAGGATTTGCAGTTGAAATTAGTTCGTAAATCTGGGGCTTACTCTCCCCCTGTTGCGGAGATGTAGATGAGACATACGGATAAATAGAGCTATGCCTTGGCTTATTGTTTTGTTTTTATTGTAGGAAAAATGGCGTGTCTTGTCTTGGCTTGAATAGGGTTAGGAAAATGAATGGTGGATATGTTTTGAGATGATGTTGACACGTCTTAAGATAGATGGAGAAATATGATTAGGGTTTTTTTATGTCTTCACTCTGGATATAATATAAAATTGTCTCAAAGGAACATACTTTCAGGATAAAAAATAGTTTATGTGCAATTTTAAAACATTGTCTACACGTGAGCCAAGTTTCATTTAAATCCATTCAGTAGTTTTTGCGTGACAGAGCAACAAAAATACACGCAATATTTCAACTTTATAATATTTTTATGTTTTTCTTGAAAAAGTGTTTAAAAGTAGACATTTTACTTTAGATTGTCCACAGAAATGCATCATAATTTCTGCAATGTAGTGTTAACGATTTTATTCAAAAACCGTTTTTCGTTAACGATAAACGGTTCTTTTTACAAAAGTCGAAATTGAAACGGTTTGTTCGAAAAACAATTTACACTAATACTCAAACATAAGTCTGTCTGTGTTGCTAATTGTTTGCAGTATCAACATTTTTGTTTCAAACAATGAATGTTTACATACATTTTAAGAGGAACTGTATTTTTCTAAGTACCATTGTTCAACTAGAACTAAAATATTTTGTTACTAAGAAGTTGTTGCGATAGAGTTTATCTTTGTGTAGTGAATAGATAACTAAGTCTGTTGAAAAGATATTTTAACTTTGAAAAACCTTGATCTTTCCTAACCTGAAACTTTTATGATGCTATTGAATGATTTTGAGTTACTTTGTTACGCAATATTTTGCAACAAATAAGACTAAAGGCGAACATGGAATACGTGCACTGGACTCCATAGATTTTATTTGGAAACTAGACAAGTAGAGCAACATTAGATTCAAGGCGACGTCGTTCTACGTACAAATCAGGCGTCAGGCCATCGGCCTATCTCGGACAAAAAAACAGATGTATCGAAATAAATTATGAATTCCAGTAACCGAAAAAAATATTCGTCACGGAATACATTAAGAGTCCTATCTATACGGTAGTTAGGGCTTGCGCAAAAACCTAATTAATAAGAAAGCACCCCTAGCATATGTCGAACGAAACATCAGTGGCTAAAAAGCCATTGTAACTTAATAATCACAATAAATAAGACAGTCTTAAGATATTATCTAAGACATAACCATAATATAAAGATCCCTAAATTTAAAAAAAAAGATCGAAAGTAAAGGTCAAGTTATACTGGATACAGAGCCACCCTTTGTTTTCCTAATTATAAAGTGGGGTGCAGACAGTTTGTGTTATGGCTCATTAAAAAGGAAGTTTACAGTACATGTGTATGTCGCCCTAGGGCCTAGTAGGCTATATTTTATGTAGGAGCAGTCTTTATGCGCTGTAAAACTTAATTTCTGCAACGGTTTAATTTGTATGTGCGTAAAAAATATTACTGGTATTGCCACTCTACACCTTTCGTCATCGTTCCTTGTAATAAGAATCTCTTACCAACAAAAAACTATGACTGACTATGACTATGAATAAAAAAACAATGTTTTTGGGACATACTTTTCAATCGCTTCTCACCTTTAACCTTAACATACAAAGTAAGAATATAATTAACATAACTACAGAAAAAATACTGTTACAGCATCATTGGTACTTCCAAATTTAAATTATTATTTATCATTTTATCCATCCACCCTAATTCGAAAAACTGGTCCAGCGAGTTCCCACGAAACTTCCTGCTTCGAACAAAAAAAAAAACAAGAAATACTAACCTTCAAATAAGATGAATTTCTTATGCAAACGACCGACTTCCCACGGGCTGAAAATTTGCATACCTAAAGGGTTGGTATCCCTAAGAACTTGGCACAAAATATGCAAATCTGTAAATACCTTAAGTAATTATGCGAGATTTGACAGCTGCTGTATTTTTTTTTATTCGAATTATTCGAATGTTAATTCGAATTTCAAGATGGCTTCTGTATCAGGTGGGTAACCTTGGGAGCCCGAATTTGGCAATTCATTTGATAAATTTTTGGACCTCATGGCGGTTGAATTGAATTAAAATTATGTTCTCTTGTGATTTAAATTAAATATAAAATGTAAATGTGTGAGATGATATAAGAGAATTCAACGTATTTTGTATTAAATTCCTTAAGAGTCATTTTATTTATGTAAATCATTTTTTTATGTAATTTATGTTATCTTTATGAATTTTGCGTCTTTTATTTAGCACAGCCATAATCAAGAAAGTCAAGAATAGAACAAGTTTCAAGCAGTTTACTTCAAGAACAGAAGAGAAGATTCCAGCAGTCTATCTTCGTACTGGTGATTGCCACTAGCGAGGTATAGAGTTCCTACGTATATTGCCACTGTAGGAACTTCATACCGTGCTCTTGGGTACGCCAATCTACTCCAATACGCCGTTTTTCGCCAACACTTGAAGAATGAAGACAGAATTCAAGAATTTCAAACCTGAAGATCCTAGATTTTTAAAACCTGTACTTTGTGTTTTAAATGTCCATGTATTAGTATTTGCCTTGTTAACTATGTGTTCTATGTTGTAAAGCACATTTTATGTATTTCAATTTTGTGTATTGTTTATGTATAGACTTCGAATTGGTAGTTGTAACACGGGCGTTCTATAACGATCGCTTGAATCTTACTAATATTATAAATGCGAAAGTTATGATGTTTGGATGTTTGTTACTCAATCACGCCAAAACGGCTGGACGGATCTGGATGAATTTTGGTACAGGCATAGGATACACTACGGAATAGGACATAGACTTTTTATCCCGGAAACCCCAACCCCAATACCACGCGGGCGAAGCCACGAGCAAAAGCTAGTTTAAAATATTTGTAACTGATTAAGCTGAAGAATCATTAAACTAAAGCAGCTTTGAGCAGAACACTAGTTGTAGAACTGATCTCTGATCTGATGACGTCGATAGGGTTGAAAGATTCAGAAATGGAAGGTCTGCTACAAGTTGAACTGTTATCATGGTGTGGGTAACATCAGTGAAAAGGTCAGTAATACTAAGGCTTGCTGGTCTTCCTCGAGGAGCTGGGGTGGATCGAATGACACATTTGTCCCACCCGTAAGCAAAATACGCGCTTTAGACGTGGAGTTGCGGACACCAGCCCAATATACCTACTATACTATAGTTTGGGTTGCGGGAATCTGATGTATGCGAAATACAAAGGCTTAACGGTTCAGTTCGAGTCGTAAAATGAATCGCATTAAGAGCTCGTTGCTAGGGCCTATGGTCTTTATACATATACCTCATCATCATCAGCCTTTTTAATGTTCCCACTGCAGGGACACAGGCCTTCTCTCTAAGTGGGAATGGGCCGTAATCCACCACGCGAGCCCAGTGCGGGTTGGTGGATGTCACATGTCTTCGAATTTTTGGTTCTAGGACATGCCGGTTTCCTCACGATGTTTTCCTTCACCGTTTTGAGAGCAGTGGTGATGAAATAAATTACACAAAGTAATGCGCCTGGCTGGGTTTGAACCCGCGACCTACTTACACGCATGTGGGGGCCGTTACCACTCGGCCACCACTGGTCTCTTATACATATACCTATAAACTTCTATATAATATATCTATGCTTAACGTGTCATAAAACTATAAAATCTGTATCCACATAACTTTATTCTGTACCGAATTTCCTATACGTTTATAAATAGCTGATTATTGTTATATGTTTCCTCAAATCCAACTTTATTTTGATCATGATTTTAGGAAAACCTTAATGTTAATCCAAAATTGGTTATGTAGCAGGACAAACCCTTTCCTGAATAATGTGCCTACAATTTTGGATATACCAATCAAACAATATATCTACCAGTTGCCTGCCTATTTGATTTTATCTGACTTTTCCAACTTTTGTTGTTGTTATTCCATTTATAAATTTTATGCACTTTTTTTGTATATATTACTTACAAAAAAGAAAACTTTTGAAATATATCAAAAATAGTATGCCACCGGTATCGGGAACAGATTCCAAGTTATTGGTGGTCAAGGCTCCAGAGAAACGTTCCTTCTAATAATACAAGCCATGTCCAAGAGTTCCGCTACAATAAAGCTGCCTACTAAGTTGTTGATCGAGGCTGTTGACTATTAACAGTTCTTCGGACCAGAGCCGCGGATTGTGGATGAATAGATATTCCACTCCTCAAAATTTTATCTTGCCTGCAGAACATCTGCCACCTGGAGGATGGTGTGGCCAATTTGAGATACTCTTGTGGCCAATTTGAGACTTCTGAACCAACTCAAACCCAAAAAGCATTTATTTCACAAAAGCTTTCATGGGCGCTTAGTTTATTAACGAAACTAAACGTCCATGAGAAGCTAGCGGTTCCAATTAGTCGTTTTCTATGGAGAACATCCATGGTTCCTCTTTTAACCGTTTGCAGGATTGGGTTGGCTGCTTCAAAAACTATCTGGCCTAATAAGATATCCTTCATCTTCATCATCATAAACATTTCAGCTGAAGGACGACCACGACAGGCCTTCCATTTTTTTTTTTGTTGACAGCCGAGGAGAGATAGTCCACTATCTCTCCTCGGCTGTCAACAAAAAAAAATTAAAGTACCTAATTTAT
Source organism: Mythimna loreyi (assembly GCA_029852875.1). Taxonomy (NCBI): domain Eukaryota; kingdom Metazoa; phylum Arthropoda; class Insecta; order Lepidoptera; family Noctuidae; genus Mythimna; species Mythimna loreyi. Next base: position 4,373,337 of record CM056780.1, read on the forward strand.
AAGAAAGGAAAAAATCTGATTAAACATTTTTTTGTCTATATTATTATTTTAGTTTTCTAACCTAATGCAGGCGAAATCAATTTTATGTTTACCCTCCCAAAAAACAAATTTTCATTATTTTAAGTAGGTAATTATGACATCACAGATTTATAATTTTTTGCCAAATCTGTGCATTACTTCTATGTTTATCTTAGCAGTGTTACCTAGGGGACTTTAAATAAAGAGTGAAAAGATTACTTCTATACAACCGTGCTCCATTGTCGACCACATCATCACTAGCCATCAGGTGAGGCAAGCGCGAGCAGTCAGCAGAAAGAAAAAACAACAGATATAAACAAACATCAATGCACTTACTCGAAGAGTCACGTTCTTTCTGAGGTCTTATATTATTCGTACCGCTTTTAGGTCTGAATTTTATTGGTTTTAGCACTATTTCGGAAAAATGTGCAACTTGACTTCCCCACAGTTATTTCATTTATCGTATCAAGTGCTAAAGTTAAAGTACTTTATCTGCTAGAAACATGGTAATGTAGATGTTCAATACAGTAATGAGTTTTACAAATTTCACCAGTTCTTGGTATACAAATATTAGATAGTATAGGTATGTCATTTCAAACTAACAGCAAACAACAAAAAACTCCAGGTGCCAAACTCAGAACTCAAAATAATTTATTTAAAATGTCAATATTTAAAGCTTAAAACAATAATGCAGCAGTTAATACGATAACGCTGCCAGGGAAGCCACATGTGCATAAGTAGTCATTGACAAACAAGCGTGTCTTCGACGTAGTCTTTAACCTTGTCACGCATCAAAGCCCGTTACCTTTTGAATACCTTTATTAGAGACATAATAGAAAGAGAATAGGTGTGCGAACGCCAGCGTTTGCTTAGGGCTCCAGAGTTTAATTTATATATTTATAAAAAAGTCGTATGATACACATGGAGATTTATCACTACAGCAACAGCTTTGTAGCACCCTTACCTGCAGCTCGGGCGAATTTTGTATCAAAATCTGCTAATGCCAAACAGACATTAACATTATCAATAACAACAATATTTTAGTTATTATTTTACTGTCAAGTCTCCGCCATTATCACGTTACTGCTAACTCTTATCTCTGACATGAAATACATGTAATTATCGTAAATTCATGTAATTATAGATTCGGTGTCGATATTACACGAATGTGTTAATAATTATTGTATGGGAAGGAATACATATGTATGTAATCGATGTTGGTGTTATGTATCATTAGGTTTTTAGATCTTCATCAGCTTTTTTAATGGTCCCACTGCTGGGATGCAGGCCTCCTCTCTAGAAGAGAGAATGGATCGTAATCCGCCACGCGGGCCCAGTGCGGATTGATGGATGTCACATGTCTTCGGATTTTTGGTTCTAGGACACTCCGGTTTCCTCACGATGTTTTCCTTCAACGTTTGGAGAGCAGTGGTGATGAAATAAATTACTCAAAGTTATTCGCCTGGCTGGATCTGAATCCGCGACCTACTACTGCTACTTGCATGTTTTTTGGTTATTTCAATATCCCATAAAATAAGGAGTTCTATAATAGAGTTCTGTACCTAAGGCAACAAAAACAAAACTTATATACTTATAATAGCACTGTGTTGTCCGACTGTACGTGTATTAAGACTCTGAGAGACCCTTTATATATATACTAGCATTTGCCCACGGCTTCGCCTGCGTGGTATTGGGTTTGGGGTTGGGGTTTCCGGGATAAAAATGCCTATGTCCTATTCCGGAGTGTATCCTATGCCTGTGCCAAATTTCATCCAGATCCGTCCAGCCGTTTTGGCGTGATTGAGTAACAAACATCCAAACATCGTAACTTTCGCATTTATAATATTAGTAAGATCCCTTTATATACTTTTTTTTTTATTGATTATAGGTTCGTGCTTGACCACTATCTCACCTGATGGAAAGCGACGATGCAGTCGACGATGGAACGCGCTTACCTAGAAGTAACCTATTCACTCTTGACTTAAAGATACCCGGATTGTAGCTATCAGGAAACACCGACTCCGGCATATACTTCCACGCATAACTCATGCGTGGAAGTATCAAGCTGAAATTGATATAAAATTCGCGGTGGGCTTAGATTTCATAGAAACCATGACATCCAAATGTGGTATAATTTATTTATTTAATCGAAGGAGAACCAAGATCCGACGGCCATACTGTAGGTTTCTTATAGGGTTGGGGTAGACGTCCGCTTACAACGGATTTGCTAAGACTTCGAATCAAACGGAAACTCCACCCTTAAGGGGATAAACCGATTTTCATATGGCGCGTGGGCGGAGCCGCTGGCAGAAGTTAGTATATCATAAATGTGTAATACAGGAGTAAAATGTTATTTATAAAAAGGAATTGCTCTTCAAGAAAACCTCCCAAACGTCCATGTCCGAAATGTCGACGCCGTTACCCCTCTTCAAGCAATCCTCAAAGAGGGGAATTATCGCCTTAATTCATCTTCTTCGTCGTATCACTCTTGGTAGAGTGGTCGTGGTTATCATAAAGGTAGCCCTCCGGAAACCATCAGGATACGCCGCACGACTTCTCATCAGTTTTACCTGGTATTAGTCATCTGGGCGCATTCGTTCAATGGGCCGCCAACAGCCGATTGTACTTGATCAGTCCATCGCATCGGTGAACTGCCACGCGGTGTTGTTCCGTCCACCTTCCCTTGTATAACAAGGCGTTCGATGGAGTCACCTTCACACCGACAAATATTGCCAAAGTATTTAAAAATACGACTTAGCACCAGCGTCGACAAGCGTTCCTTGACGGCCAGACGGGCTATTCTCTAAGAAAACAACCTTGAGCGCAACGTTGGCCGCAGCGACTAAATCGAAATAGGTATATTGTATTTTTAACCCAATATTCCAATACATAGGATTGTTAATCAAATGTGCCTATTTGGAGTTCATCGTTGTGGCCAACGTTGCGCTTAAGGATATTTTCTTAAAGAATAGCACTGCAGTTCCTCGAGGATGAAAGCGTTTGTTAAAAAATCGGTCCAAGAGACCCCGAGCATCTTTCGCGCCATAATTACGGCGTGCCTATATATCGACGCTTAAGAATCAATAATGTCTATCTAATTTTTTTGCATTTTCTACTTTTTTAAATCAGTGAACATAAAGTAAAATTTGGCATAGGTTATTTAAGCTGCTAACTCAGTATTCACAATATTTCCTAAATTATTTGCCACAGAAATATCACCTATGTTAGGAACGCGTAAATTTTTCAGCCAATATGGTCTATCTCTCCTTAAAACATCTACATCTCTGCTGTTTGTACCCTTTCTAGTAACATTATCTCAAGCAAAGAAATATTTTTTTTATCTACTGTTAAGTTGAATTTTGTGAGATAGACACTATTGATTGTTAACCGTCGATATGTAAGTTCTCATTACTTCTAAAAACTGTGTGAAAAGAGCTGATGAAAACGATGCTGAGTGAGATCATCAGATAAAAAGTGACATATAATAACACGTAGCTGTCATTCAAGAAAGATAATCATAACTTAGATAAAAAATCAATTGCAATAATAAAAAAGAGTGACGTTTGGACACCATTGAAATCTGCAGAGTACTTGAGAAAAAGAGTTATTGATATATTTAAATGGTGACTGTGTAGCATGTCGACAGTTTTAGCAACGTAATTTTCACTTTTTTTTTACCAAGTCCTCATATAAATAATTATGGTCGTAACTGTTATGGGGAAAGTATTTGCTTATAACCAATCATCATTATCAGACTTATTAAGAGGCCGGTTCGGGACGATTTATCCATACAAACGTAATAAAAAAAAGTTTTATACAAGCTTTTTTAAAAAAGAAAGATCTGGGAACCTAGATAAATATTGTCTAAATCCAAATGGATTGGACACAGGCCTCCTCTCTAGGATAGGGGCTGGGCACTGTCAATTGGTGGATGTCACATGCCTTCTAATATTTGGTACTAGGACATGCCGGTTCCGTCACGATGTTTCTTTTACCGTTTTGAGAGCAGTGGTGATGAAATAAATAACACAAAGTAATGCGCCTGGCTGGGTTTGAATTCGCAACCTACAACTCGTAAGTCGGGGCCTGCCCAGAGCTGGAAAAGTAATCTGTTGGTCCTACAAACACTAGTACCGAGTAGAAATAGAACCGTAGTTGCATTCAATTGCTCAACTGTGCATAAAAAAAAATAATGTGCACATAAATTTTACAGGATGTAACAGAAATGGTCATATTTTAGAATCTTCGTCTATCTATGGAAACAAACTACTTGCTTCAACAAAGGGAAATTCAATTCCGAAAAAAAAATCCTCCTCGCAAACTAATTTAATTTTTACCACCTATTTTGCAGTGGGAAAAAACATTTATATATCTATCAAGCCGCTAGCTAATGAGTAAGAAGCTCATGCGACCTCCTTCGACGTCACGGTATACATCTCTGGCGTCATCGCGGCAGGCTTAAATTTTTTAAGGATTTTTATGCAAATAAAGAATATTATTACAAGCTTTTATTTAGTTTCACCTGTCCCGTTGTCTGTCGTTCTGTAATCAAATCTTGCAACTTAAATTTGATCCACTTCCCGGTTTCCGATTGAGCTGAAATTTGGTATACACGTTTAGTTCGGATGACAATGCAATATTATGATGACATGGAGCTGATCTGATGATGGAATCGCGAGGTAGCCATAGGAACTCTGTAATTAAACGGCACAACCACGTCGAGTTTGGGCTCGTGTGAATCGTCTTGACGAGTTTTATTTATATAAGTATAGACCACCGCTATAAAAGCTTGTTATGAAAAAAAATATTTTCATTGAAAACTTGTTTTATGTATACAAAGTTGATACAACAGATGGGCTTTCCTTTAAAAGGATCAGATCAGTATACACACAAATATGAACAAGTTTTACTATGAGACCAACCCAAAAATCACAAAAAAAACCCGCACATAACTCGACAAAATATATGAATCAGCGGGTTTTTTTTCGTGATTTTTGGGTTGGTCTCATAGTAAAACTTGTTCATATTGGTGTATACAATGGTACTTTTTAAGGAAATCCCATCATTCGTATCAAATTTGTACCTATATTATTTTCTTTAAACTTTGTGTAAGTATGCAGATGAGACTAGTTTCTATAATTCTTTATCCTCTTTTATTTATTGTGTGGGCTGACAGCAAAAGGAGATCCATTTCAATTAATATACTAGTTAAGAATTTTAGAAATCATTTATAATACCTATCTGCTCTACTTATTAGCCTTAATGTATTTAAATTCTCTTTTTATATTAGTACCAAATGGAGAAACGTTGATTCAGAATCACATTTTTATGTGATTCGTCTGTGTCGAAACTATTATGTCTAGACAACTGGAAAACTATATTCCAAAACTATTTTTATGCATAACCGTCTATGAATAAAATAGAAATTATAATCGCTGTCTAAATATAGAAAGCGATGACGTCAACAGTGGTCGTTTTCTTTGATTATTTATTTATTTATTTTATTCTTTATTCATGCACATTCTTTATAGTATAGAGGTGGACGAGCCTTAGGCATTTTCTATTAGTCAACTTTTGGATGATATAGAGAAAAAATTAAACGCTTTATATTTTTAACATAAAGATATACACACAAGACCGCTTTTGCTAAGCGTCAACACTACGTTCTAAGCTCACACTTATATACAAAAATAAATAAAAAAATAAACATAATAGAATTAAACGCTTATAAGGCTAAACTCAAAATTGTGGAGTGGTTAAAAAGCCAAGACTACGAGACTACTGAAAGTCTACTCGCCTGGATCTGCTAATCTCTAATATTCACACCACAATCACCTCTTGCTCACACAATTCACGCAACGTTTGACACCGCACACAAAATTACACGTACACTACACTCACACTCTATACACACCCACTACACACATCTATACATAGTATACATACGCCATAACTAAACAAATACATCTTTAAATATATATATATATATATATATATCACAATTACTTCTATATTTTTTTTTTTCTTACCTTGTTAGTATACATTTTAAACTGTAATGCAACTATATGAACCTGTTACGCTCTTTACGGTCATAATTTACTTGCCCATTATGTATGCGAAGACACTGCCTCCTAAGATACAGGATCTTCCTAGTTTAGGAGTCAGGGTTCAAATTAAAAATTGACTATCTGTATGACATTTTTTTTTATGTACTTTATTTGTGTCAAATTTATATTTATGCTAATAAAACATTATTATTATTATTATTATTATTATATTTTTTTCTAAAACTACGCATGGTAGTTAGGACAACTACCTATAGGTCATTGACTCGCTTAGCTGAAGTTTATTTAACAAAAATTAAGTTCGTTTAAGCCGACTTTTTTAAAAAGTACTTTCTTTTTTAATTTTAACTTTACAAATCATATAGCGGATCGATCCACCGCTAAAGCGCTTGTTGTCGGACTGCTAACGTACTGTAAACGTGCGGCAGCGGCCCGACATGAAGTGTCTAAATTGAAAGCGCCTGAAGCTGTAGACGAGCAAAAAGACTTTCTCAAATCCTACGAAGGTATTCTAAATAGTAGTAATATTGTTGGGTTTCGTTATTTTATATTTCCAAATGGAGGGTAGACGTACTTGCAAACGCATTCCCTGCATATATTCCCGTCCCTTTCCCACACGCGCGCTGACTGATGCTTTTGTTTCGTCATCAGTCGCGAACATTCGATGAGGACACACCTCATCACACTCTTGAAAGAATTACCGCCGTCATGCTATCAATTGTGCCTAATTTCTCCTCCATTTTTCTGTTTTGTGAACTATTACGAGTGATATACCCTGGCTGTGTTAAAGAACATTTAACCGTATGTTTTGTAAATTTTGTGCTGTGTCTGTGTCGAATAAATGTTATTCTATTCTAACATTGATTGGAGTGAGTGAGTGAGTGCTAGTGGTTCCAGCTGAACTAGCCTCACCTCGACGGAGAAAGTAAGGTTAGTGCGCATGGTCCTTATACGATTTTTCTTAACCGTCCTACTTTTCTTCGTCCGACAGTTGCGTTTGCAAGATCACGTACTCTCCCACCGCATCAAATACTGTCCATTTCCATCTTCTTATTTCCACACCAACCAACCAGTTCCACATTGTCTAGTAGCCACATTTGCATATACGTATATTTCCCGCTTAAGTAACTGATGTACGGCGCCATCAAATATAATAATTCACATCCATACCAACCCAAGTCATCGACAGTGCTGCGCGAAGCGTTCCGCACGTGCCTTAAGAAGATGTCAGCAAATGTGATGTGAGAAAAACTATAGAGGCTCACCAGAGTCGAAGCCTACTCCGTGGTCGAAGTCTACCGGGGCTTTGGGTTGTGCGAAAGAGAACGATCGTCCGGTAATCGACCGCACCAAGCCCAAGTTGTTGACGGCGCGCACTGTTCTCGCGCGTCTTACGGAGTTGTCAGCAAAACCGTAGGGACTCAGTCTGCCAGCAGGCAGGTTTGTAGCTTACTGGCTCAGGGTTTACTTCTGAAAGGAAGGCTCGGCCCTGTTACGAAAGGCAACTTAGGAATGGAGTGGGATTTAAGTCAATAAGAATCTGACATTATCTCCTGCTCCACCCAAAGATGGTAATTGTAATTGGCTGATTGTTATCCATGATGATTTTTAACCATAAAAAAAACCCGGGGTCCTGGGACGAAGGCAAAGAAAGTATGTAGTAGTGTGCTTTAGTCAGTAAAAAACTTACACGTCCTCGCGTACCACCCAACACCGGGAGAAATCATTGGATATTTTCCCACCTAAAAATGTCTCATATTTATATTTATGTAAATATACAGCAGACAAACTGGTCATACAAAAAATGTGGTCCAATAACCATAAAGCTAGATCTATATTAGACCGACTCACACGTGTAACACGCCTCATTTGTAAGTAGAACGACGTCGCGTGGCGTGAATCAAGGGTTTTTTATGGTAGGTAAAAATCATCCAATGACAAATCCCGCCCTTGAGCGGAACGAAAGGCAATGTCAGGCTTTCACTGACTAAACAACCTACCCCGTTTCTTGCTTGCCTTGATCCTAGGGCCCTGGTAATAAGCTTTCGCATCAACCCTCGGTTCCAGGTGGCTTCGACCCTGAAGGGCCCCTACAGTTTGCTGACAACGCCTTGAGGCGCGCGGAAACGGTGCGCGCCGTTGATGCGTGTCGTGGATCAAGGGTTTCTTTATGGTTGGTACAAATCATCCAATGACAAATCCCGCCCTTGAGCAGAACGAAAGGCAATGTCAGACTCTTACTGACTAAACAACCTACCCCGTTTCTTCCTTGCCTTGATCCTAGGGCCTGGTAATACACTTTCGCATCAACCCTCGGTTCCAGGTGGCTTCGACCCTGAAGGCCCCCTACAATTTGCTGACAACTCCTTGAGGCGCGCGGAAACGGTGCGCGCCGTTGACGCGTGTCGTGGATCAAGGGTTTCTTTATGGTTGGTAAAAATCATCCAATGACAAATCAGGCCCTTGAGCGGAACGAAAGGCAATGTCAGACTCTTACTGACGAAACATCCTACCCCGTTCCTTGCTTGCCTTGATCCTAGGGCCTGGTAATACGCTTTCGCATCAACTCTTGGTACCAGGAGGCTTCAACCCTGCTGGGCCCTTACAGTTTGCTAGCTTTAAAAGTCTGGTTTCCATGTAAAATGTATTGAGACCGACGTACACAGTTTGGTGTGTGTAGCACACGTGTGCACAGTGTAGTTCTGCCCAGGGACGTAGCTACCTTATGAGTCGTATCAATGATACAAGGCCCCTAAGCTACAAGGGCCTCGTAAGGTAAAACGAGTATTTGTGAACAAACATCATTTTACAAGCTTTATATTAGTTCACCTCGCCCGATGTTTGTGATCAAAAATCTTGCAAATTAAATTTGATACACTTCGCGATTACTGATCGAACTGAAATTTTGAATGCATGTGTAAATCGTTTCACAATGCAATATCATGATAACATAAAGCTGCTCTGATGATGGAGCTGAAAGGTGGCCATAGGTAATTAAACGAGGGTTGCGTCGCCATCGAGTTTGGGCTCGTGTAATTTGTCTTGACGAGTATTTTGATGCTAGATGGTAACCAGGGTCTAATGATGGAATTGAAAAATGACTATAGAAACTCAGTGGCACAATAACATAACCCTAACGTGTTTGTACTTTTCGGAAAGGTCTTGATGAGCATTTATTACAAAGTTATATACCGCGCTATAAAAGCTAAAATATTGTCATTGAATAACTTGTTTTTTTCTTATACGGGGCTCCTGTGGGACTAGCTACGCTCATGGTTTCTACCTACGCTCCCTAACCGTCACTAGAATTTCAACGTTCCATGTTCAAAAAACATAACCATAGCTAAAGAGAACACAAATAGCATACGCCATCTTATCTCTACTCAAGAATTCACTTTTTCGAACAATCTAATGTTCTTCCATGTTCGATGAAAGTAGAAAAAAGTTTTTTTACTGTTTTTACTATTTTTTCCTATTACATTGTTGTGTTAGTTATTGGTTTTCATCACGAAATGTATTTGTGGCAGGAATGCGTATTATTACTGTGTGAACGACGATTGGTCAGGCCATGTTATGTGGTAATATTCGCTTTCTGTTTTTTTAAGGAAATTAAGTAAATGTCGGTGGAACGCCCCCTGTTGAATTTGTGGCGATTAGGTGATTATTTTCTTGACGTAATTATAGCTAATTTGTGTGGTGAATTCTTGGTAAAGTTAAGACATTTTTAGGTAAAAAGTATGTTTGTCATTGGGAACTTAATTTATATTTCGATACTTACTAATATTACCTTTCGAGTGCTGTTATTAGAGACATAACAAAAAGGCAATATGTATGCAAACGCCAGTGTTCGCTTGGGGCTCAGTTAAAAGGGATTTTTTAAAGATTCGGTATGTTTGTTTTTAAACTCGAAAAACTGCTGGACTGATTTTTCAGTAGAAAAATTATTTAATCAGTAGAAGATTACTATCTTCTACTGATTAAATAATTTTAGTTTATTACTAGTGACCATGTTATATTTTTTGTTCTCTCTTGAGCGATACAGATGGCTTAAGATAGTTTGTTATACCTAAAATACGTAAATGTTGGCATTGTGTAAGAAAAAAGTAAAACATGAAGAAAATCATAAGTTACTATTATTATTACCTATACCGAGTACAAAAGTACTTAGGTACCTGCTAGCAGTACACGGCAAATAAATTACACCATTTGCTATGGTTTTTTTTATGGTGGAAAAAATCATCTTATGACAAATTCCGCCCTTACACTGAGCGAAAACAGTGTCAGACTCTTACTGGCTAAACGACCCACCTCATTCCTTCTTAGCCTTCATACTAGGGTCGGACCTTCCTTTCAGAAACCAGACCGGGGCTCCAGTAGGCTTCGGCCCTGCAGTTGGGCCTCTCGATTTGCTGACAACTCCTTGAGGCGCGGTAACAGAGCGCGCTGTCGATGCCTGGCTACCATTTGCTGTAGTCACAAGCAGCCCTCCATTTCAATTGAGTCCCGAAAATCGCTTACAGTTCATTCAAGGTCGACCGTCATGATGGTTCAACTTGTGTGACGAGAACTATAACCGATTTTCGGGTCTCAATCGATGTGGAGGCTGCGCGTATCCATAGCGAATAGTGCTACTTATTTCCTGCGTACTATATAAATTCCAAAGTAAATACAAGTGTTATTTAATCCCTGAATATTATGACCATTATGTATACCAGATTATTTTAAACATACACCATCACACATGATGTAATACGAGCTCTTACTTTTATGATACTAGAAAATCTGTCCACATCATAAACAACGCATTTAAAATCCAATAAAAACCATTTTCGACTTAAAACGAGGTTCCTCACTTAAAAACCTCTAAAAATCCAGTCACATTACAATCAACATTATTATATGTTAAAACCATAAAAATAAAAATTCTATCATATAATAGTAGAAAAACATTGTAGAGTTTTATTATAGCGTTTACGGGTCCCTAAATACACGCGGTGACCAAAACTGGCCAGGTTCAACGGTCTCTACTCATTAGCTTTTGATCACACCCTCATAAACAACTTAACGTCATATGTCCCACATAAGCTTTAAACTAAAAAGAACTTTAGATCGAAGGTGTAAAGAAGATTTTCAAATGGTAGAGTCACCGAAGATTTTTTTACGAGTTGGTCCATAACTGGTTTTCTACTTTTGGACTCTCGAAATGATAAAATTCCTCTTTTGAGCAACTATAGATTAGAAAATTCTCAACTATAAGTTAGATATGTTTATAGGGTCGCCTTCGAACAGGTTTTTAGATAATTTCGTCTGTATGTTTAAATAGTTAGTATTCTTAAATCGTATGTCTCCGTGAAAGAATGTCGGCTTCGTACCGATTTGCATTGAATTGATTTCAAATTAAATATTCTACAGTGAAAACAATTGAGTTTGGCAATTTACGATAGTCTTTGTTTGTTAATCGCCAAGTTTAGAGAAGCATTTTGCGTGATGACTCATAGGAGCTGACAAACTGCTGCTGGAATAACAATTTGAGTTTTTCGTTTGTATAAAAACTGTTCCCCGCCCCAGCTTTGCACGGGTGCAATGGTGATATCAAGTACATTATGCATCTAGTATACACTAGATTCTGCCCGCGACTTCGTCCGCGGAAAATTTGTGAGACAAAAGTTGTGGTAGCTCGGTTAATATCCATGTTATATAAATAATTTATAGCCTATGTCACTCAGGAGTAAAGCAGCTTTCTATTACAGCTTCAATTTTTCCAATCGAACCATTAGTTCCAGAGATTACCTCCTACAAACAAAAAAATAAAAAATACAAAAAAACAAACTTTACCTCTTTATTATATTATAGTGTAGAAGTGTAGATAGTGTAGATGTAGATATAAACTTTCCTTTCGAATCACTATAAATTTATGTAGGAGTAATCCAGTAAATACCTCTGAAAATCTGCTATTTTACGTGAACTTTGAATCTCCATATTGTACTCCTATATTAAAAAGTAGCGACCCGCCCCAGCTTCACACGGGTGCAATGGTGATATCAAAAATATATTTTGAATATTATACATGTATTATACTCATAAACCTTCCTCTTGAATCACTCTGTCTTTAAAAAAACCGCATCAAAATCCATCGTGTAATTTTAAAGATCTATGCATTACACATTTTGCACCTATATAGGGACAGACAGCGGAAAGTGACTTTGTTTTATACTATGTAATGATATAAGTATGTTTAAATACCTAGAGTACCTATGTATGCCCGGATCTGTGTTTCCTGATAGCTACACCCTGAGGATCTTTAAAACTGGAGTAAATAGGTAACTACTATGTAAGCGCGGTCTATGTTCAAATCGGTTATAGTCAAAAGTGAATAGGTTACTTCTACCCAACCGTAGTCCATAATCGACCATATTGTTGCTTACCATCAAGTGAGATTATGGTCGAGCGCGAGCCTCAGAACGATCCTACGCGTCTAGCATCCATCAGATTCCCGCAAAGAGTCTGGAAGTGAACCTAATGAGAGCATTAGGTCCACTTCCACACTCTCGCTCTACCCATCATGAAGGAAGGAATTTTTTGATGATTTTCAACTAAAAAAGATGTAGTGGTGTGATGATTATTACGATGGATAGCGCCGATGGCCGTTGTGGACGATATGGCCTTGGTGGTGGGTTGATGGCGCTTTTAATTTGTCTTTTGACGGCTACTACTAACCAATCATCATCATCATCAGCCTTATTAATGTTCCCACTGTTGGGACACAGGCCTCCTCTCTAGGAGAGGGAATGGGCCATAATCCACCACGCGGGTCCAGTGAAAATTGGTGGATGTCACACGTCTTCGAATTTTTTGTTCTAGGATATGCCGGTTTCCTCACGATGTTTTCCTTCACCGTTTTGAGAGCAGTGGTGATAAAATAAACTACACAAAGTAATGCGCCTGGCTAGGTTTGAACCCGCGACCTACAACTCGCAAGTCGGGGCCTTTAAACTCGGCCACCGGTGCTCAAATATATAATTATGTTTTAATAAAGTATATTTATACAATTATAAATAAAATGATAAACGATAATGTATTCTAATAATCTGAATGCGTTGCATAGGACTAGGGGATCGTTCGCTGATTGAACAATGAATGCTCAATCATGAGACCGACTGAGGAAAACCTAATGGTAATATGTATTTCAAATAACTAAAAGGTATGCAGTATAATAGAATATGTAAACTTTACATTAAAATACACGTGAATAAATGAAGTAGTCAATCCATGTTGACCTGTTAGACTAGTGGTCAGTGGCCCTGAATGCTATGCCGGAAGTCCAGGGTTCCATTCTCACCCAAGACAAATTTTAATGTTCGTGTTATGAGCACGATCATTTATTCTGTGTTGGGTCTAAGTTATCTATAATAAGTCTGTATTTTAAAATATATAGGTATCTTTATCAGTTGTCTAGTACTCATACCACAAGCTCTGCTTAGCTTGGGTCTAGATGGCATGTTGTTGACTTCTTTTTCGAAGCAGTAATGCTAACAAAAGAGGATGCCACACGCAACGCCCGCAGGCTCGGCGCAAATCGGCCACCGACCACAGACCGGTGGCCAGCGACGGCGACTTAACACACTTTTTAATATAATTATTTTGTATAGACGCGCCGCACACGTCTTTTGGTGGTAGCCACTCATACTAAAAAGTGTGTTAAGTCGCCGTCACTAGCCACCGGTGGCTGTAGTCGGTGACCCATTTGCGGCGAGCTTTACGCCGCATATGCCGCAGGGATCCTGATCACAATCTACGCCACCGTAGGCGTGGGTCTGCGGACAGCGAGCAATAGATAGCTTGCCGTCCAACCGTACGGTAACCGTCTGAAGAATATGGTAAGACAAAATAAAATTGCAATTACATTATATGACTTTTTACTTTATTGAGCACTGGTTCATCACTGCACACTATCACTTTATCTGGTAACGTTTCAGCTTCCGTTTCTTCAACAGTCTCGAATGAAAATACACTGGCACTGGCCGCACTTTAGTGGATCTTCCATCTTCGGAAGAACGAGTGTTCTGGGAGACAAGGTACAATTGAAACGCGCCACCCACTTGCAGTCATAATGCAAGTGAGGAGAGCGTAGGCTAAGCGTGTTGGCGTCAACGCATTGTACGGGACAAACTTGTTAGTCAAATGTAAATTTTGAAGGGCAGAGACTTAATTATTGTCATAATGAAAGCTTAGATTAACTCGAATAAAGACACAGTGTTTCGTAACTCAAAGATCATACTGGATCTTTCAATCTAAACATGCAATCATACTCTACGGGAAGTCCAACAGGCTCTAAGTGAAACGAAAATATTCGATAACGTCTGTGGCTTGAGGCGATCGTCATTTGTAACAACATAAAAAATTCAACTTTGGTACAACATAGCGTGTGTACCAACGCTCGTATGTACACAGTAAAACACTATGTTTGTCCAGCAATTTAGCTGAGTTAGCACCAACACGCTACAAGTTAAAATAATCGTTCAAATGAGCAGAGGAAATTGAATCTTGTCTCCTAAACTATACAACACTGACTTGGATATTGCGAACGAAAAGAAACCATTTCTTTGGCTGACTTCCTGCAGCAAGCTGGGATCATATCGCACATGGGTTGATGCATACAGTCTGGGATGGCATCGTAGGGAATGCAGCTGTCACACACGCGCGCCAAACACGTTGGAATCATGATACAAGGTGGCACATGACGGCACACCATTTCAGTCTTCGGCCGAACCTGTGTAGCCACCTCCTCTTTCGCAGTCAAAACTATATAGTTCCTTGTACAGACTGGCACTTCAGTACATTTAGGCTTATGTGGACATTCACAAGGTGATACATTCTTATACTGATTCTTCAGTTCCATTAAACACACAGGGACATTCTCACACATGGGTACATGCACACAAGAGTTTTGAAGCTTTGGATCAATTTTTGTTTTACAGCAAGTTCTAACGACTTCACAAGGTGGATTATGAGGGCAGATGCTTTGAATAATTTTCTCTTGTTTTGGTTGTTTAGTTTTGATTTGTTTCACTTCAATGGGTTGTCGTAGTTTTTCATGGCTATCTTCTAAAGAAAGCTGTTGTTTTTTTGTTTCATTCGGTAATGAGGACTGTCTATACCGACAGCTGTCAGGAACAGCAATCTCCTGTCTTCTTATCTCATTGGGTGTTAACCAGTACTTATAGTTGTCAATATCTGTTGCTTGGTGTTTATGCATATCATCAGAGTGCGATTCGTCATCAGTAGTTTGTTGTCTGCGCACATCAAGTGGTGGAGAATGATAATGTATGCCATAGTTTGTGGCCATTAAGTGTTTCAATAATTGAGGAATTTGATACTGACAACTTTCATTCTTCGTCTTCTTAGATTTCGGCTTAATTTCCAAGGGTTGTATTATACATTGACAGTATGCATCAATATTTTGGCATGGTTGTTTCTCATGGTAACATTGCTCCGACTTTTTTGTTCGTTTTGATTGAGTATCTTCGTAACTACATTTTGTATCAGCTGATTCGTTGACTACTGAATACATATCTGTAGACGTACACTGTTCTTCTTGAGGAGCTGGAGGAATGGTGAGACATCCATTTATTAAAATACATGGAGGATTATGAATGCACAGTACTTCACCATTATATTTATTAGATAATGAATCGGTTACTTCATCATGGTTGATTTGACATGGTCGAGTCTTTTCTTTTGGACGAGTCCGACCGACTTTCACATTTTTCGTTTCATGACACTTACATATAACTTTTTCTTTTTTCTTTTTTTTCTCTTTAACTTGACAATCAGAAGAAGTTGAAGCCGAGACGTTCTTACACCGACTTGTGCTGTCATCTTTCTTACACCGACTTGTGTTGTCATCTTTAGTAGAATGGTTTGATGTATAGTTACAATTAGGACAGCAGCAGTTATCTGAAGAGTCTGCGTGGGCCCCTTTACACGTACATGGTTTAAATGGTAGTGTGTTTGTGGTTGTCTCGATTTTCTTAATTTGGGGTTGCATTCTCATATTTATTTTATTCACGATATATTCCCAAAAACCAGAGCACGCTGTTCCTAGCTCGATTCCACTGGCGTTTAAACTTGAACTCATTGGCGCACAGCCTGCATTCTTGGAGCGTTGTTGGTTGTGATCAGGAATTCCGTGATCGTTGCCCGGAGGTACTGGACTCAACTTTTCAGGATACTGTTGCTCTAAATGTTTCAAAGCTTGTCCTTCATAACGCTCAAAATATTCTTTGCCAATATCAGACTCGACGATATTGTGTTTAGGTTTATTACGTTTTCCTCTTTTCCTCTTAAAATACTTATGAGTTTCGACTTCCTCAGAAGATGATGTCAAACTGCAGATATTTTCGAAATTCGCGTTTCCAACTGCTTTGCAGGTCGTTAACGGTCCTCGAGTAATTTTTGTGCGATGAAATGGAAGCGACTTGGCATGAATGTTTTCTTCAACGGCATAAACAGGTTGGGCAGCGTAGAATTGCTGTCTTCTATTAAGTTTCCTCATTTTGTGTTCACGGTTGACGCGAGTGGTCTGACAACCGTTGTCGATGTTTACGTTTTCAGCTGGATTTTCCTTTATAATTGACATTTGTTTAACATTGCTGTTTGATCGTCCGAATATGTGAGAAAGACAAGGTAAAACTTTGTGTCGTATAACGGAACGTTTTGATTTTATTGTCTCAATTTGGTCTCCGCTGTCTAGTACTTGGTATTTTTTGCTTTTTTGTAGTTTTATACCTATGGTTGATCCATTTGGACTGATACATGTGGTTACTGACCCCCACGTTTCTTTAGAGCTATCTTCGGTGACTGGGCGTGTTTGAGTATTGCATTTATGAAATATCGAATCGTTCTTGCGATTGGGGTAAAGTGTTTTCATTGGGGGTTTGAGTCGAGCCATTCTTTGTGTGAACAGTGAAGAGTTGGTTCCTTCGAAGTCCGAGCTATCTGAATGAAATTCCGTAATGTCAGGATTATAGGTCTTTAGGTAATCGTCCAGCACATTACACATTGTTCGTTTTTTTTTATTTCCTGTCGAGGCATTGATACGTCGGTATAATTTCCACGACAAGAATTTTAATTATTTTTCTTTACATTTTTTTTTTGAAATTTTTACTTTTATGAAATCAAAAATTTGTCAAATTGGAGTTTGACTAAGAACTTGTCATTATTATTTTTTTGTTGAATTATGTCGGGTTCATTGACAATGATTCCAGCTAAGAAGTTTTTTATAGAACCAAAGAGTTTTCATTGCCAACGGTTAAAGTAGTCTAAAAAAATCAAACCAGCTTACTACTTAAAACAACAAACACAACTATCAAAAAGTTCTCGTCACAATACCGACCAGATTTTAATCACATAACTGAAACATTCACCATCCAACGATCTCAAAGGGATTCCTCACATTGTTTCTACAAAAAAAAAACAGTATTTTTTGTGTGGAACAACCCGCAGGGGCTAAAACAAAGAACTCGATGTTGTATGGTATTAAATGGTATATTAACGAAGGTGATACGTCATAGTTCGTAGTTACGTTGCACGAAACAACTGTTTTATAGTTCACTCATGCAGTTTTGATACTTGTAGCTAGGCGAGTTAGTTTATTTATGAGTCAGAAACTTGTCAAAAGATTGAAAAGATATTATATTAAAGCAAGATTATTACTATAATTTATGTTTGTTTGTTTTGTGTGTATATGCGCATTGAGATGGTCTGTAATGATAGCTATATATCAAATAAATAAATAACAGTTGTTTAACATATAACATATACTTTTCTAACTTAATAGTAGTTTCTTAGCAAGAATATTTTTTATTTTATTTCAATAATTGGTGTCATTTTCTGTTGTTGTAGTAATTTAACTTCACAATTTATGGTTGTAGTAAAAATATACAGTCTATAAACCACAAACAGATATAAATAGAAAATAAGTTAATTTCCTCTTGCCGCAGTAAAATAATAACCACGTTGTCACTGACAATGATCATTATTTTACTAAGGCGATAAACTTTATAAATTATCTATAGCTATAATTCTGTAAAAACCGTGATTCATGGAAAATAAATAATAGAAACTTCATAAAATTCAATTTCATGTCTTCTATATTTCTCTAAATGACTAATATGTTATTGAATAATGATCAAGGATCATATTTACCATTCGGAGATAATGATAAATCGATATGAAATACTAGATTTGTATATTTATTTACATCTTTTCTTCATTCTTTACATACAACTCTGTCAAAAAAAAAAAAAAAAAACATTTAAAATCAATAAATGAAAATAGTACGCCGCCAGTATAGTAAACAACAATAAAATAAAATAAAAACTACGAAAAAATCAAGACTACACGCTCGCACTACAAAATGACGTCACACAAAATAAAAGAATTCGAATAAAGAATCAAGCTGGCTCGAATGCCGAGCCACGTAGGTACCCGTAATGAATCGAAAGGGTTAGCCGTATAATAGGGGTGTGCCCTACGTAATCATAGGTGATCTAACGACGGCTGCTTCATTGTTTAATAGGCGACGGCGACCGGTTGCCGGGATCAAATTTGAATAAAATGGTGGCATTTGATGCTTGGTTGACGTGGAGATTTTGTTCCTGGTTGGATTGTTAGAGAAATGTTTTGTGTTAAGTTTATCTTTGGTTGCATGGAAAATGTAATTTGTGATGACAACGTCATTATCTGTGGTCTTAATATTTCAATAGAATGTCTATGGAAATAATATCTATTAAAATATTAAGTTTAGTGCCAAAATTTCTTACGAAATTGAAACTTAGGAGAACCTATATAATTGATCTGGCAATCTGAAATCATGGCTAAGTTCTTCTTTGATCAAACGTACAGTTTTTTTTGCCTTACATTTTGTGTAAAAGTTATACCAGATCCTCCTTGAAGTAGGAGAAAAAAACTCTTAGTTAAAGTGATATTCGTGGTTTCCTGTTTATTAAAATTGTCTTTGAAATTCTGTATTCCATCATGTATGTAAAAATCACCGATATGTAAAGACTGGACCGACACACGTAGTACAAGGAAGCTCTGAGTCCAGCAATGGGGACATTATAGGCTGATTATTATATTTATAATTACTGATTATATTCACTTTGGAACAAATGTAGACCCGAAGACCTCCTTAAAACCACATTGGTCGGTCTTCTGCGTTTTGTACCCTTCAAACTCCTGCGACCCTCGCCATGAAATCGGTCTACCTTGTGAGTGATATTACAAAATTAACAACACTATTTGGTACGAAGCAGCTACTATAGATTTTAAATGACATGACGTTAACAACAATCGTCGAACAACCGTCGCAGCTAAAATTTATGTAACACATTTTTTTATTTTTCTTTTTAGTGACGTAAAAACAGACGGCTATTAAATTTGAGTAGTATATGAGATAAAACAATTATTTTAGGCCTTCTTTGCTGGTAACCATGATTACTTTTATTTTCTATATTTTGGCTTCTTGTAGGTTATGATTTTAATTGAATTCTTTTGTATACATTTTTTCCATATCTAAGTTTCAGAATACTTTATTAAAGGCATCCAGTCTAGTTGATTGTTAATTTGTAATAATACAAAGTTAAACTGATCAAGAACAGCAAAGATTTCTATTTTTTTTTTATAATAGGAGCTAGTGCTTGACTATGGTATGATCCCACCTTATGGTAAGCTCCTTCTGGGGCCAAGGGTTGATGCGAAAGCGGAACACCGGGGTCCTGAGAATAAGGCAAGAAAGAACTGTGGGTCGTTTAGTCAGCAGACGTCTCACACTGTCTCCCGCTCAACTCAAGGGCGGGATTCGCCATTCGATGATTTTCCCCACAATAAAAAAACTTTACCGTAAGCAGTGATGCAATCGTTGATGGTGAACCGCACTAGTTTATTTTGTGCCTATTTACCTAAAACTTGAAGCTGGTTACCACTGGTTATTGTATTTCTGACATGTATCCTATTGTACAAAGTCCATTGGTGATCCCATAAACCTAATAACTATGTTTAGGTTCATACAAGGAAGGAAAATTATATTGTGTCAAAGTGTGGTTTTAAACGGGTACCTATTGGAGTACAATACCTCTACAGTAAATTTTTACCGTGTCAGTCAGTATCTGCCTATGAATAACAGGAATTTTAAAAATCAAGCAAATCATTGTTATGATTATTGTATATTTTGCAGAAATAAAACGAAAGTATGAAATACGAAATTTCATTATATTCTGCTATTAAAGACGTATGACATTAAACAACATTTTATTTTGTTGTGTTGTGTGTTTGTCCGTTTGCTTTTATAAAATAAATGCGTTTTCCTTTCTTTCTTTTTCAAATAATATATTCAATGTATCATGACACAAATTATATTTCGTCTTTGTACATTCCTGGAAAACAAAAAAAAAATACTCTAACCTTTTTTTTTTCATACCTAACATAACTGTCCTTTGCGGCGTGATGTTGGATTTAAAATGATCAAAAATCGTATATCTGTCCCGATGAAATGTCAACAAGGCGTTTGTATAAATAATGTTATAATTTCACTTTAGTTCTAAAGTCCCGGGATGTCACAACACTATCAGTAACTAACCCTCCACAACTTACTACGAGTTACAAACGCTTAACGCACGTGTGTTTTAAAATAAATATTGAAAAAACTGCGCCAGTTTCATACATGTTTTTGTCTTTACTCCCCCGCAAAGAAGTCCGTTGTTCTATCAAATAAATATACTGACATCCCTTGATTTTCTTAAAAAGTACTCAATGATTTGGTAATTTGAACTCTATTTTGACAACTATAGGGTTTATTTTAGGTTTAATTGACATTTAGTTGAATTTTACAAACATGCTAAAATTTTATAAAAATAGGTAGGTACTTATGTTTTTTTTATTAGAGTGTTGCATGTTTTCTTATTTGGTTCTGGTGCCTATTAATAAATTATCGTTCATAACCGAACGATGGTTTATTTTAATATTATTTGATATAATGACATTTTTTTTAAGGCCGATGCTATGCTATACATTTTTCGTACGTTTAAAAAAATCATGTTTTACGATTAAAAGTACCTACAATAAATTTAACTTTAAATACATTTTCATTTTGAAAGTTAAAACCTAAACGATGAAGCTATTACGTGTAAGTTTTCTGTAAAAATGTTAATGCCTTAATAAATTCGTTTTATGAGTCGATCGGTGTTTAGAATGTTGTTGACATCATATCAGTTACTATAGGTATTAATAATATATATTGACGGGCATATAATACTCGTACATATATCAGGCCACTAATATATTCATAGGCTATTAACCAAGACACACCTCCAAAATGAAGTTGTCTTAATAACCTATTTGACGCCAAATATAACCGTGATCAATCACCCACAAAAATAAGCTTATCTCTAAAAGCGATCTCATGATAATGAAATTTTAAATTGTAATCTCATTCCCAAATTGAAATTTTTGTTGTTCCGAGTTTCAAATTTCATTTTTTAAAACTAACGCTTCAAAAAGTATTTAAATTCGCTGACGTTTAAATGTGGAGTTCGACATTCAAGCGATGGAACGTCAATCGCGAATTTAATTTGATTGGTCGAATCCCCACGAGTATAGCCGAGGATCCCCGAAACGGGGGAAATCATGGAAAATAAAAATTTTATTGCATCATACGTGTGGTGTGCCATTTTTCGTTGAGCTGTGGCACCCTAAGCTTTTAGTAAGGTTTGTATGGGGATGCTTGTGATTTAGGGTTGTAGGTAGTGTGGTTAGTAGCGTAGGGGATGTGTGGGGTAACCAATCGTGAGTCGATGTCCCGATTGATTGGCAAAGGGCGATTTGGCAAAGCTCCCCGGTGTGGGGGCGAGCTCGGATGTTTTCGCCACATGTGGGAGGTACCCGCAGTTGTGTGTAGGTAAATATTTTTATTGCATGTTAACTTGTTAGCTGTGCAAAAAATATTTGTGTGACGTGAAAAACTATTGTTTTCACTTTGCGATAGAGCAAAGTGTTATCTGACTCGAGGAATATATGGATATTTTTCACACTGGCAATAGCTAGTGGTCAACCGATTAAATGACAAATTATATTTCTTTTAAAAGGTTTTTAAAAAGTACTTTAACACGTTATTTTTTTAACTTACTTAGGCTGATGTTTCCTAGCTATCTACCCTGAGAAGAAGCACCGAAATAAACTCAGCTTGGGTTACGTAATCTCTTTTACCCTATGGCTCATAATTGCAACAACAATAGGTACTAAAAAAAAAACATAATATTAGCAGAGAATTTTTAAGTTTTAATTAATATATTTCGCTCACAATGCAACAACAATGACATTACTCAAAAAGCATGATTTTACAGGAAATACTTTGTTTAAATTAATATATCTTCATTTACGTTCTACTCGTATTTATTAAAAATTTCTATGCAAAAAACTATGATATAATTTATAACTTAATTTAAAATGAAATACCTACATATATTTATTATGCAAACGCGTTAGAATAATTATATTTTGTTATAAGTCCCTCAATTTTTGAAGTAGATTATTTTGCTTGCAAACGAATGATTCATCATCATCATCATCAGCCTTTTTCAATGTTCCCACTGCAGGGACACAGGCCTCCTCTCTAAGAGAGGGAACGGGCCGTAATCCACCACGCGGCCCAGTGCGGGTTGGTGGATGTCACATGTCTTTGAATTTTTGGTTCTAGGACATGCCGGTTTCCTCACGATGTTTTCCTTCACCGTTTTTAGAGCAGTGGTGATGAAATAAATTACACAAAGAAATGCACCTGGCTGGGTTTGAACCCGCGACCTACAACACGTAAGTTGGGGCCGTTAGCACTTGGCCACCACTGCTCTACGAATGATTACGTTTTTCAAAATGAATAAAACAATTAAGTCGAGAAAATAAACGATTTTTTTCTAGCTCCATGTATACATAATAATAATTATTTAAATTATCAAAATGAAACTATTTGAGTTTAAAGTACTTAAAAAAAATAAGTCGTTTAAAAAATTATAATACTTTACATTTAGCAATTATTATGGTTATATATTACTATGGTTAATTTGACTAGCTCTAATTGTATGATTAACTTAGATTGGTATCTAAAATGTTTCTTAAAAAGACATTTTGTATGGCAACTTTGTGATAGTAAGAATTACTTTAGTTTAAAAAATATTTAGTTTTTTCTGTTCATAAAGTTATACGGTAACCTTTGCCAGTTCCATGTAACTTGTACATAGTTAGATCATAAAAAATATATTATGTTATTATTATATTTTTATCTGTGTGTGAAAGCTTTGTGGAGCAACATAGTGATTTATTAGTATAGTTATATTTTATTAGCCTGTAAGCTTTCTTAAAATTGTGAAAATAAAATAAAATAAATAATATGTTTTAATATAATTAGTTACACAACCTCTTAAGTCCATATTATGTTCTTTTAAAAAAATATACCATATTTTTTATATACATTACATACTTATTAATACTTATTTATTTCATTGAAAAAAAAAACTCTGCAAAATTTATTTATACAAAATACCTACACAGCAATAAATATAATACTTATTCTTATTAAAAAAAGTTGTAAAACCATTAAAAAAATAGGTAATGCTAAGAAAACTTAACCCTTTAACAGCCAATAAATCGATATTGAGTCGTAAATATTAATTTAATGTTTTTACGGTAATAAAATAAAAGTAGCCGATACTAAGGGCCTTGACAAACAATATGGCCGCCCATGTGAGGCTCCCGTTAAGCTATAAAACCTTATTTGACCATAAAACCATGTAGCTTTCTATGAGATTTTTGATTTTGATTTTTATTAACACCTGTTCTTTGGAATTTTATTGAATTGATTGTGTGTGTTACAAAAGTCTGTAAGAATGAGTTTTTAACGAATATCGACGATGTCTGCATAGCCACGAATTTGGAACGATATCTTAGAAAACTTTCGTTCGGTAGTTGAAAGACTTTTCATACTCTATAGCAGAGCAGGAGGGTGTATCTGACTTTTAATGACTAAAAACTATAACTATGTTTTTTTTAGCTCTACGTTCCAGGACTGTGAAACTTGGTTTCAAAAGAGGTAACAAAATCCGTAAGTCTGACTGCCGGAACCTAGGATCCAATAGGGTAACAATGTACTAACAATACACTGATATTCTGAATTGATATAAACTACGGCGTGACTGCGTACCCACCTGATGGTAAGTTGTGATGTAAGCGTTGATAGTGAGATGCACTACTTTATAAAACTCTTGAGCCTCAAACAAACACCGGCGTTCGCACACCTTATTGTCTTTGAATACAGTAATTATATCTCTAATTACTGTATTCAAAAGTTTAAGAGTCTATTCACTCTAGGTTGAAGACACCTAAATTAAAATTGGACGGGAAGACCGCAGCAGGCAAGTGGTTCTAAGTACATGATTCCTGTTGGGAACGCCCAGTACCGGTGAGCTAAGTTAATAAGTTATTTTAGTTACCTTTTGTATTTCTTAGTTCATTTTTTGTAAGTTTACCTATTTGTGTATTGTATGTATATGGGCCTCAGTTGCTTGATAATGAAGGACTATCTCTATCACCTGTTTTTTGGATTACTAAACCACATTAATGCCTATATTTCTATCACAATACAATATATCACTGGTACTTGATCCACTCAGTACCTTTTTACGAAATTCTCGTGTGACCAAAATGCAATGAAGATCAAAAATTTAAATATTTTAACTGGAACCGATTTAAAAATAAATACCAAAACACATTGTCGATTAAATTTATTGTATACACCGCTACCTGAATTTATCTGTACAAAATTTACATAACCCTTCTAAGTATAAAGTAGTTCGTAATACATAGAAAGTCGCGGGACATTCCAAGAAGAAATCGAATTTAAAATTAAAATGTACTGTTTTGCATAAATATACGAGTAATCAATCGATGTTTCGACGTATTGTGTTACATTTCTCACGTTTGCGGAGTTACGTACGTACTGCCGTGTCGTATGCTAATTGTGTGAATCGAATAATATTCGAATTTCGATTTTATTTTCACCCGAGCGCGGTGAGGGTTGATAGTTTAGGCTGATTTAAATTTCTTTTGTTGATTCTGCTACTGTAAATCTTTTGAGGTGAGGAATTTTGTTGTGAAAAGTCAATAATATATGGGTTAGGTCTTTTTGTTGAGATATTATCGGTTTTATTTCGTCGAACTTTTTATTCTTTGTATATTCTAGCACTAAGACTAATTTTCAGCTTAGTAAGTAACGGGTGTTATGTAGAAAAAAATAAAATAAAAGATTTATTTATCAAGAAATTAAATTTCTTGATTATTATTTTTTTGACTTATATTTTAATGATGTCAGTACATTCCGGCACAGTGTCCGAATTGATACATTTTTTATTTTAATATCACGATTCGGACACACACTGTTTAGTACAGTGACATAAAAAGTTTTAAAGTATAATAAAACTCAAACTCAACATTATTTTACATAGACCTACATGCTAATACATAATAATTATATATGTAAAAAAAGTGTTACCGAAACTATATTATTTTTACTTGCGATTTTGTTGATCTTCTACCACTATTATTATTTTTTAACTAAGAATTTATGAAAAAAAAAATATAAATTTGCTGGGTGAAAACTAATTATTGAGTTAAGCTCGCCTTTGTACATGAATTATCTCACTACTATGTACAACAAAGAATCAAGTTTTTTTTTTTCAGAATAAATAGGTATATGGTTACTAGATCTGACTGCAACTATTAAACTACACTAACATCACAATATCTAAAAATAATCAATTCAAAAATAATTAAAACAGCCACTGAACTTAAAAACCTAGCCAAAAAAACTCCGAAATAAATAATCGATCTACCATAAATAACAGAAACTGCTAATGTTCCACATTCAATCATAACTCTAGAACATAGACAATTTGCTTTTGACATTATAAACCCACTCATACGTTTTGTTCCTTCCAAATAATTATTTATGGACATGTTAAAATGATTTCGTTGTTTTTATAAGTAGAATGATATTGAATTAATAAATCATACTAGGCATTTTGTAAAAGTCATATTGAATAATAAAAAAATATGAAATTCCAATTGTTTTTCTCATTGAGTATTTTTTGTTTTTTTACTCATTCAGTAAAAAAAAACTACTATGGGTATGAAATATACTACTCTAATTGGCGATAATTTGGATTTTTTTAGACTGGTTTATTAAAAACTATATATCATAAGAGTACTTATATTTCTTTAAAGTAATATGGAAAGGTGATCTGATAGATATTGCTGTCAGCGATAAGACCAACTTTATATGAAAAATTGTCTATTATCTAAAAGTTTTTTTTACTGTTTTGGCGTATTACCTATTCTAGTCTATGGCCCTAGTTTGTCTTTTATTTGACATTAATTTTTTGCTTTGTCACCATCACCTTGTACTGCAGTCCACTGTTAGACATATAGCTCTCCACTCACATATATTTATATAGTTTTTTATCAATTTCAATCCAGTTTCTATGAACCATCTTGGGCAGATTGTTCCTCAATCTACCCAGAAAGGCGAAAGCAGTTAACGGGGCGGGACATCATAGCTTCCCGCTCTAGGTAAAGAAAGTAGAAGTCATCATCATCATCATCGTTTCAACCGAAAGACGTCCACAGATGGACATAGGCCTACCCCACATGTCTCCACAATTAACGGTCCCGCGCATCTGGCATCGATCGGATTCTTGCAATCCTTGCCTGGTCATCAGGCCTTCCAACACTGCGTCTTCCGATACGCGGTCGCCACTTCAGAACCTTTCGGCCCCATCTGTTTTGCGAGCAATGTGCCCTGCCCATTGCCACATAAGTGTAAAGAAACGTAATAATAATAATATAATAATAATAACATTTCTCGCACCGCCCTAGGGCAAGATTCGTCAATAGATGATTTTTATCTACCATAAAAAAAAACTGATAATAATTAATTCTACTTCTAATGTGACCAACTCAGTAGGCCTTATTAAAATCAAGTTCACTCTGTAAATCGACAAGATCAAAATCAACCTTATGAAAAAATTAAACTTTCCAAAATTCGTATAATCTATCTTTTTCAATAACAGAATTCATTCAATATTATACTTAAAAAAAAAACTTTTTTAACGAGCCTCCCAGCCAAAAGCAATGTCTTCCAATAACAATAAATTGTTTTAAAAAAAATTATGCTGTTGCGTATAAATAAATTAAATGTTCTAAACATGAGGTTTCTTCTTCGGCTGTAGTAAATCTTGTCAAGCTGTAAGGCCAAGTAATAATGTAAGCGAGAAATAAACGCTGTTAAACTTAAAAGAAATGAAGAAAAAATTACACTCTGTAGATACTTTTATGGTAGGTAAAGATCATCGAATGACGAATACCTTGGGCGGAGCTGGAAACAGTGTCAGACTCTTACTGACTAAACAACCTACTCCACTCCTTCCTTGCTTTGATCCTAGGACCAAAGGTCAGGATAGGGTCTATTATAGTTCCATTCTTCTTTCTCGCCAGTACGCCTGACATTTTAACATCTCAACATTACGCGTAAATAAACTGTAAGTATTTCTTTCATTTTTCTATTCATCGTTAAGCCCTTGGCAAATGAAGTTGACGACAAAATTTATTTACAGAAAAAAACATATTTGAATAAGTTTTTATTTATAATTATTATACTCAACAAAAGGAACAGCAATTCCTTCTTTAATATACCAAGTTAATGATTGATCCCATCTATATGCTGTAAACCTTTTGCGACTTTTCCAAATGATTTCTTTTATAGTCATGTTTAAGTTAAATAACTAGAACTATTTAACAAATAACATTTGCCATCTACCCGCCATCTAACCCGTTTACTGCGCGACCGGTCCCAACGTCCAATAATTTTAAGCTCAATGTTCACTAAATTTGAAAAAGTTGATGGCTAGTGAAACTAGTTAGAACCGGTCCTAACCGGTTATACTGTATTGTAATAGCTTATACGTTTATAAGGCAGGGTAATAGATTATAATCAGGCCTGTCTTAGCGTTATTACAGGGATTTAATGAACCCTGTTACAAATTTTCTAAAATGCTTGTTGTTGGTAAAGTAATTTTGTATTTACATAATTTTATGGGAGGAACATGTGCTGAGAAACGCCGCCGTACATGTGTTTTGGTACATTATTTGTTTGACACCTTGTTTGTGTTCGTAGGAGCTTTTTATTCTTCCTTTCCTGGTCTTATTATTAAGAGTCAGCTGGCCTTTCTTTTCTGTGCCAAATGGATCATCTATATGTGACTTTTATTGGTATAAACATGAAATGTTTTTTTTTTACAAAAGTATACATATCTTAATCTTATTTCTGATTTAATATCCAATCTAAATTAAAATTCTATCTACTATGATTGCGTACATAATTACACACAAATAACATTTAATTTTTCAATATTTTAAGTCATAAATCATACGAAGGTGTGTACAATAATAGCTTTTTACAGTAACAGAACCAAAGATACTTTCTATTAGATGCAATACTTTTAATAGTTTTAATAAGATACTTCTTTCATCGAACGACAAAGTAATTTATTACTCATCATAATAAATTGCGAGTATAGTTAACTATAAATAACGGACAAAAAAACCCCGTTACAATATGTAAAAACTGGTTACAACATTTTTTAACACTTTATTTAAACAAAAAAAATCACGCAGCAATTACTCAAAAGCCCGTAGAAAACTTTATACCAACGCAGATGTATTAAAATCAAACAATTATAACAATGCGTTTGCTAATATGCAAATTAGAATATATGCAACACAGAACACTCTCCGAACATAATGACAAACCAATAAAAATCCTAGAAAAAAAGAGCAGATGTGCTTGAAACAAAAATTTTAAACATTTTTTCTATAATGACAATTATTTTTTTTTATTTTAAGAAAAAATCGTAACCCTACGCTATGTTTTTTCTTAACGAACCTAGACTGCCTAAAAAAAAATCGTAGGGTCATATTAACAAACGCGTATGCAAATAAGGCCCCGGAGAATTCGTGCACGAAATATGGTATTAAAAACAACTGCATTGAGAGGGTTAAAACTTAGGGGTCCGAATGGATGCGGTATGCGCATGAGTTTTTTTGCTCTTTTAAAATAAAAAGCTATACTGATTTTAACAACGTAATAATAGTTCTTGCATTGTATTATTATTTTTAAATTTAAACTGTTTAAGGGATACCATCATTTAACTTACAATGCAGTTAAACATATACTTGTTTTATTGGTTAAAAAAGTCGACATTTTTTTTTTTTAGTTCACATAAGCCTACTATATACACTTGCGAGACGTCAGAAACTTTTTTTTAGGTGGGTAATGATCCGTTAGTCCTACCCAAGTAGGGTGGGAGATAGTGTCAATCTTATACTGACTAAATAACCAACACTTGTTCTTTCTTTGCCTTGGTTTTAGGACCCCAGGTAACGTTTTCACAAGATCGCCTGGCTAGACGTCAGAAGCTGGTGCTTAGTTCTATTTGGTTGTTGCCAGCAACTAACTTCATAGTTATTCAGTTCATCTATTCTATTTTTTACAACCACGTGAAAGACTACCAAGTCAGTTTATTACACGACTTGTATGAACTAAATCTTAAAACTTATGTAAATTAACTTAACCTTTGCATTTTGGTTTTTTTTTTTAGATGCTTGAATGATCTCTCGCTCGTAAACTTCCCAAATTCGTTCGTTGCCTTAGTTCCAGGCCTGCTGCTCACTTTCACAGTTACCCATGGCCCCAAGAAGCTTCAACCCTGCCGGGCCCCTACAGTTTGCAGATAACTCCTTAAGGCGCGTAGGAACAGTACACGCCGTCGACGACTTGGGCTCGGTCCGGACGGTTACCGGACGAGATACCCATTACTCGCCGTCTGCAAGCCCGAACTTCTGCGTAAGTGTCCGATTTCAACGTAATTTTTACCTAGGAACCAAACAAATCATTATCAACCAAGCGCCAGTCCCGGTTGCTACCCTTGGCTTTCACCTCGGTGCCCGGGGTCCGCAATTTTTTTTTTTTAATATTTAGTGGCTACTTGTGGCCTTTACGGGAGCGACTGCCGTCTGAATTCCCAACCCTAAAAGTTTCCCTTTTAGGGTTGGGAATTCAGACAGCCAGCGCCAGAGCCTCGTCTGCTGTTTGGCAGGTGCCCCAACTTGCAGGGGAGGACTTGGGCCCCGAAGATCGTGGTGGGGCTGCATATACACCCTAGGAACCAAACAAATCATCACTGATAGACTGAAGATAGTTTTATCTTCCGAGTCAAAAAATTCTTCCACATACTCATACACGGAACAGACATTCATTACGGAGTAAGCACACATCAAAGATCAGTGCATAATAATGCACCCCCTGACGTGTACGAAGGGGAACCAATGATCAAAGATAAAGTTCACAATATCGTTGACGATTTTCTAATACTGCTATTTTTTTCAAGGGATTATTTCAACATAATGGTTCATGTGTGGCTGTTGATGAAACTAATGATGCTTGTAAGCAATCACGACTGAAGTTTAATGAAATAAGCACTAATTTGAATCCTGATGAATCCAGGACTTTGGTAGTTAAAAGGGCACTCTCCGTACCGTCTGTCATTGAGGTTGGCATATTTGTTGTTGCTACGAACGCAATCCAATGATAATTCTGGCTGAGAGCCTGTCGGGTCACGCTCAGTGTAGGGTCCCTTAGTTTCCCGTCCGTCACAAATTTCTCACAATGTAACAGAACCCAGTAGGCCATGTAAAAATTAGTAACCTAATTTTCCGAGAGATGACTCGGTACACTGTGGTAATTGAAAATTTATATGATTTATAAAGTTAACAAAATGTTAATTTACAATTTGAATTAAATGCGCAAGAATTCTATGAATATATTTTCAACATATCTTATTAACTTAAGAGTAGGTACGTTATGAAGGGCCAAAGATCACACTAAATGGTAGATCTTCAGAGGTCTTTACTGAATTAATTTAACACAAAACTTATGATTTGATTTTAATAGAAAGCTAGATTATATCTACAAGATATGTTTTAAACTATCTGGAGAAAACTGTGAAATATAATGTCATAAAATAATTACGTATCAAAAATAATGGAAATGAGTAACGTGTTGGACGCTCTTAAAGCTGTTACACGGGAAGTTAGTATGCAAACTGATACGGTTAGAATTTTAGTTAAAATTGCATTATTTTTTTGACCAGTAACTTAAATTTTTTCTTGTGTATTGTCTATACGTGAAGACTGTTACAATCTCTTGCGTGTTATAGAACACTTCACGGAGAAACCGACTAATATTTGACCAAAGTATTATAACTATGGCTAGATAGTTTATAACCATGTACATATAAATGTAATTATTACAAAAAAAAACTTCTGCACCGTCTAAAAGTGGTTAACACCATAAAAACCTGTTTTGTCGTTAAGTTATATTAAAGAAACACGCACTAAAACACACTATTTCAATATATTTAATTAAATGTTAATATAATAAAATAAAAGGCAATTATATCTCTAGTGTGTTGATAACTATACAATTATTAATGTTCGTTGCATTATACATTATCGCTTTATTTATAACGCAAGATGATGATGTGTATAGGTGCTGTAATGAAGGACACGACTTAAGCAGAAAAAAGGGAGGTAATAGGACTATGTGTTAAGAGCGGCCAACACGGGGTATATTGTCATACAACTGCAAATTTTAACTGTACATTGTCATAGAAAGATGTATAAATAATATCACATTCACGTTCTTACGTGAATGTGACTCACATCTTTCTTCTTATATTTTGGTTACACAGATATATAGTGGATATTGTCTAGGCTACTATAGAAATCAAAACACGAGTGTAACTTATCTGGTAAAGACTTCTGAAAATCTTCTATTTTATGAGCACTTAATTAGCCTTTCAAAATGTACCGAAAATATAATAAGTAGTTCTATAGATGCCTTGCATATTAAATCGAGATTCTGAATGACGACAATTTTCCTTAAATACTGTTAAGAATTTTAACAAAACAAATATTTCCTGAAACAAGTTTTGTGAATTATTTCAGTAAATCACGAAATTCCCGTATGCCAACAGAGTTTTCAGGCGTTATTCCTCTTTTTTCGCATTGCTTTTTCATCAAACATCGTTTAGGATTACAATAGATAAAGCAACAAGCTTGATGTTGATGATAGGCGGGTAGGGAAAGCCCTTCTTAAGGAAAAAAAACCAAAACAATAGTTTGTACTTACATGGAAGATTGAGGAAGATAACAACAATAAAACACAACAACAAGAATAAAATTTATATATTCTAGACGACTTTTTCTAATTAGTAAAGTCCTTCAAAAAGGTGAAGACTTATAAGAAAATTATCTTTCTTTCAATCCTTCAAATCGACTAAGTGAAAGTCACATTTTTTTTTTAATATAGAATAGAATGCATTTATTTGTCAGAATATTGTACAAAGTTCTTATATAAAATTCTGCCGTTTCCGGCGTACAAATATGGTTTGTATAATTAAAACTAAACATTGCTATGGATTTCGATGTATTTTTTATGACTGATTGCTTGTCATTTCCGTAGGATACTATTAAAACTACGGACAATTTCTAGTGACTTATAATAACTACTGCACAGCGTTGACTAGTGACGAATCGTTGAGCAACATTTCATCATGCCAAGTGAATCACTCTTCAACGTTAGACTATAATTTACTTCTAATAACAGTCAACGGAACTCTACTGAATACGATACGGTATAAGGAAAAAGCGATACACTAGATTTTTCTTATGGGTTTGGCTGAAATTCTTATTGATGCTGAATCAGAATTTAAAGATATGGATTACAGTACTTATAGAGGAAAATCTTAGATTCAACAAGTAATACAAAGGTTTAAATATATACTTTTTCTCAATCAACATAATAAAAACCGTTTGATTATAAAATACCCTCCAATACCCAGTGTGAGTGCGGTGCTCCTGACTAAACACTAGCCCACCTATTAGAGTGCCCAAAATATTCATACAAACGTGGTCGTGAGGATCTAAAAAACGCCACGGACGTCGCTACCGACGTAACAACGTCCTGGGCCCAATAACTTTGAGAGAAACGGAATCCGATCGATTTGAAAAGAAGAAGAAGAACATAATAAGAGATGGATAGATAATAGACACAGTGCTAAGAACAAAGATTAAGAGTCAGGGGTTAGTCTCATAGGCCAGAATAATATGACAGCAAAGAGCAAGGCTTGTGAGTTCTTACCAAAGAAATATGCAAAGCAGCATCCGGGAAGTTGCGCGGTGTCTTCTCGTCCAATATACCACAGTGTCTCAAGACGAAAGTCTATGATATGAATGTGTGTTGCCAGTGATGACATATGGCTCCGAAACGTGGTCGCTTACAATGGGCCTTATTAGACGACTCAAAGTCACCCAAAGGGCAATGGAAAGAGTTATGATCGGAGTTTCCTTGCGTGATCGAATCAGAAATGAAGAGATCCGCAAGAGAACCAAGGTTGCTGACATAGCGAAAAGAATCGCCAAACTTAAGTGGTAATGGGCAGGGCACATCGCACGCAGAACAGATGGCCGCTGGGGCCGAAAGGTTCTGGAGTGGCGACCGCGTACCGGAAGACGCAGTGTTGGTAGGCCTCCCACAAGGTGGACCGACGACATGGTCAAGGTTGCTGGAATTCGATGGATGCAAGACGCACGGGACCGGTCGTTGTGGCGACGTTTGGGGTAGGCCTATGTCCAGCAGTGGACGTCTTTCGGCTGAATTGATGATGATGATTTTGATGAAATATACAAAGCAATATTAGAAATTAGGTAAGCTGAATTTATTGAAGGACTTTAGAAACAGATTACTTATAAATGTTAATCTGCCAAAGTATTATAACCTCAATCTGCCTGTAAGGACCCTGCAGAAGGGTCGAAGCCAATTAGGGCCAAGGGTTTGTGTCTGAAAGCAAGGCTCTGGCGCTGGTATGTATGGCGATATAGAAACGGGGTAGGTTGTTTAGTCAGTAAGAGTCTGACACTGTTTCCCGCTCCACCCAAGGGCGGGATTCGACATTAGATGATTTTCACTTACCATAAAAAAAAAACCTCAATCTGCCTGGAATTAGAAAGGTGTATATGAAAATAATTCTTCCGCAGCAATATAATATTATAGGTGGTTAGAAACACGTATAATATTCGTTCAGATTGATATCTATGAAATAGTTGTCGTAAAAGATAACTATGGGACATGAACAGCAATGTCCATACAACATCATATTGCAGTTACATTCCTACTGGTATTTGAAATTCTTGCAGTCATTTTACGAGCGATTTCATATCTTAGCTACCTGATAGATGATACACGTTACTCTATTACTGAATACTAAATCATAGACATGTTAAGCCATTGTGTAAACGCTAAGCCACAAGGAAAAGCGTTGACTCATAAAATCGGTATGTGACATAGAGCTAAGAATCGGAGGTAACTAGACATATGAAATCAATCAAATAAATATTTACCTGACAAGTTGTTAGCATAGTTCACCGAATAAATACTAAAGTGATTTTTTCGATCGTTCAAATAATAATAGTTATGAATTTTTCAATTCGTAATGTACTTTTGGTTAAGGAGTATAGCCCGTATTAGAAACCATGGCTCAAAGTAGTCATTGCAAATTGTAAAACAAAAATATCAACTATATTACAACAATATTATAGTCAATACTGGAACGAGCCAATCTCAATCTTTTTGTCCTCAAAATATTCTTTCACAGTTTCATCTATACTTTTACTAGAGGAATGGAATGGTATTTTATTTAATTTTATTTGTGGATTTCAGGTGAGGTGAAAAGGCGTTTCAGATTTTTGCTGCCTATAAACCCACTTGTGTCTTTAAAGTAGTCCTTTGCGTCTTTAGCACATTATAGCAGTGGCTCGTTTGGTGGATATGGAGAATTTTGGCACTGCCATCTCTACTACCAATATTTTTCAGTGGTCTCTGGTATGTGAGTTATTCAATTCTCTTATTTACTGTGGAATGCCTAAAGGCGCACCAGGTGAAATTTTATCTTTATTACCTGAGTACATATTCTCTTGCATTCACTAACCTTTCATATCGATATGGTGTCATTACGTCATTAAGATCTCCAATAAGATTGTCTAGAATCGAAAAACATTATTCTTCAATAAGGATAGCTTGGTAATAAAAGGTGTAGTTACAGACACATATTTTTTATTCGAAGTAATAAACGATATAGGTGTTGAAATATCTGGCTGCGAGAGTAGACGATTCTTTGATTGTAGATAGTAAATTAGTAAATCTAGAGATGTCTTTAGTTATTGGAAATTAAGAATATAGACAAGTTGTAAATATATCTGTTAGATATACAATACTTGCATGTAGTAACTTAAATGATAGACTGTATCGTTTGAAAGATGAACTTAGAAATAAATATAAAAAGAGATGACACAGTGGAATACGAAAAAGATTAACAATGCCTATGTTACAGTGTGCTGAACCGTGTTACTTTCTGTTGCTCTGAGCTGCTTTATGTTACTCTGTGTGGCTTTGTGTAACTCTATGTTACTCTGTGTTGCTCTGTGTTGCTCTGTGTTGCTCTGTGTTGCTCTGTGTTGCTCTGTGTTGCTCTGTGTTGCTCTGTTTTGCTCTGTGCTGCTCTGTGTTGCTCAGTGTTACTCTGTGTTGTTTCGTGTTGCTCTGTGTTGTGTGTTTCTGTCTATTTTTGTATGCTAAAAGCAACTGAAGCAATGGGTGGTTGTTTTGTTGGGTGCTCCTGACTATTTCTGTGTGCTAAAAGCAACTGAAGCAATATGGGATGAGTTTAAATAGTAAAAGTCCGTGATTCTCTTTAGCTGGCGAACAATACAAAATTTTGATCAAGTGGCCGCATCGACCATCGGCAACGGCTAATTTAAGTCAATGAAACACACAATTATTCACCATAATTATACTCTACATATGCACTGCTTTATCAAGCCATTTATTAATGTTATAAATTAACATGATTCTCAAGCTTTTGTTTTAGAAATAAGATAATGAGTGTGAGATGAGCATAAAATTAACAACTGAGTTACATTGCAGTGAGAAGATTAATTAGGTAGTTGTTTATAATTATTTTAAGAGTTATGTTAAGCCATTAATTCTTGTTAGTTTTTAGGAATTTCCGAAATTATCCTTACATGTTATTATTTATTCATATTATATTTTATTGTGGTAACGGCCCCAACTTACGAGTTGCAGGTCGCGGGTTCAAAGCCTCCCAGGCGCATTACTTTGTGTAATTTTTATCATTACCATTGCTCAGGACGGTGAAGGAAAATATTGCGAAGAAATGAGTATGTACTAAAACCAAAAATTCGAAGACATATAAAGTGTCAGCAACCGTAGGGTCCCTGCAGAAGGGTCGAAGCCAACTAGCGCCAAGGGTTCATGTCTGAAAGAAAGGCTCTGGGCCTAGTATGTATGGCAATGTAGAAACGGGGTAGGTAGTTTAGTTATTAAGAGTCTGACACTATTTCCCGCCTCGCCCAAGGGCGAGATTCGTCATTAAATGATTTTCCCACCAAAAAAAAAACCATTAAGTAATATCTATGACTCGCGATCCGAAGCATATAAAAAGTATACAGTTTCACTATACTAACAAAAACATAGGATCCATAAACTGAAATTTACGAACGATTTCTATTAAGATTATCGCCGGTTTCTCAACGAGAACATCTACAAAACTTAATGCTCTACTTAAGTATAACTTAAAAACTTGATTTATAAGTTTCTGGACCCACCCACGGTTCTAATGGCGTCATTATTGCACCGGACTATACATAAACGTCAAATTAGTCAGAATTCGTATAAAATTTAAGAATCTATGGGTTTGGACTTAATTAGTAAATCCGTAAGTGGCTAACTTTTAAAATATTTTATGACATTCGGATTTCTTGTGATTTTAAATGTAATATACCATTTTTCAGTCGGTATTTATCAATGAAAGCAACGGAGAAATACTTTTGCCTAATAATGGGCTAATTTAAACGCGAGCGAAAGCACATCAGCCAGGACCTTTACTTTTCGTAGCATGTAGCAGTGACTTTTGACAACCCAGTGTTAGTGTTTTACCATAACAGCCACCTATCAGATACAGAAAGAAAAGAAAGTTAGTAAAATATGAAGGAGAACTATCCCATTTTTTAAGTTGATAAAATAAATCGTGTAATGATATTCCCCAGTCTGGGTGGAGCGTTAAGGTATGTAAGATATTTATGCTATAAGTACAATAGTGTTCTTCAAGGCAAATGAATTTTGATTCCCTTTAGAGTGTCGAAAATTTTTTTTTCCATATCTTTTATCCTATTAACTAAGAAGTGTGATTTTTTCACAGCTTTAACGAATCACAGACTTGAGTATATGGTTTTAATTTCGACTCATTCCTGAGGTAAAGAGTCTTGACAGACGGATAACAAAGTGAAGCTATAAGGGTTCCGCTATTCCATTTGAGGTACAGAACCCTAAAAACATTAAACCTGTCCATAAATCTACAAACACAAAGATATCAAATACAGATTTCGTATATAACTTTTAAATCAAACAGAATCAGCAAATTAGTTTTATGGTCGACTCTAACGAATTCATTTGTATGACAAAATCAATTTTGATGGATATTTTATGTCGTCTTAATAAACAAACTAACGGTATCAAGGAACTAATTGAATGTGTACAGTTTTAATATCAATAAAACTATATTTTCTTTATTGCCTTTGGAACTAACTTGAAATAAATTATGCTTTAGACTAACGCTTACCTGCGTTTTCGCTGGGCCTTGGTACAGGCCATAGTCCGGAGTGAGGAGGTGTGGCAAGCAGTCACCTCTGATCCAAGAAACATCTCACTGTCAGGGCCGTTTCATCCACTAGACAATGTAGGCCCGCGCTTCAGGAAAAAAATAGACTATGTTTCATAAACAGTAAAAGGAATAATTTGAAATTTCGATGAAATGTCATTGTCATTTAACTAGCCGTTTACTAGATACATACCTATGTAGTAAAAATAGCGTAATTATGAATAAAAATGTTAGACATAAAATATATTGAGAAGTTTGAAGCACTGCCCCTAGGCTCCCTGCTCACTGTCTGACCGTCCAGTAATCATCCCGGCCGAGCCCAACTCATCGATGATTCGTAGGGTCATATGCGCCTTAAAGAGATGTCGGCAAACCATAGGGGCTCAAGGGCCGATGCCCACTTTCTAGGACCGCATGGATTTTTTTTTAAAAGAAACCCGCAACGCAAAGAGCAACTGAAGACACAGGTCTGGTTTTAGGCTTTTAGGAAATAAAGTCTGACACGCTCACCTATGTCATTGGATGATTTCATCATCATCATCATCATCATTTTAGCCAATTGACGTCCACTGCTGGACATAGGCCTCCTCCAATTATTGTCGCCATAATTAACGTTCCTGTACATCTGATGATTTCCTCCCTTAAAAAAACCTGCAAATGGTTTAATTTTTTTTTATTTTAGAGTCACATTTACCTTTGAGATCTTTATTTTAAAAAGCAAAAAGACAAATATTGCTATGACTTTTTTTTCTTTCCTTATTCCATTCCTTGAAAAGGGTTTAATTTTCATCATTCGACATCTTTGTCCAACATCACTAGATCCAGTTACACCCCTTTCGTCAAAGTAGGTTAAAAGAGCCCGCATTTAAACGGTTTTAAAGCGCGGTACACACTGTGAATGCATTGTTTTAATTATTTTTCAAGTTTCTAAGAACAATAGACTGATTGTTCGGGCGCCCCGTGAAGTATTATAAAAAGTCTTTTATGCAAATCAATTTTATACGAATTATTATTTGATTTTTTTTTGTTTTTTGTTTTATTCATGCGGGCGACGCACGTGTGGACTTGCCTTTCGAATTCGTGATATGTTTTTTTTAACGGCTTTTTTGTAGTTTGTTCGTTTATTATTGAAATAAGATTTATTGAACATTTCTGAACAGTTATCTAGCTTACCTAGTACCTACACTAGGCAAGCTCTTCGTATTTGCTCTAGTAATGCTTATAATAATATGATGTTCGATTTGATCTTTATTTTGCATATTGGCAAGTCAGATTACCTGTTTATATCGTTTAAGACTATGTATTGACAAATTCATAAAATCTATGTCCATATACCTATAAGTAAAGTAAAAGTGAACGTCGAAACGGATGTCTCTCTGAAGACTTATCTAATTAAAAACTCAATACCCAAGTCTGCTATAAATCGAGATTTCTTTATTTTTTTTTTAAAGGAATCAAAAATCTTGAAAAAATACAAAAAAACAAAAACAAAAATGCAAAAAAGCAACTGTTTCCGCCCGGGATCGAACCGGGGGCCTTGTGCGTGTGAAGCACACGTGATAACCGCTACACTACGGAAACTTGATTCTCAGTGTCGAAATACCTGTTCTATTCGTAAGTTAAACACGTCTATTACGTATTGTATCATGTTTTGATAAGAGAGTCGTAATTTATATTTAAGTGGGTTGTAAATATGAAAATATATGATTAGTTATCATTTATCAAACGCAATAGGGGGCATCGGGACTGTAATAAAGTGCTGGGCTATTTATAGTACAGTTTGTAAAGAGCCGAGAAACGTATGATAAAATCGATATTTAAACTTATTGTTGGAACTAAAATGGGGACAGAAATGATTTACAGAGTTACTAATTGAACTAGTCATGTCTAATTAGGTGGACGGAATTCTAGATTCCTAGAATTCTAGTTCTTTGTCATATTACATTTGCGATTGGCCTAGGACAAATGTTTGTGTGATGGGCACGATCATTTGTTCTGTGTCTGTAATTTATCTATAGATACTATATATTGTTTGTACTAATTTAGGAACTACTACTAATATTATAAATGCGAAAGTTACGATGTTTGGATGTTTGTTACTCAATCACGCCAAAACGGCTGGACGGATCTGGATGAAATTTGCACAGGCATAGGATACACTCCGGAATAGGACATAGGCTACTTTTTATCCCGGAAACCCCAACCCAAATACCACGCGGTCGAAGCCGGGGGATAAAAGCTAATATTATATGATTATCAGTTGTCCAGTAGGATCTACCCTTAACACCAGGTCTGTATAGCTAGGGACTGTCTTGACGACTTTGTTTGATAGTTTTCGAATACCTATTATATTTATATTTAACGTTAGGTACTTACTCAACAGGTAATTTCAAAGTCAGCTGAAGTAAAAGAAAGGAAGGTTATAGGCAGTGGCATTGATTTTTATATAAATATTGATAATTTTCTACAGTCATAATAAGAAAACAGAATATAAAAAGGCTGTTGCATTGTCTCATCGTACATGCTAGGGGAAGACTTAACCTAACCGAATATAGCCTCTTTCAATAATGTGAATGTGAGAACAGTGTAGACGCAAATTTTAGATTACTTCCTACCATTTTAACGGTAGGAGTTCAATATTGAC
This sequence comes from Mythimna loreyi, assembly GCA_029852875.1. Classification (NCBI taxonomy): domain Eukaryota; kingdom Metazoa; phylum Arthropoda; class Insecta; order Lepidoptera; family Noctuidae; genus Mythimna; species Mythimna loreyi. Next base: position 4,414,019 of record CM056780.1, read on the forward strand.
TGGTCTGAACTGTCCTTACATAATTTGTGCTATAATACTGTTATATGGAAATATTGTAAACATTTTTTTTTAAAAGAGTAACCATGGAGTTTCTTGCCGGCTTTTCTCCATAGGAGACTACCAATTTGGAACCGTGCACTAGCTTCTGACGTTTTATAAGTGCCCATGTAGGCCTATGTGAAATAAAAAAAAATGATTTTGACTTTGACTTTCGATCTTGTAATTACAGACACAATTAAAGAACAATAGAAATAGAAGAATTAACCGGGGATTTGGACCCATTAATCTAAATCCCGTTCACAAGCAACGCTTACAACTTACAACCATTCAGACCGGTGTCATTAAAAAAATCTTATTTAAATCGTAAAAGACGGCTTATTTGAAAATCTGACGAGTTCTTATCATTGATTCGATCTTAAGAATATTAATTAATGAGTTTAATTGCATTAGTTTTAGAATGTGGTCAAAACAATGTCAGTCAACTCTTCAACCGGTTTCTTTATAATCTGATGGAGTATCAAGATTATTTTATTACTTACCTTTTCAATTGCGGCTAAAAGAATTAAGCTGTAATTGCATCACATTATAAACTTTTTGGCCTGCCCCAAGCGTTGCCACAACGACCAGTCCCTGTCGTTGTGGCGACTGGTCTATGTCCAATAGTGGACGTTTTTTAGCTGAAATGATCATGATGATGATGATTGAGAACTTTATCATTTTCAATTTTCGTGGTGCACGACGAGCAATAGGTAGCTTGCAGTTCGGTAAACCCGAGAGCGTGAGACGTCGACGGCCAACTAATAGATGCAGCAGTGTCTTTAAGGCAGCTTGTTGAATTTCGAACTAAACAAAGGCTGCTGAACTTCAAACCTGAACGCAGTGAGAGTTTTATAAAATTAACGCCCGAGCACTGCGAGGGCATTGTAAGATACATAAAAAAGCATATTGTGCAGGACGGTGGTTTAAAAATCATATTTTATCTCCTTGATTTTATTAAATTTCGCCTTGTCGTTTATATCGAGTATATAAAAAGACTGGGACCATTCGCTTGCCGCAGTCTTTCCGTCTGATTATAAATTAGGTGTCTTCAAGGCTACAATGAATAGGCTCTTAATAAACTAGTGCGTCTCACCATCAGCGATTGAATCATCACTGCTTACCATCAGGTGGGATCGCAGTCAAATACTAATTTAAATCAATTAATCTTTCGAATACCGTAATTACTGCGGTAATTACAGACACAATTAAAAGACAATATGTGTACAAAAGCCGGCGTTTGCTTGGGGCTATTGTTTAATTTATTTAAAGTATTTATAATCCTGATAGATAGATATAAACTTTAACTTTTCTTTTTTCTTTATTCTTTTTTCTTCTTTCTTTATTTTTTTTTCTTTTTTTTTCTCTTTATTCTTTTTTTTCGTTATTTTTTTTTTAACTTTTTTTATTTATTTTTTTAACTTTATTTTTTTTTTACTTTATCCTGATTCTAATATTTAAAAATTACATTTTAATGTAATGATGACCCTTAATTTCACAAATCATATTTGTACACCGTGAGCGGCAGAAAATTATGGTTGTAATACATAATGTAAATACATAACAACTTTGTACAATATTCTAACAAGTGAATACCTACTTTTTATTCTCTTCTAACTATAGTCATTGAAATGGAATGCGGGAAGAACTTTCTTGAGAAATAAGCATTCTCTCTGTACATATTTTTCTGATTCCTTCTTCTTAGGTATCTTTTTAATATGTGCTAGTATACCGATAGATAAATTTGTACATGTATAAGCGAACCATGGAATAATCACAGAAACTTAAAACTTGTATTAGGTTCCTTACATTTGCTAAGAATGGATTTTACAAAACTCCACCACAAGGAAGTACTTTCTGGGGTCAAGCCAAGGGTTGATGCGAAAGTGGAACACAAAGGCCCTGGAATTAAGGCAAGAAGGAACGGTGGGTCGTTTAGTCAGTAGAAGTCTGACACTGTCTCCTGCTGCACTCAAGGGCGGGATTCGTCATTCGATGATTTTTCCCACCATAAAAAAGGGAGTAAACCCACTTTTGGGCGTGCTAAGCTACTGACGCTAGAAACTAATAAATATATAAAATTAGAATCGATTAAGGAAAAGTAAATAAGGTTTATCATTGTTATCAATATTCGTTTCGCTAACTTTTCGCTAATTTTATTTGATTCAGTATACTTCACCTATTTCTATTATGGTATAGGCAAAATCCTAAGGTAATCGAATGACAATCAAAGCGTTCATTCACAATATGATTGACGTATCCTACGTTCATTCGTTCAACTGTCAATGATTGACACGGTGGGCAGTACTGCCGTACACCGTGGTATTTGAAAAAAGAACCTTTCGATTGAACGAGTGAATGACTGAAGTGTACAGTATGGTTTGAGGAAAAGTGTCAGTGTCATTTTCAGAAACGTCAAAAGTTCGTCAGTAACTGTTTAAGCATATTTATTTGATGCAAAAAATGTTGTTTTTTGTGGTTTCAGGATTATTTTTATATATGCATATACAACAATAATCGCAGAGAGGCGCACATAAAGGCGCCTGGAGTAACGGCACCGACTTACGGTTTGTACGGTCACGGGTCCAAACCCAGCCAGGCGCATTACTTTGTGTAATTTATTTCATCATCACTGCTCTCAAAACGGTGAAGGAAAACATCGTGAGGAAACCGGCATGTCCCAGAATCAAAAATTCGAAGACATGTGATATCCACGAATCCGCATTGGGCCCGCGTGGTGGATTATGGCCCTTTCCCTCTCCTAAAGAGGTAGGCCTCCTAGCAGAGGAACAGTAAAAAGGCTGATGATGATAATAATAGTATTAAACTAAGTTGAGTATTGGTGAATGAATGATAATAGCTCTGACTGAAAAATTGTACGTTGTGGGTTTAAGCCCTGATGGGGCTTTTATCGCCATCAGATTTGGCCTAAAATTAAATATAGTGGGCTTGCGGACGATGAGTAAAAAGTAGCTCTCCATTCGACCATCCGGTAACCGAAGAGGATCATCGGTGATGATGCATTTGTTGAGTCAAAACTCCAAAATCTTGACAATTGACGCCGAGATGCTGACGCTTGCTACTTTTATCAGACTTATAATGTTTCCACTCCTGGGACTCAGGCGTGCTTCTCTCTAGGAGAGGGAATGGACCGTAATGCATCGCACAGGTCCAATGCAGGTTGGTGAATGTCATACGTCTTCGATTTTTTTGTTCCAAGACATGTTTCCTTGACGATGTTTTTCTTTACGTTTTGAAAGCAATGATGATGAATTAATTCATTGAGCCCTATGAGGCCATCGGTGTCTGCACACCTATAGTCTTTTAACTGTGTCTGAAATTACGGTATTGGAAAGGCTAAATTACACAAAGTATTGCACCTGGTTGAATTTGAACCTGTGACTTGCAACTCGTAAGTTGGGGGTTTTCACCACTGCTTTGGGTTCTTCTCACTAATATTATAAATGCGAAAGTTACGATGTTCGGATGTTTGTTACTCAATCACGCCAAAACGGCGAGACAGATCTAGGTGAAATTTGGCACAGGCATAGGATACACTCCGGAATAGGACATAGGCTAATTTTTATCCCGGAAACCCCAACCCCAACCCCAATACCACGCGGGCGAAGCCGCGGGCAAAAGCTAGTATATAATAATTTTCTACTATCATTCAGGTAAAGCCACTACCACAAGCTAGTTTTACTGTATACTTACAGATTCAAGCCACGTCCTACGAGGCGTCGCTACATACCATCGAGTGTCTCAAACAGCCATAAAATCGTTGACATTTTACACTATCACGATTAGATTTATTCCCCCTACTATGACGTGTGTTTTGCTATCAAGAATCCGGTGTTATATAGGGTCTTCTCACACGAGCCACTATCGGCTATAACCAGAAAATCCTCCATAGTCGACAGCATCGTCGCTTTCCATCTGGTGAGACAGCGGTCAAGCGCGTACCTATAATCAATAAAAAAAGGCAGCGTTGGGGGCAGATTTACAAAAAATAATCCAAAATTTTTTCGTTAGTCACAAATAGTCCGCATATAAATTTTTAGCTTTCGCCTAGGTTTTAGTAACGGCCCTGACTTACGAGTAGTAGGTAACGGGTTCAAATCCAGCCAGACCCATTATTTTGTGTAATTTATTTCATCACCACTGCTCTCAAAATGGTGAACGAAAACATCTTGAGGAAACCAAAAATTCGAAGACATGTGACATCATGGCCCATTCCCTCTCTTAGAGGGGAGACCTGTGTTCCAGCTGTGAGAACATTAAAAGGCTGAAAATGGTGATGATACATCGCAAAATTCTGCGTTGCGTCGGGCGATTCTGTCAATTTTAACGGTGCGATATCAATCAAATCAATCAATCAAAATGGTTTTTATTTCACATAGGCCTACATGGGCACTTATAAAACGTCAGAAGCTATTGCACGGTTCCAAATTGGTCGTTTCCTATGGAGAAGAACCGGCAAGAAACTCCATGGTTACTCTTTTAAAAAAAATGGTTTCTTACAATATTATCTCGTTATTACAGTATTTATATCATTATGTAAGAACAGTGTCATAACGCAGTTATGTGTTTCGGCCCATAGCGTCTCATGGAAGCGTATGTGACTGTCCCTTGTAGTCCGTGTGTGGCCATCCTTAGGGACAGTACTATGCGTGTCTTGTACAGCTCACAATAGCATTAGCACGTCATGGTAGGGGGCAGGTATGTGGACCAATTGTCGTCCCACCATTTAATATTTATTTACACACGTTTCGTCCTACGTGTGGTGTCAAAAAGTATCTGATTATGTACTCAATAATAGTTTAAATTCAAAGCACATAGATTGAGGCGTCAGTTATAGGGAAGAAAGGCTCAAATGCTATAAAGTTGATATTGTTGCAATTGTAGTAAAATCCGCTACGTGTTGTGGATTCGATTCCAGGTCTGTACAAATATTTTTATGGCTTACAGATAGTTGTTCCGGGCGTCTTGTATATGTGAGTTTACATATTTGAGAATGTATCTACGATACATGAGTTACTAATTCCTAGTGTGGAGCAATGCTCTGATGTTTTTTATTTTCTTACTAACATTACAAATGCGAAAGTTACGATGTTTGGATGTTTGTTACTCAATCACGCCAAAACGGCTGGACGGATCTGGATGAAATTTGGCACAGGATACACTCTGGAATAGGACATATGCTACTTTTTATCCCGGAAACCCCGACCCCAATACCACGCGGGCGAAGCCGCCGGCAAAAGCTAGTAATTTATATATGCCAGCAGTGAGACAGTTAAGGCTAGATAACCATTTAACCATTCAAGACCAGTGGTGGCTCTCGTGTGTGGTGCCACTCGGTAACCACTGCTCTAATACTATATTCTATTGTAAATTTATGGCTAATGCGTCTCGCATTTACTTTGCCTCAACCAACAATCCTCTTTGCAACATTGTAGCTGGACACACACAGACAGACTGTAGAATAACATGTCAGGAATATAAATGGGTTTTTAAAAAGCTGTAAAAGTTTAATACTTGTTCAATAGTCTGTAACTGTCTATCTAATACAGGCATCTCAATATCTTGTCATCGACATGTTAATGCAAACGAATACCATATATCCAGTACATGATTCTGGACACCCCAGTGGTTCTATCCTATTTTCAGTAAGTTCTATCTTATCATTTTTCTACCAAATGATTTCATAGGAAATGGTGACATTGTCAGCCAGGTTTTTTTATGGTAGGGAAAACTCATCCAATAACGAATTCCGCCCTAGGGCGGAGAGGGAAACAGTGTCAGAATCTCCAGAAGGAGGCGACCGCCTGCCACTCCTCGCTCCGGACCATGACGATAACCAAAGCCCGGCGCGAGAGCCCTGAAGGGTGATATTCTCTAAGAAAACAGCCTTGAACACAACGCTGGCCCAGCGACGAAATCCAAATAAGTACCTACATTCAAATCTCATACACTACAAATCTATACTTATTAAAGCGTTTAAATTTCATCGCTTTTTTTATAATTGCTATAAACTAGTGTTTGACTGCAATCCCACCTGATAGTAAGCAGTGACGCAATCGTTGATGGTGAGGCGCACGAGTTTATTAAGAGCCTATTCACTATAGCCTTAAAGACACCTAAATTATAATCGAACGGAAAGACCGCAGCTGGCAAACTGTTCCAGTCCCTCGTTGTACGCGGTATAAACGACGAGGCAAAACGACTAGTCTGGACCTTAGAGGTCTCAACAACGTAAGGGTGGATATTTGGCGTACGCCGGTTGTTTTCTTAAAGAATAGGAGGTTAGGACTCAGATACTGTTACTAAGCAGAAAATACATTAAAAAAAAAACAAGTTAGAGCCGGCTTGACACCAATGGATCTACGCCGAACCCGTTTAGCCGCAAAAACTCTTAAAATTAAATATTAAATAGCCATTAAACATTTCCACAATCCACGGAAACTATTAAAAAGTTGTAGACGTTTACGATTCTCCATCTAAACGCGGGTGTTCGAACCATCTCATGTTTTCTGATATTGTAGGTTTTTTACTATCATGTCGTACATTTTACTAATTTATTTGACATTCTGATTTGATTAGGAAGCTGTAGGTACATGTTGGAAATTCCACCTTTAATTTTTCATTCGATACTAGTTTCTGCTGCCGGCTTCTCTTTATATTATAATGTTGTTTGAAGAGTGGCAGGAAAGACCTCACGGCGTTCTCACCTTCCGCATGACGCTGGTTCTTACCGAAAATGGCTTAATGGGTTTAATGCTAGCAAAGGAGGAGACCGACCGAATAATACAGACGCTGCAGGGATTCCGATCCCGATTTTCGGCCACTGTAGACACTGGCTTGCGGTCGGCGAGCAATGGGCGATCGGCGAGCAATGTGGCCGTCCGGTCTTCTGGTAACAGTCCAAACTAAACCAAGTCGTCGACGGCGCGCTCTATTCCGAGCGCCTCAAGGAGTTGTCAGCAAATAGACAGGACTGCAGGGCCGAAGCCTACTGGGGCCGGTCTGGTTTCTGAAACGATGGTCCGACCCTGGTATGAATGCTAAGAAGTAATAGGGTGGGTCGTTTAGTCAGTAAGAGTCTGAAACTGTTTCCCGCTCCGCCCAAGGGCGGGATTCGTCATTAGATGATTTTTACCATAAAAAAACTTCTGTATGGATTGTGTCGTTGACGGCACGTACTGTTTCTCGCGTACCTCAAGGAGTTGTCAGCAAACCGTAGGGGCCCAGCGGGGTCGAAGCGTTCCTGGGGCCTGAAAGAAAGTCGTTTTTTATGCAAAAATTTTACTATTATACGACAATTATTTAGCTATTTTTGAAGAACATTTAAGAGAAGCTTGTGTTTCATATTTCGGCATTATAAATTAAGTCCCATTTGGCTTACCACAACCGTGGAATGTACGGTGAAAGAGGCATCGTGGTCCTGGAACGTACAAGACAATGGAAGGAACATGTGTGGGCTTTAGTCATTTAAAATCTCTCACACCCTTTCACTTCATCCAGAATTGAAGGAATTCCCGCTATCACCAAAAAAGAACCCAATGCAGTTCAGGGGAAGTAGATAATTATTATATAATCCCTTCAATACGAAAAAAAAATATACACATCAAAAAACTACAGTACCTATTTAGTTTTTTGGTAAAAAATACATGATGTCTTCCCAGATAATTGAATATTTTTTAACTTACTCCATCTATTCCTAGTAGATAATATAGATATCTAGTTACCATTTTCAGGAACCTGTTTGCGGTTAACGAAATATTCATTTATAATATAAATAAATCACTAAACTCATAAACTGTAATCTGAATCTGTTTATAGATGAAATACTCGCTAAAAAATACTAATAAACAACTAATAAAAACTATATAGTCAACATTACACATAATTTAGTATCCTCCAAAATTCTACAAGAGATTCCATAAACACGTATTTTCATCTCATTAAAAGTCAATCATCCACTTTAGGTTGACCTTACCTGCTTCATAGATCACAAACATTTTTTCCTTTCAAAGGGTTTTAAGAATTAATTCAGGGGTCGAAAGATTTTGGTAGTAAAACCGATTTGGTCTCGCCTCTAATGTTATTGTCCAACTTTAGAGCCGTGGTAAGTAATAAAAGATTTAAATAGAAAATAGATTTTAGAACGGTTTTACGACCGTGTAGCCTAACAGACGTTGCAGCGTATTTGGTTATGTTAAGTAGGTGAAAGTAAAGTACTCTGTAATAAAGTTTATTGTGTACTAAATGGCAGTATGTGAATGCAGCGCATACGTTTTACTGTGTTGTAATCCTGTTTTAACGTGTACTTAAAGGCTTTACGAATATCAAAGATTCTGATTCTTGATTCTAGTTTACTGTAATGATATACAAACCAAAAAAGGAGATTTTAATACAGGATCACGATAAGCTACGAAAAAATATTCTGGCAGAGTAATTTTTTTTTTATCGATTTTAAAATCGCTCCATAGCTTTTTGACGTTTACACAAAAATGCACGTTAACATTATTAACGTACCGATGGCGTCAACGATAACAGTCGTAAGTAATTCAAAAGAAATTCCAAATTCGATTTGTAAATAACCGACTTTCGAATTCGCATCATAAATCGTCGCTTACCTAAAACGGACCGATTTCCATTCGATTTTACTCAGCTGATGCATTCGATTATGGAATTCGGTATCGTAAATCGTGGATGTGCCTCGGGTATCGAGTACTCGGATAATTTCCGAAGCAATTCGCTTGACAGGTGCCGCGAGCCATAGCATTACTCTGTTGCATGTCTTTATTCTACCTTATTTCGCAGTGTTGACTATGATACTCGAATCGACTTTTTGCTGCGAAAGGAAGCATTATTTGTAAGACTTTATTGTGTTTTGTTCCTTTAATGTGCGTCGTTTAAATGCGGTTCGATGTGTTTATTTGTAAATGTTCAAATATAGCTTTTGTGGCCGTATTTTAAACATTGTTTGCACCTTTCTGCGGTGGACCAATATGTAGTGAAAATTTATGGGCTTTGCATTTGTTATGGGCCTATTTACTGACTGTTTAGAGGGTGACTAATACCATTAGTAACTTAACAGTCTCTAATATGCTCTTATAGAGAGAACCAAAGCAGCGGCTATAAGTTTACGGTTTTAAGACGTATGCCCAGGCTAACGTTATACTTTTTGTTCGTAAAAATTTCATTACCACTCTTCTCAAAATGATAAAGAATAATATCGTGATGATAAACCAAAAGTTCAAAGCTCATCATCATCTCTAGGGACTCTGTAAAAGGGTCGAAATCTATTGGGGCCCCGGGCCTCTTTCTAAAAGGAAGGCTTGGTTCCAGTGCGAAGGACAAAGAAGGAACGGGTGGGGTGTTTAATAGTTACAATCTGACACTGCTTCCCCTTCTGCTCAAGAGCGGAATTCGTCATTGGATGATTTTTGCCCCCCCAAAAAAAATCTTTCAACTCCTCATCATCTTCCTGCCCTCTCTTCATGTTGTGTTTCGTGCATTCTGTATTGTCAACCATTTTACTATAACTAACTTCTTATTTTCGGTCAAACCTTGCTCACCCCGCTCTCCCACTATATATATCCACTTGTATATTCATAACTTTTAGTGAAATACGCTGTTCCCTTTTCAGATGACCGCACCGAAACAGACGATTCTTCTTCAACTTTTCAGTAAGTGGTGCCACTTTCAAACTTCTTTTAATATAATATTATCTTGTAATTTTCACTTCATCCATTCTTGTCAAACCACATATCCAAACTCTACATCTTCGTACAATCTCTATAAGTATCCAATCTTACATCCATCTTTTTCACAGTACAACATTCTGATCCATGCAGTATGACAGGACTTATCACATACTTGTAAACTTTCCTTTTCTCTTCAACTTCTCTCTCAACTCTTCAACGGATGCCCCCGTGGGCCAGAAGTTTTTCCAATGACCTGTCGCGATTGCCACCTTAAAAACAAAACTAAAATGCAGTAAATGATACTTACCTTATAAAACTAAAATGCAGCAAATAACAAATTTTATCTTTCAAACAAACCACATAAGACACAATTCTATACTTATGCCATTTTCTGTTCTAATTTTCGACTTCAAAATCAATGTTCCCTATGACACCTTGATAACCGTATTGCGCGCACGATCGCGTCGTGTTCGGGTGCAATCGGACGCGCTCGTGACGGCTCGTGTCATTACGCGCCTGTTCGGTCAGTTTCGTGCGCACCCGTTTCGGCGTTACGATTGTACACGTAGATTAGGGTTAGCAAAAACAATTTTTGCTTGGATTTTGTTGGTATTTTTTCAGAGAGATGAAAACTTAAAAAGTCACGTTAAGGCCAATAATTTAATAGGCTATGTTTAAGTTACACTGCGTGATCAATCCGAAAAAAAAATTCAAGATGATAAGCTCGTAGGACTGAGATTTCTCCTAGTATGCGATGATTGCAGCAATGACCTGATATGAGCCTGGAAGTCTTCAGGATGCGAGAAATGCTGGACGGGACGTAAGCTTTTCGCCTCTTTGTTTTTATCGCGTACTTCGAAGGACTGGAACAATTTACCTGCTGAGATCGTACCGTCCGATTACAATTTAGGAGATTTCAAGGTGAAGTGAACGAAAGCTAACTCTTAATAAACTAGTGCGCCTCATCATTAATGATTGTATCACTACTTATCGTCAAGTGGAATCACAGTCAAGCACTAAGTTATTAAAAAAAATTCTGGTAGATGACTCTATGCGATATTTACAGGAGACAAGTACTCGTAACTTGTGTAGCATGGTCAGCGCAGTGGTTGACCATTTAGCTGCTGAGCTGCTGATATTTCAGCAAAAATCCAATTCGCCAACCCTACATCGACTATCAAAATCATTGACCATAACTGTCAAAATCGTGCACACAATTATTAACATTGTTACATACGTATAGGGGAGATAATTGCTTGCATATTTATAGTTGTTATTGTGACATTAGTTCGTGGGTGTATGTCTTATGTTTGTCTGCAATCGTTTTGATAAATTACAGTACATAATGATATGTAAGACACGAAACGGTGTGACCTTTTGGCTTGGATTGGCTCTATTATCAGCCTCCTATAATTGGCGGTAGGTAATAATTAATTGTGACATGCCCATTTTCTGATATGTTTATTAGGGGCTAATTATTATCTGCGGGATTGTTCGAAGAGTTACCGACGATCTAGAATGCACTAGGCTTGCGTAAGGCAACCAATGCATGGCTCGTCGTTCGATCGTCTGGTAACTCTCCGGACCAAGCCCAGTCCTCGACGGCGCGCACTGTTCCCGAGTGCCTCAGGAGTTGTCAGCTAACCGAAGGGACCCTGTAGAAGGGTCGAAGCCGACTGGAGGCAAAGGTTCGTGTCTGAAAGGAAGGTACTGGCCCTGGTATAAAGGCAATGGGGGAACCAGGTTGGTTTGTTTAATCAGTAAGAGTTTGACACTGTTTCCTGCTCCACAAAGGGACATTGAAGGCAAAAGTTTAGTAGTCAGTAAACGTCTGACACTTTCGCTCCAAATAGGCTGGGAGAAATTATTTTATGGAGAGTCTCCACAGGAAGACACCGATCTGGGGTAGGGCTGTTTTGAACCGCCCCGGCTATAAGTGTTAAGATTAAGAATATTGTGTAAAACTTTGTGTCTCCACAATGGTCTAGCTTCTAGCTAGACCATCGTGGATAATAATCGTGTGTGTAATTGATAAAGGTCCTATTGACCGATGATATGTATACTATCTGCCATATCCACCCAAAAATCAGGACCAAGGCATCCCTAATCAAGTTTAGGTCTTAGAGCATTAATTCTGTAATTCACTAACCCAGTGTTAATTTTTCACCATTAAAAAACAGGTTATATCCACTTATTTTCTCGACCTAGGAGGACCTCTAATTCAAAAGATAGTTCCTTGCTTCTGGAGGATTTAGTCATATTTAGTTTTTATTTTAAGTCATAAAAGACACCTGTCTCTATAAACTTAGTAAAATCGCATAATCAGCGTAGGTAGTGGGAAGACATCAAAAAATATATTAAATAAAAATGATTTACATGAAAATACAATTTTATGTCGCTTCTTTATTCATTCACCATTTAGTAAGGTCGGGGTGGACTATAAAATTAAATATTATTAGACGTTTTATAGTTTGGCTTAAAGTAGCTGGTCACAGAGATTTTATAGTATCAGACTTGTGACTTTTCTTGATTTATTACACACGATTTAAGATGAGATTAGTTTTTATGACTTTGAATTTTTGGTGCAGAACTAATATTTTTTTTATGTCAGAAAAATGCTGACACTTCCTTTCTCTCTCACTCCTTTCTTTTACTCAGTGCCTTGCCTGGACCAGGACTAGACATGTCCCGGTCACTGACTCCGATGATATCCACAAAGACGCGACGATGCTCTGTCCATGCTAGGCAGACATTGACTGTATGCTCCACTGTGTTTTCTGGGCGATGTACACAATCACACATGGGCGATTTGTTTTTGGCAAATTGGGAACAGGAATCCTCCTAAACAAGCGTGTCCGGCAAGGATCTGCGGCAGACAGAAACTTCTCAAAGTAGAGTCTTACCATCAAGATTTTCTAATGCCTATTTGGGATATCTTCACAATCAAAAGACGACCACTCTGGAACATAGGCCATCTCAAACATCGCCATAACGGACGGTTCTATACCTCTCGCTTGCATCGGATTTCTTCTCTCTTGTGGAAGGCCTTCCAACCTCCTGGATATAAAAAAATAATGACATTTTGCTGAAGCTCGCTAAAGTGGAGGTCGACAAAAGGCTAAACCAGTGGTTCCCAACATTTTTTTAACCGAGAACCACTTAGCTTTCTTTGTTGTTAGCATGGACCTTAGGGGTTGGTTGTAGTACAGATATTCCTTCGAATCGGAAGTAACGAACATTGTCATAGAAAATACAACATGTGTAATAGAAACTTAAAACCTGTTAATTTTTGTGGGAAAGTTATAAATGTTTAGGCCCGGTATCCAACAAAGCGGAGAGAAGAGGAGACGAGAGGAGATGTGTTTGAATGAACTTGAAGCTTTGGTGGAATTGGATCAAGCAGAAAGGAAAGAAGTCTCATTTTTCTATAAAATTTTGTGCGGGGAGCGAGCAAGCAGTGAGGCAGAGCGGAGAAGTGTCTAGTCAGCCGTTCGGTGAACACATTCGCGCACCCCTTCCACCGCACCGCACACGCATTCTGCGCGCCACTTCTCTCATAGCTCATATCTTTGCTCCACAAGCTCACATCTCCTCTCCGCTACTTCTCCGCTTTGATGGAAATAATCTGACGCTGTGGTGCATACCCGGCCTTATTCCCCTTCTTGAATACTTTTTAAGTCTTACGTGGTCCGCTTACCACAAGTTGGGAACCACTGGGCTAGACAAACCAAATGTTGACGGTACCAAAGCTTACCAAACAGTAGTTCACTCTTATCAAGCAGTTTGATCTCCCCAAATCAACCGATTTCATCACACAATACAGTTGGTTTCCTTTCATAAGGTAATCTAATTTATATCATGATGTACTTGAACGCGATACACGGTGGACGCTAATGTGTAAACATTTGTGGATCGGTATGTTCGTCACTGCGTGTAATGTTCTGTGGGGTACAAGGAGGTGGCTGTGCTGGATAGGGCTTTTTTCTAGGTGGGAAATAATCAAACAGCTAGGTTTAAGTTTAAAGAAACTTTATTCTCAATAAAAACATAAAAAAGTAATAATAGCTTCAGTCGCTAAATGGAGCTAGGGAGTGACTTTTATCGACCACTGCTATTATTACTGTGTTCCTTCAAATTCGCTTTGCATTCTAGAGTAAAGACGATTCTTTAGGCCTTTAAGGTTTGACAGCTAAACTAACGGCTCATTATTATTTTTCTGCTGCCCGTGTTATCTAGGGTCAGCGCAACACGTTTTTTCTACCACTTTGGTCTTTTAACAGTTATGCTGTCACCAACTCCTCGTCACACAACCCAATCTTTTGTTTATCCTCTCTCTCTCTTCATCCACATCATGTTATCCCCTTATTATTATTTTAGTTAAGTACCTACGCGTTTAACCCTTCTCTTCACGTGACCATGACAAGGCAAATGATTTTCTTTCAATTTTTCAGTCACTAGCACTACTTTCAAAGGTCCTGTAATATATTCATTTCTCATTTTATCTATTCTCGTAACACCACACATCCGTGCCAACATTCTCATCTCCACTACAAGCATTTTTATTTTCATTCGTCATTTCACAGCTCAACATTTAGATCCATAAGCACTACTTACGATGACTTATAACAAATTTGTAGATTTTACCCTTTAAAAACCAGCGAATATAAGGAAAAATTAAAGAGTCACATCCAGTAACTCTACAGCATGGTTCTAGTAGAGGCAGCGACCCGCGATAGAGTCATTTCCTGATTTTGATGTCGCAATACAATGTTCCATGTTAGTATATCGAAAGTTTTGACATCTTTATAACGTTTATAAAATTAATGTGTTCGCAGGTAATATTGTTATTTTTTATTATGGCAATGTATTGGGAACAAGCTCTTACGGAATGGGTGAATTTATTATTTTTGGACGACAGAAAATTAACTGTTTTTTTTTTAGGAATTATGTTTTATCGTTGATACCTAGTCATTGTACATAAGTTGGGTACATATTAGACTGCTTATAGTGACTGACTGACCTTAAGCCGCGCGTGGAACAGTATTCACACGACTACTAGGGCTGACAACTAGGGCTTGATCTGGACGGTTCAGAGAGTAAAAACGCGGACGTTTCGTACCGCTTTTTGCTTAATTTTTATTAATATTGTAATACAGAACCCTTTTACATCGATTCGATAGACAGACCAGATCAAAGGGCGTTTTCAACTTAGCTGTAACGTGCGCGTTTGCAGCGCTGCAACCGTGCTGGTGCCGTTCGTCATTTATTTAAAGGCCCTTGTTGTCCAACCATTGATGCGCAGGCAAAAATAGTGGGTAGTCGTGCGGCTTACCCTAAATGCTTCCGGAGAGCCTAAGTTTCTTCAACTTTTATGACAACCACGACCACTCTGGCTAGAGAGTAATGAAAAAGAAGAAGATGGTAGGTGCCTCTTAGTGACTCACAAGGAAACGTGGATAGGACGAGTCCACGCGGCAGATCACCGCGGCTGTATTACTGCGCCAAAAGATTGACAGCAAGAAAAAGTGGCGGAAGGTCATGCGATGCACCATGAAATAAAAGAAAGAAAGAAAAATAATTTCACCACGCACACAGCACCACCACACACAGACAGTATCCATCTTCATGATAACCTTACTCTAACAAGAATAAAACAACATTTGCCAAAAAATTACATTTGCCAGATTTTGCAATATCTGATTCAGTCATTGAGCATTTATTGACATACCTACCTTAATTTCTAAAACATTAATAATTACCCAAAACCTTCCATATGATCTGTCCTGAACCTTTTACACTTTCGAGTAATAAAAACGCGGATCATAATTTATTCTTCAGATATGAGGAGTCATTAGGAAAGGGTCAATGCACTTTATCGCAAATTAACCAGGTGCTTAACTTAACCAAAAGTAAGCTAAATATGGACATCTGTTTAATTAGGTTGATGTACCTATTAGTTTCAAAACCGTTAGTGTTTTATGACAAAAATATGTAGATATAATCAAGATTGGTGTCAAATTAAATTAGATGTGATTTATTAAACTCTGATGTTATATCTACAATTTATTCTGTGGCTTCCAAAAGAAATCGTTTGATTGGGTTACCTGGTTACCTATCTTAAAAGAATGAGACTCATGAAAAGAGTTTTTATTCAGACGATTGCTAAACAACTGAGTTTTCTTTTCAATTAAGTAATGCCAACAAAATACAGGGTGTACTTATCATTATGAAGAACTTTTACTATAGGACCAAACCTGAAATCGCGAAAAAAAGTTTTTCGCAACATTTTGACGAGTTAACCTCTTGATCCCTAAGCGATCGCCGGTGTCCGCGCGGACATTCACGAAAAGGCTTGCTAATTTTCCATATTTAAATGTATTTGTCTATGTAAAACTCACTTAACTTTGTATGGATCTTTCTTCAAAAGACCATCTCAGACAAATCTGCATGGTTCTTATGTGATTTGACCAATACATATTTTCTGCATGGACTTTAAAAGAGACTTTGACCCCTGAGTTTGTTTCGGTGTTTCTTCCCAGGGTAGTCCGCTAGGAAACACCGGATTCATCTAGCATAAAAAAAAATGACGTGTAAAAGTGTTTTTTAAACCTACTTGCAAAATAAAGATCATTTATCATTTAACGTTCCACGTAACTTCCAAACAGAAAGGTTTACTACAAGACTATTGTCTTTTTACAGGGCCATGTGTGTGCAAATACCGTAAACCATTTAATGGTATTTACTATTTAATTGATGATAAATTAAACCGAAATTCAATGGAAAGAAGCATCTTGGGTATAAAAAGGAGGGATAGAGTAAAATTAAAAATAATTAAAAGAAAGACCCAATTTAAAAACGCACATACGGTCTACAGACAGCTCAAATGGCGTTGGACGGGACATATGTCGAGAGAAAACATCGAAAAATGGAGTAGGTTGGTAACAGAATGGTATCCAAGGGATGGAAAAAGAAGTAGAGGCAGGCAAAACAAAAGATGGGAAGATGACTTGCGGAAAATAGCTGGTCCAGTATGGAGCCGATTAGCAAGAGACAGAAAATCGTGGAAATCTTTAGAGGAGGCCTTTGTCGATAGACAAGCTGTTCAACAAAAGCAACCAGTTGCCGATCACTTAAATTAAAATATAGATTTAGTTTTTAGCAAGTAGGCATGTATTTATACTTATTGTGAAAAGAAACAGCAATAAAGGCTGTTTTATTTTATTTTATTTATTTATTTAAATTAAACCGGTTGCGTGTCGTATATCTCACAATTCACTAACTGATATATTTCTCTGCCCAGTCTTAACACATACCATAGTAATCTACTTCAGTAGTATTTAATTACAGAATCTTTGCTTCATTAATGTTAAGATTGCAATATCTTTTTAATACAGAATGACTTCCTGTGCTCTTCTTAATAGTTGCTTGCAGTTGTAATTGTAATTGCATCAAATCGATCGTGCTGTTTTATTGTTTGCTAACTTTTGCCCGTGGCTTTGCTGTTGCAAATCTGATATTTGTAATGAACTGACATGATACTATACTTGTAGATTAATTTCATTTGAAATGTTTGGTAATAATGATTTTTATAATAGTATTTTATTTCTATTTTTTACTTATTTCCTTTATTTCACTAAAAACACATTTTTAAATATTTAAAAAATAAAAAATATAAACATTTAAATATAAAAAAAAAAATAGTATCCCACCGGTATCGCGAACAGGGTCCTAGCTACCGGCGGTCAGGGCCACCAAAGGGCTTATTTATTCTATTATTAAATAAATAGAATGATGTTTTTTCCAGTACTGACATATTATATACAGACAGATAGTTAACTATATTTTTATCTGGAACATGACCATATACTGGGCGTTAGCAACAGCGCAAACGAGGATGTGGCCGGTAGGAGTGATGCCTAATTTCGTCTAATTTCATCCCATAAATGTGACAAAGTTATTGTTGCGGCTGTCAGAATGATACTACACCACGTAAATTAAGTGACATTGTGATATACTCGTACTGGTGATATGTCAAATGTTGATACATCATACGTTTGTGAGAGGTGTTAATAATTCTGGGACTTGCTGCTCTCTCCGTATTAAGGGTGATAATATTTCTGGTGTAAAAAAGAAACTTGAAAAAAGATTTTGGTGAAACGAAAAAAGAAACATGTAATTTTTTTAGGTGAGTTGTTTAGGCAGTAAAAATCTGACAATATGTCTCGCTCCCCCAAAGGCAGGATTTGTTGGAATTATCCAACGACAAATGCCGCACTTAAACGGAGCGGGATATATTGTCAGACTCTTACTGACTAAACAAGTCTCCGATCTCTCCACGAACAGTCCACGTTGTGAGACCCTTTTCGACGCTGCATAATCCGTTACGTGGTTGCCACTCCTGATTCTCTCGGCCTCATTGACTTTGATTTTGAGACCATGGTGCCCTGCCCACTGCCACTTAATTTCGACAATCTTCATCGATTCTCGATTCTTCAACCTTGATTCTCCTGCGATTATCTTAATTACTGATTCGCGCATGTCAAGTTTTTGATGAAGTCTATTAAGGGTTAGCAAAGGTTTTCCAAGTTTGGTGTTAAAATTAAGTGTTGCCTTTTGTAACTATTATGTTTTTTTAGACACTTAGATAATCTATAACAAATAATTACTGTTTTTTAGTCTCGCTAAAACTCGAGGAGTTAAAAGGTCCAACCGGGACCAATTTGGGTCTTGAAGTTTTTGTGATAGTTCAGAGAAGGTTTAAACAGTGAGAATGAGATCATTAAATTGTGACGGGGCGAGCACACGCACTTTCCTGCACTAGTGCGGAAAGCCATCAATTGCATGCCTAAGAGAGGGTTTCCGAGTAAGTGTACTGATTTTTTTTTTTCACAACTGTGATTTTTTTTTAATTGAGTATAGGCTTGCGCTTGACCGCTATCTCACCTGATGGAAGGCGACGATGCGGTAGACGATAGAGCACGCTTACCTAGAAGTAACCTATTCACTATCCAAAGATTCCCGGGTTGTAGCCATCAGGAAACACAGACTCCGGCAAGGAATTCCACTCCTTGGCTGTACGCACGGTACGCACAATGAAAATGTGATGTTGGAAGTAGACCACAATCTACGTCCAACATGAACTTACTGTAAATTGATTAATTACCTGACGGTAATTAAGATATTATCTTCCACCATGTCGTTAAACCCAGTATTTCTTCTACATTGTTCCCTAAAAACTATCCAAAAAACAAACAGTACATATAAATTGGGCCAAAGCAGTTGATAAGCTATTCTAATGTCCAAAATGTAACGCTTTGTGTCCGTGGGTCGCGATGCGTGACGTCATTGTACTACCCTTTATTTGGGACTAGTTCAGTTTGGTGTAAAATACACATGGATGTAGGAAGAATAGGAATGTGTGCATAGCTTTGATTCATTACGACGAAGAAATAATGCATGTAGCAGTTATACATACGGCCACACAAACTTTTGACTTCCGTTTTATCCCCTTAGGGGGTGAATTTTAGGAAATCTAAATTTCACGCTCCTGACCTTAATAGGCTGTCTCCTGGCTGTGCATTGATATGTCTGTCAGTCAGTTTTTCCCTATATATATAAACTAGCTTTCTGCCAGCGGCTTCACCCGCGTCAAAGTAGGGTTTCGCACAAACTTTGTACACTCGTTTCACCCCTTTAGGGTGTGAAGTTTGGAAAATCCTTTCTTAGTGTTAGCCTACGTCATAAAAGGAAGCCGTGTGCAAAATTTCACTCTTCTGTTCCCAATAGTCTCGGCTGTGCATTGATATGTCAGTCAGTCAGTTTTTCCTTTTATATATATAGATTAAACTAAGTCGATGCCGCCTCCAAACCTTCACCAATTTCGTACTCACTTACTTTAGTACTTCTTTATTTCCCTACGTTTATCACTTCTTTCCTGCGCACACGCATACTATTGTCCGCCATTACTTTTGAAAGTGTTATTTACACCAAGATCATATCAGTTAACTGTGATACTATGAAACAGCTTACTTGGTTAGCATCTAATTATAATATAGTTAACCTTTCGTTAACTATCGGCCGGTAATAGCTTTCATTAAAAAGTACGGTTTAAAACTTAAACTATAAACTTCCATTAGTGAGGGATTAATTAGGTAACGGTGTTTTTGATTGAAGATTTTTTGGTGAGAAATGAAGTTTAGTAGATGAATAATGATTCTTGATTATATCGTGTTTTTTACTTTACTGGTTATAGACTCTAAGTATAGTGACAATGTATTGGTTTGTCGATATGCCAAAATTGGATATTTCGTTGTGTCATGCCAACACCATATATTTTTTAACAATTCTCGTTGATAAAACTGATATTGTTCAAATTCCAAAAAAAATCTACTATTTTTAACCCCGGCACGATAAATGGCTCAATATTATATGGCTCGATACAAAAACAAATACGCGATGCAACGTCGCATCGTAAAAATCAACAATTTTGCACTTGAATCGCAATTAAATCGCATCGCACATTGCACGGTCGCCCTGAGTCGGTTCAAGCGACTACGATACACGGAATCCGAGCTTACATACTTCTTTACTTAAGAAGTCTTAAAAAAGGCGAATTAGTTTATTAGAAGCTATCTCTATTTCCTATTGCTTTTTGTAAGAAAAAAAATGTGTGGTTTTACTTATAATTTCATAAGTAACTGCTTAATTATTCACGGCACTCACCCACGCGATAAATTGACAACGGCATTAACATTGCCGTTTGGCGTTATACGATAACTCAAGCAAATTTCAAGTGTGGTGATTCCAAGTATTATGCGTTCCAAATAAGAATAGGAAAGTCAATAACCTAGATCTGTCAAATTTTGAGTGAAAAGTACGGTTTGCAAAAACAATCTTATTAGCATATCAATAAAAAGTTTTTTCTTTTGCTTTTTATTACCAAATTTTAGTTAATTCTAGGATTAGTAAAAACGTTAAGGTTTAATATAAATTTGCCAAATATATTGTTTTAAGTCATAAATAATTTACAAGAAAAACTATTTTCTTTCTTATTTTCATTATTAGACACTATTCGCTTTTTTCTTTTATTTACCACTACTCAGACACATCACACAGTGAAACACAGATAAACAAAATTGAACAACTGTATTCTGATTAAACTTTTTCGTTTACGATTCGAACGTAAATTAATTTTCTTAAATATCTTTTTTTGTTCACTCTACCTAATTTCTTCGATTTGACAGTTCGACGTGACGTCACAACATGGCCATCGATCCTATTTTCATTTGGAACGGATTGTACGCGTTAAAATTATCGCGCTATTGGGAATGCCGTCAGGCATTAGCGAGGCCCCAGCATAACCATTTCCTACTACAGTATGTTAGTGTCCATTGTCGTCTTTACAGCTCATTAGAATACAATTATTATACAATAAAATTATCAGGAATTCAATGCTTTTCGTCATTACGGAGACATATATTTCCACTTATTGGCATAATAATTTGAAATATATGTCTTCGCGTTATTGCCAATACCGTCAGTTTATATTAAATCGCGTGAAATTATAGACTGTTTCTTAAAAGATATTGATACATTGTTAAATACGATGTATTGATGAAGTAATGATATACGATGACTTTTTTTTTTTTTTTTTAAATTCGATGACTTGGTATTTGAAATTATCTATTCGAATAGTTGAAGACCAAGAAGAAATTTAAAAAAAAAATCCCCAATTAACACAAACACAATGGAAGAGTAAAAATCATAAACTACACACTTATCTAAGACCATAATTTGCCAACTTAATGAACCGACAGTTCCAACCACAGATATAGATATATCTAGATAACGCAAGAGCAACTACTTCGCGTGCCTAGTTTACGTACAAAAATCGTAAGTGGTCACTTTCGCGGTCAGTCTGCATCGGTGTACAGCGCTAGTCGGACATTAAAAAAAAATAAAAATTGTTAATTGTGCTGGCAAAGCGGGGTTTGAGCGAGGGGGACACCGTACGCGGCGGCGTCTTTGAATGGATTTGATTTTCCCATCATTAAATAGTGCTTGTGACGCCATACATAGGTAGTCAAAAAATAGCACGCTTGGTTTCCATACAGATCGTGATGCTTGCGTTATCTAGGTATATCTATATCTGTGGTTTCAACTAATCCACTTATCGTGAGTGACAAGATTGATGCGCTTGCGCACAAAAAAATGAAAAGCGTTAGATTTGTTACGGACGAAACTTCTCTACGGATCGAACAATCGTTACGATATATTTAGTTAGATACTAATTAGTTACAGACAAAGATAGAAAAGAAATAAAAAGAATTATTTGGCTCAGCACAAAAAAAAAATTAAAATAAAATTGAGAAATCTAATGTTCTCAGTAGCAAATGTGAAGACAACTAATTTATCTGAAAGAAATCCTCTGATTTGCAAGATTCGAAATCTGAATCCTATGCCATCATGTGAATATCCAAACCAGTTCCTCCTGTAAAAGCTAAAGCGAATGTCTTGATGATTACCAAAGAAGTTTGTAAAATGGAAGAAACCCAGGAGCAGGCGCTGTTACAATGCATACAGAAGGTTCAGTTTCAGCTGAAACTATGGTAATCTTCTCCTTATATACATATAGGTACTAAGTTGTAGATATCAACCTTTTTCTCATTTATTCGTCCTCATAACTTTTTGGGAGGCTTTGTCACACAGATAGTGGACAGAGCTCAGTAAACATAATTTTATTATGAATGCAATGTGTAAAACTAATCCAGAAGCAAAAATAGTTCTACGTGCCAGAAGACACATCGTTGGAAGCCCTTCTACAAGTTAGACCCATGACCTGGTAATTTGTTTTTTATGGTAGGAAAAATCTTCGAATGACGAATCCCACCCTTGGGCGGAGTGGGAGACAGTGTCAGACTTCTACTGACTGAACGACCCACCGTTCCTTCCTGTCTTAGTTTCAGGTCCCGGTGTTCCACTTTCGCATCAACCCTTGGATGACCTGGTAAGTAACGCAGTGGATGCAAGTCGTAAAGGATCGGTCGTTGACATACACCCAGTGCTGATGAAATCAAAATTGGGGCTTGTCATGATCAAAACTTATTATTCAAATGAAAAGTAAATTCAAACTAAAAATAACTATTAATCTACGAATTCAAATCTATTCGAAAGAGAACACACAGCCGATAAAGAACTCGAATAATTAATCTCAAATTATGTAAACATAATTAGATGAACCAAACTAGAAAATGTAAATGAGTAGAAACATGTAACGGTTGTGTGTTACGAAATTGGTGTGGTCACCGTTGAGGGAGCAGCAGATAAAGTTATTGTAACAAGGTACGTTTGAGAAAGTAGAGAGGCGGTAGTGACAGCGGATAGATTTTTTTGTAGAAAGAAATAAAGAAAGACATTTATTTATGAAAGGAAAGAAGTGTGAGAAGATATAAAACGTAAAGTGAAAAGAAATACAGTTAAATGTTTTGGTCAAAAAGGTTTCTATCTCAGCATATGCTTAATATTGTACAAAAAAAGTAAAATAACGGTACTTTGGTCTTTTTTTTCTGATTCTTTATGCTTGTAACCAAAAAAATACAGTGAGATGATTTTCGAAGTATCTCCAAACATAAGTGGCGCCGTACCTCCTGTCACAGAACAGATGATCAATGTAACCGAAAGGATTGGACTGAATTAGTAGCGTATGAAGACCACAAACCAAAGGCCTGGTGAGAACCACGAGAATCCGATGAATGCGAGACTCATAGGAGTGGTCGACAACCCATTATGTATGTTTTTATTCAAGTCTTCAATTGTGTAATCGTAATCTTGGCGTATGATTAAGCCTAACATAGCCAGAAGAAAACCCTGCCAATGTTTGTGTTTCCTGATGGCTATAACCTGAGGATTTTAAGTCAAGATTGTCAAGCGGTTGGTCAAACGTGAGCTTGTTACCCGTTTATAAAAATGTCTATCCAATAAGCATAGTGATCACCTGTATAAAAATATACTCGTTGTTCCAGCTTTGTTATCTCTCTCCGCTATCCGCTCCCAATCAGACTGCACAAGTCCATAATTAAATAAACGCACAGGAGCGATGATTTTTATCTCTTAACAACTACCCATATAAGTGCATAATCATTCTTTGTATGATTTCGAGCATCATTCTTACGCACACGTGTGATTATGAACCATTTGAGTTTAATTTCTTGAAACAGCCCCTAAGGTGTGGCAGGAAATTTATTGTTGATCAACATGATTTTCCAACTGACAGACAACGTTTTTATTTCTTTTTTTTATGGCTTTATGTCGACCTAAGACCAGTTGAAAGTCCAGGAACAGAAGGTAAATTTGGTGTATATAAAAGGAGAAACTGACTGACATATCAATGCACATCCAATACTGGGACTAGGAGCTTGAAATTTTGCACAGGGTTCCCTTTTATGTTCTAGGCTAGTACTAAGAGATAATTTTTCTAAATTCATCTCCTAAGGGCATCATTAAAGTGCTTTTCTCATGCGAGCGAAGCGGCTGTCAGAGGCTAGTGATGTATGTAATATTTATTTTGTAAACATTTATTTTTTTAAACGTCTTTTTTTGTCAGTTTAAAACTAGATGAGGCCTGTATTTCCTAGCTGACTTTGATTGAAGTGGTGATGACGTTCTCTTCTATAATTTTGAAATTTATACAAAATAAAAAGTGTGTCACAGTATAATCATAGTGGTGGACAGAATAGATGGTGAAAGTAGAAGTACTAGCGTAGTGGCGCCACTTAGAAGAGCCATTAGTTATGATTGGCAGTAGCAACCACTCATGGCTGATGTTCTTAAATGAAATGGAAACAGTCGCGCCCTTTTATGAAGCTGATGTTCTTAAAAAAACCCGACCCTCACCAGAGACGCTGGAAGCGTTGTCAATGGGAAGCTCGTCATCTAGCCGTACGCTAAGAATCAAGCCCTAGTCGACGGCGCGTGTTCCAATCGTGAAGAGTGCCTTCAAACGCAAAAGCCAACTGAATGTCTCAGGTAGGTCTTAGTCAGTAAAAGTCTGACAGCTAGGCCGCTATTTTACAAAAGTGCGTGAGAAGTAACATGAGGGTTTCCCACGCAACAAAAAGATTGAGAGAAAACGTGTTCATAAATCTTTAAGATAGCTTGAACAAAAAAATAAAACAAATGCTTATGCTTCAAAAGAACTCCCCAACTTCCGATAATCATGGATGCATAGCAATTAACTACACTTCCGTGCATTATTTTCAACCGCACTTTATTTTATCCCAGAACTAATAGATTTACGTTCGCTGGACAGTAATTGGTGCAAAGACTTTCATTACATATTTCTTAGAACGTCGACTGCGTTGATTTAGCGTTTTCGCGAAAATAACCATGTTAGTTAACTACGATAGTTTTTTCCCGAGTAATATTACGAGTTATTGTCCAAAGCGGGTTCGGATCCCGGGAAGTGAAACGGTAACAAAATACCGGATGTGTCGTGGGCGGTCACTGTGCGCATTGTCATACAAAAAGCTTTTGCTTTATTAGTGTGACTATGAGTTTTATTGGGCTTCGGATATATTAAAAACAATTGTGAAAAATTGTGTGCTACTTTCTGTTACCATTTTTGTATTACTGGATTTTCTATTACTGAAAGATTAGTACATTTTTTTTATTAATAAATAATGTTATTTTATAATAAATAGGTTTTAAGAAATTATGAATAAGGTTGCAATGAAAAACCACATTAATAGATATTACTAAACTAGCAATTTTATTTTATTATGTGAGAATGTTTTTGGGTCGAATCTTGCAAATGATTTTTAAAACAGTTACATCTAACAGATTGAGATGAAATTTTGCAGACATATTTAGTTCAGATGACAATGCACGGTAAGTAAAGTGACGTCATTCTAAATCAAAATGGCGGACTTTTAAACATGGCGTACTAATTATTTTATTTTCTGATTATGTTGGAAAAAAATAACATATTTATTTGAATAAATTAGTCTCAATATATATTGCACAGTCATTTATGTCATGTTCTAGTGGTAAGCCAGTAAGGAGTAACTTTGTGTGAAGAAAGTCCAACTATTTTTTTGCAAGGAACTAAAACGTACTTACCTAATTGAAAAAAGAAACTCCTTCACGTAAGTGGCTTTTGTTTTGCTGCAAATAAATTTATTAAGTAGGGGCAAAAAAAAAACAAGTTGCGAGAGTTTCTAGATTGGCGACCGCCCACCGGAAAATGCAGTTGCGATACGTAAGCGATGATGTAGCGGTAGTAATTTTTGGACGTAGGTCTTCCTCGAACGTAGCCAACTTTTCGACCCCAGCCATCAGCATCAGTTCTACGCGCAATGAGCCCTGACATTGCCACTTAAGTTTAGCAATTCTTCGTGCAATGTCGGCAACCTTGGTCCGATGGATGCGAGATGCACAGGAACGTTTGTTGTGAAGACTCTTGGATGAGGCTTTTGTCTAACAGTGGGGATCTTCCTGATCAGGTCTGATTTCAGCAGTCCATGCGTTAGCAGCGATTATTTTCCGCTGTTTTGATTTATTCTAACATACATTTATAACATAAGAGAGAGAGAGAGAGAGAGTAGTGGTGCCCATGTGGTAACTTACTAGATGTAGGTGGTGGGTGTTGTGGATTCAAACCCAAGTCGCCGACGGCGCGCACTGTTTCCGCAAGCCACAAGGAGTTGAGGGGCCTTGCAGGATCAAAGCCTCCTGGGTTCAAGGGTCGATGTGAAAGCGTAACACCAGGGCTCTGGGATTAAGGCAAAAAAGGAACGGGGTAGGTTGTTTAGTCAGTAAGAATCTGACACTGATTCCCGCTCCGAAGAGGTAACCGGCATGTCCTTGAACCAAAAATTCGAAGACATGTTACATCCACCAAACCAGCAATAGGAACATTATAATATTACAATATAATATTTAATGACTTAATGATGTTTTAATAGATTTGTGTATTTTTAATTTTAATTAATTTATTGTAAATTTTCTAATAACGTTTATGAATACTGTGATCAAATTTTTGTTATATGGACTAGTTTCCGAAATAAATTGATTTATTATTATTATTATTATAAGGCTGTTGCTACACAATGCTATACCTTCATAATATTCGTGACCCATTCTCTCTTTGTTACGATAACATAGTCACACTAAACAGCTCCACACAAGAGCTATTGTCTTGATAATGCTATTAACAAAATTATTGTTTACCTCTTCTATAGCTGTCTACCCACTTATTACAGAGGTTTCGTCGCTGCCCCTTCCGGTACAATCTGTTATGCTGTTTTTAATTAACTTTTTTATTGTTAGTGTAATTTTTAGTGGGACACTTTTACATTACATATTGTTTAGTGGTTACTCATTCGGAAATTATTTTTCCGGTAGTTTTTATTGGTGGGGTGATTTTTGTGGATTGAAGTGTAGTCTTCTTCGAATGTAATACTAAAATTGGTAAATTGGAAAAAAAAATTTTGGTCTTGTTAATCCCCTGGAGGGTCGATTCGGTATATGAATACTATCGATTTGTAAAGATAATGTTTAAAAAATAAAGTGCATTTTTTTCTAAAACTAAAATTAATTTATAAGTATGCAAAATTCATATCTTAAAGTAAAAAACAGCTGAGCGGGTTCAATGACCGTAGGTAGTTGTCGGTCGTTGAGTACTAATTACCTACGGTCATTGAACCCGCTGTACCGGATCGGCCCTTCATGGGATTAAAACGACCAAAATTTAGCGGTGTATATAGTGACAGTTATTTCGGAAATCTTTTTATCTGTCAGCGATCTTTCCAATTAGTGAGTGGAAAAACCAGACAAATATTAAAATCAAATATGGCTATGACCGTACGATGTGTTGATGTTGAATTCCAAATTATTTAAATCGTTCATATTTTACTTAAAAGCCTAAAGAAAGGCTCTTCGTTGTATATTTACATATTCTATATTTGTATAAATAGCGTTTTTTAACAGGTTTTCAATACGAATTGTCATTCGTTTGACGTTATTCGTTTGAATTATAATTATTATATTCCGTTTGTATATTTAAATAATTATACATATATTATAAAGAAATTAGGATCTCACCGGTACTGGGGACAGAGTTAACCTTTCGTATGCCGCCGGAACGCAGATCTACGCGAGACACAATAACTTTTAGTTATGTCTCTAATTACAGCATACGAGTGGTTAAGCTATAAGATGCTCCTATCCCCCCAAGCTAAGTTACAATCGTTTTGTGATGAGTCTCTTTCTACAACCGAAACGTATTAATCTATATAATATAAAAGGTGAAACTGACTGACATATAAACGCACAGCCGAAACTACTGGGACTAGGAGAGTGAAATTTCACAGGGCTTCCTTTTATGACGTAGGCGAACACTAAAAAAGGATTTTCCAAAATTCACCTCGTAAAGGGATGAAACGCATGTCCAAAGTTTATGAAAGCTAGTTATATCATAAAACTGCAGGACGTAGCGGTGATCATTGTAGAAATTATTACATTTCATTCTGTCATTTTGAACGATATGAACTTGGCTAATAATTTTGTTTAAATAAAGTTATTCCCATACATTCGATTAGTTGGTTACTAGCGTTAACGATTCTAGATTATGAACTTGGCTAAGGGGCCTGGGCTTTCACCATTCTCCTATCGTATTTACAGACACAATAGGTGTTTGGACACTGGTATCCTCTCGGGGCTTAATTAACTAAATAAAGAAACTTCCTAAGTAGTAATACGAACCATGTCTTGATTACTGCTTTCTGAATCAAGACCAGAATCGAGAGCCTACTTTTTATTTTTTTATTAATTTCATTAAAATATGGATTAAATTTCTTTTTATTTATTAAACTTTTGAGGTCCAAGGGTTTAGGTTTGTGCCTACCACAAGCTCTTAATTCGATCTACTTGATGACCTAAACTGAACTGTTGAGGGAATGGGAACTATATGAGCTGTATAGCTATCTCTTTTTCTCACTCGCATGCTTGAAATTTTAACTCATCATGGTAAAGCTCTTTAAAGTTGACAAGTCAGTGAGTCCAGACTTTGCCTTTTATAATTATATAATACAGGTTACAGTTAAATTAATTTCAAAACAATACTCGTACTAGTCTTCCAAATAATATTATAAGATAATACGCAATAATGTATATTTATGCAACCATAATGAAATTTAAAGATAATAATATTTAAATCTTCTTTTAAAAACTGTTATAAATACTACATTATTTTTCTATACACGTAAGTATATGTTTTTAGTCTTGTAACTTAAAAAAATAATACTCCCTCGTCACACATAGCTAAGTCAATTCCGATCACAGATTTCGTCTTGGTCAAGTTCGAACACCACACAGCATTTGCTGGTCACAAACCTTTAGCCATGTGACTTTCACCTTACTGCAGTTTGAGATAAGGTGTGATATGTGTTTCATGGGTGTCAAAAATACATTTGTAAAGTACATGTAAGGGTTCAACAAACTTTAGAATGACGATTAAGAATTCTTCGCGCGTAGGCAGTGGCCGAAATGATAGGCCGGTCTTGGAGACTACAATAGTCTATAAATATTGAAAAAAAAAGATAATCTATTGCAGTCGTTTGATATTCTAACACCAGAGTTACTTTGTATGCTTTCCTCTTCTTATAGTATGACTATACGATCTTAAGATTTGGAGACTTTAGAAGATAGAGTAAAAGATGAATTGTCCTCAAAATTTTGTTTTACAGACATATTGTAAAACATTAGCAACCGCAGGACATTTCTAGTATTAACTCTTTATTTTGCAACGCCTTTTATAATTATAAATATAAATTCATTTATTTTGGAAACCAATTCTTATGAATAGATTAGGTATAAAAATGGAAATTATGGTATTAAATTAAAAAATAAATAACTTATAGACAATGAAACATACAAAATTCACATTACAATATAATTACAATCAAAGTACACAAAAAAGTATAATTAGTCAAATAAAAAAAAATTATAAACAATTAAAGAATATTCACAAAATTCAAAATCAATATTAAAAGTAAACGTAAAAAAAACTAAACGTATTAAACAACTATAAAACAGAGTAATTGTTAAAAACGATTTATAATTGTTGTATAGATATAATAATAAAATATATTAAAATGATGGTGTTTCTACTCCTCAGAAGCAGTAAGGAGCGATGACGTGGAATCATGTATATGAAATACAAAATCATTTGAATAAGTATGAAATAATTTGAATACCAACCATAGGTGCAACGTTGCTACCTACTCCTTTTAGTAGAAGCTTAATCGGTAAGATGATACTCGATTGCCACTTATAGGGAAGACAATAGGATTAGCTTATTTGTAGAACAATGTTGTAAGCAATGATGATCTTTAGGATTTTGAGGTTAGTGCGTCAATGGAATGCGGTTTTTGAGGACTATTGTCTTGAGAGATCGTTAAATTTTTAATTGGGATTCATTTTATATTGTCATGTCCGATAGTACGGTCCCAGAGACTTACAGTTGCTATAGGTTGTACGAAAGTGAACCCCGTTTTGGTGGTGTCACTTGGAAATGCCTTAATCCAACAGTAAACAAAGTAAAATGTTGATAATGACCGCTTTTTATTTAACTTTGCTTGACTTCCGTGACTTGTCACAATCCATGTTAACATAGGTTTTTTTTACCAAATAATACTTAAGAAAATAATATCACACTAACAATTTAACTCTTTTTTTACAATTTAACAAGGTTCAACATTATCAATGTTTTTACTTTTTAGCAGTGAGTCATTTAACAGATTAATAATAATAATAAGATTTATTTTTTTCGCCACAATACATAGTAGAAACTGTATTTCTAGGAACAAAGATAGTTACAGAAAGCATATTGTGGGAGACTGGAGTCTGAACTAGGCTTGGGGCCTATATTTCAGTACACCAGGTAATAATAATACAGTACACCAGGTAAGGTAATGATTTCTTTAAGAACCGATGCTAAAATAAAATGGTTCCTGTTACATTCATTTTAATCTTCAATACTTGAAGTATAATACTTGAAATCAGTTCTGCTTTAATCACTAGCAATCTCTAGCCATTTCAGCTTAATAACCTTGACAACGACTTCCATCTAAGTAGATTACAAAGATTAGATAAAATATCAAGCCTTCTTCAGTTTCCCCGCTATCTAGAATTCTAGGTCCATTTAAAATTATGGTCTCCAGTCCACAAACCCAGGTTTACACCACTCCATACGGCCTTAATGGCCACACAACTGATAACTAACATAAGACGAGTACTAGGTTACACCTAGCACTACTTCCTCCTATCGACATTACACCGAAAGATATTGTTCTATCTAAACGACATACGTTATCTAAGAAAATCTATCTGAATTATTTATAAATTCAATCTTAGATTACAACGGTTTTACTATAAAGTTGGGATCGAACGGCTAACGGGAAGGTGGGGTCACAGCTTGATAGCTCTCATGCCTACGCGGAACGTACACCGATGGCCACAATTTGACTTTTAGTACCAAAACAAATTGCCTTCCATTCTATTTAGATCTTTAATAGCCCTTTAATAAAAGCTCTTTTGGATTGAATGATGCTGTAAACAATTTGGTTTAATGGTTTCTCGATTTTTGCCTTCGCAAATTAGACGTGTTTTAAACACCTAAGTTGTTGGGACTTGTTTCAAATTTTAAGGCTTTTTTGGACACTAATTGAGGATTACTTTGAATTTTTTATTACCGTATAAATTTTATTGGTTGTTGATAAACTGTAATAGGTTTTAACCCAAAATTGTTTGTAATGTGGAAGATGAACGCAAAAATGTTAGATGCAAAAAAGTGGGATTGGTGAGTTGCATTTTGATTTTCTATAGTCATAGAAAATAATTTCAACGCAATGGATGTTCATAAAATATAAATTTGACTAGTTCGTTGGATATGTTAGGATTTTGTGAGGAGCAATATTATAAAAGAGGGAATTAGTGATAGCGTGATGGCTGACAGGATAGAATGGAGAAATAAATAAGCTGCATCGACCCGAAGATTACGGGATAGGGACAGGAAAATTAGAACAATAGTCCTTTTAATGCCACTGTTCACTACTAGGAAATTATTGGTTGAATATTATTTTTCGGTAATGATAAAATTAGTGAAATTATTGCTTTTCGGTTTTAGACATAATTCTGATGGATAAGAAAATTTTGCTTAGGTACTGTTTATTTTGCTACAAAAATCACATCTTCTTTAACTTTCACTTCACTCTTGCATATCACAGCAGTTACAGCATATCTCTAAAGCATTCCCAACCAATAAAAACCACAAATCACAAAAAGCGTGTCACATTTACATTCTCTATTTCATAAAAGTGTCATATAAGAGAAAAGTAACAAAATTGATACACGCATAGAAAATGTTATAAAGTTTCTAATTTATCGACCATTTAGCATCAGTAAACTTATCCCATAAATTGTCAATATCCATCATAAGAGACATGTGATTTGCATCATTATAGGTAGTAGATACAACTTGAGCAGCTTTTTCTCAGCTATTGATTATCTCCATCTGATAAGACTTGATAGGTTTATCTGATAGATAAACATCCACTACAGAACATAGGGTTTCAGTTAAGGTAGCAGATAATTTCGCATTTGCAATGTTGTCCCTACATTATAGCAGGGTCTCTTCAGGCTATTGGCATAGTGATTTTCTTTTACCAAACATTATTGTTAAAAAATCAAAGTTTCAGAGACTGAGTACACTTGTTTATTTATGAAACACTATGCTTAAAAGTACAGAGGCAGAATTAATGCCTTAGGCATTTTCTACCAGGCACCCTTAGGGTGATGAGGAAACAAACAGTGGTAGGCGCAATAAAAGAGAGAGGAAAGGTGAATACAATACTTTTGAGAATGTCGAAATATGCGTTTTTCGCGACATAAACCATCGTATCTTTTTTAGTTGACTAAAAAATTTAAATTTTTCTCAGTGTCTAGGAAATATAGATTTGAGTAAATGGTTTAAATTTCAACTTGATACTTCCACACTCGAGTTATAGGGTCTTGAAAGACAGACAACTTCCATTAAAAAAATTTTTTTTTTTTGTAACGTAATAACAAATTTACTGTTTCCAGATTTTTTCCGACATTTGTGCTATATTCAACGGGAAGTACCCTATAAATTTTGATTTCTTCTAAGTATCGATAACGTCTTAATTTTTAGCAACATATACGGCCATATCTTTTTTTTACGTTAACTTAGATACTTCATTTTTTTGCAGCTATAAAAGACAAAAGATTTGAAAATACGTTTTTAATTTCAATTCAATACCTTCACGCGTTCTCGACATAAAGGGTGTTGACTGACAGACAAACAAAAAAGTGATCCTATAAGAATTCTGTTTTTTTCTTTTTGAGGCACAGAACCCTAAAATAAGAGAATTATAAGAATCTTCTAGAAGGCTACAAATAGCCAACTTGTTATTCTTTTAAGCTTGGATGTGTGAGCGCGGTCGTCAAAGGGACTTACCCACACGGTACTCACATACTAAGCTGTTCTACAGCACACTGTTTAAATGCGGCACCATTCAACGGTTTCAAATCGCCCTGTTTATGCCAACACGCTGCTTTGAGCTTTCTACGTGACATACGGACGGATAAGATGGGGAACCCGTCGTCAGAATTATAGCATAGCGTATAATGTTCACATTGCTGGGACTCAGGACTTCTCTCTGAGAGTAGCGGGTAGCGGAAAGTAGCGGGTTGGTAGACGTCACATGTCTTCAAATTTTTGGGTCTAGGACATGCCGGTTTCCTCAGAATGTTTCCTTCACTGTTTTGAGAGCTGATGATGAAATAAATTACACAAAGTAATGCGCCTGGCTGGATTGTGTGTACCTCTGAAAGACCTTAAAGCATTTAGTCCTGCGCCTGATCTGTCTTCAGTCGTGTTGGACTGTCGTTATGAGTAAAGAAATAGAAAGTGCTAGTGCACTAATCATGATGGCCAATCTCAAGAAAGGAAGGCACTTAAGTAGATATTAACTATAATATCGCCTTAAGTGCCTTCCTCTCTTGAGATTTGCCATCATGATTAAAATTCAGTCGGGCAATCCTTTTTCTTTGCTGAGTATTTATTCTACAAGTGTAAAAGTTCAAAAACTTCGAGCACTTGCATAATGAATTGCAGATAAACATTGTGATAATTAAAAATCAGTTATTTGAAGAATCTACCTCAAAAAGAGGCCACGTTAGCAAGGCAAGGCCCAAACTTCTTACATTCTTTTTACATTAATATAAAATATATAAGAATAAATTATTTGACTTCTATTTTAGTTTCGGAACACTAAACCGTTGATTATAAATTTAAAATTTATTTTTAGATTTTCTAAAACCAATTTAAAACAACCAAAATGAGCATCACGAAAAATTATAAAAAGTAATTTATTTCTATGACAAGTTTGCTGTCCAATTTAGGGTTCCGTGCGTCCACGACGCGGAATAACTCGCCGCTAACTGTTTTGTAAAATAAGTGGTTTTAACTAGTAATTCGTATGCTCACCGGGCCAAACTGGTGATGTTAAAACTAATTTTATATCGCTTGCCTACTCACTGGATTCTTTGACGCCGCTTCGAAAGTGACATGAATAATAATTCGATAATTGGCGGCTTGGTTGAGATTTTGGTCGCTGGAGATTTTAGTATTTGTTGGTTGAATACAAATGCTTGTGTTTTAGGAACGTTTTTTATTTATTTGTTTGGAAATTTATATAAAAACAGTGAGAGATGTGCGCTGTGGAAGCAGAAAAACCTAACTCCTCTACTATGCCCAAGCCATCGAAGGCGTGTGCTGTTCTCGCGCGCCTCAAGGAGTTTGCCAGGAAAACCGTAGGCACTCAGCAAAAGAGTCGCAACCAACTGGGGCCCAGGGTCTGTTTCTGAAAGGAAGGCTTGGCCCCAGTGCGAAAGGCAAAGAAGGATGGGGTGCTCAAAGAGTTGTCAGCAAACTGTAGCAGGGACCAGCAAGGTCGGAGCCTACTGGGGCTATGAACCGTTTTCTGAAACTTTGTGGCGTAGGTACTATAAAATTAATCAACAAGAATGAAACAGAAAAATTCTCATCTTTTAGTATACTTGTGAAAGGAGAATTGAAAAAAATAGATGTAGACGCCGTGTATTTTTACTCACGGTGCTACCTTTTGTACAAACTTATTTATTTTACCAATTTCTTTGTTACATACACTACTATTAGCTACCATAACAGAAATCCAATACGATAAATGTAGACAAATATAAATCACAATAACACTTAGTCCAATTACAAAAGCAATAAAGCAGTTCAATATAATTTAAATTAACACAAAATACAATAAAATACAACACAATCATTTTATTATTGTTATTTACGTCTATACTAAATTATTTATTTAATTCTTTCATGTACTATTCTCTTCAGAATATTTTGTAAGCAGCCCATGCATCTAGTTTGGGATGCTGCAAATCACTACATAGTATAAAACAAAGTCCCTTCTGTCTGTCCCTATGTATCTTAGATCTTTAAATTCCGCCATGGATTTTGATGCGGTTTTTTTTTTAAATAAACAGAAACCTAATGACCTAACCTATGTTCTAGAACTAGAAATTCGAAGACATGTGACGTCCACCAATCCGCACTGGTCCCGCGTGGATTATGGCCCAGTGCCTCTCCTAAGGAAGAGGCCTGTGTCCTAGCAGTGGGAACATTAAAAAAACTGATGATGATGATGTATGCTATGTAGTAATAACAGTATTATACCCGTGCGAAGTAGGGGCGGGTTGCTTGTTTACACTATATTATTAATTATTATATTATTATCTACACTAATCTACATCTACACTTCTACACTAATATAATAAAGAGGTAAAGTTTGTTTTTTTGTTTCTTTGTTTTTTTGTTTGTAGGAGGTAAACTCTGGAACTACTGGTCCGATTGCAAAAATTTTAGCAACAATAGAAAGCTGGTGTACTCCTGTGTGACATAGGCTATATTTTATGTACGTGGGCGAAGCCGCTGACAAAAGCTAGTGTTAAATAAATTTGCAAATAAATTAATATTTTCGGCTCACAATTTCACTGCCGGTCCTCTATACAGCTTGCTCATTAGTAAGCACTTGACCAGTTTCTTAGCATTCATTTCCGCTAAGCGACAGTCGTGTGACAGCTAGACGTCTGACCTCCTCGACCCTGGGCTGACCATGTTGTGTGAATCTTGCTGATCATTCATCTTGTGTGGGTAGTATCTTCTATCTGCCATGACAGCTGAGATAAGATGAGATGTTACCGCTGTTTGGCAAATTATTTAGTAAGTGGTTTGGAGAGTTCATTTTTAATTTTCATTTGTTGCTTTTTTTTTTGTTGTTGTCTGTAAGATATTGCCTTCTGCGATAAACCCGCTTTTGGTAATTGTTTATGCTCTCCACGTTATGAGGAGTATAATAAAGTATACATATAATAAATAAACATTAGTTTAGTCCACGACTTCGTTCGCGAGAATGTTTGTATAAAAACTTATACATTTCTTATAGAGAGAACATCTTTGAGGGTAGTTATGAAAAAACGGATATTGGCAGATTTTATTATACAGTTTGATTCAAATTTCTATCAAACAACTAAAAAAATAAACCTGTTGGCAAACTCCACATAAACGTCGTGTGTCCGTATCAAACTCCCCGGCATTGTTTGGCAACTAAAACTAACAAGCTAAAACTACAACAACTGTGCAATTTAAACGGCGACATGTCCCGGGTCGTAGGGTCGTCCTGTTTTTGACCGAGGCCGAGGCCACGAAACTTGTTCAAGGTCATTATTTCATCCATAGATCTACGGTCTGTAGGATGAAGGGTAATTTATAGGTCAAAGTAAAAATATTTTATTTGCACAATTGTTATATCGAGGACTGGAACAGTTTGCCGGCCGCAGTCTTTCCGTCCGATTATAATTTAGGTGTCTTCAAGGCTAGAGTGAATAGGCTCTTAATAAACTAGTGCGCCTTACCATCAACGATTGCATCACTGCTTACCATCAGGTGGGATCGCAGTCAAGCACTAGTTTATAGCAATTAAAAAAATATATATATAGGGCACTTGTAAAAGGTCAGATGGATAGGGGTAGAGTAGGTAGGGTTTAAGAGAGCTAAAAATAATGTATTGATGGAGTTTATTTGGTTTATACAACACTTAGATTTTACGCTGATTCCCATAAGATATTTTACTTGTCCAATTTTGTGCGTCTTGTAATGAAGTTAAAAGGATGCAAAAAACTTTCTTTTTTTTTTGGATTTTTAACTGTATCTTGCCACATATCAATCGGAAAAGCTTCAAGAGACGGTTTTAAATACATGTTTTCTTAATTTTAATTAAACAATTTAGGAAAGAAAAAATTGACTTGCCGAAACTACTGAAAACTATTTTTTTTTAAGGGATAAAAACAAAGTCGGTATTTTATTTACATTTTTGTAAAAAGTATCGTTTTATTAGTTTATATGATATCGCTAATATGCGTAAATTAGAGTGTAAATCTGCAGATTAACTGATTAAATCTGTTAAAGTATAACATGCGTATTCATTTTAGTTTTTAATTTCTGATCGATGAAATATTTATTATAGGACACTCGACACGGCCAGGTTAGGTTATAAGGCTAAGCATTCGTAATTATTATTTTTTTTATAACCACCCAGAAGTAAAGTGAAGATACTCTGCTACTTTACATGTTTCAAGCTTTAACGAATTGTGTTACAGTTCAGCTTTGCGAATACTGACAAATACTTACACTGACTAGACAGGTCTACTCAAATTTGTATGTTTCTTTTTTATTTTTATATGATTTGACCAATACATACTTACTGTATGGACTTTAAAAGAGACTTCGACCACTGAGTTTTTTTTTCGGTGTTTCATCTCAGGGTAGTCAGCTAGGAAACACCGGAATTATCTAGTTTCGAAAAAAAAAAGTGTTTTTTTAAACCTTCTTTGCAAAATAAAGATCATTTATCAGTCACTAGCTTCTGCCCGCGACTTCGTCCGCAGAAAATTTCTTGTAGTGATAGCTCGATTAACATCTATGTTATATAAATAATTTATGCATTATATAAATATTATAGCCTATGTCACTCAGGAGTAAAGCAGCTTTCTATTGTTGCTAATTTTTTTCCAATCGGACCAGTAGTTCCAGAGATTACCTCCTACAAACAAAAAAATAAAAAAACAAACTTTAAGTACCTCTTTATTATATTAGTGTAGATGTAACTTGCCGATTACCTAGTTGATGTCCATTTCAACGTATCCCATATTCTAACAGTAACTGAATATATAAACAGATTACAGTTATTATAATGAATCGTTATTTCCTGTCCTCAGTTACAACTTCAGTTGATTACATCTTAACTGATATCAAGCAAGAATTAAGTGAGCATTTCCATTTGTCAAAGCCTACACTTTGTTAGTTTAAGAGCGGAAACATAAACCTTCATACATGTCAACTGTTGATTGATATAAAATAATTCAGCTTTAATAAAACAAGTACTAACTCGTTTATTACTAAAATTAATTTAAACTAAAGTAATTTGCATCATAAACATAACTGTACATAGAATCCAATTTACTTTGATTAACATTCAAAATTCTTGTTTCGCCTTAATGTGTGATCATTAAACAGAATCATGTTTGTTTAATAAAAAAACCAGTAATGATTTTCCTTCTATAGGCTAGTTACCTATTACAACATTTTTGACTTTTTTTTCCTTAAGACAAACGTGATTATTATTCATCTCGTCACTTGATTAGTAAAGCTACTGGTATTCTTGAACGTATTATAAATCTATTCCATCAATGTTTAGTTAATTAAAAATTGAGTTGTCTCTTAATTCTAAATTGAGAGGCGAGCCAGGAGAATCATTGGCAATGATGCACTCGTCGAGTCGAGGCTTCAAAGTCGTTGAGCATCAACGCCGAGTAGCTAGCCTGTCGGTTTTCTACTGGTTGCAAGCACGTTTTGGGAACACATTAACTGTGCGTACGGGCAAGGAATTCCATTCCTTGGCTGACCCTTTTGCAGGGTCCTTACGGTTTGCTGACTACTAGTTGAGGCTCGCGGAAAGAGTGCGTGCCGTTGACGACTGGGCTTGGTCCGGATGGTTACCAGACAATTGCTTGGTAACTATCCGGACGGCGAGCTACCGGTACCTGGTAGACATATTTTCACTAATACGCACAAATTTTAAACACTCGCGAATAGCTAAGAATTGGAATACCAGAGTCTGTGTTTCCTGACTGCTACAACTTGGGATTTTCAAGTCAACGAGTAAATAGGTCACTTCTAGGCAAGGATGCTCCATTATCGGCCATAATATATTACAGCTTTCCTGTGTTATAGTGGTCAAGCGCGAGATTTAAACTACAAAAAAACTTTATTAACACAGTTTCTGGTGAAATAAAACAAGAGGAGAAATTGGTAATGAAGACGACCACAGGCAGTTATTTCGCTTTAGTACTCAACTAGCGACTCGCCCCAGCTTCGCACGGGGGCAATGGTAATATTAAATATATTATGCATGTATTATACATATATACCTTCCTCTTGAATCACTCTATCTATTAAAAAAACACCATCAAAATCTGTTGCGTAGTTTTAAAGATTTAAGCGTACATAGCGGGAAGCGACTTTGTTTTATACTATGTAATGATTTCAATGCCACGCAATTCCCATTAACCAATAACATCACTGCAATAGAAAATCAAGAAAGATTTGCGGCAATTGCTATTACAGATACAATTACAATCAACAATTACACAATAGTTTTAACATTTACAGATAGTCACGCAACGAATAGTCATGAGGAAGTTCCTCGCGTTTGATTAAAAAAAAAACAATAGGTATAAATAACTAATTGTTTTGTTGTAACTAGATAGCTCTTTGATGGTGCAATTTCTGTATTTTATCATATTTCTAGGGTTCCATAAACTCAATTGGCAATAAAGGAACCCTTATAGGATTACTTTGTTGCGTGTCTGTTCGATTGTCCGTCTGTCAAGACCTTTTTCTTAGGATCGCGGAGAGATAACAGGCTGAAACTTCTAGATATTTATACAGAAGTTTATGAATGTTTTGACACTCGTTAGGAGATCAAAACCTGGAGGACTATCCAGATTCAGTTTATCTTATGCGAAGTGGGCAATAGATTTATCTCTCGACCTAATTTATGTGACTTAAATTATTATTATTATTATTATTACTAGCCTGTGCTGTCCCACTGCTGGGCAAAGGCCTCCCTCCATTCCTTCCATTTATCTCGGTCGCTCGCCATATCGTTCCAATTCCCAAGGAAGACATCCAGGTCGTCCCGCCATCTCGAGTCATTGACGTTGTAGGTAGTTGTCGGTCGTTGCGTACTAACTACCTACAGGTCATTGAACTCGCCCAGCTGACGTTTACTTAAAGAAATCAATTTAGAACATGCGTAAATTAATTCGAGTTTTAAAAAAAAGACTTTGTTTTTTCATTCTAACTATACCAATCGATAGTGTTTCATGTACTGAATCGATCCTCCAAGGGATTAAAACGATCAAGATTTAACGGTGTACCTATAACTAAAGAAAATATGTCTGTTAAAGGGCGATCTCCGGCTAAGTTTCCTTCGCGAACGTAATCAGATCGATCGTCACACTAAATTCGCCGCGGTCGACCTCCCTGAGCTGTCCAGTGAGTTTTTTTTTATGGTAGGTAAAAATCATCCAATGACTAATCCCGCCCTTGGGTGAAGCGGGAAACAGTGTCAGACACTTACTGACTAAACAACGTACTACGTTCCTACGTCGCCATCAATACCAGAACTAAAGACAAGAACCTTTGGCCCCAGTTGGCTTCGACCCTTCTGCAGGGTTCCTACGGGGCTGTCCAGTGAGTGACAATCTTCGCGTATCTGTTCGGGTATATTTGTGCTATGTGATCAGCCCAGTCGCACTTCAGCCTGGCCGTTTTTTCCGACATCTGCTATTTAAATTATGGAGCGCAGCGCACTAACATTTGCCGTCGCCGCCGCGATCCTGCCGATATCCGGCCACCGTAGACACTGGCTCGCGGACGGTGTGCAATGGGTAGCTTGCCGTCCGGTCGTCTGGTAACTGTCCAGACCGAGTCCAAGTCGTCAACGGCGCGCACCGTTCCCGCGCGCCTCAAGGAGTTGTCAGCAAACTGCAGGGGCCCTTGAGGGTCGAAGCCTCCTGGAGCCTAGGGTGGTGCAAACTGTTACCTCGACTCTAGGAATAAGGCAAGGAAGGTACGGGGTAGGTTTTTTAGTCAGTAAGAGTCTGACACTGGTCTCCCGCTCCGCTTTAGAGCGGGTTTCGTCGTTCGATGATTTTCACCTACCATAAAAAAAAGCGCACTAACATTTATCTTAAATGTTCTCTAATAATTATTTATCTTGTGTTGTTGTTGTTCATCGAAATTTTCAACTGGATACCACGCAGTTTTATTGTCAATACCATAAATACAATAAATTCTCATTGGAACTGAACCATTTATAGGCATATTGCTTGTCAGGAAGGAAGAATTACTCATTATGATTAATAAACAACAACTAAACCGAGGAAGGAAGGACAAATGAAATAATACAAGTATCAAGAATAGTCATAGAATGACTAACGAGCGTTAGGTTGGCCGTGACTAAGAATTTTATTCATAACATGATAACATTAAAATGTATTTTATAGTTTACTAGCTTTTGTCCCCGGCTTTGCCCGCGTACATAAAATATAGCCTATGTCACTCAGGAGTAAAGCAGCTTTCTATTGTTGCTAAAATCTTTCCAATCGGACCAGTAGTTCCGGAGATTACCTCCTACAAACAAAAAAATAAAAAAAACAAAAAAACAAACTTTACTTCTTTATTATATTAGTGTAGACTAGCGACCCGCCCCAGCTTCGCACGGGTACTGATATTTAATATATGATGCATGTATTATACATATAAAGCTTTTCCTTAACTCTATGTATTAAAAACAACCGCATCAAAATCCGTTGAGTACATTTAAAGATCTAAGCATACATAGGCACCAGGGGAAGCGATCTTGTTTTATACTACGTAATAACTAGCGACCTGCTCCGGGTGCAATGCTGATTGCTGATCTTAAATATATTATGTATGTATTACGAGGGTGGTCTAATAAGTACTTAGCCTACAAAAGAAAATATCAAAACCAAAGAAAGAAAGGAAGATCGTACACGAAACAGTCGTAATTTGGCTAGGCCTGCATGGCTAGTCCAGGAGCCTTACTGTGACGTATAACCGTCTCGTCTCATCGTCTCGTGGTAGAGCATCAGAACTGGATTCAAGGAGAGCGTTTAATGCGATTAAAATTCGCGGAACTGATGATAACTTCGCGCCAAGGTAAGGCAACTTACGGCGCGCATTGTTCCCGCGCGCCTCAAGGAGTTGTCAGCAATCTGTAGTGGCCCTACAGGGTCGAAGCCTCCTGGGCCAAGGATAGATGCGGAAGCATAACACCAGGTCCTGGGAATAAGGCAAGGAAGGAATGGGGTAGGTTTTTTAGTCAGTAAGAGTCTGACACTGTTCCCCGCTCCGCCCAAGGGCGGGATTCGTCATTGGATGATTTTTACCTAAAAAAAAACGTACGGCAACTTAGCACATCTATTTATGCCGTTGTGTCCAGCAATAGTTATTGGAAACACAATACTTTACTAATTAATGAATAGATTGTATTCGGTTATGCTTTACAAATAAATAATTATCGCTATCTCTTCTTTTCTGTACACAAGTACCAGCTCTTCATTATAAGTTTTCTTTTTTTTTCCATTTACGTTTCTTTGTTTGTGTGTTCAGTTTTTGATTGACCATTGTTTAGTGCATCGATTTGAGATGATGCTTGAGTACTTGTGGAAGATTTAGGGAACATCATTAGTGTTCTAACGGTAGGTTTTAATTGCTGATGAGAGTTATTTCACTTCTCATACATATTCCAGTTACTTGGCCCGGTTTGAGCGGAATATTAGACGCAGTTGTGTTTTAAATGTGAAGAAAGTTGTCTGTATTTCACTTAAACTTTTGACTGTTGATTAGAATGAAATTGGTTGGCAATGAGACAATTATTGTGGTCTCTATATCCAATTTATATCTAGTTCTTTAATCTTGAGATAACAGTCCTTTCGCATGCCCGTACGATTTGCGTGTGGAAATGCAACGTCGGGGTGAAACTCCGCTGGCGGACATTGTCCCAGTGAGATCTCATGGTGGACTGGTGACAGCGACTGTCGTCACTCAGTGCTGGAAGAGGGGACTTACCCCTCTTTGTGGAGTGGCTGCAAAGGCATCGCGGCGTGCACACTTCAAATGTCGCAGGACCTTACCTGTTACGGTAAGTTAGGGAACTCCCTAACTTACCATAACAGGTAAGGTCCTGCTGGGTGTTCCTTTCAGGAACAAAGGAAGGAACACCCAAGTCACAACAACCTCTCTCTGCTCTTAACTTTATGCCATGGTCTGGAATGAGGAGGAGCCTTAGATCCGCGAGAGATCGCCCCCTGCGATCATACTCACAAGAACACAGCAATGCTCTTTACAAATGTCTAGCTGGGTTCAAATCCGCGCGCGCCTCAAGAAGTTATTAGCAAACCTCAGGGACCTTGCAGCTGCGTCGAAGCCAATTGGGGCCATGGGTTCGTGTCTGAAAGGAAAGCGTTGGCCCATATATGGCAACATAGGAAAGGAGTAGGTTATTTAGTCATTAAGAGTCTAACACTTTTTACCGCTCCGCCCAAGGGCGCGATTCGTCATTGGATGCTCTCTTTACCTACCATAAAAAACCCGCGATCTACAATGTGTAAGTCAGGGCCGTTTATATAGGCAGATACCGTTTCCATTACGCTGCTAATAAAATAAATCAACATTAAAATAATAGATGAATTAGACTCACAATAGTATCCATGCGTACTCCATGTTGGAAAGTACGGTGTGTTTCAATCGGCATTCATTTGGCGCGCAATTTGTTACTGCGACGTTGGCTCCGTTTATTAAGAGCGGCCTCGACATGCCGCCTCCGCCGGGACCCGGTAAACGAGGAAGGCCTAAGAGGCGTTGGATCGACGTCGTAAGGGACGATATGCGTGCCAATGGGCTTACGGCAAAGGACGCAAAAGACCGAGCGAAGTGGAGGCGTGCTTGCAGGAAAGCGGACCCCGGGCACCGAGGCGAAAGCCAAGGTTGGCAACCGGGACTAATACCGCTAGGATGATGATGATTAAGAGCGGCCAACCCGACGTATATTTAACCGCTCTTACGTGATTATGATATTATAACTTATTTTTCTTCAGATATTTTGGACACACAGATATTTTGTGGATATTATCTAGGCTTCTATAGAAATCAAAACATAAATTTGTGTGAGAGTAATCCAGTATAATACTGGATTGCGTACTCCTATATTAAAAATATAAAAAAGTACTTCTATAGAAGTCTAGCGCATTTAATCGAGATTCTAAATAATGATATATTTTTCAAAAATCCTTAAGGGTTTAATAAAAATACGTATTTCTTGGAACAAGTTTTGTGAAA
Source organism: Mythimna loreyi (assembly GCA_029852875.1). NCBI lineage: Eukaryota > Metazoa > Arthropoda > Insecta > Lepidoptera > Noctuidae > Mythimna > Mythimna loreyi. Next base: position 4,458,374 of record CM056780.1, read on the forward strand.
CATAATATAATAAATCGTAGAATTACTGAATGCCTACAAAGTTTTCAGGTGCTATCTCTCTTTTTTCGCATTACTTTTGCATCAAACATCACTTAGGATTGCGTGAAATGAATCAACAAGCTTTTTAACCACGCTCGACGCAGATGATAGACGAGTCGGGAAGGCCCACCTTAATCAACTCTTGCGCAGGTTTCGTTGCTTCCGCCATTGACGTGGTAAATAGTAACTTGGGAATTACTACTACTTTATTTATGATCATAGTTATTAAGTCCGCTAGTTAAGTTCTTCTGGTAAAACTTATTTGATTACCTATTGAAATGTCCACCTTAAGAGCGGCCAACCCGTGCTACATTACTATACAACCGCTTTTACGTGATTATGATGTTTATTCTACATCTTTTTTAGATATTTTGAAAACATAGGATATTGTCTAGGTTTCTATTGAAATCAAACATAATGGTGTGTAAAACTAATCCGTAATTACTCTGATATTTGCTAATTTGCGTGAACTTCGGCCCTTCAAAAATACGTCTATAGAAACCTTGTATAATTAAATGCGATACTTATTTAAGTTTTTGTCTGAAATATTCGAATTATAAAATTCCAACAGAGCTTTCTTCTTTTTTGGTTGGAAAAGGCTTTAAAATTATGTATATAGTATACATAATTTTACTTTACTACACTTTGATGATAAAGACTTTCTTTTATCACCACAGGTCAATTTCTACCAGACAACCTTTGGATAAAAAATACTTACTTAAACTTTATTTTTTTATGGTGGGAAAAATCATTTAATGACGAATCCCGTCCTTAAACAGTCTTAGATTCCTACTGACTAGGTCGGACCTTCCTTTCAGAAACCGGACCGGGTCCAGTAGGTTTCGGTCCTGCAGTTGGGCAGGCGCGCCATCGACAATTTGGTCTGGATCGTTACCAGACGACCAGACGGTGAGCTACCTCGCCGTCCGCAAGCCTGCGCCTATGGTGGCCGGAAATTCGCGATGTAGAACAGTTCCTTTGTGACGACATAGATGTCACTACACCTTTAAAAAAAGAAGTTTGTTTTAGTAGCACCTCTTTAATAAATACACTTAACAGAGTTATGTTAATTTCACGTTAGAATAGTTGAGGACACTTCCTGAATGCTATCGGAAAGTAATCAATTCGTCGTCGGGTACAATCGGCATTCATTCGGAGCACAATTTGTTGCCACGACAGGTACGTGTACTAATCGACGCATGCGCTGCTTCCGCTATAGGGGCGACGCACAGTGGGCTGCACTGCATCTGTGAAAAAAAAATTAATAATTTCAATATTTTTACTTTACTGTACACCGCATTAACCACAAATACAATACATAGGACAAATATTATTAAACAATGGGCCGTCTTATCGCACAGGGAAATCGCAAGCTTTGGGGCAAGGGCGGGTTTCTTCATTAAATGATTTTTCCCACCATAAAAAAAAAGTTTAAGTAAGTATTTTTATTTGGATCAATCCATCAAAAGGTTGTCTGGTAGAAATTGTGGTGATAAAGGAAAGTCTTTATCGTCAATAATATTCATTATTTTTATAATAATTTTAGTCACACGCGCACTAGACATAGACCTCCTTAAAACCTCTCCATTATAGCATTTAGCAGACTCATAGCAAAATCGGTTCCTTGGAATAAAACATAAAAAATGACTTATTGTGTACATTTGAAATAATGTATTTAGATTGTTTTGAAGATCAATGCAGAAGACCATTCATTGTGATGACAATTGGGGAAGCTAATACCCAACAATGGACATCTTTGGGCTGAAATAATGATATAGATTAATTAAACCGTCACTTAACGATCTTGAAGTAATTATTTTTACACCTCGACGTGTTCATCATCATCATCATCAGCCTTAGTAATGTTCCCACTGCAGGGACACAGGCCTCCTCTCTAAGAGAGGGAACTCGACGTGTTAGTCATTCTAAATTTGCACAGAATAAATGTCTGAAACGCCCTTCCACTCCATGCAATAGTCAAATTGGACGTTTTAATTCGATAACCATAGCCAAGAAGTTGTTATTTTATCGAACCAACACTTCGACTTATCGATATGTTAGTCGATGTCACTTTGTCTACCATTTTGTGGTCGACATCGAACTTAGAAATGGATTCGAAACGGAGCGATTGCCACTTGTCTAGGGCCCCAGGGCTCTAGGAGTAAGGCGTAAGGAGTAAGGTAAGGAAGGAACGAGGTAGGTTGTTTAGTCAGAAAGAGTTTGACACTGTTTTCCACTCCGCCTAAGTGTGTATTCGTCATTGAATGATTTTTACCAACCATAAAAAAAATCCCAGATTTTATATTAAAATAGATCAAAGAATGTTAAAGTCTTCTTTCTTCAGCCCAGTGTGCGGTACCCTCACCTGCGCACAGGCACTTAGTTTAGTCCGACAATATAGGTTATTGAATACACTGTTGTCGATGTCAGCGTCGCCATAGAAAACAGTGCTCAATAGCGTAAGGGAAATTGTTTTCACACGACGACATGTACTTGGTTGTATGTGTTGCGGTACAAGTTGAAAAAATGGGCATTTCATAGTCTTACTAGCACAATAATACGTTCACTGCTTTACAGATACTTTACTGTGTTAAATATTACATTTTTCTACACTTATATATTGCGAACATGACGACTATGTGGAACATTTTCGTTTCTTTTTCGCAATTATTTTGACGTATTTTGAGTATTTCTGCAGCCTAACTATGTCCTTTCTTTGGTATTGTTTGTCAAATGGTTGAACTCCTTAGTAGTCCTAAGTTGAACTATACGAATACTGACGAATGCTTGCACTGACTGAACCAGTCCACTAAAATCTGTATGGTTCTATACTCAAAACACTATCTCAGACACTAATTTGCATTGCTCTCATATGATTTAACCATTCATCATCACCAGCCTTTTTAACATTCCCACTGCTGGGACACAGGCCTCCTCTCCAGGAGAGGGAATGGGCCATAATCCACCTCGCGGGCCCTGTGCGGATTGGTGGATGTCACGTCTTTGAATTTTTGGTTTTAAGACATGCCGGTTTTACTCACGATGTTTTCCTTCACCGTTTTGAGAGCAGTGTTGATGAAATAAATTAGACAAAGTAATGCGCCAGGCTGCGTTTGAACCCGCGACCTACAACTCGTAAATCGAAGCCTTTACCACTCGACCATCACTGCTCTATTTGATGTGATTCATGTGATTTGACCAGTACACGTTTGCTATATGGACTTCAAAAGAGACTTTGCCCCCTGAGTATTAGGGTATTCACCTAGGAAACACCGGACACATCTAGACTAGACTATATAACCTACTTGCAAAAATAAATATAATTTATATTATTTTTCGATTTTGATTCCGAATTTGAAAATTTCGATTCTGGATTATCCCAGAATTGTCCAATGTTGACATATTTACCGTAACTTACACGTAATGTTCTATAGAAAACTGGTAGCACGATTGTGTTAGTAGTACACAGTAAAATATCTTAGGAAAGGAGCTTCTTCTAACATGAAATATGAATAATATTTGAAAGTCCGAGCATACGCAAAGAGCTAAAAACAAATTACTTTAAGAAAGCTAGCTACTGGATTTATATAAACATATATTGCTTGGTTTTTTTTATTACTGATTAGCGACCCACTCTAGCTTCGCACGAGTGCAAGATTAATCTTACTAATATTATAAATGCGAAAGTTACGATGTTTGGATGGTTAGATGTTTGGATGTTTGTTACTCAATCACGCCAAAATGGCTGGACGGATCTGGATGAAATTTGGCACAGGCATAGGATACACTCCGGAATAGGACATAGGCTATTTTTTATCCTGGAAACCCCAACCCCAACCCCAATACCACACGCGCGAAGCCGCGAGCAAATGCTAGTGTTAAATATATTATGCATGTATTATACATGTAAACCTACCTCTTGAATACTAATACTCTATCTATTAAAAAACCACTTCAAAATTCGGTGATAATAAAAATTCCACGACGTAATGCCCCTGGCTGGGTTTGAACCCGCGACCTACAACTCGTAAGTCACGCCTTTTACCGCTCGGCCACCACTGCTCTCAACTCGATTTGCTATAAACTCATTTCAAATCTTGAGTTTTGTTTTTTATCTTTTAAAAATATTAGTTGATATCATCGCCGTATTTATGAATTTTTGGTCGAGACTTCGAGAGTGGTTGAAAGAAAATTCTCTTCCAAAACGTTACTACCACGTAGGTGAACCGGAAGCATAACTACCTTACCACAAATAGACACATAATTACATCTCTCAATTTAACCAACAAAGTTTGATCAAGAAGTCATACACAAACTGTTTGTTCACATAACAAGACGTGTTTGGTATCATCAAGTAATGTTTTAAGTAAGTTTAACATACGCACATGAAATTTTACACTTAGCAAATGGTTTTAGTTCACCGTGGGCGTGCTTAAATATGTAGGAGCGGCCGAACTATGAGCGGCTAATGAGTAGTAAATGGTTTGAGGCGAGAGATTCATCATTATGTGCTCGTTGAGTTTTGAGGTTGAAGATTTTTTTAGCTGTAGCTTTCTTGGAGCTAGTAACAGTACTACATATATTTTGTAGGTCTAGATAGAGATTATAAAATCACTGGCTTTTTTTATGGTAGGTAAAAATCATCCAATGACAAATCCCGACCTAGGCCGGAGCGGGATGTGAGACTCTTACTGACTAAACAACCTACTCCGTTCCTACGTTGCCATACATAGTAGGACCAGAACCTTCCTTTCAGACACGAACCCTTGGCCCTAGTTGACTTCGTCCCTTCTGAAGTGCTTTGAACTGCGGTTTTTAACAATTCCTTGAGACGCAACGGAACAGCGCGCGCCGTCGAAGTCTGGACCACCGGACGGCGAGCTAGCCATTGCGCGCTTACCTAGAAATAACCTACCTATTACCTCTTGACTTAAAGATTCCTGAACTCGCCTTCAGGAAACACAGACCCCATTCCTAAGCTGTACGCACAATGAATGTGTTGCCAAAACGTAATGTAACGTTTCATAACATTTTGTCATAGGCTTCTTTAAAATTGCTAAAAAAAAAAACTTTAACTGGCCATTTACAAGTATTTTTATTTTATTTTCTGCTAACAAGGTGCAAACATACATTTGACAAACAAATTAACTTTCTTTTAACATTAACATTTATATTCGCGACATTTTCTCAATCCAATAACTTTTATTACTCTGCAACCAATACTCATAACCCTTAAATGCACTATAAACACACAATAAACCCTTGAACAGTGAAGAAAACAAACAGGCGGACCACGCCTCTCTTTCACCAAACGGTTGGCGATTTCGAACAATGAGTAGTTACTGTCAGGAATAACCATCGTACCTTTTAACGGGCAGTGTGGCTAATTTATATATATTTTGTTCTTAATGAAATATATTGGATAATTATTGCTTTGTGCGTTCGTGTATTTGGGACGTTAAAAAGGTTGTAAAATTAAATGGTAGTAGGTACCGGTTAGTGTTCCGTATGGTGCCGGACGTAAAGAATACCACCATCCCATTTCTTCCCGTGGGTGTCGTAAGAGGCGACTAAGGGACATTTTTAAGGCCGTGCGTACTGATAAGCACTTTAGGTCACCGCGTGGGGTCGGTAAAACTACCAACAATAGCATTCCCAAGGAGGGTTAGCGTCAGGCAGGCGGCCGGCTGTAAAATAGTAGCCAAACCACCTAGCAATATGACAAGTATGTATGGAATGCGTGAGTGTTAGGGCGTACCCCGTAGGCGACGCGCAGGGGCAGCACCCGGCTCCTGTGGGAAATGGACCAGGGTTGTTGCACCATCCCGGGCGGGGGCAACGTAAGAAGTTAGCCCGGGAAATGAGATTGAGGTATGCAAGTTGGAATGTCGGGACTATGACTGGAAGGACCAGAGAGTTAGCGGACGTATTAAAAAGAAGACGAATAAACATAGCGTGCTTACAAGAGACTAAATGGAGAGGAATAAAAGCGAGAGAAATTGGTGAAGGATACAAATTCTACTACTGTGGAAGTGATGGCAAAAGAAATGGTGTAGGTGTAGTGTTAGATAGCAAATTGAAAGAAAGCGTGATGGAAGTACATAGGATGAATGATAGAATTATAGTTGTGAAAGTTATGTTAGAGAATGTTATGTTGAATGTAGTTAGTGTGTATGCTCCACAAGTAGGATGTAATGAAACGGTGAAAGAGAAGTTTTGGGAGGATTTTGATACGGCCTTAATGAACATCCCTGTACATGAGGAGTTGATAGTGGGAGGTGATTTTAATGGACATGTGGGAAGAATGAGAGGTATGTACGAAAGAGTACATGGCGGATGGGGTTTCGGAAATCCAAACAATGAAGGAGAGTCACTGTTGCAATCTGCTACTGCATTTGACCTAGCAGTAGCCAATACGTGGTTTCAGAAAAAAGATGAACACCTGGCCACGTATAAAAGTGGTAATCATAAGACACAAATAGATTACTTTCTAGTTCGGCGCAACAACTTAAAGTATGTAATGGATTGCAAAGTGCTGCCAGGAGAAGACCTAGTGTCGCAACACAGACTCCTGGTTATGACATCAGTGGTTCAAATTCATTGTAGGAAAAACAAAGAGCGCCCGCCCCCTAGAATAAAATGGCACAGGTTAGAGAGGAATGACTGCGCGAAGAAGTTCAGAGAACGAGTGGTGGACAGAATGGTAGAGATGGGAGACATGAATGATCGAAGTATAAATGAAAGCTGGAATGAGATGACTGGGTGTATAATGCAAGCAGCGAAAGATGTTTTGGGAGAGACGAGAGGAAAGGGCATAATAGACAGAGATACATGGTGGTGGTCGACAGAAGTTCAGAATGTATTGAAAGAAAAGAAGAAAAAATTCAAGGAATGGCAGTGTGTACAAACAGATAATGTTAGTTTGAAAGCTGAAAGAAAGAGTGAGTATGATGCTTTAAAGAAAAAAGCCAAGAGAGCCGTGGCAATAGCAAAAGCAAAAGCCCAGGACAAACTGTATGATACTTTAGACAGTCCTGCAGGCCAGAAAGAACTGTACCGGCTCTCTAGAATGAGAGAAAGAAAGGCGAGGGATGTTTGCCAGGTAAGATGTGTAAGAGATGAAAGGGGAATGGTTCTATCTGATGATGAAAAAATCAAAGAAAGGTGGAAGGAATATTTTGAAAGACTTATGAATGAAGAAAATAATTGGAGTGGGGTTTTAGAGAATAAACCAGTGAATGTGGGGTTAGTGAGAATGGTTAGTATGGAGGAAGTCAGGGAAGCAGTGAATGGAATGAAAAATGGTAAAGCCATTGGTCCGGATGGAATACCAGTTGAGGTGTGGAAGTTATTGAGAATGGATGGATGGGTGTGGTTAGCTTTATTCTTCAATAAGCTGTTGCAGGAAGAAGCCATACCTGATGAATGGTGCAACAGTTCCTTGGTGCCCATCTTTAAAAACAAAGGTGATGTGCTTGAGTGCAACAATTATAGAGGAATAAAGCTAATGTCGCATACCATGAAAGTATGGGAGAAAGTTATTGAACGGCGGCTGAGAGAAGAGAGTGAAATTTCACAGAACCAATTCGGTTTTATGCCTGGTCGTGGTACAACGGATGCCATATTTGCTATACGCCAGTTGTGCGAAAAATACAGAGGTGCACATAAAAACTTGCACATGGTATTCGTTGACCTCGAAAAGGCATACGACCGGGTACCTCGTGAGGTTCTGTGGTGGGCCCTTAAGGAGAAAGGTGTGCCTGGGAAGTATGTGCAGTTGATCCGAGCGATGTATAGTCGCTGCAGTACACAAGTCCGGTCTGCAGCAGGCACCACTAACAACTTCAATGTGGCTGTCGGTTTACACCAAGGGTCGGCTCTTAGCCCTTACCTCTTCCTGATAATAATGGACGCTCTGACGTCGGACATTCAGGAAGAGGCACCCTGGTGTATGCTGTTTGCCGATGATATTGTGCTGGTTGCCGAGAGTGCCCCAGAAGTCCAGAGCAGATTGGAGGTGTGGTGGCAAAGACTGGAGAGTGTTGGCCTAAAATTGAGCAGAACTAAAACCGAGTACCTGTTCTGCGATTTTGGCGGTCTCTCTAGTCCTGTGCCCATAACTCTCGCTGGACCGCCCATACCAATCTGTTCCGACTTTAGGTACCTTGGGTCGCTTATCCAAGGGAATAGTGAGGTAGACCGAGACGTGGCACATCGGATCAACTCAGGATGGATGAAATGGCGACAGGTCACTGGAACAACTTGCGACCCACGGATGCCCCTCAAGTTGAAGGGTAAAATCTACAAGTCCGTGATAAGGCCTGTCCTACTTTATGGGTCAGAATGTTGGGCTATGAAAAAGACGGATGAAAAGAGATTGCATGTAGCAGAGATGAGAATGTTGAGATGGATGTGTGGTGTGACGAGAATGGATAAAGTGAGAAATGAGTATATTAGAGGAAGTTTGAAAGTGGCGCCAGTGACTGAAAAGTTGAAAGGGAACCGTCTGTCTTGGTATGGCCATGTAAAAAGGCGGGATGAAACGCATGTTACAAAAAAAGCCATGAGTATACATGTGGATGGATGGAGAGGGAGAGGGAGACCAAAGAAAATATGGATGGATTGTGTGAGAAGTGATATGAAAGAAAGAGGAGTTAGTGATAGCGAGACGGGTGACAGGACAGAGTGGAAGAAAAAGACATATTGCGCCGACCCCAAATAAAACGGGACAAGGGCAGGAAGATGATGAGTAGGTACCGGTTAAGGTTGTAATTTCTTTTTAAAAACTGAGCAGAGGCTGCATAAAAAGTGCCAAGTTTTTTTTTGCAGTGAAAAATTGACAGATAAACTTTTCCGTTCTGGGTGAATCAATTTGGATGTACCAAACTAATTCTAAGATCATAATTAAGAGCTTTAAATAGTATTATCAGCCTTATATTGTTTTTACTCTTTTTCATTTGGGTATAGGACCACGAAGTTTCTTTGCGATATTTTCCCTCACAGTTTTGAGAGCTGTGATAATTAAATAAATTAGACGAGGTAATGTGTAGAATACACACCTTAGTATTCATAAGTTAGGGTAGTTACTCTTCTTTTCAAATTAGGCAAAAAATATCCAAAGACAAATCCCGCTCTTGGGCGGAGCGGTAAACAGTGTTATACGCCACACCGTTACTTCTTTGTCTTTCGCACTGGAGCCGAGCCTTACTTTCAGAAAGAGACCCTAGGCGTCAGTTGGCTTCGACCCTTTTGCAGAGTCCGTACGATTTTGCTAACAATTCCTTGAGGAGCGAGGGAACAAATCGCGCCATCGACGACTTGAGCATGGTCCGGACTGTAACCAGACGACTGGATGGCGAGCTACCCATCACTCGCCGTCTGCAAGCCCGCGCCTACGGTGGCCGGAAATCGGGACCAGAATCCGGCGCCTAGTCCATTTGCGCCGTTGCTTTATGCGGTCTGCCTCCTCCTTAGCTAGCATTACTGCTTCGTAGCTACTCTTTGATTTACCACTGCTCTCTCGGCTATTACTGCTTTACAGAGACCATATTAATTTATGTCTGTTAGATTATTAAGTATGAATAATATAATCCTTATTGATTCGTTCTCCTAGAGAGAAGGCCTGAGTCTCAGCAGTGGCAACATTATAAGTGTGATGCTACGCTATGCAACATATTGATTTAAAAAAACACAGATCGTATATTATAGTCTTTTTTAGTAAGACTATAATGTAAGATCTGTGCTTTTTTATATGCATTCAATATTAGGAATCATCATCATCATCATGAGCAGTGGTGGCCGAGTGGTAACGGCCCCGACTTACGAGTCGTAGGTCGCGGGTTCAAACCCAGCCAGGCGCATTACTTTGTGTAATTTATTTCATCACCACTGCTCTCAAAACGGTGAAGGAAAACATTGTGAGGAAACCGGCATGTCCTAGAACCAAAAATTCGAAGACATGTGACATCCACCAATCCGCACTGGGCCCGCGTGGTGGATTATGGCCCATTCCTTCTCCTAGAGAGAGGAGGCCTGTGTCCCTGCAGTGGGAACATTAAAAGGCTGATGATGATATTATGAATATTAACACAAAAACCATTTAACTTAAACAAGGCAGACGAAAAGCCAGTTCTTTAGGTAGTCAAGCCGTTAAATTCATTACTATTATGCCGATGACCTTATGACCTACACTTATGCCAAGCGTGATGTCAATTATACTTGGGGCAATAACTGTTGCTGCATTCCTAGGGATAATAACTTCTCTTTTATGTCTAGAAGCAATAAATGAAAACTAATTAATTTACGTAAATACCGCAAAATGGTAAACGTATGACATTGGTATTCTAAGATGGACCATTAATGTTAATAAGGTATTTGGTTGTAGCTAGTAGTGGCCGGTATGTCTGGGTACTGACTGGCTACACTATTGAACAGTGGTTATATTAGTATTATAATCTTCTCAAAAGAAAGACATTCGTTCCTGAGGAATGTTTTTCTTTTGGGGGTGAGGTCATCATCAACTAGTTTCTCCCACTCTGGGTGGATAATTTCAATCATAATCTTATTGTCTTTGAGTCAGTAAATCCTCCTATTTCTTAGCATCTGTATGTCAAAACTAGTTTTTTTTTTGTATTACATTCTTTGCCTGTCCCAGTATTCGGCCATGGCAATGCCGTCATTATGTCCTTACATAACTTCAGGGCTGTGCCATAACAGGCGTTGCACAGAGAGTGTTCCAGAATAGTCTTTAGAGAGATAACAGGGTAACGCTTATGGTGATCATCGGGGCATCATGCAGAGCAGTGCTGGCCGAGTGATAAAGGACCTGACTTAAGAGTTCTAGGTTGCGGGTTCCAACTCAGCCAGGCGCATTACTTTGTGTAATTTATTTTCACCACCACTGCTCTCAAAACGGTGAAAGAAAACATCATGAGGAAACCGGCATGTCCTAGAACCAAAAATTCGAAGACGTGTAACATCCACCAATCTGCACTGGGCCCGCGTGGTGGACCATGGCCTATTTCCTCTTCTAGAGAGAAGGACTGTGTCCCAGCAGTGGGAACATTAAAAAGGCTGATTATGATGATATGATGATCTTCGGGGTGGTTGTAGTGAAGTAAAAATTCCACACTCCCCAGACTGATTCGTAAAGATAAAATTAAAAAATAAAGTTTTTTTTCTAAAACTAAAATTAATTAATGCGTAAACGGAATTCATTTCTTTAAATAATGAACAGCAGAGTGGGTTCAATAACCGTAAGTAGTTAGTAGGCAATGAAACGTCCGATAGCTACGGTTTGAACCATGTTTGAACCCACTTAGCTGTTCTTCTATGTGTGTTGCTGTTCGATTCAAACGACCAAAATTTAACGATGTATTTAAGCCAAAAAAATTGTTTAATATACTATAAGAAAAAGAGCCTAAAAACTTCAACTCTTTCAATGCTTCTTTTTGGAATATACTTAAAATGAAAATTAACTATTCATTTTAGTCTGTCAAAATAATCAACATAAAACAAACATATAAAGGACAACACAGAAACATACACAATTTTCTTTACTAACTGAAACCAGACACTATCTTTTTATTAGCTTATTAATCCTATCATTACATTCGTATGTTATGAGGGATTATATATAAATACGACCATTAGATGAACAGACCAGGGTAATTATGAAAAGACATTATCACAATACACGGCTTTCGAATGACTGGTGTGGCCAACCATAGCAAAATACGAGTATTATATATACTTTTATCTTAGTGTAAGTTTTGGTCCAAGTGAAAAGCGATAGCGTTACTAATCATCATCATCAACAACCTTTTTAATGTTCCCACTGATGGGACAGGCCTTCTCTCTAGGAGAGGGGATGGACCAATATCCATCACGCGAGCCCAGAGCGGATTTGTAGATGTTACATGTCTTTGAATTTTTGGTTCTAGGACATGCCGGTTTCCTCACGATGTTTAGCGTTATAAATGTAACAGCCTTTTTTATAAAAAAAATCACTCACCAACTTGCAGATATGCAAATAAATAAAACACGTCAGAAGCTCTAGCTTCTGACGTGTTTTATCTCGTGTTTTATCTTTTTCTTCTGATGTGTGCTATCGACGCCCTTTGGCAATAAGTCAGTAATCACAAAAAAATGTTTTTCTATTATCGACTTATTGCCCGTTGACAATTTCTTAATCATTGACATAATTATAAGGTTGATACAGTTTAGTCTCTGACTCCCGAACTAAGCAGACCCGTACCTATGCCAAGAGTTAGCGCCTTCCCAATTTTGTTATGGCTTAATTTAATTACCGTATAACGGGGTTAATAGAAAAAGTTCGGGGGTCAATAGAAACAACATTTTGGTGTATTTCACGTAATTTAAAAATTGTTGGCAGCATTTAACCTTTCGACTATGGTAATTACAGACACAATTAAAGAACAATAGGTGTGTGAGAGCAGTGGTGGCCGAGTGGTAACTGCCCCGACTTACGAGTCGTAGGTCGCGGGTTCAAACCCAGCCAGGCGCATTACTTTGTGTAATTTATTTCATCACCACTGCTCTCAAAACGGTGAAGGAAAACATAGTGAGGAAACCGGCATGTCCTAGAACCAAAAATTCGAAGACATGTGACATCCACCAATCCGCAGTGGGCCCGCGTGGTGGATTATGGCCCATTCCCTCTCCTAGTGAGAGGAGGCCTGTGTCCCTGCAGTGGGAACATTAAAAGGCTGATGATGAGGTGTGCGTTTGCTTGGGGCTCAAAAGTTTAAATATTTTTTATTAATTATAAAATTATAATCATTAGGTCATGTTTTTGTGAGGAGAAAATAAACGAATTTATTATTATTATTAAATAATTCAATGTTGAAAACATAAATTCTCTATTAAAACTAAAAATATGAAATCAAGGTAGTAATCCTAATGTTGATTTTGTTTCTATTTACCCCATTTTACCCGGTACAATTATTTGTGACAAAATCGCTTCAGCTTGTAACTCACAAAATTCATATAGGGTTTTATAATAACTTAATAAAGTTTTCCAATAGGCTTACAAATACATTACATTTATTTATGACAAATCATAAACATAATATAACATTAGTCATAAAATATAATTGTTATCTGTTGGATATAGTTGTCTTTCAGTCGTTTGTAGAGATGTTGAGGCTGATGTCGGCTAGGGCTGCACAATTTTTTATTTGTTTTTTATATATTCCACAACTATCACACAACATCGTCTAGTCCCAAGCTAAGCAGAGCTTGTGTTATAGGTAGACAACTGATAAACATACTTATATATTTCTAAATACATACATATTGTAGATAAATTACACTCAGACACAGAACAAATGATCGTGCTCATCACACAAATATTTGTCCTGGGTTTTTTTTTTTGACCAACAGGCCTGTCGAAGTCGTAGGAAAGCAGAATTGGACGTAGTTAAGCAGAAAGGACTTAATCCATTCTGCTTAACTACGTCCAATATTGTTCCAAAGAGTCTGAAAAGTAAAGGGCAACTAATGGAACACAGTTTGTGATTTTTGTCAGTAAAAGATTCTTGGTTCACTTAGAGTGGATTTTTTATTATGGTGGGAAAAAATCATCTAATGACGAATCGAGTTATTGGGCGGAGCGCGAAACAGTGTCAGACTCTTACTGACTAAACGACCCACCCCATTCCTTCTTAGCCTTCATACCGGGGTCGGACCTTCCTTTCAGAAACCGGACCGGGGCCCCAATAGGCTTCGGCCTTGCAGTTGGACCTCTACATTTGCTGACAACTCCTTGTTAAAAGACGACCACTGTTAAAAATAAGCCTTCCACAAGTGTCGCCATAACGACTGGTTCTGTGCGACTAGTGTCCATTGGATTTTGTGACTCTCACCAGGTCATGAGTCAAAGTCAAGTTATCTGTAGGCCATAAAAATATTCGTTCTGCGCGGGAAACGAACCTACGATACGCTGTGCAACAATCAATCACTCAACCACAGTGCCAACACGATCGTTTAAAAAGTACCGCTAAAATAGTTTCACAACCACTCAAATTAGCCCTACAGCGATTGTCACTTGTCTTCAAAACTCGATAAATTCACACGTTGACAGCCTAGCCAATTAACTATTTTAGGGATGACCAAACATATAATTAGATTTTTGAAGTCCGTTTTTCTATTGGCTTTGGACCTGTCGTGCGGCTTTGGACCCGTCAAGTGTAATAAATTGGCTAAAAGTGCGTAGACGCACGGTGTGTAGTGTCAAAATTGGCCTGGGGCCGAATGGGGCGCGGGGCTCGGAAGGCACCTGTTTGGGTAGTCCAAATGTGCTGGGGAGTTGATCGGACGTTTCAAAAGTGAAGAAAAGTAACTTTAATCAGTTTTTATTTGTTCGTTAAATGCTCAAAAAAAAAAATGTTGTATGCACTCATACCATCTCATACGCACTGAGGTGCACTTTTTTATGGATTTTATGCAAAAAGCGTCCAATGATAAACCCAGCTCTTGGGCAAAGCGGGAAACAGTGTCAGACACTTACTGACTATGTGATCAAAGAGTGTTTCTTTGATCACACGTATAGTTCGGCCCTCGACTCTAGGCGAATCTGCAGATAAACTCTGCGAATTTTAGCGCTTGAAAACTCAAACAAAAATAAGGTTAAAAAAATTAATACCTACAACAGTTTTTAACAGCAATAACAACTGCACAATGCATTCATTTGTTTAAACCATTTATTTTATAACGAGTTTTCAAGCGCTAAAATTTGAAAAGTCTGATTCTGACTTAGAGAGCAGCGACTGGAGAGCAGTGGTGGCCGAGTGGTGAAGGCCCTGACTTACGAGTTGTAGGTCGCGGGTTCAAACCCAGCCAGGCGCATTACTTTGTGTAATTTATTTCATCACCACTGCTCTAAAAACGGTGAAGGAAAACATCGTGAGGAAACCGGCATGATCAAGAACCAAAAATTCGAAGACATGTGACATCCACCAATCCGCTGTGGGCGCGCGTGGTGGATTATGGCCCATTCCCTCTCCTAGAGAGAAGGCCTGTGTCCTTGCAGGGGAACATTAAAAAGGCCGATGATGATGATGAATTTAGACTCAACTAGATAACTAACCTTCTTGTCCTATCTTAATTTTTTCTTACTACTAAAATAAGGTGTCCAATTTGTTCCTATCTACATCGAAAGCAGGCGGGACATACAAAGAGTTATCAATCTAACGAAGACCGTTGAAGAGTGGGCGTGTTTCTGTCACTCCAGACGAAAGTTATTATAATTACCGAGACTGCATCCATTATTACGAAATGGTAACGAAAAAAGAATAATTAATAATCATGTAGAAATATTGATTGATCTGATGTGATTATAGATCTTGCATTCATTGTCATAATGAAGCAAAACTTTGATGTAACTAACAGGCTTTCTGCCAGTGGCTTCGCCCGCGTGAAAATAGGTTTGGGCACGCGTTTCATCCCATTAGCGGGTGAATTTTGGGAAATCCTTTCTCAGTGTTCACTTGCGTAATAAGAGGAAGGCCTGTACAAATTCCACCCTCCTAGTCCCAGTAGTTTTGGCTGTGCGTTGATGTCAATCAGTTTGTCCTTTTATAAAGACAAATGGACCCAAAACAGGCACCCCTTGGTTTCAGGGATCACAGGGTCACCTTTGTCACATTAGGTACGACTAAGTACTGTGTGGTGAACTCTCCACTGGAGCCAGTGAGGTCTGCTTCGCGAAAGACGCGCTGCTGGTACAGACTCAGGAAGAGTTCGAGGTCGGAAGCCTTGCAGTCAGTTTTTTTTTTGTATGAACTCCGCCCGAGTCAATGTTGATTTTGCGGCCCCGAAACAGCTGTTTTATATTTGTAATAAATAATAATAACTATTCAAGATTATGGTTTTTGCGAGCCGCTTTTTGCAAACAAGCTTTATTTATTTTTTTGTAACTTTCAAATATTTCGCGTAACGCGATCTCGTAGACATAGTGTTTGAAATCGTAAGTTAGGTTAGGTTAGATTCGCGATTTTTTTTTTATCAAACCAAATAATTCATATCAAGCTTTGATTTTTACCCAGCGCTTGGTCATATAATATTTTTTTTTAAATAAAAATTATAATGCTAAAAATTTCAAAATGAGTAAAACTTGGCCATTAAAATAATAATCTTAATAACTTAACCTACTGCCGCACCAACACCCGTCAGTGATTCGGCAACGGCGCATCACGGATATTAGTTAGAAGACCTATGCTCTGACATTTCATTTTATACAGACGAAGTGACCCCTTCAAACCATTAAAGTAATCTAGCATTTTACTTTGTCCAGTAACAGCCACTTACCTCAACATATAACCTTTTCCGACACTCTTGTAATGGGGTGTTAAAATTTTAATGCCCGCGGCGTTCGTTGCAAATCCTATCAAACTTCATTAGCACTGTGCTAATTTGTGTCTCTCGCAGTAAAACCTTTATATTCGATCTTCTAAGTGTCTCTTTCCACAATTTGTCCACTTTATCACTGAATTACTATTATGTATTACACCTAACGCAATAATCATAAAATAAATTTACTCGATTAAAATTTCGATATCTACTCAACATTTATTTCACAAAACGATATTAAGTTAGCCTTTCAAGTTATTTTAATGTTATCCCACGACCAGAAGAAAATTATAACGCAATAACCGCTTCGATATTAGCTACTCACTATAAAAACATTGTAAAAAATATGAATGTCAAGCGTAAGGGTTTAACAACGACATTTGACATTAACAGCTAACTATAATTAATAACAGTTATGTTAACAAAATACAATGATAATATAACGTTAAAAAAAACGTCGACGCAATTCGTTACGACGATATTTATGAGTGAAGAAAATCATAAGTCAGTACCGCTGCGGAGCTCATTGATAAAAATTATTCCTTTATCTTTGTTTTAATTAGGGTCAATAGGTATCAGTAAGAATAAATTCAGTTTTTAAATACACCTGTTCCGATAAATTTGTAACTATACAATAGCGCTAGCAGGTGTAGTTATACGTCCGCACCTTGAGTTTTTTTGACAAAAAAGTCCGTTAAAACGACGTTTTTTCGGTTCGATTTTCGTAATTTGAATTTGGAACCGTGAAGATGGCCGACTAGATGACGTATTTATTAATTCGTTTGGACGGCGTTGAGCCGCCCGGCCGTTTCTTGTTGGTAATCGGAATCGATTAAAGAAATCGGTTTTATTATAATCGATGGTGATTGTGAGAGCTCTCGATATGAGATGCGCTGATTAATTTACTATTATGAAATCAATTTTCAACGGATCAAGAGTGTAGGATTAAAAAATCGTAATCCTTTATGTTTTGATATTACATTTTTTATCCCTATCTGAACAGATGTTAATATTAATAGAGGACGGTCTAACATAAAAGTTGCGTAAGGCAGGACATCTAGTGAGAGACATTGATAAAAGATGGATAATATAAATAATGGAAAAAATTGGCGAAGAAAAGGCCGACCAAAGAAGAAACGGATTGGCTAAATGATAGTAATATCGTGGCCAGATCATAGAAATTGACCACGTCATGACATGGCCAACAAAAAATAACCAAATCGTTTAAACGTTGACATTTGATCATATTTATGTCAATCTTCGTTTGGCCATATCTTGGATATAGGATTTTTATGGTAATAAAAAGTGTTAAGAAAGTAAGCGAAACGGGGATTGAAATTTCATTAAATTTTAACGTTTAAAACGATCTCGCCAGTTTTACTTGACCATTATCTTGCCTGCATGCATCTCGCCACTATTTTTTAATATCAGGATAAGAATATACATATTCCTCTATATATACCTATTATATTCGAAAATAGGTAAATATAACCTACTGACATATAAGATTAGAGTCCAAGAAGCCAGGACCCCGTTTTTTAAATTAAAAAATTATACAATAACTTCCAACTTCTAGGGGCTTAGAAGACCCAAGGTTGCCCATTCGGGGTCCCAACCAGGGAATCAGGGCTTTTGGGAAAGGAATCTTCTAAGAATACATGCTGCGTCCAGGACGGACATACTGCGTTATTATCATTATGATCTTGATAGAAGGGCTCAGCAGCACTATCAGCTACTTTTCAACCTACACAGGTTACTGTATTCGAGTTAGAAATCAAATAAATTATAACTGTATCCGTAGGCGAGAGATTGAGTACAATCCTCTGGTTATTTACTACTTCATGTTCAATTCATGAAAGTTAATACAAGTTAGGTGTGTTGTAAAGTTGACTTTGCAGTAGACGCTGCGGTTTGTGGCTAAACCACTGTATCATCTATGAGATACGGCAGCTTTGCTAACGCACCTGCCCTCCCTCGGCAAGTTACAATCGTATCGTTTAGTGTTAGCGCTTGTAGTAGAATTAGGGCTATCTATAAGACTAACTCTAAACGAACAGATTGTAACTTACCTACCTAGGGGAGCTGGTTTGAGTGCTAGATCTTATCTACATTTTTTTTTTAATTTTTATTATTGACTATTATTTGTGTATAGATGCATTTTTGGCCCAAAAATCGCGATTAGTTTTTATAATTTGGTAAATTTGTTGTTAATCGGGCTTAAATCGAGGTTAAATGAGTTGAATCTTGTGATAACAGACTTTTTTGCGTTTTTTTTTTTCTATGTTTTCCACCATTTAAACCTTCCTTTTTATACATATATATTATTTGACGTCCAGCCGTTTTGGCGTGATTGAGTAACAAACATCCAAACATCGTAACTTTCGCATTTATAATATTAGTAAGATAACACCAAAAAACAAAACAAAAATATCTTACAACAAGAAGTATATTGTTTCTCTCCAAAGAGACCATTACAGAATATTCGATTCCCTGTAATCGCATATCCGTGTAAGTATCCTCCACAATCGTAAGTACGTATTGTGTGTTTTACTAACATATCTCTGTCTAATATTCATTACAATTAACGATACAACACGACTGTATAATGTTTCTGTATTTATCATTGTTTCATCTTCTCCTTGGTGACAATAGCTTTTGCCCGCGACTTCTCTTGATAAAAAAAGCTTTTTACATCAACTTATAACCTAGCATTAGACGAGCACGTACTTAATCGTGGAAAATATTTGTCAAAATACTAGATATACAATAAATGATACTAGATATATAATAAAGCATAAATGATAATACAGAAGTCCGCTGCAGCACTTCATTAACATTATATCGTCTAACAAAACTTTTAAAACTTACAGCGCTGTCACACTGCGTGAACGTCAAAACTGCACCAATGTAAGGGTGTATGGCCTGCAGATCACTTAATACAAGCAAAGTGACTGTACGGTACGCCTAATCTAGTGTGGAGTAACATATCGATAACTTTTTATGTCCAATGTTGTGCCTCGCACCACCACCATTGCTTGTGCCTCGGCATTGATGATTCGATAAGTCAGTCTGGTCATTTCCTTTTTTTTATATTTCACAACTATCACACAACGCCGTCTAGTCCCAAGTTAAGCAGAGCTTGTGTTATGAGTACTAGATAACTGATAAACATACTGATATATTTCTTAATCTTACTAATATTATAAATGCGAAAGTTACATGTTTGGATGTTTGTTACTCAATCACGCAAAAACGGCTGGACGGATCTGGATGAAATTTGGCACAGGCTTAGGATACACTCCGGACATAGGCTACTTTTTATCCCGAAAACGCCAACCCCAACCCCAACCCTTACATATGATAGAAAATTACACCCACAGAACAAATGGTAGTGTTCATCATACGAACTTTTGTGTTGGGTGGGATTCAAACACACGGTCTCCGGCATAGCAGTCAGGGTCACTAACTACTAGAACAACAGGTCAGATATTTTATCGAACTGTTTTTTTTTTATTTGCAATGTTTGTATGTCTGTATATTTATCTGGGTCAAATTCTGCAAATGAATTTTAAAATAGTTATGATTAACTGTTTGGGCTAAGTTTTAAACCATGTTCAGTTTTATTTGTAGGTTAAAACCTGGATAGTTGCACCCCTTTTTGAAATTACTCCATAGCTCTGAGTAAAAAAAGTGAAATGCGTCATTTGTAAGACCGGCAGTTACTTTGGTTTAACATTGACCAATTTATAATAATTTAAAAACATTTTCTTTTATATTTTACGAGTATTCGCGATTTTAGCGGACCTCTATATTTTGTGACATCTATCCCACGTGTGGGATAGTTGCCTCATCCATACAAATGCCTTACAGGATAGATCCTATATTATATATTGATATCCCCACAAAACGAGTAACTATACCCTAAAAACTTTGATCGCATTTTGTCTTCTCAAGCAATCACAAAGAGACGTAAGACACGGTCAACATAGTAGTAGCTGGAAAGTCTACTATTTTCTGTACAATAAAGTATATTCTATTTCTTTTACATAATAATTATCTTTTCTTAAAAGTGTAATAAATATCCATTTACACAACCTGTACTTTTTGTTTGACATACGTGAAGGTTTTAGCTTTGAGTTCTGTTACTTTGTATTACAATATTTGCTTTTCTTCGCTTAAAAATAATTGTTTTAGTAAACTTACTAGCTATTGTTTGCATGTTCCTTTCAAAATAAATAAATTTTATTTCGTATAATATGTACTTCCCTATTACCTTGCCACAATAGCTAAGAAACAAATTTCAAGCTATATGTTTCTTTCTCCTGACATGTCAATTTGTTTTCTATGTGTTCAGTAAGGATTTATTAAATTGGCTGGTCTGTTGGTGGCCCTCCCCCCGACCGCCTGCCACTCCTCCTACTCTGGACTTCAATTGGTGGCACCAATCGCCTTCACGAGGATATGGTGATATTCTGCCCAAGCGTGGCTCACCTCGACTGTGTGCTCCACACATTGATGACACTCAAGCGTGCAATCGTTAATGATTAAGCATATTAGTTTAACCAAAACCTATTCATTCTAGCTCTAAAGACGAAAAAACCTCAGCAGCCGAATTATTTCAGTCCCTCGACGTACTTGGTATAGACGATGAAGTGAAAGGCGTAGTCCGGATTGTAGAGGTGTTAATAATGTAAGGGTGGATATCCATCCACTGGGTACCACCCAGTGTACATTAAGCAAGTCATATATTTCCCAGGCATACTCTCCAATGAATAACATATATATGCATCATCATCATCAGTAACATACAAAAAAAAAATGCATCCTGTAAAATATCGCAAGGCCAAATCATGTATATCCGCTACCCTACGCTTATATGTACTGGAGTAGAGCATTTCTCTCTTATAATCCTAGAGACTTTGTAGATTGGACTTAACCAAATCTGGAACACCAATTATGCACACCTTCACACATATTTCCCCTTTTTTTCATTTTGCAGTCCTTGACTAGCCTGTATGTGAATGCACTGTACTCTACGCATAATCGGATCTGTGTTTTGTATAACATTACAAAGTTTCTTCTTTTTCCTTAGGAACCGATGATAAACTCTTTAAACTAGACACTAGACTAGGCTAGAGAGAATAGGCTCTTAATAAACTAGTGCGCTTCAACATCAACGACCGCATAACTGCTCAAAGGCTTGAGCCTCAAGCGAACTTCGGCGTTCGCACACCTAATGTCTCTAATTACGGTACTTGAAAGGTTAAAATCAGGTGGGATCGCCGTCCAGCACCAGTTTCTAAGAAAAAGAAATAAAAAGAAAAAGTTGAAGCCCAGTCGATGGCTACGATCACTGCAATAACATTAGAAGCTGTCCCGGTGTGAAGTATCGAAGAACAGCTTCTAACGTCTTCCTTATTGTCTCCATTCTTCCCAATATCACAATACCCATTATTCCCACAGCTACCTTTCAAATACACCGTCAATTAGCACCCACAACCACCAAGTTATAAATCAATTCACATTTCTCAGCTTCCCATAGTGCATAACGGTGCGGTCACATAATTCACGACGGGTCCGCACCGCCGTGAGTTGTCGCACTAAGTTTTATAGCGAGACCTAAGGTCACCGTATTTATGAACATACTTGGAAACAAGACTTAATAAATTGTTCTATGTTGCGTATGATTTATTGTGGATGAGGGTTTGGGAAATGGATTCTGTGCAGTGATGAAGGGTAGTGTGAGTTGGATGGTACTTGGATATAATGAGATAGGTGTTGTTCCTATGCTTGAGCAGGAACGCAATGCGTTTAGCTGATGGTATCTTTTTTTTCATTCTGTATTGGTTTACGACATCTCATCTGATGGTAATGAAATAAAAACAATAAAATCTCTTGAATGAAAGACCCCAAGATTAGAGAATTCTACTCCTTGGTTATACGCACAATAAATGCGTCAACAGAACATGTGTATGGGTGGAATACCTATCATGTGCTGGTTGCCGCATGTTCGTGTGGTGTCGAATAATGGAATGAACTTAGCGGAATTAAATTGTTATTTTTTCAAAACCAACACAAGTGTAATCAATGTCGTCATTATCATAGTCTGTAGAAATTCAATGTCATCATTATCATAGTCTGTAGAAATGATCTATTCTTTACGTATACAGCTCTTTGAATAAGTTCACCGATCACCGACGATCACCCATTCACAAACGCATTTCAGCATGCGTTGCTTAACTTCCCAATTGAATACCCCATCCCATCTCCCTAAATATTCGTCCTAATTAACAAGGCCCAGCTTTTAAAGACACATCTTATAATAAGGTACAATAATTCACCTCACCGCGATCTCAAACGCCGTCGAACGTACCTACATACAACGGTCGCTGCGGTGGTTTACTCGCTTTCCTTGTTTTTGTCGCACGACTCGGACACATGTCCGTCGCGGCGACTTTTTTGTCGCGTGTTTATGACCCGGTTCGGCGGGTGTGCTCGTTCCTTTAAGGCCACGACGAGTTTTTACTAACAATCGCCAATTACGTGAGCCATACGAAATTCATTGAATGATTTCGGTTTTTTTTTCGAAGTGGTGTGGTCTTTCCTAGATACTAATAGGCCATTTGCCGATATGGCTAGTTTATGTTGAAATAATGCTAAGAGCTCACCATCTTAGTGTTTATAGTTTAGCTAGAATAAGTCTTTCTTGTTACAATAAAACTTTTAGGGCTGAGCCATATTAGATGCAGCTGTTGATCGTGCGTTGACTTGTGAGTTTATAAGCATTGCTAGTAGTTAGACTTACACATATTCTAAGCCTTATGATAGAATATAAAATAATGGAATGGAATAAGCTTTATCGTACATCAAAATGTGCCCTGCCCACTCCCATTTAAGTTTAGAGATTCTTTGAGATATGTCATACCTTCGTCCTGCGGATATTTTCTTTATAGCTTGCTTGCTTTGACGAAAAGTTGAGTGGTGACCTCGTATCAGAAGACGCAGCGTTGGAAGGCCTCCCACAAGGTCGACCGATGACCAGGTGAGGGTCGCGAGAATTTGATGGATGCGAGGCGCACGAGACCGGTCATTATGGGGTCACTTGGGAAGGCCTATGTCCAATTGTGAACAATTATTAGATGAAATCTGTATCAAAACTTTTCTAGCTCCTCTTTTTGATCGTTCACTCTTGCCAGAGTGGTCGTGGTTATCATGAAGGTAGCTCTCCGGGTACGCCACACGACTTCAATTACAATTTTAACAATTTTTGCCTACTGGTAGTCATCCGGGCGCTTCCGTCAACAGTCGTTGTGATCTAGAGTGCTATCCTTTAAGAAAACAGCCTTGAGTGCAGCGCTGGGTGTAGCGCTGAAATCTGAAGGTACATTGGATTAACAACCTAATGCGTAGGACTATAGGGTCTATTTGGATTTCGTCGCTGCGGCCATAATTCGCTCAAGACTATTTTGTCAGATAATACCACTGCTGGTCCGTCCATTCAAAGTCAAAGTCAAAGGCAAAATATTTTATTTCACATAGGTCTCCATGGGCACGTGAAAAACGTCAGAAGCTAGTGCATGGTTTCAAATTAGTCGTTTCCTATGGAGAAGAATCGGCAAGAAACTCAATAGTTACTCTTTAAAAAAAATATTTTTGGTTTTGTGTGTTTGGTTCATTGCATTGGTGATCCGAAACTTTTACATAAACTTAAATCTGATGAAACATTGGTTTCCGCCAGTCATACCAGAAAATTTTTGGATATTCTGTAAAAACTTAAAATGGAACCGGTCAAGTGCTGTATACACTTACGTGGGTAACTGCATTTCGAGTCTCGAATCGAGTTTCGAAGATTTTTCTCGAATCGCAAATAAGTCATTAATTAGTGATGTAATTGTACTGATTTACGGTTTTCGTATTTTTTCCTATACTGCCTTCCTTAAGATAAAATGCCGTTATCTGATATTTTTCTTTTTTAGATGCTAAAAGCTAAAAACTTGATATCTATTTCTGTAAGCTATATTTTTTCTAATATCAATAGTTAAGCCGAGTATATAAAAGTTGTGCCGATTTAAATTAATAAAATCACTGATCAGTTTCCTTGATTTATATGTATGTATAATTTAACCAGTTAATAGAATTAACGCTTGAGGACGACCATATACTATGCATTCCAAATAAGAATACGATCGGTTGCCATGTTGTTACGCAACGTCGTACTGTCAAATCGAAGACATTTTTTCAAAATTGAAGACGTCGATTCTGATTTTTTTTTCGTTCACATTTCGTAAATAAATTAAGTTTTAAGTAAATAAAATTTTTTTATTTATTTCCTCGATTTAACAGAAAATCGTGGCGTCTCAATATGGCAGTCGATCTTATTCTCATTTGAAACGCATTGTACTTGTTCTAGAATTTACATACATGACATTGCTTCTTACTTTCATGATTTTCGGTCAACAGAAAGTCGTCTATAAGTTTAGATTCCCTTGTGTTTTCCTAAACAAATTTTAATAAAAATATTCAACTTGCAAATTTTTAATTTTTATTAAAATTTGTTTAGGAAAACACAAGGGAATCTAAACTTATAGACAAGCTTTTTTCCCAAAATAGTGAATAAGAAGGCATGATTTTATACCATAGAAGTTTAAACAATAATCTGTTGTCTCTTGCCTTATTACAATGTGCCATTGCGGTCATTTCTGCTTAGTAACTTAAAAAAAAATCGGTTGATGTCTGCGGGACGGCACCAAACTAAACATTTGAAGTTTTTGTTTTGAGTGCAAGCAAAAATGAGCTTAACGGTAGTCAAGCGGAAGTTCATTCCATAGTACAGTTTGACCATTACACCTGTGCCATTATGATGGTTTCTGTCTATTGGTTAAAAGGCTATTAATACTAATGCATTGTGGTGATCTTTCACCTCAACGCCTCAAGCATATTGTGGTCGCACACACCACGCAATTAACGTTAGAACAAGATAGAAAGGTGGGAATGCAATGCGATCCCCTGCAATAGCTGGTACTTTACTATAGGCAATCAACTAAACGTATACAATCTTGATTTATGTACCGTAATTAGAGACATAATAGAAAGACAAAATGACTGCCCTGTCAGCCTAGTAGTTAGTGACCCTGACTGCTATGCCGGAGGTCGTGGGTTCGATTCCCACCCAGGACAAATGTTTGTGTGATGAGCACTATCATTTGTTCTGTGTCTGGGTGTAATTTATCTATAATATGTATTTATATAGAAATAACACAAGCTCTGCTTAGCTTGAGACTAGACGGCGCTGTGTGATGGTTGTCGAATAGTATTATTATATTATTATAATAGGTGTGCAAACGCCGGCGTTTGCTTGGGGCTCAAGAGTTTAAAGAAATCATGTATAAGACATAGAAAGATTATATCATTATTTCCGCCGTAAGACGTCCATTGTTGAATATAGGATTTCCTCAAATGTCGCTACAAAGACAGATCCTCTGCATCTCGTAATCCATCGAGCTCTAGCAACTCTGACCAGGTCACCGGTTTTTTTTTTTTTTTTTTTTTTTATTGATTATAGGTTCGCGCTTGACCACTATCTCACCTGATGGAAAGCGACGATGCAGTCGACGATGGAACGCGCTTACCTAGAAGTAACCTATTCACTCTTGACTTAAAGATACCCGGATTGTAGCTATCAGGAAACACCGACTCCGGCAAGGAATTCCACTCCTTGGCTGTACGCATAATGAATGTGTTCCCAAAACGTTTTGTACGTATATGTGGGATATCCACCATGTACCGGTGGCGCAATGCCGTACGTCTGGTGGTCCGATGATGGAACGGGCTAGGCGGAATTAAATTATGTAATTCCGACGCACACTCCCCGAAATGCAACCGGTAGAAAACCGACAGGCTAGCAACTCGGCGTCGATGCTCAAGACTTTGAAGTCTCGACTCGACAAGTGCATCATCGCCAATGATCCTCTTGGCTCGCCTCTCAATAGACTCAAGCGCATCAAGTTGGTATCGGGCAGATCCGTCCCAAAGATGAGAGCAGTACTCCATAACCGATCGAACTTGCGCCTGATAAAGGCGTGAAGTACTGTCTAACCTTTGCGAGGATTCCCAACTTTTTTGCAGCCAGTTGAGCCTTTGCTTCGATGTATGGCCCAAAATTGAGAGTAGATGTCAGCGTTATACCAAGAAGATCAAGATGGTCAGTTATCGGCACGGATACACCCCGGAAAGTTGGAGCAGGGCTAAATTGACTCCTTTTAGCGGAAAATAGACACGCCTGAGTTTTAGCAGCATTGAACCTGACCATGTTGGCATCGCCCCATTCAGAGACAGCCTCCAAGGACAAGTTCAAGCGCCCAACCATAGCCTCACGAAGAGACTGGACCTGTGACCCACTAGCTCGTGCGCCGGATGTGTAACTTTCAGCAACAGTGCTGTCGTCTGCATACCCAAAGGTACCGGGCTTAAGCAGGTCGTTTATGTGCAACAAGAACAATGTTGCCGAGAGCACTGACCCCTGAGGGACCCCGGCATTGATGGTCATTTGGCTCGACGAGCAACCATCGATGACCACACGGATGGACCGGTCCCTCAGAAAGTCTGCAATCCAAACACACAATCCAGTAGGTAAACCGAATGAAGGAAGCTTACTAATAAGGCTTTCGTGCCAGACCCTATCGAAAGCCTTCGAGATGTCAAGGGAGACGGCAAGTGCTTCCCCGTGTTTCTCGATGGCCTCGCTCCAGATGTGGATGGCATACGCTAGAAGATCACCTGTTGACCGATTTCGGCGAAACCCGTATTGTCGGTCACTCAAGATGTCATTAGCTTCTAGGTATGCCAGGAGTTTAGTATTCAGTACACGTTCCATTGTCTTACAGAGAATGGACGTTACTGAAATGGGCCTGTAGTTAGCTGGGTCAGCCCGACTACCCTTTTTGGGCACGGGCTGTACGTTAGCTTGCTTCCATGCATTCGGCACTTTTCCAGCCTCAAATGAAAGCCTAAACAGGCGTGTCAGGATTGGAGTCAATTCTGGCGCACACGTTTTCAGCACGATTGCCGGTATCCCGTCAGGACCGCTAGCCTTGTTCACGTCTAGGTTACGTAGCTCCCTACGGACGTCCTTCTGATGGATGCGAATATCTGACATACTCGTCCCACATCCATCAGGATATGCAGGGGGCCGCGCGTCACCGGGATCTAGACGCGAAGATTCCGCGAAGAGGGAGGCAAACAGATTTGCTTTCTCCTCAGCGGTGTGGGCCAGCGAACCGTCGGGCCTCAGCAATGGCGGTAGTGAGGGGCGGCAGAAGTTCGATTCAACCGACTTAGCCAGGGACCAAAACGCTTTGCTACCAGCGGGGTATGAAGCGAGTTTGTTCCCGATGCGGCTGATGTGGTCGAATCGAGACCTCCGCATTGCCTTCTTGCAAGACTTGGCAGCACTGTTGAAGGCTCTCTTCTTCTGACTTACGTCACTCGCCTTGTGCATGCGAGCGTCGGCCCAGGCCCGGTATGCTTCGTGTTTAAGCGCATTAGCGCGATCACACTCGGCACCAAACCATGGACGAGCTTGGCTAGACATTGTCACGTCGGAGAATGGAATGTAGTACTCCATCCCCCGCCGCAGCACATCCGCCACAGCATCTGCGCATGACGACGGATCATCCGAAGAAAAGCAAGTAGGCTGCCAAGGATAACATGCGAAGAAAGATCGCATGCCATCCCAATCTGCTGACCTGTATCGCCAAATCCGCCTGGTGCCTCTAGGGCAGAGATCAGGCGGAGAATAGACTGATACAGATTTCACCAGACAGTGGTCGGAACTACCTAACGGTGATGATATCGACACTGAGTAGCGGTCTGGATCTGTTGTCAGCAGAAGGTCCAAGCAATTGGCCGTGTGCGAATCAACATCCGGCACCCTTGTAGCTCCCTGGACCAGCTGAGTGAGATTTAATGCCAGCGCAAGCTTTCGCATCTCTCGACCAGCATGGTCTGTGCACTGGTATGGGAAGAGCCACTCCTGATGGTGGGCATTAAAGTCCCCCAGTAGCACCAATTGAGCGGAAGGGTACCTCTGCTGAGCCGCATCCGCCGCCTCACTGAGGTACTGTGTGAGCCTGGTCACCTCCTGATCTCCACTGTGCGAGCGGTAGACACAAGCATAGATAATTTTATCGATGCCTGTGTCCACCAGAGCCCAAAGCGTTGAGAACTTGGGATCCTCAAGGTTGCGGAGACGCAGATAGCAGATGTCGTCCCGAGCGTACAAGCACACGCCAGCGTGTGGTTTAAAATTGTGCTCCAGGATAAACCCTGGGTAAGACAGGTACGACACATCTGATGGACTTCTAATCTGCGTCTCCGAAAGAAAAAAGAGGGATGGTTTTTCCGTCTCAAGGTGGTGATGGACTGCTGAGAGATTTGAGTGCAGACCTCGAATATTGCTGAGGTGCACTTTAAGTGAGAGGGAGTGCAGCCGCTGTATACCGTTTCTCTTTTTCTTGGACCTTGGCATATTAAGAGTGAAGAAGGTATGAGGTCCTCCTTATGTGAGGCCTTCCGACTCTGCGTCTTTTGGTACGCAATTGCCACTCCGGAACTTTTCGGCCCAACAGGCGTCTGTTCCGCAAGCAATGTGTCCTGCTTTACTGCCACTGAAAGGCAATTCTTTGTGTTATGTCAGGAACCTTGGTTTTCTTGTGGATACATTTATTCCTGATGCTATCAAGCAAAGAAACTCAGAGCATAGACCTTTCTATTGCCCTTTGGGTGGCTTTAAACCTTCTGATGAGGCCCATTGTGAGCGACCACGTCTTATAGACATATTTTATCACTGCTATTAGTACAATCAAACATTACTCTTCATTATTGAAGTATTAACTATAAAAGACGGCCATTATCTAGTACTAAGCAATTAACAAGTTATTCTAAAAGCTTGATTGAGTGACAGATAAATACAGCCTTCGTTAATTAGCTATTAATTTGTACATCTTATTGCTGAGTAAAATTCTTTGTTTTAGTGGTCTGTTTCATCGTAAAATATTTGAAATTTAATTGGTTTTTTGTTTTGCTCATAAAATAACTGGTATATTATGTTAGAAGTTGGAAACATGTAGCGTTTTATATAAGACTGCTAGAGTAGTGGAATTGGCCTGGGAGATATGATGCAAGTCTCTCGCGTCCAGCCCTGGTTCAAGCCATGGAACGGGATGAGAAGGAATGGGAACCTGGTGAAGACCGCCGGCCGTGCAAGACGCATAGCATGGCATAGCAGCAATGTTCCCACTGCTGGGACCCAGGCTTCCTCACAATGAGACGCACAGGACATATTGTAAGGAACAACATTAGACGTCTTTCGGCTGAAATAATGAAGATCGTAATGATTAATCTTTTAAGCTTATTGTCAGAATTGTTTTTTTGTTTAATTATAGGCTTGTGTTGTAATTACTACCACACTTGATAGTAAACAATGATATAAAAAGTTATGATGTGATAGGCGATGGAGCACACTTTCGGGGAAGTTACCTACCTACTACCCCAGGTTGTAGCTATCAAAAACACGGACTCCAGCAGGGTACCCCATTCCTTATCTGTACGCAAAACCGTTTGTTCGTTGCCTCTACTTCCTGTTAACCCATTTCTTAAAGTTGAGTAGTTACAAACGTAAATATATTACGCAAAGGTCCTAATCATGAAATGCGTAAATATATATAATACTTGTTTTTGCCAGCCCCTTTCACCTTTTTAGGGGATCAATTTAGAAAAATCTTCACTTAGTGCTCACCTACTCCAATAAAGGAAACCTTGTGCAATTTCCATGTGCAGCGGTGCTCGCGAAGCAGAGAGGGCCGAATGGTAACAGCCGTGACATGTGACATCTACCAACCCGCCCTGGGTCCGCGTGGTGAATTATGGCCCATTCCCTTTGATATAGAAGAGGCCTGAGTCCCAGTGGTGGGAACATTATAAAGCTGATGATGATGTACAAATTCACGTTTCTAATCTCTGTAGTTTTGGCTGTAATTTAATATATCAGTACATAGATATAGCAAAATTGAAGAGCCTTAAAGCGCAGATGGATGAAACCACGAGGCAAAGCTAGTAACAAAATCGTAATGAGCTTGTAACACCTTAGGATGATCAGTAAGTAATTAATAGAAGGTGCGTTTTACAGTGTCTATAAGTTACCATCGTTAATGGATATTTCGCATTACCTTACCTATAAACTCTGCGGCTAGATGATAAAGAAGTTAGTGTCTAAATAATATATTACTAGCTTTTGCCCGCGGCTTCGCCCGCGTGGTATTGGGGTTGGGGTTGGGGTTTCCGGGATAAAAAGTAGCCTATGTCCTATTCCGGAATTTATCCTATGTCTGTGCCAAATTTCATCCAGATCCGCCTAGCCGTTTTGGCGGGATTGAGTAACAAACATCCAAACATCGTAACTTTCGCATTTAGAATATTAGTAAGATTATCTTAGGCTATGCAGGAAGCGGCAAAGGCCTTACGACAGACAGAGACTTCAACTTGACGCTTTGGTAATGTGGTGCAGGAAAAAAAAGTCTTGGACCGCGTTTCGAACAAACGCTTTCATTCTCAAGGAGGTCAAGGAGGGCTTGTCTAATCGTGTTTTTAAATACTTTGGCCATATTTATGGACATTGAAGTGACTCCTTCAAACGCCTTGTTAAACAAGGTAACGTGGAAGGGATGAGCCAGCATGGAAGTCAGCAATGCGATTGACTGACCAGATCAAAGCGGCTGTTGGCAGCCCATTCAATGAGTTTGCCCGCATGGTCATCCTGGCAAGAGTGAAACGACGAAGATAAAGAAGAGTAATGATAACGTAGTGGTAACAGGCCTGACTCATAAGTAAAAGGTCGCAGGTTCGAACCTAGCCAGATGCATTTCCTTGTAACGTTTATTTGTGTCATCAAAAGCAGTGAAGAAAGCAATCGTGAGGAATCAGCATACCTGATTTCTCACGATGTTTTCCTTCACCGTTTTGAGAGCAGTGGTGATGAAATAAATTACACAAAGTAATGAGACTAGCTGGGTTTTAACCCGCGTTCTACAACTCGTAAGTCGAAACTGTTATCACTCGGCCACCTCTGTTCTGAAAATAGCTAACGTCCACGTAAATAAAGTTGACATAGAAAAATCTCTCCCAACTTAACCTCTTGAAGTCTATAGCTTCAGATACCTATACTAGGAGACAAAATAAGGCTCAACGCTTACAACAAATCCCGCAACACGTGGATGCGTCATAAAAAGTTGGGACGCAAGCTGCGGGACATTGAGCAACGTTGCAGGTCATGTAGATTGAGCGTTGCACGTCATGCTGAGGGACAGTTTGTCTCTTAATCTTACTGAGATTAAAATATTAATGTTCCTACAACAAAGCTTTGTTAAATTTTAATGAGTTGTCGGAACCGCTGAATATTTTATTATGACTATAACCACACAACAAAGATACAGTAGGTCTATAAAGAATTAGTTTATGTAGTCTATTATAATTTATACCAAAGTTTTATTACCACGCTAAAATACTATTCATGGCTCATGATTTCTTAATAGTATATTCAGGTAGACAGTTCGACACCATATTAAATTCATAAATGTTGGTATGAAAATACATTTAAGGTGTCTGCACACAGCGGGCGCGGCGCGGCGAGACCGGGCGGCGATGCGACGCTGAGCAGTTGTAATGTACTAGACAGTACGGACGACGCCACACAGAGCCGTCCCGCTCGACGCGACGGTAACCTCGGATCTGTATGGCGTCGTCGCGTCGCCGCCCGGTCCCGCCGCGCCGCGCCCGCTGTGTGCAGAGACCTTTAAATATTTATTAATGTTGTATTTTTGCCACGGAACGTGTAAAAATGTATTGATTAGCATGTCAATGCTACCATAGTGTCATCGACCTATGAAGGTATTTACATATATTTTTGCTCATATTGTGAGATTACTCATAGATATTTTAAAAGGTAATATTTCTTGCTAGCTGCTAACAGCGGCTTCACTCGCATTTTTTTTATTGACTATAGGTGCGCGCTTGACCGCTATCTCACCTGATGGAAAGCGTCGATGCAGTCGACGGTGGAGCGCGCTTACCTAGAAGTAACCTATTCACTCTTGACTTAAACATTCCCGGATTGTAGCCATCAGGAAACATAGACTCCGGCAAGGAATTCCACTCCTTGGCTGTACGTACAATGAATGTTACATATGGTAGGTAAAAATCATCAAATGACGAATCCGAAGCGGGAAACAGTGTCAGACTTCTACTGACTAAACGACCCCACCGTTCCTTCCTGCCTTAGTTCCAGGGCACGGGTGTTCCGCTTACGCAACAACCTATGTCCCCAGAAGGCTTTGATCCTGCTGGTCGCTCCACCGAAGGGTAGGGGATTTGTAATTGGATGATTTTTACCCACCTTAAAAAAAAGTAGAATTACTAAACGTGTCTCAAAAAAAAAAATTAAAATATCAAAACTATTTTCAAAATAAAAGTTAACTATACTCGTATATTTTGTTGAAAACCAACGAGGCATAAAGTTTAAACATGGTATTTTTAAACGTATGTTAAATGACTCAACATTCGTTACAACTAGACGATTCTACAGTTTGCTAGAAAAAATGTAACATACACACATATCAAGTGTTCACAAAAAACGAGTAAGTACGGGCTCATAGCAGAAGTGTGACCAAAATTATGTAGGGCTGGCAAATTTTGAAAAACTCATCTATATTATAATCTCTACATATCAATCTTAATATATAAAAATGCTTACCATCAGGTGGGATCACAGTCAAGCACTAGTTTATAGCAATTAAAAAAAAGTGGCATTTTTCGTTGTCACTTTATAACTCAAGAACGAGCTCAAACCAAAATTTCAGGGTTTCTTTTGTCTATTTAGTAGATGGTTTAAGGGAAATTTGCACAAAATCGGTCAAGCGGTTCTTCATTTATCACATTTTTATGTTGCCGGGAGCGAAACCTCGGGCAAAAGCTAGTATAATATAAAAATCAATGCGACTTATCCTTGTAATTTTATAACTCAAGAACGGGCTCACCTACCCAAACCAAATATTTCGGCGTTGTTCGGACTATTTAGTAGATTCAGATTGTTCATGTGAAGTTTGCACAAAATTGGTCGAGCGTTTCTTCATTTATCACATTTTTCTACATGTTACAAACTACAATAAAATTAAAGATTATCTACCTTGTTTGTGAAATACTGTATATAACGAACTTATAAATAACTTTAAAATATGAATGATAAAAAAAAAACGTTTTTTATCTTAATAAAATGTAAATCGAACGTTGTCATAAGCTTAAAATTACTAATTTTAATATTTTATGGTATGTGTTCTGTTATTAGATATTGTTATTATAATGTTATGTAGCTGAGAGATTTTTAAATGAGTGGCGAGGAGAGTTGTTTTTTTTATTCGTATACAAATACATATAAAAGAGTATAGAATGGTACAAGTATTAATTGAAATTTCAATGTAAATAAATTGGAAATTTAATTGTCAAAAAGATTACATTTAGTGTTAACAGTTTTTAACAAAGTTTGTGACAATTTTAGTTCCAAAATAGGCATAAATATAAAAACCCATTATGGCCGCAGGTAAAATTCTGGCAAAGGAAACCTATGGTCTTAAAAATCAAAAGGAATAGAGCCTGGTTTTAGTCAGTAAAGGTCTGATAAGCCCTCCCGTTCTATCTTAGAAAGAAATAAGTATTTGAATAATCTATGCATCTCAAAAAAAAAAGCTTCCGACATAAAACCTACAACACAATTCGATTTCTTTTATCTAATTTATTCTTTTTTACTATCCTCATTCTTTATTAATTAAAATCTTACACACATCCCTAGCACATGCGTCGTTTCAAGGTTGTAAAAAAAAAACACGCCTTAGCAACTAGTAGATTCTCTGAGATGACGTAACCGGTCATTGACCCCTTGTTTTTACAAATGGCGCCAGAAGTTGTGGAGTGTTCAGTTAATATTGTTCTAATTAGAGTTAGTCGATTCCCATGGTGGACTTTGTTCGGTAAACAATGGTAAAGGATTTACGATTACTTTTATTAGGATTCATAGGAAAATGTTTAATGAGGTATGAAGTTGATGATGTGCAAATAGCAGTCGTCCGAGGAAATACCAATGATGTAAATTATTTACAAAGTACTACGATAGGTATGATTTTAAAACCATTGCTAATTGAATTTACAATGGATTAGGTTTTCAAAGCAAGACTAGAAGGGAGATCTTGGCTAGATGGCTAGAATACAAACTTTTTTTTAAATTCTAGATAGGCTCGCGTTTGGCCACAATTTCACCTGATGGTAAGCGATGATGTGGTCGTAACCTATTCTCTCTTGAATTAAAGACCCCTAGATTGTAGCTATCAGGAAACACAGACGGCAGCTGGGAATACCACTCCTTAGCTGTACGCATAATGAATGTGTTCCCAAAACGCTTTGTACGTATGATATACGTACGTACAGTGGGATGTCCACCATGTATCGGTGGCGTAATGGTGTACGTCTGTTATAAACTCTTAATAAACTAGTTCGCCTCACCGTCAACGATTGCATCACTGCTTACCAGCAGGTCAGATCGCATTCACGCATTAGTTTATATCAATAAAAAAAAGTATTTACGAGTTTATAGAAAGAAAAAAACATAACGTACAAAACTTTAAACAAAATCCTCGGAGATATTTAGGCAAAATCTGATTTGATCAATGCTAGATTCATTTTCGTAAAACCATTTGACATTCCGCAAGTTCTACCAAGCTGGGTGCGCCAAATAAAATTTATTGTCGTCACTTCAGACTTTTAGAGCTCATTATTCTTATAAACCATAATAAACCAGACATAATTAGCACAGCTACAATTCACACATCCTAAAAACAACGGCAGTTAAGGGGCAGATATACCCCAGCGAGCTTGAGCAAATAGAAAAGGAGCTAGCGTCACTTCCCGCGCATCAAAATTGTTTTTTCTTTTCTTTTTTGAAAAAAAAAAAAAACGTTGCTCCACTCTAGGAATTACTTTTGAGTCGTGGGTGCGTTCATAAAAATGTAAAGTCTACACAAGATACCCAGACCCGGAACAACTAAAATAAAAATGATTCAAATAATAATTTGTCCTTCATTTACTAAACGCAATATGAAAAGCCGTATAACAAAGGATTGGTTATTAAATTATGTTTTAGTTTGTATAAGTTTCATAAAAATACATTCAATGTTTTTTCCCTGATCTGCGCTTTTTTATCTGAGTTAGACATGATTTTGAAATAAATGACATCAAGTTCAATGAAAAAGATTATAAATATTCGTATGTTTTTTTTTAATGGTAGGTAAAAGTCATAAAATGACGAATTCCGCCTTTGGGTGGAGCGGGAAACAGTGTCATACTCTTACTGACTAAACAACCTTCCCCGTTCCTACATCGCCATACATACCAGGGGCAGAGTCTTCCTTGACCTCGACCCTTCTGCAAGGTCCCTACGAATATTCGTATGTCAAATTATTAGGCAAATAATCTAGTATTTTTTTTTTTGTGAACACACTCATTATTTATATAGACGTGATCTTCGATTTAAAATCATCAAGAACTGTACTACCCCTTAAGTAGGAGCGCCAATGGAGTAATATTCTCCTGAGGTAACACATAACTTTACCTTAACGAGAGCCGTTCCTAACATGACAATAAGTAATAAATTCGTCAATAAACTTCCTACATGATTATATTGTAAGACGAGAACATTAACATACCAACAAACATTTTATATTAACATCATAATCTAGGAACAAGTTGCTAATGACGATATAAATATCCAATCTATGGAAAATGTGAAAATTCATTGTTGCGACATTTTTGTGTGAGTGGGGCCATGAAATGAGAGGTTTTATGAAACGTTCTGCTTATTGCTTTCTATGATTACTGGCCAAGTCGTTAAATCTGCAGTCTTTTCTAGTTTCATTTTCTGTAGAGTCAATACTCAATACATTTATTGCATAGTCTTGTATTGCATTCTTGCATTGCATAGTCTTGTATGTCATCTTAAGTAGGTATGTCTAATAGTCCGATGATGGAACGAACTTGGCGAAATTGAACTGTGCAATTTCAGTACACATTCCTAAAAGAAATGTAAACGTTAAAAAACCGACTGTTTAGCAACTCCGTGTTGATGCATAAGACACGTCAAAATTGGAGCTTCGACTCAACAAGTGAGTCATTGCCAATGATCCTCTTGGCTCGCGACTCTATCGACTCTATTGTGTCAAGCTAGTATTTGGCAGACTCATTCCAAACTCATCTTAGCAGTATTCCATACATATCGACATATATCCTAGCGATAAACAAGCACGTATTTGTCAAAATACTGAAAAGTTAATCCAAAAGTCCCCTGCCGCGCTTCATTGTCATTATGTCGTCTAAAAGAACTTTTAAAACTTAATCTATTGTCATCAATGTAAAAATACAGTGGGGATCTTGCGGATCACCTGAGTTAAGTAAAATGAATGCACGGTACGTCTAATCTAGTGCGTAGTATATGTACTGTGTACGTATATAGATAGTACTTGTACATATACACGATATGTCTTACAGTATTCGCTGTCTTCATAGCCCAAAACTTCCACTGACGTAATAAATCGAACCTGACATGTATTCTTGTGTCGACGACTTTAATGGCTTTTAAAAACGTCCGAACACAATGTTTATGGATAACACACACCATATAAAATACGTAAAACCCATACTTTACTAGAAAGTTTATAATGTAACTTTTACAATAGGAGATACTAGATATTTCCCGTGGCTTTATTCCGATATCCAATAGCGAAGTAAGCGTTGATTGAGCAATGGTTTTTGCTTTAAGATGGGAAAACATTGAATGACATTGTAACTTTAGACACATAAGACACACAGATCTAAAAGACCATTTATTTATTTATTTACGTACACATAAATAGTTAAAAAAAAAATTCTCTAGCAGACCTGTGATACGAGAGTTGGATGAGAGATGTAGACGCAGTGTGTATAAATAGATCATAAAAATTAAAATATATTTAACTAATTTAATATATCAATAACAGTGAATAAAATGTACACAAATATAGAAACGATACATAATTATAATAAATAACTTTACGAGATAGTATCATCACAAAAACATTTAATTTTGTCTTGCGTAAGAGTGTCGAACCCGTTGAAATCATTATAGAAAAATAGTTATAAGTCCTGCGACATTACAGAAAATACAAAAAAAAATCTAATTTATAAAAAGAATAAAGTACCTTTTATATAAAGTTTATTTGAACTTGAATTCCAAGTCAATCCAACGAAATAACACTTCATAGCAATCCGTTTTAAAAAACGGTAGTTTTATAGGTAGACTTATTATAAAAAAAAAATCTGGAATAGAAAGTTATCCTATGCCATTGTTTTTTTTTTGTAATGTGGAATTTCTTCTATCTCAATGGCTGATAGACTTTTTGATATGTGATGATTTCTTTAAAAAAAGTATTGCAAACTTCAAATCAAGAGAGAATAAATATGTTACTTCTATGTAAGCGCGCTCCATCGTCGACCACATCGTCGCTTTCTATCAGGTGAGGTTAACCTATCGACAGTAAAAATATAGTCATACCATATTTTACACCATAACCATAACCACCATATTTTATACCATATTTTTTTGGTGGATTGGTATGTAGGTATGATATGGTCAGGAAATTCTTACTATACCAACCTATACCAGCTCCACTTCTCATTTTATAAATGAAAAGAAATACCAGGTCGTTCATATTTGTGTTTCTGCTCCAAAGCAGACCCATTTGAAGATAGAACATGTTTACAAAATATGTGTGACGTGCCAGAACGACCACGTCTTCTAACCGTTTTTATAAGCTATCGCTAGAAAAAAGGTTACAAGTTGAAGTCAGAGATAACCAACATTTTTTAACAGCTTAACTTGAAAATTGGCGGTTTTTAAACGACTTTTTTTTTATATATGTCCACAACTATCACACAACGCCATCTAGTCCCAAGCTAAGCAGAGCTTGTGTTATGGGTACTAGACAACTGATAAACATACTTATATATTTCTAAATACATACATATTATAGATAAATTACACCCAGACACAGAACAAATGATCGTGCTCATCACACAAACATTTGTCCTGGGTGGGAATCGAACACACGACCTCCCGCATAGCAGTCAGGGTCACTAACTACTAGACTAGCAGGCCAGTCAAAATTAACAGTCAACTTTAAAATAGAGTAATTACATTTATGAGTGTATATAGATTTAAAGAGCGTAAAAAGATTCTTAGATTTTAGTCTAGATTGTAGAAGAGAGATTTTAATAGCAGCAAAACGAGAAATTCTTCTATATGTTTAAAACACTCTTATTACTCTTTATAGCGGAAGCTGTCGGAAGTATCAAGTCATCGTTAGTTAATTTTATTTTTTTAGTAATATCAATATTTTAAGAAAACGGTACAACGCCATCTATTGGGTTCATGCTAAACCAAACACCTTTCGACTCCCGTAATTACAGACACAATTGAAGAACTAGGTGAAAGAACTAGGGAAATAGGTGTGCCAACGCCGACGTTCGCATGGGTCTCAAGAGTTTCAACAATGTGACGATTTTTCCTAATATGACATTCAATATTAAAAGCTTATTTTAGAGAGAGATCGTTCACTAAATCAAGTTCAAAGAAACACGCATCACCATTCACCATACGTTTAGCACCCCTGTCTGCGTAGGAAGGGTTGGTATTTCTACCTGCGCGATTTATGTGACCCCTGCACCTGTGGGGTTGAAGCGTTGGACCCTGCTTGGAGATTACTTTGAATGTTCTGTCTATTATTTAAAATTGTGTTTTGGATATTAAAATGGTTTGATGTCCTCGTTAGTTAGGGAAATTGGTAATAATAAAAAAATCGATACTTATATTAATCCCGTGTCACAATTTTTTTTATCAAACTACTTCAAAACGGCTTGGCCGAATTTTATATATGTATTTTTTTTGGGTAAATTTGGTAGGTTTAAGAATGCGTTTTTAATCAATGTCACTCTTGTATCCCAACCCCTTTTTTGATCGCGATATTGGTTTGATAATTTACATAGTAGAAAAACGATTTGCAAAGTCAACCAGTAAAAACATTTCATTTATCCAATTACTTCAAATTACACACAAGCGCTAAACTATATTGAATTTTAGGTATTTACTAAATCTCTGATCAAATTCTTAGATAAAAAATGATTGTATATCTTAATCTATCAGTAATTTAGTTAAGATCTTAGAACTTTGATCTAGGCAAGAAATAAGGCGTACTTTGTTTGTTATTTTTTATGGTAGGCGAAAATCATCCAATGACGAAACCCGCTCTTGGGCGGAGCGGGAGACCAGTGTCAGACTCTTACTGACTAAAAAACCTACCCCGTACCTTCCTTGCCTTATTCCTGGAGTCGAGGTAACAGTTTGCACCACCCTCTAGGCTCCAGGAGGGCGGGTTGGTGGATGTTAGATATCTTCGAATTTTTCGTTCTAGGACATGCCGGTTTCTTTACGATGTTGTCCTTCACCGTTTTGAAAGCAGTGTTAATGAAATAAATTACGGGTTTGAACCCGCGACCTATAATTTAATTCAATTTTACCACTCGACCACCGCTGCTCCTACGTCGATTTATTTACTAGTCTCACAAAAACTCATTCACTAATCAATACAAAAAAAGTAAATTTGCAAATGACTAAGAAATATGGTGAATTCATCACCTAGAGGTGAGCTCTGTGTACAGCAATTATACTTTTACCTTACAATAACTTATAAAAAGACCAATCGCGTTTAACTCGACCTTTATCCCAAAGGATCATACTTAATCCTGTTAAAAGACCACCATTCTATATCATTCTCCAAGGTTCAATTACTGCCTACATCAAAATCTGTTCAACGCAAAAACAATCATAATTTGTAGCCTAATACAAGATTTGTCAAACTCCAACAGGGTAGACAGCAAAAAACTAAATGACATATAATAAAGTAACTACACTATTTCAAATATAACGAGCAAAGTAAAAAACTTGAAGCAGCAAAAATAATTTGACAGATATAATATCAGACGCTTAAACTAACGGCATTTTAAGTAACAGATACTCCAAGAATTATCATAAAAGTTCCATTAATACCTGTCTAGTAATTTCTAGCTGAGCTCACACAAATTGGCAAAAATTACAAAATACTTCACTCTATAGTACCTACGACTAATTTATTTTCGACGTATGGAGTTGAGAGATTTACACATTTCTATAAATTAAATAATAAATCTTGAGATCAACTTTTTTGAGTGATCAATCATAAATGTTGGTGTAAAAAGTGTCGTAAATCAGTAACTGTCGAAATGTCGCACATTTGTAAGAAATTAAGTACGAGTAAATGTGGTTTCTGAAAGGAAAATCTGGTAATTGCGAGTAGGACTCGCACATGAAGGGTTCCGTAGTATGCGTTCCAAACAACAAATAATCTCGAGCTGTCAAATTTTGGGTGAAAAGTATCGTTTGCAAAAAAAAAAAATGTTATTTGCGTATCAATTATAAGTATTATATAAGTTTTCGTTTTTATTACTAAATTTTAGTTATTTCTAGGTGAATTAAAAACCGCCAAATATATTGAGCCATAAATAATTGATAAGAAAAACTATTTTCATTGTTGGGAACATTCGCCTTTTTCTTCCATTTACCACTACTCAGACACATCACACAGTGACACAGAGATACAGAAAATTTAAAAGCTGGATTCTGATTAAATTTTTTTCGTTCACAATTCGTAAGTAAGTATTCGTAAGTATATTTTTTTAATATTTTCTTGTTTTGTTCACTCTACCTAATTTCTTCGATTTGACAGTATGACGTGACGTCACAACATGGCAATCGATCCTATTCTCATTTAGAACGGATTGTACAATATATTAATATCGAACAAAAAACGGTAAAAAAATTGGTTTTTTGTATGGGAAAAAAAATTACTTAACAACCACCACGTTTTAGCTTTTTTTTATGGTAGGTAAAAATCATCGAATGACGAATCCCACTCTTTGGTGGAGCGGGAAACAGTGTCAGACTCTTACTGACTAAACAACCTACCCCGTGCCTTCCTTGCCTTATTCCCAGAGCCCCGGTGTAGCGCTTTCGCATCAACCCTCAGCTCCGGGAGGTTTCGACCCTACAGTTTGCTGACAACTCCACCACGTTTTAGCTAGGTTTCGTACAATCCAACAATACAATACACACGCCATATTAAAAAGGTCCAATCATACTATTATCGTTTTACTCGTAAATAAATTTACAATTTTCTAAAGTTATAAGTTACTAAGATTAAAACAAGGAATTTATTGCTCAAGAGACCATTTAACTTGTTTGTATATCTAAATTATGTTACAAACTTGTATTTAATATTTCTATATAATAATATGTTAATATTTGGTAATAAATAAAGGAAATGCACATAAAATACGTTAAACTAGAGGTAGAGATATTTAACAAATATTGCTTTATTGCAAATAGGTTAATACGACGTATTTATTATAGTTATCTACTAATAAAATGAAATATGAACAACTGTTCAAGTTTAATTTTAGCTAATAAATATAAATGGTGGTTCTTAAGTGCATATCAAATAATATAAATATCATATTAAAATTGTAAAGCCGATAAATTGTGCGTGTGTGTGTAAATTTGTTACTCCTTCACAGATATAGATGAGGTTCTTACATAATATGAAATTGGCGTTTTGGAAAGGAGTAAGCTACATGATAAATGATCTTTATTTTGCAAGTAGGTTTTTTAAAAACACTTTTACACGTCAATTCGTCGGTGTTTCCTAGCGGACTACCCTGAGAAGAAACACCGAAACAAACTTAGGGGTCAAAGTCTCTTTTAAAGTCCATACAGAAAATATGTATTGGTCAGATCACATAAGAACCATGCAGATTTGTCTGAGATGGTCTTTTGAAGAAAGATCCATACAAATTTGAGTAGACCTGTCCAGTCAGTGCAAGCATTTGTCAGTATTCGCAAAGCTCAACTCAGGACTACTAAGGAGCTCAACACGACCCGACGAACAATACCAAGGAAAGGACATTTGAGTAGGTCGTTAAATACTCAAATTGCCAGACATACGCAAAATTTACTGAAGAGACAGAAACAAAAAAAAAAACAAAAAAAAAACATATAGCTTAATCCACATAGTCCTCACGTTCACAAAAATAATATATATAGTTTACAAATGTAAAATTGTAAAAAATAAACATTAATGTCAAATGAGAAAATAATAATGATAGAAACAATGAAAACAGTTGTAATGAGTACTGGAGCAGGTCAATCCCAAGCCTTTTCGTCCTCAACATAGTCCTTTACACTATAAAAGGCTTTTTGGCAAAGTTTTCGCTTTACAAAGGATTTAAATTTATTAAGGCTTAGTTGTTGGATATTACTTGGAAGTTTATTATAGAAGTGTATACATTGGCATCTAAATGAGCTCCCTATTTTTTTGAGCCTAGTAGCAGGAACTACATATTTATTTTTGTTCCTAGTATTAAAATTATGAACATCACTGTACACACTCTACAGTCGATTTTTCAAAATATAATATGTTTTTTTAATCAAAGTATGTAGGTACCATCGCTATTTATGCACTTTTACCATATCATAGATAGTTCATTGATCGCTTTACTAAAAAAAAAAACTATTTGGACAGGGATCAATAAAATCTTTGAAAACGCTTTGGACTGCCCCATCGAAGTTGAATTTTTGAATATAATCGTAGATCCCGTTGCTGGTAGTAACCGATTTATAAAATGCTTCTAAGATAAGGTTTTAGAAATCTGTTCAAAATAA
Source organism: Mythimna loreyi (assembly GCA_029852875.1). NCBI lineage: Eukaryota > Metazoa > Arthropoda > Insecta > Lepidoptera > Noctuidae > Mythimna > Mythimna loreyi. Next base: position 4,501,722 of record CM056780.1, read on the forward strand.
CTCAGTGTTCACGGGACCATTACATCATCACTAGTATTTTCTTAAATAGCGCTTACCTAATGCCATTATACAGTCATTGAGCTGCAATTAATTTAGACTATCGATTTTCTAAAGTGATTTTGATTTACCTATCTTCTAAGTTAATGTCATTCAGTTAGATTGGACCAAGCCCAGACGTCGGTCCCTCGCGCCTCAAGGAGTTGTCAGCAACCGTAGGGACTCTGCAGAAGGGTGGAAGCCAATTAGGGCCAAGGGTTTGTGTCTGGTATGGCGATGTAGGAACGGGGTAGGTGGTTCAGTCAGTAAGAGTCAGATACTGTTTCCCGCTCCACCTAAGGGCGGGATTCGTCATTGGATGATTTTTACCTACCATAAAAAAATCAGTCAGATTCACTACAACTGCAGCTTTACTTTATCAGCTGAAAGACGCAGAATACAAACCAGAATACAAGCAAGCGATACGCGTCGATACTGAGCAGAGTACGGTCTAGTCCCAACATCGTTTTAAGCATGATAGCTAGCAGAGTGGGTTGCCTGTACATATACATTGATGTTCGAAGCTGTACATGAATAATTGTATTGTATGGCTCACATGAGTAATGATACCCCGATTCATGGTTTTTTTTATGGTGGGAAAAATTATCTAATGACGAATCCCGCCCTTGGGTGGAGCGGGAAACAGTGTCAGACCCTTACTTACTAAACGACCCACCCCTCTCCTTCTTAGCTTTCATACCGGGTCGAACCTTCCTTTCAGAAACCGGACCGGATACCCAGTAGGCTTCAATCCTACTTATCTTAAATCCTTGTGCATCATGACCCCAGGCACCTTAGGGAGCTTCTGGTACGTGGTCGTTACTCCAGGATCTTTCGGTTCAATTGACCGTCTGTTCTGCGAACAATATATCTTGTCCATTTCCACCTTGGTTCTGTTGTGGATTATCTTGTCTTATCGACACTTGGGGTGATTTTGTACCTTCTGATGAAGTCCATTATGAGCTATACACACGCGTTGTTAATCTATACTATTATAATAAAGGGAACAATTTGGTATTCTTATAAAATTACTAGCTTATTATTTAGAAAATTCTTTCTCGAGTAGAATGCTATTGTACTGAATGAAAGACTATTATTATTTCTAGCCCATACTGCCCCACTGCTGGGCAAAGACATCCTTCTATTCCTTCCAGTGTTCTCGGTTTTAAGCCACTTCTTGCCAATTCCCTAGGAAGGCATCCAAGTCCTAATGAAAGACACATACTTGTATTCCATTTGTTACACAAGCAAAGCTACTAGTAGAAGCCAGTGAAAAATAAAACAAAAAGAAACTTCCACGATAGTATGACCACACCGTAATCTGTTGTGCATGACCATTTAGATAGAGAAATTTATAGTGCCGGTGGCATTCAGCGAGATTCGAGACAAGCCGTGGCCTAATGTGAGCGGACCTCGGCGGTCTTAAGATAACAATGTCTTATTTGTGGAAATGCTGCCTCGATTGCTGATAACGAAATAAATAGTACTGTCTAAGTGGATGGACGAAGATTCGTAGAAGATTCTAAAAGAGAAATGTGTGTAGGTATTAGAGAAAGTTTAAATGTAGCACCAGTAACTGAAAAGTTAGAAGGGGATTGTTTTGGTATAATCATGGAAAAAGAAACCGTATGAAAGTGATAAAACGGCTATATTTAAAAATGTTATTAAGTATGAGAGGTAAAGGGAGGCCAAAGAAAAGATAATTCACCGATCTTTGTGTGATGTATAAAGAAAGGGAGTTGATGATAAGGTGAAGACTAACATGACAAATTGGTTAAAATAAAAATGAGTGATATGGAAGAAAGGAAGTTAGTGATAGGGTGACGAGTGACAGGACAGAATGGTTAAAAACAAATGTGTTGTACAGACCCCCAATAACATGGAAAAACGGAAGACAAAACAAAATGGAAGACAAAATATGGTTTTGCCAACCATAAATAATGTGGAATAAGAGCAGGATGGTGATGATGACGACGAAGAGATTTTAGAAGACTCTAGTAAAAGGTTGATAATAACTGTAGAAGTATTATATTGTATTCATGGTGTACCTACAATAAAAAGTATATCTATCTATCTATATTCCTTGACATTAAAGATATGGAACCCTGTTTAGGTTTCCGTAGTTAACTGAGAACCCTTATAGTTTCGCCAAGTCCGTCTGTCTGTCCGTCCGTGAATAATCTCAGCGACCTTTATAGAGGGTTGATTATGGTTTACATAAAAAGCAACTTCTGACAACTTTTCTTTAAGTAGTCTCATTTCGCCATCCTCTTTCAGTTTTCCAGTTAATTCAGCGTTACGAAGTCTATTGTTCCCTTTGACGCATAACCCTTTTCGGTGTTTATTGTTTGAGATAACAAATCGTTGAGGTTAATAAAGCCCCGCTCCACAATTTGTTTATCTCCAAGGGGCAAAACAATACAAGGCACTCAGTCCAATTAACACCTCACTAATTGGGCAATCTTTCACCATAGCAATTTTTTAATTTTTTTAAACGCAGTCCGGGAATTTTTAAGTCTAGAGTAAATAGGTTACTTCTAGGTTAGCGCGCTCTATTGTCGACCGTCAAGCGCAAACCTATCAATAATAAAAAAAAACCTTTTAAAACAAAATCAATGAAAGCAATGTTTAAGTTCTTGACATTATCATAGCTATTTATAATGTTCTCACTGTTGGGAATTTTCCTCCTCTTTATATCTCGTGAAAGAAATCGTAATCTACAGCGCAGTTTTTATAACTATATCTTTAATGCGCTAAAATTTTCAGAATTAATAACGGCAGAAGTAATAATAATACTTTTTTCCAATAGAACTTTCAAAAATTGTAAAAATTTGCATGCCTATATTATGGCAAAATGTGGAGGACTCTTATAAAAAAAACCACCTTTGTACTATACCCTTGTTTGCAAAATGAATGATTATGATTATGCATTTTAATTCTAGGTTGGTGTATAGCACATGTCTTATAATTTTTGGTTCTAGGACATGCCTATTTTTGCAATGTCATTCTTTCACTTTTCAGAGCAATAGTGTTGATGAGTTCAAACCCACGACCTAAAATTCTTGTACATACACATATTGAACCTTGACAATATCTACCTACTCATTCAGCAATGCCAGTACAAGGCGTTTGAGACTAATATAAAGTTTGAATGTTGATCGGGGTAGCTTTGATATGTCTTGCTGTCCGGCAATAAGGATCGGTCACACTGCAGGAGGTCCGTGGGCTTCGTTGGGCAATTGAGAACTATACTCAATGTTTAGAGGTTCAATGAGGGTACTTGACTAAATGTGCTATTTTGATAGTGAATTTTGTGATTTCTTTTGTTAATATACAGACTTTATTAACCTTTCGACTACCGTAGTTACAGACTCAATTTAAAGACAATAGATTTGTAGATACCGGTGTCCTCTTAGGGCTTAATGAACTAAAAAAAAAAAAATTAAAGGGTTGAGCAAATTCTTTATGGAAAATCCTATCTTTCAGAAGTGGCAGAGCATTGATAGGTTTTTGTTTTGAAATAGAACCTCCACTTGGGCAGAGCACCGCTGCATCCTTGTGGAGTCAGTAAGCGGTGGTAGCATTACGCATCCAGCCATAGTCCAGGTCATGGTCTGAAATGGAAAGGAATATAAAGCGCGGGTCTTATGATACCATTTACAGCTCCGACAAAGAGATTCGTCATTAGATGATTAAATTTATTCCACCACAAAAAAAGAAGAAATATAATATAAATGATATCTCGTATAAAAAAAGAAAATATGTGTGTACGTTTATGTAGGCGCTATAGTTACTGTGGTTAAATATTATGACTAAATCTATGTACCCATTGAAGATTTAGGTAGATTCTTAAGCCTATGAAATGCCATAATATCTATCCGAACTGCAGTTTGACATCTGTACCGTTTTGAAGCGTATACTTTCCAAATAACGTCAAGCCAACCATTTAAGTCAACAGCCATGAAAGCCATTCAATACGTCAATCCTTTAAGCATGTACTCAAGTAATTTATATTCTAACAATACTTGTACAGTCGACAAAACAAGAACATACAGGTTTTGAACTTTGACAATTGTAAAGGAATTATTTTTATTTTTTTAATTCGTATTGTAGAATTCTATAAAACATATTGCGCCGACCCCAAATAAAACGGGACAAGGGCAGGAAGATGATGATGATTGTAGAATTCTATGTGAGATGTATATAAAATACTTAAATATATTTACTCTAAATTTTTGCATATAATAAAAAAACTTTAAATACATTCAGGCATCAAGTTACTCGAAAGGGTTTGTCAGAAGACTGGCAGCATTGCCACGTTAAATGGCAATACTAATTCCAGCCAGCCCTCTGGTTACGCAAAGTGAAGATTAGTCGGTGTGAAATTTCCTTGAAAAGGAGACAGATAAGATGAGCTTGATATTGTACCCTGGAAAGAAGGCTAAGAAGGAAATGGAGTTGGTTGTAGTCAGTCTGACACGCCCTTCCGCCTCGACCAAGAGTAGGAGAACTCAAACTGGCTGATTTTCCATTTAAAAAATATTGTGTTCCTGGACTACATTTTTCATCAGCCTCGTCCAATATCTCAATACTCCGTTAGTTCCGAAAGGATCCTGGCGAGACTGAAGTTATTCTCTACGAATTTTAGCTCTCAAAAACTCGTAAAAAATAAATCGTTTAAACAAATAAATAGTTACAGTTGTTATTGCTGTCAAAAAATGTTATTGGCATACATTTTGTTCGAGTTTTTAAGCTTTAAAATTCGCAGAGCCTACCTTCAGGCTCGCCAGGATCTGACAGTCGTACTGTACGGTCTATCTATTTTGTGGCATCTCGCTTCATCAGTGATAGTAGTTCTTAGTTTTTTTTGTTATTATTAAACTAGCTTTTGCCAGCGGCTTCGCCCGCGTACATAAAATATAGCCTATGTCACTCAGGAGTAAAGCAGCTTTCTATTGTTGCTTAAATTTTTCAAATTGGACCAGTAGTTCCAGAAATTACCCCCTACAAACAAAAAAACAAACTTTACCTCTTTATTATATTTGTGTAGAAAACGGGTGATTTGCGATTACCTTAGCTCTGCTGATTGTTTTGTTAGCTGTACTTTAACATTACCATAAACACAAAGTTGTGGACAGACAATCCGTTCTGTGTATGGCCGATGTTGAAGTGATTTCACATTGTAGGACATGCAGGAGGGGGCACATTGAGTTGTCTATCAATGTTCAAGGATCAAGATTTCATTGTGTCGTTGCAGTAGAACAAACTAACAGTAGGGTTGTTCGAGAAAAATAGCACTTTTGATCAAGACTTCTCGGTCAAACTATAGTTCAAATCACGTGATATCAGGGCAATCAATAAAATATTTCTAAAAAGTTTAATTCATCAAAATCATCATCAGCCTCATTAATTTTATCACTGCTGGGACTCAGGCCTCGTCTATAAGAGAGGCCCGGTGCGAATTGGTTGATGTCACATGTCTTCGAATTTTTTGGTTCTAGGACATGCTGGTTTCCTTTCGATGTTTTCCTTCGCGCCGTTTTGAGAGCAGTGGTGATGAAATAAAAATAAATAAAGAATATGAAATAAAACTTCTCTTTACACCCAAGCGAGCGCCGGCGCTCGCGGCATGATTTCGCGGCACGCGCGACACTTCAAATTTTCAAAAATAGAATGTAAAATATTTGAGCATTTTTTTTATAGGGTATTTTGATATTTATCCAAGAACGTAAATAAACAGTTTTATAGACAAATAACTTTCCGTTAATACCCGCGAACTTTGGCGTTCGCTCGAGGACTGAAAGGTTAATTACTTTGTGATACTCTTTTATAATAAAAAAAATTTTTACAAAAAAAAAAACCGCCTTCAAAAAAAGACAAACGATAAAAGTTTCTACACTAAAAAGTTGAAAATAAAAAATTGAATTACTGTAAAGAAACTTAATTTATAGGTAAAGTTATTTGACATTAATACTTTGCAAATATTCAAAATTTATTACTTCTTTTTGGAGTCGGTGCCATCATTTTTATTGTTGAAACTTAATGTTAGGTAGCTTTTTAATATTCGGTGCCATTTTTCGTACATAATGCTTAAACATTTTCAATGTACTTAAAATGTGGCAGAAGGTTTTTGTAAGTATATATTTTTTATTTAAAAAAAATGTGCAAATCGGATGATTTTTTTAGAGAAGTCTAATATGTATTTACGTCTTAATTAAGTATTATAATATTTGAGTATGCAAATAGGTACTAAGTAGTTTTATAGTTAAGTTAGAGGTAGTTTTTCAAGGGATTGTTGCCCATTCGTAATTCCTTGCCTTCACTGGCACCGACTCCAAAAAGAAGTAATAAATTTTGAATATTTGCAAAGTATTAATGTCAAATAACTTTACCTATAAATTAAGTTTCTTTACAGTAATTCAATTTTTTATTTTCAACTTTTTAGTGTAGGAACTTTTATCGTTTGTCTTTTTTTGAAGGCGGTTTTTTTTTTTGTAAAATTTTTTTTTATTTGTAGCCGTTTAGTGTTTTTCATTATAATGTGTTATGGCAACGAAGTCAATATCGTTCCTACATTTCTTTTGAAAAAGTTACCAATGTCATAAAAGTAGGAATACATATTAAAGGTACATTGTTACAGTGTAATCGTTTTGATCTCGTGGAGAGATGATATGATGCATGAAATACTTATGATTCATCTCATGTCATTTTCGCGATATTTGAGTTCCAAAATTAAGAATAGTAATAATAAAATTAAAACAACTTGGAACATTATAAATAGTGAGACTGGAAGGTCCACAAAACCATGTAGTGACTATAGCCTTATCATTGATGATAATGTAATCAAATCGGATTCACAGGTTGCCGCAGCTTTTGAAAAGTTCTTTTCAGAGATCCCCATATTAACTACAAAATCTTTGAACTCATCCCCTACTGCTGCAGAGTCTCTGCTTAAAGAAAATGTTAAAGCGTGCGATGTCGATTTTAAATTCGAACATGTGACATATGTAGATATAATTAAAACCTTTAATACTTTGAATGTAAAAAAAACTACAGATTTATGGGGAAATTCTGTAGATGTTGTGAAGTCCATTATAAACGTTGTAGCTCCTAGTTTAGCTTTTATTTTTAATAATAGTATTGATTGTGGTGAGTTTCCTGACTTGATGAAGTATAGTAAAATAACACCATTATTTAAAACTGGTAGCACATCTGACCCCACCAATTATAGACCCATTTCAGTGTTACCTACCTTTAGTAAAATCTTTGAAAAACTTATTTTACAGCAATTACAAAAATTTTTTAATAGACATAAGCTATTACACACTAAACAGTTTGGTTTTACAAGGGGTCGTTCAACAACCGATGCCGGTGTTGAACTTTTAGGACATATATATGATGCATGGGAAGACAAATGCGATGTACTGGGCATTTTTTGCGATTTGTCCAAGGCCTTCGATTGTGTTCTCCATGAAACATTAATCAGGAAACTACATCATTACGGAATCCGGAACTCCTCCCTGGATCTTCTTACTTCTTATTTGAGTGGTAGGATTCAGAGAGTTGAAGTAAACGGAAAAAGATCACCCGGGTCTGTAGTGTCAATGGGTGTGCCACAGGGCTCGATTCTTGGCCCCTTTTTATTTCTTATTTATATAAATGACTTGCCATACCTAATAAAGGATAACCATGATATAGTTTTATTTGCAGATGACACTTCGCTTTTATTTAAGCTTAAACGTCAGCAGAATGTCACTGACGATATAAATTTGGCCCTTTCCAAAATAGTACACTGGTTTAATGTTAATAACCTGCATCTTAATGAAAAAAAAACTAAATTTGTTAAGTTTACAATGCCTAATGTTAGGCAAGTGGATACTAGTGTGCTAATAAAAGGTAAAGAATTGAGTCCTGAAGATACTACAGTGTTCTTGGGCATAACCCTGGATGCTAAACTTCAGTGGGGCCCACACATAGATAAGTTGTCAAAAAAACTTAGCTCTGCAGCATATGCCGTTAGACAAATTCGAAAGCTAACTGATTTAGAGACAGCCCGTTTAGTTTATTTTAGTTACTTTCATAGTGTAATGTCGTACGGTATTTTATTGTGGGGAAATGCTACCGATATACAGACGATTTTTGTTCTGCAGAAAAGGGCTATTCGTTCCATTTATAAACTAAGTCCCAGATTCTCCCTCAGAGAGAAGTTTAAAAATATTAATATTTTAACTGTGGCATCTCAGTACATCTATGAAAACATTTTGTATGTTCATAAAAATAAAAATTTGTTTAAAAAATACAGTGATATTCACAACGTAAATACTAGGAATAAACACAAATTAGTGGTTCCGGTAACAAGGCTCAAAAAAATAGGAGGCACATTTAGATGCCAATGTATACGCTTTTATAATAAGCTTCCCAGTCCTATTCAAGAACTTAGCCTTAATAAATTTAAATCATTTGTAAAACATAAACTTTGTCAGAAGGCTTTTTATACTGTAAAAGAGTATCTTGAGGACAAAACAGCTTGGGATTGACCTGCTCCAGTAATCACTGTAATTGATGTAATTTCATTTCTTATTTTCTGATTTTTTTTTTTGGTATCATTATTATATATATATTATATATATTTTATTATTATTCGTTTATTTAAATTTTTAAACATATTTTATACATTTTTAAATATTTTCTTAACAAAATAATAAAAAAAAACATTTAAAAATATAAAAAATAGTCGCCCACCGGCATCGGGAACAGGGTCCAAGCTACCGGTGGTCAGGGCTCCAGAGTGAGGAACCTCCGGACAATACGCGCCGTTTCCAAGAGTACTGCCTTCTGAATCAGGCCCTTGATCCAGCTACCTAACGAGAGCCTCCTCAGATGTTGGTCGAGGCTCTTGGCTATTAAGCCATTGGCCGTCACGACTATCGGCACAATGACTGCTGTGTCCACTTCCCACATGTCGACAACCTCGCGAGCCAAGTCAAGATACTTAGTTTGTTTATCTTTCTCAGCTTTCACGAGGTTCTCATCATGAGGGACCGCTATATCAACAATCATTGTGCGACGCTCTTGACGATCTATCACCACTATGTCAGGCTTATTGGCCACAATAGTCCTGTCAGTGATGATAGATCGGTCCCAATACAATGTGATATTGCCATTGTCGAGAACTGGGTCGGGCACATACCTATAGTACGGTACTTCTGATTCCACAAGGTTGTATTTAAGAGCAAGTTGCTGGTGGATAATCCTGGCTACAAGGTTGTGTCTATGCAAATAGTCTCCGTTAGCCAAACGAGAACACCCAGAAATAATGTGTCGGATTGATTCCCCGGGCCGGTGGCATGCCCGACAAATGTCAACCGTACCGTCCTTCACAATGTATTTCCGGTAGTTGTTCGTCATCATAACTTCGTCCATTATCGCAAAGACAAAACCTTCGGTTTCCCCGAAAAGGTCACCAAAGCGCAGCCAGGATACGGACGCCAATAAGTCTACATCAGGCCCATGTAAGGCCCGGTAATAGCGCCCATGAAGCTCCTTGCCCTGCCATATTTCCTTACGGTCATTAGTATCCAGTATCATTGGTTTGCGCCAGTTCTCGTTAGCCAAGGAGAGCGGGGTGAGGCCCTTGTCCACCGCTACCACATCTCGGTGCATACCCACGTCGGTTTCTAGGAAGTATTCCCTGAGACTGCATACCTCGCGGTTGTGTAGGGTCTTAGCATTTAAGAAGCCACGACCCCCGCACTTCCGTGGGATATACAGCCTCATAACCGATGACCGTGGGTGATGCATCCGATTTGCGGTAAGCAGTGTGCGGACCCTCCTATCCACGGCGTCAAGTTCCGTCTGAGTCCATTTGAGTATGCCAAAAGAGTACATCAACACTGGCATGACCCAGCCGTTGAAAGCGCGCACCTTGTTCCCGCCTGATAAAAGACTATTCAGTACTTTACTCAGGCGGCCGAAGAAGCGCTCCCTCAACGACTGTTTCATGTCATCAGCATTGATGCCTAACGCTTCCGACATACCCAAATACTTATAGGTTTCGGTTGGAGAGAGGGATCTCAGGTTTATGGAATCCGTGAGTTGAGTGCCTACGGATTCCACAACCTCCCCTCTCTTTACATGCATGACTGCACATTTATCCACACCAAACTCCATCCTGATGGCACTGCTGAAGGTTTCAGTTACCTTCAGTAGCTCCATCAGTTGCAGCTTGTTGGGGGCAAATAGCTTTAAATCATCCATGTAAAGGAGGTGAGATATAACCTGACCACCTCTCTTCAACCGGTAGCCTAGACCTGAATGCTCCAGCAATGTGCTTAGAGGATTCAAGGCTAGGCAAAACCATAGTGGACTCAGACTGTCGCCCTGGAATATGCCACGCTCAATCCTTATTGGTTCGCTGTTCTCCAAAATCTGTCGACATCCTGGATAGTGAAGCACTGTCCTCCATTGCCCCATACATGACATCAAGAAGGTGCGCAGAGTTGCATCAATTTTATACAGCTCTAGCACCCTCATGAGCCATGTATGAGGAACAGAGTCGTAGGCCTTCTTATAATCTATCCAACATGCCGACAGACTCTTACGAGAACGCCGAACCTGTTGGCTAATGGCCATATCGATGAGGAGCAGCTCCTTAGTACCGCGGGACCCATTCCTACATCCATTCTGAGAGGCCGACATGATGGAATTTGTCTCAATATGACTATTGATTTTAGCTCTCAGAATAGATGTAAGAACTTTATAGACCGTCGGTAAACAAGTGATCGGTCTATAATTTTTAGGTTCCGCAGTACTACCTGATTTGTGGAGCAGGTGGGTTATTCCTGTCGTTAGGAACTGGGGTAGCGACCCTGACTCTAAGGCAGACTGGAATTGAGATGCCAAGCGAGCATGCGACCCTTTAAACCACTTTACCCAGAAATTGTGCAGCCCATCCGGCCCTGGAGATTTCCAATTAGGCAACGGACGGACTGCACGGGCGACATCTTGGGGGCTGATGGTAATTGCCCCCATTTCTGGTAAAAGATCGCATGCACTCTCGACCTCTCGAATCCAATCACCCTCGATGTGACTGACAGGCGCCGACCAGATGCTGCGCCAAAATGAACTCATGGCGTCATCATCCGGTAGGCGCGTATCAGTCTCATCTTGGTCGGGTCGCTCCCAAGTCCTATAAACCCACCTCTCGTTGCTTCGGAATGTGCGATTCTGAGTATACCGCTCCACACGCCGCTTGTACCGACGAATACGGTTCGCCCATGCGCAGATCCTCTGCTTCAGGAAGTCGATACGCTCTGTGACGCGGAGCAGATAATCTCGAGGATTAATATCAATCCCCGAGAACGCTCGCCTCACAAAGCGCATCACTCTAGGGCGAGTGTTGCCCTCCCTGAAGCAGATAAGCTTGCCGATGAGTACTCTAGCCTCCCCAATTCGACGCTCTATCCTGCACTGCCAAGCTGGCATAGCTGATCGTGTAGCTCTGTCACAATTTGGAAATTTAACGTGAGCTACACGACATGCCGCTACAGCCGCACAGTACAAGATAGAGTGGGTATCAGTGAGGTCATCGCTGCTATCGAAAAAATTTGATAGCTGCGAATCTAGAGCACACACCAGCGCCCTATTTCTCTTGTGCATGGGCAAACGAGGTAAACGAGGTCTAAGCTCCGGCGGCATGGAGCGGTACTCCCGAAATGCATCCTCCAAAGCACTCCTCAATCGTTCATTGCATTGAGTACTCACAGATATAGCTGCGTCATCATCAGCATCACCAGCGTGATCGGGTCGCGGTGAAACACTTGGTTGAAGTTGCACCGCGGCCGGTGGTGCAGCGGGTGAGACACGGCTACTCTGTGATTCCAAGCGCAATCTATCAAGCACGGCGTCGTCCAACATACGGTTACGCTGGATGACCCGCACCTGATCCGACAATCGTTGGGCCGAAACGTTGACAGCTGGCTCAAGCACCTGAAACAGAGATTATTATTATTATTATTATTATTATTATTTTTAACTGACGATTATTGTTATTTTACAATTATGACATATTTCTCTTTTTTTTTGCAACTATTAAATTTAACATTTAAATTTGAAATTGACAATTGTATCTTTTTTTTTTTTTTAATTTGCAATATTAATGGGTAAAATTACATTTTTGTAATTTTTTATTATTGTGAATGTGGGGACTATGTGGATTACTTTTCGTTTTCCTTAATTTTAACTTTTAATTAACTTATCATGTCTGGCAGTTATGAGTACTTTTTGCGGCCTACCCAAATGTCCTTTCTTTGGTATTGTTCGTCAAATCGTTGAGCTCCTTGGTGGTCCTGAGTTGAGCTACACGAGAACTGACAAATGCTTGCACTGACTGGACAGGTCCACTCAGAACTGTGTGGTTCTTTCTTCAAAAGACCATCTCAGACTCCAATCTGCATGGTTCTCATATTATTTGACCATTACATGTTTGTGTATGGACTTTAAAACAGACTTTGACCCCTGAGTTTGTTTCGGTGTTTCTTCTCAGGGTAGTCAGCTAGGAAACACCGGCCTCATCTAGTATAAAAAAAAAAACGAAAAAAAAAAAAAAATAATAATTGACGTGTAAAAGAGTTTGTAAAAACCTATTTGCAAAATAAAAATCATTTATCATTTATCATGAGTACATCTTATGACAGCTCTCTAAATTATCATCATTTCAGCCAGAAAACGTCCACTGTTGGACATGGACCTCCCCCAAGCGTCGCCATAACGACCGATTCTGTGCGACTCGCATCCATCGCGTTCCCGTGATTCTCACCAGGCCGTCGGTCCACCTTGTGGGAGGCCTTCCAAAGCTGCGTCTTTTGGTGCGCGGTCGCCACTCTAGAACCTTTCGGCCCCATCGGCCATCTGTTCTACGAGCAATGTGCCCTGCCCACTGCCACTTAAGTTTGGCAATTCTTCGGGCTATGTCGGTGACCCTGGTTCTCCTGCGCATTTCTTCATTTCTGTTTCGAACACACAAGGAAACTCGAGCATAGCCCTTTCCATTGCTCTTGACAGCATTGCCCATGACAGCTCTAATAAGCTCAAACAATGGTAGGATACATTATTTTATTTTGAAGTTCCCAAGCCGACCTTCCACCTTCCAGCTTCATCATCACATCAGTTCAATAGTACCTTACAGCCAAAGTGCATCTTATGACAATTCTAACAAGCCCAAACACGGCTAGGATATATTAATTAGTTACGCAGTTCCAGTGCCTACCTTCCAGCTCATCATCATCAGATCAGTTCGATGATAACTTTTTCAACATCATTTTTTAAGATCATTGGTTTATAGTGCATTTTCATAGTTGCTTAACTACCTTGATTGTGATATCTATGCGAGTATCAAGTTTCGTTAGCCATTTTCTGATCTTCTTCACCAGTTCCACCTCATCAAATGTTACTTTTTAACTGTAAATGCTTGAGTTCTCGATGAAAATATAAAAAAAACTATATAGTTGCCTATAATATTTGAGGAGTTCCCTCGATTTCTCATGGATCCCATCATCAAAACTCGATTTTGAAAAAAATGGGACCAATCTGGAAGCATATCCTTTCAAGTACAAAAAAAAATTTGCAAATCCATCCATAAACAACGGAGTTCTGAGGTAACAAACATAAAAAAAAAAAAAAAAAAAAATAAATAAAAAAAAAAAAATACAATCGAATTGAGAACCTCCTCCTTTTTTTGAAGTCGGTTAAAAAGAGAGCAGTGGTGGCCCAGCGCTGTCGCAGTCGCCGGTTCAAACTCAGCCAGGTGCATTACTTTGTAATAATTTATTTCATCAACATTGCTCTCAAAACGTTGAAGGAAAACATCGTGAAAAAACCGGCATGTCCTAGAAAATGCGAAAACATGTGACCACCAAGTCGCACTGGGCCTGCGGTTGATTATGTTTGAGTTATTCTCTCGCCTAGAGAGGAGATCTGAGGCGCAGCAGTGGGACCTTTATATGGCTGATGCCTATGTTATACTATTCCTTTCCCGAAAGTAGATATCAGACTTTTACTGACTAAAACTCACCTGTGTTTCTTCATTAACCCGATAGGGCTGCAGTAACTCTTTCGAACATTCTCGCAAATAATTAATTACCATAAAGCGACGTACAACTAATTTATTACAAGCAGCTATTCAAAGTTGTAAACACTCAATACCTCGATAAACTTAAACAATACGAAGCCATTAATACCGAACCTTACAAATAGTTTGTCCTTAAAACAAAATTAGTACAAAAGATATGTGTAACCAATAGACTAAGAGCCAGTGGTCGCCAGACTTTCCTCATCATTACATAGTATAAAACAAAGTCGCTTCCTGTCCCTATGTATGCTTAGATCTTTAAAAGTACGCAACGGATTTTGATGCGGTTTTTTTAATAGATAGAGTGATTCAAGAGGGAGGTTTGTGTGTATAATACACGCAAAATATATTCAATATCAGAACTCGTGCGAAGCTGGGGCGGGTGGCTAGTTACACAGTATAAAACAAAGTTGCTTACTGCTGTCCCTATGTATGCTTAGATCTTTAAAAGTACGCAACGGATTTTGATGCCGTTTGTTTTTAATAGAAAGAGTGATTCAAGAGGAAGGTTTATGTGTATAATACATGCATAATATAAGGTGCTTTTAAAATATATGCCACCCCTTTAATGGGTGATAGTATTGGGTTTATAGATTACAATAGTGAAGAGCTTTCGTACCCCGGAACAGTTAATCCAGTTTGAGAAAATAAAGTAGTTAAATAAATATTGACTCTTTTCTGCACAACGTGGTTCACAAATTACGCGCGATGTTTCTCTTCGTCAATGAAACAGCTGCATTAGCTATCTCTTTCCATTCGTTCTACGAATGAAAACTAAAATCTGCTGACTAGCTTGTCCCTACCTAATTCACTAGGTACGCAATAATACGTAGGCAAACAAGTGTTTTAAAGTGCAATTACTTACCAGTAGTTACCAGTTACCATGATAAACTTCAAAACAGTCCATTTCAAGTTAGTGTAAACGATAGGTACTTAGACTAACCTTTCGACTTTTGTAATTACACACACAATTAAAGAACAAAACGCTGGCGTTCGCTTAGGATTCAAAAGTGTAATATCAAATAACGATAAATTACAGGAACTTGGCGTATTTAAAAGTTATTTACCTACACCAATTGCACTGTATTTACACACTCCCTACCGACTTATCCACAAAACTGTTGCACAAGTGCACCTCACACAAATGTAGACACGCTTACGTACAATCTTTGTTCAATGTGTCCGTTTTACTTTTCAGTTGCCTAAATGTTTTTAATAAAAACGCGCGCGATAATAATTCCCGTGGCGGTCGGGGGGCGACTGGCAAGCGGGTGGTCGGCCAGCGCGTGCGGCGAACGGGGAAGTGCGCGCGGGGGAGGCGGGGGCTGCGCAGTGACGACATAGTCGCCAGCGCGCAGGCGGCATTCGTCTGATATGAATGAATGTAGTAGAATGAATGGCGCCGGTGTTTTGCGGCGCGGAGCGGCAACAGCTCATAAAGTGTACAGGATGGTTTTATGCAAAAAAAGAATTAAAATTTATACGTGAATAATTTTTGTATGAGAAAAAAAACACAAATTATCTACATTTTATCTTTACTATTGTAATCTATAAACATAGTGCTACACGCCCTGGAGAGCGTGGCATATATTTTAAAAGCACCTTATATATTTAATATCGGTACTCGTGCGAAGCTTATAAAAGCTGATAGTCTATCAGTGCATATCTTCGACATAGGTAGGAATAATAAATATACAAATTTTCAGTTATGGTGGCCTTTGATCGACTTATATTCTAGCGATAGACAAGCACGTTTATAGAAACTATTCGTCAAAATACTGAAAACTTTATACAAAACTTGCAGCACCCCAATGGTATTTTAAAATTTACATCGCTGATACGTCAAAACTACACTAATGCATCAATGTAAAAACATTGATGACATTAGTACACAAGTTTAATCATTATTAAAATATGGCACTTAATTGAAGCAAAGTACGCGCCGCTGTACATGAATTTTCAGTTATATTAAATTAAAAGTGTGACCTTTATATTAAATTAAAAGTGTGGTGACAAACCCTCGCCAAATGATATTAAATCTCGACCGCATCGTCGCTTTTCATCAAGTGAGATAGCGGTCAAGCGTGACCCTA
The DNA here is from genome assembly GCA_029852875.1 of Mythimna loreyi. Classification (NCBI taxonomy): domain Eukaryota; kingdom Metazoa; phylum Arthropoda; class Insecta; order Lepidoptera; family Noctuidae; genus Mythimna; species Mythimna loreyi. The sequence continues at coordinate 4,517,979 of CM056780.1, forward strand.
TAATCAATAAAAAAAATACTTGTCCAAAATAAAGTGCAATTGCGATGCTTTTATAAAACCTGATCTTTTGTAATTTTTCTTCTGCAAAAATACTTACTATAAAATGGCGAACCTATAGCACTCACGGGCTCTTAGACTACAATATTTCACTGTCGACTAGCCCTACTCCGTTTTAAAGTTCACATGTTTCAATACGCTTTAACTGATAAGACAAGAATTGAAAATTTATATACGAGTTGCCATTTTAGTTTGAAATATTATCGCTCTGTACAACCTAACTTGTGATATTAGAAATAATGTATTTGACAACCATTTGTGAATGTCAAAATATTATCCAATATTGATAGATATGAGAGAACTGTGTAGACCAATCAACTTTAGATCAAAACACAGTAAAAATAGTAAGTAGTCTATTAATCCGCGAAGTCTACAGTGTTCTCACATATACAATATAAAAAAGGTTCTATAAAAGTGAACTAAACAATTAATGAATAAAGGGCATTTCAACATTAATTGTATGGTTCTTAAGTGATTTGACCAATACATATTTTCTGTATGGTAAGTCCATAGAGAAAATATGCATTTGTAAAGAGGAGTATGGACTTTCTTCTCAGGGTAGTCAGCTAGGAAACACCGGGCTCATCTAGCATAAAAAAAATGACGTTTAAAAGTGTTTTTTAAACCTACTTGCAAAATAAAGATCTTTTATCAATAATAAAAATAAATCAATCAATATAATTATGAATGAGACCAGATTTTGTTCCATACGATTTTGAATCCGGGGAGTCTACAGTGTTCTCACATAGACAATATAAAAAGAAGCGCTTCAACAATAAAAATAAACCAATAATTAATGAAGGATTATGTTTCATAAATGAATGAATGAATGAAACTTAATTATTTTATTTTCATGCGATTAGACATTTGAGCAGTGCGCAGTGGTGGCCGAGTGGTAACGGCCCCGACTTACGAGTCGTAGGTCGTGGGTTCAAACCCAGCCAGGCGCATTACTTTGTGTAATTTATTTCATCACCACTGCTAATTAATGAAGGATTATGTTTCATAAATGAATGAATGAATGAAACTTAATTATTTTATTTTCATGCGATTAGACATTTGAGCAGTGAGCAGTGGTGGCCGAGTGGTAACGGCCCCGACTTACGAGTCGTAGGTCGTGGGTTCAAACCCAGCCAGGCGCATTACTTTGTGTAATTTATTTCATCACCACTGCTCTCAAAACGGTGAAGGAAAACATCGTGAGGAAACCGGCATGTCCTAGAACCAAAAATCGAAGACATGTGACATCCACCAATCCGCACTGGGCCCGCGTGGTGGATTATGGCCCATTCCCTCTCCTAGAGAGAGGAGGCCTGTGTCCCTGCAGTGGGAACATTAAAAGGCTGATGATGATGATGATGATGAGACATTTAAGCAAGTGTTCATGTAAATGCTATCGAGTACATTGGCAAGCTCGGCTTTGGTAAGGTTCAAGCTATTCAGTCACATAAAAAAAGTCTGGCATTCCTTATCTCTCAATTGTGATGCATATTTTTTACGACCGGATGTCATAAAAGTCAAAACGGGTATTGCAACAAAATTCCATAGAATTAATCTCCTGACCTTTTAGTTAAACTATGTCAAGTTATTTTATTCCTTAGATGATTGTATAAATTAAAATATTTAAGATAGTGATTAACCCACGCATCCCTTTACAAAACGACAACGTATAATTTTACATTTAGATAACATACATTATCTTAATCACTCTCCCATTTAAATAAATCAGAATTTAAATAAATGATATAAATAATAATATAAATTAGAATTAACGAGGTACAACACTAATATATCAATTTTCTATACGCCTTCTTTTGTCGTGTAGGCTGGTTAGTACAGGCCGTTTAAAAAAAGATTCATTGTCTGCCCAAAATTAGTTTATCTCAACTATTTAAAATTTCTCAGAAGGTTATGTATTGTCTTTTATGTATAACTAGCGACTCGTCCCAGCTGCGCATGGGTGCAATTTTAAATACATTTTGTATGTATTATACATATGTACTTTTCGCTTGAAGCGCTATAAATTAAAAGAAACTGCATCAAAATCCGTTGCGTACTTTTAAAGATCTAAGCATACATAGGGGTAAGCAACTTTGTTTTATACTATGTAATGATACGTATGTATTTAGATATTTATAAGTATGTTTATCAGTTGTCTAGTACCTATAACACACACACCTGCATTTTTATTTTAGAGGACCTCAATTACGTTACGGACGCTACTATTAACGGTGTGGGTTTACAGGAACCAAATACAAAAAAAAAAAAAAACGAAACGAAAATCACAAACAAACCCTCTCCTCGAGAATATAAGGGGTTAAAATTATCCTTGATATTATTAGTACAAACTCTGCTCGATGATCCTTCCGAAGGAGTCATCTCCGAGGATCAATGCAATGGCACGACGGTTTGTAACACGTTGCGTGATATCAGAATCTCTTGAACAGGATCTTATCTCCAATCACTGCAATTCGTTTGACGATTTTTTTATATAGATAGATGGATTCACGTGAACGCAAAGCGATGCGGCGTGAGGGGAACTAACAATTGATACTGCAATGCGTACATAACTGTGGCCTGCATAACTAATCGCACGTGGGTGCGGAACATCGAGGAACGAAGCAATCTGTATGTATAGACAGACTTGCGGACGGCGAGCAAGAGGTAGCTCGCGTGCCTCAAAAATATGTCAGCAATCCATGGGGATCCAGCAGGGTCGAAGCTTAGTACGGCCAAGGGCCTGTTGATATGGGGATATAAACTTGCGTGAATTTGAGATGAACTCATGGTGAACGATTGTTTAATTGTACATAGGTGGCTAATTGTAGGAAAAAAGAGCGCATTTACAAAAATATTTATGAAGATATTTAACCCTCTGAGTGTGGCTATTTATGACTACATTAGGTTTACCTGTCAAAACAATTGTGGTGATAATAAAAATAAATAAATAAATAACAATAAAATCGATGCGTAATGCACAGGACCTGTTGTGGTGGTGACATGAAACAAAACTATACGTATTTTTAGTGTTATTTTTTGTAAGTCTTTAATCATAAGTCGGTTGCATTTTTTTCTCTCCGATTGCTACAATACCCATCTAAAAAAACGAATGACTAGCCTCGTAAATACGTCAACCAGAATACATTTTAGTTTAACAACTTGATTATTCACATAAAAATTAAGATTAATTCGAACACGCCATAACTCAAACAGATTTAGAAAAGATCATGCAAATATTTCCATCGAAATATTGTCAGAAGATTAATTTTACTTTTCCTTAAAAATATTTAGATTAATTTAAATTTACCATAACTTTAATTTATTGCTACCAATAGTCTATTTATAAGATTGAAACATTGTTAAATTAGCTATTTCCCAAATTAAGTGTAGTGTCAGAGTGTCGATGTCTTTTGTGTCACTCGTTAGTGTCAGACACTGATGTAAACAGAATATTTAGTTGTAAACAGTTGTTGACACCCACATGATATGATTTCGCTATGTGGCCCGATTTCATGTGGGGTGATGGAGCCAATTGTCAGTCTCAAGTTAAATTTTGTCGTGTATTTTTTTTAATAATTAATAAAAGTTTTGTACGAGAGCAGTGGTGTCCGAGTAGTATCAGCTCCGACTTACGAGTTGTAGGTCACGGGTTCAAACCCAGCCAGGCGCATTACTTATTTATTTCATCACACTGCTCTCAAAACGGTGAAGGAAAACATCGTGAGGAAACCGGCATGTCCTAGAAGCAAAAATTCGAAGACGTGTGACATCCACCAATCCGCACTGGGCCCGCGTGGTGCATTAGGGCCCATTCCTTCTCCTAGAGAGGAGGCCTGTGTCCCAGCAGTGGGAACATTGAAAAGGCTGATGATGATGATGAAAAGTTTTGTATTAATTTATTTAGGACATTACTGACTCCCACTGCCTCGAAAAGCACGTAAAGCTGTTGGTCCTGGTAGGCTTTTGTAAATCCTGCATCTTTAACAGTCGAAAACTCGTAAAAAAATAAGTAGTTTAAACAAATAAATGCGATAAAAATGAGTTTTACAAGTGCAATTTCACAAAAATCAATTTGATGCTGGACTGGTCATCTGCAGTAGGTATAAGAACAGTGTCTCTCACCTCAATACTCATAAATTTATGATGAGGGCAGTGGGTGGAAAACATCACTGATTACCATCTGAACAGATTTCAATCTGGCAGATAATTTGTACCTAATTGATAGAAACAGATACTAACTATTTCGCTCGATTAGTAATTGGGATTGTATGGTTGGTGCAGTAAAATGCCATCTGGCAGCTTTGGACTCAGTGAAAAGACAAGTGAAGTACAAAGCCAGGATCACAGGCATAGAGTAGCTAGGTACACAGCTTTTTTTGAGAGAAAGCATTTGGGAATATTGGAATAACATTACTAGCTTTCGCCATCACTTTTCTACCAGTCCGATGTACGGCCGTCTGGTCGTCCGGTAATCGTCAATCGTCAAACCAAGCCCAGTCGCACTGTTCCCCCGCGCCTCAAGGAGTTGTCAGCAAATAAATGTTGAGGCCTAACTACAGGTCTAAAGCCTACTGGGGCCCCGGTCCGGTTTCTGAAAGGAAGGTCAGACCCCGGTATAAGGGCTAAGAAGGAATGGGCTGGGTCGTTTAGTCAGTAAGAGTCTGACACTGTTTCTCGCTCCACCCAAGGGTGGGATTCGACATTAGATGATTTTTATCTACCATAAAAAAAAACTTATATTTGTGTTTGTTCGTGTCCATTGTATGTTCTTTATGGCTCGCCACTACAATGTACGCGTTTTCTTAATGAAAAATCATCATTAACAAACGCTGCCAATAACTTTCAAAGTAGCCGAGGTTCCTAACCCCCACGCATAAAGGCTTACAATTTACTATATTAGTTTTAATTGCCCACTCACCTAGAACCGACTGACGGGCTGCAGTTAGCAACATTGTTGCGAACATCCTCAGGAGTTCAATTACCGTATCTGAATCGTTACGAACCAAAGTAACTGTTGAACCACGGATGTATACGTAAATGGAGTGTTAATGGACTGCAAGATCGTTGGAAAAAGTCAGTTCATTTGAAAAAGTGTTTTTACGAGGGCTGTCCTGGTAAAAATTCAAGTGATGAAACTCGGGTTGTTTTTAGTCAGTAAAAGTCTAACTGCTCCTCTCGTTACGCTAAACCACTTATTTGATGATTTCCCACTCCGCAAAATTTCTATCTATGTTTTTTGTACACTGACCGCCCCAAATCTATCTCCTTTCAATTAGTCCATCCTAAGGTTGTCTGTCAGAGTTTGCCCTGTGCGATAAGACCGCCCATTGTACACTTAGTTTTTATATATGTATAGCCTGTCCACATTGAGGTGTACAATAAAGCTTATAGTAAATAAATAAAATGAAGACAGATGAGAATTATTCTGTCTTTTTTCAATTCTGTAATGAGCTTTTGGGTCATATGCTTATTAGCTTACACCTGTATGTATGGGTCTACTACGTGGGTAACAGATGCCTCGCCATGCCGCCTCCGCCGGGACCCGGAAAACGAGGTAGGCCTAAGAGGCGTTGGATCGACGTCGTAAGGGACGATATGCGTGCTAATGGGCTTAAGGCAGAGGACGCAAAAGACCGAGCGAAGTGGAGACGACTAGTCAGGAAAGCGGACCCCGGGCACCGAGGTGAAAGCCAAGGTAGCAACCGGGACTTACGCTAGGCTGATGATGATGACCTGTATGTATGGGTCACTGCTACTAATTAGTTTATGAGCCCCTCATGACATTTCTAATAGCTTCTAAAATACCGATACTCAACGCAATTCAAGAATAATAACTTTATATATACAATACAAAGGCGAAAGTTTGTATATGTATATGTCTTGTTACTTCTTCTAGCTCAAACGCCTGAATGGATTTGTATGAAATATGCCACACTAGTAGATTATAACTTGGGATAGAATACGATATACTTTTTTTCGATGGCAGAAAGTAGTTTCATAGAAACCAAAAAAGAGTAAAGAGGAAGAATGTAAATAATATCATATTTTTTTAAGTTAATCAAATCGGGTTACCTAATATAACAATACTTATGGATTGTAATTAGATGATTACAAAAACACACACTTAAGTTCATTAATTATTTAATTAAATAGCAGATTATCTCAATATTTATTAGTAAATGGGTTAGTAATAAAAGAAGAGAAGTAAAGAATTGTTAATAATTTGCCTGTATTTGACTATAAGTATCTTCGAATTGGTCGAGCCCTAATTAAAATAAAAAATAACAACTACTACTATTGATCAAAATAAAATGTAATTAAAATTGAATTCCTCGAATTCATGATCATTTTTGATGACTGAAATGTAAAGTTTGCATCTAACATTCCATCTACGAATTACTCTTTGTCCAAATAAGTTTATCTGTTTTTAAGAGGACTTTCGTGATCGTTATTATTATCAGATGAAAGGTACTTTATATGAGAAACCTATTAGAAATTATGTGATTTTTATAGACTTAAGATCTTATTGGATTGGTCCTGTTACTGCTATTGGAATATAAGTAGATAGAATACGATTCTTGAAGATTTTAAATCGAACATCACGTCTTAACTGCTAGTTCGTCTGTTTTGAAAAAAAAAATGTGTTAAACTAGACTATTTTGTTAATAATTTGACGCAAGAATATTTAACTTTTTTGTTATAGGACTTGGTATGATTTATTTTCAAAGTTATGTCTAACACCATAATAAATTACGCTTATACCATAATAATGGGTATATTTTATGGAATTTTTCCAAACTTAAATAACTTAAGTACCAATCTTTGAATAATCTTGATGCGCGAGAAGTGACGCTAACTCCTTTTTGTTAGCTCAAGGTCGCTGGCGTTTAGTATCGCCTTAAGCAAGTATTATTGACGAATTGGAATTTTTATCACAGCGTTAAAATATACACTTCCTGTTTTTTTTTCATCCCATATTTTCTGTCGTTAAATTATTCAGTGAATCATTTAATTCTTTAACTTCTTCACTTTGTGTATTCCGTTTTTATTTTCATTTAAAGAAGAATTAACAATCAATTTTTTTTTATATTACTAGTAGTAAAATTAAGTAGGTATAAAGTTTATACAAAGTAAATTTTTCCATTCTAACTGCAAAATAGGAGGCTTAAGCCCCCACAGAAAGAACATTAAAAGGCTGATGGTATTTAAATAAAAAAAAGGGTAAGTGTGAGTCGAACATGCGTATTGAAGATTCGTACACATTTACCTATGAAAATATTACAATTCCCGAATCAAGTATCGAAGATGTTTCAGAATCGTATTTTTTTTAAACGTGATGTAATAACAAATTTACAATTTTCTGTTTTTTTTACATTTGTGCTATAAAACCTTGCTTTACCGAAAATCTCTGATAAATACTTTTTTTGCGACATAAACGTTCGTATCTTTACTAATATTTCTTTTAAAAGTTGTCTTTAAAAAATCGCTTCTAGCGATAAGACCGTCTATTGTAACACCCTAGTAATATTAAGTTCCTAATGTACAAAGTTGTGTTTATGGTATACCTACAATGAAAATTATATCTATCTATCTTTAATTCTTCCATAACTTAGAAGTGTAAGTTTTTAACAGCTTCAAGGGACCGTAGACTTGAGTACAATCATGTCATATCATTTAAATTTTTACTCGATATCTCCACGTGTTCTAGAGACAAAGGGTCGTAACAGACAAACAGACAGATAGACGGACATCAAAGTGATCCTATAAAGATTCCGTTTTTACCTATTTACGTACGGAACCCTAAATAAATGGCTCCAGAAAAAACAACAACTTTTTCTCTCAACAACCAACTCGTCAAATACCTAACACATTTTATGTTTTATTTACAGCCCAGCATCAAAGATTACTCTCAGCAAAAAAGGATATACCGCCAAGCAGCATTTTAGCCATCTCGCATGATCGGCACTTATTCCCATCCCGGTAAGTGCAATTATAGCCCGTGATATAGTTATTTTGATTGGACCTCTTAACATAGTTTTACTTTGAGACGCCTCATCTCAAGATCTAGAAAAAAGGGAGCAAGATAGGTTTGTGTGGGGATGGTTCCTTACACGAGTTTTTTAGATATTCAAGAAACTGTCAAAAAGTTTCCGATGTACGTAAACAAAATAAAAAGTGTCAGAAAAAACTTACAAATGCATTTATTGTACGTAGGTACAGCTAAAAAGTAGAATTCCATGCCGGAGTCTGTGTTTTCTGATAGCTTTTTTTATTGATTGTAGGTGTGCACTTGATCGCTATCTTACCTGATGGTGACGATGGACCGTGCTTACATAGAAGCAACCTATTTACTCTTGACTTAAAGATTCCAGGATTGTAGTCTTCAGGAAACACAGACTCCTGTACCGGTGGCGTAACGCCGCACGTCTGGTGATCCGAAGAGGGAACTGGCTACAACCAAAGGGTTTTTAAGTCAAGAGTGAATAATTTACGTCTAGGTAGGCGTTCTCCATTGTATCATAAATCATTGCTTACCATCTGGTGAGATAGAGGTCGAACACAAGCGTATCAAAAATAAAAAAAAAATATCTTAAGACGATAATTGAAACGGCATCAATTTCCATGTGTTCACATTTGGCACATAAAATATTCAGCCTTATAATGCTCCCAATGCAGAGACTCAGGTCTACCCTATGGAAGTTAGAACGGACCTTAATCACGCAGGCCCAGTGTGGATTAGTGGATGTTACATATCTCCGAATTTTTGGTTAAAGGAAATGCCAGCCTCCTCACTATGTTTTCCTTCACCGTTTGGAGGGCAGTGGTGATGTAATAAATTACACAAAGTAATGCGCGTGGTTGGGTTAGAACCCGCGCAAAGAGGTCTAAAGAATTACCTTTTGATCCCTAAAACCAAGTTTAAAAGTAGCTCAAATGGCAATGCGGCTGTCCATCTTCATACCTTTCAGCAGATAGCACTTAAGCTCTTAAGTGTTTTAATGGTAATATAAAGTTAAATAGAAATTAAAAAGAGATCTTTAGCAAAAGCATAGTTTTTTTTCTGTCTTTTGAATGTTTAAAATGTCAAATTGATTAAACTAGACCAAGCAATCAAAGCAGTTATTAGCGTTGAGTTTTTTTTCTAGGTTGGAAAGTCGTCCAATAACATCTCCACGCCCTTGAGCGACGCGGGAGATAATGTCAGACTTTTAATGACAAAAAACCACCAGTTTACTATTGAAAATCCACTGCTGTACACTGCCGCCATTGGCGTGGGCTTGCGGACGGCGAGCAATGGGAAGCTCACTGTCCACCCATCCGATAACCGTAGAGACTGAGTCTAAGTCTTCTACGGCGCAGACTGTTCCCGCGTGCCTTTAGGAGATGTCAACTGTAGGCAACTGCGACCCAGTAGGGTCGAAGCCTTCTGAGGCCAGGGGTTGATGCGAAAGCAGAACACCGGGGCCCTGGAACTTAGGCAAGAAGGAACGGTGGGTCATTTTTATCAGTAGAAGTCTGACACTGTCGCCCGCTCTACCAAAGGGGCGGGATTCGTCATTCGATAATTTTGCCCACAAAAAAAAACTGCTGTACACTGCTGATATGACCAATTGACCATCGAACACCCACAAAACTCCTTAACAATGCCAAAAACGCTGCGACGAAGAGCAAAAGTCCTATCAACGACCAGCCCATTTCTCCACTACACTCCTCCTACTCACACCTACATGAGATCAAGAAGACCTCACAATATCACAACCTAACGTCACGTACGTTCCCTAATTTGTATTGTGCGACGTCCGTGGTCCGTAGCCTTCCTAGTTTTTATTACAAACATGCTCGCTCTTGACAACTGTCTCATCTAGTGGAAAGCGAAGATGTGGTCGATTTAAGAGCACGCGGCTTAGTATTAGTTAGTATGACACTGCTGACATTATATCGCTGACAGTACCTATATTGCAATAATCTATATTGCTGACAGTATACTGTTGCACACTGCTGGTATTACGATCAGACACCCACGAAACTCCTTAGTAATGCCAATAATCATCAATGACCATCCCATTTCTCCACAACACTACTCCTACTCACACCTACATGAGATCAAGAAGACCTCACAATATCACAACGCAACGTCACGTACGTTCCCTAATTTGTATTGTGCGACGTCCGTGGTCCGTTGTCATCCCGTTCCGGAACAAGTCGTGAGAACGGTCAGTGTTGTCTTAGAGCCGTGTACACATTGTGTTGGCACTGTCCATAAGACGCTTGAAGAGATGGTATAATGGAAAGGCTGAAGCGATTTTAGAATAGGACAGATATTAAATGGGAGCGAGTCTTTAAATAGAGGACATCTTTTTTAGTATTGATAGGGTCACGCTTGACCACTGTCTTACCAGATGGAAAACGATGATGGACACTATCTCACCAGATCGAAAGCGATGATGTGTGACGATGGAGTTGACTTGCCTAGAAGACAGTAACTCTGATTAGCTTGGTCCTCACGTCGTTGTGTGATAGTTGTGGAATATATTCTTATATTGATTCTTATTGGATTAAAATATAAAAAAAAAATAATTATCTAAAAGACTCGAGCAAGTCTTACAGTACATGACTGTTCTAATAAGAAGTAAATGTTAATCTTATTGGAATTTTAAAATTGAGCAGATTATTAACATAGCGATAACAAAATGTGACAGTTGTAATTTCTATCGCTAAATGTAGGTATTATTATTGCTACCTAGAAATGAGGCATATACTTAATTATCTGGTCATTAAACAAATTCAGTTAATTAAATTTGACTCATTTTGACCGGAAATGCATGATTCACCAAAGTTTTATGTTTTTATATTTTTAATCGCATATCTTAATTTATTTGCTTTTTTTTCACATGATAAAACCTACAAAAAATATATATAACCAAAACTCATTCTAATTTATGTAATATATAAAATAATCCAAAAGAGCATCTATGGAGTTTTTTGCACGTTCTTCTCCATAGAAATCTATGCTTTAGAATGAGGCAATAACTACAATGTTTTGATTTATTGGCGAAATAAATTCTTGGTTTGATTGATGCGAACGCCGCCTCCTCATCGAATAGTAGTCCTCATTACTGACGATTGTGAAGATCCCGACTCCAGCTTGCCTAACCCAGCAATAGTCAATAATTATCTTCACTCCACTCCGCACCCGCTCGTCACTTGGGCCACACACCATGTCTGTTTGTCCGGCGCGTTGACGGTTCGCCTGTTGACATACAAGGTCGTCGCCCCCCCCTTCCGGCTCCGTTCGCAAATATTCACGGCAAACATTATGAAACCGGACGGTTCTATACACTTGACTACAATCCTCGGCTTTGGAATTTTGAAGGATTTTTTGGGATGCGTACGAATATCCAGATTTTTTGTTTGCCGTAACAAGGGAATAAACTCCAGAACTATAGATAGATAGTTATTCCACAACTGTCATTCAAGAACTTAGCCTTAATAAATTTAAATCATTTGTAAAACATAAACTTTGTCAGAAGGCTTTTTATACTGTAAAAGAGTATCTTGAGGACAAAACAGCTTGGGATTGACCTGCTCCAGTAATCACTGTAATTGATGTAATTTCATTTCTTATTTTCTGATTTTTTTTTTTTGGTATCATTATTATATATATATTATATATATTTTATTATTATTATTTTTAACTGACGATTATTGTTATTTTACAATTATGACATATTTCTCTTTTTTTTTTGCAACTATTAAATTTAACATTTAAATTTGAAATTGACAATTGTATCTTTTTTTTTTTTTTTAATTTGCAATATTAATGGGTAAAATTACATTTTTGTAAATTTTTATTATTGTGAATGTGGGGACTATGTGGATTACTTTTCGTTTTTCCTTAATTTTAACTTTTAATTAACTTATCATGTCTGGCAGTTATGAGTACTTTTTGCGGCCTACCCAAATGTCCTTTCTTTGGTATTGTTCGTCAAATCGTTGAGCTCCTTGGTGGTCCTGAGTTGAGCTACACGAGAACTGACAAATGCTTGCACTGACTGGACAGGTCCACTCAGAACTGTGTGGTTCTTTCTTCAAAAGACCATCTCAGACTCCAATCTGCATGGTTCTCATATTATTTGACCATTACATGTTTGTGTATGGACTTTAAAACAGACTTTGACCCCTGAGTTTGTTTCGGTGTTTCTTCTCAGGGTAGTCAGCTAGGAAACACCGGCCTCATCTAGTATAAAAAAAAAAAAAACGAAAAAAAAAAATTGACGTGTAAAAGAGTTTGTAAAAACCTATTTGCAAAATAAAAATCATTTATCATTTATCATTTATCATTTGTCACACAACGTCGTCTAGTCCCAAGCTAAGTAGAGTTTGCATTATGGGTACTGGACAACTGACAAATATACTTTTATTTTTTTTAAATACATACTTATTATAGATAAATACACCCGGACACAGCACAAATGATTGAGCTCATCACTCAAACATTTGGCCTGGGTGGGGATCGAACCCACCACCTCCGTCATAGCAGTCAGGGCTTTATCATTTATCATTTATCAGTAAATAAACCGAGTTTTGATAAGACATTCATTGTACTAAGCTAACGAGTTCAATTCTCTATCAGAGTCGGCGTTTCCTATGCCTAGGGGACTTCAGAAGTGTTCAGGTAACTTTTAGGCAATCATGCTCCGTTGTCAATCATAGCATCGTTTACTAATATGTGATATAGTGGTCAAGCTAGAGCCTATAATAATAAAATTAAAAAAAAAAACTATGGACCATGGGATCTTTAACACGAGACCAAACGAGACTTCACAAGAGTGCAATTTTGCCAAAATATTTCGTCAGAAACTTAAGAGATGAATCTACACTAATATAATAAAGAGGTAAAGTTTGTGTTTTTGTTTGTAGAAGGTAATCTCTGGTACTACTGGTCCGATTGGAAAAAAAAATAGTAAGTGACATAGGCTATATTTTGTATACGCGGGCGAAGCCGGTGACAAAAGCTAGTATTTTTCTATTTACATAAGTGATCAGAAAACCTGATGCTTTCTTACAATACTTGCCGTAAGTATTGTGGTCCTATTAAGATAGAATCATATTTTATACTTTTTTCAATATTCGTTGAATCGCTGAATGAATATCGAAACTATAAATATCCGTGAACCCAGCCCTGCGTTCAAATTTGAGGTTGGAGTTAACTCTAATGACGTCACAGGGTAGATACCCTACACTAACATTTTTGAACGTAAACGTCAAGGGTTAAGTTACCCCGCTTGGGCAGAGCATCGCTGTGTCCTCGTGGGAGCGATCGGTGGCGGCGATCTCTCGCGCCGGGCCTTGGTAGAAGCCATGGTTCGGAGTGAGGAGGAGTGGCAAGCGGTCGCCTCCTTCTGCGAAGCAGTAATGCTAGCAAAGGAGGAGGCGGACCGCATAAGGCAACGGCGTTTGCGCCCCAGACGCCGCCGCGATTCCGATCCTGACTTCCGGCCACCGTAGGCGCGGGCTTGCGGACGGTGAGCATTGGGTAGCTCGCCGTCCGGTCGTCTGGTAATCGTCCGGACCAAGCCCAGTCGTCGACGGCGCGCACTGTTCCCGCGCGCCTCAAGGAGTTGTCAGCAACCGTAGGGACTCTGCAGAAGGGTCGAAGCCAATCAGGGCCATGGGTTTGTGTCTGAAAAGGAAGGCTCTGGCCCTGGTATGTATGGCGATGTAGGAACGGGGTAGGTTTTTTAGTCAGTAAGAGTCTGACACTTGTTTTCCGCTCCGCCCAAGAGCGGGACTCGTCATTGGATGATTTTTACCTACCATAAAAAAAAAAAAAAAAAAAAAAAAGGGTTAAGTTACGCTCGAAGTTAGAGTTACTTGGGTAACTCTAATGTAGCTACTCGAGTTATAAAAGAACGTAGTGTAGAGTTGTAACCCAGGGCGGGTTACAACTCTACACTACTCTGGTCATTTTTGAACCCAACCCGTACCATCTAGATGACTCATCATATTAATTTATTCATTTCGAAATGCAAAACTTAAAAAGAATAAACAGTTATTATTTATTTTTTACCACACCAAAAATATATCTCACAATAATGCAGATGCAGATCTCAAAAGAAAGGAAACATAAATCTACGTAATGTAATTTTTTATAAACTTCAAAAATACCGTATTATAATATTTTATGTGACATTTTTATTATATTATTAATGTGAAATTAGCTGCATTGGCTACTCATAGTAGTCAATTATATTATTTTAATTGAATCCAAACGTGAGAAAATGATTACTTCGGTCAGATTATATTAATTTCTTCTTGATAGGAGAATATTTGATAAATTATAATGTATTGTTTCCGCCCGCGGCTCTGTCTGCAGATAATTAATTTTTGATTTCGACTTTGCATCGATTGACCTGACTTACATTTTATATCATTAGTATTTTTTTATTAAAAAACTAGCAACCCGCCCCAGCTTTGCTCGGGTGCAATGCTGATATTAAATATACTGACGTGCAGATACTAAAACGCAGTAAATGTATTGTAAAATGCGCTATTTTACTGCGTTTTAGTGTCTGCACGGCAGTATATTATGCATGTATTATATGTTTAAATCTTTCTCTTGAATCACTTTGTCTATTAAAAAAGCCCCATCAAAATCCATTGCGAAGTTTTAAAGATTTAAGCATAAATAGGGGCAGGAAGCGACTTTGTTTTATACTATGTAATGATTAGCTATAGAGAGTAATAGAATTCGTATGCTATAGTAATAATTGGTGCAGTACATTCCACGCGTGTCTCAAAAAGATGTCACCAAAAATAAGAGGTTTTTTAATGGTGGAAAAAATCATCGAATGACGTATCCCGCCCTTGAGCGGAGCGGGAGACAGTGTCAGACTTCTACTGACTAAACGACCCACCGTTCCTTCCTGCCTTAGTTCCAGGGCCCCAGTGTTCCGCTTTCGCATCAACCCTTGGCCCCAGAAGGCTTCGACCCGGTTGGGCCTCTTTTAGTTCTGTTCATTCAAGGATGTGTGGTAGAGATTATCATGTGACTATTTTATATTTATGTGTATTCCACTACCGTCACAAAAAGACTTCTAGTCCCAAGCTAAGCAGAGCTTGTGTTATGGCTACTAGACAAGATAAACATACTTATATATTTCTAAATTCTTACATATTATAGAAAACGGTGAAGGAAAACATCGAAGACATGTGAAATCCACCAATCCGCACTGGGCCAGCGTGGTGGATTGTGGCCCATTACCTCTCCTAGAGAGGAGGCCTGTGTCCTAGCAGTGGGAACATTAAAAGGCTGATGATGATGATGACATATTATAGATAGATTACACCCAGACACAGAACAAATTATTGAGCTCATCACACAACCATTTGTCCTGGGTTAACCACTAGACCAACAGGCCAGTCAAAATTTTATGACATACTTGCAAGGAGTTCCTTACCAGTGAATGTAAAAACGTACCCATTTATACACTACTAGCTTTCTGCTAGCAGCTTCGCCTGCGTGAAAATAGGTTTACGCAAACTTTGAATATGCGTTTCATCCCTTTAGGGGGTGAATTTTGGAAAATCTTTTTCTAAGTGTTCGCCTACGTCATAAAAGGAAGCCCTGTGCAAAATTTCATGCTCCTAGTCCTGGTAGTTTCGCCCGTGCGTTGATAAGTCAGTTTCTCCTTTTAAATAGAAGACTGATTTAAAACACAATTTTATACTTACAGACACAAAAACAGACAGAATATCCAAGATTAGGCTATGTATTCACAGATAATCATAAAATGATCATTTAAAATCATTTCAAGTCTTCAGAAGAAATAATAAACTTAGATTTTACGGTAATGTTTTGCCATCCCACGCTTATAGAGTCACGCTAGAGGCAAAGTTTACCATTTTGAATTTAATAATATTATAAGTTTGGCGAGATGAGTCAGAGAATTGGTATCACAGATACTGTGGAACTAGTCATCGCTCGTATTGTTACAGATTTAGATATTTAAATAGGTATATTATTTTTAGGATTCGGTACCTTCAGAGGTTTTTCTTCCAAAGGGTTCCATTTTTATCAAACCCCTTTATAGGATCACCTCGCAAAAAAAAATAAGATTCAATGAGTTACGATAATTATTTGTTCAGTTTTATCATAGTTTAATTGAAAAATGTGTTCTTAAAGTTTTCTTGTAGTTACATCACAAAAAAATCCTTCATAAATCAATTCGGGAATTGAACGGTTTTCGTTGGTTTTATAAAAAATCCTCAGTGCTCGAGTTTAACTTTATTACACTTGCCCATTTTTTATTTTATGGAAATGGTGTAAAGTATTTTTTTTAATATTTAAATCACACTAAACAATAGAAAACAGCAGCACTGCATGTATCTTAATTAACTTAATTAACATAACAATTTATTATAAAGCTTACCAACTATAATAATTCAATCATTATCTGACCTAAAAATCATCCAGAAGATATATGGCTACAACATAAGACATTTTTCAAAAATACCTCAGTGCGTACACCTCTTAATTTAAGCGACTTACACACGATAATAAGTGCTTAGTTTAATAAATAACTAAATCATTTTAGCCATGGACACTAGACATTAGTGGACATGGAGAATCGACTGAACAATAGCAACACAATATTGACCGCTTTATAGAAAGAGACAAACTGACTATGCAGCCAAAATCACCTGTCTCTTTTCTTCAAGTCATAGTGAAGAAAGAAAAACATGTGGAAGCTTATGACGTGGGCTTTGAAATTGTTTAAAATGGTCAGCCCTGGCCTGTAACGCAAACAATAATCAATTGATGTTAGGTACACAAGTGGGTTTTAATCAGCATTCGCTTAAGAGTAGATGTAAATATTTAATGATTTCCTACTAGCTACTACTATTTATTATATAGTCTAAAAAAATATAATTTTGATCCAATGATCGTTTTATATCTCTCACTTGTTCATTCCATACCAAAATGTCAATCCTCCTACTTCAAAAACATTGAAATTTAAGGCGCAATCTCATCAACAATTACTGTCAAAACTTTATCAAAATATTTAGTCAAAGTCATAGTTTTAAAAGATTTAGTTACACACAAATTTACTTTCTTGAGGCCTTACCGAAACTCTTAAACCGATCCATTTGACAACCTAAACTGTATTGTTAAAGACATAAAGCTATACAGCGTGTAGGAAGCTATAACTCCAACCCCCTTTCTCGCTCACACGTTTGACATTTTGTGGTAAGACCCTTGATAGAAAACGCTCAGTCCATTCTCCACGTCTATTATATTTTTAACAAAGTGCGCATAATATACCCTCATTAATTTGACGTCCTCGTTGGCCCGTTAATTAGGGCCACGTGAGACTTTAATTAAGTATTTACGTCATAAGCATTGCGTCAGAGAACTTTATAATATCACTCGTTGATATGATTTTAATTCCTTAAATATTTGAGGTTGGTATAGCTAATTACTTGAATTGAGGCAGTTAATTACTTGAAACAATCTAGCGATTAATAAACTATGATTATTTGTTTTTTTTTTGTGCTTGGAAAATCATTGTATGACATCTCCTGCTCAAAAGCGGAGCTGGAGGAGACCCTCCAGCTCCGCTTTTGAGCAGGAGAAGGTCTCTTCTTCTAGGTTCTTTCTTTGTCTGCATGTTAGGGCCACAAGATCTATTATGCAACCACGGCCCAGTAGTCTTAGACCATGATGAGCCCCTACAGTTTCTTTGCTATCTCTTTAAGGAGCGCATGGAGCACTAGGTACGCGCTACCGACTGGTCTGGTCTGGTCTAAATCGGACAGACAACATCTAAGTTTACGATTACTTACTAGAACAGTACGGCCGTCGGATCTTGGCGAGTATAAAGTTAGGCTCTGCGTATTTGAACGCTTGTGCACTTGTAAAAAAATAAAGGTTTTAAACAAATAAATGCAATTAGAAGTTGTTGCTGTCAAAAACTCTTATTGGCATTTTTTTACAAGCTTTTATTTAGTTTCACCTGTCCCGTTGTCTGTCGTTCTGTAATCAAATCTTGCAACTTAAATTTGATCCACTTCCCGGTTTCCGATTGAGCTGAAATTTGGTATACACGTTTAGTTCGGATGACAATGCAATATTATGATGATATGGAGCTGATCTGATGATGGAATCGCGAGGTAGCCATAGGAACTCTGTAATTAAACGGCACAACCACGTCGAGTTTGGGCTCGTGTGAATCGTCTTGACAAGTTTTATTTATATAAGTATAGACCACCGCTATAAAAGCTTGTTATGAAAAAATATATTTTCATTGAAAACTTGTTTTAACTTTATTTTTGTGCGAGTACAGAGCGCTTAAGTTTGCAGAGCCTAACTTCAGATGACTCACCTACAAGATATCATATCAACAAGATCTTAAAACAGCTAGAAAACCCGTCTAGATCATGTGTACATGTCACAGTCAAAACTGTTACTTGGTCAAAACCACTTTTTACTGCAAAAATGTTTTGCAAACACATTTCTTGGCAGTCTGTACTCACAATTAATGTGTCTCCAAAAAGTTAAAGTTAGTACATAGTTTTTTTATGGTAGGTAAAAATCACTAAATGACGAATCCCGCGCGGAAACATTGTCAGACTCTTACTGACTAAACAGCCTAACCCGTTCCTCCCTTGCCTAGGTCTGTTACGGACTGAACTCGGACTGTTGCCAGACGACCGCCGGCGGGCTACCCATTGCTCGCCGTCCGCAAGCCCACGCCTGCGGTGGCCGGATATCGGCTGAATCGCGGCGACGACGGCAATGGCGAGGATACTGTTGCCTTTGCCTTTTGCGGTCAGCCACCTCCTTTGCTAGCATTACTGCCTTGCAGAAGGAGGCCCGGCGCGAGAGGTCGCTGCCGGCCGTCTCCCCCACGAGGATAAAGCGATGCTCTGCCGTGTGTTCAAGTTAGTCTATAGCTGGCTTAGGACAGGAATTCCCTACTTGAGTGTCTTAAAGTAAAGAGTAAATACGGACTGTGTTCAAGCGCCAGTTTATCAGTAATAATAAAAAAGCAACTGAAGTATTTATGACCAGTTAAAAAAAATACGTTACGATACTCCATTTTTTGTGAACATAAAAATTAAACTTTTTTGTTTTATAAGTTCTAAATAGTTTTTTATGACTAAAACAGCTTCTCTTTTTAAATAATAAAACAAACTAATTTTTGATATAACAAGAGTTTAAAAAACCAGTCAAAATTAGTAATGACTAATTAACAGCATTCTACATTGCTGTAACAATATCATTACATAGTATAAAACAAAGTCGCTCCCTGTTGTCTGTCCTTATGTATGCTTAGGTCTTTAAAACTACGAAACGGATTTTGATGCAGTTTTTTTTTTTATTAGATAGAGTAATTCAAGAGGAAGGTTTATGTGTGTAATACATGCATAATAAATTAAATATCAGTACCCGTGCGAAGCTGGGGCGGATTGCTAGTCTATATATATGTATAAAAATCAATGCCACTTTTCGTTGTAATTTTATAACTCAAGAACGAGCTCGCCTATTCAAACCAAATGTTTTGACTTTGTTCGGACTATTTAGTACATATTAAGTTTACACAAAATCGGTCACCCGGCAACAGAAGACTGTTGCCGAGAGCGAAGCCACGGGCAAATGCTAGTATAATCTATATTTGTTTATCTAGTTGAATCTAGATATAAAATATGCCTAGATCGTAATAGAAATGGAACTGGGTATGATATCTATGTCCATATATATAAATTACTTGTGTGGTCGGTTTTATGTACCTGTTTTATGTGCAAAGGCTATTTGCTTATTTAGTTTCAAAGACAAGCTTCTAACCTCTGTCTCTCTTCAATTTGCTGACAGCGCGCCTGGAGTAAGGAGTTGTCAGCAAATTGAAGGGGCCCAGCAGTGTCGAAGCCTCAAGGAGTTGTCAGCAAATGTAGAGGCCTAACAGCAAGGCCGAAGCCTACTGGGGCACCAGTCTGGTTTTTGAAAAGAAGGTCCGACCCCAGTATAAAGACTAAGAAGGAAAGTGGTGGGTCATTTAGTCAGTCAAAGTCTGACATTGTTTCCCACTCCGCCCAAAAGCGGGTTTCGTTATCTTACTAATATTATAAATGCGAAAGTTACGATGTTTGGATGTTTGTTACTCAATCACGCCAAAACGGCTGGACGGATCTGGTTGAAATTTGGCACAGGCATAGGATACACTCCGGAATAGGACATAGGCTACTTTTTATCCCGGAAACCCCAACTCCGATCAGAATACCACGCTGGCGAAGCCGCGAGCAAAAGCTAGTTAGATGATTTTTCTCAACATAGTTGGGTATAGGCCTCAAGACAAGTGTCGCTATAATGACTGGACTTATTTTTGCAAACTTTCACGGATGCTCCAAATAATAAAAAAAACATTTGAATTCAAAATTTCAAAGTTCTATGTTCTGGTTATTAATAAGTTAGTGATTGAGTGTAGATTTGGACTTTTCAATATTTAAAAAAAAATGATAAAAAAAAGTAACCTATCTTTAATAATCTGATAAATGAAGGCTAAGAAGGAAAGGGGTGGGTCGTTTAGTCAGTATGAGTCTGTTTCCCGCTCCGCTCAAGGGCGGGATTCGTTATTACATGTCATGACTTTTCCCACCATAAAAAAAAACCAATGGTGGATAAAATTTGAAAAAGTGAAATAGTATTTCTAACTTAAATATTATTTCAAATTAAAACTTTATGGGGTTATTAAAAGCATGCAGTTTACATTAAGCAAATCAATAAGTTACACATTTTAATGAAACACAATCGTAAAAAATTAAATGGACACTAAAATTATTATAAACAAACAATTATTACGTCTGCAGAAAAATTAATTAAAAAACATAATTTTTATCGCCTGTCACATAATCGTACACTATTAAAACAAATTGTAAAATAATAATAAAAAAGGAATACTTTCATATGTTTATAAAACAACCGGTATAAAAGTACTTTTGCAGCGTACAAATTGAAAAAAATAAAAAAAAAAACTCCATAAAACTTTATAGCGAGAAACATATGAATACAAATATTCTAATTAAAAATACATAATGATTGTATTCATTACGAGTATTAAGGTTCAATGTGGTCAATGTACTCGGTTTTATTCATACAACTTATAATAATAATAAACCTTCACATCTACATATGCATATGTGGCCAGATGTTGGAAATTTACAACTTCATGATATGGCCAAATCAAAATGGCCAGATAGTTTTAAACGTTAAATTTTGATGATATTTTAACTCGTAGAATTCTACATCAATGATATGGTCAAACGAAGATTGACATAATTATCATAAATTTTTTCGATCTGGCCACGACGATTTATATAACACTAGTGACCCGCCCCAGCTTCGCATGGGTACAATGCTTATATTAAATATGTGTATTATACATATAAACCTTCCTCTTGACTCGCTCCATCTATTAACAAAAACCTCAAAGCATACATAGGGACAGCGGGAAGCGACTTTTTTATACTAATTAATGATAATAATAATAATAACTTTATTTATTTACATAAGAGAGAATACAATTTTATTGGAGTCTCTGACATCCGTGCTAGGGTATTAACCTGTGTTACAGAAGCCAGTGCCCACCCCCGGGAGATATACAATTCATTCCTATGCAAACAGAAAAGTATTTTAAAATAAATAAATAGAAAAACAATGGAAATCAAAGATAAAAAAAAAAACAAAAAAAAATCAAAAATATTGACAGTAAGCCTGTTACGGTGAGTGAGTGTGTATGGAGAGTAAGTGAGTATGGAGAGTAAGTGTATGATAACATTTTTATCCTAGAAGTAGTATGCTACTGATCGAATTCAGTTATTATTTAAATGAGTTTTTGATAAAAATAAAATCTATAATTAGAAAGAGGAATTCCGTAAAATTTTATTCCATGTACCAACAATTATACTTGAAAGTGAACTAAGTAAAATAAAAACTTTTTTTTTTTTAATTGCTATAAACTAGTGCTTGACTGCGATCCCACCTGATGGTAAGCAGTGATGCAATCGTTGATGGTAAAGCGCACTAGTTTATTAAGAGCCTATTCACTCTACCCTTGAAGACACCTAAATTATAAGCGGACGGAAAGACTGCAGCCGGCAAACTGTTCCAGTCCCTCGATGTACGCGGTATACACGACGAGGCAAAACGCTTAGTCCGGGCCGCAGGTGTCTCAACAACGTAAACTAAGTTTAACTTAAAAATTAATTAGGTTTGTTGTTATATTCGTCATTATGAGGGATATAAATATTCAATGAAGGATTACTTGGGATAACAAACTTGTAAGTTGGCACTAATTCTAACCAAACTAAATATTAAAAACTAGTCAAAATTTTGTGTCGATGATTATGATGCACAGTAAAACTCTAAAATTAACCTTTTGAATACCGTCATTAGAGACATAATAGAAAGAAGATAGAAAGAAAAGAAAAAGAAAGAAAGAAAAAACGTTTATTTGCGCGAGAGTATGGCGCATACAATAAAAAACAAAAACAACTAAATAGGTAATTAAAAAAATAACGCCGGCGTTCGTTTGGTCCTCAAATGAGTTGAGACTCTAAATAATTGGTATCATCTCTAATGTACCGATTACTTTTATTAATTTAGAGATAAATATAAAAAAAAGAAGTGTTAAAGTCATTATAAAAACATTCTTGCGAACGAAGTCGCAGGTAAAGTGCTAGTTAAGCTAAATATATAAAACGTAAAGTAAGTAGGTAAGGACGACAATCACAAACACATGTAAGGGTGGCCATGATTCAACAAAAGTGTACGGACAGGTCCGAATATGAATTCCTAATTAACCGGTTCAAAATGAAGCGGATAGTGGTATAAACTAGAGTGACACTTGTTTACTAACTACATAATAACTTGTAATTATTTGCGAGGAAATTATTCTGTAGATATATAACTAGGTATTATACATAATAATGTGACAAAGTTTTTTGAATAAAAGTTAACTCACAGTTTTTATTAAGCATAAACAGCTATTTAGAAGAATACGGGTTGTTCTTTTTTTGACTTTATATCTCTTTTTTTGTGAAAAAACTTTTAAAACAAACAGCAAACATACACTTGACATTTTAAGTTGCTTAATTCTCTTCCATTTTTAATTTATTAGTTACACATCACAATTGTTTCAGCCGAAAGATACTGTACTGTACTATGTGTATACTGTTAAACTTCTTCTTTAGTCCTCTTTCAAGTGTCGCACAACAAATGACCCGGTGCGTCTCGCATCTATAACTTTGAATACTGTTGTTTAAATGGGTCCAAATTAGAGACTCAGATCCTACTGAAGAAAAAACTATACCGAAGAAAAGGTTACCATAATTGAAAATCTTTACTTTTTTTACTGTTTTCTTTTTAATTTACCTGACTAAATAAATGAAACTAAACTTTATGTATAGATCAACTGTCGGAATAAACAATGAACATCTCAAGTACACGGTCTGGTGACAGAATACCTGCTCTTTGTAATTTTTTTGTCAAAAATATCTGTGGAAAAATTATTCATACATTAATTGACGTCAACGAAATGTAATAAGCACTTACAACTTTTTCTTACGTGCTCTCCATAATTTATAAATTTTAAAATAAAACGAATTACAACATAATATCACCTCGTCATTCCTTTTATGAATGGCTCATACAATCTACCAAGATATAAATATTTAATAAGTTTTGAGAATACTAATTCCCATTACATTAGCATTTTGCAAATTATTGACTAATTAATATGTCGAAGCAACATCATTGTAGACGCATGTCAGGATTTTAATAGAAACACTTCACTTCCATAACTTATATTATCGGTTTTAATTACATTATGCTAAAAAAGGGCTTACGTACGTATAAAATAAAAGCTGTTCTATGCTGCATTCACTTTTAGAGTTCCTTACATGATTTTTTAATTAAAAACCTTTCCGTAGAGTGGCTGCACCATTTTGTGCCGGTAGCTGTGGAGACTTTGGGCAGTTGAAGTACGGAGCCAAGTGTTTTTTGGGGGATTTGGACTGTAGGCTCGAAGAGACAACGGGTGACTCCTGTCTAGGTCGTTCTTGTTGTAAAGGCTGGCCATCGCTATTTAGCGAGGTAATGCGACGAGTTTTGTGGACATTTTTGCACTGCGAACGATCAGGGGGTTCCCAGTTCTTCAAAATTAAAAACTATTTAAAATATGTCCAATTTTATAAAAGAACATCATTAAAAGGCTTTTTTTAAATGATTATATTTAAAAAAATTCTGTCTGCTAGTTTTATTATTTGTCGATCCACCTGTTGATGATTTGAAGATGTTTTCTATGATTTAAAAAAATGTGTTATCCCCTTAATGAAGTGTCCGATCACATATTCAAAAATATCTAGTTCACGCTTATCTATCCAATAGTCCAATTTAATCAATCTCTTCCCAGTCACCTAAATCTTACAGAACCCACGTAACACCTACTCACATATAGGCTGTATACAGCCTGATACAAAAACGTTCTTATGGTCACCCTAATAAAGAGTGTAACACATCGAACGAACCGATGGTAGGATGCAATCAGCATGTAGATAGGCTCTCACTCGACGAAGCAAACATCGAATATTGATCGGCATATTATGATAATGAGTAAATTTAAAATGTTGCCGACGAACGGGCAATGTGCTCTAACATGAATTGCTGCGTATTTGTAGCGGAGAGAATGTTTCTTTAGATTTAATCGTTTTTACTTAATAGATTAAGTATGAGAGGTTTTAGTCATTTGAGTGTAGTTTAGCTACTTGTAGCTACTGAGCCTTCTTGGGTTATCAAATAAAAAAAAGATATTACCTATCTGAAATAGAATCAAGGTTACTGACAAAGTCTGAAGCATCTTCAAACTTAAGCCGCAAAGGGCAGATATTCCATAGGGCCGAAAGTTTTTAGAGTGGCGACCGCGTACCGGAAGGCCTCCCTCAGTTTGGACCGATGACCATGGCATGGGTTGCTGGAATCCGATGGATGTGAAATGCATAGGACGGTTCATTGTTCATTTGAGGACTGAAGGAAAAATGACCAAATATTAACGATGTTAAAAATCTTTCGTGGAAAAATTGATGCTCCATAGCTGTTTACCTAGCTGTCTCAACTTTGTGCCCCAATAAAATATAGACGTATCAGACATAGCTTATTCGCTGTGTCTGCGAGTCACACTGTTGTGCGAGCACAGTCTACTGTCCCTCGTATTCTCTTTGAGCTCAACACTCTTTTAGAAACGCACCCTGACTGTGAGGTGTTCGCGGACGAATGGAAGGCGATCATGTCAGTATGCCTGAAGTTTTGTGAGATGAGTGTGTGAGTCTAATATATATTTAACTAATATAATTGGCAGATAGCCGATTAGAGACCCAATTTATTTATTTATTTTTACTTTAAAAAAAGTTATAAAGTAAAAATAAATAAATAAATTGTGGTGCCGCTTGGGGGAGGCCTATGTCCTACAGTAGACGTCTTTCGGCTGAAATGATGATGATTATGATGATGACCAAATAATGCCAGTGTATTTTTCCTAATGCGTTCTATGACTTGATATTTTTTTTTTTTGTGAACAGACTTACGAGTATCTTCATAACACACAAAATGTTGACTGAAATCTTAATTTTCTATTACTTTTAATTAGTTTTTTACTTGATGTATGATTATATGATTTTATTTTTCAGACTTGGAATATATTTGTCTGTTTATTGCTGTAGTACAGATAGGTACGTTTTTAAATAAAAAATACAGGGTTTCGCAGAAAGCTCCTAAAACAAACATGTCCCACAAAATCACCGTCATGGTCACCACATTAAACGGTCCTTCATAATCCCTGCAATGTTTCTCAACTCAGTAATTTGTTGCCGTCCCTTGTTTGCTCCAAGCCCTAACTAATTGAACCTGAGGTACACGTTATCAGCTAGATGTCATTAACTATTATAGAGTAATTAAACACAGAAGCGACGAGATAGACCGACAACATTGCTGCCTACGCGGCTAAGATTTTGATTTTATGTTTTTTTTTTCAGTAGCCTTTACTGTCCCACTGCTGGGAAAAAGCCTCCCCCAAGTCCTTCCAAGTCTTCTTTTCCTGTGTCATTTCGGACCAGTCCTCTCGGTACGCGTCTATACGCGCAAAGACCCTGAGGTCCTGGACCTTTGGAAGGCATACGAAGAGTCGAAACCAACTCGCTGAGGCCCTTTTAGGCGCTTTTAAAGCATCTGAAAGGGCCATTATTCTTGTACGTGCTATGATGACGCATCCAAGGACAATCTCCGGTTGGTGGAAATCGATATATGGAACACTAAGGACTATAGTTTTTTGAGTTTTAAGTGGACTGGTTACTAATAAACAAATTTTCGTGTTAAAAAAAAATCGCTTTTAGCGATAAGTCCGCCATTTGTGAATCCCTATTGACAAATGATCCCTATTAATTATAAATTCCTATTGTTATTTTATTTTTGATGTGCAAGAAAGAATATATCTATTTTGAAACTATTATGTAGCCATGCTTGAACAATTCCATCGAAATTATTATAAATAAGTGTTTCGCTTCTATACAGTTCTTCTATGATCTTCCCAACAGTTAGACGTCTTTAAGTACCCTCCCTCGAAGATATCTTATCTACGTCAAGGCCTGTTAAGGTACCAGGGACATACAGAATAAGTGTATGGAATTCTGTTTAAATAGTAATTCCTAATGTCGTTTAAAGATAATAATAAAATGACAAGTAACTTTATATTTGTATACTAAAGACTTGCAGATGTAAGTTTTGATGCATATAAAGTGGTTTGTTTTAACACCGTCGCGATTAAATAAAAGTGGCATAGAAAAATGGCCAAGTACGAATCGGACTTGCACATAAATGGTTCCGTACTACATATAATTTGTAACTCCAAAGAAATTTTGTAAGCTTCCTGCGGACAGGCATCGCCTAGTGCAGAAAGTCTTCGGAAACTCTGTATGTTATTTTTTTATGAAAACCAAATGTTTTAGCATTCCCCACATCCTCTAACCTTATTTTCTTAATAAATTATTATTCTCTTATTCTTATTTTCATATTAAAAATCGTGCAAAAAAATACTATCAAAATAACGTCTCTTGTATGAAAACCTTTTTAATTTTAACCTTTATTTTTATCAGCGTTCCGTAACTCTAAAGGAAAAAACCTTACAGGATTAGGTACGTTGTTGTCAGTCTATGTGTCAAGACCCTTTATCTCGCGAACGCGTGAAGGTAACGAGTTGAGATTAAACATATACTCTAGTTTGCGGTCCCTTGCATTTATAAAAATCAAATTTCTAAGTAGACGACAGAAAAGACAGCCGGCTATTTATGTCGCAAAAAACGTACAGAGATACTGATCCGAGGAAACACAGGCAGATATACAAACACTAGAGGCTTAGTGGCGAGTGGGTGGGAGCGCCAACAGCATCTTGAGGGTATTTGCTGAATGTCTGGATGGACCTACCATGGGTAGATTCATCAAGCTACATGTCCTGCATGCTGCTTGATGGAGCTATCTGTGGCTGATTTATTTATTTATTTATTTTCTGGCTGATTTTACTAAAATAGTTTGTAAGATAATTGTATAAACTAACACACTGTGAGCCAAAGTAGCCTTAAAATAAAAGATTTTTATTATTTATTTTTTATTAATAGGGATTCTTCGCTACTACTAACGGAACCCTACTATTTTAATAGACTAGAAAATCGTATCTATTCCAAGGAATTATCGATTTATAGACGGCTGTTTAAACCCCCTTTTCATATGTTTTAATCTGCTAAATTAATGCAGCTGTCTATGGAAACAGTGAAAAGCTTTCATAATTAGTAGCATCTGTCCAAACTGTTGGATTTGACCTCATTATAGTCATGATAAGGCAGTGATATCATGCGTGAACTAAATGGATGACTGAGTTGACTACACGGCAAATAAGTTGGACTATTTGCTACGGTTTTTTTTATGGTGGGTAAAATCATATAATGACGAATCCTGCCCTTGGGCGGAGCTGGAGACTTTGAATTGAAGGAGGAATTGACTACACGGCAAATAAGTTGGACTATTTTCTATGGTTTTTTTCTTATGATGGGTTAAATCAAGTAATCTTAAATATCGTGGGCGGAGCAGGAGACAGTGTCAGATTTTACTGACTAAACGGCCCACCCCGTTCCTTCTTAGCCTTCATACCGGGCCATATTTATTATTTGCTACTACTAGCAGCTAGTTTTCAAAATGCAAATGTCAAAACGGGCCTTTTATTTTTTGACCACTTTATCCAACATGCCTACACTACACAAAACACGAACATAACTATCTCACAACGTCATTACCCGACCACAACCACATAAACACCATCTAAAAACTAAATCGACATTACAAAAAACAAAACAAACCAACCTCTATATATGAATCTCAAGTTCACGTTTCCAGAAACTAATCATCTCCCACGGAATTGCCTATAAACATCACGAAGGTACCCGTCCCAAAATTCTGAGAAAAGCCGGGCTTAAAAAAAGCATGGCTTTAAAAAAGTCCTAGATGCGTGCGTGCGCCATGGTGCATGCGTATCACAGGTCTATTAGCATACAATGCTAGCAATCGTGTTGGCCCGCGGCCCTAGGGTTGCCACTCTACAAATTAGTTTAGTAGAAATTAAGATGTGGGAATCCTTGACAAAGTTCTCTAGGAATTATGTTCCGTTTTCAGCCGTTGTGTGGTCGTAACTAAGACTAGATTGTTCTGAGAATCTGTTAGTAGGTAGTCGAATGTTGTCTTAGCCAGGTACAGTGGTTCTCAACTAGTGCGCCTCACCATCAACGATTGCATCACTGCTTACTATCAGGTGGGATCGCAGTCAAGCACTAGTTTATAGCAATTCAAAAAAAAAAAAGTTTCTTTTTTTATATAAAAAAAATCAACACTATTTTTACTGAAACATGAATAGCCGGAGCATATTTTTAAGTAAAACTTTAAAATCTAATTGGTCTCACAAGTGGTCCTTTATCAAGGCCATTCAAGAAAATGTAAGCCTATATATCCAAGCTTTTATATAGATTTGTTTATCAACACATTGCTTATTACTTATTTATTTAAACTCTTTGCACAGAGCACCGGCGTTCGCATACCTATTGCCTTTCTATTCTGTATCTAATTATTTATTGTATTAAAAAGGTTAGACTTGTTATACAGTAGTGGTATATTGGCGGCCTTAATGCAACACGACATTCTTCAGTCAGCTTTTGAGTTAAAACACAACACTGTTGTAAATGTGCACAATTCGAAAAATTTTAACAGACTTTGAAGTTGGTTGTTAACATTTATTGGTCCCATGACAGCATAGGACATATATGATTTTCGGCAATTCTGTGAGCAATATTCCCATAATTCTATAGCTATTAAGTATGTCTCCAAATCAGCTTACTAATTCTGCCATGCAGATATTAAAACGCAGTATAAAAGCCCACACGCACGCCACATGCACGGCAGAATTGTCGGCGGCTATCTCTCGCGCCTTGCCTTAGTCCGAAATGAGGTGTGGCAGGCGGTCGCCGCGAAGCAGTAATGCTAGCAAAGCAGGTGGCCTACGGCATAAGGCAACGGCGATCCCAATTTCCAGCCACCGTAGGCGCGGGCTCGCGGTCGGCGAGGAATGGGTCAGCTCACTGTTAGATCGTATGTTAACCGTCCGGACTAATCCCAGTTGTCGACGGTGGCAACTGTTCCCTCGGGCTTCACCCAGCAAAGGGGTCGAAATCAACTGGAGCCAAGGGTTCGTGACTGAAACAAAAGTTCTAGCCCTGGTATAAAAGCAACGTAGGAACGGGGTGGGTATTTTAGTCAGTAAGAGTTTGACACTATTTCCCACTCCGTTCAAGGGCAGGATTTGTCATCAGATGATATCCGGCTGTAAAAAAAAGTTTATGAATTGTCCCTTGGCAACCCTGGCTTCTGGTCCCAGTGCGCTGTCAATCTTACGCCTACTGTCTTTGAATTCAATTGTTCATTGACCAAAATGTCTTTATCGTGACGGGTGTGGTTGATCATCAAGTCACTGGCAAATTGGATCGTTTGCACCATGTGAAAGTTGGTGTAGTAGGATTGAGAATGCAAGTAAGTCAGGCTACTTGTTTTGGAGTGAAGGTTGTTAGGGGGAGAATATAAAATGATATTGTCACCTTGTTAGTGATTTTCAATTTGTGTTCGTCGTAGCGAGCCTTAACCTTAGAGTTGGTTACTTCAGTAAGGACACCAAACTAAATATTTAATAAGATAAAAAAGCAAACATCTCTTTGGCACGTTTTTGTTGCTATAATTTATTCAAAAGGTCGATATATCGTTGTCATTGTGATATCACAACATTATGTTTTTTTTTTTTGAGCAAAGGGTTGATGCGAAAGCGGAACACCGGGCCCTGGAACTAAGGCAAGAAAGAACGGCAGGTCATTTATTCAGTAGAAGTCTGATACTGTCTCCCGCTCCGTCCAAGGGCGGTATTTGTCATTCGATGATTTTACCCACCATAACAAAAAAAAAATTATTAAACATAACATGATGAGCTTTATAATGTTCCTCAGGACTCAGATCTCTCTAGGAATGGGAAAGGATTGTCAACTACCACGTGGGCATGGTGCAGAATTATGCCTTCGAAAGTTTGGTTCTAGGACGTGTCGGTTTCCTCACAATGTTTTTCTTTGCCGTTTTGAGACCAGTCGTGATGAAATAAATTCTAAAAAGTAATAACACCAAGGTGGATTAGAACCTTTCCTAAGTCAGGCCCCAACCACTAGGCCACTACTGCTCATTTTCATTTCAAATTTTTAGTGTAATTTAAGATGTTCAGCTATCCCACTTAGAACTGTACAAATACTCATAATTACACCGTAAACCCGAAATCCATCCTCAGTTTCATGTCATATAACAACAACCCACATTCACGCACCCATATTTACGCTCGTGCGGTACTGTCGCCGGTTGGACACAGAATATATAAGTACAGAATGCCTACTTTATCAGACAAACAAAATTCGGTGGACTTTTTACAATTTCGTATATGTACCGATCGGGCTTTGGTTTCCGCAATCATTCTATATAGAGCATGTACATGTACATGCATGAGGCCATATTTTATAAATCAATCAATAAAGCATATTGCAGTTCACTGTTAGGCCTAAGCCTATCCAAGTAAATGCCGCAATGCCTTTTGAATTTAGTCCATCTAAGTCACCAATCCAGAACACCCATGTTCATTCATATACATTAATTGAATATGGCGAGGCCACTGTCAACTGTCTTCCTAGCTTTACAATCTAAGTCATTACACTTTTTTTTTTATTACGGTTGTTTGGCGCGGTTACAAATCCTTGCTGGCTGGTTACTTTGTGTTAGCAATTTCATTACTACTGCTCTCAAAACGAAAAGGAAAACATTGTAAGGAAACAAACGATGTACTGTATTTGCTTATTTTATTCGCGATTTCAGGTTTGGTCCTATGTAAAAGTTGTTTGTTATCATGACTAATCACGTGTTTAAACTATTGAGCCTCAAGCGATGGCGTTCGCACACCTATTGTCATTTTACTATGTCTCTAATAACGGTATTAAAAAAAATTGTTCATTAAATAGTTATTAGGTGTGGAATTCCTTGCCGGAGTCTGTGTTTCCTGAAGGCTACAATCCGGGAATCTTTAAGTCAAGAGTGAATAGGTTACTTCTAGGTAAGAGTGCTCCATTGTCGACCGCATCGTCGCTTTCCATCAGGTGTGATAGCGGTCAAGCGCGAACCTATAATCTATAAAAAAAAACCAGTCACTTCATATATATTTTTGTGTGTAAACGCTTTCATTCATTTTTACATCGCTGAGCTTCTGTACTTATCTACTCCGTGTCTCTAACATAAATACCGGTGTTTGAATACGTCATTAACGGTTCTCCGCCGCGAACTGTACAATAGTCGCCATCACGTTTAGCCATTTACACCACTGTTAACAAGTTACTGCACAATTTTATGGCTTGAAGAAAGGCTGGCGATTTTTTTTTTGTTGGTGTATGTATTATTGTTTAAGATGAATCTGAGACTATAACATCTTCTTTTATATTGTTTCTCCTATTACTTCTAAACTACGTATTGTGTTTTGATTTTCATTGATAGAAATAGCAACAAAGGGAAAAAACGGTTATGTATAAACGTGATATAAGTGAGACATCACTTAAATGTATACACCGCTAAATTTTGGTCGATTTGATAAGATAAAATTAAAAACTAGTAGTACTTTTTTTTTCTAAAACTAAAGTTAATTTATGCGTGTACGATATTAATTTCTTTAAGTTAAGAACGGCTGAGCGGGTTCAATGACCATAAGTAGTTAGTGTGCAACGAGCGGGACCGGATCGACCCTCCACGGGAATAAAAGGACCAAAATTTAAATGTATAAATCTTAATACATATAAAAAAGTAAACCTGAAATTGTAATTTCAAGTGCTCTAAACAATATTAAAGGTGCTCTATCGCTCTCTGAAAAATGCCGTCCTCAACTCCTCACCTTCCACATAACATCCTGTACCTAATTCATTTGGAAAAAGCGCCCGGGCTATATCATTGTAAGTATTGCAAGTAGCACAAATAATGGAAAAAAAAAAATACTGAAAACTGGTAGTTACTTCATAAAAAAGAAAAAATGAACTCGTTACGGAAATTGAACTATTTACTTAGGTACCTACGTACAGTGGACGTCTTTCAGCTGAAATGATGATGATGTCGACATTTATATGGAACGGATATGGCACATTTTTACGGAACTCCCAGTGCTTGATTTGACTACTACCTGACCTGACGATATTCGCAATGCTTCTTAGATTTGTGGTAATCCTGAATGTCTACTTATTTCTCATACTAGAAGACTTTTGTCACCATCAACAACCATTCTATCCTCCATCAGTTCCCCGTATATTACGACTTACACAGATAAAACCCAACCAAAGCCACCTTCCAGTAGTTCCTACTCCAACTTAATAAACATCACACTAAACAGCCCATCCAAATGTCACAGATATTATTAAAACGACCAACAAACCTGTACCTAAATCCCTTCACAAAAAAAACTATGAGAGAGGTCAAGTAATACTGGTAGCAATGACAATAAACAGGTTTATTGCAGGAAAAGTGCTATTTCGCGACCACCAACCATTCGCGGTCACTTTACTGATGGGATTTTCATATTTTATTGACGTGTCAAAGGTATTTCCTGGTAACTAGTGGTTAGCAAGTGTGGAGACATAAAAAGTAAGTGCTTGTCTGTGAAACAAAATAAGTAACTATTGCTTAAGTTCTAATGGAGAAATACGGTGTTTTTTTCTTAAGGGGTTTGTTATGGTGGGAAAAATCATTGAATAACGAATCCCGCTCTTGGTTGGAAGCAATGTCAGACTCTTACTGACTAAACGACCCACCCCATTCCTTCTTAGCCTTCATACCAGGGTCGGACCTTCATTTCAGAACCGGGACCAGTGCCTAAGTAGACTACGGCCGTGCAATTGGGCCTCTCCATTTGCTGACTGACTGAGACTTTCTTAAAGGGTATTCATCTAATGAATTCATATACTCTAGGATGAAACTGGAAAACTTGGCGGCTTTTTCTGATAGCACACCAAACACTATAACATCTATGGCTGCCGCATAAGTGCCCTGAAATCGTATTGTATCAAAAAAAATCAAAATGTTTAAAAGCATGTCAGTATATATTTTCAGGACCCAGCATAGTCAAACCCTGCTGGGGTCTTGGCTTGGTTCAGAAGCGAACCCAAGGCCCTAATATGAAAGTAAACGAAGGAAGGGGTTAAATGTTTAGTCTGTAAAAGTCTGAAACTATATCCTGCTCCACCCAAGGGTGGGAGATGTTTTTTTGATGATTGGATGATTTTTGCCAACCATAAAAAAATACCTGTTTGGCAGGATTTAATGCAACTGTAATTTATTATTAAGTTATAATTTTATTTTTATTTTATTACTATAAACTAGTCCTTGACTGCGCCCACCTGATGGTAAGCAGTGTTGCAATCGTCGATGGTGCGGCACTCTAGTTTATTTGAAGACACCTAAATTATAATCGGACGGGAAGACCGCAACTTGCAAACTGTTCCAGCCCCTCGATGTGCGCGGTGTAAATGACGCGGTAAAACGCTTAGTCCTGACCGTAGATGTCTCAACAACGTAGGGGTCGGTGCTTTTAATATTTGTAAATAACCTGTACGTCTAATAAGAACAGTCTGATTCCGAAAATACATAAAATTATTTTCAAAAACCAACTAGTAGAGAAAATACCAAAGTAAAAAAACATCAAAGTATAAATCCGAAAAACGAAACCGTATCACATTACATCTATCTCAAAATTTCGTTACATTTCAAGAGTTCAAAATTATAACAAAAATAAAGGTGTATTTACACAGAAAAACGTGTTTCGTGTTTGTCTGACATGCGTCGGTTTTAATTAAAATGCTGAATTTCATGGTCATTAATCTAACAATAATTAGTGCTGAGGAGCAAAGGAAATGTAGATGAGAGAGCTCTGGACTTCTAAAATGAGATATCTACCTTCTTTAAACCCCGATGTCCGACCACCTTAAGCGTGGGGTTGTGAACGGCGAGCAATTGGTAGCTTGCCGTCCGGTCGTCTGGTAACAGTCCGGACCAGGCCAAGTCGTCGACGGCGCGCTCTGTTTCCGCACGCCTCAAGGAGTTTTCAGCAAATGTAGAGGCCTAACTGCTGGGTCCCGGTCCGGTTACTGAAAGGAAGGTCTGACCCTGGTATGAGGGCTAAGAAAAACGGGGTAGATCGTTTAGTCAGTAAGAGTATGACACTGTTTCCCGCTCCGCCAAAGGCCAGGTATCGTTATTAAATGATTTTTCCTCACCTTGAAAAAAAACCACATTACTTACCTCTTTAACCATTTTTCCTAAAAAGGTAATTTGATTTTCGTCTGTGTTGATGAGGTTTTTTTTTTATGGTAGGTGAAAATCATCCACCACCAGTGTCAGACTCTTACTGACTAAAGAACCTACCCCGTACCTTCCTTGCCTTATTCCTGGAGTCGAGGTAACAGTTTTCACCACCCTCTAGGCTCCAGGAGGCTTCGACCCTTAAGGGCCCCTGCAGTTTGCTGACAACTCCTTGAGGCGCGCGGGAACGGTGCGCGCCGTTGACGACTTGGACTCGGTCTTACCAGACGACCGGACGGCGAGCTACCCATTGCTCACCGACCGCGAGCCAGTGTCTACGGTGGCCGGATATCGGCAGGATCGCGGCGGCGACGGCTACGGCGAGGGCGCTGTTGCCTTTGCCTTATGCGGTCGGCCTCCTCCTTTACGAGCATTACTGCTTCGCAGAAGGAGGCGACCGCCTGCCATTCCTCTTCGCTGCGGACCATGGCCTGAACCAGGGCCCGGCGCGAGAGGTCGCCGCCGCCGATCACCCCCACGAGGACACGGCGATGCTCTTCCCAAGCAGGGCACACCTCCACCGTGTGCTCCACCGTGTCCTCCGGGCTCGCCTCACAGTGGCGACACCCGGACGTCTCTTCCGCACGAATCCGGTGCAAGAATCTCCCGAACTTCCCATGTCCGGTGAGAACCTGCGTCATGCGGGAGGTGAGGACGCCGTGAGGTCTATCCAGCCACGCCTCAAAGAGGGGCACTACCGCCGAGATTACGGTGTGCCCAGCGCTGGGTTGCGACAGTCGCTGTTTCCACTTCACCATGAGATCCCGCCGGAGCTCCTTCCGCCACGCCTCGACATGTTCGGGAAGCGGAGTTTCGCCCCGGCGTTGCATCTCCACGCGCTGGTCGTGCATGCGTGCAAGGACTGTTGCCTCCAAATCCCATGGTGGTAGGCCAGCAAGGAGGCTCGCCGCCTCGCGGGACACCGTGCGGTATCCCCGCACCATCCGGATGGCCATGACCCTCTGGTGTTGATGAGGTTGCTATCATAAGTTTTCTAGCTGGCTACCCTGAGAAAAAACACCAAAATAAACTCAGATGTCATTTTAAAGTCCATCTCAAAGTCTCTTTTAAAGTCCATACAGCAATCATGTAATGGTTAAAACATATGAGAACAATGCAGATTGGTGAAATGGTCTTTTGAGAAAAGAACCACACAGTAACTTTATGTTGCAATGTCGCATCTACAGTTATTATCATCTTTTCTATTCAAAGTTTATTATTATATTTAATGACAAAAATACCACGACACTAGGCTTCTTTAAATAGACACTAAATAGACAATTTTGCGGACGGCGAGCAATGGGTAGCTCGCTGTTCGCCCATCCGGTAACCACCGAGCCCTTGTCGTCGACAGCGCGCACTGTTCCCGCGCGCCTCAAGGAGTTGTCAGCAACAGTAGGGGCCCAGGTGGGTCGAAGCCTTCTGAGGCCAAGGATTGATGCGAAAGCGGAACACCGGGGCCCCGGAACTAAGGCAGGAAGGTACGGTAGGTCGTTTAGTCAGTAAAACTCTGACACTGTCTCCCGCTCCGCCCCAGGGGCGGGATTCGTCATTCGATGATTTATCCAAACGGAAAAAAAATGGGTAATTGAAAAACCTGTTTTGATCGCTCACTTATAGAACTTAAATTATTTATTTATGTAAGTTAGAAGTGTTCGTTCTTTTTCTGTGGATTAAATTATACAGTTTATCTCATTACCTAATGCTGTGGCTACATCGAAGATTCGGTGAAATTAAAAACATTGCGAAAAAATGTGGCCGAGAAGTTTATCTTGCATTTTATCTCACTAAGGCTATGACTACATTTCTAGGATTCGGTGAATATTACCTCCTTGCTAATGTGGCCGAATAGTTCGTCTACAATTTTATTTTAGGACTCGCGTGATACCCACATTCGTCGCAACAAATGTAGCTGAGTAGTCGAATCGGGAAAGTTGAAGTCGAGTAGTCGAACTATCGAATCGTGAAGTTTTTGGCCGAACACGAATGTTAGTCGACATTTACACGCGTAGGAATAATCGAATTTAATTTTTTTATAACGTAAACGAATATTTGCGCGATATTGTAGCCACGGCATTGAATAGGTTATTCTTTTTTAATTTTTGTATATACTTTACAAAAGATTTTAGATAGAGGCTACATGTTTCTGTAATGTGAACGCAATGAATAAAATAATGTAATTACAAATTAAATAAGCTACTGGCAGCTAAGAGATGACCAGTCTCAACTAACGGTACCCGTTCACGAGCATGACACATGCATCAGCCCTACTAAGCTCAACAATTTTGAAGGGACCTGAATAACCAACAGCTTAGCGCAACTGGTGTCATTGTTATACGAATACGAACTCTAGGCTCAACGAATTCCGTCTTTAAACAGAACTTTTCCTGATAAACCTGCGAGGCCTAAACTTTTGGAGAAACGTAAGCTGGATGAAATCAATCTCATGCCCTTGTCCTGTGTTACTTTAGCGCAACACGTTTTTCTTCCATTCTGTCCTGTCACCCGTCACGCTATCACTAACTGCCTTTTCTTTCATATCACTCTTCATGCAATCCATTTATCTTTTCTTGTTGACTGATTAAGCTAGATAGAATAACTCCATCAAATAATGCCAACAATGTTATACCACGGAATAAGTCCAGAAGCCAAACTGCAATAGTAGGTAGTCACTTTCTCAACGGGCTTGTGGTTGTCATCCAATCGAACCAGATACTGATAAATATCCATATTTTACATGGAGCTACTGTTAATCAAACTTTGAGAACTCAGTTATTAGGCAATACGATATAGAGCCATAGCATGGATTTATTTAAACGTGAGCGAAGGCACATCACCGATTTCTTTCATAAATTCGAAAACGAGACAGTGACTGATAATTCGCAATTCAGGGTTTGATCACATAATCGCTCACTATCGAGTGAAATAGTGATCAAACGCGAGCCTGTTTCTTCTTAAAGAGCTCTAAGCGAAGCCTCTTTGAGTACTCATGGGTTAGGGGCCGGTCCGCCCACGGATGGCAACGCTACTGACACGTTACTCCTTGAACTCTCAGACTTTGTGGCGTTACACTACCTTTAACGACTATGAAAGAGTCACCATTAAAACTATTAAGTAAGCAGCAAAACATATTCAGCAAAATATATTCAGTACTGAAATTAACAACAATAATCTACTACCCAAATCAACTCGAATTATCACACTTGGCTAAACCAACACAAAAGTGCCAATTAAAACAGCATTACCCGAAAAACATATCAAATAAATTTAATTCCGCCTAATTACTTTTGAATTTAAAAACAATACAATCAAGAGTTTAACAAACGTGTACATAAAACCCGTTTCAATTGTAATAATTTAACTGACGTTTCTTATAAAGTAATTAATTTGACATCGTCTAATGTTTTTTTAATAACTTAGCTAGGGTTGGCATGTGTCCGGGTAAAAACGGATATTGTTCGGTTTTTGGATGTGTTCGTTCAAATTAGTATCCGTTTACTAACTGTATTAAACTGGAAGTCTCATAGAATGAGGTTAAAGATTTTAGAAAGTAGTTTTTATTCATGTAGTTCGGACCGTCTGTGTCATGTGACGTTAAGGGCATTTTCAATTCAGGCATTTTTTATCGGACTGTTGCCGCAAGTTTACTGTGCCGCAATCCGCCGTTTGCAGTGCGCCAGTTCAACAATAAGCGCCTAAATTAAAAACGTATCTAGCAAACGTGCGTTTGTAGGTATACTAGTGATACGCTATTCAACACCACACTATGCAACATTGAATTGAACTTGTGGTGCTTGTAACGTTACCGTCATTTTTGGTCAACCGTTCGCAGTACCAGCGCTGCACGGTGCTATACCGCGTGTTTTGTATGAATAGTACGATCGCTCGTACTTATGCAGTGCGACTAACGCACCGCATTGCACAAGTTGAAAGCGCCTAAAAGGAAAAACCGGCGGATTGACATATTAACACAAAATCGAAACTACTGGGACTAGTAGTATGAAATTTTGCACAAGATTATACAGTGTCCGGACATCGGCGGGATCGCGGCGGCGATGACTACGCCGAGTGCGCTGTTGCCTTTGCCTTATGCGGTCGACCTCCTCCTTTACAAAAGGTAGTTAAATATAAGAAAACGGCCGCCATTAGTACCCTAAAAAAACCGGTTTAACCGGTTAGTCCGCTTTTACTTTTTAAGGAACTGCCAACCCTAACATAGCGATGGGAGCCGCATGCAATTACTCTAATGCATGACTTGATTATACCAACTTACTTTAACACTTCACTCAGAGAACTTTGGACTTTATAGTAAACATAATAGAAGTGGTGTAAAGTGCTGGTTTTTTGCCATATTTGTAGTTAATTTCGTTTTCTAATTTGTGGAGTAGAGTCATGTTTTCCGACTCTCACGTGATGTATTCAAATGGCTAAATGGATTGTGTGTATTGTGGTGTATTTTGTGTTTTATTTAAGTAAATGGTACTTTAGGAATTAGTCTAGGGTTGGACTGAGAAAGGACCATTCTATTTGTTTTTCTTTTCTTTCCTTAGATTCGATTTCCCAAGGGCTAGATAGATTACATCAAGGCGTGTTCTGTCACCGACCACATGCTTGTATTTAGTGAGCAACAAATATTTTTACAATCTGTTTCTTGACAAAATCAAGTTGTCTTTTAATCATTCCGAATTCTATGATAGTTCATTATGACAGTATTCAGATTAGGTTTTAAGTAGTAGTTTTATTTAAACAAATTATGGCTAGAGACCTCAGTGTAAGTTTTGTTCAAGTTAACACAGTTTGCCTGCTGCAGTCTTCCCGTCCGATTATAATTTAGGTGTCTTCAAGGCTAGAGTGAATAGGATTGCACTTAATAAACTAGTGCGCCTCACCATCAACGATTGCATCACTACTTACCATCAGGTCGGATTGCAGTCAAGCACTATTTTATATAAACTAAAAAAGTAATTCCGTTATTATTATTCTTTCTAAAAGAAATCTTCATGTCAAATATTGATATCTAGCTACATTCGGTTTGACTCTAAGCTGGTTCTGTTATGACTAGGCACATTGAAAACTAAATAATTTCAAACTCTCATCAAAACAAAGGAAACATAAAAAATATATATTAAAAATCACACCTGCCTCATTAAACGTTCAAAAGCCTAAACTCAAATACAATTAGGGCAGATGCGTACTA
The DNA here is from genome assembly GCA_029852875.1 of Mythimna loreyi. Lineage (NCBI taxonomy): Eukaryota > Metazoa > Arthropoda > Insecta > Lepidoptera > Noctuidae > Mythimna > Mythimna loreyi. The sequence goes on from CM056780.1 coordinate 4,558,286, forward strand.
ACGACATGACATAAATGTCTTGACGCTTTTTGTCGCAAGTCGCAATAACACCGTGTATATCGAGTTATTATACTAACCTTTGAAACTAAAATGAATCTCGTGTCTTTTAAATGTTGAAAGGCATAATTAAATAAATGAACAATTCCCCGGGAAAATTAATTATAGTTATGAAAGAATTTAAAATTTCAAAGTTTATGTTAGCCTAATTTTTGCACCGGCCACGTGTAAATTTTCAAATTACCAGCGCAGACATTTATGTTTCAACGGAGATAGCCATAAACGTGAGGGGACGGACTTTTAAACGCCTCAACCTACTCAGTGATTTCCGATAACCACCGAGCAATGGGTAAATCGTCGTCCGGTCGTCAGGTAAGTCCTTACCTGACGACCGGAGAAGTTAGTGAAAGTGCACGTATCTCAAGGAGATTTCAGGGAAATCGTAGGATACCAACGGCGAATTATTTTGTCAGAACTTCAGCGGAGGGTCACCGTAGCCCTTCAAAGCAATGGCAACTGAACAGGCAACGCTGGGTTTTAGCCAGTAAGCATCTGGCACTCACTCGCTCCATCCAGAGTACGATGTGTAATCATGATTACCCACTCCGCCTCACAAAAATAGGCAATATTATACGAAAACAATCAGTAAATGTGTGATGGAATGGAAATAGAAATTCCATTAGATGAAACTTAGCACGCGTGTAGGACTTACCCTAAAATGGGACATAATTATGTTTCTTTTTATTCCGCGAATATCAAGTTGAAATTTTCGAGCAATCGCGCTGCCTTAGCCGCTGTACTGTGTGATCTAGCAAAACAGATTTTATTGAACAATTATTTATTAAACACACATTAATTAATTACGAACCACAAAGAATAATGGCTCTTAAATTACAGTATTAAGAGTGTTTTTGCGTTGAAATTTTACAGCAGATGCATTGGTCAAGTGTCCGATATCTAAAGTGTCCGGGTGATTGCAAAGTGGGCACAGAGTGGTCACGCGACGTTGTCGTCGCGTCGGGGCGTGGTCTTATGATTAATCGTACGTGTGGAAGCGGCCTTAGGTGTGAAGTGTACTGTGGGATATTATGAAAATAGTTATTGTTTCGGTGTATTGGGGGTAGGGTGGGTCTTGGTAAAAAAGGTGGCTTGTGATATAAAAACTAACGGCCACTGAAACGCATAATATATCCAAGTAACTAGAAAGTTTTCATGTTTTTGTGGGAGGAATAAATTCAATAGCGTTATTTTTTTTTTCAGTGGTCCTGGTATAGCATAGTTTAGAAGGACAGCCGTCCTTCTAACCTGTACGTCCTTCTGCGAAGCAGTAAGGCAAGCAAAGAAAGCGGCTGCACGGGCAATGTAACGGCCCTCAACCCCCAGCAGCCAGGATCCCGATTTCCATTTTCCAGCCACAGTAGGCGCAGGTTTACAGATGGTTAGCAATGGATAGCATGCTGTCTGGTCGTACGGTAACTGTCCGGATCGAGCCCAAGTCGAGTGTTCCACACGTGTCTCTGAACTTCAGCAAATCGTAGGCGTCCAGCAGTGTAATTACAATTTTATTTTGAGTAAATGTGAAACCGGAATATAGTGTATTCAGAATCAGTAATAATAATAATAATCTCACCACCGGTCTCTGATAGGGTCCCAGCTGTCGACGGAAGTGTGCCGCGCATGCGATGGACACAATCCATCAACGAAAACGTCATGCGCGCATACTTTGGGGCTACAGAGGGAGGAAAGAACCTGACTGCGTACCGTGTTAGGATGCTCTCTTTGTTTCAGGTGCTTGAGCCAGCCGTCAACGTGTCGACCCAGCGACTGTCGGATCAGGTGCGGGTCATCCAGCGTAATCGTATGTTGGACGATTCCGTACTTGATCGCCTCCGATTGGAAATGGGTAGCCATGCCATTACCTCCTCGTCACAAACTGTGGTACCAGCGATGGTACCACCGACCAATCAAATTTCAGACCACGCTGACGAGGAGAATACTGACATGGTTACACAAGTAAGTACCCAGTGCAGTGACGAATTGAGGAGTGCTTTGGAGTGTGCGGTTCGGGAGTATCGCAATGTGCCGCTCGAACTTAGGCCACGCTTACCTCGTTTGCCCATGCATAACAGAAATAGGGCGCTAGTGGCTGCTCTGGATTCGCAGTTATCTAATTACTTTGATGACTGCGAAAATCTCACCGATACACACTCGATGCTGTACTGCGCGGCCGTAGCGGCATGTCGTGTAGCTCACGTGAAATTCCCAATTAGTGACGGAGCTACACGACCGAGACCAGCTGTGCCGGCCTGGCAGTGCAGGATCGAGCGTCGTATCGCTGGGGCCAGAGCACTCATTGGCAAACTAATTTGCTTCAGGGAGGGCAACACTCGCCCAAGAGTAATGCGCTTTGTGAGACGGGCATTTTCGGGGACCGACGTCAGTCCCCTAGATTATATGTCCCGGGTCACAGAGCGCATTGACTTCTTGAAGCAAAAGGTGTATGCATGGGCAAACCGTATACGTAGGTATAAGCGGCGGGTGGAGCGGTATACCCAGAATCGCACATTCCAGAGTAACGAAAAGTGGGTATACAGAGCTTGGGAGCAACCGGACCAAAGTGTGACTGACACGTGCCCTCCAGATGATGACGCCATGTCTTCGTTTTGGCGCAGCATATGGTCGGTGCCTGTCAGTCATACTGAAGGTGGTTGGATCCGAGAGGTCGAACGAGAGTGCGAATCTATACCAGAAATGGGGGCAGTCACAATCAGCCCCCAAGATGTAGCCCGTGCAGTTCGTCCGCTTCCTAATTGGAAATCTCCAGGACCGGACGGACTGCACAATTTCTGGATTAAGTGGCTGCACAGTTCGCACGCTCGTTTGGCATCTCAGTATCAGACCGCCTTGGAGTATGGTGTGCTACCCGAATTTCTAACAATGGGCATTACCCACTTGCTCCACAAATCTGGTAGCACCGCGGAACCCAAAAATTATCGGCCGATAACGTGTCTGCCGACACTATATAAGGTTCTTACATCCATTTTGAGAGCAAAGATTAACCATCACGTAGACAACAATGGTATTATGTCTGCCTCTCAAAATGGATGTAAGAACGGGTCCCGCGGTACTAAGGAGCTACTCCTCATTGATATGACTATCAGCCAACAGGTTCGACGTTCTCGAAAGGATATATCGACATGTTGGATAGATTATCGGAAGGCCTATGACTCAGTTCCTCATACATGGCTCATGAGGGTGCTGGAATTGTATAAAATTGATACAAAACTACGCACCTTCTTGATGTCGTGTATGAGGCAATGGAGTACGGTCCTCCTCTATCCAGGATGTCGAAATATCCGGAGATATAGTGAACCTGTAAGGATTGAGCGGGGTATATTCCAGGGTGATAGTTTGAGTCCGCTTTGGTTTTGCCTAGCCTTGAATCCTCTAAGCACACTGCTGGAGAATTCAGGTCTAGGCTACCGGTTGAAGAGAGGTGGTCAGGTTATATCTCACCTCCTTTACATGGATGATTTAAAGCTATTTGCCCCCAACAAGCTGCAACTGATGGAGCTACTGAAGGTAACTGAAACCTTCAGCAGTGCCATCAGGATGGAGTTTGGTGTGGACAAATGTGCAGTCATGCATGTAAAGCGAGGTGAGGTAGTGGAATCCGTGGGCACGCAACTCACGGATTCCATAAATCTGAGATCCCTTTCTCCAACCGAAACCTATAAGTATTTGGGTATGTCGGAAGCCCTAGGCATCAATGTCACAGACATGAAGCAATCGTTGAGGGAACGTTTCTTTGGACGCCTGAGGAAAGTTTTTAATAGCCTTCTCTCAGGCGGGAACAAGGTGCGCGCCTTCAACGGTTGGGTCATGCCGGTATTGATGTACTCTTTCGGCGTACTCAAATGGACTCAAACGGAACTTGACGCCCTGGATAGGCGGGTCCGTACACTGCTGACTGCATACCGAATGCACCACCCACGTTCGTCGGTGATGAGACTGTATATCCCACGGAAGTGTGGGGGTCGCGGTTTTTTAAATGCCAAGACCCTACACAACCGTGAGGTATGCAGTCTCAGGGAATATTTCCTAGCTGTCGACGTGGGTATGCATCGAGATGTAGTGGCGGTGGACAAGGGACTCACCCCGCTCTCCCTGGCTAACGAGAACTGGCGCAAACCTGTAGTGCTTGACACTAACGATCGCAGGGTTGTGTGGCAGAGCAAGGAACTTCACGGACGCTTCTTCCGGGCCCTTCACGGGCCTGATGTAGATCAATTGGCGTCCGTATCCTGGCTACGTTCCGGTGACCTCTTTGGGGAAACCGAAGGTTTTGTCTGTGCAATTATGGACGAAGTTATCATGACGAATAACTACCGGAGATTTATTGTGAAGGACGGCACGGTTGACATTTGTCGGGCTTGTCACCGTCCGGGAGAATCAATTCGTCACATAATCTCTGGTTGTTCTCGTCTAGCTAACGGCGAGTACTTGCACAGGCACAACCTCGTAGCCAGGATTATCCACCAGCAACTTGCTCTGAAATACTCTCTTGTGGAATCGGAAGTGCCGTACTACAGGTATGAGCCCGACCCAGTTCTTGATAATGGTCATATCACCCTGTACTGGGATCGGTCTATCATCACTGACAGGACTATTTTAGCCAATAAGCCTGACATAGTGGTGGTAGACCGAAGCGAGAGGCGTGCAATGATTGTTGACATATCCGTCCCTCATGACGAGAACCTCGTGAAAGCCGAGAAAGATAAACAAGTCAAGTATATTGACTTGGCTCGCGAGGTTGTCGACATGTGGGATGTGGATTCGGCAATCATTGTACCGATAGTCGTGTCAGCTAATGGCTTAATAGCCAAGAGCCTCGACCAACACCTTAGGAGGCTCTCGTTAGGCGGCTGGATCAAGGGCTTGATTCAGAAAGCGGTACTCCTGGACACGGCTCGTATAGTTAGGAGGTTCCTTTCTCTAGAGCCCTGACCGCCGGTAGCTTGGACCCTGTTCCCGATACCGGTGGGACACTATTTTTTATATTTTTAAATATTTTTTTATTTGTTTTTTTTAATGAAATATTTAAAAATATAATTTATATGTTACATATTAAATAAACGAAATAATAATCTGAATCAATTTAATTTTTACCTACATCATGTACTTTTTTCAAAATCGGCAGTGGGCAATAGGAGCCCGTGCACAGCTGGGTCCAGGAGTAAAACAACCCCTCCGTCGCCGCGATGGCCCAGTGACCATGTATTTATGCGGTCAACCAGGTACCATTACAAGCTTATAACTTTCTCAGTTTTCATGATATAGAACAGTTTTTAATTTTATACATACATTTTTGATAAACCTGCATATTTTCGTATAGCTTCCACTACACGACACACCTAAGCCAAGCCTTAATCCTTATCTAGTTACAATCGTATGAAAGCTCACTGCAACTGCAATGGTAACCATGAGTTATGTGACACAGGTCACCATGACTACTAAACGCTATCCTACCCCATCAGTTCATTAGGCAATATTGTTTTAAGAGCTTCGTGATATGGGTAATAATATATTGGGTAGGTATGAAAGAGGAATATTGCTATCGATACTCTACCAATTAGAGTATTATTTACCTATTATTTGGTCCTCAAGGAGTTGTCAACAAACTGTTGGGGCCCAGCAGGGTCCCAGCCAGGGTTATGCGAAAGTGTACCGGTGAAAGAATAAGTGTTGAGAGACCTCCCACAAGATTTACTGATGACCTAGTGTGGGTCACGGGAATCATGAGGAAGTCCGCCCTTCCTTACCTTGATCCCAGGGCCTGGTTAATACGCTTTCGCATCAACTCTTGGTCTCACGAGGCTTCAACCCTGCTGGGCCCCTACAATTTGCTGACAACTCCTTGAGGCGCGCGGGAACAGTGCACGCTGCCGACGACTTGGGCTCGGTCCGGACTGTTACCAGACGACCGGACGGCGGGTTACCCATTGCTCGCCGTCAGCAAGCCCGCGCTTACGGTGGTCGGAAATAGGGATCGCAATCGCGGCGGCTGCGGCAAGAGCGCCGTTGCTTTTTCCAGATGCGGCCAGCCTCCTCCTTTGCTAGCATTACTGCTTCGCAAAAAAAGGCGACTGCCTGCCACTCCTACTCTGAGTAACGCACGGGTGAAATGTTACCATTTTATCATGAAAAATAATCACCAAAAATACACTTTAATACAGCTCTCTAGCTAGAAATAAATCAGTTGACCTAAAAAGTGTTATAAATTTCCAAGTGTTCAATTTATTACATCGAAACAATAAATTATTTCCAGTTGTATTAGATAAAATCAAAGTTATATCCCAATTAAAAGAATCAATTTTTATTTTGCTAAAGTTTGGAATAAATCATTGATAAGTGTGTGTTTAAATAATAAATTAAATCAGCTGATGACAATCTAGGAAACTTTATATTAATGAGATTCAACGCCTTTTTTAAACGTATCGATTAGTAGATATTTGCCTACTAACACCTATTTCTCTACTATATTAAGAGGACAGATTTGTATATTTGTGTATCATTACATAGTTTAAAACAAAGTCGCTTATCACTGTCTGTCGCTATGTATGCTTAGATCTTTAAAACTACATATTAATGGATTTTGATGCGGACTTTTTAATAGATAGAGTGATTCAAGAGAAAAGTTTATATGTATAAAACATATTACCATTACAAGCTGGGGCGGAACGCTACTAATGAATAAAGTACTAGATCGACTTCAAAAAATATTTCAACGCAATCAATCAAACAAGCATTGGGTAGCTCGCCGTCCGGCCGTCCGATAACTACCTAGATTGAGTTCGATTCGTTCCACGCTTGCCTCAAAGAGATGTCAGCAAAACTATGGAAAACTCACTGAGGCCATTGGTTTACTACTGAAAAAGGAACCCGTAGTCCCGTTTCCTATTCCTGTGGAACATTCATAATTATAATCCAAACCGGCTTTACTAGAATAATGCGATAACAATCTTAGACCATCATAGATACTTATGTTTTTTTTTTCAATACATTTATGTAATTGGTCGGATACGCCTTAATCATGGCCGTAAGTCTCCTCTTTGAACATGCTCTCCTCGCCTTTCACATGACAGTGGTCCTCCCCCAGACGTAGTAAGTTCGGAAAGTTCCTACATCGGATTCAGGCAGAAAAAACGGCAGGAAGTTGCCAGAAGTCGTGGTGGAAATAGAGCATACGGTGCAGTTGTGGCCTGCTAGGCAGCGGTGACCTCTCGTACCGGTCTCTAGTTCAGTCTTCGGTCCTGAGCAAGGGGCGGCGGACACCTGCTTCAGAGAAGCTGCACATTAAAAAAAAGGTAATATATAAGTTCACAGTTAAAGACGAATTTCTTGCCGGAATCTGTGTTTCCTGATGGCTACGACCCGGAAATTTTGAAACCAATCGTCGACCGCATCATTGCTTTCCTTCAGGTCAGATAGCGGTTAAGAGCGAAATTAAGGCGTAACAAAAGTATTATAAAAAAATGTTTAAAAAGATTTCGTAACACGAGTACAGAACCTTATTATGGATTATTGTAGTAATAATTACGTGAGAAATGAAAACGAAATGATAAATTATAATATACAGGTTCAAAATAATAACCAATTTACGTGAAATTCTCCCCTCAATTTTATTAAAAACGTCCTTTCCTTTAATGAGCCATCAAACAACAGTAATTGCATACTATTTCGAATTTTAAAATTTTCAATTTACTACTTATTTTATGTTAAATTCTGTAACAAGCCTTAATAAGAATGTGCATAAGTTTTCGATTACATACATAATGAGCACTACAATGTTCGCACAACTTGATAAAGGCGGAGGCTTTTTTCTAGCCGAGCAAATCTCTCTGTCTAGGGCAATCTCTGGCCAAAATTATTGTCCTGCGAAGATAATCAGTAGTCATACCATAAGGTTTAAATAAAATCTTAAAAAACTGTTCAAACAAAAGTTTAATTTAATCATTATTATTCACAATAATAAAAAAAAAACAAAAGAAAATTATGTCCTTTCTCAATTGACATAATATTAGTATTTATTGGTATACTAGCCTTCTGCCAGCGGCTTCGCCTGGGTGAAAGAAGGGTTCTCCATGCAAACTTTAGACCCCCATTATTACATCCCTTTAGGAGCTGAATTTTGAAAAACCCTTTCTTAGTGTTCGCCTACGTCATACGCCTTTTGCTAAATTTTACGCTCCTAGGCCCAGTACTTTTGGCTGTGCGTTGATATGTCTGTCAGTCAGTTTCTCCTTTTATATATACAGATGTATATTATACCTATATATTTATGTTTGTATGTATTAGATGTATTTATTTATTTATACTTTATTGTACACCACATTACAAAAAAATAGAACAAACAAATAATTAATTAAATATTAATTTATGTAGGTTTAGATTGTACACTGGTTTCTACCCTCATATGTAATCTCTCTCTGTCACTTAAAGTTTTGCTGGGAGAAAACTCATTGTTGAGTTAAGCTCGCCTTTGAACATGCGTTGTCAAATCATTGTATCTATGTTAAGTTTTTTGTGTACAGTGAAGAATTAAAGAAGAAGAAGTAAAAAGTCATCTCTGTAGGCATATTTCCTCCTCAAGTGTTGCCACGACGACCGGTCCTGTGTCTCATCTATCGCATTCCCGGTCACCAGGTCTTCGGTCCACCTTATGGGTAAACTTCCAACAACTCCAGAACCTTAGGGCTCCATCGATCAACTGTCCTTCGAGCAATGTGTGCTGCCCACTGTCACTTAAGTTTGGCTATTCCTCAGGCTACATCAAAATTTTTTTACATGTCAAAATCAATTTACCCAAAGTCATTTTATTTTGAACACTTAGCAAAGTTTATGGTATTCAACCCGTAATGAGTATCTTCGTTCCTTGATAACAATCCGACCTTAAAATTATTGACGTCCGATTATAATCAATCGTATAAATACATAAATTAGTACAAAAGTGAAAAGTTATCGGAAATTTTAATAGCTTTTATATTCATTTGTGGGTCGTGTCTTCATCATGACATGTAGATATTAAATGGAAAAGCAAAAAGATGCCTTGAGGCTGCTTGAAGCTAACAAATTTTAATTCTATGGGTGTTATTTCAAAACCTAATTATCATTTCAATTTGTCGATAGCATTTTTAGGGTTCTTTGTCGTAAGATAAAAAACGTAACTAGTTCAATTTTTTTTTATAAATTTTTTGTTTGTAAATGTGTCGCTCTCTTTTGATTTTTTTTTTTGAGATGTTAATTTATCAAACAGTTTTTAACATCTCGGTAGAGTAAACGCATAAATATAGGTACTCATACGTTTTTACTAACAGAAGTTTCATAGTCCTTCTTCACATGACTATGTCAAGATGAAATTATAAATTAGATAGTCCAAAATAAAAATTTTAATAAAAAAATTATATTAAATTATAAGTTAGTGTGAAAAAATTGTTTAAACGTTTATATAGGTCACAAAGAAAGAAATACGTCCACTGTCGGACATGGCCTTACCAAGTATCGACAAAACGAACGGTCCTGTACATCTCACAATCCTGCAACTCTCACTAGGTCATTAGTCGACCTTGTGGGAAGCAAGGTGCGTGGTGACCACTCTACAATCTTTTGTCCCCATCGACCACCATGCTGCAAACAATGTCGTTTGCCCACTGCCACTCAAGTGTGATGCAACTCTCAGTAGGTCATTAGTCGACCTTGCAACTCCTGCAACTCTCACTAGGTCATTAGTCGACCTTGTGGGAAGCAAGGTGCGCGGTGACCACTCTACAATCTTTTGTCCCCATCGACCACCATGCTGCAAACAATGTCGTTTGCCCACTGCCACTCAAGTGTGATGATTCTTTGGCTTATGTCGAAGACCGTGGTTCTCATTCTATATGCGATCACGTTATAATACTCCGAACATAACTGTTTTTATAATTTTAATTATCTTTTGGATGATTTTAAGCCTTCTGGCAAGGTTAATTTTAAGCAACCACACGCACTGATCAAAGAATTTCATCTGTGAGACTCTCGTCTCGTTTTAGTTATGTATTTATCAGTTATTTACAAGATTCTACAGTCAGTCACAAATTGATCTCGTTTTTTAAAAAAATATCATACTTTTACCTACCCGAAATTTTGGCCGCGCAGTGTATAAGGTTTCATCATACGGAACTCTTTACCAGAATTCTATTTACACTTGATCAATGTTTTTTACATTTCAGATAGGGCCTGCGGCTCAATTTCATAACAGTGTGTGGGTTCGATTCGGGCCTTAGTAATGTGTAGATAATTGAAGATGGTGGTCGGTCATTACAGGCCCATAGAATTGGTGATTGTACACTTGGCCGGTGTAATGAATAGATGCGGCACAGCGCTCCCAGGTGCGTTGTGGAGTTGCTGTGAAGTGGATGCGGTATTTTCAAATGTTTTATAGATATTATACGCACATAAGTAATGTTTTGGGAACACATTGATTGGGCGTATGTATGCACAATCAATGTCCGCACACACACGGACTCTGTAGGCAAAGAATTCCAGTTCTTAATTGTCTAAGGAGTGGAATTCCTGCTGGAGTCTGTGTCTCCTACTGCCTGCGATCCGGGAATCTTTAGGTCTTAGAGTGAATAAGGTTACTTCTGGGTAAGCGCGCTTCATTGTCGACTGCATCGTCACAGCGGTCAAGCGCAAACCTATCAACAATAAAAAAAAATCAAAATTGCTTTAATTGTACGAGTCTTTAGGTCAAAGGTTAATCGGTTAGTTCTAGACCAATGCCCATCATCACTTGGTATGAGGTGAGATAGTGGTGAAACGTGAGCCTATGAATAATAAAATTAATTAAAAAAAATCGTACATAAAATAACACCCCGCACGTAAATGCATGCAACAGAAATAATAGCACGTTTATCACTGCATAAAAACATATACATTTTAACTATAGAAAGAAAAATATTTTATTTGATCCATATAATATGTGTCAAATAAAATATTTTGTGTGTTTTTTTTGTGTCTATTGTATCTCATCGCTGCGCCAAATATGTCCATTTCAGCAAAAATGCCACGCAACTGCCTGACGCTGGTTTTCAACTGAAACTGCAAATGCATTTAAAAATATAGTCGGTAAGGGTTTTTTTTAATGTGATGAGCATTGCAAAGATTATGTATGTTACCTACTGTAACAATTTCCCTATACCATATCCAGACATATTACATCCACAGCGTGCTTGCGCAGAATCCGTTCATTGCGCAAGTGCATATTTATGACACGACGTATGACAGCCGGTCACACTGCCACAGAATCCTCTCTTAATAACTAGCAAACTGGATTATAATCGATTCGATTCACCGTTTTACACTGGCCCATAAGTACCTATCACATTTAATTTATGAGAATAATATAACATTGATTGCCTGTAAACATGTCCAGGGCTCTGTAAATGAAAAATTATTCTAAGGGACTATGTTATCTTTAATAAATTAGGACTAGGACATAGTTTTTTTTTATGGTAGGTAAAAATCATTCAATGACGAATCCCGCCCTCGGACGGTGAAAGAAAGAAAGAAAATAAATTTATTTTGCCACAGTGTAGGGCACACGAAAATCATAATCATGAAGCCAATCAAAATAAAAAACAAAAAGTACAATAAAAACAAAATAAAAAGTACTTAAAATAACTAAAAAAAAACGGAACGAGAAACAGTGTCAGACTCTTACTGACTAAACAACCTACCCCGTTTTTACGTCACCATCTATACCAGGCCTAGAGCTTGCCTTTCAGACACGAACCCTTAGCCCCAGTTGGCTTCAACCCTTCTGAAGAGACCCTACGGATTGCTGACAGCTCTTTGAGGCGCGTTTCAGGTGAGTTTTACCCAGCAAAAATCTGATACGCCATCTATCCTCTAAGGATCGGGAAAGATCTCTTCAAGTTCAGTATTTTCACAATGTTCGCCTTCACCGTTAGAATGGGCATAAAGTGCCAGCAGTAAATCATGTTTAGAACTTTAGACGTTCGCAAGACATAATCACATCTTAAAGTCTAGATTTTATTTGCTCACCGATAGCCAACGAGACACAATGCCTCATAAATTATCACTTTAATTACTACACTCTGTCTTAGTAAGTTATCTAAAGCACAACCATAGGAGACAACTAGTCAACAAGCTACGATCAGACGCGTAGCATGGACTAATTTAGACATGGGTGAAGGAGTCTGAAAGGCCTTTTTCTTACGTGAATTCGAAAATAAGACAGTCACTGTCACAGCGTTCGACCATATCGTCGCTTAACATCTGCTGAAAAGGTGGTAAAAAAATAATCTAACTTTTTTATTGTTGATAGGTTTGTGCTTTACCGCTATCTCACGTGATGGAAAGCGACGATACGGTTGACGATGGAGCGCGCTTACCTAGAAGTGCCTAACTTATTCACTCTTGACTTAAAGATTTTCGGGTTGTAACCCTCTAATTGTGCGAGGCCCCTTTTTGTTTAAGCGAGGGCTACATCACCCATGCTTAACTACGCCACTAACCACGATAAGGAACCCACACAATGAACCCCCCAGGCTAAGGAGTAAAGTCTTGACAAATAACTCCAACGAAAACATGAAAACAAAATTGCCAATATAAATCAAATGAACGTTTAAGCAACAGTAATTTATTTCTCAATCAAAGCCTTGTACTATAGAAGAAAACTTACCAATCACTCTCATACCACGCTGTAATAAGTCATAGTAAAAACTAGATAATTCATTTAATAGGCTATGTCTATTTCGAATAATCCGTCAGATACAATGGGCTAAGTTGACGCTTGGTCAATGCATCACTCTACGTTTGACAGCTAAATTACTGGCCAAAGTACAGTCCGCAACACAAGCCTAACAGAAAAGGATATTTTTTTGTCCACTCAGATATTTTAGGTGTGCAAAGCTTGTCTAGACCTTTTCGGATTGATTGTACGGACTATAACTAGTAGATAATTGCTCATAAATAAAACAGAGGTTGATATGAAAGTATGAAATACATTGTTAAGAATTTTTTTTCTTAAATGGATTTCTATTGTAAGGAAATTTGCACCTTTTACTCGGTTTTCCAAAATGTATGTTAGGAGCTTTTTTGTGTTTTTGATTGATAGATTACTGTGAGTTCCCACGAGTACAATGAGGTGGGGTTGTTTGAAAGGGTCATTGAGGATCAGGAATGCAACGAGCAACCGAAGAAATACAAGTGGTTTTTGGTTAATAAAAACGCCACAATCTTCTTCGCTTTACGAGCTTAGAGAAGTTATTTGCTAATTTCTAACAATAAGACATAAATAAAATTTTCAGGCCAGTTTACAGGCCTATAGTCGTTATTATTTATTTATTTTACAATAGGATCAAATAATAGAATAACCTTAAAACTACATACATACATATAAATTACAAAAAAAAATCTTATGAACTTAACTAAAAATACCTATTCTACTAAGGCGTCAAAAAACTCTTCCGCATCGCTGTCGACTAATAAAATGCCCCAAAAGGTTTTTTTTTTATGGTAGGTAAAAATCATCGAATGACGAATCCCACTCTTGGGCGGAGCGGGAAACAGTGTCAGAATCTTACTGACTAAAGAACCTACCCCGTACCTTCCTGGCCTTATTCCCAGAGCCCCGGTGTAACGCTTTCGCATCAACCCTCAGCTCCGGGAGACTTCGACCCCGCAGGGTCCCTACGGTTTACTGACAACTCCTTGAGGCGCGCGGGAACGGAGCGCGCCGTCGACGACTTGGGCTCGGTCTGGACTGCTACCAGACGACCGGACGGCGATCTACCCATTGCTCACCGTCCGCAAGCCAGTGTCTACGGTGGCCGGATATCGGCAGGATCGCGGCGACGACGGTTACGGCGAGTGCGCCGTTGCCTTTGCTTCATGCGGTCAGCCTCCTCCTTTACGAGCATTACTGCCTCGCAGAAGGAGGCGACCGCCTGCCACTCCTCCTCGCTGCGGACCATGGCCTGAACCAAGGCCCGGCGCGAGAGGTCGCCGCCGCCGATCACCCCCACGAGGGCAGGGCGTTGCTCTTCCCAAGCGGGGCACACTTCTACCGTGTGCTCCAGCCCCAAAAGGCTGGCAGCAATGCGACCCTGTATGGCAATGCTTATTCTTTTTTAGTTGGGTAAAAATTATCCAATGACATCTCCGGACCCTTGGAGACGTGTGACAGCGTGGAAGGAATCGCTGGAAAACGGCGGTCTGAAGATTGATGCGGCGAGGACCGAGTACTTGGCCTGTAACACAACAAACGCTGCTCCTGTTCGCATTGGCGAAGACACAGTCGAGCGCACGGAACAGGTCAGGTACTTGGGATCGGTGCTCCACGAGTCCGGGGACGTCGATTGCGACGTCGAGTCTCGTATCTCGGCGGCCTGGGCGAAATGGCGTGAGGTGGCGCGGGTTATCTGTGACCCCAAAATGCCGGTTAGGCTCAAAGGACAGGTCTATAAAACCATCATTAGGCCTGTCCTTTTGTATGCAGTGAAGCGTGGCCTGTACTTGAGCGGCATAAGCAAAGCTTGCGTGTCACGGAAATGAATATGCTGCGCTGGATGTCTGCAGTCTCGCGAAAAGTCCGCATTAAAAACTCCCGCATCCGGGGCAGCCTTCAGGTCCGTGACATAGCGGATAAACTGCAGGAGGGTCGCTTACGTTGGTATGGCCACGTTTTACGAAAACCGGCAGACTACGTGGGTAACAGATGCCTCGCCATGCCGCCTCCGCCGGGACCCGGGAAACGAGGAAGGCCTAAAAGGCGTTGGATTGACATCGTAAGGGACGATATGCGTGCCAATGGGCTTCCGGCAAAGGACGCAAAAGACCGAGCGAAGTGGAGGCGTCTAAGCTAGAAAGCGGACCCCGGGCACCGAGGTGAAAGCCAAGGTTGGCAACCGGGACTAATACCGCTAGGATGATGATGATGATCTCCAGACCCTTGGGTGGGGCGGAAGATAGTGTCAGACTTTTACTGAGAAGAAACTGGATGAAATGGGTTTTATAGTAAAACCCATTTCATCCTGTTTCTTCTTAGCCAGGGCTCCGAACATATTCACAATACCCCATGGCCCCAGTAGGCTTCGAAACAGCGGTATCCTGACAACGTCTTAAGGCGCGCGTGGAATGATACGCACTGTGGACGACTTGGGCCCTTTCCGGACGGTTACTGGACAGCCGGACAGCGAGTTATCCATTGTTAGGCATCCGCAAGCCCGCGCCTACCATGGCAGGAAATCGGGAATCGAGAAAATGGTCTAATACGGGTCTATCCAATAATAAAAAAAAAAATACTATGCGTTGCAAATAAGAATAGGATCGATTGAGAGAATGTGACGTCACGTTGTACTGTCAAATCGAAGGTATTTTGTCAAAATTGAAAAACTTAGAGATGAGTAAAATTTAAAATCTGGATTCTGATTTAACTTTTTTCGTTGACAGTTCGTAAATAAATGAAAGTTTTCGTAAATAAACTGAATTTAAAAAATATCTTGCCTCGATTTGACAGTAAATCGTGACGTCACAACATGCAATCAATCCTATTCTCATTTGGAACACATTGTACAGTACAGTTTTGAAAGTTGTGTTTTTTTTAAATACAGGTGGTACAACAGTGTGCACAATTGATTTGATAGACAATATTAAACATATGTGACATCGTTCGATCATTGTTTAATAAAGATATTATCACACAAGTGCTTATGTTTTACGAAAACAATGTAAGTTTATGTTCAAACATCTAAAGTTTCAAATTGTAATAATAAGGCATGACTTGTTTGTGTATGTTTCTGGTGATTTTATGAGGAAAACTCTTTTAGGATACTTCAGGAGTTATCTGTAAAATGTGTAAATAGTTTGATGTTTACGGTGTTTTTTGTAGAATTTTGTAGAAATTTGTAGAAGTTTGAATCGGAGTTTCTTAGTTTACTCTTTTAACTAAAGCGACTATTTGAAGACACAGACGTCTTAAGTACAACACTTAAGGGTTTTCTTTCTAAGTATGTTTTTTGGAGGTGAGAAAAATCATCGAATGATGAATCCCACCCTTGGGCGGTGCGGGAAACAGTGTCAGACTTCTACTGACTAAACGACCCACCTTCCTGCCTTAGTTCCAGGGCCCCGGTGTTCCGCTTTTGCATCAACCCTTGGCCCCAATTCTAAGTAGGTATGTTACTGTAGGAATTATAATAATATAATACTCGTATATCCATAACTATCACACTACACCGCTTAGTCCCTAGCTAAGCAGAGCTTGTATTATGAGTACTAGACAACTGATAAACATATATACTTTCATCTTAATATCATCATGTCAGCCGAGCGACGCCCACTGCTGGGCATAGGCCTCCCAAAAGGATCTCCACAACGATCGGTCCTGTGCTGTCATCTTAATATATACATATTACATTTAAATTACATCCAGACACAGAAAAAATGTTCGTGTTCATCACACAAACTGGGTAGAAATCGAACCCACGACCTCTGGCTGACTCTGGCATAGCAATCCGGTCCAGTCCGGACCAAGTGAGTCGTCAAAGGCGCGTTCTGTTCCCGCGCGCCTGAAGGAGTTGTCAGCAAATGGAGAGACCCAACTGCAGGGCCGAAGCCTACTAGGGCGCCGGTCCGTTTTCTGAAAGGAAGGTCCGACCCTGGTGTAAGGGCTACGAAGGAATAGGGTGGGTCGTTTAGTCAGTAAGAGTCTGACACTGTTTCCCGCTTCGCCCAAGGGCGGGATTCGTCATTAGATGATTTTACCCAACTTAAAAAACCGTGTTTGCTGACCCTACTTTAAAACAGAGCAAGATTTATGAGGCCAAATGCTCAAAAGCATAATTATTTGCACAAATTCCTCACAAGGCACAAAAACTGAAATTGCACAATATTATGTTCATTAATGTATGAGTGATGACTATTCAATGCGGTTTAGTTGCAATTAAGTACAGTCATGCACGCATCATCATCATAATTTTTCATTAAAGACTAGCACAATCGCAAAAAAATGCGCTTGGAAACCAGCATGTCCTAGAACCAAATATTCGAAGACGTGATATCCACCAATCCGCACTAGGACCGCGTGGTGGATTATGGCCCATTCCCTCTTCTAGAGTGGAGACCTGTGTCCCAGTAGTGGGAACATTAAAAAGGCTGATGATGAGGATGATGGGTCATTCTTTGAAACAAAAAGGATGTCTCATTCTCACGTCTGACTAAGTTTTTTCTTTACAATTTGATATTCTTCTACTAAGAATACATATTAGTATTCACCTGTCACTTCTTCCATTTTTTCAATCGGTGATAAACTCGTTAAACTGTTAGAGTCCAGTAGGTGGCTACGTTAACTGCAGCAACGGTGGCATTCATTCAATCCTCCATAGTGCAGGCGTATAGGCATTTAGAGCACTCTCGCACCGGTCCCTAAATGTACCAAAAACACTTATTTGCGACACCAAATACGAATACAAAAATAGGTACGAAAGCTAAGCAAGATAAATGATACGTTATCTCTGTTTCAAAGAATCACCCATTTCTTTATATCAGGACTGTGGTCCTGGAGCTTTACAAGATAACCGAAACCAACTAGCAGAGGCTCTTTGGACAATCTTCATGGAACGTGAGACCAATGGAGAATTATCCCTGTACACGCTACGCTTGATCAAGCACCCAAGGATATATCCCTCAATTAGTGGGACACAACAACTTATATTCTAGCGATAGACAAGCGCGTTCATAGAAATTATTCGTCAAAATATTGAAAAGTTAATACAAAAGTCTGCTGCAATACTTCATTGGCATGTCATCTAACAAAACTTTTAAAACTTACAGCGCTCTCGCACTGCGTATCGTTAAAACTGCACTAATGTCATCAATGTATGACCGGCAGATCACCTAATTCAAGTAAAGAGACTGTAGGTACGGTACGCCTAATCTAGTGTATAGTAGGTATACAGGGTGTCATTGACATGTTAACGCAAACGAATACCATAATGCCAGTATATGATTCTAGACCCCCCCAGTGGGGGAATTTTTTGTCGGTTTTCTCTTATTTTTTTATGACTTTTTTACGATTTTCTTTTTTTTCTAAAAATATAATTGGGATTTGTTAGAATAACGATTTTATACAGGTAAAAAATTAAAAACAAAACTGTTTTTTTCAAAAATTTGAAAAATAAACCGACGAAAAATTACACCACTAGGGAGTCCAGAATCATGTACTGGATCTATGGTATTCGTTTGCGTTAACATGACAATGCCACCTTGTATATTATATAGGTATCGCTGATGGGACAATATTGCAACTTGCGCATATAGTTTCGGGAGCCTTAAAAGGACTGGTTGCCAAGAACTACATAATGTAAAAAATAAAATTGTCAAAATATATCATACTAACTTTTGCCGGTGGCTTCGCAAATGTACATAAAATATAGCCTATGTCATTCAGAAGTAAAGCACCTTTATAATGTTGCTAATTTTTTTCCAATCGGACCAGTAGTTCCAGATATTACCTCCTACAAACAAAAAACCAAACTACCTCTTTATTATATTAGTGTAGATTGTCTCTGCGTAATGTTTTTAAGCTATTGCATAGCTTCTATCGCAGGCCTTGAGCGCGGGGACTAAATCCAGAAATTCCGTAACAAAAAACCTCACGCTCCCCACTCCGACGGGCACGGAGGTGTGGCTTGAAGGCCGTGCATCGTCTAACGTCGTGTCAGTTCGGCAGTCTTCGACACGGCGCTGTGTGTCGTAGGGATGAAAATGCAAATGAAAAAAAATATCGATATTTGATACATCGATATCATTCAAAGCTATCGATATATACCGTGTAAAAAATATCGATATTTTGATATATCGATATATTTGTAAATTGTCAAAGTATAGAGGTGTAGATATCGAAAATTAAATACGAATTGGTAGTCGTATCGTCTTATTTATTCAAAACATTACAATATAGTAATTTAGTCAAACCAATAACTGTCTCTTTGTTTTATGTGCTCCCTGGTCAATCTGCTTCTATTGTCTGGCACTGCCAAGGTCAGCAGTTCATGTTCAATTCCCTCGGTAAAGTGTAAAGTGAAGGACAGCTTTATGCGAAACATTACTGTCAGGTAATAAAATATATCGAATTTGATATCCGGAAAAACATATCGATTATCGATATATCGCTATTTAAAATATCGACGATAATTATCGATTATTTATTGAAAAAATATCGATATTTTGATATATCGATATTTTTTACCCAAGCCTAGTGTGTCGTGCGATTAGACGTATTGTACGACTTTACGATGACATATTGACAGCTGACAAGTAAACATTAAATGTTATTGTGCTCGTAATTAAATAATTATTTAAAATAGAAAAAGCAGTATTCAAACAGTGTATAATTCATAAAAGTGATGATAGACTCATAAACAAACAGTAACAGTGTTATCATAATTTAAAAATACCGGATTATCATATAAACATTGATTCTCAAATATATAAACATTGACTAAAAACTCAATAAACTCAGTGCTTTAAGTGTAAATATACAAATTTTAAGACAATAGCCTACAAAATAATCATAATTATAATGGAGTGTGGTGATAAAACACGTCCAGGATAAGTGATAAAGAAAATTCCAACAACAGCTGTTCGTTGTTTTTATTTGAATTCAAACAAGTCGATAAAGCAGTATAGTGAAATAGCGACATCTGTCAGGGAGTAGCGGAACTTGGTTGACACTTGATTTACGTCTGTCATTCATTCTTTCCACCGACTTGGAACATAGCATTTTGGCACATCAAAAGAAATTCGTGCACAGGTGTGTTGCCATTATACTAAACTATATTTTCCCCGATATTAATTATTGCCACTTATAAAAAAGACATCTAAATTAGGGGAAAACGCACAAAAAAACAATGTCTGCTAAAATGAGTACGAGAAATGTCCGCAAGATGCCTGAAAAAGTGACTTGCTGCTCCGAAATCGGACGAATATATAATCAGCTGTTTGTGAGAAAGTATATAGGTGTATAAGTATTTATCTACAACAGTGAACGGCTGTACTTGTAAAATTTGTGTATAAAGTGTTTTGAATATGAATGAACAAAGTGCATTTATTATTTATTTAATAAAAGAAAAATTTGTTTTCCTATCGGTCATCACGCTCAAAAAGTGTAACTTGAATTAATATCAAAGAAAAAGAAATATTGTATGAATAAAATAAAAATAAAAAATAAATAATTATAATTGCATAAGTTGATACAGAATGCTATGGCAATAGCTTTACCGCGGCAGTCCCCGAGTGCCACACGTATTTTTTTTTTAATTATTCGATCCAAAATCCCCAACAGGTTATTCAAAAGTTAGCTACTGTATGTTTTGATCACTGAGTCATATTCTCACATTATCATTTTAATTCCAGCACAAAATTTCCTGATTGAAAAATAAACATGTTATCTCAAAGATTACAGGTATTCTGGCCGTGTCAATAATTTTGTTATTAGCAACTCTTTATAATTCAATAATTTTTTATTATGGCAACACAGATTAACTTTGGAATACTGTGTTCTATTTTCAAAAACACTGAGTTTATTTTCGGATCTTTAGCACGACTGTAGACAGTCACAGTACTGAATCAATTTGTAAATGAAGTGTCGGTTGGTAGTACACAAATTTGAACTTTAGAAGCAAGTAATAAGGTTAATTTTTTAATGTTTTTTTCCGTTTCTGCGTCTGATTTCTTGGGCGTAGTTTGCAACATTGTTGCAAATTGCAGTTTCAATGACTATGTTATTAAACCAATTACAAATCAAGTAAAAACTTATAAAAAATAAACGTTTATCATCGTTGGTCCTAGCCAAGACGTGTTGGGAAGGTATTTCGTTTTTTATGTAATTTCACGGTTTGGTACAACAGTGATGTTTTTATTTATCTTTTTGCGTTAGTAACATTCAACTTTGCATTTTCTAGTAATACGTTCGTATAAACGAGAAAAAATTGTACAACTCATTTATGAATTGTACATTAGTATTTCGTGCAACAACGCCTTTTCGCCAATATCTCGATTCCAGCCCTCGTAGACGCGTACCTGCAGATGGTGTGCAATAGGTAGCTTACCACTTACGTCATAAATTATTGCTAGACCAGGAATTATTATTTTGTTTATTCGTTACATAACATATTAATTACACTTTTAAATATTTCTATAAAAAAAAAAAAACATTTAAAAATATAAAAATTATTATTATTATTAGGAGGATTGAGTTCAGGAAGGCCAAGGAGGCATTTCCCTCCATTGATAGCCGCTTTACGAAGCGGGTCCTACGCCTCACTTGCTGACTAAGCCTCAGTTGCGAAAAGTGACGGCCGTTACAACGGGCTATGGGGCCTTTAACAAACATTTCTCTGTCCTAGGAGTTACAGACAGCCCACTGTGCAGAGTCTGCTTGGAGGAGGACGAGACAGCAGCTCATCTACTTCTAGGCTGCCGAACCGTCGCTAGATACAGTACACAGTACAGTAGTAGTAAGTCAAAGTATTTCGGAAACCCAAGTAACCTCTGCGAAATAGTCAGTAACACTAAGGCTTTGCTGGCCTTCCTCGAAGAGCTGGGGTGGATCGAACGATGCATTTGTCCTACATGTACGCAAAATAAGCGCTTTAGACGTGGAGTTGCGGATACCAGCCCGAAATACAATACAATACAATAGGTAGCTTACCACCTGACCGTCCAGACATGTATTATTATATTTATCAACAAATAAATAAAAGTAATTACCCGGGCTGAGCCCAAGTTGTCAACGGCGCGTAATGTTCAACCCGCGCATTATAGAGATGTCAATTAATGACATGGACCCAACAGGGTCGAAGCCCACTGGGGCCCCGGTCCGGTTTCTGAAAGAAAGGTCTGACTCCGGTATGAGGGCTAAGAAGGAATAGGGTAGATTGTTTAGTCAGTAAGAGTCTGACACTGTTTCCCACCCCGCCCATGCGCCGGATACGAATCCGGCGCATGGGCGGGGTCATGGGGGTCACTAGATGATTATTCCCACCATAAAAAAACGTGTGAATGAGTGGAGAGTTATTAGAAAAGTGTTTGAATTAACACAGAAAAACATGCTTTTTTATGAATGTATGTCCACCCCGCTGTACCACTTCCCACTCCGCCCAAGGGCGTGATTCGTCATTGGATGATTTTCCCTACAATAAAAAAAACCTCTCTGTGTTCTAAAATAGGGCCTAGGATATTTTTAATCCCGGAAGTATATTCTATTATTTATTCTATTAATCTAAGTATAAGGTAAAGTTACCAGTAGAAGCTTGTATATTGTATTAAGCCACCGTTAGATTATAATATATCTCGCGAAAATATAAAAAAATATTTAAAAAAAATTATAAACTGTCAAATGATTGTAAACTGTAACACCCTTACAATTTAACGCATTAATTTTCGACAATTTATAATCTATCAAAATAATAACAGTCAAATCAAAATCGCGCGTTAAATTATCAACTGTTTGAAGGTTCCAACAATTTACAATTTCACGTTGACAAATTACCTTCCAGAACTTCAAATCAACTTCCAGCTCAACAACCATCCATTCCTTCCGCCATTTAATCCAGGATTATCAAACAAAACTAATAACAATTACAAGAGAAACGAACACCACTGTAGCTACAGCCATCAACACTGCTTGTACCCAATCCGACAGCCGATTTATTTGAGCGACAAGACAAATGCATCCTTGCTAAATTGATCAGTACTTTGTTACTTAAACAACCAAACTAGTCTACCTTTACACCACTTAAAAAACAAACGAAAATCAATCCTATTACTTAGAACTTAAGAAGTCAGAACTATTTCAGGATGTGTCAGGATAAGCTGGTTGCTGCCGATCGCGATGCATCATATTGCGAGTATTTTGGTATGGTTGATTTCTTTGCAAACTTAACTAGAAGCAGATTAGGGATATAGCTGAGCGTAAATAAATTTGAATTAATTTATGGGGTTGTTAAGTTGCCTGAATTTTACAGTTACGTATTGTATATTTTGTGTCAAACGGCCGAGTGTATAATATAACAGTTTTTAAAAAATGTGTACAACCATAAATATAGAAATGGTCAGAACTCCTCCCAAAGCAAGCTAAAAAAACAATACGGGCTTGCGGAGGACCATCAATCGGAACCTCTCCGTCCGGTAAAAATCCAATGCTCAATAGGCCAATTTAATTTTTGAAAGCAATGCCATGTTTCTGGAATGCAAAGAGCAACTTAAAAAACCTAGGTGGTTTTTATCAGTAAAGGTTTGACACACCATCTCGCTCTAAACTTTGAATAAGCCAAAGAAACAAAGAAAAAACTTTATAAGTACTCAAGAACCTCAGACCCATAGATATGTCCAACAGTACTGTTTGATGTATCTATGCTCAGACCTTACACTTATGAGGCCTTTTAAAAAATGGACACTAAATAAGTCACTATGAGATGATAATCTTAAGCGCCTAGCAGCTGGATAAACTTTTGGTCACGGTGGACAATCTAAATACCAAGTATGCAGAAGATATTATAGTGGGCAAACATGGGTATATACTTTCTTTTTTTGGCTCAGGTATAAGACCAACTGCTATACGTGCTTTTCTAGATACAGAAGTGTCACACCACCAACCGGAAAACAACACAAAAAATTCTTTAAAAGGTACCGCGTCCAATAAACTTTCTTCTATACCCCGAGCCACGAGCAAGAAATACTCATGTCACATCTATCCACCTTCAGAGCATACCAAATAGACTAACCAGACAAACATATTAGCCAGATCATAATTCTAGTCAACGAGCCACTTAAAACGTACGTTTCAGATATAATTATTTAATCTAGCAACATTGTCAATGCTGGGGTTGCAGACGAAAATAGCCAGAACGCTGGCAGCAGTGACTAATCAGATGCTATAATTTTCAAGACGTTCGCACTGGCGTTCGCTTCAAAAGGCAAACGAAGACTTGAATAATCTTAATTGATGGTTAAATCAACAAGAACAACTTTGTGCTACTAACATGTAAATACGTAAACTGGTAATAAGTATACATTACGCTTTTAAAAGTCTCCGAGCTACAGAATTGTCATTAATTGTGACGAGAATATCAGCCATCGCTTTTTTTGTGGCGGGAAAATGTGCGGCCATTTTGTTTTTATTTTTATTGGGTATTATTTTAATGTCTATATTAATGGTGGTGGCCATTTGTCAGGCTATGATCATGTACCTGTAGATTATATTTTTCTCTATTTGCGTTTAATTATAGAGTTCTATCGTAAATAATTTCTGTTTTATAAAAAGCATGTGCATTATGGCTCTTGGAACCAACAATTCTAGATCTAGCTGATTAAGGCGCTACTTACTGCATGTTATTTATTTAATATCATGTTTATAAAAATATAATTATGCTGCTTTGGTATTATCAATTTAATTTTAAAATTGTCTTCTTAGAATACCCGCAGTAGAATGATATAACTTGAGGGCAGTTACAAGTCAGGTTTTATAGAGCATTAAAAACAGGAGCAAAAATAAAAAGTTACGATAACATTTTTTTTTTTATCGGGGTGATATTTATATAATCTACGACGAGATCAAAGCTCATAATTATACTTTTTTTAATAAACATACACTGCACTAAGAATTACTTCTTTATGGATTTTTTTTGGGCGCTTACATACTGTTAAGCAAAGATATAATCAAAGGTTTCTATGAATCTATGTAGGTACCGCAATTACTTATTCTTAGAAGTTACGCTTAAGTTATATTATTGATAATTTTATTTAATTGGAAATGGCTTGACTACCAAGCCGGTGGAATTACCACACTAACTTCTGGTAGTGTGTCAATAATAAACAAAATACATACAGGGCTTGATTCAGAAAGCGGTACTCCTGGACACGGCTCGTATAGTTAGGAGGTTCCTTTCTCTGGAGCCCTGACCGCCGGTAGCTTGGACCCTGTTCCCGATACCGGTGGGACACTATTTTTTATATTTTTAAATGTTTTTATTTTTTTATTTTATAGAAATATTTAGAAATGTAAAAAATGAATGAATAAACGGAATAAAATACATAAATATAAATACCATAACATAGAAACAAGAACTGCACCCGCGCCATTTCAGTTTTTTTTTTTTATATTTGTAGATAAATTAATTCCTAGTACCTATATCAAATTGGTGATGTAAAATTGGTGCAGTTTTGTATCTCAAGCATCTGCGCAACCGGACAATACCTATGTGGACTCATTGAAGCAGGCACGATCTCGGTAAAAAGAGCTGAGATTGAGCTTTGATTGTAGTGTGTCGACTTAGCAAAGTTTGCCGACTTGATATATAATATGCTAATAACTATATCTTTTTATTCGCTTAGAAAGGTAATATATTATGGTGTTTTTTATGGTAGAGAAAAAGACAGTGAAAATTTTTTTTTACTAATTTTTTTGTTTATCTATTTCTATATTTTAAGATATGATGGTTAATGGGGGAGCATTAGAGAGCATCCCCGTCGTTCGAAGGGTTATATTGTTAATATGTTCGCGTTTTACCACTATCTTACTTGATGGTAAGCGATGATGTTGATGAAACTTGACTTAAATTGAATTTGATTGAATTGCATCATAATATTAGTAATTATATAGTTTCTTGTTATTAACTTAAAAAAAAATGTTTATATTACAAAGTGTGACGTAAACTCGATACTTTTGCATGCCTTGTTATTGGCAAAATATGGCTTGTTCTCTGTATTTGTTATACTGTATCACCATGCACATGTACCCATATTTGCGAAATGAATACCTTACTTACTTACTTAAAAGTCTTAGTATTAAGAGCGGCCAACCCGACGTAGTTTTTCATACAAGCGCTCTTACGTGATTGTGATGTTATGACACATCTTTCTTCAGATATTTTGGATACACCGATATTTTGTGGTTATTATCTAGGCTTCTATAAAAATCAAAACATAAATTTGTGTTAAAGTAATCCAGTAAAGGCCTTTAAAGATCTGCTATTTTACGTGAACTTTGACTCTCCATAATGTACTCCTATATTAAAAATGTAAAAAAATACTTCTATAGAAGCCTAGCGCATTTATTCGAGATTCTAAATGACGTAATTTTTTTTTCAAAAATCTTAGGGGTTTAATAAAAACACGTATTTCCTGGAACAAGTTTTGTGAAATATTAGAATAAATCGTAGAATTACTGAATGCGAACAGTGTTTTCAAGTGTCATGTCTCTTTTTTCGCATTACTTTTTCATCAAACATCACGTTGGATTGCTTTAGATGTAGCAACAAACTTTAAAACCATCCTCGAGGCGAGTCGGGAAGGCCCACTTTAAAGCAAAAAACAACGCCACGTTTAAACAACTACGCAGTACAGCAGCCATTTCACCACACCAAAAGCCCTCAATAACCCTAAAACTATTACGAAACCACACAAAACAGTTAATTTTCCAACAAACAACGTAACAATTGGTTCAATTGACGTAACAGAAACAGCAGAATTAATTCGCTGGCATCAAAAATAGTGCTAATCAATCTCAATTGAGACAGCCTATCAACTGTATACACGAGTACTTCCTGCAATTGTTTTAATCTAAAAAAAAACAAGGGCAATGTAGGTATGTACTTTTTACTGGACAGATAACAAAAAGGTTGAGAAACTAAGGTTTGAAATTTGAGAAGTGGAATTGTTCTAAATGCAAATTGTTTTTAGGTCAACGTGATCGAAACCGTCTACTAGGTTTGGTTTTCTGACTGGTTTATAGCTTGGAGTAAGCCAGTCGGTGCGCCATACGTCATAACCTCAACACGCCTCACACGCTGCCGGGATTCCAATACCGATTTCCGGCCACTGCAGACGAAGTCCGCGGGTTGCGGACGGCGAGCAATGGGGAGCTCGCCATCTGGTAACAAACCATACCACGCCAGGTCGTCGACGGCGCGCTCTGTTCCCGCGCACCTCAAGGAATTTTCAGCAAATGTAGAGCTGACTGCAGGGCCAAAACCTACTGGGGCCCGGTCCGGCTTCTGAAAGGAAGGTCCGACCCAGGTATGAGGGCTAAGAAAGAATCAGGTGGGTTGTTTAGTCAGTAAGAGTCTGACACTGTTTCCCGTCCTGCCCAAGGGCATAATTCGTTATTAGATAAAAAATAAACGTCATAACCAGAAGACTCGCACTAGACACACTGTTATTAAGGTGTTTTAAATATTGTGCGGATTTGCGTACCGACTGTTTTGTTTAGATGATGTGCGACTTGTCTGCGGTCGTAAACAAGTTTGCAACGTTGTAGACAAGTCAGTCTAAGACAGTTTTGTCTCAAGTGTGCGCAGGCCCTTACAATTAAATGAAATAGTGGTCAAGCACGAACTTATAAATAGTAATAAAGAATGACATGGCATATTCACAATCTAAAGATCCTTTTTAAGGTGCGACTTCATCAAATAACTTCTACCGCTATGGGTGGGATGCGCGACTAAATAAAACACCTGTGTTCCTTTAATTAAGATCGGCATTCCACGGCTACGGTGACTCTTACGAATAATCCTTGAGATCATGAAAAATATCGGCAAAAAAAACACATTTGACAGACTCAAACATAAAAAAAACTGGGCGATTTGAACTGACACACTGAAGGTTTTTATACCAATCTACCTATATATATGTACAAATGTGTAAATAATTCAATTCCAGAAACGAATCTCGAAAATTTTTCCGATTTTTTAAAATTCGAGGTTACGTTACAAAACGTATCCTCAAATTTTCAGATTTTGCTTGCTTCACTCCAACAAAAAAAAAGTGTTGCTTACGATATTATTCCGAGTCTCGACTCAACATAATCGTCCCGGCAGGAAATTTGCATATCTTCACTCACCATCTCCCAAGATCTAGCACACACTTTCACCAAACCCGATCCCATCCATCTTCGACCATATCTCCCTTAGGTCACAAACAAACGTTACTTTGGACTTCCCCACCGGCAGTTAGGACCTTTCTACGCCACTTATCTACGCCCTAAATGGATTTAAGTCGGGGTTAAGTGGACGACAGCCATTACGACGATTAGGAGCAGTGACGACGGGTCAAACATTATTATAGGGGCAAGGAATTGGCCGTAACAGAGCTAAAAGAGTGCCCGTATCATTAAAAGAATCACTAAGACCATCATCTCGTGTTTTTATAGCTATATTTGGAAGCAATGGGTAGTAAAGTTTTGTGATCTTGCTCTGATTATTTTGTCTTCTTTGAGGCGGGAAGTAAGGCCTCTAATTGCCGCCTTTATCGCGAAAAAGTAGGTCTATTCAATAGTGTTCTATTGAATGAAATATCTTTAATACATACCCAAAAATGAAAAATCTTTAATACATACTCTTATACATGCTAATTAGAAAATTAAGCAACAAACATAATTTAAGCACTAAAATGTTATCATCATCATCATTCCAGCCGAAAAACGTCCACTGTTGGACATAGGCTTCTTCCAAGCGTCACCACAACGATCGGTCCCGTGCGGATCTTATCCGTCGGATTCCAGTAACCCTGGCCAGGTTATCAGTCCACCTTCTAGGAAGCCTGCCATCGCTACGTCTTCCGGTACGCGGTGGCCACTCCAGAACTTTTCGGCCCCAGCGGTCATCTGTTCTGCGTGCAATGCGTGCTAAAGTGTTATACAAATATACTTATGCCTAGAGTTTCTTATTCTAATTGTAGACAAATATTATGGGAGTCAATCGACACACTATATACACAATTACACACTTTATAATATACACTACTAGTGCATCAGTATTGGTATCTACGCACGCACAGTGAAACACTCTAGTGAAAAAGATTTTATTAAAATGGGTAACATATTTTTATTCATACATACAAGCTTATCATAACAGTGGAATTTAGAGTCGGCTATTAGATCGATTTCAGCTATTTTAAAGTTGAGAACTTATATAATCAAGAATAAAATAGTTTTTGATTATGTTAGCTTAAGAAAATTATCAACTATAAAAAGCTGAAATCGATTCAGTAGTTGATATTAAATTCTACTTTCAGGATGAGTGTTTATGTAACATTTTGTATGTAAATAAATTAAAACTAAATTAATGTCGTAGTTGTTTCTGTTTTTTGTTCTATATATGGTATGCGCCATACTCTTGCGCAAATAAACTCTTTTTTTTCTTTCTTTCTTTTCTTTGTATGCCCAATTAATTGTGGATCAAAGTAGCGCAAAATTGGGGCTTTGAGACATTGAGATCATATCCCAGCAGACCACGAAGGAGATGGCGAAACGAACTAGATAGACCTCCACGTTGGTTCCACTACTATCATATACAAATAACTACGATTATGATCGAATTATGATTATTTGTATTATAGTACACTAGCGACCCGCCCTAGCTTCGCACGGGTGCAGAGGTGATATATTATATCTATAACCCTTCCTCTTGAATTACTCTATCTATTAAAAAAAGCTGCATGAAAATCCGTTGCGTGGTTTTAAAGATCTAAGCATACATAGGGACAAAGCGACTTTGTTTTATACTATGTAATGATGATGATTTCCAATGTCAGCATGAGTTGATTCCTCCAACTCTTTTTTACCATCGGACAACCCGACGCACGGCGACTATCTATACTTACATTGTTGAAACCTCTACGGTTCGAACTAAGCATTTCGTTTCATCTTTCAATGCGCACATCAAAGGACTGGAACAAATTGCCTGCAGCAGTCTTCCCATCCGATTATAATTTGGGAGTCTTCAAGGCTAGACTAAATATAATAAACTAATGCGCCTCACCATCAACGATTGTATCACTGCTTAACATCAGGTGGGATCGCAGTGAAGCATTAGTTATTATGCTGCCGTCAAAGTTCCAACAAGACAATCTTGTTTACCATGTCGACAAAGAACTCTTTTCCCTAAGCTAAACAGGACGATAGCCATAACTCCCTTCCTCATTACAAAGTCTTCCATTTGATATCAGCTCCTGTCATTTGACGTGGCATCAACATAAACCTATTCGATGGTACTGACACCATGCCCCAAGTAAAACTGGACCAAGATAACAATACCGTTGAAGATCCCTCTAATTCCTATCAATCTCTCTTATTACAAAGAGTGTAAGATCAAAATTCGTGTGATGAGAAGTTTGAGGATGGTAAATGTAAGTTTGTATTTCAGTAACAACTGCTCATTTGGCTTGGTGCAATTTGTACGAGGTCATCAACACTGTAATGGATTAGTACAATTCACTTCGGAGAAACTCAGGGCTGACGTTCAGTGGATCAGCGATGTGATGGTAAAGAATAGTCAGTAATTTGTTTTAGGAATTGGAGATGACTTAATCAGTGGGAACGGTGGTTTTATTAACAAAGAAATACTGTTATCCTTTTTAGGATTCCGAACCATTTTTTTATTATTGAAAAATCATCTAATGACGAATCAGTGTCAGTCTCTTACTGACTAAACGTTCCACCTCACTCCTTCTTAGCCTTCAGGGGCCCCAGAAAAACTTTGGCCCTGCAGTTGGACGTCTACATTTGCAGACAACTCCTTGAGGCACGTGGAAACAGAGCGCGCCGTCGACGACCTGACTTTTTTTTTATGTTTCACAACTATTACACAACGCCGTCTAGTTCCAAGCTAAGCAGAGCTTGTGTTATGGGTACTAGACAACTGATAAACATACTTATATATTTCTAAATACATACATGTTATAAATAAATTACACCCAGACTCTGAACAAATGATCGTGCTCATCACACAAACATTTGTCCTGGGTGGGAATCGAACCCACGACCTCCGGCATAGCAGCCAGGGTCACTAACTACTAGACCAACAGGCCAGTCAAGGTTCGAACTGTTACCAG
Source organism: Mythimna loreyi (assembly GCA_029852875.1). Lineage (NCBI taxonomy): Eukaryota > Metazoa > Arthropoda > Insecta > Lepidoptera > Noctuidae > Mythimna > Mythimna loreyi. Next base: position 4,589,240 of record CM056780.1, read on the forward strand.
ACGACCGGATGGCGAGCTACTCATTTCTTGCCGTCCGCAAGCTCGCACCTACGGTGACCGGCAATCGGGATCGGAATCCCAGCGACGTCGAGGGCGTGAGTTCAGCTCTTCAATCCCTTGAAGCTGTAAAACATCAAATTTAAAAGTTAGCTTAAACAATATACGGCCGTTTATATCGTAAAAAACGTATATTTCTATACTCGAATCACAATATTTACAAAATGTATAGGGTATTTTTTTCCCATTGACGTAGAATCATATCGCAAGTATAGTAAAAAATCTGAAGACTGTAGTTATCCTAAACATTTTTTTGCGATTCAGAAAATAATCTCAGAGTAATCATCATCAGCTTTTTTAATGTTCTTACTGCTGGGACACAGGCCTCCTCTCTAGGAGAGGGTATGTGCCATAATCCACCACGGGAGCCTAGTGGTGGTTGTCACATGTCTTCGAATTTTTAGTTCTAGGACATACCGGTTTCATCACGATGTTTTCCTTCACCGTTTTGAGAGAAGACACACAAAAAAAGAGTGCACAAAGTTATAATGCGCTTGGCTGGATATGCACCTGCGACCTACAACTCGTAAGTCGGAGCAGCTACCTCTCAGCCACCACTACTCTCAGAGTAGGCAGAGTTATAAGATATTTTTCCCACAAAAAAAGTATCCTGTCTACTAGAAATGAAGACCCTAACTCCTAAACCAACAACATACCCACAAATTAACTTTACCATCTACACGTCTTGACTTCTATCTTGATCTGGCCAATTTTGCCGTCAACAAGTCGCCACGTCGTCGTCAATTTCTCCATCAGGTGGTCAATCTTCGCATCAAGTGTCCGTCAGGCCTTACAATTAATCCGTCGTGCTCGGTGGCATAATTACCAAGTGACATCAACTCGCCGGCGCCGGCGCAATTGACGCGACCTTCCAAAGTCACTGTTATACTAATTATAATTAAATTTTGAGTTGTAGGGTCTCGTAAATATGTTGTCTGTCTAGTATGGTGTAGGCGTCTGATTTGGTTGTGAAGTTTGTGAATTGGTTTTAATATTATTTCAGAGTTTCATATTATTATAATAATAAGAGACACAATTAAAAAACCATTCCCCATTGTAACACCGTAGTAATTTTAAGTGTCCTAATGTAACAAGTTTTGTTTATGGTGTACCTACAATAAAGAGTATAACTATCTATCATTCTGTCTCGTGTATATCTGCGCAAATCTATATCATCATTACATAGTATAAAACAAAGTTGCTTAGATCCTATGTATGCTTAGATCTTTATAAGTTCGCAACGGATTTTGATGCGGTTTTTTTAATAGATAGAGTGATTCAAGAAGAAGGTTTATAATAATATGTATTATATATACATGCATTAAATATATTTTTATTTTTTATAACGCCTTGAATATTCTCTGTATTTTGTACAGTTTCTTGTAAATTAATTATTATAATATCATCGCTTTCCAACCGGTGAAATAGTAGTCAGCTCGCTGTCTGACCGTCCGTTAACCGTTCGAACCTGGCCCAAGTCGCACGCGCCTCAAAGAGTTGACAGCAAACCATAGGGGCCCAGCTGGATCGAAGCCGATGTGGTAATGGGTTATTGTGAAAACGTCACCCGGGGCTCTAGAATGATGGCGAAGAAGGAACAAGAGAGAGTTTTTTTGTCAGTTAGCGGTCCTAAAAAATGGCGAATTAGTTGCCAAATGCCGCCATATCACAAAAAAAATATATATCTATGTCCAGCTCATCCCCTCGGTCAATGACAAGACCAAAGAGCACAATAAAACAAACCAATGCATAAAACATGGCGCTACTCACGCACAGATTCTTATGTCAAGGATGTCATTGCGCACAAATCACGAGCACAATCATCTGTGCCGGAAGAAATATCTGTTGGCTATAAAAATATCTGGTCAACGCGACGAGGCCGGTCTCCAAAGTGTTTTGTTTCATCTCTGTTGACTTATCAAAGTGAGCATTTCATCTGTCATCATTTAATGGCGGCTCCAATTTAGTACTGTTAATTCACGCGCCAATTCACGCCGTGAATAAACTACACAAGTCGTACCTCCCGAAAACTTTCCACATTCACGTTCACGCCTGTTTCACGCTTCATAATCTGGAGCCACCATAATGTTTTGTGGTTGTGGAAGTGTGGCCGATATTAGCCATTGTGTAGCTGTTGATTGTGGCTTTCTTCTTGATCTTTCTTTGGACTAGAGTTTCGCGCGCCACCTATGCGCGCAACCATATTCCAATCAAAAGGTATCCTATATTATATTCTAGAACATGGTCAGCCCTTGTGCCTCTCATCCTTTTAAGTGGAGCCGTTTGAGCGTGGTGAAATAACAAACATACAGATAAACTTTCATTTTTATAATATTACTATAGTGTGATACTACTTGACTAAAAGATAGTTAACGTAAACGCGACTGAGGATGTTGCTGACAATGCCTATTGGGTGAATTTAAGCCTTCATATGAGGCCTATTGTAAGTGACCACGCTTCAGAGCCATGTTATTATACACATAGTCCACCCGTGATACAAATTTCACCCAAATCCATTTAGGACGGAGCACAAATAATAACAAATACCTAGACATAACTTTTTCTTTTATAGTATTGGTGTGATGTATGTGTAATATTTTATTTTAATACTACCCTTCTGCCCGCGGCTTCGCTTCTACAAAGTTTAGAACCCCATTACATCCCTTTAGAAGCAGAATTTTGAAACACCCTTTCTTAGTGTTCGCCTACGTCATAAAAGGAAGCTTTGTGCAAAATGTCACGCTCCTAGTCCCAGTAGTTTTGGCTGTGCGTTGATGTGTCAGTTTCTCCTTTTATACATATAGATAAACTAGAGCATGACTGTGATCCCACCTGATAGTAAGCAGTGATGCAATCATTCATGGGAATCGAACTAGTATATTAAGAGCCTATTCACTCTAGCCTCGAAGACATCTGAATTATAAATATCTGTAATCATAATTTTTCTTGGAAAAATGAATGAAATGTTTAGGTAATTCAAAGAAAAGTTAGTCATTTAGTATAATAATGCGTATTTTCTTTCAACACTTTTATGAACAAAGTAATGGTGTGTGCATAGTTTTATTTGTAATAAATCGTGATTTCGTGTCCTAGAAACCATTTCCTTCGTAGACACGTCAAAGAGAAATTGAGTAAATTTCTTAGAATTTTCATCTATCTGTTTCATTGCTTGCACGAAGCGAGACTATGATTTCGTTGAAAATCTTAAATGGTGCTTGGCAAAATGGATGAAAGTAAAGAATGATATGAATAGATTTTTCCTGTCCTTGCTTTTTTAAATGTATTTTTATTATTTCTGTATTCATTGTAATATCTCTCTCTAGATCCAGAAAAAGAAAGACTATGCGAACCATGACCAAAAAACAAAGCTATGATTTGTTTATCTTTTCCCGCTTTCACGAGGTTTCTGTCATGCGATATTATGTGACTGTGGTAGTATGTGACTTCCATTTTTCCCCGTTTGCAGTTACTTCTGGCCATGCTTTTAAATAGGAGTATAATTTTAAAATAGATTCGAATTTAATACGTATTGAAAAAAATGCCTAGTTAACCTGGAAATCATTAAAAAATCTTCTTAAAATGTTATGACGGTTTATCTGCACTCAGGCTAGGCTAATCTCTAGGAAAGGGAATAGACCATAATCCATCACGGAGACCCAATGCAGATTAGTGAATGGACATCTGCACTACAAAAATCTAATTATAATTTGGTTAGTTATTTTTTTACAAGTGCAGTAGTAAGTAAGTGCATCATTTAAACTCTTGTGCCCAAGCGAACGCCGGAGTTCCCACACCCATTGTCTTTCTATTTGTCTCCAATTACGGTAGGTATTCGAAAGGTTAAATATAATAAGAAGATTTTTTAATAACAGCCACTAAAAATACAAAACCCAAACCGTCAACTGTCTCATTAATTAAAACTACAATCAAAGAGCCACATTACTATAAAAATGTCGAACAAAAACCTCATATAAATTACATTTAAAACTTTTTACAACCGACTATGAATACTAAACAAAGACTATGATAAATTCTTAAAGAAAACATCTGTTACTAATTATATCGCTAATTATATTGCCATGTCGTACCGGTGACATTTCGAATAAATGTAATCGATCCCGTTAATGAACGAGCACTCGATTAAATGGAATAAAAATAAAATGTCTAAAAATAATATTCATACTTGTATGTGGGGCGCTTTTTGTTCAAAAACTTGTTGTCACAAGTCAGCTCTATAGTTTTGTTTCTAAGAAGCGATGTGTCGTACTGGTTTGTTGAGAATTGTTAAAAGAAATTTTATGTTCGATGTTGAGTTGCTAGTCTACATGTCTTGTAGCGGTTGCTTTTTGGGGAGGTTGCGTTGTTACATTACTTAATATAACAACGCAACGTTATATTAACTTAATTATTTCGTTAAATTATGTTATATTAACTTAATTATTTCGTTAAATTAAGTTATATTAACTTGATTATTTCGTTAAATTAAGTTATATTAAGTTAGGTAGCCCATTATGTCGCACAGCTGGGCGAAGGCCTCTCACTTCCTTTTCCACACACGTTTATCCTCGGTTATTACAGAATAGGCCATCTGGTAGCTACCCAGCTCATTTCTCCACCTTTGCCTTGGTCTGCCGCGACAGACATTTGTTTCAATTATAATAAGTCCGTTACATTATCTGACAACCATACTAACAGCTATGTACACCACTGGAACATGATTTATCGTGGAGGCGATCTCTCGCGGCTGGTCTTGATATAGGACATGGTCCGGAGCGAGATGTGGCAGGCGGTTTCCTTCTGCGAAGCATTAATGCTAGCAAAAGAAGAGACCGACCGCATCAGGTGAAGGCAACGGAGTTCACGCCACAGCCGTCGCCACCCGACGTCTCCGATCCCGATTTCCGGCCACCCTAGGCGCGGGCTTGCGGACGACGAGCAATGGGTTGCTCGCAGTCCGCCCATCCGGTAACCGTCCAGACCGAGCCCAAGTCGTCGACGGCGAGTACTGTTCCCGCTCGCCTCCAGTAGTTGTCCCGCAGAGTCTGAGGGTTGATGCGAAGTGGAACACCCTAGAACTGGAGGCGACTGCTTCCCACTCCTCCTCACTTCGCAACATGGCCTTTACCAGGGCCCGGCAAGAGAGTGAACCGCCTCGAGCATGCATACAGCTAAGGAATGGAATGCCCAAACTGAACTAGAGTGGTGACGGCGTACCGGAAGACGCAGCATTAGAAGGGCTTGCAAAGTGCACCGGTCACAGGAATTCAATGGATATGAACCGCACTGGATCGGTTATTGTGGTGATACTTGAGAGAGGTCTATGTCCAACAGTCGATTCAAGAGTGAATAGGTTACTTCTAGGAAACCATGCTCCACTGCCGAACATTTCATCGTTTAACATATGAAAAGATACCTAGTGGTCAAGCATAAAGCGTGTCAATAATATTAATTATGTGACTCTTAATTGGATGGATGAAGGTCCTTTGTCAAGACTAAAAGCATATTAACTGCCCCTTTAGTGATATATTGAGAAATTAACTTTTTTATCACATGGAAATTAAAATCATTTTGAAGCATTTTATTTAAACTTCATAAAATTTAAATTCGAAAAATTTGAATAAAATTGACATGATGATGATGATGACCAAAAAAGTGGCTTAATAGCCTCTCAGATCTAGCTCCACCTGCCCCAGATCTGCCGCCACCTATAAATCGTCCAATTCATACCTTAAGGCAAACACAAAACCTAGTAAACAAAGTGCCGATTTACTTTGAAATTGCCGCCCGAACTCATAAAGAACAACAAAGGATATTTGCCGGTCGCCGCCTGCACACTTAACACTTTCGACGAAAACTCCAGAGACTGGTTGTTAAATCGCAATTTGTTGTAAATAATCGATTTTTGATGGGTACCACTCATTCGAGTCTAGGCCCGATTATTTTGCTTTAAGTAATATATTGTTGATCTTCCTTTTTAGGTCATGAAACCCATTTAAAAGTGTTTAAAATGCTATTAGTATGCTTGTAATGTCTTTATTGGATACTAAGCTCCCTGCAGGGTATGTTTGAGCAGTATTTAAATGTAATACATCATTGCCTGTCTGAAAGCTCTTCGCTTGGAATTCCACGCAGTTTATGCATAAAGATTAATTTGCAGTCTACCTGTACTGGAAAATCGTTGGAAGTCTAAGTACAGAAAATGTATGGTTTAACGCTACAATTTATTTATTTTGTTTTTATTAAACTTGCTAGTTATACTAGGTTAGTGCCAGCAGCTTTGTTGCATAATTGTAGAAATTTGTCTTTTCAGGACCAACTCCTGGATAAAAGGTATATACATAACTGAAATAGGAACCTGCTAAGTACCAGGTCTTTAAAACACCTTCAGCCGTTCTATTGTGAAGAAGTAACAAATATAACAGACACATATATACATATACAGATATATATAAATACACTAGGTGTATAATTTTATAACTATGAAAATGTCTTAACCGCTCGAGCGATGGGGGTAGCGTCCCTTTCTTAAAATAAACAAATAAATAAAAAAAAGAAAGTGGAACCTTTAACCCACAGAAGAAAAAAGTTAACAAAGTTAAGGTTTTTCTGGGTCAATCATCACACTAGGTAACCTTATTGCGTGCTCAGGTATTGATCAAAATAGATGGATAGACGAACAGAGGAACAGAGGGACAGATGGACAGAAGGATAGACGGACAGAAGTATAGATGGACAGACGAATAGATAGACAGAAGGATAAATGGACAGACGTTCAAAAGGATAGACGAATAAACGGAGAGATGGACCGATGGACAGATAGATGGACGGACTGACGGACTGATGGGCAGGATTCCGTTGGTGCTCTTCGGATACAAACCCTAAAAAAATAAATCTTAAGGCCTTACGTATATTTTAGGTTTATTTTTCATACGTTTGTCACAATAATTCAACATTTTGCATTTGTCCCGAAGCGCGACGTTAAGTGCATTCACTTCGAATAAATCTCGAATAAATTATATACCTATAAAACGAGAATAAAAATGCAAAGTGCTCTTGGAATTAATCCAAAAATGACTGAGTAAAAATATATTTGCGTACTGCCCTCATTTCAGGCGGGTCAAAAATATTTAATAGACCATTTTTTTTTTAATAAGCTTTAATAACAATGTACAATGCGGTAATTCTTGCCTGATAACTTAAAAAAGTCGATTGAATCCTGAAGTGTGGCGCCTACTCCAACCTAAAGTTTAAAGTTCTCGTTTCAAGTGTAAACAAAAATGAACTTAGTGGTTGCCAGACGAAAAAGTCTTCGATAGTACATGCGCGAGCTTTAAAGTTCAACAGCTTTTTAAAAACGTCAAACTCTAAAATTTGCCTGTTGCTTTCTCCCTGTCTGATTATAATTTAGGTGTCTTCAAAGCTACAGGTCAATAGGCTCTTAATAAACAAGTGCGCCTCTATCAACGATTGCATCGCTGTTTACTATCAGGTGGGATCGCAGTAAAGTACTAGTTCATATCAATAAAAAAATAATTAAAAACCATTTAACGGTTATGCATAAAATGGATTTCTGTTGAAAATAAGCATTTATTTGTCTTCAAGGCTAAAGTGAGTAGGCTAAACTAGTGCGCCTTACCATCAACGATTGCATCACTGCTTACCATCAGGTGGGATCGCAGTCAAGCACTAATTTATTGCAATTAAAAAAATATATATCATTTTGGCCTAAAGAATGGCCACTGTTACATCTAACAGTGGCCATTCTTTAGGCCAAAATGATATATATTTTTTGTGGATGCACAATAGCACTTTTAAACACTTATAGAATTTTTTCCGACCCAGGAATCGAAACCAACATCTCACAGTCAACAGTCGCGCTTAAGACTACGAGACCAACGACGCAGGTTTTCTAATTAAAATAAATTTAAAGGTTAATCAGACGAAATGTGCTAAGTAGCTGTTAGTGCAAGAAATGCTCACAATGTGGCGATTATGTTTTACGAAATAACAAGTGAAATTACAAAGAAAGAAAAAATACATTTATAGGTATTCTGGTGTCAAGTGAGCATTGTAATGTGCACGACAGTCATTTCTTTGCAGACATTGTGTTAACATTTGTCCTGTTTATGCAATGGAATTTTCGTATTCTTGAGTGGTGAAATTAAAGTTTAATTCTCTTAATTTTTTTTCAGGGCTCCGTAGGTACCATAAAAGCCTTACAGAATTACTTTGATGTCCGTCTTTCTGTCTGTTTCTGTCAAGACCCTTTATCTAGGGAACGCTTAGAGGTATCGAGTTGAAATTAAGACCGTATACTCAAGTCTATGGTCTTTAGAAGTCGTGAAAAAATTAAACTCATAAGTTAACAAAAAAAAAATGACCGCTTATATCGCATAAAACGTCCATTTCGATACTCTCAATGGAATCAAAATTCAAATTCATACTTTCCGCTGGCCTAGAATCCTAAAATTTTGCGTTAAACAAGGTAATTTAGAACACAAATATAAGGAAAAATCTGACAACTGTACATTTGTAGTTATGACACCAAAAAAAAAAAAATTTGCAACTGAAAATCCTTCAAGATCCGATTGGGGAATGGAATTATTTTCATAGATAGATTTGTACGGAACCATCAGTGCGCGAGTCCGACTCGCACTTACCCGGTTTTTTTTTTCATTTTACTACCCTGACGGTGGGTAACAATGGTATCTCTAAATTTTCAAAAATGAAATACGGAATTTGATTAGATTCGCAGTAGATCCCAGCAAAATTGTAAAAAGGCTGCAGGCCGCAGGGAGTCAAACGATTATGATGATTTCTATATTAAATATACAGTAGGTAAATACAGGCAGTAAGATGCTCAACTATCATTCTTTTTATTTCTTCGTAAGTGTTTTAAAAATGGGGTAAAAAACGTGTATTAACACGTAGAAATTCGTCACACTTCTCGTAAAATTATACCAAAAACTAAAAATCATCTAGGTACCATGATTAAACAATTTTGTTTGTAGATCAAGAAATAGAGCTCATGGTCGGTCATTCGCTTCTTGGCATTGAGATAGTTATTTTTTTAGGAGAATGCGTTCTGTGAATCTGAAACCAAGATTCACTAAGAGGATAGACGCGGCATTGAAACAAATAGCTGTTTTTTTTTTTATTGACATAATCTAGTACTTGGCTGCGGTCCCACTTGGTGGTAAGCAAGGATGCAATCGTTAATGACGAGGTGCACTAGTTTATTAAGAGCCATCGACTTTTATCCTAGCAATAGACAAGCACGTTCATAGATACTATTTGTCAAAATACTGAAAATTTAAAACAAAAGTCCGCTGCAGCGTACATTGGCATTGTCGACTATCAAAACTTTTAAAACTTACAGTACTGATACGTCAAAACTGCACAAATGTTTTCAATATAAAAAATGTATAAATGATTTTTATTTTGTAAATAGGTATTTACAAACTCTTTTACACGTCAATTTTTTTTTTCGTCCATTGAAACTAGATGAGGCCGGCTATAGCATGCAGTAGTTTCTGTACGATACTCCTCATCTAGTGCGTAGTACATAATATATCGATGGACGTACATAACACGAAATACTCAATTAAGAAAGAAACCCATCCTAAATTTTACGTAAGTCTGTTTGTTGTTGTTTGTTTTACAGTAAAACACTAAACACACCTACACAAACCCACCTTATCACACGCACCTACACACACACGCACCTACACACACACACACACACACACACATACATTCTATTTTTTTATTTTTTTTTATTTAGTTCTCAGATTGTAAACTTATGATTATAAATTTAATTAATAGATAAATTATTCTAGATTATGATTGTAACAATTTAGCTCGATATATTTAACTGGAAGGAAGGAACTGATTCCCAACATACAGTTCACGATAGTTTGGGAAACAGGGCTTGCACATTAAATGTAAAAACTTGTTGTTGCAATAAAGATTTTGTATTTGTATTTGTTGTAAAGACATTATCGTGATAACTGTCTAAAAGGTAAGATCTAAAATATTTTACATTACCATCATTGTACTTGAAATTTTATGTTTATATCTACAAAAAGGGCCACAAATATTTAGAAGTTCCCATAAAATCCAACTCACTTAGTCGACATCTTAAAAAATCATCAAATTACCCACGACGACGTCGTGAGTGTGCCAGCTTACAAATTGCACAGAATGTAAGTTCTTGGTAAATATTTCTGTGAGCAAACCGACGTTTTTGTTGCCTCTAAAGACACCGCAAGAAATCTCCATGAACACTTTATTTTGACAAATTTGTAAATCTTTACATGGCTTCACATTTTTGTGATGGTCGGAAAAAGTTTTTAAAAGACATAGTCGTTTATCAGCTGTCAAACTGGGCGGCCATTTTGTGAAATTTGAACGAGACGTTTAAACGGTCACAGTTCCTTTTTTGAATCTTTGGTATTTCATTCATGAATCGAATGCGATCTTTTTTTATCAATATTTTTTAGTAAAATTATTATTTATTATTATTCCGTTTATTATACTTTTAGCACATTAATGGCTCTGTTTTTTTATCATGGTTAGGTTCGCATTGACAACTATCTCACCTGATGGTAAGTAATGATATGGCCGACGATGGAGCACGCTTGCCTAGAAGTAACCGATTCACTCTTAAAGATCCCTAGGTCACTATCAGGATACGCAAACTCCAGACAATTTCAACAGAAAACTTTAAAAATATATAAAATAGTACCCCACTAATATTGGGAACAGGGTCCAAGATACGGATCAGAGCTTTTAAGAAACGAACCTCCTTCCTCTAGAGCTCTAACCTCTAACTAAATGAGCTTTTTGAATCAAGCCCCTTCAAGCCTCCGTCGTAGTGTTAGTCTGTTTTGTCGGGTTATTACTATTATTTTATTTTAGTTTTTACTAACTTTTAGTCACTACTTTTATAACTAGTAGATTGTTAACTTTTACTGCAACTTTAAAAGAATACCGTTTCACTGGAGGCTTTTCAACTGGCTAGGCAGACATTTTGCAATAAAATATGGTTCATAATATTCATAAGACACTTCAAGCCATACCGATACTTTACGACAAAAATAACTTTAAGCGACAAAAACTTGACACCTCGGTCGGCGAAATACAGGAACCATGAGCCGTGTGACCATAACACCTTCAGCAACTTTTTGCCCATATATTAATTGCTGGCCTAAAGACCAATGGCCATGAAATTAATTGTTATCATTATATGTACATGTTGGTAATTTTTTTCAAAGTTCACATTCCTGTCTTCACGCACTTTTTCTTCGGAGGTGATCAGAATTCCAGTCAACAGCTAGTCTGGTTTAGCGAGGTGTCTCGACGATATAATTTTGAAATATGGTTTCCCTTTCCCCAAAAGCTAAAACAAACTAGTGCGGTTCACTATTAACTATTGCATCACTGCTTACTTTCAGGTTTTTTTTTTATGGTAGTTAAAAATCATCCAATGACAAATTCCATCCTTGGGCGGAGCGGGAAACAATGTCAGACTCTTACTAATTAAACAGCCCACCCGTACCTTCCTTGTCTTGATCCCAGGGGCTTGGTAATACGCTTTCACATCAACCCTTTGTCCCAGGAGGCTTCGAACCTGCTGGGCCCCTACAGTTTGTTGAGTAAATCGTAGAATTACCGAATGCCAACAGAGTTTTTAGGTGTTATTTCTTTTTTTTGCATTACATTTTCATCAAACATCACTTTAAATGAAGCAACAAGCTTTTAAACCATGCGCTGCGACAGATAGATATTCTGGCGTCAAAGTGTAACTACTTTTTTATTGCTATGAACTAATGCTTGACTGCGATCCCAAAAAAAAAATGGTGAGGCGCATTAGTTTATTAAAAGCCTATTTACTCTAGCCCTGAAGATACCTTAATTATAATCGTCTACTAGTAATCATTTTATATCTATATATTTACTTTTTTCTGTTTTTAGTGTTCTTGCAACAAAAATACCATCATATATCTTCATATACGATGGTATTTTGTGAACTGTGATAACTTAACAGTTAAAATCTTCATTTTAACTGTCTAGTTATCACAGTCGCCTAGGCGATAGACGGACAGCAAAGTCTTAGTAATAAGGTCCCGTTTTACCCTTTGCTTACGGAACCGAAAAAGCCAGATTTTACCGAAAAAACCTTAAGTATTTCGTTACACGGCTGTAAGACCATACTCAACGCCTGTTCACACCTTAAGGACCAAAATGTCACACGAAGGACCAGGAATGTGAAAAATACGGTCCTTTTTGCTCTTTCCAGTATTAAGTTTCGAGACCGCAATAATGTAGGGGGCAGTGGAGCATATCGAAGACTGTCCTTGTAACTTCATTGAATGAACCTGCCCTTTTTATGTGAGCTAAAAATAATTTATTGGACAGTTCATTGAGAGACTAAAATGTTCCGTTACTGGCCGGATTATTTTTGGCCGGCCCTAATTTGCGAAGTGTATTTTGGTTATTACATTGAGTAGTTGTCATATCTTATTTATTTATTTATTTATTGGCACACCAACAGCAATACATACAGGAATATCACGTAAAATAACACAAAAATAGTTTATACTGGTATGAAAGCCTATTACAGGCATGCACAGCTTACACTATAAATTCAGTTGAAAAAATTAACATACAAAATAAAATAAAAAATGCACTCAAAAAATAAAAAGTAGACTAAAATTCTAAAATGGATTGTAAAAAAAAGGATAAGTAAATCTAACATACAATATAAGTTAAAATTTAAAAGGTGAAAAGTTGCATAAGCTCATACCTCCGAGACTGCTCTCTTAAACTTGTAAAATGAAACACCATGTAAATCTGTGTCTGGCGATTTGCAAAAACTATTGTAAAATTTACATATTCGGAGCAAGGGTGCGTTGAGGCCAAGGTTGGTTTTTCGGAAAGGAATATGGAGTAATCTGGAGATGGGATACCTGGGAAGTTTTGAAGGGACTGAATACTGAATACGCTCGACTAAATCGCTGCATTTTACAAACCCATTAATTAATTTGTATAGGAATATTAGATCACGCGAACGGCGACGGTCACGCAGTGTCTTTATTCTGAAAAAATCTAGGCGCTGTTCATAGGGACAGCGATGACTGATCTCTCTAGATATCAGTGCAAGATGCCTGGTGAAAGCTCTTTGTATTTGTTCAACCCTTTGAGACTGGGCTGCGTAAAACGGGTTCCAGGCGACACTGGCGTATTCCAAACGACTACGTACTAGAGCGTTAAACAACACTGTCCTTGTCTTTGGCAGTTGGAAGCCTCTTGTGTTTCGCTTAACGAAACCCAGCATTTGCGCCGACTTTCTCACAATTTCGTTGATGTGCGGCTTAAAGCTGAGTTTATCATCGACCACAACACCTAAATCCCGTATTTCACTCACTTTTGCCAGCGAAGTGTTACATAATGAGTAGGTTGTAGGAATAGTAGATTTTTTTCTAGAGAAGCGGATATGGAAGCATTTCTGGGCGTGTAGGGTCATGTTGTTATTTATGCACCAGTTTTCTATATTTTTTAAATCAGATTGAACAAGAGCGGTATCTGCAAGCCCAGTAATGTTTCTGTAGATCTTTAATATCCTATCCTTATGATGATAAAATCCTATCCTTGTATTATATAAGATGCTTATTACTTTCTTTAACTTTCATGGTTGGTGCAGTAGTTAAGAGATTGGTTGATGCTCTGAGTATCGTTCGATTCCCGCGCGGAACAAATATTTGTATGGCCTACATATAGTTATTCTAGTTGTGGGTATATGTTTACATCTCAGTGACACGATGCGACAGTAGTGCTTATTATTGAGTCCTAGAGACTATTGCTTTTTTTTCTATCTATGATCAGATCACAGAAATTATTACTCCATGATGTGGCCAATTAAAACTGGCCAAATTGTTAAAACATTAAAGATTAATTTAAATTAAATTAATATTTCAATCGTCATTTTGCCTACTTTCTTTAAATCTTTTAAGACCACATACATTCAACATCAATGAAATGATCAAACTATTATTCAAATATCGTCTACTGTTAACATTTCAACGATCTAGCCAATTTTTGTTGGCCAGATCATGAAGTGACAAATCTCTATGGTTTGGCCACGACATAGCCAATATTTCCTAAATACAAGAGCATTTTTTCCAAGTTCATATGCAGCTGCTATTTCCAACTACACCAATGAATTCAGATGACATACACGATACGAGCTTATCTGCCTTAAGATCAAAACTTGTACCAGTAAAGTATGTACTTCTAGATAGTGTTAAGGTTATCGAAAACAAGAATCTCTGTTCTAACTTTCATAACTTGTATTTTACAGAAATTATGATGCGGTTCAGCAGTGAATTCCGTTAAGTTGGTAGTATTTAATCGTCGTGGTCGTTAAGTTGGGATTCTCTATAAGGTGTTATGGGATCGGTCTCACTGTAAGTGCTATGGGGGGTAAAGGGCATTTCTCACACCCGCTTTGATGTGGAATATTTATGATCAAGCCTTGTGTTTTAGTAATTCATTGAAAACAATTTTGATTTTTTTTGCATATACTTTCCCGCTAGCGGGTATCAACCTAGCAGTATCGATATTTGCCCAGAAATATCGATACTGCTAGGTTGATACCCGCTAGGGCTACGTGTCAATTTTTAAAAGGTGCCCCGTGGATCTAGAATGTAAAAAGCAACTGAAAAACACAGGTGTGGTTTTAGTCGGCAAAAGTCTGACACACCCCACTAATCGTTCAATGACTTCTTTCGCTTTAGGAATGGACCATGAATTTAAACCCAAAATAAAAATGTATTTATTTAGATTAGAAACATGTGTTAAAAATTTCGATGAACAACATACTTGATCGTAGTATATTGTACATGTACATTGTATGACAATTGTTATTCTCGGATCTATGTAAAATTCAGCCCGTTAAACTAATGAACTATTTACGTAAATGCATCTAAATTATTTCCTTCGTTTTTTATGAGCATATTTATCTACAATTAAATTTTTTTTGGGTGTCTATGTACAATTTTAGGCACTGTTTTTAAATCCAAAGCTCACTCCAAATCCTAGCTTCTAGACGAAGGTATTTCTTCTCATTCCTTCCTCTTTTCACAATCCCACGCTTTCACATTCCAATTTCGACAAAATCTATCTACCTTGTCTGACTAGTACCTTCATAATTTGCCGTATCTGACCAGCTATAATGAAGAAACTCCCTTCATATTCTAAAATTAAGTTCCTCATTTTGTAACCATGGACCATTCATCACACTATCTGTACGGCGCATCGGAGACCTAAGATGCTAAGTAAGCTAAAATAATGAAGTAGGGTGTACTTACAGTTAATAGGCTGTGCGGCTTAGTTTCATTCTAAAGGGCTGAATTTTTTCAGCCCTTTAGACTAATGAACTATTTACGTAAATATATCTTAATTATTTCCTTTGTGTTTTACGAGCATATCTACAATTCAAACATTTTTTTTTGGGTTTCTATGTAACAAGCAAATGCATTCTGCCTAGTATCTATGGTGCAATACATTAATACCTGGTTCACACTTGACTGACAGATTGTTGTACTATGTGCGTCTATTTTGGGCAAATTAAACATTGTTTTCTTTTCTTTCTTTCTATGTACAATTTTAGGCACTTTGTTCAAATCCTTAACTCACTCCAAATCCTAATTATCTTCATTCCTTCCTCTTTTCACAATCCCACGCTTTCAAATTCCAATTTCGACAAAATCTGTCTATCTTGTCGGCCCAGTTCCTTCATAATTTGCCGTGTCTGACCAGCTATAATGAAGAAACTCCCTTCATATTCTAAAATTAAGTTCCTCATTTTGTAATTATGGACCATTCATCACACTATCTGTACGGCGCATCGGAGACCTAAGACCTAAGATGCTAAGTAAGCTAAAATAATGAAGTGGGGTGTACTTACAGTTAATAGGCTGTGCGGCTTAGTTTCATTCTAAAGGGCTGAATTTTTTCAGCCCTTTATACTAATGAACTATTTACGTAAATATATCTAAATTATTTCCTTCGTGTTTTACGAGCATAACATCTACAATTTAAAACATTTTTTTTTGGTGTCTATGTAACAAGCAACTGCATTCTGCCTAGTGTCTATGGTGCGATACATTAATACCTGGTTCACACTTGACTAACAGATTGTTGTATTATATGCGTCTATTTTGGTCAAAATAAACATTGTCTTCTTTTCTTTCTTTCTATGTACAATTTTAGGCACTGTGTTCAAATTCTTAACTTCTAGCTCAATGGAAAGCATGTTTTCATTCCTTCCTCTTTTCACAATCCCACGCTTTCACATTCTAATTTCGACAAAATCTGTTTTAACAATCCAATTTCAACAAAATCTGTCTATCTTGTCGGACCAGTACCTTCATAATTTGCCGTGTCTGACCAGCTATAATGAAGAAACTCCCTTCATATTCTAAAATTAAGTTCCTCATTTTGTAAGCATGGACCATTCATCACACTATCTGTACGGCGCATCGGAGACCTAAGACCTAAGATGCTAAGAAAGCTAAAATAATGAAGTGGGGTGTACTTATAGTTAATAGGCTGTGCGGCTTAGTTTCATGCGGCTAATTGAAATAGACGTAAAATCGATTAGTGCAGTGAGGGCAGCGTGCAAGCACCGCCGTGCCCGACGGATTATCTCGGATTATGTAGTATATGGGGAGGTGGCAGATGCTTTTTATTATAAAAATGTTATACATTTATTTTTGACTAGCTATTGCCCGCGATTTTGTCTGCCTCGAACTCGTAAAAACAGAATGCCATACCCCGTACCACATTCCGTAGGTGCAGGCTTGCGAACGGCGATTAATGGGTAGCCCGCCATCCCGTCGTCTGACAACAAACTACCGGTATGTGGCTACAAATTTTGGTCATCTCTTTTCACAAATGCCTCTACGAAATAATTACGTTCGCGATTTATTTCAATCCGGGAATCTTTAAGTCAAGAGTGAATAGGTTACTTCTAGGTAAGCGTCAGGTGAGACAGCGGTCAAGCGCGAATCAATAAAAAAAATGTCTTATTTATCGCCCAAAACATCAGATGATTAGTGTTTTTATTTTCTAGGTCTAGCGGTGTGCCATATTCCATGTCAAACCGTTAGATTATGAAATAAAAACACACAAACATATACGAATAAATTTTCACTATTTTATCATTGGCGCGTTACTATAATTATGTCATGTACTTTTCTTTTTTTTTTGAGATGAAAAATCCTTGAATACCTACTTCTACTCTGAGCGAGGTCGTGTTAGACGTTTATGGACCAAACTTCACTTACACAGGTGAGGTTACACACCCTCCTATATAACGCAGTGACCTTGACCTGCAGTGGCCCTTTGTGTTACTGAATCACGTCAGCCCTCCTAGCCAGGCTACAATCGTTTCCTTTAAAGTTTGCGTTTGTAGTTAGCCACACCCAAATTCCCTTATTGAGATGACGTTCGAATAAGAGAATTAGGGGCGTGGCCAAATTCAAGCGCTAATTCTAAACAAAACGATTGTAACTTGGCTGAGGAGGCAGATAACTCTTTCAAATATTTTCGTAACTTACTGTCAGTTTATAAATTTAAAATAAATAACAGGTACAAGTTACTCTAAAGTCCCACCATATACTACAGTCTAATGTAACTCTATCCCCCAGTGCGTTGCGTCTCACCTTTCGCTTTTCAATCATACCCGCGGCGGAGGTAATTCGGGTGCGGTCCTACCCTGTCAGGCCGTGTCCCTATCGTCGGTGTAAATACTAACGACCTTTAACATGTCTGGGACTAATCGAAAGGTATTTTTGCGGATACTGTACCTGTTATTTTGCGTATACTGTACCTGTTATTTTTGTGACGGGATCCGTTTTTTGTCATTTGAATGGGATATAGTCTGATGAGTATTTTTGGGATAGAATTAGTAATGAAGGCGGGTTTTGTTTGGGTTTCAATTTGTATTTTTAGAGTTTTTTTTTCAGTTTCGTTTGTAATTGAATATGACATATAATATTTTAATAAAGATACTAGATACGAGTACTACCTTTCGTTAGTTCATTTAATGGCAAGAAATTAAAAAAAATTTTAAAATAATATTTTAAGCGGATTAAAAAAGTGATAATCGACTGTAATAGTTGATCGTGCTCGTGTGTGTGTAGTTGTGTATCTTTTAAAAATAGAAGTTATGTGATATTTTTTTATCCAAAGACATTTAGATGAGACGTATTCAACTTTAGAACCCGTCTATGTGTTTGAACAATGAACATCTACCAAGTTTTATTCACAGAAAATCGCCTAAAAATAACCTTAAAACAAAAGAACACGAAATAATCGTAACTTAAAGCCTATACAGGCATGCCCCCGGGCTGTGGTCCCGCGTAGTAACTAGAGAACCGTCCCATAGTCTCGAATTACGTTATCCATTTATTTGCCACACAACCAACAAGTTTTTATTTGTTTTAACCCCTCATTTCACTCGATGATTCATTCGCGAGTTCGCGACAGCTCTATTTTCAAACTACGAATCGAATTTGAATTAGTCGATTTCCATTCGATCGTAGGTATTTGATTTGAATTGGCCGTGTGCAATTGTGTTCCCTGCTTTAAAAATATTTTTTTTGCAGCCTTCATTTTAATTTAAAATGCATTCTGTTTTTGAATAAAAATGTGGCCAGATTTATTTGTAGAATTTCGTTGCGTGTATGTTGGTAGATTTATAGTTTCTCTTTTGAGCGCAACACTGTTGTTCATGCTATTATGGATTTTGTTTTACATTTTGACGCTGAAATTAAAACGGTGAATAAATTAAGTACCTAATAAATAAGAGTAATTTTTAACTATTCATCAAAAATTTACGTACACCAAATATTATTGAACTTCATCATCATCATCAGCCTTTTTAATGTTCCCACTACTGGGACACAGGCCTCCTCTCTAGAAGATGGAATGGGCCGGAATCCACCACGCGGGCCTAGTGCGGGTTGGTGCATGTCACATGTCTTTGAATTTTTGGTTCTAGAACATGCTGGTTTCCTCACGGTGTTTTCCTTCACCGTTTTGAGAACAGTGGTGATGAAATAAATTACACAAAGTAAGTGGCTGGGTTTGAACCCGCAACCTACAAATCGTAAGTGGGGGCCGTTACTACTCGGCCAACACCACCACTGCTCTGTTATTAGACTTAAATATTAAAATTATTAAAGGGACTTAGAGCACCCTGACTCGGATAGGTTAGGTCAGAAGGGTCTTGCTTATTTTCTAAAACAACCCAAAAGACCATAATATTTTAATGTACATTTTATATTTTTGTATTTTTGTCAGAACAAACGGATGTGTTGTAATAGAAAATAAAAATAAGCATAAAATCTAGTAGAGGTTACTTAAGTAACAGTAAATTATTTATGTAAACTATTAAGTAAAACAAAACCTTTGTCTGCGACTTACACGCTAAAACATTATTTACAATACTAAAGTTGTTAATTTAAATGGAAACAACTAAGGGCTCATGCATACTAGCGGCGTGTTGGTAACGGCATCCGAAGACACGGGTCTTCGAAATCCCTCGACCTATGGTAACACTGTTTTTTTTATTGTTGGAAAAATCATCTAATAACGAATCCCGCCCTTTAGTGGAGCGGGAAACATTGTCAAACTCTTACTGACTAAACGATCCATCTCATTCCTTCTTAGCCTTCATGCCAGGGTCGGATCTTCCTTTCAGAAACCGAACCGGGGCCCCAGTAGGCTTCGGTCCTGCAGTTGGGCCTTTACATTTGCTAACAACTCCTTGAGGCGTGCGGGAACACAACGCGCCGTCGGCGAATTAGCTTGGTTCGGATTGTTACCAGACGACTGGACGGAGAGCTACCCGTTGCTCATCGTCCCCAAGCCTGCGCTTAAGGGGGAGATCTTGCATTTGCATCCCTATTACCTGTTCATGTAAGAACCTAATAACAGCATTAGTGTGGCCGAATACTTGGCCAGGCAAGGAATTTAACTAGTTTTGCCATCTAAAGAAGATGAGATAGATCACAGCTTTTGATGATTTTCAATCTAACATCACGTCTAAACGACTAGTCCGTATGTTTTGAAAAAAATATGTATTAAACTATAATATTTTTATAATAATTTTTTATAAGAATATTTCTATTTTTTCTAAATAAAACTTGGTGTGATTTATTTTCAAAGTTACGTACGTCTAACGGACGAAAAAGCCAAGATCAGGCAAAAACCATTGTGTATTTTTATGAACAGACTAAAAGATAATTAAATCTAAATCTATTGATATACGGTTTTTATTCATATTGTGTTTAATAAAATGAAGGATATATTCGAATAACCTTGATGCGCGGGGAGAGACGCTAGCTTCACTGTTGCTATAACACGACAGATGCAGCTGATCTTCATTTGTTTTAATGTCGACGGCCGTCGTTGAGCTCCTACCAACGTGTCGACGGCTACGGATCTCTGTCGTTGGCTCGTGTGTATAACCTTTAAGTAAAACGCAACATCGTAAAAACCCTACTAACTTTTTAACTACAAAAGCTTTACAAAGATTAACAAAAAGGAAACTCGCAAAACAATTACCGTCTAAAACTCCAGCCATTTACCACTTGGAACTAACAATTAATTTCGCAACATAAAAGCCAGGAAATATAAACACATCATTACTTTATTAATAACCCATTCAAAGGCATTAAGTGAACAAATTATAAATGGCTCAGTCATAAATGTGTATTTACTTTTTGTAAGGCTATGGAATTGTGTCAGTAAATCCACTTCGATCAATGGGAGCAGAAGTCTTAGCTCCTATTGTAACTTTTTTTTTTAAATTGGGTATATACTGCTTGACTGCGATCCCATCTGATGGTAAGCAGTGATGCAATCGGTGATGATGAAACGCACTAGTTTATTTTCGAGAGAGAAATCGCTTCCACTGATCGCCCCAACGAGGACAAAGCAACGATCTGCCTCAGCCAGGAACACCTCTACCTTGTCCTCCGGGAGATAACTGAAGGACAATGGTATGGTTTTAGACAGTTAAAGTCTGTCACGAGTCTGTCTGACGGGTGATGGTGTATGGCTCCGAAACATGGGCCCATAAGAAGTCTCGAAGCCAATGGTAAAAGCTATGATCGAAGATTCCTTGCGTGATCAAATCAGGAATGAAGATATCCGCAGTCTTCTGCGGATTGCCGACATATCGAAAAGGATCGCCACACTTTGCCACTTGGCAATCGGCAGGGCACATTGCTCGCAGAACAGATGGCCCCTGGGGCCGAAAAGTTCTGGAGTGGCGACCGCGTACCGGAAGACGCAGCGTTGGAAGGCCTTCTACAAGATGGACCAATTACCTGGTCAGGGTTGCTGGATTAGACGCACAGGACCAGTCGTTGTCCGAGGGTGGCCTATGTCCAGAAGTAGACGTCTTTCGGCTGAAATGACGATTTCGAAATTCAAGGCTAGAGTGAATAGGATTTTAATAAACTAGTGCGCCTCACCATCAGCGATTGCATCACTGTTTACTATCAAGTGGGGTCGCAATCAAGCATTAGTTTATGTAGCTTACCATTACAAAGGAATCTGAATTCACCTTCTGCAACGTTTTTTATTATCTTTTCCACAACTGTATTTGACTAACGACATCCGTTAGTAATTAAACCAGCCCGCCCTACTTCGGCTCAGCGTGAAGATATGATGGTAGATTTTAGGCTACCATTAGTCAAACAACTACTGTGATAATAACGATATCTGATCGGTAATGTGAAAATGCATTTGAGTTGCATTTATTTTGCGTAGGAGGGGGCGGGGTTTGAGTGACAGCGATTTGGTTTTATATTTTAATGCGAAAAAATCTTTATTCTTTTCGCATTGCCTTTTTTGTCCTTTAATCTTATAATTATTATAGTTAGCCTGTGCTGTCCCACTGCTGGGCAAAGGCCTCCCTCCATTATTTCCAGTTCTCTCGGTTACTTGTATGCTTTGTCGTTCCAATTCTCAAGGAAGACATCCAGGTCGTCCCGCCATGTCCTTCGTGGTCTACCTTTAATCTTAATTATATTTTTTTTTTAGGATACGGTACCTCAAAAAAAAATGTATAGAACCCTTCTGGAATCTGCCTGTCTGTTGTCCGTTTGTCTGTCTGTTAAGACCCTTTTTTTCAAGAACGTGTAGAGGTATCGAATTTAAATTAAAAACTCAGGTCTTTAGTCCCTTGAAGCTGTAAAACTATCAAACTTCTATGTTAACGATAAAATAGATACAAATAGATGTCGCAAAAAACTTAGATTTCGACACCTAAAGGGAATCAAAATTCATTGGGTACTTCCCGTTGACCCTGAATTTTGGCATGAAGTAAGATCTTATGCTTAGCTCAAGTATAAGAATAAATCTAAAAACTATTACAAAAAGAAATCTGTACCTAAAAATTTACAAAAGTTAATCTTGTGTGGCCCTTTGTTTGCGAGTCCGACTCACACCTGCTCAGTTACTTTCTATCTTTCAGTCTCTCTATCTTTCTTTCTTTATTAATTCGCTTACACTACTTTCTCGCTTACACTGCGACCGCGACCCTACAGTGGGTTGGTAGCTATAGCGATTCATTCATCATTACTGTACAGTTCCACATCCCACTGTCCCGATTTTTACTCTCGAATCAACAACTGCACGAATTCGGGTTAATGGGGACCTCTACGTTTACTGTGCACTTGTTTAACTACTTACTGACTGCACTTCTTTACGGCTTTAATGTTTATATTGCTGCAAAGGTAAAGCTAATTGGTGAAACAATTAGTTAATTAATCTATAAATATGTCGTGCCCAGGTCATAGAAATTAATCACTTCATGATATTATGGCCAATTAAATGACAAAAAAAAAACCGCTGCTCCATAAATTTATATTCACATAACTCGACAAAATGTATGGAGCAGCGGTTTTTTTCCGTGATTTTTGAATCTCATAGTCAAAAAAGGGGTTCTGGACTGTCCGAAGCGATAACTGGTAAAAAAATCACGCTTATTGTTTGCATATTTTTTGAACTGTTTAAGTTTTTATCAGTTTTAGTATTTGCTGCTAGAATATAAATAAATCATCCGTGAGCCTAGTTATGTATCATGACATACAGACGCACGCGGAGTCATAGGCAACATTTTACCCTAAAAAGATCATAAGTAAAATCACACACCAAGGACCAACGAATACTTACTCTTAAGATTAATAACCTCATAAAAAACTTCAATGGACTTCATGTATTATAAATGAGTATTCCGATCACCACAACACAAATCACAACTTAACTAGAAACACTAACAAGCTGCAGTCCCATCACTAGCGAACACAACTCATTCCCCTCACTAGCAACCCACAAATAAACCCGATACTCACATACATTTCCCTCTAACCAGCCCCAACCAATACCGTACATCACTACTTCCGCGCTAAACTATTACATAAATACTATAAACACAGTTAATATATCGAATATCGATACTTATTTATTCGAAACGCAATCCCTATGCGCGCGGACGTATGCAGTAGTCGATTTTTCAGTGTTCACCCTTGCGGCAACTGTCGATAAATTGTTCACTACATAATGTTTTGACATCTCTAATAAATTGTGAATGTGAGACGGCTAGCGTTAAGTCCGCTACCTTGCTTGAGTACAGTTGCGTGGGGAAGTGAATTGGTAGTTATTTATTGATTTGTGGACTATAAATCTGGTGCTGTGAATGTGGATAGTGTGGCAAAGAGCCTGTTACGGTTACTAAAAGGAAATATAATAAAATTTCATCCAAATAAAAAAGTAATGAAGTTTGTCGGTTTATAATTTTTGCATGTATGTAGATTTAAGGGGCAACATTTCCTCAACATAAAGCGGTTGTCACACTGCTGCGCATCACGCTACACCTACGCGCGTACTTGCGGGAGTGTAGATCTGTATTATCGTGCGGGTTTTTTACACAC
Source organism: Mythimna loreyi (assembly GCA_029852875.1). Taxonomy (NCBI): domain Eukaryota; kingdom Metazoa; phylum Arthropoda; class Insecta; order Lepidoptera; family Noctuidae; genus Mythimna; species Mythimna loreyi. The sequence continues at coordinate 4,613,311 of CM056780.1, forward strand.
TCACACGCGTAGTTGCGTTTTATGGGTTTTCGACGGCTCTGACTCATTTCATTCAAATCATCAAAGGCACTGCGAAATTCGGTGTGCCATAAGTAGCGGTTTGCTCCGCACCCACGTGAGTATGCGCATGTTTCATCGCATGTAGGCATGTGATCTGTAAGCACGCGCGTGGTTGCATTTTCTGTGTGTTGGACTATGCGTGTTTTCTAAACAAACGGAGATACTTACAAGCAACGCTACAACACGCATTTAGTGTGGTAACAGCCTTAGTTGGGATCGGCTGCTACTGTAATCGAATATCGACTACCAATATTATATTTGTATATCTGACCTCTACAACCCAGTAACTTGGTTTAAACACATGCAAAACTGGTGTCAGAATTTACGGGTTTTGCCTATACAAAACGACTATCAAAGATTTTCAAATGAAAGCAGGCACCAACGGCACAGGCTTTACTTGCTTTCCAAGAACTGGAGGAGTTTTGATATATTATGACTAATCACCTTGCGTACGGCTATGCGTCACCACTACATACAGATGGCCGGCACGAAAGAGCGAAGATCTCTTTGCTCATCGTACACATTGAGGAGCCAATCACTAGTACAAGGACTACACATCCCACCTCTGCGTCTCACTTAAATGCAAATGAAAATTTGCATTTAAGTGAGACGCAGCTTTGAAGCAAAAATCTGCTCAAGATCCGTTCCGGTAGCAGTACACCGGCGATATCCCACCAATACCTACACACAAAATATTTTGAAAACTCGTTCATTGTGCACACAGCTAAGCAGTAGATTTCCCTGTCAGAGTTTGTTTCCTGACAGCTACAACATGAGGACCTGTAAGTCAAAGTGATTAAGTTACTTCTAGTCTAGGGTGCTTCATCGTCGACCACATCGTCGCTTTCCATCAGGTGAAATAGTGGTTGAACGGGAGCTTATCACCAATTTAAAAAAAAAACACTCATTAAAAGACCAAAGGTTGTCATCGCCATGCAAGAAACTGAAAATCACGTCAACGGATAGTATATAAGGTTTTCTTAAATGCTATTTTGAACGGAGTATAATAAAATAATAATCTCTCATACCACCACCTAGCTGCCGCTTTAAGGTCTCTGCATGGCGCGGGCGCGGCGCGGCGGGACCGGGCGGCGACGCGACGCTGAGCAGTTGTAATGTACTAGATAGTACGGACGACGCCACACAGAGCCGTCCCGCTCGACGCGACGGTGACCACAGATCTGTATGGCGTCGTCGCGTCGCCGCCCGGTCCCGCCACACCGCGCCCGCTGTGTGCAGAGACCTTTAAAGTAACGCTTCGGGTGCCAAGAGTCGCAAAACGACGTTCTTAGTCACCATCGGCATTGCCTTTGACCTGTTAAGGAAATATAAATGGACTGACCAGTAGATTTTTTTCGATGATTTCAGGTTTGGTCCCTTAGTAAAAGTTGTTTGTTATCATGACTACAATCACGTGTTTATGTCATCATCATCAGCCTTTTTAATGCTCCCACTGCTGGGACACAGGCCTCCTCTCTAGGAGAGGGAATGGGCCACCACGCGGGCCCAGTGCGGATTGGTGGATGTCACATGTCTTCAAATTTTTGGTTCTAGGACATGCCGGTTTCCTCACGATGTTTTCCTTAACCGTTTTGAGAGTAGTGGAAAGGAAACAAATTACACAAAGTAATGCGCCTGGCTGGGTTTGAACCCGCGACCTACAACTCGTAAATCGGGGCCTTTACCACTCGGCCACCACTGCTCTCCATGCGCGTGTTTATGTATCGGTCACTAATTACCCTATATGCTATATTTAATTTACCTTACTTATTACATTTCTTCACAAAACAGTACCTTTTCTATCTACAACTATTTTCAAATCATGTAGCAAAAGTGATAGCATCTAAATATTCCGTTGATTATTTCATATTACTTTATTACTAAACAAGTTTATAAATAGCGGGCAGAGCAGGGTGTAGCCGTTATATTGATGCGACTGCTTCATTAGAATTACATTACCAATCTTGCATATTTTAACATAAAATGTTATACGTTTTTCAATGTGTAACTGTACTTTTTATAGATACGAGTATTCATTATTTCTTGACTTTCAAATATATATGTGTGAGTGACCGATGCCTTCCGGGTGTAAATTGAAGTAACTTTATAAAATTATGAGTTATATATGTATTCAAGCGACAATTAAAAACGTTCATTTAGTAAAAAGCTTATAATAGTGTCTAAAGGAAGTAATAATAATAATAGTAAGTAAGGACTTGATTTAGAAAGCGCTACTCCTGGACACGGCTCGTATAGTTAGAAGGTTCCTTCCTCTGGAGCTCTAAGCGACTGTAGCTTGGACCCTGTTCCCGATACCGTTGATATACTTTTTTTTATTATTTTTGAATGTTTTATTTAAGGGGACATATAAATTATATTTTTAAATCAATTTTTTATTAAAATGTATTTTATATGTAGTATTAATAAATAAACGAGAAGAGTAAGTAATAAAAACAAGTTGCGCCAACCCCAAGTAATATGGGATAAGAATAGTATGATGATGAGTAAGTAATGATAAGTAATCGCCAGGGTCGCAGATCCTCGACTAAATGCTCCAACTCGTCAGCTCTTCTGTTAACACCCGACCCGGCCAACCCAACGTTCATTTTCATACAACCGCTCCTATGTGATTATGGTGTTATTATATACAAATTTTTCTTCAAATATTTTGGATACATAGATATCTTTATTTATTTATTTATTAGGCTCACCAACAATTGTTAACACTTAAAATTGTTACAAAACCTCGCTTAAATCTATAACCTAGTGTTACAATTTTTTACAGGTAAGCACCACATATGCTAAAAATTACAAAATGCTTATTATTATATGCCCAACTCGGCAGTAAAAAAAGACACTATAAATGTGATCCTATATATTTCTACGCTTAAATTACTACTTTACTTATATAATATTTATTTAAATTAAACAAAGAAGTAAAAAAAAGAATTATAAAGGCCAGTCACATTGCTTTATGCATCAATTTCTGAAACCTGGAAAGCGAGTCCGCATGCACATCCACTAGATCGCTGCAACTATTAACAATTTTGCACATCCGGGGAATGGCGGAATTAGCACCAAGAACAGTTCTACGTGGTGGAGGGTAGAAGGGAGTGATAGGTGTACGGGGGTTTCTAGGTGGGGCTCGGAATCTGATTCTGCCTAATAGCTGAGGCAGTCAATTTTGTTTCGCAAAATTTTAATTAAAAAACGTGTATCTAATATGTTCCTGCGTTTCTCTAGAGTGTACACCTTAAAATGAGATAACCTAGCTGCATATGATGGCTTCTTTTTAGCAATTCCGTCGGAGTACGCCAAATGCCAGAGGAATCTCTTCTGAATACGCTCCAGTCTCAACTTATGCATTGCATAATGTGGTCTCCAAACAGTACCACAATATTCTAAAATGCTTCGTATGTGGCAGTTGTACAACAAAATTTTTGTTTTACTTCGTCGAAAACCAGTCACATTTCTGATGACAAATCCTAGCATTCTAGATGCTCGCTTGATGACGTTTTCTAAGTGTGGTACAAATGTGAGTTTCTTATCAAATAGTATACCCAAATCCCTGATTTGGTCCACTTCCTGGATGACATGGTTACCGATAGAGTATACTGATGGCACCACGAACTTTTTTCTAGTAAACTTGATGTGAAAATATTTTTTAATGTTCAAGTCCATGTCATTGTTAACACACCACTCAAATAGCCTATCCAAGTCACCTTGTAGTAGCTCTGCATCTATATCGGAATCAATAACTCTACTAAATTTAAGGTCATCGGCGTACATAAAACATTCGCAGAAACGGAAGCATTCAGGTAAGTCATTAACGAAGATAATAAATAATATTGGACCGATATGAGAGCCCTGGGGAACGCCTGATATGATCGCAAATACATCAGACTGGAAGCCATTAACTGCGACAAAAAAGGATCGCTTCTCTAAGTAGGATTTGAGCCAAGCCAACAAATTACCAGTGATGCCAAAAGGACTGTAATTGTTTTAAAAGAATATCATGTGGCACACGGTCGAAAGCCTTGCTAAAATCCGTATAGACAACGTCAACCTGTTTGCCACAGTCAATAGCCTCCACCAAGGATTCGGAGAAAGTCACCAAATTTGTACATGTAGACCTGGCGCCCACAAAACCATGTTGAGAGACACTAAGGTAAAGCCTTAAGTGTGACTGGATGAGAATACAAATCAAAGATTCAAAGACTTTAGCCAGAGTAGACAGGATAGAGATAGGCCTATAATTAATAACACTATCGTTTTCACCGCTTTTGTATACAGGCACGACCTTCGCAGTTTTCCATATATCTGGGAAAATTCCTGTCGTAAGTGATTTATTAAAGATTAATAGAAGTGGAGATGCCAATGAAGAAGCGCATCTTGAGACAAAAATAGGTGGTATGCCATCAGGGCCGGCACCTTTATGACAATCCAGGGACTTTAATTTCTTAATCAAACAATCACGGTCTATTGTAGGTGCTAATAGAGGAAGGCTATTTTCTGACAGATTTCGTAAGGTATCTGAGTCAGAAAACTGCTGAGGTGATTTTGCCGGGTCGTAAACAGAAGAAAATTGCTTCGCAAACATCTCACATATTTCTTGCCCATTTGAAGTTTCTTTGTTTCCATCTTGTGGATATTATCTGGGCTTCTATAGAAATCAAAAGGGAAATTTGTTTAAGATTAAGCCAGTAAAGACCTCTGAAAATCTGCTATTTTACGTAAATTTTGACTCTCCATAATGTACTCCTATATTAAAATTTACAAAAGTACTTCTATAGAAGCCTAACGCATTTAATCAAGATTCTAAATCTTGTAACTTTTTTTTTTCAAAAATCCTTAAGGGTTTAATAGAAACACGTATTTCCTGGAACAAGTTTTGTGAAACATTCGAGTAAATCGTAGAATTACTGAATGCCAACAGAGTTTTCAGGTGTTGTCTCTCTTTTTTGGCATTACTTTTGCATGACACATCACATTGGATTGCTTTAGATGAAGCAACAAGCTTTTAAACCGTGCTCGACGTATATGATAGGTGAGTCAGGAAGGCCCACCTTAACTACGAGAATTAAAGAGCTAAAACGAGATTTTTTATAGGTGAGAAAATCATTCAATGACATCTCCGCGTCCTTGGGTGGGGTTCCCAGATAGTGTCAGACTTAAACTATGCCCCATAAAAAAAGTTCCAACCCCATTTATACGCCCTTAGGGAAAATAAAAAAATCGTAAAAAAATCTACCTGCCAAATTTCAAGTTAATAGGTGTAGTTTATGAGATTTCGTTACTAATCAGTGAGTGGTATTTCGCTTTTATATATAAACATATCTCTTTTATATATAGACATATCAACTAACACTACAAAAGTACAGTGACCACTAAAAATCACTTACTACAAAATCGCGGGGTCATCAAAATAATTTCACCCTCGTCATACTTCCATCTCAACAGAAACCGTCTAAACGCTCAGCACATCACTAATACCCCATAAGAACTGCCCTAAGCTCTGTACACACTGTTTATCAATCAAAGTAACATCAGGGGCGCACTCAATAACAAAGGATTAGTCCGTCAGAACGACGGATGGACTGCGCAAGAAGTGTTTAATAACACTTATTGGTTTTAAACTATCAATCGATTGAATTGTTGTGTACTGGGGTTTATAGTTGATTGATTGGCGGATTGGTGTGGTAAACGTATTTGGTGGGTGGAAACTGTTTTTAATATTCTTTTAGTTTACACATGATTTGCTTAAACTTACATATCTACATCTACACTAATATAATAAAGAGGTAAAGTTTGATTTTTTTGTTTTTTTGTTTGTAGGAGGTAATCTCTGGAACTAATAGTTCGATTGGAAAAATTGAAGCTATAATAGAAAGCTGCTTTACTCCTGAGTGACATAGGCTAGAAATTGTTTATATTACATGGATATTAACCGAGCTATCACACCTTTTGTCTCACAAAATTTTCCGCGGACGAAGTCGCGGGCAGAAGCTAGTTTTTTATAAAACAAAGTCCCGCACCGTTGATAGATTTTTTTTCTTGTGGGAAAAAATCATCCAATGACTAATCCCGCTCTTGGGCAGAGCGGGAAATAGTGTCAGACTCTTACTGACTAAACACCCCACCTTCCTTCCTTCCTTCCTTGGCCTTCGCACTGGGACCAGGCCTTCCTTTCAGAAAGAGACCCTGGGCCCCAGTAGGCTTGGACCCTTTTGCAGAGTCTCTACGACACCGTTGGTGGTCCTTCAGGGGCCAAGGTTTGATGCAAAAGCGGTACAGCCTTGCCTTGGAACTAAGGCAAGAAAGAACGGTGGGTTGTTTAGTCAGTCAGTAGAAGTCCGACACTGTCTCCTGCTCTGCCCAAGAGCGGGATTCGTCAATCCATGATTTTTCCCACCATAAAAAAAACCGTAGATGGTTTTAAAAATAAAATAAAAGGAGGTGTACTGTATTTTTTTTTATTCAAAGTTGATTTTCGAAAGACGTCAGATATAAGCCTCGCTTGGTGTCGTTACAACGACTGATCCTGTGCTTTTTGCTTCTTGGATTTCGTGACCTCACCAATTCATTGGTTCACCCTGGTTCACCTTGTGGGAGGCTTTCTAAAGCTGCGTCTACCGGATGTGTTCTAATCTTCAATATTTTTTACAAGCTTTTATTTAGTTTCACCTGTCCCGTTGTCTGTCGTTCTGTAATCAAATCTTGCAACTTAAATTTGATCCACTTCCCGGTTTCCGATTGAGCTGAAATTTGGTATACACGTTTAGTTCGGATGACAATGCAATATTATGATGACATGGAGCTGATCTGATGATGGAATCGCGAGGTAGCCATAGGAACTCTGTAATTAAACGGCACAACCACGTCGAGTTTGGGCTCGTGTGAATCGTCTTGACGAGTTTTATTTATATAAGCATAGACCACCGCTATAAAAGCTTGTTATGAAAAAAAAATTTTTTCATTGAAAACTTGTTTCGTTTGCAATCTTTCTAAGCTCACAATGCTGCCAGATAGAATTGTCATCATTAGTATTACTTGCCATATTTAAAAATAGAACAGAGCGGTTATTCTTTTCTATTTTTAAATATCGCCCGGAACGGTTTATTAGAGAAACTAAGATCAGTACCCAATGTCTAACCAAACCACCCGATACTCACAGATCGATGTGCCGACGAATTGTTGTTGCGGTCTTCCCATTCAATTATAATTTGGATGTCTTCAAGGCTAGAGTAAATAGGCTTTTAATAAACTAATACGCCTCACCATCAACGATTGCATCACTGCTTACCATCAATTGGGATCGCAGTCAAGCATTCGTTTATAGCAAACTAGCGACCTGCCCTAGCTCCGCACGGGTATATATTATGCATGTATTATACTCATAAACTTTCCCCTTGAATCACTCTATAAATTTAAAAAAAAATGCATCAATATCCGTTGCGGACTTTTAAAGATCTAAGCATACATAGGGACAGCGGTAAGCAACTTTGTTTTATACTATGTAATGATAAAAAAAAAAACAAAAGAATACCACAAATTGCGCACTCACATTGAGACATTACTATCCTACCTTTTCTGTAGATTATTACTATATTAGTAACTAAACACGTAAAAGATTAAAATATTTTACTTCGTACAGAATGTACATCACCATAAGTATCCAGATCCTGTTTGCAAATTAATTCATAAATCGTCTAGACTGAACACAAATGTAGTAAAATGCGGACCTATTATAAGGATAGTCCTTCTTCACGTTATATAGTTGGGTGGGTAGTTAACTATAATAACTGGGTGGTCTTGCTAAATACGAGAGTCCATTTGTAAAAGCAAAAACTTGGTAAGTGCGTGTGCGATACGCATGGTGAAGATTCCGTAGAAATAGAGAATAAATAAAGATTTTGTCACTCGATGCAGTGGGGTTTATCTTTGGTGGGTAAAATCAACCAATGACAACTCTCGCCTTTGGTTGGAGCAGGATATAGTGTCAGACTCTTACTGATTAAAAAACTTACCCACCAGGGCCGAGCTTTCATTTCAGACGCGGATCCCAGTAGATTTCGACCCTTTCGCTTGGTGCAGTGGTTGAGTTTGGCGATTAGCGGCTGTACTGCATGGCGTAGGCTCGATTTCCACACGAGACAAATATTTGTACGGCTCAGCTCCTAGTGCATAGCAATGTGTGTGCCTAGGTTATGGCCTGTTCCCTCTCCTAAAGAGGAGACTGGAATCATAGCTATCATGCTATGATTCCAGTATCATACACATTTGACTGGTTCAGACCACAGTCCGGAGTGAGAAGGAATGGGATGCGGTCGCCTCCTTCTGCAAAGCAGTACTGCTAACGAAGGAGACAACTACAAGCGTACGGTGACCAACATCATCACGTTCCAACCACTGCGACAGGAGATTTGTCTGAGTTGTCTTGTTGAGTCTTACCGATGACAAGCAATGGGTAGCTCGCCGTCTGGCGGTCCGGCAACCGCCTGTATCGAGTCCAAATAGTCGACGGCACGATCTGTTCTCGCGTTCAGGGAGTTGTCAGCAAATGTAGTGGCCCAACTGCAGGGTGGAAGCCTACTGGGATCCCGGTCCGTTTTTTGAAAGGAATGGGGTGGGTCGTTTCGTCATTAAGAGTGTCTTGTACTATTTCCCGCTCCACCCAAGGGCGGGACTTCTCATTAGTTGATTTTTTCCATCATAAAAAAAACTGTAGTGCTGACAAAAAAGAGAACATAAATCATAACGGTCCCCCATCCAACAAACCAGGGAACCCTAGAACAAGTCCATCTTTTTCAAACCAGCCATAAGTTTACAGTTAGTGTACAAATAAGTATGCGCTTAACGCTCACGTATACGAACAAAGCACTTAACAACTTTTTAGTAATGAGAAGTGACAGTTTCCATAGAAGACTTCTCATCAAGCCAAGCATGAAATGCCATAGGAGAACACTAGCAAGCCATTAATTACATATATCCATACAAGGGCCCTAGAACTTCTCTACTGCTTTCGGGAAACGGCTAGTGTGTAAACGGCTCAGGTTTTTAGTGACCACAATCGATTTTCAACTTAGTTTAGTGGGACATAAGTTTGAAAATTGATTAGAAATCGTTCGATGACAACAGCTACACATGGTTGACTGTCGTGGGAAAAGACTATAGTGTTGTGCTGACGATGTAAACAGTTAACAGACAAATGATTTTCAATTCTAAACTTTTGTGGTTAAAGTTTAATTTCCTTTGGAGAAGTTATGTCCCTTTGGACAAATTAATTGGAAAGTGTGTTGCAAACGCAAGTGGCAATTTAGGTTCCATGACGGTGCCGAGCCCAGAATTTCTTTCACTTTTTTTTTTAATGTTTATGAAGATTTTGTTGTAAGGGCAATATTGTTATTTAAATGGAAATTGTCTGATATTAATCTTGATCGTCATTTGAGTAGGTGGAAATTCTATTTTTACTTTGTAATAGTAAATTAATGAGTTTGGTTATGGGAATTTTAGAAGGTATGAAAGATTAATAGTGTGTGCTTTTTCTGTTTATTTTTGGTTTTGTTGGCCTCGCCTCTTTTTTAATTATTTTCTATTCTTTTCTTTTATTTTTAGTGCGAGTTTAAATTCAATGTTTTTTCTTTCTTTTCACTATTGGTTTCCTAGTGTTCTCTCGCGGTGTCAACTGCGTTTTTGATTACTACTCCTCTCCTGTGAGTAAGCATTTTTTTTTTAATTAATATTATGCAGTACTTAACCGCGACACTATTTATTTATTTTTCACCTGGTACACTGGTTTGTTAATTCATTAAACCCATTTACTCTGGCCTTGAAGACACCTAAACTATAATGGGACGGAAAAATCACAACAGGCAAATTGCTTATTCCGAACCATAGAGGTTTCAACAAATCAAGCATGGATACTAGGCGAACGACATACCTAAGTAAACACAATACTTAAATAATAATATCGCTTATTGGCTACAATAGTCCGGTCTATCATCACTGACCGGACTATTGTAGCCAATAAGCCGGACATAGTAGTGATAGATCGATTAGCGCGCCGCGCAATGATTGTCAACGCATGCATGACGAGAATCTCGTAAAAGCCGAAAAAGTTATTAAAGCAGCAAGCTTTTAAATCTTTGTTGTTTCTGACTAAAAGACTAAAATAGAAAGATATAAAAGCTTGGATAAAAATGAGCGTAGTAAAGAGTAAACAACTAGATATTATTTTCAAAAACCTGTTACTTTAATAGACGAAGACAACTAACCACATTGCTCTTCCCAAGAAACTTGACATTTACTTAGTTTCTTTGCTAGAAATAACGGCTTGTATTAAAGGCTAGATATATATAGCTTGCACATATTTCACTTACGATCTCAGTACACAATTATAGTTTCGCCATCATTCATTTTATTTTTCTGCACTGGCTTCTGTGAAAAACGTTAATGCTTCGTATCTCGGGCTCTTATTGTTAGGGTTGGTGTACAAGATTGTATCTCTGCAGACTTGGACTGGGCGAATGTTTGATGGTCACTCTGGAACATTGCAAATGAGGGGACATAACTGGCTTAAAAGTCAGTGAAAATCTGACACGCTATCTCACCCTGGAGTGGCAGTCATTTGATAATTTCTCACCAATAACAAAATCTCTGCTACTAATTTGTCACACTGTTTTTTGAAGTGGGAAATCATCGTAGGGACTCTGCAAAAGGGTCGAAGCCTACTAGGGCTCAGGGTCTTTTTCTGAAAGTATGGATTAGCCCCATTGCGAAAGGCATAGAAGGAACGGGGTAGGGTGTTTAGTGAGTATGAGCCTGACACTGTTTTCCGCCCCGCCCAAGAGTGGGATTCGTCATTGGCTGATTTTTACCAGTGAGTCCAGTGACTTCTCGCCCTTCAGAGTGAAATAAAGGGAGTGGTTAAACTAAAACCCATCCGTGTCCGAGAGTTGCTCTTTGCGATTCATGACCCCGGAAACTCTATTAAAAAACCTTATGGCTCTAGCGAGTATCCGCCCACCTAGGCTTCTAAGGCTTTGCTGGTATCTCATTGAAGGACACGCAGACTGTGCGCCATCGATAACTTAGGCTCGGTCCTTGCAATATCAGATCGACACGTTTTTTTCTTCTACTTTAAATATCCTGTCGACCATCACACTATTGCTTACTCCCTTTTCTTTCATATCACTCCTGACACGATCTATCTTTTCTTTATCCTTCCTCTGTCAGTGGTACCTACTATCAACCTTTTAATGGCTTACCTTGGGCGTATTCAAAGAACACTCTTGCGTTTATTCCACTAGGTTAGCACATACTCGAAAAAAAAATTCCATATGAGTATCTATTTTTTCGTGGTTTTTCGTCAGCTCTCCTGGTACCTTTGTGGATAAAAAAATCAAACAGGAATACTCCATCACAAACAGATCCTCCCGAATAGAACACAAAAATACCCGTCTGACTAATCCGGCCCGGGCGGTTTAAGGATAAATCGAGCAACAAAATCAGTGCGCTCGTCTAAACCAAGCCTTACAACATTAGCTTCTACGAACAGTCTCGCCAGCATTCGTAGAAATAATCAGAGCTACGAGTGACGTTATTATCCACACAATTATGTCTTCGGACTAAATTCTGAGGTTTTAACGTGAAACTTGAATAGGCTTACTGGTTACTTATATTATTGTTGGTGAAAAAAATATATATTGTAACTACGACGTGATGGAGACAAAGATGAAGGTAATTTTGTATAGCCAATGTAATGTAAGCTATATCATTTCATCCGTAAGACGTCCAAGTGCCGCTACAACAACCACTGCAGTGCGTCTCATTTCTATCAGATTCCTGCGATCATCAACAGGCCATCGGTCCACCTCGTCCGGATCAAGCCCAGTCGGCGACGAGGCGCACTGTTCCCGCGCCCTCAAGGAGTTGTCAGCACCTTAGGGACCCTACAGAAGGGTCGAAGCCAACTGGGGCCGTGAGTTCGCGTCTGAAAGGAAGACTCTGGCCCTGGTATATATAGCAACGTAGAAATGGGGTAGGTTGTTTAGTCTGTAAGAGTCTGACACTGTTTCCCGCTCGGCTTAAGGGTCCTTCTTCAGTCCGTCAGTACTTCTTTATTTATAGAAGAACAGTGTAGACCAGTCAATATTGTTCCTAAAAGCACAACAAAAATAATCACAATGAGTAGGAGGTAATTTCAGAAATAGCGGAGTCTACAGTGTCTTCATATTTACATTTTAAAAACAGAGGCTATACAAAAGAAAAACCAACTGTCCAAGTCCTGACCAATTTTAATCATTTACAAAGTCTACAATCTTTGAGGTAAGTTATAAAAATTAAGTTGTGTAGTTGTAAAATGTTATGGCTGACATAAATCGTCATATAGTTTATGAGATGAAAGCTTTCTGGCTGATATGCGTAATAAATATTAATCTTAATACTTTAACAGGGGCCTTACTTTGCTTTTATACTGCTCCAGACTAATTTGTAACCACAATATATTGATGGGGTCTCTCTAGGCTCAGGCCAAGAGGGCCATCTTTGGTAACTCTTTCGAAGAACCCCTAGAATCAGTTCTAGGGGTTCTTCGAAAGAGTTACTGTGTTCCTGAAATGCAGTCAAAGTCTGACATGACCTTTCCCTCTTCCCAGGATGCGAGAAGTTGTTTGAAATGTCTCATTGATTCATCTGGTCTAGCTTTTACACCTGGTCCATCTATTTTGTGCCACGGGCGCAAATGAGTGCTCGGTATTTTTTCTCGTTGATCATCTAATGACAAATTCTGCTCTAGAACGGAGCACGAAACAGTGTCACACTCTTACTGACTAAATTCCACCCACACCATCCTTCATCCTCATTCCTTCTTAGCCTTCATATTAGGGTCGGACCTTCCTTTCAGAAACCGGACCGGTACGGTTTCCGGGTTTTTCCGGATCCGGAAAAACTAAAATAAAAATATAAAATAGCTAACAAATAACTAGGCCCGAAGGCTGTTTAGCCCCTCGGTTTCAAAGAATCACCTATAAATGGATAACTTTTATATAAAGAAAACATAATAATATTATGAGAAATAATATCAGAAGAAGTATCGGTCTCTATAAAAAAGCATCCAGTTGCCAAGTCTAAGTGACGTAATGAATTTATATCTCTGATTCAAACTAAAGGAAAATAAGTATTGTAAGCAATTTACAAGAAAAGCTAACTCACCATTACCAAGCGTGATGGTCAATAATCCACCAAAATACAGCTTTAGTTCAAATCAACACTCAGACACAATTATATCTACTGCCATATTTGTAAAATGGGCTGTGGGAAAAGGTTACCAGTCTGCTGACCACTTTCAATCTCCCTTTCAATTATAACGCCCTCCCACTAAAACCTTCAATTCCTTATCATTATTGTACATCAACAACATCCAGAAAAAGAGATCGAGAGTGCCATTAACCAATAAGTGTTTTTGCCACAGAGTAGGAAGAAATGGAGTGTTATGAGCCTACCACAAGCAACAGCGCGATTTGTGAGCATAGTAAAGTAATGGAATTCCCTGTCGGTGTCTAAGTTTCCTAATGGCAATGCTTCACCAAAGTTTGCTCACGCAGGCCGGTGTGTATGAATATACAGTGCACTAAGTACGAATAGTTTATATTATGTAAACACGATTGAAACGGATACTACATTATATCAATCAATCCATCGGAGCACCGAACGTCATACACATGTCTATTGTCTACATGCGTATAGCTGATATAACACATACAGATTCTCAAGGTGTTTTGTGTAGAAACCAGACCTATGCTGGCAACTGCAACGGCCACAGTGGTAGTTTTTGTGGTAGACGCATAAAATACGATTTTTTACTATCAGGAGAATACGACAGGTGATAACGCCTCGATGAGGTTGTTATTATGAACGTTGTCCTCAACAGTTTCATATTTGTCATTTTAGAGCGTCGAAATGTCAGCAAACTGTACGGGCTCAGCAAGGTCAAAGCTTACTGGGGCCATGGGTAATTTGAAAGTGTACCTTGGGGCCCTGAAACGAAGTAGAAGAAAAACAAGGAGTGGGGTCTTAGTCAGTAAAAGTCTGATACTAATTTCCGCTCCTCTCATGAGCGGGAGATGCCAATTGATGATTTTCACGCAACATAAAAAAAATAACAGCTAACTTAACACTCCATTCTTTACTCATCTTGGTCTTAAAAATCGCACTCTTCAAAAAGATTGACTATCTTTATTCCCAGTTGTAATTGTGCACGATCGAATGTTTATATGTGAACTTACAACTGGTTCTCTTTGCAACCAATTGCAACCTATGTTTAAAGCTACATCTCAATATTGCTTGTCAGTGTGGCCAGTAGATCAACGATTTTGTTAGTACGGTAAATAGCTTATGAAGCACAACCAAACCTCTATAAAACCATTTTAATTTCAAGTACAATAAGTTAAAAAATGCTGATTTAAGTTTTTTAAAGTTTTTATAATTGACTAAAGAGAGATGTCTATCAATTTAAACAGCTCTGCTTTTGTCAAACGTCAGTGCGTTGAAATGTAACCAGGTCTGAGGATTTGTAGAGTTGTTGCGGTCCAGCAGAGGCAACTATAGTAACACAGGTGAGTACAGCTGTAATCAATAAAAGTTTGTTACACTCTGATCGGAGCGAGAGAAGTTATTTAATAATTTTCCACTCAAAGAAAAATCTTGGTTAAATAAGTTCTTACAAGTCCATAAAAATATATAGATTTCCGGTCAACAAATTATTAAAAATACATTACATTCAGAAAATGACAAATAAAAAATTATGTCAAACCAAAAAAATAAAACCTTTTCATATAGCTAGCTTTTCACATGCTCAAAAGTTTATCGCTCATTCGTGGATTTACCGCTAGTTTAGTGGCCCGACAATAACAGATAATTTCCCCACAATTAATGTACAAGTGTATTTATCCAATTATTTGTCATTGATCACGCGAAATATCTGTTTTTCTTCGGTTTTAATCATTTTACTCAATCAATTTAACTTGCCTGGGGGTGTTAACAAACCATTTTTTTAAAGAAATAAAAGAGCACACTTATTAAAGAAAAAGAGAATTTTATTTTAACAAATAATCGCTAAAACAGATGTTATTGTACAGTTTTTATTCAAGTTTTTACTCGTTTATTTTTCTTTATCAAACAATATTGAAGAGTTTCAGCGACTTTTGTTGATGAAATTACAAAGATCTAAACGATTTAATTGCGTGACTTAAATAATTTAATTGCATGGCTTAAATAATTTAATTGCATGACTTAAATAATTTAATTGATTGGCTTAATGATTGATGTTAATTTATAGTTATTCTACTTAAATGAATGAATGACGTAAGTCATTTGAAAATTTCTGAGGCCTTATCATAGCTCTAAATTTATTATTATCCTATATACTGTGCCTGCATAATGCATCTAATTTATGTATGTATATATTGAAAAATTTTAAAGCCTTTTCACAGCTTTTAAATCTTCGTTTTTCACTTTCGCTCGTCGGTTCTGTAACAAAAAAGAAAAACAAAATCAATTTATGTTGCCTAATAGTACAACTTGGGGTCTAAAATCAAAGAAAATTTGTTTGTTTTTTTTTTGTTTTCATTTGTGTCCGAATTTTTGCGTCATTTTGCGTAAATAAAAAGATTTCTTTCTTTCTTTCTAAAAATGATAAATTATCATACGTAAATAAACGAATCAGTGACATAATTAATTAATTATCTTACGAACTACGCAAAATATTTGCAATTCGTGAGAACAAAAACACATTTTACCAGTTACAGCATGAAACAAACGCGATGAAAAGCGACAAACAAAATAAATATCAATTAATATGTTTGTCCAATTAATTGAATTGTATTGATTTTGGTTTAACGGGAGCCACAAAATATTAAAACATGGTTTATGTGGTTTAATTTCAGTGGGTTTATTTTAATACTAGTTATTCTGAAGAAATGTTTACTCAGTGAGCAGTGTCCGGTGATATTTACTGCCACCAGACGCAGGCTACATCTTGAGTGTCTGAAAGTTTGAAAGCACAATCTAGCTTTTTGCCAAACTGATTCGAACTGCAGGAAAATCATCATCATCATCATCATTTTTTTTTGCTGGGACACGGGCTTCCTCTATAACAGAGGGAATGGGCCATAATCCCCCACGCGAGCCCAGTGCGGATTGGTGGATGTCACATGTCTTCGAATTTTTGGTTCTAGGACATGCCGGTTTTCTTACGATGTTTTCCTTCACCGTTTCAAGAGCAGTGGACATAAAAAAAAAATTACACAAAGTAATGCGCCTGGCTGGGTTTGAACCAGCGACGTACAACTTGTAAGTCGGGGCCGACCCGGCCACCACTGCTGAGGTACAGGTACCTATGTAATTATCATCAGAGACACATAGGTATCTCGTATCAATTAGCTCAATCTTCCTCAGTAACCTGATATTGAATCATTGTTTGATGCTCGCAATGCCTTTGTGATTTCCGATACCTAATCAATGCCTTTTGTGGCTTTGACTGTATAATATCAAACCGTTTTCCTACATAGACAAAAGACTTTTATTTATTTAAATTTTATGTGTACCAGCTCACCTAGTCAAGTTACAATCCTATCGTTTAGAGTTAGCGCTTGTAGTTGGCCAAGCCTCCAATAACCTTGTTCGGACGTCATCTCAACGAAGCAATTGGGGGCGTGGCTAGTTAGCGCTTGTAGATACAAGCGCTAACTCTAAACAAAACAATTGTAACTTGGTTAGGGGGGCAGTCAGTGGTACATGGGTAATTTTTGTTTTGAGGTAGATAATTATGAAATGACCTCCCCAATCCGGGGTGGAGCAAGAGAAGGTGTCAGACTTTTACAGACTAAAACTAACATTTCAGTTGCCATTTGCTTTACAGGGCCATGGTAATTCTTTGAAATGTTCCACAGTGACATTACTTTGCCTGAAAAACTGGCTGAAATGATACCCAAAGTGTTCTAGGTCTACAACTAATAAGGAATCCGTGAGAGTTTAAAGAACAATCGCGCAGCCCGTATTTGTACCCTTTGTACTCTTTGCTTAATTAGTAGTAATGATAGCAAAGGAGGAGGCCGACCGCATAAGGCAACGGCGCTCACGCCCCAGACGCCAGCGAAATTCCGATCCCCATTTCCACCGTAAGGTTGGGCTTGGTGGGCAATGGGTAGCTCGCAGTCCAGTCGTCTGGTAACAGTGCGGTCGTCGACGGCGCGCTCTGTTCCCGCGCGCCTCAAGGAGTTGTCAGCAAAGGTAGAGGCCCAACTGCATGGCCGAAGCCTACTGGCCCCCGGTACGGTTTCTGAAAGGTAAATCCGACTCCGGTATGAGGGCTAAGAAGGAATAGGGTGGGTCGTTTACTCAGCAAGAGTCTGACACTATTTCCCGCTCCGCCTAAGGGCGGGATTCGTCATTACACGATTTTTTCCACCATAAAAAAAACCTTTGCTAAAAAACTAAAACTCAATAAATTATTTCGTTGGTATAATGATGACATAATGTAGAACTTTAATGATTTCATCGCCAATATCCTCACCTTCCTACCCGGTTCAAGAGCCAATCCATTTCATAGACATCACTTCAAAACCTGCCTACCCCAACAAGTATGATGATGCACTTCATTTAGTACAAACAAATCGATAGACCAACGCTACCTAGTTACGGAGCACAATAGCCTCTCGTGACACCCGCGGCGTCATTGTACCAGCTTCAATTCCCGGGTCGTGCTAATGAACCACTTGTGAATCTGAACATGTGTGCAGTGATGGGGTTTGAAATCGTTGGTATTTTCGATTCTATTTTTGCATAAATGCCTGTAGTGGGGTTATGAAAATGTGTACATATTGTGCAGAATGTGAGAGCAGTGGTGGCCGAGTGGTAACGGCCCAGACTTACGAGTTGTAGGTCGCGGGTTCAAGCCCAGCCTTACTTTGTGTAATTTATTTCATCACCACTGCTCTCAAAAGGTTTTGAAAATAAATGAATTTATTATTATTATTATAAACTGCATGAGAAATGCACCTTGTTATCTTGACTAGTTTTTTTTTTTATGGTGGGCAAAAAACATCCAATGAAGAATCCCGCTCTTTTGCGGAGCGGCAAACAGTGCTAGACTCTTACTGACTAAACACCCCACTCCGTTCCTTCTTTACCCTCCTTCCCTTTACCCTGGGCCCCAGTAGGCTTCGACAATTTTGCAGATTCCTACGGCTTTGCTGACAACTCCTTGACTTGGGCTTGGTCTGGACTGTTACTGGATTGTTAACCAGACGGTGAGGCTCGCCGTCCGCAAGCCCGCTTACCGTGACTAGTTACATTAATATATTAATACTTACGTTGAGGCGTTTCGATTGTAGAAAGAGATTTGTCACAAAAGGATTGTAACTTGGCTAGGGGGGCAATGCTGATACGGCACTTTCTATGCCCCAGCTCAGTAGCCATTTGTAGAGAGATTTTTTTATGGTAGGTAAAAATTATCCAATGACGAGTCCCGCTCTTGGGCGGAGCGGGAAACAGAATCAGACTCTTACTGACTAAACAACCTACCCCGTTCCTACATCGCCATACCAGGGCCAGAGCCTTTCTTTCAGACACAAACCCTTGACCCTAATTGGCTTCGACCCTTCTGCAGTGTCCCTACGATTTGTAAAGAGGTTATGTTCTTGTTCACTCAATTGTTTTAGCGGTGACAACGTATTGCTTTTACTAGTAAATGTTCAGCACACTAGCGGAGTTAGTTAAGGCGAGGCGTTTTCATCAGGCAGTGTGGCCTTTACAAAAAAGGATCTATCAGTATTTAAAGCACGCCATTATAATGATACGGCATGCTTTATATTCTGCTTTACAATGCAATGCAATACAACTTTCGTACTGCTGATTTTACAATCAGTCAGTAGTTCGAAAATTCAGTACCTATCTTGATTTTTTTTTTGGTAAGAATGCAAGTGTAAGAATGCAGTGCAGAAAGCTTAAGAGTTCACCACCAATTGTAGGTTTACCGAATGTAAGGAAAGAGAGAAGAAATATTTATTTGGCGTTTGTGGTACATTTTTATATAATCGCTCTTACGTGATTATGATACACATCTTTTTTCAGACATTTTTAATACATAAATATCTTCTGGATATTATCTAGGTTTCTATAGAAATCAAAACACCACACTCACCAGGAAGTCTTGCGCATTTAATCGAGATTCTAAATTAAGTCATTGTGTTTTCAAAATTGTTTAAGGTTTTTATAAAAACACATATTTCCTGAAACAAGTGTTGTGAAACATTCGAATAAATCGTAGAATTACCGAACGCCAACAGAGTTTTTAGGTGTTATCTCTCAGTTTTCCCATTACTTTTGCATCAAACATCACATTGGAGAAGCATCAAGCTTTTAAACTATGCGCGATGTTGACGATAGGCGAATGAGGAAGACCCACCTTCAGTCCGCCTTTGTACTTTTGTGTTGAATAAAATTTTATTAAATAAAGCTAAATTAAAAGTAATAAACAAACGACTGTATTGACCACAGTGATCGCCCATTGACTACTGCGTATGTTGCAAGCCGTCACAGATTTCTATTGACTCACAGTAGCACTTTAAGTAACATTGTTAAATGCTGTCTACTTTCAAAGAAAGTTAGACATATGTAACTTACAAACTTAAACAACTTTTGTTTCGTTCTTTGAAAGAAAATTATCTCCTTTTACATACAGTACCCAAGGGCTGGCTTTTACCTTGGTTAGAGATATCATTGCCATACAGCGTGGCACTGCTGCAAGCCTTTTGGGCACTTTACCCAGACAGCGATGCTGAAGAGTTTTTTGACGCCTTATTAGATTAGATACTTTTTGTTAGTTCATAAGGATTTTTTTTAGTATAAACTAAAAAAAATCCTTACATAGTAATAAATTTAATAAATAATAAAAAAATCATAAATAATTTAATTAATATTATTTTTTTTACTTTTGAGCCCCATGTGCACGTTCGCACACCAATTCAATCGTGAGTTTTTATTTTCAATTCAATTTATTATTATCAAAAAAACAATTTAATTGGTCTTTAATTGTGTCTGTAATTACGGTACTCGAAACGTTATTTTTTTTCTAATATTAATTATGTATGAAATATAATTCAATCAAAGACATTTATGTTTGCGTATTAAAGTGATTTAACTGTAATAAGACCGATGTAAATGCATATATGTGCACGAACCCTTATCCCAAACAAAACCCGACTTGAGTGAAATGTAGCCATATTGTTTGACGTAAGGACGTTATAAGTTAGATTTAAAAGGAATTTAATGCGATTTTGGAATGTTATTTGGCGATAATAATGGAGGAAGTGACCAGGAGCCCCTTTGTCCGGGATACTTAATGTGATGGCCAGTATATGCCTTCGGGAAACTTGGACTTTAGGTAAAGTGGTTGTTAAAGTTTCGATAAATTGGTGGAGATAGCCGACAGAAGTTGTTTAGCTACGTTACTTGGTATATTCGCCAACAATTACCGATAGTTATTCCAGGTCTAAGAGTCTTATGTATGTGAGTTTTCTTGTTTGAAAACGCACCCACTACACAGAAGGTATTCAACGTTTTGTTTTTTTAATAAAAAAGAAATTCTTATCTACAATTTTTGTAAGCATATACAAATTTGTATCAAGACAGAGTGGAGGAAGGAAAAATGTGGAGCCGACCCCAAGTAATATGGGATTAGGGTAGGATGATGATGATACAATTTTGTATCATTATGTATCAGTCGGACTATGGGAAAACTCGCGCCACAAACTAAGTATTTAAATACTCTTTTTGTTTTATAAAACTAAAGAGTTTGTTTGATTGAACATGCTAATCTTAGAGATTATACGACGGTTCGAATTAAAAATATATTTATAGTTCGGTTAGCTCACCAACTAATACAACCCAAAGCACCGAAAAAAAACCCGCCGCACCATATACTTATACTCACGTAACTCGACAAAATGTATGAGTAGCGGGTTTTTTTCTTGTGATTTTTGGGTTGGTTTCATAGTAAAAGTCGTTCATATTGGTGTGTAATATGATGCGTTTTAAGGAAATCCGTTTTAAGGTACTTATTGAGCATGCGAAGATCTGTGAGCTTGTCAACTGTCAATATATGTCAGTTGCAAAATTGTATCTTGTGTGCTAGCCGTGAAAATGTACGTTTAAATATGAATAAAAACTGATCAGAACTTGAGTCTTCTTTTATGCCCTAACATAAGGGAATCCTATCTGTTATATCAACTTTGTATATAGAGTGACTGGTAATTAGTGGTGATCACTAATTACGAGTCACCCTATTATATCCCCTGCAGGGGCCCTTCAGGGTCGAAGCCTCCCGGAGTCTAGAGGGAAGTGGGAAACTGTTACCTCGACTCCAGGAATAGGGCAAGGAAGGTACGGGGTAGGTTTTTTAGTCAGTAAGAGTCTGACACTAGTCTCCCGCTCCACCCAAGAGCGGGTTTCGTCATTGGATGATTTTCACCTACCATAAAAAAAAAAAAAAACCCTATTATATCCCGCCACAACGAATGTGAGTGGAATAGTAACCAAAGATCTAGAAACCACGGTAGACCCTAAATAACGTGTAAAATAAAATTGGGAAGTATTTATACGTATTCTACATATTTTTCGTATTATATTTATTTCTTACTTTAGATCCCGGCTTACACCTTTACATCCAAAAATTACTAAGATGAAGAAAACGTGGGGTAGTCACGCCATTCCTTTTGAACACAAAAACCTAAGGGTGCCAACATATTTTCCACCCCTCAGACTTTCAAATAAAACGAAGCTTCACTCAAAATCCTCCACATGCATGCTACAAGGCTCCATTTCATTTAGAAGGACTACAATAAGAAAATAAGTGTTACCCTTAAGATACCCTGCACCCAGTGCGGTAGGGACACGAGTGGATGCATGCTCAGACAACAGTTTTTGAGCCAAAAAGCTGAGATGAGTGCGAAAACTAGGGACAGGAACCAATTTCTTATATTTCGGTTTTTTTGCAGAGATTTATTTATTCATATTTGTTAATTTATAACAATCAAAATTAATATACAGTAAATTTCAAACAGATAACTAACAATAAGTAAATCAAGAGTAATAAACACTAAAAAATAATTAATCAATAATAATTATAATCAATATTCAATAAAAAAAAACAACAATTATATATATGATGTAAAAAAAAACGTGCCCCACAAGTGAAGTAATGAGAAAATTATTAGTCGCAAAAAAGATACGAAGGCCTGACACCTACCTGACAGGAAGGCTCTGGCCCTGGTATATACTATATGGCAACGTAGAAATGAGGTAGGTTGTTTAGTCAGTAAGATTCTGGCACTATTTTCCGCTCCGCCCAAGGGTGGCACAGCTAATTTTCATTGGACTCTTAAAGCAGTATAGGTAACTAAAAACTTGTTTTTCGAGAATACCAAGTCACTAGTAGACCTCGAATCTACCAGTGATTTCAAGAGACGGAAGCCGAAGGTTAACGACCTCTTATCACGATGTTGCTAACCCTGAAATAGCTGACAAATCAACAGAGTGGACATAAAAAGAAATAAAACTATTTAGATTAAAATTAGGGATGTGGCGGTAGTGTTACTACAATTGGAACTGAAATCGCTAATTGCGATATAGGCAGAGCGTCAAATATATATACACCGCTAAATTTTTCAGCTAAGCGAGTTCAGTGGCCATAGGTAGTTGGTCAATACGTACTAACTACCTACGGCGATTGAACCCGCTCAGCTGTTCTTTACTTAAAAATTTGAATTTCGGATACGCTTAAATTAATTTACTTTTAGAAAAAAAAAAACTTAATTTTTGAATTTATCTTTACAAATCGATAGTGTTTCATGTAATTTCACGAATCGAATGCCACGGGATTAAAACGATTAAAATTTAACGTTGTATATGAAGACCTAATTCACAATATTCCAAATTTCAAATAACAACAACTGAAAGACTAATTGCGAAATTGGAATCGGAGATGCAAAATAAATCGGAAGTTCCGAGGTTTCAGTATCAAAAATTCAGAATATAGCCTCCATAATATTTCTGATTAAAATACAATGTACAAGCGGGTTTCTATCTCTCAGAACAAAATTACAGTACACCCTGTAAGTCTGCCCCAGGCGTGATCGAAAAAAGTGTAACAATACAAAAATACGACCTTACGAAGTGCTATTTCTATTCCATTGTCATATCTCGATACTTATCATTACAATTATATCTCGAAATCGGCCAGAACTAAACAATGGGCGATCACGAACATACCTTATCCGATGTCGATAAGAATCGATATCGAGCGATTATATCGATTCCATTGTTGTTAAATCGATAATTGGATAAACAATCGATTCCATAAATTAGATGGCTTAGCACGTTTACATTTAGAATCGTGATCTATTGCTAATAAAATAAGTTTGTAGGTATTAGGTACTTGTGTTCATATAAAATACTAATTATGCCTCACGACTGCAGTTGCTATAAACTGTAATTGTTATAAATAAAATCACGACTGCTAGTTGAAAAGTAAAAGCAGTTTCTAATTGATTTTAGCGAGTTACGACGTTCCTGTCAGGTGGTTAACTCGTAAAAGTCAACCGAGATACGCAATTCACATTTAGTATGTTGAAGTGGACTGTCATAAAACCCCGAGGCATAATTTATAGGTAATTTCATGTCACTAAAGATCTAGTGTCTACTAATAAAACCGAAGTTTATAAGTAATCCATTTTAGTATTATAAATGTGAAAGTGACAGACAGATCTCTGTCTGTCTGTTACGCTTTCACGGCTAAACTACTTAACCGATTTAGATTGAATTGGGACGGAGTAAGCTTAAACCCCAAGGAAGTACATAAACCACTTTTTCTAGCTCTGACTTGAATTTCGTCGACACCTCCTCATTGACCATTAGTCATGCAAACAAAATCGCTGGTATAAGTTGGTATAGGATAGTATAAAGTTCGTGGCTAAATTAATATTAGCCACAAGCTTTCCGAAGGTGCAAGTTCTCCAAAATTCCTGCGTGCCTCAAAACGTGTGTTGATCCAGGACCCAGGCATTAGACCCGGCTGTCAGTTATAGATCCTTCACCGAGACCATAGTACCAATATGGAGCTGTTGAAGAAATGAATCGAAAGCCCAATGGACTACCAAATCAAACGTAGTATGTGGAGATGGACCATCCACATTTTAGAAGGGCTTCCGATCCGGCACCTAAACACTAAAACAGACGTAGGACTGGAACCCTGGACGCACTGTACTAACAGAAGCGATGGCCCCAAGTTGCCATGGAGCATGGTGAAGAGTACAGTTTAAGACTGATCGTGACGGGTGATTACTGTGAACGCTGACCCAGTTAAAGGATAGGATCTTCGTAAGTTATTTTGACGTTCATCCCTGCAGAACGGACGCAGCCGTTAGGCCTGGCAGTCAAATTGTAGATCTTTGGAAATCCATACGGATAACCAAAAGGCAGAGAAAGCTGAAGCATATCTCTAAGTCTTAACATGTAATAAATATTTAAGTTAATTTACCAAATTGAGACTAAGTCCACACATTCAGTGGCCACTTAGGACCAGCATCACAGCTCCCACCATTTTCTCATTCAACATTCCCATTTTCTTTTTCGCAGCATTAATTTTTCTTTTTAAGTTATTTCTATACCACTCTCCATGCGCCCAATTTTAGATGACCTGCCAGACGAAGCGGACTGCGCTGAAATTCGGGTGTTTTTGGAAAAGAGTGGGGTCAGGGTATGTTGGAGGGTAGTATAAAACAAAAGGTTGTATGTATTGCTTGCTTTCTCGTCGGGCCGGTAACCGAACCCTCTCATTTGCGCCTCTTTAAAAATTCACGACGCTCTAAACAGTTTGCTAGTGATTTTTATGTTTGTTCTCTTGCATTAAAAATCGTTTAGTCTACTCCGTGATACGGGTTGCGGCAAACAGATTGAGTTTGTGGTAAGCATTTTTGTGTGTCGTGGTATTCACATAGTCGTCATGTGATTTAACTGGGGAGGCCTATGTCCAACAATGAACGTCTTTCGGCTGACGTGATGACGATGATGAAACACTAGTATTATAAGAGTAAAAGTCTTTGAATCGGTGTGGGAGAGTGTGTATTTTTGTTACTTCTTTACACTTGAATCACTGAAAGGTTTTGAACGAAATTTTCCACATGTTAAGACAAGTCTCTACTTTATCATGGATAATGCCGCTGGAAACAGCTAGTAAATATTTATGGTGATAAACATGTTATTTATTGATTCTTAGTACCTAAGCCAGGGAAATGTTGAAAACTTTCGATGTTCCTCGAAATAACAGTGGTTGAAAGTATTGTTCATAGCAGCCGTAGAATTATTTCTATGGTAGTTTATATACTTATTTAGACTAGTTCTAATCAATTACTTATTGAAAAAAAAAATAGATAATTTGGTCAAACCATTTACATTAGTGTCGTTCGGATCGAATCCGGATCGGACGTAGTGCGAAAACGCTCTAATACTGTCAAAACTAGATTGAATATGATTTTTTTTTTAACTCTGTTTCATTTCCAAAGAAAAATAAAGATGTTTCGCCAAAGATACATACAGTAAACTCTACAATCCGAAAGAAAACCTCCAATGCTTAGTACAACACCTCAAAAAATCGACATTAAAAGTAATTCTATTTCAAATCCCTTGCGACCCCGACCGTTACGGGAGGATTATGTGGAAGATCCTCCTAAAATTCACTGGATGAGCAGAAAAATCGTCAAGTATTCGCGTGTATCACAAAAGGGGGTGGGAAGGTGGGGTAAAGGGGTTCGCCCCCGAGGCAGTTCGGCATCTGTCGCGAACGACGAACGAATTGGATGTGATTTCGGCATTGTGAGAGTTTTGATGATTGATGTTGTTTGTCGGTGAGAAAATTGTGGGTACTATGATCGTTGGGGTGGTGGTTATTTTTTTTCTTCACATTTTTTTTGACGTGACAACGTCTTAAATTAGGTTGCGGCTGGGAGTCACTTATGAAAAAGTGTAACGCTCGGTAACGTTACGATGAGTCACCGAACGAGAGAGAGGCCCGCCGAATGCCTTGCGTCTCTCTCCCACTCAACTATGATCGGTCTGCCGCGCGCGCAGCACTAGAGAATTAGGACGTTGTCACGTAAAATCTTCGCCCGTAAAACCGACTTTACAGGCAACCATTTTTTGCAGTTAAATAATGTTTATTATTCAAGTACTATTTATCAATAGTATATCTGCACATGTACATAACCTTAAATATTATATACTAGTGACCCGCCCCAGCTTAGCACGGGTATAATACTGATATTAAATATGTATATCATACTTATAAACCTTCCTTTTGAATCACTATTAAAAAAACCTCATCAAAATCCGTTGCGTAGTTTTAAAGAAGCATACATAGGGACAGACAGCGGGACTTTGTTTTATACTTTGTAATGATAACTATACTATTTATACTAAAACTTAACTATGTATCTACACATAATAAAAAATACAGTAAACTCAGGCGTCAAAGTACTCTTCCGCATCGCTGTCATCCGGAAATGTACCCAGAAGACAAGCAGCATTGCCACGTTTAATGGCAATGCTGATTCTTTGGGCAAAGAACGAGCCAGCCCTCTGATTGCCAGCCAGCAGTAGGCGTGAAATTTCCTTATAAAGGAGACGCGCACTCGGACCCCATGACCCAAGAATTTCGGCCCCAAACGGCTCAAAACTAGCTGTGTACTATTCCAGGACATGATCTATCCATGTACCGAATTTTATCCAGATATGTTCAGCCATTCGCGTGTAAAGAAGAACAAAAATACATTTCAGCCAAAATACTCATCACGCACCTTTTATCTTAAGAGGACTATAGCACCTAAAGCGCGGTCACTGTCAAACTGCACACAACATAAATAACACAGTGCTTGCTAATAAGTAGGTAACATTTTAGTGATTTAAAAAATTACAAATTTGATCATAAAACCAATGCAAAATCAATAAAAAATATCATAGGATAATCATTATCATAATTTCAGCCCGAAGACGTCCACTGTTGGACATGGGTCTCCCACAATGTCGCCACAATGAAAGATTCTGTGCGTCTCGCAACCATCAGATTCCCGCAACCTTTATCAGGTCATTGGTCCACAGTCATAGAATAAGCTGACAAATAGTCACAATTGTAAAATTAAAAATTAAAAAATTGAAAATGTATTGTATTGTGTTGTTTGTCTTGTCTTAATTGTATATCTATAAAATAAAAGTAATTTTAAAGGCATCTTTGCTACGTACTAAATTAGCTGTATTGTGTTTTGAACACGCTACCCATACTGAATATTATTCTTCAGTATGGATAGCGTGTTAAATTAATAATACATAAAATAAATAATTATATTTTTCAGATTAAAATTACAGCAGTCATAAATTACTCGTAGTTAGCGCATTTTATAA
Organism: Mythimna loreyi; assembly: GCA_029852875.1. Classification (NCBI taxonomy): domain Eukaryota; kingdom Metazoa; phylum Arthropoda; class Insecta; order Lepidoptera; family Noctuidae; genus Mythimna; species Mythimna loreyi. Next base: position 4,640,881 of record CM056780.1, read on the forward strand.
CTCGCGATTACTCGTACCTTTTTTTCAATTATTTATTTTTATTATAGATATACCTTTGACCACCCACGAGTCACGCTTGCCTAGAAATAACCTATTCACTTTTAAATACATTTATAGAACTAGTTTGTAATTATTAGGAAACAGACTCCTTCAAAGAATTCCACTCTTTACCTGTACGCATAATCAATGTATTCAGAATGTCTACATGTTGTCTCTGCATTGTATGCGTCTGTGTGAAATAAAATATTTTTCTTTCTTTCTTTCAGAGTAGTATAGACTGTTTAATAGTCCTCTTAAATTAAAGAAACAATAGTTTATAATATTAGAATAATTTTCTGTATTACCAAGTGACTCAATTAAAACCATTTGCCGCGTAATTTCTTTCATCCCTCACTGGGGGTCGAGGTTCGGCACAGCGGCAGGGGGATGCTCCTCGATGAGTGCGGAGTCAGGCTCGGGCGTGACCCCGCATTGAGGAATGACCAATCTCGCTTCCAGCCTACTTGTTTACTGAGCCCAAGTGATTTTATTATGAACAACATATTTTTAGCTAAGATTTTAATGTGAAGAATGTTTGGATGAAACATGTGGTTTAATTTGAACGGGTTAAGTTGGTTAAAATAGTTTTTTTTTTCAAGTATCAATGACTTATTTTAAGCAACGACTGTAAAGTTTTTATGTTACTTTCTGCCAGTGGCTTCAATCGCATGAAAGTAGAAAAATATTTTTTAGGGTGTTCCCTTTTTTCACACACCAGGATAAATAATGTGAGTTATTCGGTTTGTCACGCTATTTGAGAAATGTGCATTAGAATTGTATAACTTAATTCTGCCAAACCTATTCGATCATCGGACAACCAAACGTACAGTAATACGCCACATGTACGTAGTGAACATCCCAACTTTACTCATTAAACGCTTTGAGAAAACATTAATTGTGCGTACAGGCTAAGAAATTTAATTTTCTACCAGAGTTAGTGTTTCCTCATAGCTAAAACTTAAAGACCTTTAAGCCGATACTGTATAGGTTAGTCCTATGCAAGCGAGCTCCGGAAAAATTACTGAATGATTTCCCCCTCATTAAAAAAACTGGCCAAGAGCGTATCGGGCCCTGCTCAGTGTAACACACAATGTAACAGAACCCTAAAGCTAAGTAGTCCATGTAAAAATTAGTAATCCAATTTCCCGAGAGATGGCGCAGTACTCGGTGGTAATTTTGGATTGCGTGAAGCGATTTTAATTTTTCTTTTTATTTGAAAGAAACTACGTTCAGGATAGTAAAATATGTAAACTAAGTTTAAAAAATTGCTTGTAAATACGGTAAAATTATAAAAGTTCAAAAATTGTTCATCCTATCAAGTTGACAGACAAACTTGGCGAAACTATAAGGGTTGTTGACTAAAAAACTGTCAACCAGATTATCGCCTCCCAACATGTGAGACAATGATCAACCGCATGCCTATTGATTATAAATAAACAGTGTACAAAATATTCGATCAATGTATGCCCAAAAAACACAGAAGTAAAATCAGCAGGAAGTGTTATCCGGTCTGGTTCACTCGCGACATAATTAAAGACTTAGCCTATAAATCCAAACTACATGAGGCTTGGAAACAATCTCAATCTACCACTGACTACAATATTTTCTCCGCATTTAGGCGAACCCTTAAACAACGCATCTCAATTGCTTATAAGTCCCATTTACATCATATCGAAACCAATATTAAGAAAAACCCAAAACAATTTTGGCAGCACATTACAAGTTTACGATGTAAAGGTGGGTTTCAGTCTACCATTACCCACCATGGCAATGCGTTGTCAGGTGTCGATGCTGCCAATGCATTTGCAGAGTACTTCTCCAGTGTCTTTCTTCCTGATTTTCCTGAGCTAAATGCGAATAAAATTAATAATCGTGATACTACTTCGAATAGCAACTATATCAACATAGCTCAAATTTCCTCTGAAGACGTAGAACGCAGCATTAATAAACTAAGACTCAGTAGTTCAGCTGGACCGGATAACATTCCGTCTTCTATGCTAAAGCTATTTAAGAAATACCTCAGTGGACCTCTATGCCGCATTTATAATTTAGCACTGAGGACGGGTAAATACCCTTCCAAGTGGAAGATATCGCGGGTTACACCTATACCTAAAAAAGGAGCTAAAGCATCCGTCGAAGACTTCAGACCTATCGCTATCCTTTCTTCACCTGCTAAAGTATTTGAGCATATTCTTCACAAAGAGATTCTCAGGCAAGTTAACAAATATCTGTGTAACGAACAACACGGTTTTCGTGTCAAAAGATCTGTTAACACTAACCTCGTAACACTAGCCGACTACATCGCTACTAGTATGGACTTAGGGAGGCAGGTAGATGTACTATACTTTGACTTTCAAAAAGCTTTTGATAGAATCAATAATGACATCCTATTAGAAAAACTAAGTGCCATAGGTTTTGCTCCCAATCTCCTTATATTGATCGCTGACTATCTCCGTGATCGTCAACAGTATGTACGACTGGGCATGTACAATTCTCAGCCGTATAACACGCGTTCAGGAGTCAGCCAGGGATCAATATTAGGACCTCTATTATTTCTCATAATGATTAACGATATTCCACAAGTTTTAAATCACTCCAAATGTTTGCTATATGCTGACGATTTAAAATTATACTCTGAGGTTCAAACTCTAGCAGACTGTGCAGCTCTTCAAAAAGATATTGATGCTATAAGTGAGTGGTCAGTTATCAACAAAATGAATTTCAATCCATCTAAATGTTGCATTATGAGTTTTAGCCGTTCACGAAATCCAATACAATTCACTTATATTATAAACGACGTAGAAATACCAAGAGTGATGGCAATTAAAGATCTCGGCGTTATCTTCGATACTAGGCTTACTTTTCATGACCACATTGTTTCTCTAGCCAAAGAGTCGTTTCGGAGGCTGGGGTTTGTCCTCAGAAATTGCCGTGAATTTACAAACCATCAAGTTATCCGACTTCTGTATAACACACTTGTAAGAAGTAAACTTGATTCAAGCTCTTGTGTTTGGAATCCGTACGAAAAATCCTATACCCTTATGATAGAAAAAGTCCAAAAAGCATTTTTAAGATATTTCTACAAACGTAGGTTTGGTTACTATCCATATTTGTATCCAACCAAATTCCTGTTAGGTTGCTTAGGCTTTACTTCTCTCCAAGTTAGACGAGCTTTTGATCAGCTTGTGACTGCCTGCAAGATCATACACGAAACCATCGACTCGCCTAGTTTGCATGAGGAGCTGTGTAAAATTTTTGTTCCTGATAACTATTGTCGGGCAAGACGGCATAAATTATTTGTGGTGCCACGTTGCCGTACGGTTGCCCGACGTATGTCACCCATTCCACGAATGTTAATCTCACTCAACGCTCTCCTTGAATCCAATCCAGGATTAGATCTGTTCGCCGATGAATGGAAGGTGATATTGACTGAATGTCTGGTGATTTGCGAGAAGACTGAGTGAGTAGTTACTTTATATGTATATCTCTTACATTTTTCTTTTTAATATGTATTACATAATTTGTAGGTACCTAATCAGTGTAATTGGCATTTTGTCGTTCTGATTAAAGAATAAATAAATAAATAAATAAATAAATAAATAAATAGCTCTATTTCATTTTCTGTTAAAAATTATTCCGAACATATCGATGTAGCAATACTTCGAATATCTATGCTAAACAAAGTAGTGTGTTTCATATTCATCTCAGTAGTTTTACGGTTACGTTTCGAAACAATTTAACGGTTCAACTTTCACGGCCTCAAAGTTTTCTTGTAATAAAATACTTAACGCTACAGCCATTATTTTATTATTTATTTTAAGTTTTTGGAAGAATATGGCTCGTAAACTAATACGAATAATTGGTTTTGGATTCATAAAATGTAAGATAATAAAGATTCTAAGTTAAGCTTTGTTTCGCTGTTATTTTGATGTTTCTTAGAAACTAATTATTGAGAGAATTGCTAATGTTAATTTTTCTTATGTTTTTTTTTATGGTGGGAAAAATCATCGAATGACGAATCCCGCTCTTGGGCGGAGTGGGAAACAGTGTCAGACTTCTTCTGACTAAACGACCCACCGTTCCTTCCTGCCTTAGTTCCAGTGCCCCGGTGTTTCGCTTTCGCATCAAACCTTGGCCCCAGAGGGCTTCGATCCTGCTGGGCCCCGCGCGGGAGCAGTGCGCGCCGTCGACGACTTGGCCTCGGTCGGGATTGTTACCAGACGACCAGACGGCGGGCTACCCATTGCTCGCCAATTCTTAAAAGAGGTGGACTAGTTACAATGGTAATTTCTTATGCGTACGCCGTTAGTTTGTCTGTATATGTAGATATAATATATATACCTACACACATTTAGGTTTAAGTCAGGGTTGCTGGAATCCGATGGATGCAAGACGCACAGGATCAGTCTTTGTGGCGGCGCTTGGAGGAAGTTTATGTCCAGCAGTGGACGTCTTTCGGCTGAAATGATGATGATGACAATAAATAAATACTTATAGTTTATACAATGTGTTTTTATTATATCCCATAACTCAAGGTTTATAAATTCTATATGGAAAAATAATATTAAGTCCATATTTAGTCCAAAAATGTATCGTTTCGAAGATAAAATACGTAGTAATTTAAGTCAAAATTTGTTTTATGACGTTTGCAATTCGCTGTAAAAGTAAAGATTAGTCAATGAAAACTAAAATAGTTTGCAAATAAATAAATAACATTACATTTTTACGCTGCCATATTTCACGTAAAGGTGTTTTACACCAACAATCGTGAATCTATCGAATTATGTTTCATACAAAATTAGAACAAAAAAAGACAATTAAAAAATAATTCATGTGCCAGTTGATTCTTTGAAATAGTCTCATTCATATCCTAGAATTATGAAACATCAAAAAAAAAAACACGTATATAAAAATAGAATGAAGTATCATTGTTGTGTCTCACTGTCATATGTTGATGGATTAAGACCGAAATATTCAGGAAAGACCAGCTTGCTGTAAGATCTGAGGTCGGGGCGTGTAACAGCATCTTAGCTTCCCTGTTATCGGAGGAGGCTAAGATGTTGTGTCGATTGTTATGAATGTGTGAGTGACATCATTTTACTATAGTTATAGTTTAGTGCTTAGTGTGTAAATAGAAGTGTATTTTTTTTAACAAGAGTGACATTATCACTAAGTGATAAAACTCCTTACAATAAATAATATAAAAGTTTCATTGAAATTAGATCACAATATTAAATATCCACCAATTCGCACTGTGCCCGCGTGGTGGATTATGGCCTATTCCCTCTCCTAAAGAAGAGGCCTGTGTCCCAGCAGTGGCAACTTTATAAGGCTGATGAAATGAAAAATGAAATGAAATAAATATCAAACAATTATAACTGTCATTTATCGACCAAACTATCCATATTTACACAACATCAACACACGATATCTCCTCGCCCACAACTAAAAATCCAATTTAACTTTCAAACATACTGAAAATTTCACGTCACCGGCAAGCTCAAGTACACCCACAAAATTGGAAGCATGCACTATCTACCGATCTCTAGACGAAGTACCGGATCCGTCACCTCAAGTACCGCCGAAGTACCACGTAGTACCGCAAAGTACCACCGAGAGTGCTGGACCATCTGAAGTACATCAGAGTACGCTTGAGAGTGACGGAGACTCTGATAGACTTGGCTGAGATACTTTTAAGTTTGGAGTCTTGAAAATAGATGTGGGTCTGGGATTTAAGCGTTTGATGTTGCGTTGGGTATGGTCTGAAGAGAATAATGATAGATGGCTGGTCATCTTTTAGCTGCCGAGGACTTATTTTAATTTCTTCATTTGTTTTTTTTTACATTATTTCTATTGTTCTCGCTGAATACTACCGGCAAGAAACATCTAAGTGAGATATTTGTATAATATAACTTATACAAAAGGAAATTAAATATGTAGTTTTCTGCACATTCTTCTCCTGACAGTGAAGAAAAACATAGTGAAGAATGGAAACCGGCATGTCTTAGAACTAAAAAATCGAAGACATCACTAACCCACAATATTCCTGCGTGGTGGATTACGGCCCATTCTCTCTCCTAAAGAGAGGCTTTAGTCCCAACATTGGGAATATTATAATGCTAATTCTAAGCTATGCTATTTATTTTATGCATGTCAGTAATCAAAGCTTTTCTCTTTAAGTAAAGTACATAAATGCTAGGCGAGTTCGCATTTATCATTATTGACAGGAAAATTTATCGATACCCAATAATGAAAACATCATTTGACAAGAAAAAAAACGAAAACACTATTGATATATGAGAAGAAACAGTTATGTGGATCTGACGAAATCAATTTACCAAATAAATCTCAACAACTACATGTAGAACAATAGATAATTAGAACTTTATATCTGTAGAAATAAGGTTGAATTTTAAATGGGTGGGTATTCGAGAGTGTTTTGTCTTGGGTGGGATACCATCGTTTCTCACGTACTTTTCACGGTAGGTACCTATGTGATTTATCGTGAATGCACCAAGCTCAATGGCGTAGGAAAGCGTAGGCGTAGGAACTCGTAATCATGTCCCAAATACACTAGGTGCTTCGAAGCCATTAAAATATTATGTTTTCTGTCGGATTTGTCCGCATGAGATGAATTATTATGAGCTTTTGAATATCGAAGCGAACATTTTGATAAATGTTCACTGTGTATCCGAGATTTTTGTCGGATCTATGTAATCTCTCTCTGTCTCCGTCACTCAAAGGTTTGTTGTTTGTTGAGATAAAGCTCGAATTTTTGCATGAACTATCAATTCACTTGAACTGTAAAGAAAGCTGTGTTTTCTTTGGTGTCCAATATCGAAATATACTATTTTGATATTGTGCAGAAAGTGTATCATTCAGCGAAATGCAGCCCAGAACTTTTTTAAGTTATTTTAAATGATTTTATATAGAACTCTTGTCTCGTCTGACTTAGAACTTGGCTTAGATAAGACACTGTTGTAAATACCGATTTCAAACATATATATGCTTTGATCACATATACCGGTAAAACGGTGAGACAGCGCTCTTACCTGAATACTTCATCATCATCAGCCTTTCAATGTTCCCACTGCAGGGACACAGGCCTCCTCTCTAGCAGAGGGAATGGGCCATAATCCACCACGCGGGCCCAGTGCGGATTGGTGGATGACACATAACTTCGAATTTTTGGTTCTAGGACATGCCGGTTTCCTCACGATGTTTTCCTTCACCGTTTTGAGAGCAGTGGTGATGAAATAAATTACACAAAGTAATGCGCCTGGCTGGGTTTGAACCCGCGACCTACAACTCGTAAGTCGGGGCCGATACCACTCGGCCACCACTGCTCCACTCGCCCACCACTGCTCCAACAACCGAACTGTATTTTTTTTTATATAAACTAAATCTTGACTGCGTTATCTTTACAAATCTCATACATCGCTGTTTCGGCCGTACAACAGTTTTCACACTGTCTCTACTCGGTATAATACGGATAATCGGATCTTGGCGAGTCTGAAGTTAGGCTCTGCGAATTTTAACGCTTGAAAAGTTGTAAAAAAATTAATAGTTTAAACAAATAAATGCTATTTGCAGTTGTTATTTCTATTAAAAACTGTTATTGGCATTCATTTTTTTTAACCTTTACTTTTGTACGAGTTTTCAAGCACTCAAATTCGCAAAGCCTAGCTTCAGACTCGCCAAGATCTGACGGCCGTACTGTATATGTGTTCATGGCATTAGAGTGTAACGTCGGCCTTTCTGCTTTGCAAGCTTCTAAACATATTTATTCTAATGACCTCTTTGTTGAAAATACACGCTTAGGTATACACAAGTAGGCACTTTAACACCATTTGTAACCTAAGTGCTGTTTGCATATTTACTACCACACAAAAGCAATACTTTTCACATAAAAAAAAACTCTTTTAATACGCTTTTAGTACTACTCAATCGATCTAACACCCACACTTTTCTAAAACATTATTTATTCAATCGATAAATCCAATATTTAACCTTTTATTTTCATAAGTACATCAGTCAATAAAAATGGTGATTTATTCGTAAACATACGCTGTTTGCCAATTTCAAGACATTAAACTTTTGTCAAATAGAGAATTTCCCATAGCACTCAGTTTAAACCATAGATCTATAGTATATATATAAAAAGAAAAATTTACTGACTGACATATCAACGCACAGCTGAATAACTGATTAATGTGTTTTCTTTTATGAGTAAAAAGGGATTTGTAAGTTCAGTATTTAAGGGGAAATTTCGTTTGTATGCAAAAATGGAGCACAAAATTATTCTCATTATTTGTTTTCAGAACTAAAAAAAGAGAGCAGTGGTAGCTGAAACGGCCCTGGCTTACGAATTACATGTTTCGGGTTTAAAACTAGCCCGGGATATTACTTATTAAAAACATCATGAGGAAACCGGCATATCTTAGTACCGAAAACATTGTGACATCCACCAACCCAGCACTAGGCCCGCATGCCATTACGGCCATTCATTCTCCTAGAGAGGAGGCCTGAATCGCTGCAGTGGGAACACTATAAGTCTAATGCTATGCTAAACCGTTTGTTTTCAGAACTAATATTAAAATAAGACAGGGATTTTAAAAAATTCTTTAGAGAATTTTTATTCTTTATTGTACACAAAACACTTAATAGTACACAGTAGTTAGACAATTCATGTACAAAGGCGAGCTTAACTCAACAATGAGTTTTCTCTCAGCAAACCTTTGAGTAACAGAGAGAGACAACAAACAAGGGTAGAAACAAGTGTACAATACAAAACTATATATACCTCTATAAACGTACATGAGTAAGTCTAGTATGTAAAAATATACGTACATACCAGTAAATACAAATAAATACAAAATTATGTCAGCTATAACAGTTGAGTTGTCGTGTTGTAATCATCATCATCATCAGCCTTTCAATGTTCCCACTGCTGGGACAATGGTCCATTCCCTCTCTAGGAGAGGGAATGGACCATGGACCAATGCTGGTGCAGTGCGTCAGGTATGTTTGCTGACGCACACGTAGACGGCTTCCACGCCGTGATCCGCAAGCGATGTGCCGCGGCGCTCGGCAGGTTGCGCGCCAGCACCAACAGCATCCTGGCCGTTATTGCAGATAGGATGGACACGCGATACGTCCAGCATTGGGTTAACACCCACGTTAGAAATTAAAATATGTCACCATCTTCTTTATACTAACACTAGTTTATAAGTTCTTTACTGTACTAACATTATATGGATTCTTTGAAGTCTGAAATAAAAATATTTTATTTTATTTTATTTATATTTTTTTTATTTTTTTAATGGGCCATAATCCACCACACGGGCCCAGTACAGATTGGTGGATGTCACATTACTTTGTGTAATTTATTCATCACCACTGCTCCCAAAACGGTGAAGGAAAACATCGTGAGGAAACCGGCATGTCCTAGAACCAAAAAATCGAAGACATGTGTTATAATAATAAATTATAAATCAAAATGAATAATAAACTGTCATTATTAATTTTTCAAAACTACCGTCAAAGTATGATATAAGGGGTGTAAAAAGTTTTTATAAAAACATTCGCGCGAACGTAGTCGCGTGCAAAAGGTAGTCGCTTATAAAACACGAAATAATATTGACTTTGGGTGACAAGTACACATTTACTGTTGTTTGTTCAGTTCCTCTTCATCAATGATATTAGCTGGTTGTTGTCCATTGCCCTCATTCATCTCTAAAATAAATCTATAAATGTATGCATTATGTACTAAGTTAAGAGCAACCAACCCGAGGAACAAAAAAAAAGTAATTCAAAAAAATGACCAAAAAACGGTGATTGGTTGTATGAAAAATATACATTTTCATACAACCGCTCTTACGAGATTATGATGTTATTACACATCTTTCTTCAGATATTTTGGATATATCTTGTGGATATTATCTAGGTTTCTACAGAAACCAAAACATAAATTTGTGTAATAGTAATCCAGTATAGACCTCGGCGGCGACCTCTCGCGCCGGGCCCTGGTACAGGCCATGGTCCGCAGCGAAGAGGAATGGCAGGCGGTCGCCTCCTTCTGCGAAGCAGTAATGCTCGTAAAGGAGGAGGCCGACCGCATAAGGCAAAGGCAACAGCGCCCTCGCCGTAGCCGTCGCCGCCGCGATCCTGCCGATATCCGGCCACCGTAGACACTGGCTCGCGGACGGTGAGCAATGGGTAGCTTGCTGTCCGGTCGTCTGGTAAGACCGAGTCCAAGTCGTCAACGGCGCGCACCGTTCCCGCGCGCCTCAAGAAGTTGTCAGCAAACTGCAGGGACCCTTCAGAGTCGAAGCCTCCTGGAGCCTAGGGTGGTGCAAAACTGTTACTTCGACTCCAGGAATAAGGCAAGGAAGGTACGGGGTAGGTTTTTTAGTCAGTAAGAGTCTGACACTGGTCTCCCGCTCCGCCCAAGAGCGGGTTTCGTCATTGGATGATTTTCACCTACCATAAAAAAAAGTATAGACCTCTTAGTAAGAGTAATCCTGTAAAACTCTGAAAATCTGCTATTTTATGTGAACTTTAACTCTCCATAATGTACGGCCTATATTAAAAACATTAATAAGGTACTTCTATAGCAGCCTTGCGCATTTAATCGAGATTCTAAATGATGTCATTTTTTTCAAAAGTCCTTAAGGGTTTAATAATAACACGTATTACCTGGAACAAGTTTTATGAAATATTCGAGTAAATCGTAGAATTTCCCAATGCCAACAATGTTTTCATGTGTTATCTATCTTTTTTCGTATTACTTTTGCATCAAACATCACTTTAGATTGCGTTAAATGAAGCAACAAGCTTTTAAACCATGCGCGACGTTGACGATAGGCGAGTGAGGAAGGCCCACCTTAAAGGCTTGTGTCCACTACGTGAATTAGATATAATAAGACGTTTTTTATGAGGTGCAATCAACTGACTTCTCCCGCGTTATACGATGGAACGAAAAGAACTTATCAGACTTTTACTGACTAAACAAAGCGCTCTAAAAGAGCTCTTCGCGTTCTAAGACCACGATTTGATTCCGCCATCTCAATTTTACCATCGGACAGTCCTAAATATCCACCCTTACGTTGTTGACACATTTAAGGTCCGGTCTAAGCATTTTGCTTTGTCGTTAATACCGCGTACATTGCCCTCAATTTACGCGGTATTAACGACAAAGCAAGCCGCAGCCGGAAAACTTTTCCAGTCCCTACTGGAAAAGTTTTCCGGCTGCGATATTTCCATCTGATTATAATTTAGGTGTCAGGTTCAAAGCTACAGTGAATAGGCTCTTAATAAACTAGTGCGCCTCACCATCAACGATTGCATCACTGCTTACCATCAGGTGGGATCGCAGTCAAGCACTAGTTAAAAAAAAGTGTAGCCAGAGGCATAAACTAGTGGTTACTAGATAAAACGCGAGCGTTTTCTGCGATAAATCAATGCACACCTTTATTTCACAATCAGTAACAAATGTACCAACTTTACCAAACATTATCTGTTCAGAGTGAGTGTTAACATTTACTTGATGATGCTCAAATGTCGAAATGTTGTTGTTAATAGGTAGGAAGGTACTTAAAAGGTTTCAAACTGTGCTTTAAGTATTTACACGTATCCATGGCGACAAAAGTATCTAGGTGAAGTGATTGCGTAAGTTTTTCTTTGCAAGTTGATATACACTTCTAACCAAGTAGTAACAAAAAAGATTGAGGAGATCAAAAGACAGTTACTTCGATTATAATCATCATCAATACAGCCGAAAGACATCCACTGTTGGACATAGGCCTCCCCCAAACGTCGTCACAAAGACCGGTCTAGTATGTCTTGCATTTATCAAATTCCAGCAAACCTGGCCAGGTCATCAGTCCACCTTGTGGGATGCCTTCCAACGCTACGTCTTTTGATACGCGGTCGCCACTCCAGAGCTTTTCGGCCTCAGCGGCCATCTGTTCCGCGTGCAATGTGCCCTGCCCATTGTCACTTAAGTTTGGCAATTCTTTAAGCTATATCGGCAACCTTGGTTCTTTTGCGAATATCTTCATTTCTGATTCGATCACGCAAAGAAACTCCTATCATTGCTCTTTCCGATTATAATACTTCAATTCGATTAAAAAAATCTTTCTTAAAACGGTGAGGGAAACCGACATGTCCTAGAACCAAAAACTCGAAGACATGTGACATTCACCAATCCTGACTGGGTCCAGGTGGTGGATTGCGGCCCATTCCCTCTGCTAGAGAGCCTTAGTCCTAGAAGTGGGAACATTATAAGGTCTTCAGGTACATGGTTGCCACTCCAAACCATTCGTCCCCATTGACCATTCGTTCTGCTGGTAATATGCTCTCCCACAAGGTGGACCAATGATTTGATGAAACAAATAAATGCAATTTGCCGTTGTTATCTACACCAATCTACACCATATAATAAAGAGGTAAAGTTTGTTTTTTTTTTATTTTTTTGTTTTTTTGTTTGTAGGAGGTAATCTCTGGAACTACTGGTCCGATTGGAAAAAAATTAGCAACAATAGAAAGCTGCTTTACTCCTGAGTGACATAGGCTATATTTTATGTACGCGGGCGAAGCCGCGGGCAAAAGCTACTTGTTATTAAAAACTGTTATTGACTTGAGTTTTCAAGCGCAAAAATTCACAGAGCCTAACTTCAAACTCGCCAAGATCCGTCAGCCGTACTGTACATATGAATGACTAGTGATGTTAAATGGACCCACCTTACCACACCAATAACAACTAAAACAATACATAAAGAAACACGATCAACAATGTGTAAGATAACATTGGTGTGAACAAGACAAGATAAGATAAGAGTGTTGATGTTGGCCTGTTGATGTTGGCGTGTTGGTGTTGGAGTGTTGGTGTTAGAGTCACACCCACATAAACGATAACAGTTGAACTTGTTGTCAGAAACCGCCTTAGTGTCGTCACAAGAGCAGTGCCCTAATTCACGTAAAATTAAACAATCCCAATTCCATTGTCGTTCCATTGTCGTTCGATCGAAGTCCTATCCAAAATCGGTATTCACGACATTTGAAGCCACAATGTTTGACGTTTAGCCGTTGACGTCCTATCCGACAACAATCGAAAGACTATTGAAATAGCTGAATACGCTTCAACGACTCTCGAACGAGTTTAAAATCGGTGTCGTTCAAACTCGGATGGAACTCGGATGGATTGAATGGATGTGAATACGAAAATGTCAAAGTTGCTACGATATCGCTACGGTTTTCATTACGAGAATTAGGCTACAAGTGTGTTTTAAATCTGATTCCTAAGTACTTCCTTATCTTATGACAATTAATAGTTAATCAAGTTTTAGATACGCCTTCTATAATAGGCTTGGCATGTTCCATATATGGGACAAACCTATTCATCTCCTTTTTTTGAGGTGGGGAATCATGTTTGGCTTTTACTGACTAAAACCACAATTGTGCTCTTTAGTGGCCCCTTGCGTTCTAGTGTCAATGGTTTCAGAAATTTCCAGGTGCCTTTGAATTTATTAAATATTCTAAGACTTCGTGTATGCAAAAGATGTTTCAGTCCAATATATGTTGGAGGATTTTTTTCCTATAAGCATAAAAAAAATCTTAATCTAGGTCTTAGTTTTTTATTCTTTTTAAAATCTTCATAAATTTTTCTCCTGTCTCAAAATAGGAATAGTAGTCAAAGTCAGAAACGAGTCAAACCATAAATGTTCCAAATATGATACAAACACACATTCTATGGTACAAGCACATATTACATGCATAGGGACTCTTCAAAAGGGTTGAAGCCTGCTGGGGCCTAAGGACTCTTTCTGAATGGAAGGCTTGGCCCCAGTGCGAAGGGCAAAAGAGGAATGGGGTGAGGTGTTTAGTCAGTAAGAGTCTGACACTGTTTCCCGCTTCGCCCAAGGGCGGGATTTTGGATGATTTTTGCCCACCATAAAAAAGCACATATTATTATTACATAACAATTATATTTCTTAACAATTAGATACAGGGAAATATCGAAAAACCATCTACAGAACCTTTCAAGTCTCAAGATTACAAACAATCCGAACTGTACCATAGATATCTATTGTCCCAATGACACAAGATTTATTTAGTATTGTGTAACAGCACTAATAGCTGACAGCATTAGTGTGGATGTCACAACACTAGATAAGCCGGTGATGCCGTCGCGCGCACCCACATACTACGTGATAATCGCTTAGAAATACTCTGAGCTTTGTTGGAGGAGCGTTTGAATTTAGAATAGAATAGGAACACTGTTTTAATAATTTATTATAGTTCGTTTTTTAATTCTAGACTACGATTTGACAACTCAGAATGTCACACTCTAGAAATATGTTCCCAATTTTCTGGAGTTTGACATTTTAAGTTGGAAAATCGTAGTCTAGGATTAAAAAACGAAGTATACAGTTAACGAACCATTTAGAATAGAATAGGAACAATCTACACTTAATATAATAAAGAGGTAAAGTTTGTTTTTTTGTTTTTTTGTTTGTAGGGGGTAATCTCTGGAACTAATGGTTCGATGGGAAAAATTGAAGCTATAATAGAAAGCTGCTTTACTCCTGAGTGACATAGGCTATAAATTATTCATATAACATGGATATTAACCGAGCTATCACAATTTTTGTCTCACAAAATTTTCCGCGGACGAAGTCGCGGGCAGAAGCTAGTGTTTTAATAATTTATTACTTATAGCTCGTTTTGACAACTCAGAATGCCACACTCTAGAAATATGTTCCAAATTCTCTGGAGTTTGACATTTAAAGTTGTCAAATCGTAGTCTAGGATTAAAAAACGAACTATACAGTTAACGAAACATTGCAAGCTTTTATAGCGTGGTATATACCTATACAGGGTGGTCAAAAAGTCGTGGATCAAACGAAACAGGGAGACAAAGGAGGTAATTTCCAACAAAAAATCTTTCTTCAGCATGGCCATAACTTCATTGCACGAAAAGATATGAATTATTTTTGTTTTTTCCATGAAACTACCGAGATTTTTTACAATTTAATCAGTAGGAAATTAAATTGATTAAAAACAATAAAACAAAAGGTGTTGTACTATGACTCGATTATGTATCAATACTACAAAAATTGTATTGCAGCTCTTGGTATCAAACTTAACGAGCAATGAATTTTTTTCCGTAAATTTTAAAGCATTACAAAAAATTACTTCTCACTTTAAGACCACCATTTGAAAAAAAAATGTATTACAGAAAAGTGACCCTGTATTAAAAAAACTTGCTGGTTTAATGCTGATTCGAATGAGGTACAACACTTTACTCTTTGATCTTTAGTTTTGGTTTTACGGTATTTTTTTCATATCAAGGTTCAAATTTAAGAAAATAGTAAATTTAAAGGAAAGTTTAGATTTTTTGTAAAAACGACGATTATGCCTTAGTAATTTTATTTAAATACAAATTTTTACATTAAATGCTCAAAGTACCGACCTCTGAACATAATACACAATCTGCACCGTCTAATAAAATTCGAGATCCGAGATCCCGAGATCAACGGTGCAGCTTATCATTAAAAAAAAAATATCACGCTTACCACGTGTAAAAGGTGCAAGCTTTACTGCCAGCTGACTATGAACCTAGAGTGAGGTTTTGCAGAGAAATGCTTAGAAGACACAGAGAGGATCCGCAGTTCTTCGATAAAGTGATGACTGATGAGTCAAATTTTAGAAGAATGGGAATTTTTCACATCCACAATTTACTACTCCAGAGTGAACCCACATATCATCAGAAATGATAGATTCTAGCACCTGTTTGGCATAAAGATGTGGGCTGGAATAATTGACCAGCAGCTTGTGCTACATGAAATGCCACCAAGGCTGAATGGTGCTGTGTATTTGAATTTTTTACAAAATAATTTGAACCAAATACTGAATGAAGTTGAGATTCCTGAAGATAGAGTGGCAGAAATGTGGCTGCAACAAGACGGCGCTCCGCCTCATTATGCTAGAGCAGTTCGAGGACATTTGAACGAGAGCTTCTTTAACCGGTGGATTGGTCGAGGCGGACCTATTGCATGGCCACCCCGGTGGCCCGACCTTAATCCCATAGACTTTTTTGTTTGGGGCTATTTTAAAGAAATAGTGTATCGAGGAGAGAATAACACCAAACAAGAACTACGACAAAAGCTCGAGTTTGCTAAGTTAAAATAACAAATTTTAAATAACAGAGGTGCCTTCCGCCGATTATGGGCGAATTTTATTAGACGGTGCAGATTGTGTATTATGTTCAGAGGTCGGTACTTTGAGAATTTAATGTAAAAATTTGTATTTAAATAAAATTACTAAGGCATAATCGTCGTTTTTACAAAAAATCTAAACTTTCCTTTAAATTTACTATTTTCTTAAATTTGCACCTTGATATGAAAAAAAATACCGTAAAACCAAAACTAAAGATCAAAGAGTAAAGTGTTGTACCTCATTCGAATCAGCATTAAACCAGCAAGTTTTGTTAATACAGGGTCACTTTTCCGTAGTACATTTTTTTTTCAAATGGTATTCTTAAAGTGAGAAGTAATTTTTTGTAATGCTTTAAAATTTACGGAAAAAAATTCATTGCTCGTTAAGTTTAATACCAAGAGCTGCAATACAATTTTTGTAGTATTGATACATAATCGAGTTTTAATACAACACCTTTTGTTTTATTGTTTTTAATCAATTTAATTTTCTACTGATTAAATTGTAAAAAATCTCGGTAGTTTCATGGAAAAAACAAAAATAATTCATATCTTTTCGTGCAATGAAGTTATGGCCATGCTGAAGAAAGATTTTTTGTTGGAAATTACCTCTTTTGTCTCCCTGTTTCATTTGATCCACGACTTTTTGACCACCCTGTATAATAAAAATTCGTCAAAAACGAACTCAAGCCCAAACTCGATGGGGTTGTGTCGTTTAATTACAGAGTTCCTATGGCCATCTTCCAGTTCCATCATCAGATCAACTCCACGACATAATAATTTTGCATTATCGTCTGATTGACACATGTAGGTATGCAACATCTCAGCTTAATCGGTAACCGAGAAGTAGATCAAATATTATTAAAAGATTTGATCATAAACATCGGACCAGGTGAACATAAAAGCTTGTAAGAACACAATTTGTCTATGAACTTAAAACTCACGAGACAGTCACAATAGAATTTTGCTTAATTTTGCATCTACTGTTAAACTAGGCTAGGCGCCTGTAATTTGGCACGCAATGCCTTAAAGCCAAGAGCTTACAGGTCTGCAAGATCTCAAGAAAAAATAAAGACAATATTTCTATTAATATACGTACCGGAATTTTAAATAGCAGGCAAAAATAATATAAAAAAAAATATGGTAGCTGTAGTTTTCTGTGTATATGAAATAACCTTGTGAGTGTACGAGTGCATGTGGTAGACGATGTGTAGGATTCACATCAATAGACTACACACGCTTTTCACTTTCAGATTTTTATAATTAGCTTTTGCCAACGGTTTCGCTCCCGGCAACGGAAAAATGTAATAAATGTAGAACCGCTCGACCGATTTTGTGCAAACTTCACGTAAACCATCTACTAAATAGTCCAAACAAACCGTGAAATTTTAATTTGGATAGTAGAGCCCGTTCTTGAGTTATAAAGTGACAACGAAAAATGCCACTTATTTTTATTTCACTATCAGATATCTATAAGTAATTAGTCACCTAGTCATTAGTTTTTTTTAAGAAATTTGCAAATATCGAAGAAGATTGCATGAGAAACGATCCTTATTAAAAGCGGCTAACCCGACATATATTTTCATACAACCGCTCTTACGTGATTATGACGTTAATATTACGTTTCAGATATTTTGGATACACAGATATCTTGTGAATATTATCTAGGCTTCTTTAGAAATCAAAACATACATTTGCGTAAAAGTAATCCAGTAAAGACCTCTGAAAATCTGCTATTTTACGGGAACTTTGACTCCCCATAATGTACTCGTATATTAAAAATATTAAGAAGTACTTCTATAGAAGTCTAGCGCATTTAATCGAGATTCTAAATGACGTCATTTTTTTTCAAAAATTCTTAAGGGTTTAATAAAAACACGCATTTCCTGGAACGAGTAAATCGTAGAATTACTGAAAGCCAACAGAGTTTTCAGGGTGTTATCTCTCTTTTTTCGCATTACTTTTGCATTAAACATCTCTTTAGACTGCGTTAAATGACGCAACAACCTTTTAAACAATGTGTGACGTTGACAATAGGCGAGTGAGGAAGGCCCATCTTTAGATTACAACACCTAAAGTGTGGTCACCCTCGGACTGAGTACAAAAGAGAGAGATGTGCAATATACTTGCAAATATAAAGCATTTTAGCGATTTACTAAAAATCTTCAGCGTTTTAGTACCTGCACGGCGGAGTTGTTAGTGTTGTATGTTAGCAGATGCTAACACACAACGAAGACGAAGATTCGTCTCCGTTGTTCTAGTGTTCAATATAAGAACCAAAAGGGTAAAGCCTAAAAAACTGTTTCCATCGCTCACACAGTCTTGCTGTTCTAGACCAGACTTTAGCAGCGACTTATAGGTACTATGTTCCACCACATGTGTATTTGGGCTATATTTAAGTGTGTTTCCACCTTTTTAAACCCTATTCACTCCAGATTAAAGTGGTCAACTTTACACGTACGTGTTGTGAATTTGTAAAGTTTTAAAAACCAATTATTTTCTTTAACCAATGAGTTTTAACTTAAGTAACGTTAAAAGTGAACACAAAATAGCACTACCTATTTGTAAAACCTGTCAAATAACATGTTCTTGTCACGTTACGTTGTTACTGACTTCCGTTACTAAGACGAAGACAACTTTATGCTGTCGGTGACACCCTAATGGTTGTGTTAAATATTTTCTAGGACCTGACTGATTTACGAGGTTTAAAATAAAACTTATTTATGTTGGTCACAAAGTATATGCTTGTTCATAACTAAGAGATACTTGTACGAAGTGTGTAGAGAATGAATAAGTTCTTAAAAACAAACTATGAGCAACTTAATTTGTTCTTGAGGTTTTGAAAGAACATATGTTTAATTT
This sequence comes from Mythimna loreyi, assembly GCA_029852875.1. Taxonomy (NCBI): domain Eukaryota; kingdom Metazoa; phylum Arthropoda; class Insecta; order Lepidoptera; family Noctuidae; genus Mythimna; species Mythimna loreyi. The sequence goes on from CM056780.1 coordinate 4,659,999, forward strand.
TGTAAAAAAGTAACTAAGAGGACAAATTATATTTTGTAGTTTCTTTTTTTTTAACTGGGCAAGTGCGAGTCGTAGTGGCATACTATAGGTTACTTACAAACTTGATTGTGTAATGATTCCGATTGATTCAGATTTAGATTCATTTAATCATTGTAAAATATAGGTCTGTACATTACAAGTTTTTATAGGTTACATTGACGGCACTATCTTCTAGGGCATACCTACAACATTTAGAGTGTGTGCATAAGTATTTCGATTCCCGAATGGAGGTGTCTTATATTTTTCTGAATCGTAAATTGTGATATCTAAAGTAATCTTTAGATACTCGTATAGTGGTTTTGCTCAATGAATAAAATTTACGTCTAGATTTTCAGATACCTCCATACATTACTACACTAAATACTTCCTCTTACAAGACGAACTAGTGTCAGTATCATTATATAGTATAAAAACAAGTCGCTTCCCGCTGTCTGTCCCTATGTATGCTTAGATCTTTAAAACTACGCAACGGATTTTGATGCGGTTTTTCTAATAGAAAGAATGATTCAAGAGGAAGGTTTATATGTATAATACATGTAAAAAGAGTTTAATATCACCATGCGAAGCTGAGACGGGTCGCTAGTTCGATATAATTTGTAATTAGTAACCCAAAACTTTCAACAGATTACCCAATAAATCAAAATTCCTCTCAACTTTCTTATCCAATCCAATAAAATGGAACCAACACTTTTGAGGTTAGAATAACATTATTTTTAGAGAGTTGCTGTGCCAGTCGTGTGAATGGGGCACGGAGCGGAACATTTGTTGCGCGTGGGCCGGAATAGTGTCAAGCGTTGCAGGCAAGCGGCCATTAGGAAACACGATGTTACCGTGTACTACAGGCTTTATTGGAAGCTCACTGTATATTGTGACGAGCTTGTGGGTAAGCTTTAATGACGTACTGATAATTTTAAAGAAAGAAAGAAGAATAAAATAAATAATAAAATCGCCCAGCCGTCGTAGGGGGTGATCAGCGGCGGCGACCTCGCGCGCCGGACCTTGGTTCAGGCCATGGTCCGCAGCGAAGAGGAATGGCAGGCGGTCGCCTCCTTCTGCGAACCAGTAATGCTCGTAAAGGAGGAGGCCGACCGCATAAGGCAAAGGCAACAGCGCCCTCGCCTTAGCCGTCGCCACCGCCATCGTCGATCCCGCCGATATCCGGCCACCGTAGACACTGGCTCGCGGACGGTAAGCAATGGGTAGCTCGCTGTCCGGTCATCTGGTAACTGTCCAAACCGAGTCCAAGTCGTCAACGGCGCGCACTGTTCCCGCGTGCCTCAAGAAGCTGCCAGCAAACTGTAGGGGCCCTTCAGGGTCAAAAAGCCTTCTGGTTGGTGCGAAAGTGTTATCGCGGCTCTGGGAATAAGGCAAGAAAGTAATGGGGTAGGTTTTTTAGTCAGTAAGAGTCTGACACTGTCTCCCGCTCCGCCCAAGAGCGGGTTTCGTCGTTGGGTAATTTTTACTTACCATAAAAATAAAAACATATTATAAAATAATTACAATTTGATGCCTCTAAACATCCCTTAGAATCATTTCGTTGTTTGTCTATCTAGACCAACAACGATACGGTCGATACAACCGACCAACCGATATACGGACAAACAACGAAATTATTCTAAAATGATTCATATTTCCTTTCAATCTACGTAACCTTAAAAAAACCAAGAAACTTTAAACATAAAATTCACTTACCAACAAACTGATTTACCGATGTTGCCATAATGCATTTTATTGGAAATAGAAATCAGTGGCTGCAGTATTCATTCAATAAACAGTAGCTTACTATTTTCCATCGTCCGCCATATTGAAACGGTGGGAATGCCGTTACCACTCGGAAATTACGTAAACCTTATTTTATGACAAAATGTTCAGTAAAATGTTTATTTTAGATTTGCTGGCAACACCGGGAGGTTCGACGGGCTTTCCGTTATTTTCTATTTAAAGACTAGAATTGTAGTTGTCAATTGAGTGTCCAATTATTGAGTTAAAATGTGTTATTTAACTGTATTGGGATTGGCGGCTTGAGTTGAACATGCTGATAGCCTTAAAATACTTGGGTTTGGTCTATTTCTCTAAATATCGATGAGTTTCCGTTTTGAATCATACAGCAGACGGTATAAAATCTGATCACTCGTACCGAGCTAACGTGCGGGACAGTGCTTTCAGCCGAATACTCGGCATGTATGAACTTATCGCCGAGTGTTCGACCGAGCGCTTATCTTTACAATTCCGCTTACATCACTGTCTCGGCCGAGCAATAGCTGTCTCGTCCTTTTACTCAGTACGTGTGATCAAGGTATTAATTAGTTTGACTGGGCTGTGAACGTATTTACCGAAACGTTTTTTCTAAACATTTGCTATTTCAACAAAACTGCCTAGACTAAAGTTTACTATGGTAGTCATATTCACCAAGTGCTATCGGGTATTTCCATTAAGAATTACTTTGTAATAGCCCTGAGTTCGGAAGATGGTGGTGTGTTCCCATGTATCGGAAAAATTGTGAGGTCGTGTCCATGTTCGGTGAGAACCAGCGTCATGCGGAAGGTGAGAACGCCGTGAGGTCTATCCAACTACGCCTCAAAGAGGGGACTTACCGCCGAGAAATTAATTTGTAATATGTATGTCCTAGAACCAAAAATTCGAAGACACGTGACATCCACCAATCCACACTAGGCCCGCGTGGTGGATTATGGCCCATTCCCTCTCCTAGAGAGAGGAGGCCTGTGTCCCTGCAGTGGGAACATTAAAAGGCTGATGATGATGATGATGATGTAGGCCTACGGTCCTATACCAAAATTCTAAGTCAATGCTATCTATTTATACTGCATAAGAAAATTAAAACCTGTAGGGCTCTTTCCGATCTTCTAAAATCGTGTATCGTAAGACGAAAAATTTCAGTAATCATTACATAGTATAAAACAAAGTTGCTTACCGCTGTCCCTATGTATACTTAGATCTTTGAAAGTACGCTACAGATATTGATGCGGTTTTTTTTTAATAGATAGAGTGATTCAGGAGGAAGGTTTATGTGCGTAATACATTCATAATATATTCAATATTAGTTCCCGTACGAAGCAGGGCGGATCGCTAGTTATTTATAAGATTTAATCTGAACATTTTAATTTCTAGTTTTATCTTAAACAAGATTAAATAAAGACCAGATTTAAGATGTAGGAACGAAAGACACAAGAAGTAAACTGTTTTTTCAGAAGATGGACGTAAAACTACAACACGTTTGTAGTAAAAAAAAACCCGCAATAACACAATTTTTCTTTTAATGAACTAACATTGAAAAAAACAAAAACTGAAATTAAAGGTTTTTTATTTTAATGAACGCTGCCCACACTAGTAATTGCTCCTGTGTCGTGGGTGCCATACAAATATTTGTTCCGTGCGGAAATCGAATCTGCGACCCTCAGCGCACCAGTCAATCGCTTAACCACTGCGCCAGCCGAGCCGTCGAGATAATGGAAACAAAATAAATCATTTTTTCTTGAACTCCGCATTAACTCAGAATCGTATATAAAACACACACACCCCCTCTGAACCCTTATCTGATCAATTTATCCACGTTACTTTTTCTCTCACATATAGGTAACTAAATTCCTCCATACGCCCACGCCCTTCACGTAAGAAAGGAGTCTTCAAGGAAAATTGGTAAAAATCCACGAATGACATAAAGGGTGGATCCACATGTCAATCTTACGTGAGGGCGGGGCGTCACACCCTTCAGAGCAATTTTTCTTATTCTTACGTAATACCTTCTTGCCTTCTTGAAAGGAAAATATTGTCAGAAGGTACTGTGTACCGCTCTAGAGTCATACTTAGTCAATGTTGAGTTTGTTCAAATTTTGATATCTATGAAATCGCCGCTTATTTTGACAAGCTTTTTATTAGCTTGCAATGTAACTATGTATGTTCGGCTCAAATATTGCAACTCAATTTTGAAGCAGATATCTTAAACCGATTGAGCTGCACTTTTGCATGCAGGTGTAAATCGCATGACAATGCAATATTATGATGACATGGAGCTGATGATGGAACCACGAGGTATACATAGGAACCCTGTAATTAAACGGCACAACCACGTCGAGTTTAGGCTCGTGTGAATCGTCTTGACTTGTTTTAATTATATAAGTATAAACCACCGCTATAAAAGCTTGTTATGAAAAAAAATATTTTCATTGAAAACTTGTTCCTTTTTAGGGTCACTTTGTTGCCGATCTGAATTTTAACGGTCACAGAACTTCACTCAAATAATTTCCGCGAAACTATTTAAATCATTTTTTTTTTCAAAATTCAAATCCTGTTTTAAATTTAAACCAAGTTTTAAAATATAATCAGCCTGTACGTCAACAACCTAGGTATTTTTACAAGCTTTTTATTAGCTTGCAATGTAACTATGTATCTTCGGTTCAAATCTTGGTACTCAATTTTGAAGCTAATCTTTAACCGATTAATTTCTTATACAAACTCTTTTGATGTAGGTGCAATAGGAAAATTGTATTTACGACTTTTTCTTCGTTTAGAAACCAAAGTTAGGACCGTTGTCAAACTATTGTTATACAGAACGAAATGGTTAAGTGTGTGTACATATTATTAAGCTTATTATTTTTTGACGTTCAAACGGCTGAACGTATTTCAATGAGACTCGGTAGGTACCCTGGAATAGTACTTAGGATACTTTTTATTCCTGAAGTGTCCTTCGAGATAACTTTCTACTATCACGCGAGCAACATTTCTGACGTAAGTTAGTTTGTCAAATAAAAACATAAGAAGACTGGAACGGTTTGCCAGCTGCGATCTTCCCATCCGATTATAATTTAGGTGTCTTCAAGGCTATAGTGAATAGGCTCTTAATAAACTGGTGCGCCTCACTATCAACGATAATATCACAGCTTACCATCAGGTGGGATCACGGTCAAGCACTAGTTTATATCAATTAAATATATGAATAAGGCGTATGTGAAATAAAAACACTTTGAATTGAATTGAACAAAAATGATTAGTATTCCTCAAAAACATTCAAAAATTATAATTATAAAACAACTATAATTTTAAATAGTTGTCATGTCTTTACCCATAACAGAAACTTAAATACCAAATCGGGAAATGAAATGTTAATTTACAAAAATGCAACGACGGTTATTTACAATGTTGTTAACGATCAATTACAATTAAAAAAATATAATGACCAACGCAAATGTGTAGTGAACATCTTACTCCAAAGAAACGGGCGGCGCCGCAGGGCATGCCTACTTATACCTGCAAATAACCCACACACATAAGTCAGTCTGCAAAAATAACACACACACATAACTCAGCCTGCAAAAATAACACACATGTAACTCAGCCTGCAAAGTTTTTTACTGAGTTAAATACCAATTTATTATGCGTACATTTATTTAGGTACGACCATTCTTTGTCCTTATAAAGATGCAGAAAAAAATATTGGATAAGCATGTAAAAATATTGTTAATACTTGCAAGTAATTGGGTACAGTCGTAACAAGCTTTATAATTGACGGTGAACCTATAACAGGAATTCAGTTTTTATAAAATAATTTTACTCATCATTTTTTTTATAAATTTTACTCGTCAGTTTTTATAAAATAATTTTACTCATAATTTTTTTTATAAATTTTACTCGTCAGTTTTTATAAAAAAATTTTACTCATCATTTTTTTTATAAATTTTACTCGTCATTATTTATAAATTTACTTATCATTTTTTTTTAAATCTCGCAATTTTTTCGAACAAAATACCGCGGTCCTGAAACTGAAAGAGCAACTGAAGATCAGGACCAGGGTTCAGGTAATCAGTAAAAGTCTGACATCTCTCGGTCTAAATTAAAGCAATTTCCGCTTGATAACTACACGCGGTCCTGTAATAGGGACTTGAGTTTTAGACAGACAGAGACAGACATACGAACAAGAAAGTGATCCTTTAAGAATTTCATTTTTGTTGATTAGGGACGGGACCCTAAAAAAGCATTTAACGTATTTTCAGGAACAAAAAACTTTTCACAAAGCGCGTTATTAATACCGAAATAGGGCAATACTGAAATAGATTTTAATGAATAGAAATTGTCCGTAAAAAGACTTGACCTGGTCAATAAAACGCTGGGAAATCGTTTTTATGATCTGACCTACGCTATGAACCTTTATGAACGTTAGAAGACGATATAATGCAAATTTTAGAAGTAAAGTTTCTCTTTTATTAGTCGTAGGTGCAACTTAGGTGCTAAATATACAATAAGATTTGCTATACTAAACGCTAAACTATAAAATGCGTCTTTGATATGCAATTGATTGTTTAGGCAAGTGGAGCTGAAATATAAAAGTAATTGCTTACTTTTTTATGGTAGGTAAAAATCATCTAATGACGAATCCCACCCATGAATGAAGCGGTAAACAGTGGCAGATCTTGCTGACTAAACAATCTATCCCGTTCTTACGTTCAGATACGAACCCTTGGCCAATGTGGTTTGCTGACAACTCCTTGAGGCGCGTCGTTGACGACTGGTCTTGGTCCGGACAGTTAGCAGACGACTATTATATGCTATTTTTTTTAATTATTTTAGCCATTTTAAATCAGAGCTGGTGCTATGAGTACTAGACAACTGATAAACATACTTACGTTTTCTAAATACCTACATTTTATAGATAAATTACACTCAGACGAACAAAAATGATCGTGCTCAACACACAAACATTAATTTGTCTAATGTGGGAATCGAGTCCACGACCGTCTATACCAGTCAGGGCCATTAACCACTAGACTAACAGGATAGTCAAGTTTGACTGCTATAAATCGCAATGAAAAAGCGTAGCTTAGCACATGAAGTGTACTAAATCTTATCTAACAAACTCATAATACAAGTTAGCTATTTATTTAAGTGACTGGTAACATTTAACTGAATAATAAGCTGTTATAGCTATAAAGCTAATGGGGTCGCAGCTTGCAGAGTTCAACTTAATAGACGTGATAGCCCTTAGGAGAAATCGAGGTTTTATTTCTTGAGAAGGAAATTGTTTTTAGAATAAGTCTTAGTTAATGTGCATAATTTTAATCCTGAGAACACATCAAGCCAAGTCAAATGATCACATATACCGAGTAAAAGGGTGAGACAGTAAATTGTTAAGGGTCGAAGCCAATTAGGGCCAAGGGTTTGCGTCTGAAAAGGAAGGCTCTGGCCCTGGTATGTATGGCGATGTAGGAACGGGGTAGGTTGTTTAGTCAGTAAGAGTCTGACACTAGTTTTTTGCTCCGCCCAAGAGGGGGACTCGTCATTGAATGATTTTTACCTACCAAAAAAAAAAACAGTAAAATGTTGCTCTGATGTAAGCGATTTGTGGAGATGATATTTATTTATAGCGGAATCAACAAATGTTTAGAAAAGATGTATCGGTAAATACGTCCTCAGCTCAGACAAACTAATTAATACCTTGATTACACGTGACGAGTTAAAGGGCGAGACAGTAGTTGCTCGACCGAGACAGTGATGTACATAAGTTGTAAAGATAAGCAGTCGGCCGAGCACTCGGCGTTGCGTTCATACGTAACTAAAATTCGGCCGAGAACACTATCTCGCTCCTTTGCTCGGTACGTGTGATCAATGCATTAGTTTCCTGATAGCTACAACCTGGGGTCTTTAACAAAATGTAACGAAGTATATTCCTAAATAACCTTAAAAAGTAATCCTTAGAATTAATCTCTAAGTCAGTCAGTCAGTAAGGATGGCCCAGTGATTTAATGATTGTCTGCTGCACTCCCCGACACGGGTTCGATTTCCATATTGAATAAATATTTCCAGATAGTTCCAGGTTTGGATACTTTGTGTATATGCATATAAAACTAACACATTGTGGGCCAAAGTAGCCTTAAAATAATTTTTTATTTTTATTTATATAATGTTTGAGAACGCTTCCACGATATAAGCGTAATTTCTTGGGTAAGAACCTTTTTATCTGACTATGGCAAAGCCAAAGGAGGATTATGATTTTGACAGGCTATTTACCTATGTAAGTGAATATGTTCATCTGTTCCCTCATAGCTCCTAATCTACTTATCAGAACTCGACATAATTATGACATATTGTTTTAACCACATTGATTAAAGTAAAAAAGAAATATTTATCTTTTCAACATAAAGTTGATTGCAAAGTTTCCTAGTAAGGCTTTACTGCCAGGACATGGTATCAATAGGTATATGTAATATTAAGCCCATCTAATTGAGCCATCAGCCATTAGTCTATAAGCCCGTTTCAGCCCATTTACAACATCCTCGGATCGATCCGGAGATCGACTCACGCACACTAGTTATGATCGATAAATATCATCTTTTAGTTATGAACAGCTTTTTGTAAATGATTGAGTTCTTGACTCCCTTATATGACAGCAGTTATTTTTGCATGATAAGCCTGTAGACTGTAATGGAACGGTAGATTATAATGAAAGAAACATGCAAAAACTTAAGAGGCCTCTTCTTCACGCGTCTTCTTATTACAAGCTTTATATTAGTTTCACCTGACCGAAGTTTGTGATCAAATCTTGCAAATTACATGGTGGATATCCCACATATACGTACAAAACGTTTTGAGAACACATTCATTATGCGTACAGCCAAGGAGTGGAATTCCTTGCCGGAGTCGGTGTTTCCTGATAGCTACAATCCGGGTATCTTTAAGTCAAGAGTGAATAGGTTACTTCTAAGTAAGCGCGCTCCATCGTCGACCGCATCGTCGCTTTCCATCAGATGAGATAGCGGTGAAGCGCGAACCTATAATCAATAAAAAAATAAATAAAAAAATATCCACTTCTCAGTTACCTATTGAGCTGAAATTTTGCATGCATGTGTAAATCGCGTGACAATGCAATATTATAATGACATAGAGCTGATCTGATGAGGAACTGGAAGGTGACCATAGGTACTTCGTAATAAAACGACACAACCACATTGAGATTGAGCTCTTATGATTCGTGTTGACAAGTACTTTGATTGAACTCGTATGATTCTTCTTTACAAGTACGAGTACTTTGATTCTAAATGGTAAACAGGATCTGGTAATGGAGCTGGAAGATCGCCATAGAAACTCAGTAATAAGGAATGAATTTGATGAGTATTCATTACATAGTAGGTTTATACCGCGCTATTAAAGCTTGTTATGAAAAATATATTTTCATTGAATACTTGTTTTCATCATGAGTATAGAGATATTTGCAATCATTTTCGTATTTACTTGATAAATAAATTGCCAAATTCTTGTTGCTTTCTAAAACTATATCAGTGATAGTATTTATTTTAACCCTAAAAGAACTAGCTATATTCGTTTACTATATCACAACCTAGAGAAACAAAAAACATTCAAAAGACAGAAACGCAGATTTTTTTAATATTTAACCTCCATAAAAGGACAATCACTATCTTATCTTTATTAAAAAAAATCGTTCATCTTTTTTTTTTCAAGGCCTTTGCTAAAAATATTTTATCTTAAACTAGCGACCCGCCCCAGCATCGCACGGGGGCCAAGGTGATATATTATAGCTATAAACCTTCCTCTTGAATCACTCTATCTATTAAAAAAACCGCATCAAAATCCGTTGCGTACTTTTAAAGATCTAAGCATACATAGGATCTAAGCAACTTTGTTTTATACTATGTAATGATGAAGATGCCTATAAGCCTTATATTTCTCCGACAAAAGCTGCTCAAAATAACGTACAAGTATCTCACACACGTAGACAACACCGCAAGCTCAATCATCATCATCATCATCAACCTAGCGTAAGTCCCGGTTGCTACCTTGGCTTTTACCTCGGTGCCCGGGGTCCGCTTTCCTGCCCAGTCGCCTCCACTTCGCTCGGTCTTTTGCGTCCTCTGCCTTAAGCCCATTAGCACGCATATCGTCCCTTACGACGTCGATCCAACGCCTCTTAGGCCGCAAGCTCAATAAACTGCAATAAAAATGAAATTCCTCCGCCCAACTGAAGTAATCGAACATTTAACTGCATTAATTTAGACAGCCATACTTATTAACGATGCTAAATAGCAATTTGAGAGTTAATGATCATCAATAATGTTAAAAACATGGAGTTTTATCGACGGCCTGTACGCTGGACATCAATTAAACGTTAAAGAAACTTTTTTCGGCCGCCATCTTAAGGTGGAACTTCCCGACTCGCCTATCGTCCACGTCGAGCATGGTTTAAAAGCTTGTTGCTTCGTCTAAAGCAATCCAATGTGATGTTTGATGTAAAAGTAATGCCAAATAAGAGAGATAACACCTGGAAACTCTGTTGGCATTCAGTAATTCTACTATTTACTCGAATGTTTCACAAAACTTGTACCAGGAAATACGGGTTTTTATTAAACTCTTAAAGATTTTTGAAAAAAATTGACAACATTTAGAATTTCGATTAAATGCTCCAGGCTTCTATAGAAGTACTTTTTTATATTTTTAATATAGTAGTACATTATGGAAAGTCAAAGTTCACGTAAAATAGCAGATTTTCAGAGGTCTTTACTGGGTTACTCTTACATAAATTTACGTTTTGATTTCTATAGAAGCCTAGATAATATCCACAAGATATCTGAAGAAAAATGTATAATAACATCACAATCACGTAAGAGCGGTTGTATGAAAATGTACGTCGGGTTGGCCGCTCTTAAACTTTCAACTCCGATCTGAGATAGCGTTGTCCAAAAAGTATGTTTATGGTTATTATCGCTATATCGGAGGTTTGAGTTTGGAGGGTTTGGAGGGAGTTTAAGTCGCTAAAAGACAGGTAATTTAAATCTAATTTGTATACAAAAACAGCTGGTTTTGACAATATCAGTAAAATATTAAGTGGTAATAAAAGTGTCATATTTGATCTAAAAGAATAAAAAGGAAAAAATAATCTTTGACATAATATGTCAAATGTAAAATAAAATTAAAAACCGGCCAAGTGCGAGTCGGAACTGCACATAAAGAGTACCGTATCGTCTGTAGCAAATAACGGTAAAAATTCTGTTTGTATTTTGGGAGCTCCACTTCAATATTTAGATCATTCTGTTTTTAGTATTTGTTAATATAACAGCAATAGGAAAACATTATCTGTTAAATTGTCAACTGTCTAGCTATTATAGGGACTCTGTAAAAGGGTCGAAGCCTAATGGGGCCCAGGGTCTCTTTCTGAAAGGAAGGCTTGGCCCCAGTACAACATGCAAAGAATGAACGGGGTGGGGTGTTTAGTCAGTGAGACACTGTTTCCCGCTGCGCTCAAGAGTGGGATTCGTCATTGGATGAGTTTTGCCCACCATTAGACAAAACTATATAATATAAATCACATTTCATGAAATGCAGCCTGGTGGCAGACCAACGGACAGCGTGTTTCACCAATCATCATCAGCCGTTTAATGTTCCCACTGCTGGGACACAGGCCTCCTCTCACTAGGAGAGGGAATGGGCCATAATCCACCACGCGGGCCCAGTGCGGAATGGTGGATGTCACATGTCTTCGAATTTTTGGTTCTAAGACATGCCGGTTTCCTTACGATATTTTCCTTCACCGTTTTGAGAGCAGTGGTGATGAAATAAATTACACAAAGTAATGCGCATGGCTGGGTTTGAACCCGCGACCTACGACTCGTAAGTCGGGGCCGTTACCACTCGACCACCACTTTCCCCAATAGTTCGTTTCACCTATAGTTCGCGTTTTTACACAAAGGAGGATAAAAATCGAAGAAGCCATTTTGAAGATTCGTCCTCACGTCCAATCGTTATTGGTTCAACAAGACCAACCTGCTGTCTAAAAGATAAAGAAGTTTTTAAACTAATGTTTGACTGCAATGCCACCTGATGGTAAGCAATGATGCAATCGTTGATGGTGAGGCACACTAGTTTATTAAGAACTTTTTCACTCTAGCCTTGAAGACACCCAAATTGTAATAATCGGATGGGAAGACCGCAGCGGGAAAATTGTTCCAGTCCTTTGATTTACGTGGTACCTATAATAAACGACGCAGCGAAATGCTTAATTCAGACCGTAGTGGTCCGGTAACTGAGTCATATAACTGAACAGAATATTTTAAGCTTGATGGACAATCAAGATTATTAGAACAGCAAACATCGTAAGGTTGAAAAACCAGTCTGAAACTGCATCTACTACGAACCACGTGTACATATGTAGAGCAATGATATTATGGATTCCATAAAGATAAGTTATTTTAAAAAGCTGGGTAAGAGCGAGTCAGAATTGCGCACTTAGAGTTCCGTACAACTGACTTGTGTAGGTAAATACTCGTAGTTGACAATTTCCAAATAGAGTCTCAGAAAGTTGTTCCGAATAGAAACAAGTTTTCAATGAATATATTTTTTTCATAACAATCTTTCATAGTTCAGTATATATCTTTGTAATTAATACTCATCAAGACCTTTCCGAAAAGTACAAACACGTTACAGTTATCTTATTACCGAGTTTCTATAGCCATCTTCCAGTTCCATCAGACCATCTAGCACTAAAATACTCGTCAAGACGGATCATTCGAGCCGTGACAGTTGTGTCGTTTAACTATCAAGTTCCTATGGCCACATATCAGCTCCATCAAATTATCAGCCCCATGACATCATATTATTGCATTGACACGTGATTTGATGATGAATTATGAAAAATTTCAGCTCAATATATAACCGGGAAGTGGGTCAAATTTAATTTGCGAGATTTGATCACAAACATCGGACTGGTAAAACTAAAATAAAGTTTGTAAAAATCTATTTTTTTTATGACGTAACTACATATTCAATTTATGCTATATTCGTGATATAAAACCTAGCCTCATACCCAATTTCAGGATTCTACGTCATCGGGTACCCTATGAATTTTGATTTTTTTTTCACAGCTTCATGGGACCGCAGAGTTAAATATATAGTTCTAATTTCAACACGATACCTCCACACACTCCCGAGAAAAAGATCTTAACAGACAGAAGGAGTCAGCTGATAGACAGACAGACTTACGGACAACGAAGTAATCCTACAGGAGTTTCGTAATTCCGTTTTTCTTTCTGTGTTACGGAACCCTACAAAGAACTAGAAACCGTTACAGTCCATTGACCCACACAGTCATGACCCACAGAAAATCATCATAGCCATAGTCATCAACAATCACAACAGCTCTCTTATCTGCCCATAAGACATCACACCGTCCATTCTGTCCGCTCGAAAAAACTACAATGACCTCTTTATTCAAAAGTCTCACAAAACTTACGCAACTCCAAACCAACGTGACCGTAGAAATACGATACTAAGAAGAATTTACGACGAATCGTAAAAATCTTTAGCCATATCGACAGCCAATCTCACGGAAATTCTTCACACCATACACCAACATAACTCCCATCTACAACACATTGCATTTGTAACTTTTTCGTCTTTACAACAAAGCACAATTTTCTTTGGAAGATAATGTTAGTTACCACCTTTTGTTTTCCAGTCATATATTTAACAAGAATGTGTGAAAGGGGGCAGGAGAGAGGGGGCCACGTATGTAGGCGGGTTACGTTAAGAAAAATCGTGATATACTCATCTTTGCTACTATTGGCGAAGGGGTCACATACGTAGCCTATAGAAAGGAGGTGGGTACCATAAAAATGGTTCGATTGTAAAGGAAAAAGGAAAGGGAAGGTTTTCAGTATAGTTGTACTGTATTTAGGTATGTTTCAGCTTTGGTCTTTGAGGAGTACCTAATGCATAAGAGTTTCAATAGCATTTTTATAGCGTAGAAAAATGGTATCATAATCTTAACTGAATTGTATAATATCAAAAACGAATATTTGTATGCATACATACATATATTTGTGTGTTTTGTTACTCGCATAAGAGTTTCAATAACATTTTTTATAGCGTATACAGTCAGAAATGGTAACAAAATAAAATAAATAAATAATCATAAGTGAAATGTGAAATATCAAAAATAAATGTATGTATGAATATAATACATAAAGCAAAAATATATATACTTTTGCTACTCTTTCACGTTTAAATGGCTAAATTTATATAGTGTTAACACATCTTAGTCGAGTTTGAAACGACGGATTGTGGTCCGACCATACCAAAGTCGAACGCCCATCGTACTAAGTTTGAACGTGTGTGTTAAAACTAATTACGCTGAGTCACGCTCGATTTTGGTACGGACGGACCAAATCCGTCATACCAAGTTCGAGACTGCAAAAAGGATATTAAAAGTGCTTAGTCACCGTGAAACCGCTAGCAAAGATCTTCAAACTATCCCCTATAATTAAAACTTTGCACTTTTTAAATGATAATTGTCCCACATCCGACCAAAAGCGACATATTCCTGTCACAGCACCACAACTCTCAGTAAAAGAGTTCTTTACTGAAACCACGAACCAATCCAGCACTCTAATGAACCAATCCATCAATCCCATTTACATCCTCTAACAATCCTCCCTCAATGAAACCCAGTATTCGAATAAAAATAAATAAAAAAAAACAAACTTTTTATCTTCCCAAGTGATATTAAAAACCTCTTAGCGAATATCGAAGAGATTTCATTTTCAATACATCTCATATTTTTCATACTGCGCGGATGACATATCGCTATGGATCATAATTTAGTATTGCACCCAGAGGAAAGTGAACTCTATGAGATAATGTTAGGGTTGGTTTTCGAGTGGGGGTGTGAACAATACCTCTGTGATTCCATACGATTTCACCCAGTAATGATTTGGCTCGTAATGAGGGAGACGCGAGTAATATTCTGAGAGTAAAGTCTTGGATTATAGTGTAGATGGATAGGGAATGTTGTTTACTTAGCAAAGAGGTATTGATGTGGGCTTGGAAACTTAAGTTTTTGGGATTATGTCTGTTCACCTTTATCTATAAGGATGATATTTTAAAATATAACTGTTGTACAAACTAGTAAATATTTTTAGAACTGTAATAATAAACCAAACTACCAGTGCATTTTCAAAAACGAATTTTGCTTTATTTGACTTATAAGTGCAATCGTTAAAAATTCTAACATGCTCGTATGTGGACTTTTTTATGGTGAGTAAAAAGTCATCCAATCATAAATCCCTCCCTTGGGCGAAACTGGAAATGGTGTCAGATTCTTACTGACTAAACAACTTAACATTACTTCCATTCACTATAATTGTTATAGTGAATGGAAGTAATGTTAAGTTGTCTATTATAGACAACATCATTTTTCTGCCATTTTTTCATATCACTTGAGGTCAACACAATACATCTATTTCTTTCATTCTATCCTGTCAGCAATCACGCTATAATTTACTTCCGTTTCTTTCATATCCCTCATCACAAAATTGATCCATCCATCATGTCCACTCATACTCGCAAAATATAAAACATTTCAATCAATTCTTATCCACGTATCTACAATCCAGGGAGGAAAACATTCGTTCTTCCGGAGTTTATTATGGCTGTTATTGCTTCCATACGTCAACAGACTTCTTTGCTCTATATACACTTAAAATATCAACAAATATATTGGATTAACTAAATTAATCGTAAATAAGGATTTGAATGGTTTATTGAACGATGTTTTCAGCAATAAAATGAATTGAAGGATTGAAAGATTATAGATTATACAGACTACAGACGTGTTTTAAAAATATTATGACAGTAATATTTTTTTTCATCGAAAACATTCATTGAATTCTTGCGTTCTAGGGCGGATTGTAAGGGCTTGTCAGACTTTTACTGACTAAAACCACACCTGTTCATTTTATTTTCTGTTTGTGTTCAAGGCAGTAGCGGGCATCGCCATAACAGACAAAGTGGTTGAACACAAAACAGACAGACTGAAGATACTATTTTGTCGGATTCCAATATACATACATATTGGACTGGCCTGTCAGTCAGTCAGTTAGTGACCCTGACTGCTATGCCGGAGGTCGTGGGTTCGATTCCCACCCAGAACAAATGTTTGTGTGATGAGCATGATCATTTGTTCTGTGTCTGCGTGTAATTTATCTATAGTATGTATGTATTTAGAAATATATAAGTATGTTTATCAGTTGTCTAGTACTCATAACACAAGCTCAGCTTAGCTTGAGACTAGACGGCGTTGTGTGATGGTTGTTGAATATTATTATATTTGGTACTAGCTGACCCGGCAAACTTAATACCGCCCAAGTTGTGAATTTTCCCATATTTTCCCAGCTTTCAAATCTTCCCTGGAGTATCACAAATATACCAAGACCAAAATAGGCCAAATCAGGCCCACCTTTCTCGAGTTATAGTAAGACTAACGAACAGCTATTAATTTTAATATTATGTAAGAGGGAAGAAGATAACCTCGTGACCTTTCAGTAGCTTATTCAGCACCATACATTTTAGACGTTTGTCACTCTAAGTGAAAAAAGGGAGTCTCAAAGTTTTGGTGACTTCTGAGAACGTGAAAGGTATCTCAGCAAACGGTAGAAGTCCAACAGGGCCGCTGCCGCGAAAAATTCCAGGAAAGGAAACCCAAACTCCTGGAACGCAAAGGGCAACTGTCAGTTTTAGTTTGTAAAAGTATGACACACTGGGGAGTGCAAAAAATCGTTGGATGATGATCTAACCCAAAATACCATAATATAGGTATTCCTTATAAAATTCCGGTTCGGAATCAATATTTTATTTAACTCAAATACATAAAAAAGCCTGTTACTGCGTTTTAGTATCTGCACGGCAGCATAGACTTGCTTCTACAACATTGTAGTTTTATACGCTATAGATTGCTCCAAATGGGTTGTAAATTGACTCATAATCCTCCTTAAAAGTACACATAATTACAGGCTAATACATATTTGAAGTATCTTGTAAATACCAGCTTAGATACGCTTGTATACTTTAACGGACATAATACATTTTATGGGCAATAGGGTGAGCTAAATTACCGCTGCCGAGGCAAATTCGTACAGATTTGCTCTGATAGATGATAAGTAGATTATTCTGTTTCTGTAATGGATAAAGTAGAATCATCATCATCATTTCAGCCGAAAAACATCTACTGTTGGACCTAGGTCTCCCTCAAGCGTCGCCACAACGCCTTGCCATTGTCATCGGTCCACCTTGTAAGAGGCCTTCCAACACTGCGTCTTGCACTACGCGGTTGCCACTCCAGAATCTTTCGGCCCCAGCGGTCATCTGTTAATCATAAAGTAGAATTGCCAAAGTTAAGTGGCAATTGGCAATACACAATATTCGCAGAACACATGGTCCTTGGGTTCGATTGTTCCTGTATGTTCTGATTGGCGACCGCGTACCTCAAGATACAGTGTTGGAAGGCCTCCTGTAGTGTTGAAGGTAGACCACAAGACGCATGGGTTGCAGGAATCGGTTGGATGCGAGATGCACAAGACCGTTCATTGTAGCGACACTTGGAGGCCTATGTCCAACAGTGGACGTTTTTCGGCTGAAAAGAAGATGATAATTAATTAATAAAGTCAACCCTGCTAAAGTAATGATACATTATTTCGATACATCTGATTTTGATAGCATAGTTCGCGAAGTGATTGAACGATTGGCTACTGCACTGTAAGTCCTGTTTTTTTTTGAAATGTGAAGGAGTGTTAGACTTTTATTAACTAAAACCTACACCTCTCTATGTTCCTTTGTTGTTTTTCATTCCAGGGCAGGGTTTTCCTTCTAGAAGCGAACCCACGGCCCCAGAAGCTTCGACCTTTGAGAAACGCGTGGAACTATGTTACAGGACGGCTAACTACCGTCCGCAAGCTATAGCTGACCAAATATTTGTATGGCCTACATCCTGATTCTCTTGTGTATGCAAATTTATATACTTATGAACGCACTAATGATACAAGAGTAATTAGTGAAAGACATCGTATGAACAGGAAAAAAAATATACCAAACATCCCAAATTCTTTTTACTCACAGCGAATCTTAAATTATTTTTTAATTACCTGTACTTGCTTACATTGCTGTCGCTACCAAAAGTTTCTTGTAGGGCGCTCTGTCCACAAGTTTTATAACCGGTGGCAACTCTCATCTCATTAGAGTTGACAACAGGCGCATTGCTTAAAAAGCTTCAAGCACTGTGACAAAGGCGGTTACATTTTTCATAAAATACTTGTCAAAATGCCTCCCACACGACGTCTCCGGCCCCGGGCCATGACGTAACGAGAGCTCGTGTATGGAGACTCTTAAAACGAAAGCCACTCGACTCGTCTACATCCTTCTCTAACCCTACATGAAGGAAAGAGAAAGCAACACTAGTACTCTCCGTCACATTTTTCCCTTTACCACCCTCGCTTTCTGAAGCGTTCTTTTATATAAAAGAGGTTCTTGAGAAAATAATAACGCAACAGCTCAAAGGGCACCCAACTTCTGCTATTTGGTCGCTTTGATTTTCGACTCGGCAAAGAATTTTGCGACCACAAAGAGAATTTCGATGCGATATTAAGCAAGGATTTAATTTTCAAGTTAATGCAGTAACGCTCGTTCCAATAATTTTGTTTCCTTTTTATGTAAGTTTTGCTTTAGAAGTCAAAGGAATATGTACAAGTCTTAAGTGGGTCAAGCTTTATTTTATTTATTTTTTTGAGATTGTAAGTTATAATTCAACGTTTGATCAGCTTCTGTGTGATTCTTTGAAATCGAATGTCTCATTTGCCTGGCTGGATTTTACTTGCAATACCAGGTGCATTTAAGCCTCATTCAATCAAAGTTTATAAACATAATTTATTGTTTAACAAAACTAAAAGCTATCTCTTGGCTCATCTTCTGTTGATTATTGTTCTTCGATATTATCCTCTCCCCCAATAGTTTCTTTGATGATGAAAAGTTACTCTACCTTGTCATCATCAAAATCATCCAGTTCTAATACAAACCTAGAATATCCGTCATAATAATCTCCTACAGGGGCTTTACCATGACTTGTTAAAATGTCAGGCGAACGAGCGAGAAATAGGGACGGAGCTATATATCTTATGTCATAACAGTACAGATCGTCAAATGAATTGCAGAAAGTGATTTCTTCTTTACCAATATTATCTCTATCTATAATTACTATGTCAACTAGAGATTAACTTTACTCCTCTCTTGAATTGTCCTTCCTCCTAATCATTACTTATTATTGGGATGCCATGCTTATTAAGTACTATACTAACTATTTTTAAGCTGTTTTTCGAGTACCGTAATTAGAGACATAATAGGAAACCAACAGGTATGCAAACAGCGGCGTTCTCTCAGGACTCAAGAGATTAAGCTACCTACCCACATTAATCAACCAAAATATATTTAAAATTTCAAGCTTGGCAACTACCAATGAAGGGAAACGTTTCACAATCGTAGGCTCGTTCACAAATTACTTTAGTACATGCAAACCTATTTTGTACGTACTTAATAGCGATAATAATAGCCCTCTCAATAGCTGTAACAATGGCGATACAATACTTTATTTAAATAGGGTTACCACTACAATGGAATCGATTCAGAATCATTAAGTTATAAATACTGTAAAAAGGATGTATGGTAATAGATTTTGGTCACAATTGAGTTGTTTGGTCAATAAAAGGTATAAAAATAGAATTTGATGAGGATTTAGAAGAGATTTCAGCTCATTTGTGTCAAGAACAGTTTGTTTTTTGAGAGAAATATCGTGAGATTTTTCAATATTTAAATTTAGAAATGGATACAACAAATTGACGCGTGCTTATAGCGTAACCTGTCACCCCAGTCAGCGATAGATTGAGATATCAACGGCGGGCGATTGATGAAAACTAAATTGGATCTGTGATGACAAACTAATTTGGGATTGTCTCATAAACGTAACTGCCACTACTCCCACTAGTTTCACAAATCCCCCCAGTTCTTAAGCTCCCGCGTTATCATCTGCACGATTCTCTGCGACAATATTAAAACTTTCATATGCAGTAACTCCGACATATCTCATAACTTGAGAACGGCAAAAACATTTCAACGCGAATTTTTCTTTAGACGAGAGATTTTATGACGACAAATGACAAAAATACTCAACGTTTCATTGTGGAACTTGGAAACGGCGCTGCGAGCATTTTTGTGCGCCCTCCGAGTCTCCTATACATGTGTACAGAAGGGCGAAGTTATTTGCCTTGCTTCTCTTCCGTCCATTTGGACCCCTCCCCCTCCCCCGCACTTCCGGTGCCGCCGCCTACCACCCGGCGCGTCCGCACGACACACGCCAAACAAATACCTACTCTAACACCTTCGCGAAAGGATTTCATTCTCGAGGTGACGCACCAACTATTTTTCTTTTACATCCAAGAGCAACGTGACATCCAATGCGCGGAAAAGAATGGCAACTTTGAATCTAGAGAGACACATTCGAATTTGGAGCGTTCAGTGTGTGGTTGTTGCGACTTTCTGGTAGTGTGACGCCGGGGGCAGAGGGACGCGGGGCGATTGCGACCGTACGAAAAACATATTTTTCAGATAACGACAATGAGAAAGGAAAATATTCAGATGAAAATTCCCCGATACGGCGCGCCGGGTGCGGCCGCGTGGAAGATATTAAGGGGCGGGCGTGTGCTACTTAACGATATTTTTCGACATGCTTTCCTTTTATTGCTAACTCACGGCTCCGATATCGGATACGGTTTGTCGTATATCAAAAAAGAAACTCGATTCAGACGTACATAAAAAATATATTACGCATTAAGCGAAGCGAGCTGAAATCACTGAAGATAGCAGTCGGTTTCCACATCAACGGGTCCTTTGAATCATTTGGAGTCGAGCATTTCGTGGAAACAAAAGAAAAATTCTTTGACGTATTACGGGAGCAATAATATTCTGAAAATTATTATCCGAGCGGTGTCCCAATGGGATATTAAGTAACACGATATTAACATCCCCGGGGGTAAAAGGGACAGCTCTATGGATTAAACGGGTAATTAGAGAGGGACAGAGGTAGAGGGGGCGATCTTGTCTAAAGGACGTTGGCCTCCGGGGCACGCGACCGTTGATTCGAACTCCTTTTTAATTCTTTTTTATTAATTATACTGCGACCGAGCGGTCTTGGGCGTTCCACTGAATATAAATGTTGACTATCAAATTAACTGAATTTAATGTTGTCGTGGTGTTTTGTAACAGTATTTATTTGTTGTAACTGACGTAGTGTATACACTAATATGATTTGATTAACCTTTTGAATACTGTTATTAGAGAAATAATAGAAAGACAATAGGTGTACGAATGCCGGCGTTCACGCTGGGCTCTAAACTTTAATTTATTATAAGTCGCACTAGTCTGATCTTTCTGACCAGAAGTTAAGCACATAACTTCAGTTAGATTAAAGTAAGCAATTTTTATAAATTTTAACGACCTGAAATATCCTTTCGTGACAGATTATTATCTGAAATATTATCCTAACTCAGACGAAAAACAATAACAAAAACTCAAGTATCAACTCTTATTACTCGCAGCACATTTCTTAAACGCCTCATCTTCGTCATTAAAGAGCTTTTTCTCAACTAAGCGTCGCTGCCTCTATTCCGTACTTAATGGCCGTTCGGCTCTTTCAATGTAAACTTGGCAATGAACACCAGGGGAGGGGCAAATTGGGTCAGTCTTTGACTTAATTTTTTTTCCCCAAGGTCGATTAAAATCAATAGGGCGACGCTCTAAATTTACGCCTGCTTGTAATTAGATTTTTGCTCGATCGATTTTGGGGTAGGTCGGGGCGAATCGATACTGCTTTGTGATTTGTTACGCAATTACGGATTGGGTTTTAAGTGGGAGTGTTCTTTTTTTAAAATTGAACGTTCTTGATCTTTTTTTTTTAATTTAGTGTGATGAGAAAGTTGCGCTCTGGATACTAATATTCTGTTGTAAGTTGAAGAATTCACCTCGTGATATTTTATCGGAGGTGGTCAAACGTAGTTTGGACTTCTTGATAATTATAGTAAAAATCGTCATGAGCTCTCAACAAAGATCTTTTGTAGGTCCTCTCCAGAAAATTGACTAAAGGCTGATAGACTATTAACGATCAAAAATTTTAATATGATTTCAATATTTGAAAATGTATGCAATTGATTTGAAATTCGAGTGTACAAGGGATGTAATGACCATTTTGGGAAAAAATACTTTTAGATGTTCATTCGAAATATATATAATGTAATATTTAAAATTTATCTACGATTTCAAATTAAGGCTTTTAATACCCAAGATTTATAAAGCCCATAAAGCCCTAAAACAGTTGTTTAAAAACTTTTAAACAGCTGAACCGATTTCGAACAGTCTTTTTTGTAGTTTTTGTTATTGTCAGAAGTTCCCTATGAAAGAAAAAAAATGGGCAGAGTAGGGTAGAGTAGAGTAGAATAGAGTAATCGGTTGACGAAAGCGAAGCCGCGGGCAAAAGCTAGTTAATTTATATTATGATAAATGATATTTATTTTGTAAATAGGTTTTATAATAACACTTTTACACGTCAATTTTTTTTCTTTTCGCCAGTTTAGACTAGATAAGTCCGGTGTTTCATAGCTGAATACACTGAGAAGACACATGGAAACAAACTCAGGGGGTAAAGCCTCTTTTAAATTCCATACTGTAACACCAAAAAAAATATATATATAATGGTGAAATCATATAAGAACCATGCAGATTAATGTGTAAGGTGGTCTTTTAAAGAAAGAACTGTACAGATTTGAGTGGACCTGTCCAGTCAGTGCAAGCATTTGTCAGTATTCGTGTAGCTCAAACTTAGGACTACTACTAAAGAAACTTTATGTACAGCAGTGGTACAACAAGACATTCTGTACTAATCAACCTTTCGGTACAAAAACTGTTTGTCCTTCTATTCATTTCCAATTTGACCACCACGATAGAATAGAATAATACACCAAAAAAGTAACAATTTCACAGAAACTCATATGAATGGTTACAAAGGCGGTTTTTTCGCTGACAGCGATATCTACCAGACAACCTTAAGATGGAGTATAAGAGCTTGAACTAATAAAATACAATGAGACCACAGTACACACAAGACACAGGAGTAATTCCTAGTGTGGGGAAACGTTTTCTTTTTTTAAAAAAAGAAAGAAGAAGAAGGAATAAGTACAGATTTCATCTCGGGCCAAAATAAGTCTAATAATTCCTGCTTCAGCAAATCTGACAATAAAAAATCAATCTGGAATGTATGAGAGCTGCATACTAATCATTACGATCGGAGGACTGCGCATTAAGAACAAAGGAAAACGAGGAATTTTAATAAATCTCTATCCGTTTCTGTAGTATTGATTTCAGATTTGAAAATGGAAGGAAAAGTATGGAGATAGAATTTTCTTTGTATGAGCCGTTTTCTATTGATATTGAAGTTTTCCCAGCTATGGGTAAATGCGAAAGCATAACATCAGGGCCCTGGGACGAAGGCAAACAAAGAATGGGGTGGATTGTTTAGTCAGTAAAAGTCTGACACTATTTTCCGCTCCACATAAGTCATTTGATGATTTTTCACACCATAAAAAAAACCAAAAAGTCAAGGGCCTCACAAAGATCTGAGCCACCCATGGCCGGACACGGCTGCGGATAGTTCGGAGGAGTTCCCAATGTGTATTAAAAACAATATACCTATGTCCTCGTAATTACTCTAAGCAACAAATATATACCGTTATACATTCGAACTTATACTGCTATGCTTTCCAACGACAGGAAGATACATCTAAATCTTCAAAAGAATTCCAAACCATACTGCAAACAGTAACCCTCACACAAGTACCCCGGATATTCCAACTCGACCATCACAAATCCCACTATTCTCAAAAGAACCAAGTCAATATCCACACAAATCTAAACACCGTACACAATAGAAGTCACAAGTACTGCCTACACCGAATGGTATAACAAAGCGATTCAACATCATCATCTTGGCTGATCCACTCACTAACCAAGCGTGTACGGTCGGCAAAAAAGACGGCTGTGCGATGAAAGTAAAGCCTACTTAAATTATTTGTTTGGCAACGGAATGCGGTAGCTAAGAGTGCAAATATACGTTTGTGTTGTCGGTCAATACACTCACGGTGATGCTTAACCGTTGGTTTTGTAGCATCAGCAAAAAAGATTTTTGTTGGTAGTTTTATTGAAATTGTTTGAGGGAGAAAAAGGGTGTGGGTGAGCCCAAACTAATATTACATATCGTGGAATAGCATATATGGTACTTTATATCCCGGAAGAGAATGAAAATAAGATCATATTAAGAACATATTTTCAACTTCTGTAGATATTTATTTTCCTAAGAAAGTAATAGTATAAACAAAAAAGGACGATAAATACGATACGTAATCAAAGTTTACCAATTTAATCTTAATATTTAATTGTAAAATCGATATGACTGTGAAACGTAACTAACTAAAATTATTCTAATGCAAGGAAAAACTTCCCAACCCCAATTTTGAAACTGAGAACTCTCTTTTATCCCTACCGCTTTTATATACGTAACGCACGATTATCCACTAGCTAGTGCGGAAAAGTGTGCGAGCTCACCTCGACCACAATTAATTGTATTTGTCGTATCACGCCTGGCGCTGCGCTGCCCCCTCAAGTCGCCGGTCAATCGTTTATTTATTTCTAAGTCAGTGTATTGAAAAACCAGCCACAGGCGAGGGTGTTATTTATTTATTATTTATTAACCGACTTCAATAAAAGGAGGAGGTTCTCAATTCGATTGTATTTTTTTTTTATGTTTGTTACCTCAGAACTCCGTTGTTTATGTGGATATATGGATTTGCAATTTTTTTTTAAATTTATTTTACTTTAACAAAAACGGCTATCCGCCAATTACATTAGTTAAAGATATTATTAGACTCACACACTCATCTCACAGGACTCCAAGCATACTGACATGATCGCCTTCCATTCGTCCGCGAACACATCACATTCAGGTTGCGTGTCCAAAAGAGTGTTGAGCGCAAAGAGAGTACGTTATGTAGTCGAGTGGTTTCAAAATGTACTATTTCCCAATCTATTCGAACCAACCTAACCAAAATTTCCATTCCCATCTCTGCAGACCGTACCTGTCACCTTAAATTTCTCCGACTTCCAAACAGACACGCATACGCAAATTATTATGTCTAATACAGACTGAATGGGCCACGACCAGCGTTAATGTGATTCCACAGAATGACTCATGGCTGCTAGTATTTGCTTGCCATATGTATGGTACACCCTAAGTACGGTAGAGTGACCGACCACACACTATTGTACAATATTTACCAGGATTTACGAGGCTACGGTTTTTAGAAGGGTTTCGGCTTGATGAGAAGAATTTGCGAGTAATTGCATAAGATCACTGCGTCTTGCTTGATCGAAAACCAGCGCTGGATCGATTGATTGGATTGCTGTGTACGTCTCGAATGAAATTTATTCTATTCTATTCTATAACGGATACAAATCATAATGAAGGACGGTCATCATGTTATACGGAGGCTCTAAAACCGGTAAAGGAAAACGTCGTGAGCAAACTATGTCTTAGAACCAAAAATTGTGAACCCGCACTGGGCCAACGAGATGGGTTACGGACCATTCCCTTCTCCTAGAGTGTAGGCCTGAGTTCCAGCAGTGGGAACATTATAAGGCTGATCGTATTCTATGCATAATGTTACTTATTTAGACCCTTGCGAAGGGCGAAAAAGAAACGTGGTGGGATGTTTAGTCAGTCAGAGTCTGACTCTGTTTCCTGCTACGCCCAAGAGCGGGATTCGTCATTGAATGATTTTTGCCCACCATAAAAAAAGCCCTAACACACAAACTCTCCAGCAAAACCAACTCAAAGGCACTCGACTAAATTCACGAACAGATGTAGACAGTCCACTCGACTATCCATCAAGCCAGTATCGATTACACACACAATATGACGCAACCAAACATACGGACAGAAAGTTAAATTTAACTAGTAAGACAAACAGAGATCGCATTTATTAGTCTTTACCTAATCATCCATAATGAAATGAATAAACATTCAAGCCAATCGTGATGTCATGGTAGTTGTTTAAACTAAACACGGTGTGCTAAGCATGGTGGATTACGGTCCATTGCCTTTCCTAGACTTCTGTCTGAGCCTCTTGGCTCTCAGCAGTAGCAACAAGAAAAAGAAAGAAATAAAAAAAAAAACTTTTTATTTACGGGAAGTACACACATACAATAATAATTTATATAAAACCATATACAAAACTGAATAGTGCGCACGTCCGCGCAAAACGACCCGCCATTCAGCATAAAGCCGAAGATACAGACATCGCGACGAGTCCACAGCGCTGGTCTTCAGGATGGACCGATGACTTTATTGACAGAAAGAAACATTATAAGGCTGATTATACTTATGCTATGCTAATACAGGATTTGTGATGTGTGACTGAGACTTGGGACATCGGATCGACTCAGGATGGATGAAATGGCAGGTCAGGGGCCCTAGACAAGTGGCAATCGCTCCGTGTCGAATCCATTTCTAAGTTCGATTTCGCCTTAACGATGTCGACCACAAAATGGTAGACAAAGTGACATCGACTAACATATCGATTAGTCGAAGTGTTGGTTCGATAAAATAACAAATTCTTGGCTATGGTTATCGAATTAAAACGTCCAATTTTACGTATAAACAACTAATAACAATTAGCGAATCGAAAACGTTTGACCACGTGACTTTTCGAAGGCATTATGTCAGTTCCATACATTTCGGAGTTTCGAATTTCGTTATCGTTAGTGAGAATGTGACTTTGTCTAAGCCCCCAGGTCACTGGAACAACTTGTGACCCACGGATGCCTCTCCAGTTGAAGAGCAAAATCAACAAGTCTAAGGCCTATCTTACTGTAAGGGTCCTCGTAAAGGAGGAGGCCGACCGCATAAGGCAAAGGCAACGGCGTACTCGCCGTAGCCGTCGCCGCCGCGATCCTGCCGATATCCGGCCACCGTAGACACTGGCTCGCGGACGGTGAGCAATGGGTAGCTCGCCGTCCGGTCGTCTGTAAGACCGAGTCCTAGTCGTCAACGGCGCGCACCGTTCCCGCGCGCCTCAAGGAGTTGTCAGCAAACTGCAGGGGCCCTTCAGGGTCGAAGCCTCCCGGAGTCTAGAGGGAAGTGGGAAACTGTTACCTCGACTCCAGGAATAGGGCAAGGAAGGTACGGGGTAGGTTTTTTAGTCAGTAAGAGTCTGACACTAGTCTCCCGCTCCACCCAAGAGCGGGTTTCGTCATTGGATGATTTTCACCTACCATAAAAAAAAAAAAAAAAAAAAAAAAAACTGTAAGGGTCAGAATGTTGGGATATGAAAAAAACGCATGAAAAGAGATTGCATGTAGCAGAGATGAGAATGTTGAGATGGATGCGTGGTGTGACGAGAATGGATAAAGTGAGAAATAGAGGAAGTTTGAAAGTTGCACCAGTGACTGGAAAGTTGAAAGGGCATCGTTTGTCTTGGTATGGCCTTGTAAAGAGGAGGGACGAAACGCATGTTACTAAAAAAGCCATGAGTATAAATGTACATTCATGGAGAGGGAGGGGGAGACCAAAGAAAATATGGATGGATCTTGTGAGAAGTGATATGAAAGAAAGAGGAGTTAGTGATAGCGTTACGGGTTGTAAACAGTGTAAGAGTCACTGACTAAATGACCCACCCCATTCCTTTTTAGCCCTCATACCGGGCTCGGACCTTTCATTTAGAAACTGGACCGGGGCCCCAGTAGGCTTCGACCCTGCAAAGAGCGCGCCGTCGACGAACTGGCTGGGTCCGGACTGTTACCAGACGACCAGACGGTGAGCTACCCATTGCTCATCGTCCGCAAGCCCGCGCCTACGGTGGCCAGAAATCAGGATGCGGTCGGCCTCCTTCTTTGCTGGCATTACTGCCTCGCAGAAGGAGGCGACCGGCTAAAAAAGGTAAAAAAAAAGATAAGGTAAGGTAGCCGTCGCAATCTCCCCCACGAGGACACGGAGATGGTCTTCCCAAGCGGGGCACACCTTTACAGTGTACTCCACCGTATCCTCCGAGGGGACTACACAGTTGCGACACCCGGGCGTTGCTTCTTCACGAATCCGGTGCAAGAAAACCCTACTTCAAACTAAACTTTGACAGGTTTTAAAGATATTATTTAACTAAATTGAGTATTTGAATACTCAATTCCATAACCCACACTTTAGCTTTAAGTTCTTAATTATTAAGAAAAGATAATTAGCGTTATTTCCATCTAAAGGTGTTTATAGATGGTAAGTTTATTCCTTCCTATGACCTCAGGGTCATGCCTGATAATGAATAAGTGTTGTTAATAGGTTTTAGCCATCACTGTTAACGATCAGCGAAGTGTTCAAACCGTTATTTTCAGTGGTGTTAACTATTACCTTATTACGTTGTACGTTGCCACATAAGGTGTTTGAAATGTTTTAATGTTGTATTAACTAAAGTTCAGGTGTCTCAAATGTTTTTAAGAGCGGCCAACCCGACGTACATTTTCATACAACCGCTCTTACGTGATTATGATGTCATTACACATCTTTCTTCAGATATTTTGGATACACAGATATCTTATAAATATTATCTAGGCTTCTATAGAAACCAAAACGTTAATTTTTGTAAGAGTAATCCAGTAAAGACCACTGAATCTCTGCTATTTTACGTGCACTTTGACTCTTCATAATGGATTCCTATATGAAAAATATAAAAAAGTACTGATAGAAGTCTAGCGCATTTAATCGAGATTCTAAATGTTTTGGATTTAATAAAAACACGTATTTCCTGGAACAAGTTTTGTGAAACTTTCGAGTAAATCGTAGAATTACTGAATGCCAAGAGAGTTTTCAGGTGTTATCTCTCTGTTTTCTTATAATTTTTTTGCATCAAACTTCACATTCGATTGCTGTAGATGAAGCAACAAGCTTTTAAACTATGATCGACATAGACGATAAGCGAGTCGAGAACCTTAAGATAATATAATCAAATAACACAAATGCTACACCTTATTACAAATTGAATCTATACTCTTTACTAATATAATAAAGAGGTAAAGTTTGTTTTTTTTTTTATTTTTTTGTTTTTTTATTTTTAGGAGGTAATCTCTGGAACTACTGGTCCGATTGGAAAGATTTTAGCAACGATAGAAAGCTGCTTCACTCCTGAGTGACATAGGCTATATTTTATGTACGCGGGCGAAGCCGCTGACAAAAGCTAGTTATTAATATTTTTATTGACTACTAACAGCAAACTGCGTAACGCCTATTTTTCCGAAACCTTTCCTGAAGTTATATAATATTTCAAGACCGAAATTTACCAAATCGGTCTAGAAATGCATAGTTTTTCTACCTTCGGTAAAAGAAGATAGACGCTTGAGGAGTTAAAAAGAAAATTAACCGCCAAATATATATTATAATATACTAATCTAATTGTATAATGTATACATATATTATACAATTAGATTATATTTATGGTTTATTAGTATTTTTATTCTTGTACTAGCTTTTGCCCGCGGCTTCGCCCGCGTGGGTTTGGGGTTTCCGGGATAAAAAGTAGCCTATGTGCTATTCCGGAGTGTATCCTATGCCTGTGCCAAATTTCATTCAAATCCATTCAGTAGTTTTTACGTGAAAGAGTAACAAACATCCATACATCCATACATCCATACTTACAAACTTTCGCCTTTATAATAGTAGTAGGATTCACTTTTCCTTTCTCTTTTATTGCACCTACCACTGTTTGTCTCTCCATCACCCTAAGGTTGACTGGTAGAAAATGCCTAAGGCATTAAGTCCGCCTCTGTACATTTGTGTATGAAGTATTAAATCTTACTAATATTATAAATGCGAAAGTTACGATGTTTGGATGTTTGTGGACGGATCTGATCTTTGGCAGATGAAATTTGGCACAGGCATAGGATACACTCCGGAATAGGACATAGGCTACTTTTTATCAAGGAAACCCCAACCCCAACCCCAATACCACGCCGGCGAAGCCGCGGGCAAACGCTAGTAAATAAATAAATAACTCACAACAACACAACAGAAAGACATACAAAACAGGAAGCGAACAAATACATTTATTGCTTAAGTTAATTGCTCATTGGAGTCTAGTTACAGTCCTTTTACGTGAACGGACCCGGGTGCCCGGTAATGAGCTGACTAGCGACTAGGAGGCTCCAGGTATGGGCTAGGAACCATTAGGAACATCTGTTAAGGCATAGTGCACAATCAAATAAGTTAAAAGCTAATAGTGTGCGCTAGGTTTCAGGAGGAAAAAATTAATGGATTTTCGTGTTAATATGGTTTTCAGAACGCGTATGCTGCTGCGTGGTGCTGTAGAAACCCTTTTTCATATTTTTTTCTTTAGAAGGTTTTTTAATGATAAGTTAAATGTGATTTAGAGCAGTGGTGGCCAAGCGAGCAGTGGTGGCCGAGTAGTAACGGCATCAATTTACGAGGGTAGGTCGCGAGTTGAAACCCAGCCAGGTTCATTACATTGTGTAATTTATTTCATCACCGTCATACCAAGAAAACATCGTGAGGAAACCTGCAAATCCAAGAATAAAAACATTTGACGACACATGACATCCATCAACCCCTACTGGACCCGCGTGTTTGGATTACGACATTATAAGCTGATGCAATGTTATGTGTTTTAGTAAGGTTGTCAAAAAAGAATGATATATCTTTTTTGTTATATTCGGTCCCTATAGTACATTTTTGTATTCTCAATATTGTGAATTTGTTCTGTTAAAGAGGGATGTAATCGTCCGGACTGGGCCCCAGCCGTCGACGAGGCGTATACTACATGGGGAGCCATGAGTAGTTTGAAAGTGAAACCCTGGAAAGAAGGAACAGTAGTAGGTTTTAATCAGAAAAGCCAGACACTATCACCCGCTCCACCCAAGGGCGGGAGAGATGTCATTGAATTTCAAACCTAAAAAAGATTATTTTTACATTTTGCAGATCAAAGTCGAGTTGCATGTTGATTAAAACGTAATAGGCGGTCATCATACGTGTTCCTTTATAAAATTTTAATAATTAATATTGTCAATACAACCCTTGTAGTTCATTTTAACCGACTAATAGACTATTTTATTAACCGACTTCAAAAAAGGAGGAGGTTTCTCAATTCAACCGTAGGTATATGTTTTTTTTTTTTATAAAGACATTTAATAGAGAGCTACAGAATGCATAAAAACTTAAGATAATTTAAACTTCGCGGTCTTGGTGATTTCACTTTAAAAACTCCATTCATTAGGGCCCTGTTTAATAAAGCTGATAATCCAAGTCTGACATTTATGTTAAAAAGTGACAAATCGACATTTTGTTTTAATTGACTGTTGTAGGTGACATAATTGTCACAACAACCAACTTTTTCTACATAACAAAACTCTTTGAGCGAAAGGTGACAATTTTGTCGTGAAACACTTGACAAATCTGTTATATGAAACACAAAATTGTCGTGACATTTTTGTATAGGTAATTGTCTGACAGTCAGCGTTACCTTATGTCGCAAAATCATATTTTTTTGAACTTTTAAGATTTTTTTTATCTACACTAATATAATAAAGAGGTAAAGTTTGTTTTTTTGTTTGAAGGAGGTAATCTCTGGAACTACTGGTCCGATTGGAAAAATTTTAGCAACAATAGAAAGCTGCTTTACTCCTGAGTGACATAAGCTATATTTTATGAACGCGGGCGAAGCCGCGGACAAAAGCTAGTTTGATATAAAATAGTGCTTGACTGCGGTCTCACCTGATAGTAACCAGTGACTCTCTCGTTGATGGTGATGCGCACTAGTTTACTAAGAGCCTATTCATTCCAGCCTTGAAGATACCCAAACTAATATGGATGGCCTGTCAGTCTAGTAGATCATTTGTTCTGTGTCTGGGTGTAATTTATCTATAATATGTATGTATTTAGAAATATATAAGTATGTTTATCAGTTGTCTAGTTCCCATAACACAAGCTCTGCTTAGCTTAGGACTAGATGGCGTTGTGTGATAGTTGTGGATATATCCTTTTTTGTCCAGGCGATATCACTCTGGAATGCGCTCCCTTTGGATGTCAGGATGGCGACTAGCCGATTTTCTTTTAAAGTGAAAACACGTGAGTACATTCGCAAGAAGTTGGCAGAATCACCACAACACTGATTGGTTGGATTTATATTTCTTTTCACGATTAAATTACTTATTTATATGTATGTATTTAAGTATGTATTTATTATTGTATTATTTGTTTCTTTCATTGTTTTTTAATTATCTTTAAGTTGCACCTACCGTGTTTGTTTCTGCACCACCCTAAGGTCGACTGGTAGAAAATGCCTATGGCATTAAGTCCGCCTTTGTACTTAGTATGTGCATAAAGTTTTTATAAATAAATAAATAAATAAATTATTATTATGGGAAGACCGCAGCGGCCAAACTGTTCATTGATGAACGCAGTGTAAACGACGAGGTGAAACGTGTACGAAAGTGTTTACATAGCATAACATCAGCCTTAAAATTTTCCCACTGCTGGGACTATGCGGATCAAGTGCGAGTTGGTGGATGTCACATGTCTTCGAATTTTTTATTCTAGGATACGCCGGTTTTGAGAGCAGTGGTAATGAAATAAACTACACAAAGTGATGCGCCTGGATGAGTTTGAACCCGCGATCTACAACTCGTAAGTCCGGGTCGTTACCACTCAGCCTCCACTACACTACACTGAAGTGTTTATATATAAAATGCTCATTACAATAAAAAATGCTCACATTAAGACTCAAAAATTCATCATTAGGTACTTAGTAACGAAAGTTACCAAACGTTGCTCAACGACAACTCTGCGTACCGACAAAAAATTCCACAAAACTCAACATCAAGCTCACAGTCCCCAAGCTACCATGATTAAACTAATTGAAAAATATATTATTTATGACGTACACATTTATATTAATTAAGGCCAAGCCTCATCAGTATGTAGGTACCTACGATATTTGAATAAGTAGCGGGCCCAATTAAAATTCTGTTTCCCCTTAAGCGGCAAGTACATAGCGATGCCGTTTCGAATACCTTCAGTTTTAATGAACGAACTAAGCTTAATAGGCAATTGGTTAATAAAATGAATTCGAATGTAGTTTTATTTAAAGCTTACTTGTGTCGGCGGTTTTGCCTGCATACATATAAGTATTACTTGACTATTTGTGCTATTTCAGGAGATGGTCAACACTAGTACTAAATTTCATAGAAATCGGGTCAGTCATTAGTGTTTCTATTTACATTGGGTAAACATCATCGAATGATGAATCCCGCCCTTGGGCAGAACGGGAAACAGTGTCAACCTCTTACTGACTAAACAACCTACCCCGTTCCTTCCTAGCCTTCTTCCCAGATCCCCGGTGTAACGCTTTCGCATCAACCCTTGGCCTCAAGAGGTTTCAACCCTGTAGAGCCCCTACAGTTAGCTAACAATTCCTTGAGACGCGTGGGAAAGCGTATTCACAAACTTTCACCTATTTTACAGGTATTAAAAAAAAAACATTGTTTTTTTCCTATGGAGAAGAACCAGTAAGAAACTCCATGGTTACTCTTTTAAAAAAGTGATCGTTTCTACAATATTTACAAGTTACATTTTTTTTAAATAATATTTATAGTTATGAGAGGACAATCTAGACCGGTCGGCTTTTTACCCAAAAGCACAATAACAATTTATATCCACGAATTAGGTAATGAAACTATCAACCTACTATTCCAGGACATGGCCTACTACTACTGTTCGAGTGAAAAAAAATAACAAACATACCTACATTTTTTCTTTAAATATTAGTGTGTTTCATAATTTACTGATAATAATACCAAAGTACTTAAAGGAATAAACATCAGATACACTATAATTTTATTATATTAGGGGGCTAGGATTGCTGGCATGCATATAGCCACAAATGTTTGCCTTATACAATTAGTGTATTTCATATTATTAATAGAAAATATCAAAGTCCTCAAATTAACAAACATCAGATACACTAGGTATAATTTTATTACATGCTAGGCTAGAATTGCTGGCGTGCATGATATGTAAGGTGTATGTGTTGACATATATTCATGGTTGCCAAAGAAAACGCGTCTGACCTCTCCGATGACATCTTAGTGATGTTACTGCTAAAAGACTTAATGTACCTCGTTTGTAGAATTCATTACCCATAGAAAAGTGAGCTGGGGCTCAAAGACTAGCGACGATGACATTATTTTAATCTCAATTGCGATTATTTTTTATATTCATTTGATTTTTATTTTTAGTAAAAAAATAAAAAGCACTGGATTTCATTTTTATGATTTTTAGCCACATTTATATGCACAAATTGTATAAATGTAAATAGTACACCACAAACTAGCTACGTACTTTTTTCATTCTTTGTCAAATACATCCAAAGGTTGTCTTTAAAAAATCGCTTTTAACGATAAGACCGCCCATTGTGGCCCCCTATTCATTTTAAGTTCTTATTGTTATTTTATGTTTAGTTTGCAATAAAGAATATATTATATCTATTACTACTATCTATTATTAATACTATTATTATATCTATTACTATTATTATATTACATAAGTATTTATTTATTTATTACGCCACTCCAACGAACAGTTCGCAGAAACATCAACAAAACAATAATAATATAAATGATAAATAATGTCACAGCGAATTCTTCATTTAAAGGTGTGCACTTACAGAATTTAATCAGCTAATATAAATTATAAGTATTTTAAATTATAAACTAATTAAATTATGAACACTACAAATAATAACAGCGTACCAAACAAAAACAAGAAAAACAAGCTATAAATATAGAATAAAATATATTATAAATTTACGAATTGTAAATAAGATCAAGCAGATCATATACCGTCATTGGAGTCACTGAATAGCGGGTTGATTAAAAATAAATATATAAATAATTCAATACTTTACAAGCACATTTTTTTTAATCTCATTCTTTTGATTGAGATTTTTAAAAATGTGCTCAAATCTCAAGACTCAAAGATCAAAAAGCGACCCTTTTTAAATAAAATCAAGAACGCGTTAGAACACATTTAAAATATTCAAAGACAGAACAGAAAATATTCTTAAATCCAAACTATCAAAGAAATGACGAAGTGACGCGAAAACTTTCCTTTAACGATCGTGTAAAAAGGATGAACTCGTATTAAATTCCAATACACACAGAGTAAGAAATAAGGAAAGTAGTCTAACAGGCAAAGTTACTAATTTGCCGAAAACTCTCGTAAATTAAATGCCAAATATTTTTGCCTGTAGCTCACATATTAAGTTTCACAGCTAATATCTGAAGACGGTGAGACTGGGGTCATAAGAACAGCGTTTTTGTTTGTCAGCTGTTGTCATTTCGAAATAAATTAGCTGTATTTGTGATGATGTATCTATGATGTTTTTAATGTTATATTTTTTATTGCTTATTCGAATTAAAATATATAAAATACAAAGAAATTAATTATTTAAATGTAAGTATTTTAACGTTGTATACATTTTTACGCAATTTTAATAGAAAAAGATGTGAACATCATATGCTGGACATTATTCTTGCAAACGCAAATATAAAGTGCGATTTTTATGTCATTTCATTTAGTAGAAAGCAATAGAAGAAGTGTCTGCAAAGGTACTTGCGTAAATGCGTATTGAATTCCATCTCTCATCTGCCGATAAAGACCTTCGTAAGCCTTCATGTCTAATACTCATCATCAAGGTAGACGAGAAAGTTAAAAAGTTAGACTGACCAGAGACAAACGTAGTCCTTAAATCAATCATTGACATGATATTTTGATATCGATTCTAAGTCTTACTGAATGTAACTGGTACGCAATAGTCAGAACACTGTTTTACAAGTAGAAAGCCCATTTTTCCACAACCGAGTAAACAGTTACAATGTAAAACTTCAACTCTGCAATATCAAAAGCTAGAAGGAAACTCTCACATAAGTTATTTTAACATTTTTAACCAACAAAAATCGCTATACCCAAAAAACGCTATCTCTCAACAACCCGCTATTCTCATGGCCCCATCGCAAAGTTCACGCGTCGAAATCAATTTGCGTAGCGGGCGCGTCCGCCGTCAAAGAAAGAATTTCTCATAAGTTGGATAGGGGGAGGGGGAGGGGGTGGGTTGGTAGTGGGTAGTGAGCCTACATGAAACAAAATAGCATTATCCTACACGAATGTGGGGATGACTTATGTAATGTAGGATGCGAGATATGTGATTGTCGTATGTAGGATACGTTTGATAAGAAAAAGGTAGACATGGTTAAAAATGTTTGATGACTTACTTACTTTTTAGGGTTCTGCACCTCACAAGTAATAAGTAGAACGTTTAAAGGATTACTTTGTTGTTCGTTTCTTTTTACAAAGTTATTTTATACAGAACTGCGAAAATGCGAATCGACTCGTACTTTTCTGTTTCTTTTTTTTCCGTATTACCTGAATTATTAAATATTATATAACTATTTATTCCTCTCATGGTAAGGTCGTAAACGTATAGAGCTGGTTTTTCAGATATTTTGGTCGAGAACATATAATTTTGAAGGTTTGACAATATTTGCATGAAACATAATTATTTGACAATCTTTTATCATGTTTTTGGTAACCTGTTCTGCTTCACTCCTGGGCAAAGGCCTCCATCCAGTCACACCATCCTTAAAGGGGACTACGCTTCCCCATATGCTACTTTAATTCGCTTCGTCGTCTCCTTCGTGGTCTCCCGTAACCCCATCGCCACAGACCACGTCATATTTCTAAAAATAACTGATAATTAAAATATTTCTTATATTAAATTCATAAAAAAACCAACCAGCATTTCTTTTCATAGCTTCAATAAAAAAAGATAGTCAATAAAACTAACATACCTACCCACTATTACCAACATTCCAAAAAAAAAAGAACAAACGGCTACAATTTTAAAAAAGGAACATTTAAGTAAAGTACGTCCCCGACATTCTCTCGAACATCTATAATGGCTCTCCTACACATAAAAATACAACTCGGCAAGCTAATAAAATGCTTGCTACAACATATCGCAAGAATCTTCACATCTCAAAGAAAGAATTTGCAATAAAGTCCGTGTAGCCCCGCCTTCCCCTCACATACGTAGTCACTATTGGCGAATACAGTTATCGGAAAAATGGGGAAAATGGGGTAAAATAGACCGATGCGCGAAAGAGTTGGGAGGAGCGTGTGTGTATGTGGACTTGGAGTTACACTGTGGATAATGTTCAACTTGTAACAGATTATTTTTATTGGATGTTGCCTTGAGACGTGTGTTATTTTACATTAAACTAAGTTATGGGTATTAATTTCTTTAAGTACGAAAGAAAAGTTTCATGCTTTAGAAAAAGGTATAGTAATGTCGCTTACAATTCTAAATTTATTATTACAACTTTAATTGGAGGTCAAAGACTTCGATGCTCATAGGAAACATACATAGCATAACCAGTCTAATAATATATTTTCCCACTGCTGGATCTCGGGAAGTCGTCACTAGGAGTGGGAATGGGACGTAATCCACCACACGGGCCCAGTACAGATTGGTAAATATCACATGCAGGATTTTTGGTTCTAAGACCGATAGTATAAGGTATCTTCAAGATTTTAGTAAGTTATTTCTTCAAGTATTTGATTCTTAGAATTACCAATTTCCTTACATTGTTCTTTTTTACCGTTTTGCGAGCAATAGTGAAAAAACAAATTAACAACACTACATAATGCACTTAGCTAGATTTGAAACAACATCAACAACTTGTAAAACGAGGTCATTACCACTGCTCTTTAAATGAAACAATAAACAGTGTTTTAAATCTTTGTAATTAATTCTCTTACTTGCTATTAAACTTACTAAACCGTGACGGCAAGTATACACTTATAACTTTTCACACCGCACCCCTACGTGAGCCATTTTACACCTAAGCCATAAAATAAATCCTATTCTTAATTGCACCCTCCTTGATTGCTACAAAAAAAAAACGACCGTAGAAAATACAGCGCACTAACAAAGATTTTTTTTTTCTTGCAAACGATAAAACTGCAAACATTAAATACCACTTCCGAATTCAAAGTGCACTGCTTAAAAAGCGAAATACATGCAAAACACGAATTCAGAAAACTAAAAAAAAAAAGTAAAAAAAAATTAAGAAGTTCCGTGACTTGGTATGAATGAAGGTTCCGTCGGAATCGTCGGACTATCGCAATATTGCTAAAGTTTTGCTTGGCGGGAAGTTTTTATAAATGGCTGCCAACTCAGCTTTGTTCTATACCGCTCCTTTTAACTCTCCGTGCACGAAAGTTGTAAATTTTACACTTTATAGAACCGTCCTCCACACAAAATACTACCGGTATTACTTGGCTGTTTCATAAAAGGAATTTACTATTAAATGTTTTTTTTTTTGTAGTTTCAATAGTAGATTCGTTAAATTTGTATAATTAACTGAATGTTTCGTTAGCACGAAATGTCTACCTACCGCGTTGTCATTAGTAACAAAAGAAAGTTCAATTACTGGTATTTTTAAACAATGTAATGGACTTATTAGATGGACCTAATATGGACTATTACCTACCTCTATATAATATTTTTTTTATTACCCATATATCGTGTGTGTCTGTGGGCCATCTTACCATCGGGCATCAAAATACCAACACTGCGTGATTATATTTTATTGTTTTAAATATCTTAGCATATACTGGCCTTTTTGGCCACGCAGATATTAATAGTTTTTCTTTTTAATATTTCATTTTATATTTTTTATAGTTGTACTCGCACAGTACAGAGTCACAAACAGTTTTTTTTATTCTCTTTTTACATAGTCATAGTTATTGAATGTATAGATATTTGAAATATATCTATAAACATCTTGATAGATATTATTTATTTCAAATATATGTCCATTAGTAAAAACTGTATTAAATTTTTTACTAATGGCATAAACGATGATTGTCACCGGGAAATTGCAAATGACGCAAGATTGTAATGTCACGTCAAATCGTAAACTATTTTTTCCAAGCCGCAACCGGCTCAATTGCCATAAAAAAATCCAAATAATAGGTGACCTTATATTTGAAACAAAAAAATATTAAAGTCATACGGGTTTCAGGAAGACATAATTATAATATATCGTGCAAAGATAGGATAGATCACTAGTTTAAAGCCAAAAGCATTCTACCTTGTAAAGACTTTTGAGTAACACAAGGCTAAATTCAAAGTCAGTTTGCAGTGGCTTACTATAACGTCTATTCAGGGAGGGCTTTTCACAGAATTGGGTCAGATGCTTTCAGCTTTGAGCCTAGCCTGTGTTACTGTAATAACTCAAGTCTTGAGCTCACTATCTGCTATGCAGTTTGGTTTGTCAATGGCCTCCACCTGAAACCTCCCTGTTACCTCCTTGTTGCCTCCCATTTGGAAACTGGAATAATGAACTGTGTTCTACCTATCACGTCAATGTGTTGATTCCGAATTCGTATTAAGGGGCAGATATACAATTTTTGATGATTTCAAATCGAACATCGAAAAAGCAAGATCAGGCAGAAACCATTGGGTATATGTTTTTGAAACTTTCACAAACTAAAAGATAATTTAATTACAATCTTCTCTGGATGAAGTGGGAATTATATTTGAATCACCAGTTTTTTAACTGAAGGAACACTATAGGTTTTGAGTCAGTAATAGTCTGACATCGCCTCACACTTCATACAGAGCGGTAAAAGGCTTTTTATAATATCCTACGTGAATGCAAACATCAGGAGGAAACCGGCATAATCATCCTAGAACCAAAAATTCGAAGACATGTTACAACCAATAACATGAACTAGGCCTGCGTCGTAGGGATCCTGCAGAAAGGTCGAAGCCATCTGGGGCCAAGGGTTCGTGTTTGAAAGGAAGGCTCTAGCCTTGGTATACATAGCGACGTAGGTATGGAATAGGTTGTTTAGTCAGTAAGAGTCCGACACTGTTTTCCGCTCCACCCAAGGGTGGAATTCGTCATTGGCTGGTTTTTACCTATCCAAAAAAACTAGGCATGCGTGTTAGATTACGACCCATTCCCTCTCCTAGAGAAGAGGCTTTGAAATTCAAATTCATTTATTGCTTATTACAGGTGTATGATTAGTTTAGCTCTAGTCGCAGCTGTAGAAACATTAAAAATAATATTACTATGAATTGTTATAACGACCGTAAGAAACCCTACAACCCATAAAATGCATGCTAGCAGAACTTTTTAAGTGCAATCAACTTTTACTCCACGATGACGACTAGCTAAAGTATTCAGGCAAACACAATCAGATCTAGGAACATGCAACACTTGCCAGGCATCACTATCTCCGTCATAAATCTAGCTATGAATATAACATTACTTACTTATCTCCATCCTACCTTCCTATCTTTTGATAACTGAATTTGAAATGCGACGCAGTATTTTCTAAAGTCTAGAGTTTATATCAAGTCTGCATTCTAATTAGTAGAGAAGTTTTAAATTAGTATAGTTATTTATATTAAGGCATTGTTCTGAGAAATTTCATGACAGCACTGTTAAAGAAGGTGGCCCAAATCGGCACTAGCTTAGGAGATGTAGGTCAGGGGTTGAAACCTAAACAGGCATAATATAATATATTTCTTTGCATAGTTTATTTCATCACCACCATCACGCTTTCAAAATGGTGAAGGAAAACATCGTGAGGACACCGGCATGTCCGAGAAATAAAAATTCATTTTCATACGATATCAACCAACCTGCGAAATCAACTCGAATACCGTTATTACAGACACGATTAAAAGATAGTAGGTGTGCGAACACAATCGGCGTTTGCTTGGGGCTCAAGACTTTAATTAATTAATATAATCATTATATTAATTAATATAATTATTATAACAAATATCAAATTAAGTAACATTTTATGTAATTAATTATTATTTCATTTTTTATTTCAATTTCATTCCAAGTTACAATCTAATCTTTCTCAAATTAATGTCAAAACGGGTTTTTAGTTTTTTAACGATTATAGTCTACAAAAAAAATGAATATCAATAATTGTACTTGATATGGTCTTTTTTTACGGTTTTTTTTTATACGGAGTTTATCTGGCATACATTAAACTTTTGAGCCTCAAGCGAACGCACACCTTTTGTCTTTCTATTATGTCTCTAATTACGGTCTTCGAAAGGTTAATAAATAAAAAAACTCAAAACAGCCACTCAGTCTGAAGACTATACAATAATATTTACCTCGTATTTTAAAAAGATTCCCTTTTTATTGGAAGAGAAAGTCCGCTTAAGAGGGTCCGTTTTCCTAAACATCTAGGTCATTGGGACAAATTATACTTATACTGGAAAATTCATCATCATTCTGCAACCCTTTTGGGTCCTATTATATTATTTTGGGATCATTCGTTGCGACCCTTTGTCCCTTTTTCACGAGCTACAGGTACTTATTTGGTTTGTTTGCTGTATGCATTAATGTTACACCCTTATCATAAATAAACCACCGTAATTTCAGGCACATTCTTTATTTATCTATTTGCAAAAATCGTGTTCACTTCTGTTTCTAAAAATATTTGTAAACCTAAAAACAAAGTTGTATCTTTTGAACCGTAGCCAATAAGAATTATATCTCATTATCAGACTTTTTTAAATGTTTTCACTGCTGGGACACAGGCAACCTCTCACATCTGTCACACGACTCGGAATTTTTGGTTCTAAGACATACCGGTTTCCTCACGATGTTTTCCTTCACAGTTTTGAGAGCAGTGGTGATGAAATAAATTATATAAAATAATGCACCTGGCTGGGTTTGAAAACCCCTTGATTGCAGCAATCAGGAATCACAGATTCCTGTAAGAAACTCCAATCCAAATATTTACCTTAAAAATAAAGGAATTTCCAGTTTGACCAAACGAAAAACCCTATCCGACTCCTTAGCAACTACTTTCAAGTTCCAATCCACTTAAACGAATCTAAATAAACATAACAAAGAAAAGCCGACATTGGCAAAGAAAAAATCATTTGTATTCACAGAAAACCTTACTATAAGTATATCCTCCGTCGCCTCCTACTTTTTCATCTGTCTCTCTCAAATAGATTCGATATTTAGAGCAGATTGCGTTGGGAGGTTTAGATTCCACCCCCTGGCTAAGACAACCCTGTTTTATATGAAAACAATGTCGATTTATATTCTGGTTGTTTGTTTCTTTGTTTACTTGGATTGGTTTTGCTCTTGATAAGGAAGATAGTCTATTTTCATAACGACTTGAGGTGCCACTGAAGTGTTCGTAATACCATGGTAATCAGACAAAGGAAGATTAGGTACCATAACTTCTAACTCAGCTGTTATACTAATTGTTGTTTTAGTTTAATAGTAATTACTTAGGTACACGTTGAATGAGCAAAGATATAGGAAAAGACATCAAACAAAAAATTAGAAATTGCGTAACCGACAATGTATGATACAGGATATGCAATTTCAAGCAACAAAATTTATTTGATAACTTTCATACGTAAAATAGGGCTAGTAAATGTTATGTAATGCTATGTCTCTGCACCACCCTAAAGTCGACTGGAAGAATATGCCTATGGCGTTAAACTCGCCTTTGTACACTAGAGCGTAAAATTTTAATAAATATATAAATGGTTTGTATAATAGAAACTGTTTGTAAAACTCTTAATTAAAAGCTTCGATCTCACCATAGTCACAAGCTTAAGTCACATTTTTCGAAGCCCGTACTCTTTCTTTATCTACTTGTATTCAATACTCGATCTATGTAACTCCACGCTTATGTACTTGCATTTCATTTACTCGACATCTTCCCTCTCTATCTGGCTCATCTTTTTTCTCTTTTCCCAGGATTTCCAAGCGCCAAATCCTACTTATAGCGTCTCTTGGTTGAGCTGAAATGGATTTTTTCTGATGTATGTCACTTAAAATGTTTTGATACTTTATCTATTTTTAACATATTTGTGAATCTACTAGCTACTAGTAAATTGATGTCGATATACTATTTCAAAAAACGTCAGGCTGATCATTTAAAAATACAATACCGAATGCAGTGAACGATATCCGAGCTACACGAATAAAATCCATCAATTAACGAATTCCCAAACATTTCAAAGCTTACTCAATCAACGCACGCGAGTTGCAACAAAAGTCAAAACTCTGTATTTCCAATTGAAATAAAACAATGGCCAGTGTTCCTAGTAAACTGAAAACGAATAGTGTTTTGTAACGCGAGCCCAAAAACTTTGTACACGTGTAGGCGCGGTGCCAAAATGGTGTTTATCCACAACAGAATCATACCATTAGGAGTCGCTACTGGCAAAACAATCGCGATTTTTGTTTACAAGTTACTTCGGGAATGTATTGGCTGTTTTATGACTGCTATTTACGCTATTCCAATACGCTAGTTGTAAACTCGTGTAATTTCTTTATTATTAAACAGTACAGGAACAAGTGTGTGAGTTACAGTAATTGATTTTATGTTTGACTATGTTTTAATATGCAGAGGAAATGAATTTGTTTAAGTAGTTTATACGGATGTTTCACTATCGTAAATTGGAGTCACGTTTTTATGAGATTCTTTATGCACTTTGGTGTTTGAACTATGCCAATTATCTTTTCGTCATCATCATCATTTCAGCCAAAAACCAGTACAGTGATTGGTCCAGTGCGTCCATACTAGGTCATTAGTCCATCTGAAGGAAGGCCTTCCAACTCTGCGTCTTCCGATACGCGGTCGCCACTCTACAACTTTTCGACCCCAATGACCATTTGCTTGTGAAAATGTGCTTTGCTTGCTGCTGCCATTTAAGTTTGACGGTTCTTAAGACTACGTTGGTTGGTACCCTTGTTTGTCCTGTGGATATCTTCATTCTTGATGTGATCACGAAAGAAAACTCCGACTGTAACTATTTATTTTTTAGCTATTTTTTATTAATTGTGTCTACTAAAATCACTGCACTACACCACACTAGGCCCGCGGATCGTATCATTTATCTTGCCACACAAGAGGCCTGAATCCAGAAACAGGAATATTGAAATGATTCTAAGATGATCGCCCTTTCAATAGTTGATTACACTAGAACCATCTTAAATTTTAATAATTCACTGACAACAGAAAATGAAAGCCTAAAAACCCTCACACTTTTTTCAGCAAGTATCAAATCATCTCAATCGTAGTACTAAAAGGAG
Source organism: Mythimna loreyi (assembly GCA_029852875.1). Classification (NCBI taxonomy): domain Eukaryota; kingdom Metazoa; phylum Arthropoda; class Insecta; order Lepidoptera; family Noctuidae; genus Mythimna; species Mythimna loreyi. Next base: position 4,704,189 of record CM056780.1, read on the forward strand.
CGACGCGCAACGCACTCCGAGTGATATTTCTTTATAGCCCACGACACAGCCACTCCTGGGAAATATACGACGGTCTTATAATGTGAAGCGCAGATGAATTTTGTATACGTTTTACGGTTAAATAAACCTAGAAGCATTTACGTGGGTTCACGCACTTTCTTGGTAAAAGATAAATTGAATTTTAAGAAATTTACTTTCCGTAGTTTCAAGAAATACTTTCGTGGAGGTGGGGCGTTCTTATTTTCTATCGATAATCAGAACAAAGTTTCAGAAGACAGAGCGTTGAAAGGCCTCTCACAAGGTAGACCGATGACTATGTGAAGATCGCGGAATCGATGATGCCGAAACGCCCATGATCAATCATAATGGCAACGCTTGGGGAGGCCCAAACGACCCACTGCTGAACGTTGATCCAGAAGTGAGTATTTTAGCTGAAATAATGATAATGATCATAAATCAGTACAAAAATAATAATAATATTAATACTATTATACACACTCTAAGTAGTATTATAATAATAATATTTTTTGCTAAAAATAAGACAATATTATGACATAAATATCGTAATAATGTTTTATTTCAGCAAAAATTGCGCATACCAATACTACATCAGCGTACATGTTTCTTATATTAGGTACCTACATATTATACCTAGATACATATATACTAAGCAGTTTAACATGGCAGTACCATCACCATTTAACATACTCATCAATTAGTCACTATAATTGAGACTATTTTCTAGGTAGCAATGTTTTTTAAAGCTATTCAAATTGAAATCGTGTATCATTAAACGTTATTTTTGTCTAGTCTTGTCACAAACTTTCGTGGAACTAGGCGCAAAAATACCTGCGGTCGCTTCAGAATTTTAAGCGTGCTTGCAAATTATTTTGGGTTCCTTAAAACCGTTAAGGAAAGGCTAATTATTTTCTTTGTTGGAAAAAAAATAAACTAGAATGTTTAAATATGGATATCATCAAAAACTTATAAACTGTAGATGTACCATGTCGGGTTCTTTCAGTTGCCGATTTTGGTTTTACAGAAACCGATGGCTGGATGGGTGGGTGGCCTCCTCTCCTTGAGAGGAGGCCTGTGTCCCAGCAGTAGGAATATTAAAAAAGGCTGATGATGATGGCTGGATATGAAAAAAAATTTGTTGAACACTAGTCCTGGGTTGAGCTACATGAATACTAATAAATGCTTGCTTTAACTGGACAGGTCCACTCTGTGTGATTCTTTCCTCAAAAGACCATCTCAGACACTAATTTGCAAGTTTCTTATATGATTTTACCATACCATGTTTATTGTATGGTCTTTAAAAGAGACTTTACACCCTGAGTTTGTTTCGATAATTCTTCTTTAGGTATTCAGCTAGGAAACACCAGCCTCATGAATCAATATCAATATCTATGTATATAAAAATTAATGCCACTTTTCGTTGTAATTTTATAACTCAAGAATGGGCTCACCTATCCAAAAAAAAAGTTTAAGTTTTGTTCGGACTATTTAGTAGATGGTTTATGAAGTGAAGTTTGCACAAAATCGGTGGAGCGGTTCTTCATTTGCCGGAAGCGAAGCCGCGGGCAAAAGCTAGCATAGTTTAAATTAACCTAGCGTCGTGACGTCGTAGATTATACAACTTTTTTGGTGTACAATAAATTAGTGTTTTTTTTTAACCTATTTGGAAAATCATCATCATCAGCCTTTTAATGTTCCCGCTGCTGGGACACAGGCCTCCTCTCTAGGAGAGGGAATGGGCCTTAATCCATCACGCGGGCCCAGTGCTGATTGGTGGATGTCACATGTCTTCGAATTTTTGGTTCTAAGACATGCCGGTTTCCTCACGATGTTTTCCTTCACCGTTTTGGAAAATAAATATTATTTAATTTTATTAATGAGTTGTTTAATTAGTATGAATTTAATTATATTTCTTTGATACTCCTTCAATCGATTTACATGAGAATTTTACCTATAGCTGACGATCCTACTTACATATCTCCTTTATTAACTGCATATACAATTAAATGCTTCTACAAGTTATTTGCAGCAATACCCATGTATTTGTAAACAGTTATTCATGTACACAGATTCTCATTTACATTTTATTGGGTACCTAACGCGAGTTCAACTAGGTGGGATCTGAACCCGCGACCTCTCGATTGCCAGACGATTCTATAGGCTAGTGGCCATTAGTACGTCTATTAGGGTTAGTTGGTATATTTGTCAATGTTCTACGTTTATTTTCTTGTAATTTCTTAACCTCTCGAGTGTTCCTGATTTATAGTAGAGAGATAAAGTTGTTGATAGTTTAGTTATAGAAACTTCTCTCTCTTTAGTTATAGGGCCCCTCTCACATGGCATCTTTTTGTATCGCGTTTCGTAAACGTACAATAGACGCGCGTTTCGTTGATCACAATTGTACAATGCGTTCCAAATGATAATAGGATCGATTGCCATGTTGTGACATCATGATTTACTGCCAAATCGACGCAAAATATTTTTTAAATTTATTTACGATTTTTGAACGAAAAAAGTTGAATGAGAATCCAGTTTTTAAATTTTACTCATTTCTGAGTTCTTCAATTTTGTAAAAATATCTTCGATTTGACAGTACGGCGTGACATCACACCCTGTCAATCGATACTATTCTTATTTGGAACGCATAGCACCCATAGGTTTATGTACTATTAGATTATGTAACCTTTTTAGTGTAAAATAAATTTCTATTTTATTCTATTCTAACAGCATCGCAACTGAAAATCGTGGTGTGCGCGAACAGCTTGAGACTGCATTGCAAGTGCATTGCGACTGCATCACTATAAAAGGTCGCCGTGGTCGAGGGCCCTAAAAGACGTTATTGTAGTGGTATGGTAAGTCTCCATAAAACTGGTTTTTTTTTTAATGATTATAGGTTTACGCTTGACCGCTTTCTCACCTGATGGAAAGCGACGATGCGATCGACGATGGAGCGCGCTTACCTAGAAGTAACCTATTCACTCTTGACTTAAAGTTTCCCGGATTGTAGCCATCTGGAAACACAGACTCTGGCAAGGAATTCTACACCTTGGTTGTACGTGTACGCACAATGAATGTGTTCCCAAAACGTATTTGGAACGTATTATTACGTGATTGTACAGTTTTATTGAATCTATACTTGTTACAATAAGGGAGGATCGTGGCTAGATATTTGGGCAACACAGATATCTTGTGGACAATATCTAGTTTTTTTCTTTATTGAAATCAAAACATGAATTTGTATTGAACTAATCCACTAAAGACTTCCCAAAATCTACACCTGGAACCAGTATTATGAAATAGTGACACAAAACCAAAAAAACCGACACCAGTTGTTACAAAGGGATTCCAGTTATCTAATATCTAGGTTGTCGAGGTCAGATGGACCGTCGCTCCGTCCAAAATTTAGCTGCATCTGGACGGGAGCTTGCGGACGGTGAGCAATGTGTAGCCAACTAACCGTTCAGTCCGGGCTAAGCCGTCTGATAAACGTCAAAACCGTACCCAAGTCGTCGACAGTGCGTATTGTCCCACGCAAACTATAGGGACCTAGCAGGGTTGGCCTACCCTTGGCCACCGGTTTAATTTTGAAAGGAAATCTCGGCCCTGGTATGAAATACAAGGAAGTAAAAGGAGTGGGTTTTTAGTTAGTAAAAGACTGACACACCCTTTCGCATCGCTCAAGGGCGGGAGATGTCATTGGATGATTTTACGGTTTTGCTGATAACTCTTTACGTCCCGCTTGAGGCTGTCGATGATTTGGACTTGAACGTTACCAGATGGTCGAAAACGGCAAGCTACATATTGCTCGTCATGTGTTGCCCCAAGAGGGACTGATCAGTCTAAAGCTCATTCAATACAATCTTTTTTTTTACTATTCATTTGTTTTTCATTGTCGCCGTTAAGAGATTACGACTTGAATTTTGTCGTTTTGCAAATATACAAGTCGGCCTTCTAATTCAAAATTTGATAATAACAATAGGACTTACTATTACCAGCTCGTACCCAGATTAAAAACCTATACGGAACCACTAAGTCCTATCGCCATGAATATTAACCGACTTCACTCATTCAATCATTCATCATTCGTTTTAGCGATTACCATACACTAAACGAGACAAATTTTAATGGATCTATATTTAAATATTCCAGTTTATCGTGACCCACGACAAAAAAATGTACTACAGTAAAATGTACTGATTTTGACGTTTATTTGACATTTGTCTAAGCAAACAGCGCCATCCCAAAGTGTCAAGGTTTACTGGTCATGTGGAAGTATGCAGTTTCTATTGCGTTTTGTATGCTCCATTGTGTGGTAATATTATACCTACATAATGTTGATTCCCTAAAGAAAATAGTAATTTATATTATTATTTTGGAGTCGTTTGCGCTAAAGTTATGGGTAAGTATGTCGTTTTAATGGTAGCTTCTGGTCATTTTTAGTACTTGCTGAGTGGCCATTTTTTAAATTCTTAGTTACGTTTTACTAAAAGGTCATATTTGTACCTGGACAAGAGAGATATTATCTAAACGGGTTAATTACTTGCAGGAAAAAAGTATAAACTTGAAAATACTGGGTAATCAAAATTATGGAGCTAAAGACAACTTTATAACCTTAAATAATAATAATTATTATAATTTATTTATAAAAAGACAACATTTGGTCCACAATAAATGTTAGTAGGTAGTACTTATTTCTATATTGTATATACACTTCTCATCAAAAAAATCGAAACACCTTGCAAGTTTACGTTTTGTCAGGATTATCAGAAAAATGTGTACATTTAGGAATAAATGTTAAATGTCGTTTAATAGTGAGTAATATGAGCTTATCAAATCTTAATGTTAATGTTCTAAATTTAAATGAATTTTTCATAGGTTTCGTATTTTGTTAAATGAGTCATTTTTATTCCGTATGGAGTATAAAGGAAATGGATAAAACAACACACGTAAATGAAAAAAAAAGCTAAAAAATGTTTATTTAATAACTTGTATTCCCTCCCCGAGCTCTAATTACTGCTTCCATACGGTTCTTCATCGATCGGATGAGAGTCACGATCACATGCTGTGGTATATTGTCCCATTCCTCTTGGATTGCATCTTGCAGCTGGCTAAGTGTTTCTGGGGCAGGATCTCTTGCTCGAATTCGTCTCTTTAATTCATCCCATAGATGTTCAATGAGATTCATGTCCGGGCTTCTTGCTGGCCATTCCATAATAGAGATATCGACTTCGTTAAGATAATCTCGTACGACGCCCGCGGTGTGAGCCCTAGCATTGTCGTGCATGAATATGAAGCCGTTGCCAATAAAATGTGCATAGGGCATCACATGAGGCTCGAGACACTCTTCGACGTACCGATGACAGTTTAGTGCAGGCAGACGTGGCCCAGACACGAAAGCAAGCTCTGTCTTACCGTCGGCGCTGATTCCTCCCCAAACCGTCCACGAACCGCCACCATAGCTGACCTTTTCTTCAATGCAGCATTGTGCATAGCGTTCTCCGTCTCTTCTGTAGACCTTGTTCCTTCCGTCGTTACCATACAGCATAATTTTACACTCATCAGAAAAGAGAACTTTGCTCCACTGTAGGTATGACCAATTTAGGTGCTCACGTGCAAAGTTAAGGCGCGCTCTTCGATGGTCTGCAGTTAATTTCGGCCCATTTGCTGGCTTATGCGGTACCAGTCCACGATCCTTCAACCTTCTTCTAATTGTAGAGTCACTTACAGCCACCCTTCGTACAACACGAAGCCGCTGCTGCAGTTGAAAAGCGTTAAGGCGTCGATTTCTTAAAGAAGTTGTTACAATAAATCGATCATCTCGCTCAGAAGTGACCCGATTCCTGCCAGATCCTGAACGGCGCGTGAACAAACCAGTCTCCCGATAACGTTTATAGACTCTATGAACAGATGACAGGCTTAGATGCAGTCTTGCAGCCACAACACGCTGACTAAGGCCAGAATCCAGCAATGCCACAACTTGGGCGGCTTCTGTGGGCGAAGTATCCATACGTTTTAGAAAAAAAAACCTTTTTTCAGACGTCCCAAAGTCACAGTATTGAAATAAAAAACAAAAAGTTTAAGGATAGGCGCCAATTTTTAGTTTTTAAACGCTAAATGTACTCCAACCCTAAACACACATTTGTCTCAAAACAGTGATTCATTTCGTTTATAAGATAAACAAATGAAATTCTAATTTTGAATTTAGAATTTTCGCTTATTACTGTAATGGCCAAACTGCCAGCTATAATATATGTATTTTTTTTCATCGTATGAATTCTTTTTTGTGTTAAATTCGGACAGAAACAATGAAAACGGAAGTGTTTCGATTTTTTTGATGAGAAGTTTATATTTCTTAAAGTAGAAAGTGTCTTCATTATTTATAATAAACCTTCATAATGGAACCCAAGAGCAGTGGTGGCCCAGTGGTAACGATCCTGACTTATTAGTTGTAGGTTGCGGTTTCAAACCCAGCCAGGCGCATTACTTTGTGTAATTTATTTCATCACTATATTATATATGTATTATGCTATAGATTAGGCGTACCATAAAGTCAGTTTACTTGACTTAGGTGATCTGCAGGCCATACACCTTCACATTGATGAAATTAATGCAATTTTGACGTTTACGCAGTGTGAGAGCGCTGTAAATTTTAAAACTTTTATTGGGCAAAAATCATCGAATGACATCTTCCACCCTTGAGCGGAACGGGTGATAGTGTCAGACTTTTACTGACTAAAAACCTACCCCGAACCTTCTTTGCCTTAGTTCCAGAGCCCTGATGTTTACTTTCACACCCATGGTCCCAGTAGGCTTCGCCCTTGCTGGGCCCCTACAGTTTGCTGACAACTTCTTGAGGGTCGCCGGAACAGTACCTACGCGCCGTCAACGACTTGGACTCGTTACCACACGGTCAGTACACTAATTCACGTAAAATTAAACAATCCCAATTCCATTGTCGTTCGATCGTAGTCCTATCCAAAATCGGTATTCACGATATTTGAACCACAGTATTTGATGTTTAGCCGTTGACGTCCTTCCCGGAGCTGAGGGTTGATGCGAAAGCGTTATACCGGGGCTCTGGGAATAAGGCAAGGAAGGCACGGGGTAGGTTCTTTAGTCAGTAAGAGTCTGACACTGTTTCCCGCTCCGCCCAAGAGTGGGATTCGTCATTCGATGATTTTTACCTACCATAAAAAAAAAAGCCGTTGACGTCCTATCCGACAACGCTTGAAAGACGATTGAAATAGCTGAATATGCTTCAACGACTCTCGAACGAGTTTAAAATCGGTGTCGTTCAAACTCGATTAATGGATGTGAATACGAAAATGTCAAAGTCGCTACGACATCGCTACGGTTTTGATTACGAAAATTAGGCTACAGATCGCGAGCTACCTATATTGCTCGCCTACCGATCGCCGTGCTTTTCAACTGTTAGAAAATTTCCAATACAATAGCCAAAGTTCAAAAGAACCTGCCTTTTATCTACCTTACATAATCCCTCAACTCACATGCAACAAACAAAGCTAACTCCAAACATAAACAAAAAGATTATTTACCGAACTACAAGACCCCACATGGGCCGATGAAACAAAGTTCAGCTCATATAACCTCTGTTCAAAGTTTTATCACGAACACAATAAAAATTAAAACGTTTAGTCTTTAAACTTGGTTTAATATTGTGGCGTACGGTGGAGTTTGTCCGTGGCTTTTTTTTTCTTGTAGAACTTGGTAGAGAATATTGGAATTACTTGAACGATATTATAGTCTTTGATGTTAAGTTCGAGACAGTTCGGTTCAATTGTTTTATGTCATGTTTAAGAAGTACTGAAGAGTTTCGTCTTTACCTTTTGGCTTTTTTTTAACGATCAGTATTTTTGGTTCGTTTGTTTCGTTTTGGTACCATCGAACCAGTGGCTAATCGCCGTGCTTTTCTTTTATTCGCCGTGCAACTCAGACTCTCACGTCGGGCCGCCACCACTGCTTTCAAAACAGTAGTAGCAGCCCCGACTTACAAGTAGCAAGTCGCGGGTTTAAACCCAGACAGTCACTTTTCGCTTTGTGTAATTTATTTCATCGCGTCTGTGCTCAAAACGGTGAAGGAAAACATCATGAGGAAACCAGCATGTTTCGTGAAGTAGGAATCATCCAGTGACTTGTCCTGTTCTTGGGTGGAGTGGAAGATCTTGTCAGAGTTTAACTAACAAATACCACAAATGTGTCATTCAGTTGCCTTTTATAGGCATCCACTGGTTTCCTTTTCAGGAATTCCGTGTCCTCAGCGTGCATCTGTCCTGTGAGCATTGGTGATGAAAGAAATTAAACAAAATGAAACGCCTGTTGAATCTTTCCACTGTTCCGTTACAGTACAGAAAACTAAAATAGAGGTTTAAAAGGTGATTCTAATATAATTTTTAAATAAACTCCTAGACTTAAATACAGTGCAGAACACACAAAAATGTCACGTACAAAGTTGATATCATGGCTTCAAGCACTTGCACCGATAATAATTATATATTATAACTTACTAGCTTCTGCCCGCGACTTTGTCCGCGGAAAATTTCTTGTAGTGATAGCTCGGTTAACATCCATGTTATATAAATAATTTATAGCCTATGTCACTCAGGAGTAAAGCAGCTTTCTATTGTTGCTAAAATTTTTTCCAATCGAACCATTAGTTCCAGAGATTACCCCCTACAAACAAAAAAATAAAAAAACAAAAAAACAAACTTTACCTCTTTATTATATTAGTGTAGATAAGTTTAACATTTACACATCTTTGACCTTTCGAATTCAGTGTTATGGCCATAAGCATATGTTTTATATTGATAAGTACTAGCAACAGTGTAAGTTAATGAAGTTAAACTACTTTAATTACTTTTTATTATATCATCTTTTTAGATTTACAAAGTAATTATTTTCTTAATAAGTATTTACTGTTTTTTACGTAGTTAAAAAAAATGTGGTGACGTCTATGGTCCCTAATAATATGCTAAACTAAACTCCAAATTCCTACGTAAATCTGGCGGCCAAGTTCTCCGCGCAATTTGAACATATACGAAGTCATCTATCGGGCAGTGGCCCGGATTAGACATATTCAACATATGCAATGAATTAATGCATACTTTTGTTAATTCTCAATGATTTTTTAAATTTAATGTATAGGGTTAAACCACTTCTACGCATCGGCGTCGATTCGAATAAATGTACCCAAAAGGTTGGCGGCGGCATTGTCACGCTGTATGACAATGCCATATGGCCATTGCCATACAGCGTGACATATGCCCAAGGTAATTTAAAAGCCAGCCCTTATTTATCGTATCTTGTTAATAAAGAAAAAAAACAGAATTTACATTTATATTTAATAAATTATGCAAATAATCCGATTCCCAAATCGAATTTCTAAGTTTTTTCCGAACCGTAATAAGTAATTATTTTGTAACATAATTTAATTATGTTTAAATTGATGTAAACTAGTGCTTGACTGCGGTCCGGACCACCTGATGGTAAACAATGATGCAATTGCCAATAGGGAAACGCACTAGTCTTAAAAACTACAACACATTTACTCAAATACCTGTAGATAAGAATCGACAATAAATTACAGATCAATCAGCATGAGACAATGTAATAAACATGATTATAGTCTCGATGTTAATGAATTAACATACTTCTAAAAGACAAGTTTTTTCTGTCATAATTTGCATTTTTATTGACTTTGTAACTGTAAGCTCCCAAGATGAGATGGCAATCCTATCGTACAATATTATGTGGTATGTCAAACTGTTGCTCAATTTGCAATTAAAAGAAAATGCTAATTTTCTTTTAATTGGGTATAAAAATATAGGCACTTAAATTAGGGTGGCCAATCGTCCTCTAATATAGAATATTGTATCTACCCTATTTTGCGAATGTTTACTTTATAATAATCTACACACAAACAGTTTTGTTTTTTACGGTGGGAAAAATCATTTAATAACGAAATGCGCCGGGCGGTACGGAAAACAGTGTCAGACTCTTACTGACTAAACGACCCACCCCATCCCTTCTTACCCCTCATACCGGGGTCAAACCTTCCTTTCATAAACGAACCGGGGCTCCAGTAGGCTTCAGCCCTGCAGTTGGGGTTGGTTGGGTTATATATTTCTATTCTATTTTACATTTGCTGACAACTCCATGAGACGCGCGGGAACAGAGCGCGCCGTCGACAGTCAGTTTCCATGAGTTATGTGAAAATTAACCCCCAGAACCTGGAATGGTGGCATAGTAGCAACAGAAGGTGGGTTTTTAAGGTGGTATTGGCCAATAACTAAGAATAAGCGTTCTGATAGGCAATCGCTGCATCTTAGACTCATGGTATATATCATGCAAAGACGAATTCCGCGCTTGGACGGAGCGGGAGACAGTGTCAGACTTTTACTGACTAAACAACCTACGCCGTTCCTTCCTAGCCTTGGTTCTAGGAAGCTTTGACCCTGCTGGGCCCCTGCAGTTTGCTGACCACTCCTTGAGGCCAGCGGAAACAGTGCGCACCGTCGACGAGTTGGGCTCGGTCTGGACTGTTACCAGACGACCGGACAATGGGCTACCCATTGCTCGACGTCCGCAAGCCGCACCATGCGAATAAGATCCCTTCTTGAATTTACGAATTGGAATTTTCCCCATTAAATAAACGGTCAATTTCTGGGTACCTGTCGTGTGTGCAATGGTGAGTTACACGTTCCACGTTTAAAACAGACACCAGACTCCAAGAACACCTCTCCAAGTTACCGTAGTTTATTGCTAGACTAACCTCAAACAAACCTTCACAATTGCACTTCAAAATGGTACACACGAATAAACGCAGCAACCAGTCACGCCGCCGATAATTTATTTTATTAGCAGCCATATTGGATTTAAAGTCAATACTTCGACATGGCCGAGGTACAGTCGGGCTCAAGTAATTTTATAAAAAGTCAACTAGTCGCCGCAATTTGTGCGCGCCACTGTACACAGCTTCGCCGCTTCAAGCTTTTTCTGTCTCGTTCCATTTAAATTTCATTTTAAGCAGGACTGGATCCACTCTGCCGGCATTTCCAGACATATTGGAACTGCTATGCAATGATTATTGTAGATTTGCTGGTTTGTTTTTGAATTTGTTGCTTCTAGACTTGTTTCAACTGTTTTATACAATTTAGGACCCTTTTTATATAGCAAATTTGTTTTTTAGGACAACTAACTGATCAACTAAATGCTTAGAACATTTGAAAACCCTAAAAACTTAACCTACTGTGAAAAAAGCTAAACCCTAAAAAATCAACCTGGTGCACCACCAGTAATCGCAACTAGTGATTGATCCCGGGCTCATGATTGAGCAGTAGTGGCCGAGTGGTAACGGCCTGACTTACGAGTGTGTGTTGTTGTCCAAACTCAGCCAGCCGCATTACTTTGAGTAATTTATTTCATCACCACTGCTCTCAAAACTTCGAAGAAGAAACCAAAAATTCGGAGTCATGTACATTCACCAAACCGCACTGGGCCCGCGTGAAAGATTACGGCCCATTCCCTCTAGAGAGGAGGCCTGTGTCCCAGCCGTGGGTACATTAAAAAGGCTGATGATGATGACATCATTCTTATCGGCTACGGTTCGAATAATGCTATTGAAGCTAGTCCCAGATCTGATCTTTTTAACCGACTTCAAAAAAAGGAGGAGGTTCTCAATTCGATTGTATTTTTTTTTTATTTTTTTTTATGTTTGTTACCTCAGAACTCCGTTGTTTATGGATGGATTTGCAAATTTTTTTTTGTCCCATTTTTTCTACTCCAAAAAGAAGTAATAAATTTTGAATATTTGCAAAATATTAATGTCAAATAAGTTTACCTATAAATTAAGTTTCTTTACAGCAATAAATTCAAATTTTTATTTTCAACTTTTTAGTGTAGGAACTTTTATCGTTTGGCTTTTTTTGAAGGCGGTTTTTTTTTGTAAAAAGTTTTTTTTATTATGAATTACCGTCAGAATCAACGATCCAATTCCGTGTAAGGTCGAAGCCAAGTGCGACCAAGGGTTCGTGTCTTATAGGAAGGCTCTAGCCCTGGTACATAAGGCGACGTACGAACGAGGTAGGTAGTTTAGTCAGTAAGAGTCTGACACTGTTTCCAGCTCCGCCCAAGGGCGGGATTCGTCATTGGATGATTTTTACCTACCATAAAAAAGCTCGAAATAGAAATAAAACTAAGTTGGGGTAGCTATATGTTTAGTTTTCAAAATGCAACAATATTACTTTCTCTTTCACGTATTAAAATCTAGCTTTTGCCCGCGGCTTCGCCCGCGTGGTATTGGGATTGGAGTTGGCGTTTTCGGGATAAAAAGTAGCCTATGTCCTATTCCGGAGTGTATCCTATGCCTGTGCCAAATTTCATCCAGATCCGTCCAGCCGTTTTGGCGTGATTGAGTAACAAACATCCAAACATCGTAACTTTCGCATTTATAATATTAGTAAGATTGTCCTGCAATGCAGACACTTTTCCCTGGCACAAGCCGCACCAAAAATTATCTCCCAGACACGGTGCTATGAAAAATGATGATGTTAGTGCAAAATGTTCGTCTGGTCGAAAGGTATTGATTTCTGAACGAACTGCTAGCAGAAAAATATGCTTACATCACATAGCCTTTGTCTCCGCCGTTGAGATGTGAAAGCTAGGTTAGTATGGAAAGGGCTTGTGAAAAATGTATAGCAAATATTATGATAAGAGGACAATAATGTAAACAATATTTTTAATATTTTTGTTTTTTTTTTTATTAGCTGAATTGGCAAACATTTATTTGCCATAAATAAACTTATCAAAAGAAAAAATGAGACGTGGGGCAAGGAGGATAAATAATAGCCTACGATCTAATCTCAGGTTTCCCAAACAACGCAACATCACATTTAGTTGGTTTATGTACAGAACCTTTTAAACTTTTGGATGTTTTGTAAAGAGGTAAAGTTCTGAACTAGGTAACATAGATATAATAAGTAAGTACTTACACATAATGTGGACCAAAAGTTGTCTTTAAATAAATAAATGATTATCATTATATAAATATTTTCTGTTTTCGAACATATGGGCTGCAGCTAAAAATCAGCGTCAGGTGGCCTTAGGTCACCATTTTTCAATATGCTGAACTAAGTGTTTTTTTTTGTGATGCATAAAAAATGCAATTTTCTTTCTTTTTTGCTAAAAATACACTCAATCATAAAAATGGGTCAAGCCATCTCGGAGGAACTCGATAACACACACTATGACACGATTTCATCTCAGAACCGCGGCTTAAAACTTACAGAAACTTTTCATAGTATCAGCCGAAAATCAATATTCACCACAGAAAAAAAAAACCAGGAAAGTTCTATCCATACCTGGAAGAAATCGCCTAGTGTGATAAAGCCGCCGATTCTATGTTATATTTTACAAGGTTTCCTTACATGTTCTTCGTAGTGTTGGTGTGCAATAAAGTATAAATAAATATATAAATTGAAAACAATAACTCACTTTAACTTTCATCAGAGAAAACTGTACAAATACTCAATCAAGTCTTAATTGGCTTTATCAGGGTCAATACAAAATACTAATAAACGTTTATTATGACCGAGCATTGATCAAACTTTTGCACGGCACTCAACTTTTAGTTATATCTTCTACATATAAAAGGAGAAACTGACTGACTGACATATCAACGCACAGCCGAAACTACGGGGACTAAGAGCGTGGAATTTTGAACAAGGCTTCTTTTTATGACGTAAGCGAATACTAAGAAAGGATTTCCCAAAATTCACCCGCTAAAGGGATGAAACGCGTGTCCAAAGTTTGTACGAAAACCTATTTTCACGCGGGCGAAGCCGCTGGCAGGAAGCTAGTCTATTTATAGTTTATTGAAACAGTTAATAAAGATGCAATAATAAAATAAATAATGAAGTAATAAACCTTGTATCTATTTATTATAATGTATAGAAATAGAATTTTATTGTATTATCTTGTCGCATGTCATGACCGTTGCCAGTTTGAGTGAATGTCAATAAAATGGTAAGTTTCTTCTGTTAAAAGATATTTATTATGTGTTTTAATGTGTCAATAAAAGTTGCATTTACAACTAGCTAATTGTAAATAAAATAGTGTTATCAGTCTTTGTAATATGATTTAGGAATCACATAAAAGTTTACTTTTGACACCCAAGCGAATGTCTGTAATTACGAGTACAAAGTCGAAAGGTTAAGAGGTCTGATAATCCCTAGTTAGGACTAGGGATCATTAAGAGGTCTGATAATAATTATACTAGGTCTTAATTAAGATCTTTTCGAGTCTACACGATTGCATGCTCATAACATATTTATTGAATATAATATCATTAGATCCACTGCATTAAACCGAATAAAAAATACATGTTATTTTTCATGTTTAAGTTAGAATTTAGGTAGGTGGACAAAACGTGTACGGTAGCCTAGCAGACCCCATTGAAGCCAAAAACTGGCTGCAGGGCCTGATTTTTTTTTGGTTTTAGAATAAATTCTAAATAGATTGTGTCTTGTCCCGTCTAAAAATATAATACACACAGTTAATTAGCACGATCTGCTCTCCTTAACCTTAAATGCCATGTTTGGCATTCCGCTGGCTTTTGTTTTCTGATTTTCGTCCAAAGCAAACCCGGGTTTAGGGACTGCGAGCAATACTAAATTCACCGTCCGATGAAGATCAGGCTTGAAACGACAGCGTGTTTTGTTCCACACACGCCTTAAAAAAAACATGTAATGTAAAAACATATAATGTAATAATGATAATAATTAATGATGTATAATGTTATGATAATATAATGTAATGGATTTGAAAATTATGGACTAAAGTCTGAAATAAAATGATTTTATTTTATTTTTTTATTTAAAAAGATAAATGACGAAGCCCATCAAGGTTCGAAAGAGATAACACGGCCTTAGATTGCAATAAAAAGTACTACTGGGTAAAGACACGCAGGTTGGTTTTAGTTTTTTTTTTTTTTTATTATTAAAAGTCTGATAAAAAAGGCTTACCTTTTCCTATATCTTTATTATTACACTATTTATTATAACTAAAACATGCTATTACGAGTAAGTTTCTTGAAAGGCTTTTACTATAAAATTTAATTTGAATGTTATCATTTTAATCTTGCATACAAAATTATATCGCTGCATTTAATTCACATTTGCATGTTTTACACGCATTTGTGAAACTATTACGAAGGTGAATAATAATTATTATTTAATAATTATCTACTAATTACTACATGGGTTTTGAAGTACCTTACTCAAGCTTTTAATCTTTAATATTATTTTATCTTAAAGTTTCTTAGCTTTATACCAATTTTATTACTTATTTTATTACTGGACCCCATTACTATAGGCAACTAAAATAAACTTTGAAATCGACTCTAGCCACATAAGGACAGTGAATCCGGCTTATCAATATACATTATATAAAAATCAATACCGTTTTTCGTTGTAATTTTATAACTCAAGAACGGGCTCACCTATACAAACTCAATTTAGGCTTTGTTCGGACTATTTAGTAGATGGTTTGTGTGAAGTTTGCACAAAATCGGTTGAGCGGTACTTCATATGTCACTTTTATCTCATGTCGGGAGCGAAGCCGCGGGCAAAAGCTAGTTGCGTGTAATAATTTTCTCGTCTTTTTAAAATTAGTGTTTTAAATTTTCACTACCAATTTAATTAAGACCACTTCAAAATAGTAATTGTAGTAATCATTAAAGTTCTCTGTACCCATATCGCATGTTGTAATATCTGCTACAAACATCTAGATAAATATAAACATAAAATATATTAGCTGCTATTTGTAAGAGGAAATGATGCATTTCCTGAGCTAATGCATCAACTACTTAATATTCTATTGGAACAGACAACCATTCAATGTGGATGATCTTATTCGTAATCATAGTTTCTACAAATGAAGATTTTATTAAGAGCTATTTACTTGTCCACTACTTTATAAATAAATAATTTAATATAATTTAGAAAAAGGATCAACAAAACTTTTTTTATTTAATATTGTTAGTCTCCGAAATTATTAATAAAAAAGTGCCTACTCCATATTCGGCCACCCAGAGCATTTTCAGGATTTGGAACAAAGGACAAAGCTATACGAGAGAGTGAGAGAGCACACGTAATCCACTTATACGTCACGCGCGGGTTGTTCCCATACATTTTTACTGTAGAAAATTCGGGAATACCCTTAATGCATATTAAGCCGGGATCCGAGTTATTTGCTATGAGGCATCGGGATACCTATTGAAATGAAATTTTCCGCAGTGTGGGTTTTTGGGATAACGAAGGTTCTGCACACTTTTGTAGGTAAGAATGTGACCCTTCCCGAGTTTGACCGGCCGGATTATTGTTTCAAGTACTATATTTGGAATACCGCAAAGCGGTAACAAAAACGGCTTGCCTTTTTTTCTGACGGAAAATTTTGTAAACGTTTTGCTGAACGAACTTAAGTTGCGGTTTCGAAATTGATTTGGTATTATGTATTTTAACTTGTATATCTCAATATCATTACAAAGTATAAAACAAAGTTGCTTACCGCTGTCCCTATAGCTTAGATCTTTAAAACTACGCAACGGATTTTGATGCGTTTTTTTTTAAATAGATAGAGTGATTCAAGAGGAAGCATAATACATGCATAATATATTTAATATTAGTACCCGAGCGAAGCTGGGGCGGGTCGCTAGTTTATAATAAATATGGTAGATACATAACTAGACCGTTTGATAAATTTTAAGTACTTCTAAATTAAATTAATTCCTGTTAGACCTACGATGTTTTAGCAGCAAGTTGTGTATTTTATAGTGTCATTATAATAAATGGGAAATGCGGGACGAAAAGATCTTAAGCGCTTATAAGGAAGTGATAATATCTAATTACTGTGACCACGCATTAACTGGTACTAGATGTAATTTATTCGGAGTAAGTACAGATATTATAAACATTAGTACAGCAATGCGTAAAACTATTATAAAAGGTTTACTTAGAAGGTTATATATACTAGATACTATATCATCATCACCAGCCTTTTAATGTTCCCACTGCAGGGACACAGGCCTCCTCTCTATAGGAGAGGGAATGGGCCATAATCCACCACTCTGGTCCAGTACTTGATACTATATACTCAAAGATAAAACTAATGTTAAATTATCCATAATAACCATATAAATAATTATGCTAGGTGCAAACCTATAAATAATTATGCTAATAAGCAATTATTAGCATAATTATTTATACAGTTTATTTTAACAGCCTGAATAGTCCGTAATCCACCACGTGGGCGGTAAGGTAAAGTCCGGATCGGTAAATATCACATATCGTTGAATTTTTGTTTCTAGGACATGCCGGTTTCCCCACAATGTTTTCCTTCACTGTTTTGAGAGCATTGATGTTGAAAATAATTGCACAAAAAACTGCTGTTTTTAAGCCAAGTGCTCTTGGCTTGGTTCAAACCTGCGACCTGGGTGGGGCCGTAACATATAGGGACATCACTGTTATATTTTTCTTAATTATGACTAGCTAAATCAATAAAAAATAACCTCTAATGTTTAAGAAAAACTGTAATAAGTTTAACATTTCAATACAAGTTTTAAATACAATTAAAACTGTGTACGGAACCTCGTTGTACTATTTACAATTTTATCTTTTTACTAATCCAAATGCCAATATTTCAACATATATCGACATGTGAATACTTTGATAGACTTTTTGATAAATATTCCGGTATTTTACTCTTTACAATCGAATTTCTCTCTACCCTTAATTTTTTGGTGTTTCGATTCTATGATTACGATTATATCGAATATTTATGTAATTATGATAACATGTTATCTACACTTCTACACTAATATAATAAAGAGGTAAAGTTTGTTTTTTGTTTTTTTGTTTGTAGGAGGTAATCTCTGGAACTACTGCTCCGATTGGAAAAATTTTAGCAACAATAGAAAGCTGCTTTACTCCTGAGTGATATAGGCTATATTTTATGTACGCGGGCGAAGCCGCGGACAAAAGCTAGTTTAACATACTTAACGGATTATATTTAGATTAAAAATATACGAAAATATATAAAAATCATGTAATTCAAAAAATAATAATAAAATAAAATCATTTATCCGGGTCCACAAACATTGTATGTACATTTAATAGTTTGTCGGTGGGCGGCGCTTGTTCGTAACAATTGACTCAAATGCAATGTAGCTATTTAATTAATCTAAAAAATATATTTAATTTCCTATTTTCACATCTTTCGCCCACTGCCTTAACAATTCGAGTACCATAAATAGAGACAACATGCGAACGCCGGAGTTCGCTTGGGGCTCAAGACTTTAAGGACGTTTTCAGCTTATCTAGGTATTTGCGACAAGCTTTTTTTTATGGTAGGTAAAAATCATCCAATGACGAGTCCCAGGAAACAGTGTCAGACTGTTACTGACTAAACAACCTACCCCGTTCCTCCTTTGCCTTATTCCCAGAGCCCCGGTATAACGCTTTCGCACCAAACCTAGGAGGCTTCGACCCTGAAGGGCCCCTGCAGTATTTGCGACCAGCTACTGCTAGCAAACAGGTTAGAACAGGTTTCTCCGTACTAACCTTGGACGTTCTTTTGTTTCATCCCCTAAGGGCGAGTTGTTTCAAATAGTCAGTATACGTTACATAGGAACGGTTAAAAGTTACTATTTCGTGGGACATTTAACGTTTGTTAAATTCAAAGCGTTGTTTCATCACAAAAAAAAAACCAATAGTCAAAGTTATTCGGGTTGCCAATTAAAAACCAACACCTTTTCCCAATAAAAGTAGTCGGGAGATTTTTTTTAGTATTGCAACACACAAATTATGATATAAACGTTGACGTTTTTTTCAATTCTACGCCGTTCTATGTATATAATATGTCTGCCTACTGCTATTTCAGTTTGGCGATTCATCTAAGGGTTTTTAAAGTGTTTGTGTATTCATAAATATATAAATAAATATGTTTCTTTGGGATAACATGCAGCAGCAGTGGTGGCTGAGTTGTATCGGCCCCGACCATAGATATATTTTAATATTTCTATGGCCCCGACTTACGAGTTGTAGGTCGCGGTTTCAAACCCAGCCAGGCGCATTACTTTGTGTAATTTATTTCATCATCACTGCTTTCGAAACGGTGAAGGAAAAACATTGTTCGGAAACCGACATGTCCAAAAACAAAAATTCGAAGACATGTGATATTCACTAATCTGCACTGGGCCCGCGTGGTGGATTATGGCCCGTCTGCTAGAGAGGAGGCCTTTGTCCAAGCAGTGGAAACATTAAAAGGCTGATGATGATGATGATGATATAAATTTTTCAAAAGAAAAAAATTTACGTAGGGTAAAGAGGATAAATAATAGCTTACGATCTAATATCAGGCTTACCAAACAACGCAACATCACAACATTTAGTTGGTTTGGTTGGTGTCTGGGTGTAATTTATCTATAATATGTATGTATTTAGAAATATATAAGTATGTTTATCAGTTGTCTAGTACCCATAACACAAGCTCTGCTTAGCTTGGGTCTAGATGGCGTTGTGGAAAATATGATAATATGATAAAATCCGTTCTCCAAAGTCAGTTCTAAAATATCCTATCACTAAAATAATCACAAACATAACAAACGAAGCAGGATACGTCTCACTAATACATATTGATCGTTATTACTGCCGTAATATTAGTTACAGGCTGGTTCTCAGCGATAGTTAGGTTAAGACCTCTGCTAATCCGTTCAGAAACATAAACATTAACGTTCTCTTTAATGATTAACATTAGTAATAATGTTAAGTTATAAATAAGTATCATTTTAAGGCCAGGTACTACAAATTTTGAAGTCTTTTAAACCTATTTCCGCAAACATGAAGAAAAAACATATTGCGCCTAACCCAAATAAAACGGGAGAAATTCAGGAAGATGATGATGATGGTAATCCACAAATCTTTACATAGTATAAAACAAAGTCGCTTCCCGCTGTCCCTATGTATGCTTAGATCTTTAAAAGTACGCTACAGATTTTGATGCGGTTTTTGTTAATAGATAGAGCAATTGAAGAGGAAGATTTATATGTATAATGCTGGGCGTAAGAAGAACAGACTGAATACGTAATGATACGCTGCGCTCCAGGACGGGCATAATAGACGTAGGCAAAAAGGCTGCCAGGCTTAAATGGGATTGGGCAGGTCACACTAGACGCATGCACGAGGACCGCTGGGCAAGAGTCGCCACACAGTGGGCACCAGAGGGAAGAAAGCGTTGTCGAGGTAGGCCTAGAAAGAGGTGGCGAGATGATCTAGACGCGTACCGAGACTGCGCGGGAGAAGAAGGTTTGGAGGGACTTGGGGGAGGCCTTTGCCCAGCAGTGGGACAGTTAGGGCAAAATATATATATATATATATGTATAATAGGTATACTAATATTTAATAAAAGAGAACACCATGACAAATTATTTTCTTAAAATCTGCATGTATAAAAGCGAAATACTACTCACTGATTAATCACGAAATCTCAGAAACTGTAACACCAACAAAGTTAAAGTTTGGCTGGTAGGTTCCTTATAGAGTGTAGACACCTTCTAAGAACGGATTTAACCAAATTCATCCCTAAAGGAATAACCGATTTCCGGCCAACGTAGCTCGCCGTCCAGTCGTCTGGTAACAGTCCAGACCAAACCAAGTCATCGAAGGCGCGCTCTGTACGGATTAGTGGATGTCACATGTCACCGAATTTTTGGTTCTAGGACATGCTGGTTTCCTCACGATGTTTTCCTTCATCGTTTTGAGAGCAAAATAGACTCAGGTGGAGTTACAGAGTGCTGTATGTTATAATGTAATTTGACACGTTCGATTTTGTTTATATATTTTTTTTTTGTGTTTTTTGGTCTTACCCTAATTGGACATTGAGTTTGTGTAATGTTTGTAGCGAGCGCTATCATTGTCATGTACATTAGAAATTTTATTTTGAGATCGTTTTGTGAATGTGAAATGTATGTGATGTAGCTGTACTTGTTAATCTTAATCTTAATAATATTATAAATGCGAAAGTTACGATGTTTGGATGTTTGTTACTCAATCACGCCAAAACGGCTGGACGGATCTGGATGAAATTTGGCACAGGCATAGGATACACTCCGGAATAGGACATAAGCTACTTATTATCCCGGAAACCCCAACCCAAACCCCAATACCACCAAATAAATAAATACTCAGTGACTATAAGGCCCTTAAGTTGGATGTATTATTATTAGTTCATCTTAATCAAAATGACGACCAACTACATTATCATTATGCGGAATCAACTTTGAGTTTATTGGTATTTTAGTGTTTTCAATTTGGAGCAGTGATGTAAATGGTGAAAATGTTAAGTAATATTGTAATACATTTTAGTTAATTGTAAAATACATTGTCCGCATTTCGACATCAACTACAAAACGTAAATGTCTTATACGTTATAATATAAAACGTTCTTACACGAGAAGTAAGTATCTACACTTAATTTTACTTTATACACAAATACATACCGAAATGTTTTCCGTCTTTTCCTTTTGATTGGATATCAATAAAAAATAATATAATTAAAATATTCTGCAACTATTACACAACGCCATCTAGTCTCAAGCTAAGTAAGGCTACTGATGAATACACTTATATATTTTTAAATACATACAAATTATATATAGATTACACCCAGACACAAAATACATGATGAATTTACTAATTACTGTGTACTATTACATGTTTTTGTGTACAATAAAGAATAAAGAAGAATAAAGAAGATCCTGCTCATCATACAAACTTTTGTCTTGGGTGGGAATCAAACGCATGACCTATAGCATAGTAGTCAGGGACTTAGGGTCACCAACTATTAGACCAACAGGCTAGTTACAACTGTTCCTATTCGAGGTAGAGCAAAAGAGAGTGACAAACTTTTACTAAATAAAATTCACTAGAATTCTTTAACTTGTTTAGAAGGCCGTGGTAACTTATTGAAGTTGATTGACCTTCATCTACACTAATATAATAAAGAGGTAAAGTTTGTTTTTTTTTTATTTTTTTGTTTTTTTGTTTGTAGGAGGTAATCTCTGGAACTACTGGTCCGATTGGAGAAATTTTAGCAATAATAGAAAGCTGCCTTACTCCTGAGTGACATAGGCTATATTTTATGTACGCGGGCGAAGCCGCTGACAAAAGCTAGTTGTAAGATAAAGGCCTTCCATAAGCGTTGCTACAAAGACAGGTCCCGTAAGCCTCAAAGCCATCAGATTCCTGCAACCTTCACGAAGGTCCGTCACTGAAAGATGTCCCAAAAAAAAAAAAAAATGTCCTTGATATTCACATTCGATTTTCTTTAACATTAAAAAAATGCATAAAATGTCTGCATAGATTTTTATGCTTTGACTCTCATACACTATACCTAAGTATAATTGAGTAAATTAATTTATTACGATACATAAAATCAAGGATATTGTTCTCATTTTTTAAATTACATTTTATTAACTAAGAAAAAGAAAATGTAAACCTTAAAAATGCCAACTAAACTATCAATGCGAGATCAAAAAGACTCCTATTTCAACACACTTATGCTGTAATAACGCTCAGCGTATACTTTATTTTTGTTATTTTTTTCCGTGTGTTTTGTAACTGTTTTGCTGTGTCTGTATCGAATAAATGTATTTCGATTCTATTCTAATAATTAAAGAAAAAAATAACAGAACACAGACCTGTGATACCCTTCCGTACTACGTACTAACATGCAACAAAACAAAACCTTCGCTACCTACACATGTTGCTAACCGGAAACCATTCAAGTTCTCTTGATTGAGTTGAAATAATACATTATCCCATATACAGAGCTGTCAATGGTTATGCAGATAACTGCATGCTCCTGACAGCCGGATAACGTATCGCCTGCTAACGCCTTAACTAGCTGTTTCCTTAGTTAACTTGGACAAACAACTGGTATATCGGTATTTGAAATACCAGGTATATACCATACTAGGTATAGAATGAGTAAAATACCGATATCGATATTATACTCATTCACCGCTGCTGGACTTGCCTTCCCCAAGCGACACCACAAAGACCGGTCCTTGTGAGATTTTTTTTTTAAGGTAGATGAAAATCATCGAATGACGAAACCCGCTCTTGGGCGGAGCGGGAGACCAGTGTCAGACTCTTACTGACTAAAAAACCAACCCCATTCCTTCCTTGCCTTATTCCTAGAGCCGCGGTAACAGTTTCACACAAACCGGCAGCTCAAGAAGGGTTCGACCCTGAAGGGTTGGTGACAACTCCTTGAGGCGCGCGGGAACGGTGCGCGCCGTTGATGAATTTGTCCTTGTGGGATAGCTTCAAATATCATATTATGCTCAGGTTGTGTATGGAGTACAACAGCCACATAAAAGTTGGTGCATGGTGCTGTAAAACATCATTTGGCTTTTTTATTTTTATTGATTTATAAGTTCGCGCTTGACCGCTATCTCACTTGATGGAAAGCGACGATGCGGTCAACGATGGAGCGCGCTTACATAGAAGTAGCCTATTCACTTTTGACTTAAGGTTTCCCGGATTGTAGCCATCAGGAAACACAGACTCCCGCAAGGAATTCCACTCCTTGGCTGTATGCACAAGGAATGTGTTCCCAAAAAGGTTTTTGTACGTATTTGTGGGATGTCCAGTAGCTGCTTTGGATATGTTGGAGAGCTGTCCGAAGAGGCTAATTGGTATTTTGGTTAAGACCTATCTACAAAACCTAAAGTGCAGCCCTGCGGCTGCACTTTAGGTTTTGTAGATAGGTCTTAACTTACCAGCCTTTCAATATTCTATAGGATGCTTTTTGAAGAATGTACCTACTCAGAAATTACTTGACTTGATTTCGTCATCGCCTTTCTATCGATTATAATTTCATTATTTTATCCGGAACCAATGATTATCCCTGTACGCGCTATACTAGAGCACCCGAGACCCAAAGTTAGTTCAATATTGTTTCTTAAATTGGAAGCGTCACGTAACCAATCTTAGCTCTTCAAAATTTTGTAGATACGATACCTACTATCACACGCATGGAATAAATCCATTATGTGCGATATTTTAAACAAAAAAGAATATTTAAGAAAGTGGTTTTGTTTGGGAAACTGCATACATTTACAAAAATATCTCACCTTTGGTGGTCACGACCGTGACAGAGCTCTCTTCGACACACAGACCACATGCGCTTGCCAAGACTTGCCAAGACCTGGCGGGAAACATGTGTCTCTCTTAGCTCCTCCCATGTCTGTCTTCTTGACCAGTTTTCTGAAGAATCACATCTTCTTTAACGTTTTGATTCAACGAGAAGTCACAAACATCCCCAAATCAAAACAACTCTGACTTTTTCTTAGACACAACACAGGATATAAACACATGTACGACAACACCACAAGTTGTTTAACGATCCTTCAAACCACAATTAACCAAACTCCACATCAGGACCACTTCACAGAATCTCCAAAAATCAATTAAAAACGACATTTAAATGAGTTTAAAACGATTTGGAATCAGGCAGTGTGTTCAGCACGACACCCCGACTTGCACTGGTGAGCTAAATGAGAAAGGTTTCCCTATTTCTTCGCATTCGAGAGAGAATATAAAACTCTTTTTCGCCTTTTTTTTTACTTCCAACTTCGTCTTAATATGCCACCCGCTCGGACCTTCGGCCGAAGACTTAGGAACCTCATAGAAAAGACAGACGGAAAAAACATTAAATTGGTCCTCCGATCCAAATATTCACATCCACTGCTCCTTTTGTTAACAAAATCGCCGTCAGACCTACTAACTAACGCGTCAATGTAAATCAAAAATGTCTTAAGATTAGTCTTCTTACAGGAGTCGTTGTAATTAAAAGGGATTTCGAACGGAAACCGGTTGCATTGGCGTTGTGAACCAATTAATACGGCAATTATCTTTTATGACATTTTTATGATGATTTTATGGCCTCATTGGCCTCGTGATGGTATGCATCGGTTTGTATCGGAGTCTCTTCGAAGGTATCTTGTGCATAGGTAAGCTAATTTTATTAAGAAAACTGTCACACGTTGAAATTCTTGTATAAATATTTAAAACATCAGGTGAAAACAAGACTATAAAGGTTAATTAGCTATTTATCCACTTTTGTACTTAATATATTGATACATTTTTAAGTTGGAGTTTAACAAAAATGAATTCCTTGTCGAAGTCTTTGTTTCCTGATAGACATTTCAACGCAAAGGCACCCAAACAAGAGCTGATCCATGACGTGAGATAGTATTCGAACGCGAGCCGGTAAATAATAGTAAATAAAAGAAACCTAAAACCTCCTTGTAAAATTTTCAGTTTGAAAAAATGAAGATGAATTATGGAACAACTACCAAGGAAACGCTTTCTTCTGGTCCAACTTTCTTCTTGAAGATAAAAGACAAGTAATCCAGGTTCCTGGAAAATCTTTTTCCATTTCTAGCAGTATATTATGACTGCCTGTACTAATCTATTATCCAAAGACCACCGCATCGAAAGCACTTATTCATTGTTTTAGGCTCAAAAGACCACAGTTTACCATAAACCATTGATCTCAAAGTGTTAACGTTCGTATATTTGCATTTATTTAGTATTCACACCATGTACCCATATTAGGTAAAGATATTCAGACATAAACAGCTGATTATGCTGCAGAATTCAACAATCTCCTATGACCTACGACCTTATGTATCTATGTCTATCTGATGTCTGAATGTGGGCAATAAGTATAGACAATACATTCAATACACCGTTACATCAATCTGATAGTTGAATCGTTAGATTTTAATAGATGATATAGGTGTATGTGTCATTACTGGTACTGCAAATATTCGCAGAAATTTCTTTGAGATAAGGAAGTTATAACGGTATCGTAAATTGTAGCCAGTAGCTGCTAAAATCAAGCTTTTTTTCGGTTAGATAAAAACAATAAATACTTAAAGCTGAGTGTCAAATTATTTAGAAGATTGGTCCCTCTAGCCGTCATCTTTTTTAGTGTTTACTCTGCATCAAACTACTACTACAAAAGCCCACAATTACTTTTCACTACTGGGCTAAAGTCTCTCCTTAATAAGAAGAATATAATCTACTGATACCACATTGGCTAGACGTGTTGGTCCCAGATTTCAATAAATAATAAACGTTAGAATTAAGCTTTTGAAGATGTTTTCGCACGTAAAGCAGACCGATATGATGCGACAATGCGACAGTCATTTTCTCAATATTTTGAAAAACGACTAGTGGAATTTTCTGTTACAAAAACAAAGACGTCCCAACATCAAACAGCGTCTGTATAAGGGAACAATAACACTAAGATTATTATGCGTTATAATTTTTTCTGCTAAAGTCTTCTCTTTGTCAATACTTCAAATAGTCAACGCTTTAGGTACCATTTTTTCCTCATGAGCTTCAACATTCCTTGCGCAGTCGCACAATTTTCTCCACCAATAAGACCAACTTCTTCGCCAGGTCTATATCTTGGTGGGTCTACGTGAAAGGGGCGGTTGTGTTAATCGCGGCGCCACCCCCGGTCTTCGTTAGTCTAGAATTAATTCGTTGATAAGACGCGCGCCTCCCAGCGATGTTGTCTTGAGATCACAGGGCTGCTACGCAGAGGAAAACTCAAAGAAAATGAAAATATTTCTTAGTTAAGGAAGAAATTCGTTTTGAGTGCTTCTTCATGAGTTTAGAGACGGTATTGGCTGTTATATATGTTGATGAATAAAAGAAATTGGTCATTGTTATTGTGATCATATTCTAAATGAAAAATGTTACATGTGTATCTGTTCTTAATTATGTTATTGAGCTATGAAAACTACATTCTAATTCATAAGAAATCTCAAGAGGCTTTTTGTGAATGGTGAAATAAATGGATACGGCCTCGTGGATGCAGACCAATTCGTTGGTCTCACCAGATCCGCAGCGCTCCTGACTCAACGGTTTATGGGTTTCTTCACTCTGCCAGAGACAGCAATAGATGGAAAACACGGCCACGACCCTCAACATTGAGGAATACAACGTTAGGAGAAGGATTTTATAAACAAATACTGCTAAAAGAACACAAAACTGATCTCTATCATTGTCTAAAACAAAGCTAGCTAGGTTAATACTACAACTCCGTAAGTCCCTGTCACTTGTAGCAGTGCTAATGCAGCCTGGAACAATGCACCTCAAAGCGAAAATGTAACATTAATGAAAAAACAAAATCATAAACTCCACAAAGGAAAACCCCGAAAACATTTCTCGTAATGGCACAAAAGGATTCTTTTATTTATGCGCCAATTTTCCGAATGTAGCCATCCCTGAAATCCAAGAGCAAATTAAAAAGACGACCACAAGATCGCCTCGAGGGGGACAAGGGGGAAATTACACCCCCAAAGCTACGTTGACCCTCTTTAATGAACATTGCACCACATGCTATCTCCCTTCCTCTTACAGAATCCTCGCATTATTCCCTCTGTTATCTCTTTCTAATGGTGGAGATTTCACTGTGACATAAATTGTCTGCGTTGCATTTTATAATACGAAAACATTTTTGTGCGGTGAGTTCGTATCTTTAAATATTTGAATAGGATACGTTTCAGTATTCGATTTGAAAAGTTTATTCGCAAATAGAAACTGTATACGGTCTTTATTATTGGCAATAAGTGCACGGATATTTTTAGAGAGCTTCGTGAGGACATTTTAAAAATAAATGGCTTCTCTTAATATATTTTACGCTTATCGATACATTTAAAAGCTGGTAACTACGCAGTTATGCACCTATAGGTCAAGTTTGAAATTGAAAAGATGGTGACTTTTCGATTCGATTATACCATCAGACTTCAAACCAATATTAATTACTACGAACACGCCCCTTACCCTTCAAACAGTCATACGAAACTAATGAATCAATTAAAAATTTTCAAAAGACCATTTTATCTTCTCCAACAAATAACTCTGGGTAAAATGATTTATGGGTCAAAAGTATGTACATGGTCCTTATTAGTGATATAAATGTGGCAAGTGTACACGCTAAAGACAGCTGGAGAAGGACCAAGAGGCTATAAATTTAAGGAGGTGTTGGGACATAGGACCAGAATTTATTGGTCCTAAGAATTTGCTCATGCAACGGTTATTTATGGGTTACTCAGGGTTTCTTAGTGGATAATAGATAAAAAGATTAAAGTAATTAACTCTTAGATAAGGTCATCGTTAAGATAAATGTCTAGACTGCCTTCGATCCTTTTATGAGAAGTATTTAGATAAGTCACTGTATTTATATGAAGCGTTAACTTTATAGTTCTCGCGCGGTTCAGCATCATCATTTTAGACGAAACACGTCCACTGTTGGACATAGGCCTCCTCCTTAGTCCTGTGCGTCTTGCAATCATCAGAATCCCGCAATTTTTAACTGGTCCATCTTAGTCCATCGGTCCACCATGTAGGAGGCCTTTCCAACGCTACATCTTCCGGTACGTGGTCGCCATTCCAGAACTTTTCGACCCCAACGGCCAGTTCCAATTCTGCAACCAACCTACCTTGCCCATTGCCACTCAAGTTTGGCGATTCTTTATGCTACATCGGTAAACTTGCTTCTCCTGCGGATATCCTCAATCCTGGTTCAATCTTGCAAGGAAACTCAGAGCATAGCCTTTTCCATTGCTCTTTGGGTGACTTTAAATTGACGGCGCGTATTGTTCGTCGCACGCCTCAAGAAGATGTCAGCAAACCGTAGGGGCCCAGCAGGGTCGAAGCCTACCTAAAGAAGTCAGCTTCTCAAAAAGAAGACTCGGCCGTGGTATGAAAGGCAACGAATGAACAGTGGGTTCAAGTCATTAAAAGTCTGACATACCCTAAAAAAAAACTAACGAACTAAATAACTACTCCAAAGGTCACCATTTTAACCCTAAAGTGTTACAAAACACAGCGTAATGAGACCCTTGTTAAACATAAAATAATTAACGATCTCATGTAACTTCCAAGTTATTTAAAGCTATTAAAGATACACGTATTCGTTACTAAAAGAGCTTACAATGCAATACTTAACACCTTAGTCCGGTAATACGTTTTAGGGTCGTCTCACACCGATATGCGATGCGACTGCGCGGTTTTTTATGCAGAAACTACGCGGTGACGCACAACGCAATTGTATGAAAAACGTGTAAAGTGGTCATGGCCTTTTCTTTTGTCGCTGTATGTGTTTACACTTGCCGCATTGTACGTTACTATTATGAACGTTAAAGTAGAAGCTATGGATACGAACATGACTTTTACGATCAAACATTATAGTTTTTAGAACATAGTTAAATTATTGTCTTAAAATCCTCCTTAAATTATATCTCAAATTTGTTCAGATTTTGGTAAAGTTTTGTGTATGTAAATATATATTAATATACATACATTCTATTTTAAATATCTTTTATTTATTTACCTGTCAAAGAGTTTCTTTTAAGAAAATTCTTTACATACACAAAGCTTGTCTAAATCTGAACAATTATATTATAAATATATATCATTTAATTCTGTAGAACATACAAACATTTGTTACGTGAGAATCAAATGGACGCCAAAAAAATTAAAATAATTTGTGAGTCGAAATCCTCAAAAAAAAAGTGCTTACACTGCTGCTTCGTGTCGCGTTTGGGTGTGAGCTGACCCTTATACTACTAACACGTTTTCAAGCGACAGTTTATTTCAAAGTGAACAATGTTTTAGTATCAATAATTAGAACTCGCATCGAAACCTTTTAATCTTGTTTCGTTTAAAAGAAAATACATAGTTTATTGATAACGCTAGTTTTAAGCTAGTTTAAAGGGCAGTGTCATTGGATTAATTGCACCAAAAAACAATAAAAATAAGTCTCCATTCAAACTACAAATAAATGAACGCCCAAACTGATGACAAGCTTCTAGACCAACGAACAATTTACCCTTCTGTCATCCAACTCTATCAAGTTCGCTTATACGGACACACTTAACCTTACAACTCCAGTCATTCTACATATAAGGCAAGAACTTTAACATTGTAGGGAATACTAGCTTTTACCTGCAGTCTCGCCCTCATCAAAAATTATCCCATAAAAACTTCTTTCCTCTGGCAGAAGGAAGCTATTGATTTTCCTTGCTACCGACCATGCCCTATACCAGGGAAAACGCCGATCGCTTCCACGAGTTCACGGTGGTGCTACGTCCAAGCGAGGTACTCCTCCACCATATGGTCCACTGTAACCTCTGAGCGGTTCAAACTATGGTGAATTTTTTGGTCCTTTGCTAGCATTACTGCTTCGCAGAAGAAGCTGACTGCCTACCACTCCTACTCGCTTCGGACTTTGGCCTTTACCAAGGCTCAGAGAGGTAAATCGTGGCAAAGGCTCGCGATTGACCACTATCTCACCTCATGGTAAGCGATGATGTG
Organism: Mythimna loreyi; assembly: GCA_029852875.1. Classification (NCBI taxonomy): domain Eukaryota; kingdom Metazoa; phylum Arthropoda; class Insecta; order Lepidoptera; family Noctuidae; genus Mythimna; species Mythimna loreyi. The sequence continues at coordinate 4,734,680 of CM056780.1, forward strand.
ACAGACGTCAGTATTTGGATTTTTGTTGAATGTCAGAGCCCAATACTTACATGGGCTGAGGCATTGTGCAAAAGAGTCAATGTGTTTTAGTCTGACACTTAAAGCGAAAGAAATTAAAGTGCCATTTGAACCTCGGCTGCAAACTGCGGATGCTGAACTGATTTTCTATGTAGTAGTGTGGGTATCTGTGAAAACAATTCTGAACGCGACTGCGGCTGCAGCTCGCGGCAGTATTTGCAGTCGAGGCTCGGCAGCTCAACTGATTTTCTATGTAGTAGTATTAATTTCTGTGAAAATATTCCGAATGCGGCTGCATTGTGCTGCCTGCGTACGCAGCCTGCAACCGAGGATAGAATGGCACTTTAATTGAATGGTTTCGCATGCAAGAAAAAAATGTTTACTAATCCGTGTGTGTCCGTATATTTATATGCCAGTTAGTGAAGTTTCAACGAACTTTACTAACTAGCATATAAACATACAGACTTAACAAGGACATTTGTAATATTAGTAGCAAAAGGCGATGTTATTAATGCTCGTAATATACGAAATCCTCGTTAAATTCAATCTAATCGGTAAGGGTTATCGCTGGCCTTTCTAATGGCGTAATTTTGCAGATCTTTGCATTAACATACTGCTGTAATTGGTATGACCACTCCTTCAGGTCACCGATAACATTAAGAGGGCCTTTCCCCATTTGTACATCGTCAACATGAGCATGGTTTTATAGCTACGAGTAGGTTTAAATAATCTTTATTTCTCCCATGAATGTATTATAAGCTTTTATATAATTATTCACTATATGACATTTTTTTTTATTTGTTCGACCTCTTGGTCTTGTAGTTAATGGTCCGGACTGCTATGCCGGAGGTCGTAGGTTGGTCCAGGACAAGTGTTTGTGTGACAGGCACGATTGTTTGTTCTTTGTTTTTATGTAATTTATCTATGATATATGTGTAATTGTGTATGTATTTAGAAATATATAAGTATATTTATAAGCTGTCTAGTACTCATAACATAATCATGCTCTGCTTAGCTTGAGACTAGATGGCGTTTTGTGATAGTTTTGGAATAAAAAAAAAACAATAAGTTAATCAAATGATCGTCTAATGACGCAGCATGCAATACTTGTTGTTTCATACATAAGAATGTTTAATAAAGAGGCAATTAGAGAGAGATTAAAGGTGCTTATAAGTTCATTATGCCCAAGTTCACACAAAATATTTTACTTAAAATGATTTGATGTAATAGAAACCTAAATAATCGACAAAATATCTATGTTTAACCTTTAAACCGCTTAAGTCGAATATATCCATCAAACACTTGTTTATTCCGTCAGAATCTCACTTTTGTTTGCGTGGTGGTACATGGTGAGGACGGTGGGTGATAGTGGTGATTTTGCACTATATTATTGATAAATACTCCTTCTCGTCAGCTCTTCTAACACCAATGGGGGAGGGGGCGATACTCATTGGACTAATCCGATGCAGAAACGGTTGTAGGGTTTATGTCTAAAGAAAAATGTGTAACAACGTCATAATCACGTATGAGCCATATTTACCAATAAAACTTATCACGATTATTTGAAATAAAACTTAGTTTAATCGAGATTATAGCTTCATTTTAATCAAGGTTGTAGTTTTTAATTGTAATGTAATTTTAAAAAACCTTGGGCGTCTAAACTTAGAACTGAGTTCAATTACACTAGATTCAATTTATAGTGGTGAAACGCAAAATAAAGCTGTAATCTCGATTATACGCTTAAACTGTGTTTTGTTTCAAATAATCGCGATTAGCTTTATTGGTTAATTAAGCCCTAAGAGTGGTCGTATGGCGATTTATTTTGGTTTGGGCGCTCTTAAGCGTTTCCCACGCCTCCAAGATGGAATGAATTTCATTTTGTAAAGCTCTAGGTTGTTCTATAAACCTTATGCTTGCCTACTTTCAAAGGTGTGGCATTACCCCTTTTGGGATTAAGTTATTATGCGTTATTCCAATATTGAAGTTAAATTGCTTTTAGTCACGTGAGGTTTGAAGGGAAAGGATTGCCTCACTTTTTATCTATAATCCGTTGGTGTCTGGTTCTATGGAGGTTTTTTTATGGTAAGTAAAAATCATCCAATGACGATTCCCGCCCTTGGGCGGAACGGGGAACAGTGTCAGACTCTTACTGAATAATCAACCTACCCCGTTCCTATGTTGCAATATATAAACCAGGGCTAGAACCTTCCTTTCAGATACGAACCCTTGGCCCCAGTTGGCTTCGACCCTTCTGCAGGGTCCCTACGGTTTGCTGACAACTCCTTGAGGCGCGCGGGAACAGTGCGCGCGAAGGTGGGATTCGTCATTCGATGATTTTTGCCACGATATAAATACCCAAGGTGACCTTGGTTGAAACGCTAGATTGCAACGTGAAGTCCACCTTTTAGTTCCTACAAAGCAGCTGCTAATAATAACCTATGGGTCGTTAATTATTTATTTTAATATTCAGTAGCCCACACACAATAGCCTCATTTTCTGTCTGCTGTCTAAGCGGCAGATGAAAGCACTTGATGGGCTCATTATTATTAATAAAGATCACATTATGATGTTAATATCTACCCGCATATCTATTAGATGTGTATCTGTTACTTTATTGTTTAAAAAAACTATATCAAGCCTCTTATTTGAAAGTGAAATTCAGCGCTACGTCACAGACCATCGAAACGTCACCACTAGAATCGGCATTGTTAAAACACTCAAGCGTATCAGTGAATCGGTTTACTTATCAGGTTATATGTTACGGTATGACAATTCTGCCAATGGCAGTTATAATTCAAATTTTGACTGTAACTGACAATTTCGACTATGTCTATTACGATTAATTTATCTATTATATTCAGATTGTTTTTTTCTTTTTATTGCACCTGCTATCATGATTCTCTGCATCACCCGAAGGTTGACTGGTAGAAAATGCCTTAGGCATTTAGTCCAGAAGTGTTAAATATATAAATAGATTCTGACTATGGCTACGAGTATTATGTCAATAAAGTTCTGACTACGGCTATTAATTTTAACTGCGATTATTACAATTCTGACAATAGCTCTAAAAATCTTGTAACTACGACACTTAAGGTTATGGCTTAAAAACAAATGAAAAAAGCTGTCTACACTAAGACAATTTTACCTGTTACGTAAATTTAAAACTATTAATAAAATTATTATGACCATGTCAATTATTTCTATTTTTTTAATGAAAATTCTGACTTTGACTATGATTAGTATGGCAAGAATGAAATATCTAACCGCTGCCGTCTCCGGTAATCCTTGCTCTGTACGTTTGCCTTATTATCGATAGGTGCAATGTAAAAAAATATTCTATTCGCTATTTTAATCAATTCCTTTGTAAAAGTAAAGGTTAAAGTTATCAGACGTTGTTTATTACTGATAATACTTTTATAACAGCAATAAAACATGAGCTGGAACATAGTTTTGATAATGTAGTGCAACTAGTACATAATTTGATTCAAAACAAAATTAATGTACAGGTATATGGTCAAGCAATAAATAGGCAAACGATAAAAAATAGTTAGCCCAAATTTGCACGAGGCTGCCACCAATTTGTGTCAAACCAAATAAATGACAGTGTTATTTTTTTGCGGAAATAGAAATTCTTAACCATTTTATTTACATTTTTATATTTTTTAATGTGGTTGAAATAGTACATTTTGATACAAGTGGCGAAAGATTGTCATTGCGACCGAGGCGGAATGCGCACGAGCCGTAGGCGAGTGTGTTATGGAGCCGAGGGCTATAGTGACAAATTCGCACGGGAATCAAACGACGTTTTTCAATACACTTACGGACACATTACACTTATAATACACTTACTTTCTTTGAAAATTACGACGCATTTTTGTTAATTTCTTACTGAAGAAAAATTTCCAAAGTTGCCGTACATTTTAGATTTAGATTGCAGCAAACTATATCAAAACACAATATCTGACGGCAGCGGCTTAATATCTAAAGGAATCTCTTATAACTTACATTCAACATATTTTTCACAACTACCAATAAATAAGTTACTTATTATGACTATTATTTAATACACTTTTTCCCGCGCTTATCCTTTGCAGGATTAAAAAGAAGCAAAGATATCAAACCGTTATACATCCTACTCAATATTAAGAATAGAAATACAAATATTTTTTAATTTATACACAAATAAATATTAATTTGTTGTTAATAACGAATTATTGCATAAATAATCATGTTTATTTATTATATTCTGATAAAAACACGATTTAAATTTAAATTAAATATTAAAACCTCAAAAATCTGCACCTCTTTGCTTTAAAAAAAATAATAATTACGCTTGACCGTGACGATAAGGAGGAAAAAGAAAGCCCTTGGTATGATAAATGAAACAAAAGCACGCGGGTGATATACGTGTTATGTCGAACCTAATTATAGTGCGATAAGTGGCAGTTTTCGAGTAAGTGTATTGAAAAAAATACTACATTGTGTACAGATAAAATATTATTTTTGGTTATTAATATACTTGTGCACAATATAGTACGAAGTATGGGCATTCTCTTTTATAGCATCAAAAAAAAACCAGATAGAAAAGAAAGGAAAGACAACCGATTTTAATGTGATTTTTTTATTATTCGAACTCTAGCGATGATTCTTAGACATATTATCGGCCATTGAAAAATATTGAGGCTATGAAAGCGAGAATAATCTACCTATTTTTTTGCAAATATTGCGAAGTGGTAAAATTTTATAACAAAACTGAAAATCAGTTAAAAAAGTTTTGTGATTAAATCCGTACTAAAAAATTAAAATTAAGACCGTGTGTTTTTTTTTTAATTTGTCCTTTAATATAAAGATTTTTGGCTTCTGTATTATTAGCTCAAGGACAGTTTTATTCGGTTCATTGAATAGAACTTTTATTTTAGAAAAAGATTAGGCTTCCGCGTAAAAAAAACATTACCTATTTTTAATTTAAGCCAAAATGACACTACTGTTTTACGAAACATGGACAAAATCGCGGGCATAAACAATTCCAAAAATTAATTATCGGATAACCTTAACGGGCTAATTGAATTGTATGAAACCTTTGCAGTAATTGCTGCCTATAAAACAATATCTGTGTTTATTTGCATGCTAATTAATACATGCCTGTTAATTTGAACGTACAAGCGTCATGCTTAAATTTTAAAAGCTAGACGGATTTGGTTTAAATACGTATTAATTTTTTTTATGGTAGGTAAAAATCATCCAATGACGAATCCCGCCCTTGCGCGGAGCAAGAAACAGTGTCAGACTCTTACTGACTAAACAACCTACTCCGTTCCTGCATCGCCATCTATACCAGGGCTAGAGCCTTCCTTTCAGATACGAACCCTTGGCCCCAGTTGGCTTCGACCCTTCTGCAGGGTCCCTACGGTTTGCTGACAACTCTTTGAGGCGCGTAGGAACAGTGCGCGCCATCGACGACTAGGCTTAGTCTGGGCGATTACCAGATGACCGGATGGCGAGCTGCCCATTGCTCACCGCCTTAAATTCGTAGTTTAAGTATTAGTTTTATATTTTCTCAAAGAAAATGTCAAAAGTACTGTCTTCATGGACGAAGATGCTTTCATCTTGATCTAGCTTGATTCCTTTGCTACACTCGAGAGTCTTAGCTCAATCCCCTCGCTGCACTCGGGATTTAATTTCCAAAATCTTTCGTGACACTCGGGTTTAAATGTCCCAGACATAAAATGTTTTATGCCTTTAATAAAATATTTACATTAACACATATATACATACATCTAAAAATAATTATCTCCCAACCTTTGCAAGTTAATTGAATTGTATCATTTGCTTTAATTACTAGGTAGAGGACATGATCTGTGTATATTCAATTGCTTATAATTACTGGGTGCCTAGATGTGGCCACTCCCATACACATCAAGCAATATCGAATGAAGATTGTATTCTGTTGTTTATGTTAATGAAAATATTACTGTTTACTGTGCCCAGTTTAATGAAGCTCTCTTCGACAAATATGTCAAAAATCGACATAATTGTAAAATTGTGGTGCTTAGGCTGTTTAATAAATATGACAGATATGTCAAAAAGCAACGGGTAAAACTCGGCATTTTTCTTATTTAAGAACAAGTTAAAAGGTCCTTAAGATACACCTCTTAGAGCTTTCAAAATTTCTTAAAATACACCACACTGACAATCGTACCTTTATTGAAATTATTATATTGTCAGAAAAATGCTTAAGGCATTTTTATAGGTAATTCTGCGACGAACAATTTTATAATGACTTCTACTGTTGTTTTCAAAACTGGAATTGCCATTTTAGGTGTTTTAAATACCGTTAAATTAAATCTGACACATGTCACTAAACCACAGACAAAGTATATCTGACAATTGTCGGTGACAATAGTGTAATATTAATGGTTTTGACAGTTATCCCGCGACCCTTACTGCGTAACGGGAATTAATGTAAAAAGAGAACTGCAAAAAGACATTGCTCAACCAAAGAACTCCAGAAATAGAAGCGTAAATTACCACTGACTCAGTAGGACACTAAAACAGAAACATTAAAATCATAACAAGGCAACACGTTACACTCCCACATATCAATATTTTATTTTAAAGACGTCATTTCCCTCATAAAAGTCAAGCGTAATGCCCTGTTGAAATCGCACTTTCATTGGGTAATCAAAATTTTAGTGTTGGCAACATTGAACGTAGTGAGCGCGTGGTGCAATCGAGATGTTCGCATGAGGTGCAGACCTCCCTGGAGCGAGCACGGAGGAGAACAGGGATGGAGTTAAGGAGCATTCCTCTATATTTTAACTGCAGATTGAGACTTTTTAGCTTATAATAATATAACAAAATCCACAACTATCACACAACGCCGTCTAGTCCCCAGCTAAGCAGAGTTTGTGTCTTACTAGTACTAGTAAACTGATAAATTTACTAAAATATTTCTAAATATCGGATTCCAGTAACCCTGACTAGGTCATCGGTCCGCCTTCCAACGATGCGTCTTTCGATACGCGGTTGCCACTCCAGAACCTTTCGGCCCCAGCGGCCACCTGTTCCGCGTGCAATGTGTCCTGCCCATTGCCACTTAAGTATGGCGATTCTTTTTACTATGTCGGCAACCTTGGTTCTCCTGCGGATACCTTTATTTTAGGATTCTCTGTTATAATCCATGTCACACAAGTTGAACTACAATAGACGTCGACCTTGAATGTGCAGTGATGGTTTTCTGGTCTCAATCAAAGTAGATGTCTGCTTGCAAATAATTTAACTTATTTGCCACATACTATACGTAAACATTTTAACAGCTATACATATATATGTAAACAGTTTTCAAAAGTGATATTCTGTTGTGTGCAATTTGATAAGACAGACATAGATTTGATTTAAAGTGTATGCTATTTTATAATTGTCTAATTAATTATGCATCGTTAAGATTCATGTAGGCGCTCGCATGACAAAACAATAAGGCGATACTCCATGTTTTTCTTCCCATATCGGCATGATAATGCACTTCATATGCTTAGCATAAATCTCCATAACTTACAATGACTCGCAGTTTCTCTCCGACTGTCAATCAAACGAGCATTAAAATTATACAAAACTCATTTAGCAGAACGATTTGAGACAAGCAATAAAATTACCTGAAAAAGTGCAATCGTCATTATTATACATACAAGTAATTGATATTCAAATATGAAGACACAATGTAATATGCAAATGATGTTCAGACGTATAATGCAAAATTTATTTAATATGCAATCCGGCCCTGTCCGATCGCTATCAGAAAAAAAAATCAATGGCGTACAGAAAATAATTTTCGAAGGTATTACAATAATTTATAGCTTCATACCGATCGATTTTTCGCTCCTTGTAAATATTACATTTTTATGTTAAAATCTTTTTGTAATTAACTCACGTAGTTTATCAATAAACTCATTCGGGAGTTAATTTACTACAAAATAATTGACTGTTGGGTGCTTCGGCCATTTTTGCCGGATACTGTGATATGGGTCACGTTGAATACATTATTTTAATTGAATATGAGTTTATTTATATAATTAAAGGGCTGGGTACTCTAGTCTGTGATTATATGAAAAAGTAGAGAGTTAATTGCAATCTTTGTAATACTATAATAACACTGAGGCTTCGCCCACGTATAAATTGAAAATTTATACCTACCTTACTTAGTGATAACGTAGCGTTCTAAGGGTATAAGATTTTTTAAAGTAGGTCCAATAGTTTTTGAGCTTACAAAAAACAATACATTTACATAAAAGTACAATATTTCATACTTATAATATTATTATAGAGTAGTATAAATTAACTATGTACATCAATAAAATTATAGTTTATCATAGATGTTAAACGGGACGATCTTCATTTTAAGGTACCCCCACATTGCCGTTAGAAAAAGTTTGTAAACATTTTCTAACATTAAAACATTTACTAACAAATGTTGTCAATTGTTACATTTTGGGAACTATTATATGTTATAAGTGCTCCTACACTAATAGAATATGTTTCCTAACGGCAATGTGGGAGCACCATTAGTAAGCATTGCCGATGCTCGTTGGGTTTATAGGTTTCTTAAAAAGGTTTAAAGGTTCTAGAACGCAAAAGGTGAAGAACACAGGTGTGATTTTAGTCAGCATAATTCTGACACGCTCTTTCAATTACTAACGTAGCTGGGAGAAGTCTTTGGATGATTCCCACCTCAAAAGAAATCATTTGCGATAAAAATGTGACGCGCCGGTGTTTCTTTTTTCAAGAAACCAGTAATGGATGTAATAGGAAATATCCTCCATTATAAAAAATAGAATATAGTTAATTTCCTCTCACATCATGATTTACGATTGCAACAGCATCTCGTCTAGCCCCATTCACATCACGTTGCAAAACGTTCCATAAAAAATAATCAATATTTAATTTACAATTCGCTTGCGTTCGCTCGATTCGATCACGAGCCGTTCACTTCCCCATTCATCTTTCAACTGTTCCACACTTATTATGAGACGGAATCGATTCAGCGCAAACGAGATCTCGATTCTCGATTCTCGTTAGAGTTCGATCGGAGCTTCTCCTTCGGCTTCAGGTATCTTCGGCTAAAAATACAACATTCGGCAACTATGAGTCGAAAAGTTGAATCATTTTTTTTATTGATGTAAACTAATGCTTGACTGCGATCCCACCTGATGATTAGCAGTGATGCAGTCGTGGTCAGGCACACTAGTTTATTAAAAGCCTATTATAACACCTAATTACAATTAGATTGCAGCAGACAAATTAAAATAAAATTTGAAGAAAAAGAATTTACAGTATTTCGGTTAAATTACGCTTGCTGAAGTCAGTTCGTGGATTGCTAACCATCCATTACATACTAAGTTTCCTTCTTGCTTTGGAAATGATCCCAAATGTAAGACATACCGAAAAGTCAGATGCTCAAAGTTTTACACCAATCTTACCAGTTTGAGCCCCGACCTGATTCGCGCAAGGTTACCAGTCTGTGGAGGTCAGATAGGCAGTCGCTTCATGTAAAATAGTGGTACTCATCTGTATGACATAGACTGAAATCTGATCTCAACATTTGGGAAAAGGGTTGACAGATTTGACATTGCACAAGACAATTTTAATCAACTGATAAAGCTGTTAATACTTTTAAAAACTCCCCATTTTTCACTTTTAGCAAATCTTTATAATGGTCTTAATCTTCAGACCTTCGTTTTCGGCTTCGATCAGAAAACGACACTAAGTCGGACCCTATTTCTCGTTCCCATAAATCTTTCGCGGACGCTTCGGGCGCACCGTAACCGATTAGTAGGTGCACCTCGACTATCTGACGCGAGAAACAATTTCCAATGCATCATATAAATTATGACTTCATCGGAGGAACGCGGGTCACGACTCACGGGGTGAAACAACAGTGAGTTGTGCGCAAATAGTAGGGCCCAGGATGACTTGCTGTTTTGAGAGATTTGGAAATGGAATGCGATTGTTTTTTGTTTTTTTTTTTTTAGTGTTGAGACTCGTAGGGCACCGTTTAGTACTCTGTGGTTTAGGGACACAAATTAATCGATAGTTTTATTAAAATAAACCTTTTTTTTTTCAGGATACTTATCTACGAGGGGTTGCTGGTAAGTTCGCACTTAATAAAAGAAATATACATTTTTTTATATTTTTATTTTATATATCGTAGTTTCATAAACTAAATAAAAAAAATATCTGCAATTTATAACAACAATGAGTCCCGCAATTAGTGGCATTAGTTGAGACATCGGTAAGTACGTCAAGGGACGAACTTATCAGCCACCCTGTACCTACCGTCTTATTTTTTACCCTACCATGACCAGGCGATAATTCAACAGCTATGTAAGTCAATTGCAAGTCCGTCGCATAAAGTGAGGAATTCAATAAAAGACTACTTACAGTAGATTTCTAGAAGTAACAAACCTAGACGCCTACCGGCTAATTCTAGTTGGCCTAAGTAACTTGTTTCATAGAGTATAACCTGAATTTAAAAAAATCAATAAAATACTATACTACAAAAACCTAAGTATAACGTACGACTCTTGACCTCAGACAATCTGACTAACCCTTGACCCCAAACTCTTAAATTTTTTGCATTCTTAACCCAATAGATCAAAATCAACAATTATAATCTTTCATCCAAAATCTCTAACAAAAAACACTAATTCCCCGCCCACTTATAAAAATTATCTCGACCACACACGTCGAAGAAAAACAAAAAACCACAAACGAAAAAAAAAGAAAATTTGAAGATTCTAAATTCAAACATTCTCACGATCATGCTCGGCCATCTTCGGCTATTCAAAAGGATGGCGTCGTTTCCGGTTCCTCCAGACGCCATGGCTGGTGACACTAATGTTGATGGCCGTGTCAATTGATTTAATTAATTCATTAGTCTTACTTTGTTAGACAGAGGTTGAAATAAAAGGCATATTGTGTGGTACAGACAGCAAATTGTGTGACGTTTTAAACTTTTGTAGGGGCTTTTGGTAACTGTTTGAGAGTCATCATCATCATCCTCCTTTTTAATGTTCACACAGGCCTCCTCTCTAGGAGAGGGAATGGGCCGTAATAAACCACGCGGGCCCAGTGCGGGTTGGTGGGTATCACATGTTTTCGAATTTTTGGTTGTTTTTTTGGATGTTTTCCTTCACCGTTTTGAGAGCAGTGGTGATGAAATAAATTACACAAAGTAATGCTCCTGGCTAGTTTTGAACCCGTGACCTACAACTCGTAAGTTGGGGCCGTTACCACTTGGCCACCACTGCTGCTGCTGGTAACTGTTTGAGAGTTTTTTTTTAATTGATATAAACTAGTGCTTGACTGCAGCCCTAGCTGATGGTAAGCAGTAATGTAATCGTTGTGTAACTCACTAGTTTATTAAAGCCTTGAAGACACCTAAATTACAATTGAACGGGTAGACTGCAGCAGGCAAATTGTTCCAGTTCCTCGATGTACGCGGTATAATCGACAACTGGACCGTAGAGGTGACAACAATGTAAGGACACTCGCCGAACAGTACGGCCGTCGCATCTTGGCGAGTCTGAATTTAGGCTCTGCGAATTTTAGCCCTTGAAAACTCTTAAAAACATAAATGGTTTAAACAAATAAATGTAATTAGCAGTTGTTATTGCTGTTAAAAACTTTTATTGGTATTTATTTTTAACCTTTATTTTTGCATAATTTATTTAAAAAAAAAGGTTTAATCAGAATCCAGTTCTTTAATTTTAATCATGTGTGAGTTCTTCAGTTATACCAAAATTTTATAAAATTATTCTCATTTGGAACGCATTGTAATTCCAGCGTACACTTTCCAAAATGCATCCTATTGAATACCAAAAGACTGGCTACTCTACGCCAATTTGGTACTGAAAAATATAACAACAAAACACACATATACATCACACATTCACGCTACATTTGTTACCCAAGGCCTATCAAAACAATTGTATATTATTAGATATGTTAAAAATTAATAAATAAACAAGAAATGAATAATTATCTAACGGCTAGCCACTCTCTAAAATATAATCACGTCACGCACTTGTAAAGTTATACAGGATCATATAAAGATTATTCACTGGATAAGTATTTCCTTTCCTTCACATATGTATCTAGTCAGATCTTAAATTAACCTCATGGCATAGCTCAGTTTCCTGTTCATTCTTACTCATGTTAATACACAATTCAATTCTTGTCTGATAGAAAAATAAATACATTGATTGATCATCACTTTGTTTTCGAATTCGTAAAGATTCATGAAGTTTTACTAAAATACAAGTAAAAATCATCACGTTCAACTTCGGAACATCTGGTTAATTGGTCGGTTTTTAAATGCATTTTTTGAGCATGAAATAAAATTAAATATCTCTTTAAAAAAGAAACCGTGTAGGATTTCAACTTTTAATATTTTTCAAGAAGAACCCGTTAACAATTAAAATACCTGGCTTGCACAGAAACTATTTTAACTAACTGAATATTTTTACAGAAATAAAAATTAATGAACTGTAGAAAGTACGCAGCTCGCCAAATGACCGGCCACATTAAACCTTGATTAGTCAGATGTACGTAATTACACAAATTGGTGAACTCCGACTAATTGCCCGGTACGGCACAGGATCATAAAAATAAGCACAGGGACGTATTCAACCGGGCCCGCATTCCGTCAATAAAAATTAATCATTTCATAAAAAAAAGTAATAATATTTCTTCGGAGATTCCTCGACTAGTTGTGCGGTGTTTTCATGTCAGGTCTGATACGCAATTAGCAGCTCTCACACCTTTTCTGCCGAGTTTGTTGGACGTCATTCAATTTTATCGTGTAATTAGAGTCCATAAAATCAGTAGACGTCGGCGTCCGTCGCTAGTGAAGGCGATGCTCCGGCATTTTTAGGATAGCGGCCGACATTCCGAGTACAGGGAGGTACTCACTTTAGCACTATAACGAAGCATGGTAACGCCTAATAAATCGTAGTAAGTAGGCATAGTTTATTGCTCCGTTGTGAAAATATTTTTCAAACATTCGCTCGGTTAGCAACAACACAACATGTCATTGCATTGTTACATTCTCAAAGCTATTTATTTCCCAGCATGAACTACATTTCAGTTGACCAGTGAGCGACCACATCTATGAACTAGAACCACAGGCACGCAGCGTATGCAATTAGGTGCAACATTGTCAGAGATGTTACGAGCACCAAGCTATCAGCGTTTATAGTCATTACCCTTTTGAGTGAACATACTATATTGTAGGATAAAACGGGAAGATAATAATAGAACATTTCTGGGTGTAAAAAATGTATGAATAAAAGTGTCTCGGCGGGAGATTGCACCATACTGAGAGGCCTCGGTCCAGCCCTGCGCGCTCTAGGATGCCGAGCGCACCTTCCACGATATTTAAGCGAGTTTAAAACTAAGATTAAAGTTGTCGCCGCAACAGTTTTTGCGCTATTAACAAGCGTACTCATAAAGCAGTTTTTCTTTGTCGAGTCTTTAAAATAACGAGCTTAACCTTTTAGAAACCCATCTATAAATAACAAATAGAAATCGTTGTCGAGATATTCAATGTTTTGCGTGGGATATTTATTATTACGATCAGTTTTTTTATTAATTAACTAGAGTGTCGGACCGTTAGAGTGTAGTTAGATTACATCTGGTCCACCTCTTCCCATTTCTCGGCATGAATTATACATGATAGGTATCTAATTTACATCGCATCAAAAACACTTCGTGGCTCTAAATCGTCGATTTGGCCATGTCGGCGATTTAAACTGTAATTTTCCGGTTTAAGCGATATATTATCATAATCTGATGATTTAGTGCAGAAGACTTAGCCGCTCGGTGGGAGTTTTATACAGGGTTGCCAACTGGACTCTAAACACAGTGCCCCTATAGATACTACACGCAGAGATACACTGATACTCACTCACTCTCCATCTATCTCTCTCTCTCTCTCTAACTTACTCTATTTTACAGAAGAGTACTTTATAATTCTACGAACACATTAGAGAACGCCAAAATATTTTACTATTATTTTGCCAGTGATTTTAAATCAAAATGAATTAGATTCTGCCATTTCAGCACTTCGTTACATTATTTTTTCAATGAAATTGTTCAGTAGTCTTACATTTATTGTTAAGGTCTTTTTAATATCGGTTTTTTATGTGCGGATATCATCACGCATGCGGGATACGCATGCGGAATTGCAACGTACGCGTAGCCCCGAAATCGGCACGATATTAAAAGCACCCTTAGGGACCTATCTTAGGACTGAATTCAAAGGCAAATGGACTGTAATTTAAAAGGTAAAAGAACGTTATTAAACGTTTGGATTGCGCATCTTCTTCGAAGAATGGTAGCGGAGTGAATTTTAGTATATTTAAAGTACTCTGTGGGAGCAGTACAGTAGTGGTGGCCAAGAGGTAACGGCCCCGACTTACGAGTTGTCGGTCGCGAGTTCAAGCCCAGCCAGGCGCATTACTTTGTGTAATTTATTTCATCACCACTGCTCTCAAAACTGAAGTAAAACATCGTGAGAAAACCGGCATGTCCTAGAACCAAAAATTCAAAGACATGTGACATCCACCAATCCGCATTGGGCCCTCGTAGTGAATTATGGCCCGTTCCTTCTCCTAGAGAGGAGGCCTGTGTCCCAGCAGTGGGAACATTAAACAGGCTGATGATGACTCTGTGGGAGTGAAGTCCCACACGCCACACCTTCTGTCGCCGCCGTCGCCGTTCGTCGATGTCTCACGACAGTAGCCGAAGAATGCCGAATGGCCGAGGACGCAGCACATACATTTAGGAAATAAAACAATGAAGAGCCCCTTTTTTTTTCTAAAAATGTACTTTTCATTTATTTATTTATTATATGATATAAACTAGTGTTTGACTGCAATCTCATCTGATGGTAAGCAGTGATGCAATCGTTAATGGTGAGACACACTAATTTATTAAGAGCCTATTCACTCTAGCCTTGAAGACACCTAAATTATAACTGGATGGCAACACCGCATTTCTATTACTCTATTTTTTTTTTATTTATGGCAACCCTAGTAATACCATAAAAACTTTCATTATAATGTGAATGCGCATAGATTTGAGCTGCGATTGTGTGCCGTCAAGACAGAGTTGTAAAAATCAAGCATTAACAAAAGAGTCGGAAATGGATTATTTATATTCTTCAGAAGGCTATATAAATTGTCTTTTTGTTCACATAACGCATTACCTCCACGAACCTACATACGTAATTTATCCCGTTATTATTTTGCGTACATTTATATAGCACTAGCGATCCGCCCCAGCTTCGCACGGGTACTGAAATCTTACTAATATTATAAATGCGAAAGTTACAATATTTGGATGTTTGTTAATCAATCACGCCAAAACGGCTGGACGGATCTGGATGAAATTTGGCACAGGCATAGGATACACTCCGGAATAGGACATGGCTACATTTTATCTCAGAAACCCCAACCCCAATACCACGCGGGCGAAGCCGCGTGCAAAAGCTAGTTAAATATATTTATGCATTTATTATTCACATAAACCTTCCTCTTGAATCACTCTATCTATTAAAAAAACCGCATCAAAATCCGTTGCGTAATTTTAAAGATCTAAGCGTACATAATAAGCAACTTTGTTTTATACTATGTAACGATGAGCATATCTCTGCCTTATAATGTTCCCACAGTTCAGACGGTCCATTCTCTCTCCTAGAGTCTCTTCTCTAGGATTCCTTCTCTTAGAGAGGAATCTCTAGGAAAGGGAATGGGCTTTCACCTCGAGGGCCTAGAGCATATTGGCTAATTTCTTTAAATTTAAATTAAAATAAATTTTACTTTTTTCTTTAAATTATACAAAGTAATGTTCTTCTGTCTAAGTTTGAAGTTGAAGTTTAATTCGCGATCTACAACTCGTAAGTCGGCATCGTTACCGCTGGGCCACCATTGCTTCCTTCTTTCTAATCTCATGCTTTAATTTCCAAATTTAGAATGATTTTTCTCGTTATATTTACTACTTTTTTGGGCGAATAATAATTATTTATGTCTTCTTGCTCTAGATAGAGCAAGAGGAAGTGTCAATTTACCGATTCGAATCCAAAATCCATGTGAGTTCACCATCCAAGTCGTCAACGGCGAGCACCGTTCCCGCGCGCCTCAAGGAGTTGTCAGCAAACTGTAGGGGTCTTCAGGGTCGAAGCCTTCTGGAGCTGCCGATTTGAGTGAAACTGTTACCGCGGCTCTAGGAATAAGGCAAGGAAGGAATGGGGTAGGTTTTCTTTAGTCAGTAAGAGTCTGACACTGGTCTCCCGCTCCGCCCAAGAGCGGGTTTCGTCATTCAATGATTTTCACCTACCAAAAAAAAAAGTGAGTCCACCAGAGAAAAAATACCTAAATCAAAATCACCAAACACCTACAAAACCATCATCATAATCAACAAATACCAACATAATAACCCAATATCGAATTTAACACCATTAACCGTATGTGTTAACCCTAGTTCACTTAAACAGCTATTCAAGAGGTTTGACAACCCTACACCTAACTAATGAAACTGATTAGTGCTCGGCTATTGTTTAATTGTTGTAAATTACAGCGTGGCGATGCCACTCGTGCGCAATCGCAATTACTTCGCATTCTTAGGCTAGTGAGCCGACCTGACGTTGCTTGGGAATACATAATAGAAATTGTTTTATATCTTCTTAGAGAAACGGCTAAGTCGATTTATCTTCTATACGTATAAAAGCGAAATCAACTCCCTGTGACACTCACAAGGTCATCGTTCCAGCTTGTTGAAGTCCTCCTACGCAAGAGACTGCATTCAAGCACTAGTTTACCTATATCAAATAAAAAAACTAGACAACTTAAGCGTTAAAAAGCTATAGCCCCTAAATATATTTATTTTCATATTCGCCAATATTTCCCACCAAGTGAAGATTATCCTTGGGTACACTCACTAACATAGCACGTGCTGGAATTCTATGAAAAATATCCAAGGGTCCTTTGACGAGTTGGTTTCGGCTCCTCGTACGCAATTCAAAGGTCCAGAACTCTAGAACCCTGAAATGAATTTAAAACAATATTTTATTAAATCATGCAGTTATAATCGATTATAATTGGCACATGGCACAATGTAATTAAAGATGAACTCATCTTCATCAGTTTACGTACAGTAAAACCTCAAGATATATCATCATATTGGTTAAAGGGTAGACCAGATGATTGTATACCAACGTCATAAGCAAGGTGACCTTGCTAGTTTCAATCCGTGTAGACATTGGTTGTAAATCATGACCTTCAACGCCCTTGGCTGAAAGGCGCTGTTTTTCCTTTCCTTATTTGAATTTTGAACGTGTTTTCGCGTGGTTTACTCCCATCTAGACACAACACAAACCAAAGAGTGATTAGGTTCCTTCTAGGCAAGCGTGCTCCATTGTCGGCTACATGATCGCTTTCCACCAGGTGAGATTGTAGTCAAACGCGAGCCTATCTAGAATAATTAATAAAGAACACACACACACAAACTTAGCACAACAATCCAAGGTGTCCTTGTGTGTTGTAGGTGTCCAAGTCTCAAAAGACTTGGCTTAGGAGCAGCCTTATAATGTTTTCACTGCTGGGACTCAGGCCTCCTCTCCATAAGAAGTATCCACCACGCGGCCTCAGTGAGGGATGATGGGTGTCTCATTTCTCCGAATTTTTAGTTCTAAGACGGTTTCGGTTCGGCCAGGACATACCGATTTCCACACGATGTTTTCCTTTGATGAAATAAATTACACAAATAACACATTTAGTAATGTGCCTGGCTGGGAATAACTAACTGAACCCGCGTCTTACTACTCGTAAGTCGGGTCCATTATCACTCGACCACCACTGCTCTCTGCTTAGAACGCAAGTTTACATCCGTGTGGTTCACCTTTTAGCAGCACTTCACCATAAATACTTCGTATGTGGGCTGTACTTAAAGTTGAACCTTCAATTTGTATTAAACTGTGTCATCAATAAGATTAGAGTCGACGATGATTGGAAGATCACGATTGTGATATTAAAGATGTGTACAGCTAAGATTAAAGTGATGACGAGTTTTGATACATTGATGACATGACAATTTTAAGTAGAAGTTAAGAAATTAGTAAAGAAGCAATTGTTTTATTCAAGTACTCATCAATATTATATCTATCAATCAATCATTTATTTTTTGACGTGACAACGTCTTAAATTAGGTTGCGGCTGGGAGTCACTTATGAAAAAGTGTAACGCTCGGTAACGTTACGATGAGTCACCGAACGAGAGAGAGGCCCGCCGAATGCCTTGCGTCTCTCTCCCACTCAACTATGATCGGTCTGCCGCGCGCGCAGCACTAGAGAATTAGGACGTTGTCACGTAAAATCTTCGCCCGTAAAACCGACTTTACAGGCAACCATTTTTTTAAACATAGGCAAGCAACCTTAAATAACTAAGCTATTTATAGCATAGCCTGATACTTATAGTGTTCCTACTGCTGGGACCCAGGCTTTCTCTTTGGCAGAGGGAATGGGCCATAATCCACCACACTAGGCAAAGGCAACGACGCACTCGCCGTAGCCGTCGCCGCCGCGATCCCGCCGATATCCGGCCACCGTAGACACTGGATTGCGAACGGTTAGCAATGGGTAGCTCGCCGTCCGGTCGTCTGGTAACAGTCCAGAACGAGCCCAAGTCGTTGACGGCGCGCATTGTTCCCGCGCGCCTCAAGGAGTTGTCAGCAAACTATAGGGTCAAAGCCTCCTGGAGCCGAGGGTTGGTGCGAAAGCGTTATATCGGGGCTCTGGGAATAAGGCAAGGGAGGAACGGGGTAGGTTCTTTAGTCAGTAAGAGTCTGACGCTGTTTCCCGCCCCACCCACGAGCGGGATTCGTCATTGGATTATTTTTACCTACCATAAAAAAAAAACTATTTATAGCATAACATAGTATCAGCCTTATAATGTTCCCACAGCTGGGACTTAGGCCTTCGCTTGATATCACATATCTTCGAATTGTTTCATTCGAAACATGCCGGTTTCCTCACGACGTTTTCCTTCACGGTTTTGAGAGCAGTGGTGAATACACAGATTTGTGTGCCTACGATACCCGCCCTTGAGCGGAGCAGGAAACAATGTCAGACTAAATAACCCACCCCATTCTTATTTGCCTCTCACACTGGGGCCAAGCCTTCCTTTCAGAAAAAGAAGGCCCTGGGCCCCAGTTGGCTTCGACCCTTCAGCACCTACCTTTAGACCCTACGATCCTATATGGGTTTTTTTTCTGTGGTACGTAAAATCATCCAATGACGAATCCCGCCCTTGGGCGGAGCAGGAAACAGTGTCAGACTCTTACTGACTAAACAACCTACCCCGTTCCTACATCGCCATCTATACCAGGGCTAGAGCCTTCCTTTCAGACACGAACCCTTGGCCCCAATTGGCTTCGACCTTTCTGCAGAGTCCCTACAATCCTATATGGGTTCCGTTTGAGATACAGAACCTTTAACGCCATTTCCATACCAATTTTAAATAGGGACACAAACTAAGTATAAGGTGTTACTTTCTCCAAAGACATTAATCTTCTCAAGCTGCCTCCATCATGACATTGACAACATATTAATATTCCATGTACATCCAACAGTTGCAATTGAGCAATTTTGTAATTTAAAAATCGTAACAAACGAATGTACGGACAAGCAGACAGGTGCATTTTATAATGAGCTACGAAAATTGTTTCCGATATTTCATTTGGCATGAATGTTGATGGACGGTCTGCGAAATGAGGTGTTACTTTCAACATACACTCTTCAGTGAGGGAATTCATTTCTTATTTGGGTTCTGTATTCCGAAAGGTGTCATCGGGACCCTTACCAAGCCTCTGCTGTCTGTCGGTTTGTTAGTTGGTCTGTATCTCAAAAACCGATACAGGTAGAGTTGATATTTTCACTGAATGTGTATTTCTATAGCAGATTTTTATAGATAGGTTAGATAGATTCCATCCTGCATCACAAAATTAGTTCTCCACGCGATTTGAACTTATACAATAGCGCACAATCATCTACACTAATATAATAAAGAGGTAAAGTTTGTTTTTTTATTTTTTTGTTTGTAGGAGTTAATCTCTGAAACTAATGGTTCGATTTGAAAAATTGAAGCTATAATAGAAAGCTGCTTTACTCCTGAGTGACATAGGCTATAAATTATTTTTATAACATGGATATTAACCGAGCTATCACAACTTTTGTATCACAACTTTTCCGCGGACGAAGTCGCGGGCAGAAGCTAGTCTAGGTATAAGGTAGCTGCCCACCAAACATAACATCCATCCGGTTGGAATGAGAGTCCTCCCTTTTCAACGCAACTTTACTATTCGCGGCGCATAAGTTGAACTATGACATTCATTTGGCAGTAACAAATTTTAGAGTCTCAATTGAAGTTCGGTACATCGCGTACCCATAACAAGGATCGCCATTTTAGTTCAACTTAGGTCTTTAAACTCTGTTCCGCAACAAAACATTTTATTTTGTTATGGTTTATGCTCCGATAATTTAATATACGGATTGTTTGTGTGTGATTCTTGCGACTTAGCTGCGTTTTTAGGGTTCCTAACCCAAATCGTAAAAAAAAACCCTTTTACTAAAGCTTACTGTATGTGCGGCTGTCTATCACCAGGCTATATCTTAAGAACCGCTATAGCTAGACAATTCTTTTTTATGGTAGGTAAAAATCTTCTTTTGACGAAACCCGCTCTTGGGCGGAGCAGGAAACAGTGACAGACTCTTATTCATTTATTCATATCATCAACAAATTTACATTTGTGTCGACAGATTAACCTTTTGATTACCGTAATTAGAGACATAAAAGAAAGATCGCTTCGGGCTCCAAAGTTTAATTTACAGTAATATAAAATATATTTACAATAATTACATACACAACAATATCACAAATATAAGCAGTCTTACTGACTAAACACCTACCCCGTTCCTTTGCCCCTCCCACTGGGGATAGCTACACAGTACAAATTTTCACAAATTATGTATTTCTGTAGCCAATGTAACAATAAATACTGAAAACAAACTAAAATAAGTATTTAAGGGGGGCTCCCATACAAAAAAAAATCGTGATTTTTTTGCCGTTACTTGCTACAGACGGTTCGGAACCATTCGTGCGCAAGTCCAACTCTTGCAACTTAACTATTTTTTTTTTACTTTTTGTTCTCGATTACCCTTTTATTTTGTTTTCTTTGAACTGTTTTCTTCGGTATTCAGTTAAAAGAAGGTGGTATGGGTATTAATGACCCCAGATTATATGGTGTGAAACAGGTGTGTAGAAACATATTAAATTAGCTGCGAATGTGTTAATAAATCGAGATTTATTGCTGTAATCTGCTGCAGTTGTGGGAAAGTTTGCTTTATTTATGGCTCACTGACTTCTGCCAGCGGCTTCGTCTGCGTAAATGACGTGAAGTTGAAGTCGAAAACGTATAAACAAGATATCAATGAAAATATTATTTTTATAACAAGCTTTCATAGCTCAGTATATAATCTTATATATAAAAATGAATTGCAAAATGTGTTGGTAATCACATAATTCAACAAAGCCTGGACCAAATTTACGAATTCTTTTTTTGTTGTGTTTGTTATCACCAGGAGAAGGTTATTATGAAAAAAAAAATAGGGCAGAGTAGGGTTTTTTTTATGGTAGGTGAAAATCATTGAATGAAGAAACCCGCTCTTGGGCGGAGTGGGAGACCAGTGTCAGACTCTTACTGACTAAAAAACCTACCCCATTCCTTCCTTGCCTTATTCCTAGAGCCACGGTATCAGTTTCACACAAACCGGCGGCAGGGCAGAGTAGGGTAGATTGGAGTAAATAAAATAATCTGTTGCCAGGAACGAAGCCGCGGGCAAAAGCTTAATAAATAAAATATAGTTAATACTCATCAAAACCTTTTCGAAAAATACAAACACATTAGAGTTATCTTGTAGTATTACCAAGTATCTATGGCCATCTTTCAGTTCCATCATCAGTTCCTGGTTACCATTTAGCACCAAAATATAGAGAGCAGTGGTGATGAAATAAAATTACACAAAGTAATGCGTCTGGCTGGGTTTGAACCCGCGACCAACTACTTGTAAGTCGGGGCCGTTACCACTCGGCCACCACTGCCCACAGATTTAAATATTATAATTGATTGCAAGCAGAAAGAGGTTCGGTTATGCTTGCAATCGATTATAATATTTAAATCTGTGGGCAGTGGTGGCCGAGTGGTAACGGCCCCGACTTACAAGTAGTTGGTCGCGGGTTCAAACCCAGCCAGACGCATTACTTTGTGTAATTTTATTTCATCACCACTGCTCTCTATATTTTGGTGCTAAATGGTAACCAGGAACTGATGATGGAACTGAAAGATGGCCATAGATACTTGGTAATACTACAAGATAACTCTAATGTGTTTGTATTTTTCGAAAAGGTTTTGATGAGTATTAACTATATTTTATTTATTAAGCTTTTGCCCGCGGCTTCGTTCCTGGCAACAGATTATTTTATTTACTCCAATCTACCCTACTCTGCCCTGCCGCCGGTTTGTGTGAAACTGATACCGTGGCTCTAGGAATAAGGCAAGGAAGGAATGGGGTAGGTTTTTTAGTCAGTAAGAGTCTGACACTGGTCTCCCACTCCGCCCAAGAGCGGGTTTCTTCATTCAATGATTTTCACCTACCATAAAAAAAACCCTACTCTGCCCTATTTTTTTTTTCATAATAACCTTCTCCTGGTGATAACAAACACAACAAAAAAAGAATTCGTAAATTTGGTCCAGGCTTTGTTGAATTATGTGATTACCAACACATTTTGCAATTCATTTTTATATATAAGATTATATACTGAGCTATGAAAGCTTGTTATAAAAATAATATTTTCATTGATATCTTGTTTATACGTTTTCGACTTCAACTTCACGTCATTTACGCAGACGAAGCCGCTGGCAGAAGTCAGTGAGCCATAAATAAAGCAAACTTTCCCACAACTGCAGCAGATTACAGCAATAAATCTCGATTTATTAACACATTCGCAGCTAATTTAATATGTTTCTACACACCTGTTTCACACCATATAATCTGGGGTCATTAATACTCATACCACCTTCTTTTAACTGAATACCGAAGAAAACAGTTCAAAGAAAACAAAATAAAAGGGTAATCGAGAACAAAAAGTAAAAAAAAAATAGTTAAGTTGCAAGAGTTGGACTTGCGCACGAATGGTTCCGAACCGTCTGTAGCAAGTAACGGCAAAAAAATCACGATTTTTTTTTGTATGGGAGCCCCCCTTAAATACTTATTTTAGTTTGTTTTCAGTATTTATTGTTACATTGGCTACAGAAATACATAATTTGTGAAAATTTGTACTGTGTAGCTATCCCCAGTGGGAGGGGCAAAGGAACGGGGTAGGTGTTTAGTCAGTAAGACTGCTTATATTTGTGATATTGTTGTGTATGTAATTATTGTAAATATATTTTATATTACTGTAAATTAAACTTTGGAGCCCGAAGCGATCTTTCTTTTATGTCTCTAATTACGGTAATCAAAAGGTTAATCTGTCGACACAAATGTAAATTTGTTGATGATATGAATAAATGAATAAGAGTCTGTCACTGTTTCCTGCTCCGCCCAAGAGCGGGTTTCGTCAAAAGAAGATTTTTACCTACCATAAAAAAGAATTGTCTAGCTATAGCGGTTCTTAAGATATAGCCTGGTGATAGACAGCCGCACATACAGTAAGCTTTAGTAAAAGGGTTTTTTTTTACGATTTGGGTTAGGAACCCTAAAAACGCAGCTAAGTCGCAAGAATCACACACAAACAATCCGTATATTAAATTATCGGAGCATAAACCATAACAAAATAAAATGTTTTGTTGCGGAACAGAGTTTAAAGACCTAAGTTGAACTAAAATGGCGATCCTTGTTATGGGTACGCGATGTACCGAACTTCAATTGAGACTCTAAAATTTGTTACTGCCAAATGAATGTCATAGTTCAACTTATGCGCCGCGAATAGTAAAGTTGCGTTGAAAAGGGAGGACTCTCATTCCAACCGGATGGATGTTATGTTTGGTGGGCAGCTACCTTATACCTAGACTAGCTTCTGCCCGCGACTTCGTCCGCGGAAAAGTTGTGATACAAAAGTTGTGATAGCTCGGTTAATATCCATGTTATAAAAATAATTTATAGCCTATGTCACTCAGGAGTAAAGCAGCTTTCTATTATAGCTTCAATTTTTCAAATCGAACCATTAGTTTCAGAGATTAACTCCTACAAACAAAAAAATAAAAAAACAAACTTTACCTCTTTATTATATTAGTGTAGATGATTGTGCGCTATTGTATAAGTTCAAATCGCGTGGAGAACTAATTTTGTGATGCAGGATGGAATCTATCTAACCTATCTATAAAAATCTGCTATAGAAATACACATTCAGTGAAAATATCAACTCTACCTGTATCGGTTTTTGAGATACAGACCAACTAACAAACCGACAGACAGCAGAGGCTTGGTAAGGGTCCCGATGACACCTTTCGGAATACAGAACCCAAATAAGAAATGAATTCCCTCACTGAAGAGTGTATGTTGAAAGTAACACCTCATTTCGCAGACCGTCCATCAACATTCATGCCAAATGAAATATCGGAAACAATTTTCGTAGCTCATTATAAAATGCACCTGTCTGCTTGTCCGTACATTCGTTTGTTACGATTTTTAAATTACAAAATTGCTCAATTGCAACTGTTGGATGTACATGGAATATTAATATGTTGTCAATGTCATGATGGAGGCAGCTTGAGAAGATTAATGTCTTTGGAGAAAGTAACACCTTATACTTAGTTTGTGTCCCTATTTAAATTGGTATGAAAACGGTGTTAAGGGGTTCTGTACCTCAAACGGAACCCATATAGGATTGTAGGGACTCTGCAGAAAGGTCGAAGCCAATTGGGGCCAAGGGTTCGTGTCTGAAAGGAAGGCTCTAGCCCTGGTATAGATGGCGATGTAGGAACGGGGTAGGTTGTTTAGTCAGTAAGAGTCTGACACTGTTTCCTGCTCCGCCCAAGGGCGGGATTCGTCATTGGATGATTTTACGTACCACAGAAAAAAAAACCCATATAGGATCGTAGGGTCTAAAGGTAGGTGCTGAAGGGTCGAAGCCAACTGGGGCCCAAGGCCTTCTTTATGTGAAAGGAAGGTTTGGCCCCAGTGTGAGAGGCAAATAAGAATGGGGTGGGTTACTTAGTCTGACATTGTTTAATGCTCCGCTCAAGGGTGGAATTTGTAGGCACACTGCTTTGTGTATTTACCATTGCTCTCAAAACCGTGAAGGAAAACATCGTGAGGAAACCGGCATGTCCTAGAATCAAACAATTCGAAGATATGTGATATCAAGCGAAGGCCTAAGTCCCAGCTGTGGGAACATTATAAGGCTGATTCTATGTTATGCTATAAATAGTTTTTTTTTTATGGTAGGTAAAAATAATCCAATGACGAATCCCGCTCGTGGGTGGGGCGGGAAACAGCGTCAGACTCTTACTGACTAAAGAACCTACCCCGTTCCTCCCTTGCCTTATTCCCAGAGCCCCGATATAACGCTTTCGCACCAACCCTCGGCTCCAGGAGGCTTTGACCCTATAGTTTGCTGACAACTCCTTGAGGCGCGCGGGAACAGTGCGCGCCGTCAACGACTTGGGCTCGTTCTGGACTGTTACCAGACGACCGGACGGCGAGCTACCCATTGCTAACCGTTCGCAATCCAGTGTCTACGGTGGCCGGATATCGGCGGGATCGCGGCGGCGACGGCTACGGCGAGTGCGTCGTTGCCTTTGCCTAGTGTGGTGGATTATGGCCCATTCCCTCTGCCAAAGAGAAAGCCTGGGTCCCAGCAGTAGGAACACTATAACTATCAGGATATGCTATAAATAGCTTAATTATTTAAGGTTGCACCTATGTTTAAAAAAATAAATGATTGATTGATTGATAGATATAATATTGATGAGTACTTGAATAAAACAATTGCTTCTTTACTAATTTCTTAACTTCTACTTAAAATTGTCGTGTCATCAATGTATCAAAACTCGTCACCACTTTATCTTACCTGTACACATCTTTAATATCACAATCGTGATCTTCCAATCATCGTCGACTCTAATCTCATTGATGACACAGTTTAATACTAATTGAAGGTTCAACTTTAAGTACAGCCCACATACGAAGTATTTATGGTGAAGTGCTGCTAAGAGGTGAACCACACGGATGTAAACTTGCGAAGCCGCGGGCAAAAGCTTAATAAATAAAATATAGTTAATACTCATCAAAACCTTTTCGAAAAATACAAACACATTAGAGTTATCTTGTAGTATTACCAAGTATCTATGGCCATCTTTCAGTTCCATCATCAGTTCCTGGTTACCATTTAGCACCAAAATATAGAGAGCAGTGGTGATGAAATAAAATTACACAAAGTAATGCGTCTGGCTGGGTTTGAACCCGCGACCAACTACTTGTAAGTCGGGGCCGTTACCACTCGGCCACCACTGCCCACAGATTTAAATATTATAATTGATTGCAAGCAGAAAGAGGTTCGGTTATGCTTGCAATCGATTATATTTTTGTACAAGTTTTCAAACGCAAAATTCATCATTAGCCTTTTTAATGTTCCCACTGCAGGGACACAGGTCTCCTCTCTAAGAGAGGAAAAGGGCCGTAATCCACCACGCGGGCTCAGTGCGGGTTGGTAACGCTAAAATTAGCAGAGCCTAAATCCAGACTCGCCAAAATCCGACGGCCGTACTATACATTTGATCATGGCATCACGATTAATAACGAACACCTCACCACTACACTAAACCATCAACCTTTCCCCGAGTCGGTGTTGTCCAATATCTGTCGCCCTGCTGAGCTTGGCGTGTAAGCATTAAGTTTAGTGGTCACGACACCGCCTGGGCCACAATACATCTGACGAGGGCCCTCGATGGTGCGCTCGTTAACCCCACTACGGTAGATCGTGCGAAGTCCACTAGCGACCCCTACTATTTGTGCTAATGGATAAAGAAGATTATCCCTTAAAGGTACGAAAGTTATCTTAGAAATCGAAGTCACCCACTACATCTTGCGTTCACCTAATTCCCGCGATTTTGATTCCGCTTTCCGTTTTCGTTTTTCCGTTTCTTAGCAGATGTGTACACCTTGTAAATGCTTGTTTACGGAGACGCGGCGCGTCGCACGGCGTCTTGTGCGGTCGTCGTAGGTTGCCGTTGCAATGTACGACGACCGCTCTATGCACCACTCAACGCACCGCGTCGCGTCTCTGTACACAACGTAAACAACATAAATAAGTAATAGGTGCCTGCCAAATTTGACGTTTGTAGGTGTTATAGTTTCTAAGATTTCCTGATTAATCAGTGACAGGTATTTCAATTTTATATCTCGTATATAGATTACATTGAGAGCTTTGACCCAGCGTATAATCTTAAACAGTTTGAAATAGTTGAACTTTTTACAAATTTACAACCAAATGCCAACTTATTTTGGGTTTAATCAAAAAACTAGCTTTTACAACAGCAATATAAATGTCTCCAATTACCAAGTAAGAACAGGTAACATAAACAATTAATTAGGAACAAATTTCACTTAGCAACAATAATTATTGCTATAAACCGTAATAAACTGTTAATTATTTTTTATTTCCAACAAGCAATTAGAAGCGCTAACTAATTGAAGAAATCACTGCAATCCTCATTAATAATTTAGGTTTATTTATAATGCACGATTTACATTAGTTAATTGCTTGTGTATTATTGAATTTCTATGTTTGATAACTGTTAATTTGAGATTTTAAATTGATTAGAGAACATTTTATAGGCTGTTTTCGTTTTAATTGTGTGAAACTTCTTATGAGTTGAGCATATTTCTTTTCTGAAGTAAAATAAAGCTAGAGTGAATAGGCTCTTAATAAACTAGTGCGCCTTACCATCAACGATTGCATCACTGCTTACCATCAGGTGGGATCGCAGTCAAGCACTAGTTTATAGCAAGTAAAAAAAAAAATACGTTCTTCACCAAACAACATAATTTGCTGCGTTATTAAAATTTATTGTCTCTAAACATTGTAGCATTATGCTCTTTTTTTCCAGTGTTCTCGGTTTTGAGCCACTCGTACCGCCGTCTCCTTCTTGGTCTGCCACGACCCGTTCGTGCGATTTTTCAGGGCACCAACTTTGTGTTTTACTGGCCCAGCGCTCGACCGGCACGCGGCAGACATGTCCAGCCCAGAAGAATAGAGAGAGGCCATTGAACAGCAGAGGGACAGTATGGGCTATACATAATAATAATACTCTTTTTTGTAAGTGGGATCTTTTATTTTTTATTTGATAAAAACTAATTCTTGATGGTGAGACACACTAGTTTATTAAGAGCCTATACACTCTGCTTATCAAATAACTTTTGGAGGTATGCGGAACAGAGAGTAAAGTCCCACATACCTCCATTGAAAAGGGAGGATCCTCCGACCAGACAGGAGTTATAGTCTGGTGGGCTACTGCCCGATAGTTGACTTCGGGCTGTCGTATATGTTCTAATCGCGCGGAGAACTTTCATTGCGCGATGCAGGATTCTTGTAGTTCTTATGTGACGCCATAGATGGCGCTACAAACTTCTCAAGCTGTGGGTGGAATGACAGTGACAGACTTTTACTGTTTAAAACTGTATGTTTTTTAGTTGCCCTTTGCGAAGGCCACTGTGACGGTTCGAACAATGCTACAGCCCTAAGACTGCAGCTTGCCGGATTGTGCGCATTTTTTGCTCTCGTATGCTTTTTTGTACATTTGTATCTGGTTCGACTTGTGCTGGTGATATGTCACGTGGTCAAACCACCCGGTCGTCCAATGACCGTCCAGACCGAACCCAAGTCGTCGATGTCGCGCAGGGCCCAGCAGGTTTGAAGTCTCCTCGGAACAAGGGTAGATGCGAAATCGTATTACCAGGGCCCTAGGATCAAGGCATAAGAGTGGTGTAAGAGTCTGACACTGTTTCCCGTTTAGCCCAAGGTCGGGATTCGGCATTTGATGTTTTTTTTCTCGCCATTAAAAAAAACCTTTATAACAATTTTACTGTCACGAAATTGAAGAGGTCAGGTACAGCTAATACTAGCGTCGACTGCAGGACCATCTGGAAGTGGCTTTAAGGTCAACTGAAGCATACAGGAGGGTTTTATTCAGTCGAAGATACGCCCTGCCCTCTTGTAGCACCCCAAAGCAGGAAAAATCACTTGATTATTTTCCATGCAACATGGCTACACGCTTCAAATCAGCATATTTGATTTTTTAAATATTTGAACTGAGAATTTGGACACCGTTTAGTACGAAAGAAAAAAAAATAAAGTTAAAAAGTTTTAAAATAAATAATGAATAGGATAAAAAAGTTTATCAAAACCATTTTAGCCTGTATTTAAGGCGGCAGCTTCGAGTATTCTTTTTATTTATTTTTTTACTTGTCTGTACATCAACAAATTCGTTGTCGCCCAAATTACCAGTAAAAAAAATCTACACTAATATAATACAGGGGTAAAGTTTGTTTTTTTGTTTTTTTGTTTGTAGGGGGTAATCTCTGAAACTACTGGTCCGATTGGAAAAATTTCAGCAACAACAGAAAGCTGCTTTACTCCTAAGTGACATAGGCAATATTTTATGTACGCGGGCGAAGCCGCTGACAAAAGCTAGTATCAAATAAAAACATGTCAATTCGACCACTGTTTCCGAATCGTCAGAAAGTCGTTTTCTTAATTCGTTATGCCCCATGTAAACGCCAGCGTTCGCACACTTATTGTTCTTTAATTGTGTCTGTAATTATAAGATCGAAAGGATAATATAAAACTGGTAACCTGCAATGATGTCAAAGATAAAAATTATCCATCTACTCACCATAAAGTCCACAGTCTATCCTAGAACTTCTGTAACCCGTAGTAGTGGTTGATTTCCCGTGAGCGTGTCGCGTCGTGTAACTGATAGAATCATGTTGGAGCGATTTCGGCGTCCAACAACCATAAGTTAAGGAGGTCCTCACATTGCAGTATTGTTCAGCCATTAACTTCGGAAGGACTGTAGGTTTATGAGTCTTCCATGACGAATAAAGACTACCACAGACAAGTGCGACGCCACCGTAGGCGCTAGCTTGCGGTAATGGGTAGCTTGCCGTCCGGCCGTCTGGTAAATATAACCATCCGAACAGAGCCCATGTTGTCGACGGCGTGTAGTATTCCTCCTTAACTTATTTATCATCAACGCTGAGGTGTGGATGGCGTCGCAGACTGTGGTCTCCAGTGTAACACAGATTTGGTCTGACCAACGTATTGAACTGGTCTTGCCTTTGTATCTTTTCATACCTGCATTTTTTATTGTATGTAAAAATCATCAAATGGCGAATCCCGCTCTTGGGCGAAGCGGGAAACAGTGTCAAACTCTTACTGACTAAACAACCTACCCCGTTTCTTCTGTGCCTTAGCTTATTCATCTCTTTCTGACAATATGGCATTGTATTAGACATCAAATAGGTACGTGAATATCTTTAGTAAAGAAGTATTCAAGTGACCCTATAACATACATTTAAAAAACTCTTCACTTTTCAACCTCTTTCTTTGTATACGTACTTCTAATTGTCTACTCCTCTTTTATCTCATTAAAATCAAAAACCAAGACAGATGAAAAATTTATTTGTATCGTGACATTTGGATTAATATTGACAAGTTTGCGATAAAGACACTTTCTGCGCACGACGTGACTCGATCTTACCCTCAAAAGGTTACACTCTCAACACTAACGTCAGATCTTTCCAAATTATATAAAACAATTGAGTATAATTGGGCAGTTTAGACGAACAATGATAGCGAGGAAAGGGTAACAGGAGAAAGGTGAGGTACTTCGAGTTGTGACATAGTGAGGGTCGGGAGATCAGGTCAGGTCTTGGGGAAGATATACAAATTTTGATGTTTTTAAATCCAAAATCATGTCTAAAAGGTTTTGAAAAAAATATATGTTAAACTAGACCATATTCCTAATAATTTGATATTCGAATATTTACATTTTTTTTTTATCATTGAACTTGGTGTAATTTATTTTCAAAATAATATCTCACAGACAAAAAAGCGAAGATCTGGCAAAAACCAGACGTAGGCACCGTTGCTTTATGCGGTTGGCCTCCTCCTTAGCATCAAGTCTTAAATTCAATTCCTGGGTACGTATTATTGTTTTTTTTCCATTACGAATTCTTATATAGCAGTCCGCAGTTCGGCAGTTGATGGTGTGACATCCCCGTATCTTAGAAAATGCATACCTGTCTTTCATATCAATTGTCACATAGTCCAAAGATCTACAGATTCCTTTAGTAATATGCGTTTGATCTCTCCTCTTCACATAACTATACTAAGACAAACGATTCTTTCTTAACTTCAGTTTCTGGCACCACTTTCAAAGTTTAGCATGAAGAACTTTATGTTATTGTCTAGAGACTTTTTTGGTCTTCTTTTGAACATTGACCCACACTGAAAGGAAATAAATAAAAGGGAATAAGACCTTGCGACATATAGTGCCATCAAAAAATTGAAATACGAAGCTATATTGTGTTAAATATCTTGATGAAATTCAAGTTTTAAGGGCAAACCATATTCCTCACGACATTTCCATCATAGTATTAATGTAAAGCTGTAACGTAAAAGATAATAAATTATAATAGCTCAATAGATACAGCATTTCCCTTCACATTATTAGCATACAAGCCACGCATTCGACGTTGCCTGGATGTTTTACGCGCCCATCAACAATTTTATGTCCTAGGTAACATCTCATCGTTTCGTGGGAACACACGCTGTAACTTTATACGACCTTTATCTTTAATTTCAAAAGCATTTGTAATATCGTTTTGGCCAAGATTTAAATAATTGAATTTGCTCGTATTCGTAAGTTATAATATTTTCGTGACAATAAATTTAAACCTCTGTCACATTATGATAAAGATGTTTGACAATGAGGATTATGGAATTGACATCATCATCAATATATATATAAAAGGAGAAACTGACTGACTGACATATCAACGTAAAGCCGAAGCTACCGGAACTAGGAGCATGAAATTTAGCACGAGGCATCCTTTTGTGGCGTAAGCGCCACATAAGCTTTTGTGACGTAAGCACTAAGAAAGGATTTCCCAAAATTCACACCCTGAAGTTATGAAACACGTGTCCCAAAGTTTGTGCAAAAACGTAGTTTCACGCGAGCGAAGTCGCTGGCTAAAGCCAGTCTATTCATAAATTAGAAATTTTTATTTCGAATAGATTTTACAGAAGTTACAGGCACTTTTGTCACTGTCAAAAGGTGAGTTAGACAAAAAAAAAAGTGATGCTAAATTGCACTTTCCAAAGCGAAGATCTCTATGGAGAAAAATAATCATGAAACTCCATGCTGCCCGAGTGGTAAAGGCCCAACTTAGAAGCTGAAGGTCGTGGGTACAAACCCAGCCAGGCGCATTACTTTATGTAAATAATTTCATCGCCACTGCTCTCAAAACAGTGAAGATATTTACCTTCCTTTTGTGAGAAAACCGGCATATCCTAGAAACAAAAGTTCGAAGATTTCAACCCAACCCGCACTGGGTCCGCGTGTTAGATAGCTGCCCTCTCCCTCTTTTAGAGACGAGGCCTGAATCTCAGCAGTGAGAATATTATAAGGCGTTTGCTATGCTATGCTATCCAATTAGGAAGCTACATACATCTGGGAACTGGATAAATCTTCCTTTAAACCTACAAAAAACCTGTAACTTGGGTGTATGTAACGTTCATCATCATCCTACCCTTATCCCATATTACTTGAAGTTGACGCAACCTGTTTTTTCCTTCCACTCTGTCCTGTCACCCGTCACACTATCACTAACTAACTCTCTTTTCTTTTATATCACTCCTCACACAATCCACCAATCTCTTCTTCGGCCTCCCTCTTCCTCTTCATCCATCCAACATGCGTTTCATCTCTCCTCTTCTGACCGGTCTCTGTGTCTGTAACGTTGTAACTATAAAACCGTAACAAACTAGGTAAAGCTCATAAACCTGTAATCAAATGGCCTTCTCCGCAGCCATTTTGTTTGTCACCTCGGATGTTGTGAGCCCGAGATCAGCAGTTATACAGATAGTTGACACCTACTTACCACGCTATTATGATGCCCACACGACTGTTAACTCTTATGTGCTTTTAGAAATTTGGAATCACACTAATAAATACGGTGTGGCTGACATTGACACACAAACGAATACCATGGAATCAAATAGCAATCCATGGTAACGTTTTGAAGAAAAATTCAGACACTGGTGGCACTTCTCCGGCCACCAAGCGAGCAAGGAGTAGCTCGCCTACCGATCGTCTGATAACAGTCCAGACCGAGTTGTCAGCAAATGTAGGGTCGAAGCTTCCGGTGACTAAAGGTTGATACGAAAGCATATTACCAGGGCCCTGGACTAGGCAAGGAATAAGGTAGGTGGTTTAGTCAGTAAGAGTCTGACACTGTTTATCGCTACGCCCAAGGGCGGGATTCGTCATTGAATCATTTTTGCCTACCATAAAAAAAAAACCACCAGAATTTTGCCTCGGCAGTTTCCAATAGTTTGTATACATTTGATAGGTCTAGAAAAAGATCGTAGGTAATTTTTTAACCATTTTCTGCCAGCGGCTTTTCCCGCATCTCTGTGTCACTTAGCTTTCTGTTAGTGAAATAATTTTTAATCAGTTCATTAAGAAACAAACAAAAAATACAAACATAGGTACAATAATATATCACCTATCGCCTCGCATCACATGTACCCGAAAACATAGTTTAACGCCCATAAATCTCATCTAGCACAACACTACTTCTAATTCACACCATTCGAAAACAATCGTCACATCCCACACGGTGTGTCGCAACTGCACATAAATCCAACATCAGACACGCACTCCCTAACCTTTGTCGATATCAATCGTTTGAATATTTCGCCATAAGATTTATAGCTAATCCCGAATTTACAGCCAACACTATTGTCTCTAATTTGACTGGCGCAGTGTGAAATAAATCTTAAGCGGTGTTTACAACTTCGTTTAGTTAGACTAGTGTTGTCAGGTGTGACGGTTTTCGTAAGATATCCCGGTTTTCGTGAGACGTCCCGATTTTCATGAGACGTCTCGATTTTGGGTCGTAGAGTTCTTGGATCGGAACCGCAGTTTCAACTTCCATTAATAAATATATGTCTTTTTTATTGCGTTTTTATTTTATTTGCAGCCCAAATAAAATTTTGCCGTTTGTTTCTGCTAATTTTAACACAAATTCCTTGTGGCTTCAAAATACGAAAAATAATTCAAAATTAATTGGTTGTAGTTAGGACAGCAACAAAAACAACTCCCCATTTTCAGGAGTCTTGAGACGCATCCTAATTTGCACCTGACGATAAACGTCCAGAAAAATCAATTAATTTATGAAATTTAATTACAAATAATTGCCATAATTATATTACCTCAGTCGCAATTTGCATGACTATACTGATTGTGACAATGCATTCAAAATTTCACTAAGGCCTGCTAGTGGTAGGAACGTTTGAAAGAGTGAAGCGGAAACATTAGTTCTTATTTACACAGGAAATACAGACTCCGACAGAGTATGTGTTCCCAAAACGTTTTGTGCGTATTCGCTCGCATATTAGAATCAACATTTTGTAACCAAGTAATATGTAAATATAAATTTTGATTTAAAAGAGTGCCCATGGAGTTTCTTGCACGTTCTTCTCCATAGGAGTCTACACCTTGGAACGTGCAAACTAGCTTCAATTTTGACATTTCAAAAGTGCCTGTAAATGGTCTATTTGAAATAAATGATTTTGAGTTTGAGTTTGAGTGGGATGTCCAGTGTCCACTAGGGGCTTTATTGTAAAAGGTAGAGGGCATAGGTAGATCGGTTTTAATCAATAAAAGCCTGACACGCTCTCTCATTCCATCATCGAGTAAGAGAAGTAAAAAAGTCTCGATTTAATACTCGAAATTCCAATTTATTTTAAGATCTGCTCCGATGTTAACTCAACCGGACGCTAGCAACACTAGTTAAGTCACTATTGATATGCATAAATGTCGGGACATAAGTAATGTGGTGCTAGGCTATTGTCGTCGTGTTAATGGTGTTCAAAGGCTAACTAAACGATATTTCAATAATGGGTGGAAGGTATTTCTCAATCTGTGCAGTAGGAAATAATATCTGGGCCAAAAAAAAATACAGCCAAATATAGAACCTCTTTCTTTTCGTAGTCGGTTAAAAAGAAGTTGAAATGTTGACGATACTCTTACTTACTTACTTAATTATTAAAAACCTAGGAATACTGAAAATTGGAGAAATACGAATATTAATAAAAAATATAAACTAATCAACTAATGCGCCTTACCATTAATTATTGCATCACTGCTTAACATCAGATGGGATCACAGTCAAGCATTAGATTATAGCAAATAAAAAACTTAAACAAAAAATCGCCGGAGCTTGAATTGACCCTATGAATCTTGATTCCCTTCAGAGTGTTAAAATATATACCTTTTTTTGCGGCCCTGACTTTTTTCGTCATTCAAGTTACCGCAGACCTGTATATGTGGTCTTAGTCTAGTCTTTTGGGAGGCGTTGTCAGACTTCTACTGACTAAACGACCCACCGTTCCTTCCTACCTTAGTTCCAGGGCCCCGGTGTTCCGGTTTCGCATTAACCCTTGGCCCCAGAAAGCTTCGACCCTGCTGGGCTCCTACAGCTGCTGACAAGACCTTGAGGACCGCGGGAACAGTGCGCGCCGTCGACGACTTGGGCTCAGTCCGGACTGTTACCAGATGAGCTGATAGCGAGCTTCACATTGCTTGCCATCCGTAAGCCCGTGTGGGCTTACGGATGGCAAGCCGGCTGCCGAAGGTGTCTACGGCAGCCGAAAATCGGGATCGGAGACACAGCGGCGGCGGCTGCAGCATGAGCGCCGTTGCCTTTGCCTTTTGGGGTAGGTACGAAAATCCATAAAAAAGATTTTCCAAAATTCATCTCTTATAAACGACTAGCTTTCCAGCGACTTCGCCCGCGTGTAAGTCGGTTTCTCTATACAAACTTTTGACCCCCGTTTCGTCCCCTTGGGGGGTGAATTTTGGGAAACCCTTCTTTAGTGCTCGTTTACGCCATAAAAGATAACTTGTGCAAAATTTAATGCTCCTAGTCCCAGTAGTTTCGGTTGTACGTTACTATGTCAGTCAGTTTCGTTTATATTTATATAGATTAAAGTTTGTGTGGAAAAGCTAGTGAACAAATATTTAACACAGCTCTACTTTTAGACACCATGTGTACGCAGCTTTATAGATTAACATAATCTCATGGTGCGATTTCATAATGTATATATAAACTTAACCATGTAATGTTTTGTAAGCTATCTGTAATTTTATTCAGATTAACTGCGTAGGTGACAGTAGTGAATAGTTAAGTAAATTATTCTCAACTAGCTTAATCAAAAACAAGGACATTTAGAAGGATCGCCGTCAAGCACTAGACTTGACTGTGATCCTATCTGATGGTAAGCAGTGATGCAATCGTTGATGGTGCAGCGCACTAGTCTATTAATAGACTATATTCACTCTAACCTAGATTCTTAGAAGACACCTAAATTATACGAAGACTGCAGCAGGCAAATTATAGTAATATTCGGAGAGTGTGCATTGAAATTGCACTATTTGATTCCGCCTCGTCCCTTCCATCATCGGACGTCCAGACGTAAGTACAGCGTTACGCCACCGGTACATGGTGGAGATCCCATCCATACGTACAAAGCGTTTTGGAAACACATTCATTATTCGTGCAGCTGAGGAGTGGAATTCCCTGTCTGTCTGTGTTTCTTGATAGCTACAACCTAGGGGTCTTTAAGTCAAGAATGACTAGGTTACTTCTAGGCAAGCGTGC
This sequence comes from Mythimna loreyi, assembly GCA_029852875.1. Classification (NCBI taxonomy): domain Eukaryota; kingdom Metazoa; phylum Arthropoda; class Insecta; order Lepidoptera; family Noctuidae; genus Mythimna; species Mythimna loreyi. The sequence goes on from CM056780.1 coordinate 4,771,755, forward strand.
TCCATCGTCGACTACATCATAGCTATCAAGTGAGATTGTGGTCAAACGATCCAAACTAGAATAAAAAATAACTTCGTGAGGAAACGTCATGACGTCTTCCACACGAAGTTTTTCTTCACCACTTTAAGCGCAGTGGTAATAAAATAAATTACACAAAACAAACCGCTACTGCAACAAAGTAACAACAATTTATTTATTTCTTAAAAAACCTAACAATTTTCCTGAATTACCGGTAAACTAATAATGAACACATTATCATTATCCTTGAAGTAATTTGACATGATTACTGAAGGAACCGCTGCCCGACGGATAGCTCATACCGGCTAGGAGTACTTATCGGCATGAATAACGATCGCGTGAACGTTTCTCCGACTGTCGCGACTGAGTTTCTCAAACTTGCGCCATAGAAATAATATCGTATAGAAGTGAACTTGGAAAGATCTGCACCCCTAGCCTAGTTACAATCGTTTCGTTTAGAGTTAGCGCTTGTAGATAGCCTCGCCCCCCAATTGCTTTGTTGAGATGACGTCCGAACAAAGAAAGAAAAAAAAAACAGTTTATTTACGCGAAAGGACGCAACCTTAAAGCTATTAAACAATCAACAAGGGAATTGGGGGCATGGCCAACACCAAGCGCTAACTCTAAATTAACTAGGGGGGCAGATGGGTGCGAAACATACGGCATCAGTCATTATAGCGACTCTTAGGGAGATCCATGTTCATGAGTCAGGACAGGACATCTTTCAATGATGGTGATTTCTTAAATTTCTACATCAGTCCTTAAAACCTATCAAAATTTGGCTTTACGTTTGGGTTTCAAACTTCGACCAACCCGATGTAAATTTTAATACAACCGCTGATACGTAATTGTGATGTTATTACACATCTTTTTTCAAATATTTTGGATATACATCTTGTGGATATTAACCAGACTTCTATAGAAATCAAAACAAAAATTTGTGTAAGAGTAATTCACGAAAGATGACGAAAAAATTAGCTATTTTACGAGAAATTTGACTCTCCATAATGTACTCCTATGTTAAAAATAAAAAAAAAACCTTTTTCAAAACAAGCTTTTCATTAAATGGGCTAAAAAGAAGAAAATAAACTTTGCCTTTAAAAGTTTTACTATCAATTTATAACATCATTACACAATTTATATGACGTAAAAGCTTGTCACGAGATTTTGAACATATTAAAATCAATAGATGAAATTATTCAATTTACTTATGTACCAATAGTGTCATAAATCTCAGACCTGATCTCCATCATCAGACCCTGACTACGATATAAGATCCAAATATTCGTCAGTACGAATCAAAACGAGTCCAAAGTCGATGGGGTTGTGTTGATGAAATGTAGAGTTCCTATGACCACTTCCCTGCTCCATCATCAGGGTCTGCTGGCTACCATATAGGATCAAAGTACTCGTCAGTACGAATCAAACGAGCTCAAACTCGATGGGTTTATGTCGTTTCCTTGCGAAGTTCCTATGGCCTTCTGCCAGCTCCATCATCAGACCCTGGCTACGATACAGGATTAAAGTACTCGTCAATACAAATCCAATGACCCCAAATACGATTGGGTTGAGTTGTTTTATTAGTGAGTTCCTATGGCTACCTTCCAGCTCCATCATCAAATCAGTTTTCATGTCATCATAATATTGCATTGTCATGCGATTTACACTTGCATGTAAAATTTCAGTTTAATCGGTTGAAGATATCTGCTTCAAAATTGAGTTGCAAGATTGAGCCCATCATACAAAGTTACATTGCAAGCTAATAAAAAGCTTGTAAAAAGTACGTCTATAGAAGCCTTGCGCATCTAATCGATATTCTAAGTGATGTAATTATTTTTTAATACCTCAAGGGTTTAATAAAAACAGATATTAGGTACCTGGAACAAGTTCTATAAAACATTCGAGTAAATCGTAAAATTACCGTATGCCAACAAAGTTTTCAAGTGTTATTTCCTTATTTTCGCATAACTTTTGCATCAAACATGATTTTGGATTGAGTTAAATGCAGCAATAAGCTTTTAAACCATGCGCGATGTCGACGATTGGCGAGTGAGGAAGGCTCTTAAGAGCCTCTACTTTGTAGACACTTAAATTATAATCGGACGAGAAGATCAAATCAGGCTCTTTGTGAACAAAGTTGCAATAATGTCGCTTCTATACGATTATAATTCTACATTATACCCCGGGGATATGACTACTTCGTTGATTAGTGGGCACGGCAAGGAGACAAAGAAATGTTGGATTACCAATGTTTTTATTTCTATGCTTTTTGAGTTATCCGTTGAATTATGTGCTTATGTTAATTCTTTGATAAATGTTACAAGTTCGTGTGTTAAAAATTAGGTGTTTATGAATTAATTCGAATGTAAAAACTTGAATTAACGAAGTGAATTATGAAATGAAGTGTGAAACAAGTCGTGGGCATGGAAAGACCCGGGTTTTGACCGTCCCGTTACTTTCGGGTGTCTTTCATCTTACGGGCCAATGATGAAACGAAAATATTTATCTCACTATAATGGCTGAGCAAAGTGAAATCTTTTACGGGACCTACAAGAAAGGAGCCAAGGCTAGATATTTAGATATAGACAGAAAGCAAGTGTCGTTGATTTACTAAATATTTTTCAGTACACTTACTGAAAAACTGCTTCTCGGCACTCCGGTTAAGTTTAATATGGCATTTATATCACCCAGTGCTTTTTTTTTTAATTTATCGCATTTATTGTTCACCGCACTAATACAGAAAAGTGCTCGAGCTTGCCCGAAGTCGCAACTCGAAGTCGCCGACCAAACCCCATTCATTTATAGCTTAGTATTGAAAATGTAATTTGAAACACATTTTTTGTTCCTGCAGCACCTCGGTCGCAATGACAAACTTTCTCTACTAGTAGTAGTAGTACTAGTATCAAAATTAGATTAGATATTAACTAGCTTTCTGCCAGCGGTTTTCGCACAAACTTTGGATACACCTTTCACCCTTGTAGGGGGTGACTTTTAGAAAACCTTTCTTAGTGTTCGTCTACGTCATAAAACGAAGCCCTGTGTAAAATTTCACTCTCCTAGTCCCAGCAGTTTCGGCTGTGTTTTGATATGTCAGTCAGTCAGTTTCTCCTTTTGTAAATATATAGATATATTATTTTTAGGGCACAAAAAATCCTTTGAAAAAAAACTTTTAGAGTCGCCTTCTATTACAGTTTTAGAATACCTGTCTACGAACATTACTAAGAAGCCTCGCGCGGGCCAAGTACTCCCCATTCCCTACGATACCCTACTCTTAAGGTAATTACACACTACCCAGATAAGTGGCTCGATAACACTTCATAACCCGTATGCACTAAAAGTATTCACAACAAAAAAACAACGCCAAATTATACCCGTTAATAATAATTAAGTTATTTATGTTCGTTTTAAAATTTTAAATTGAGAATGTGAAGTTTGTTTTTAAATAACGACTTCCTGTTCCAAAGTAAATGATAAACAGCCTACTTTAAAATGAACGGAGTTCTCCAATTAGGTGTGCACATTGTAGCAAGCTTGACGAAATCTACATCTACACTAATATAATAAAGAGGTAAAGTTTGTTTTTTTGTTTGTAGGAGGTAATCTCTGGAACTACTGGTCCGATTGGAAAAAATTTAGCAACGATAGAAAGCTGCTTTACTCCTGAGTAACATAGGCTATATTTTCTGTACGTGGGCGAAGCCGCTGACAAAAGCTAGTAATTTTATACTATAACTAGCTTTCTGCCAGCGGCTTTGCCCGCGCGAAAATAGGGTTCTCCATACAACCTTTAGACCCCCATTTCATCCCTTTAGGAGCTGAATTTTGAAAAACGCTTACCGCGAAAAATTTCACTTTCCTAGTCCCAGTAGTTTCGGCTGTGCGTTGATATATCAGTCGAGTCAGTTTCTCCTTTTATATTTATAGATTTTCTGGTTGAATGACTCAACGGTACGGTAAAGCGGTATTTCTTCTATCGTACAATACGGTATAATGAAAATAATCAAAACATCTGGTACACAATGAGCGGTTGGTCAGAGGCCAGGTCATAAGTCACCCATTCCGACACTAGTTCGAGTAATAAAGAGAAATATTACCAACGAACCATACATAGATATTAAACCATGGGCGGGGTTTAATTAGAAATTTAACCTGTTAATAAATTACCGATGTTCTGCCGCCACCCAGGGTGTGGCAACACTCAGCGTATTTCCCTAGAGAAATAACGACGGAGTTGCCAACGCAAACTCGAATTCTGGATATTTTCGGAACGCGTTCGTGATGTTTATTATGTCATTTCCACCGAAAACGAATTGTTACCCATTAGTGTCCTACGCGTTTGTATATTTCCATTTTTATTTTCACTAAAAACTAATTTAAATTTTCTTATAAACGACACTATTTTTATTATGTATACGGTCGCTATATTTTTAAACTAGCTGTGCCCGCGACTTCGTCCGCGTGGAATAGTTATTTTGGGCATCATATTTATTTTTGCAAACAACCTCCTCAGCTTTATAAATTATAGCTGTTACCCACGACTTTGCCCGTGTCAATTTTTGTTATTTTTTTTTTTCGACAATTTAGTTTTTAAAAGAACATAGTTATCTAAAAGTACTTCATAGAGATTAGAATTTGTTTAGAACATGTACTTTTTTATTATTTTAGTGACATTGTTCTCGCATCATAGCAGCGACAAAAATATGTAACCTATACATTTGTAAAACACAACATGATTAAAAAGAGTGTCCATGGAGTTTCTTGTACATTCTTCTCCATTGAGACCTACTTTTTGGAATGTGCAATTAGAGTCATTTTTTTCCTGACAGACCGACTTTATGACTTTTCAAAAGTGCCTGTAAAGGTTTATTTGAAATAAATTCTTTGAATTTTAATTTGAATTTGAATTAGAGCTACACCTCCCTTGGGCACGCCATAATCTCGGCGGTAAGTCAAAGAGGGGTCTTTGAGGCGTGGTTGGATAGACATCACGGTGTCCTCACTTACGCATGACGCAGGTTCTCACCGAACATGCCAAGTTCAGGAGATTCCTGCGCCGGATCCTTGCGGAAGAGACGCCCGGGTGTCGCCACTGTGTGGCCAGCCAGGAGCACACGGCGGAAGTATGCCCCGCTTGAGAAGCATCACCGTGTCCTCGTGGGGGTGATAGGCGGCGGCGACCTCTCGCGCCGGGCCCTGATTCAGGCCATGGTCCGCAGCGAAGAAGAATGGCAACCATAAGGCAAGGGCAACAGCGCCCTCGCCGTAGCTGTCGCCGCCGCGATCCCACCGATATCCGACCACCGTAGACGCTGACTTGCGGACGGTGAGCAATGGGTAGCTCGCCGTCCGGTTGTCTGGTAACAGTCCAGACCGAGACCAAGTCGTCGACGGCGTGCACTGCTCCCGCGCGCCTCAAGGTGCTAACTGCAAACTGTGGGGCCCTTCAGGATCGCAGCCTATTGCAGCCGAGGGTTGGTGCGAAAGCGTTATACCGGGGCTCTGGGATTATTCCCAGAGAAACAACCTACCCCGTTCCTCCATTGGCTTATGGCAAGGGAGGAACGGGGTAGGTTGTTTATTCAGTAAGAGTCTGACACTGTTTCCCGCTCCGCCTAAGAGCGGGATTCGTCATTGGATAATTTTATAAAATCTCATAAAAAGACCCCTTCGCCCGCCAGCCAGGCAGGCGCATATATTGTACATCATGCGGCGCGTGTGAATTTTATATCGGAGTTATTTTAAAATTGTAATATCTTCTAAGATGTTCATTGAAAATAAGTGATGTAAAAAACAATTTTGTTCACAATTACATACTCTTAATCAACAACACATTTATTTGGATAAAGATTATATTATTATGTTGATACAACTCTAACAAATAATCGATAAAAATTGGCTAAATTTGATTCGCATAAAAACGGTTCTAGTAAGTTAATCTTAAAAGATAGACATATACTGTCGCGGACATTTTTTTAGATCATTTTAAGAGGAATAATTCTTTCATACATATTTTTTTGGTATCTTGAACCGTTTACGCAGCGCACGCAACGGAAGCCCTCAAAGATGAATAATTTTCCCCGTTTTTTCCACATTTTCCGTTATTTCTTCGCTTCTATTAGTTGCAGCGTGATGTTATATAGCCTAAAGCCTTCCTCGATAAATGATCTATTCAACACAAAAAGAATTTTTCAAATCGAACCAGTAGTTCCTGAGATTAGCGCGTTCAAACAAACAAACAAACAAACAAACTCTTCAGCTTTATAATATTAGTATAGATTAATGGATGTCACTATTATTAGTTTAAATGTATAAATCTATCAGGATTGTTCTGAAAATAAACAGAGAATAATGGGATCCATTAATTAATTTACATTGTTTTAGATTTTAGTTTTGAAAGTTGTGTTATCCTTATAATAGTGCTTAATTGAGAGCAGTGGTGGCGAAGTGGTAACAGCCCTAACTTACGAGTTGTAGGACGCTGGCTCAAACCCAGCCAGGTATACTTTGTGTAATTTATTTCATCACCACTGCTCTCAGACTTCGTGAGCAAAAATGCATGTCCTAGAGCCAAAAATTCGAAGATATGTGACATCCACCAACCCGCACTGGGCCCGCGTGGTGTATTACGGCTCATTACGTCTCCTGGAGAGGAGGAGGAACATTATAGGGCTGATGCCTTGATGATTGCCAGTAGTGATGCAATCGTTACTAGTAAAGCGCACTAGTTTGTTAAGAGCCTATACACTCTTGCCTTCAAGACTAACAAATTAAAAATGTAAGTTTAACCCAATTTTAGTACCCAATAGAATATCCAATTAAAATAGTAAAATTGGTTGTAAAACTTGACTTTAAGCAAATTTTAAACTCGAATTAAACATTTTACTACTACTAGTTTATTTTGGAATTATACAAGGTGTTTAATTTTATTATTTTTATGTAAAGTCGTAATCTATGCCTTAGTTTAGATGTTTTGAAGAATTTAATGTGTTACACATATTTGACGCATACTTTACCATTTCGTGTTTAATATTATTACCAGTTAAATTATCCAAGTTGTTTGGAAGATAAATTAAATACGTTTAAGAGCGGCCAACCCGAGGAACATTTTCATACAACCGCTCTTACGTGATTGTGATGTTATTACACATCTTTCTTCAGACATTTTGGATACATAGATATCTTGTGGATCTTGTGGATAGCAACCTAGATAATAGGTTTCTATAGAAATCAAAACACAAATTAATGTAAGAGTGATCTAGTAAAGTCCTTTGAAAATCTGCTATTTTACAGTACCTACTTTGACTGTCCATAATGTACACCTATATTTAAAAAATAAAAAAGTACTTCCATAGAAAGAAACCTTGGGCATTTAATTGAGATCTAAATTATGATGACGTATTTTCTCGAACAAATTACATTCGAGTAAATTGTAGAATTACCGAATGCCAATAGAGTTTTCAGATTGTATCTCTCATTTTCCGCATTACTTTTGCATTCAACATCACTTTGGATTGCGTTAAATGAAGCAACAAGCTTTTAAACCATGCTCGACGTTGACGATAGACGATAGACGGCCCACCTTAAGACACTTTCATCCAAGAGTGTGCTTATAACTTGTTCTGTTGACCATTATAACTTCCCAAGTTTGTAGGTAAGTAATCATGTAATTATTAAAAATAGAAATAAAGTATGTAGATAAAGTTCTAAGTTGAAACTGGCTTCAGTTGATATTCATTTATTTTATTGATGGATTCGGGGAAATCCTTTTTCTTTATTTGATACTAGCTTTTGTCAGCGGCTTCGCCCGCGTACATAAAATGTAGCCTATGTCACTCAGGAGTAAAGCAGCTTTCTATTGTTGCTAAAATTTTTCCAATCGGTTCAGTAGTTCCAGAGATTACCTCCTACAAACAAAAAAATAAAAAAACAAAAAAACAAACTTTACCTCTTTATTATATTAGTGTAGATGTAGATAAACTAGTGCTTGACTGCAATCCCACCTGTTGGTAGGCAATGACGCAATCATTGATGGTGAGGCGCACTAGTTTATTGACATCCAAATAAATTAGAATCTCTGGGAAGGCCGCAGCAGTAAACGAAAGTAAAAAGGAAAGTCACATAGGGTAAACCAAGCATTTGCAAAGAAGCACACTTTTTATACAGAACCCCTGTGGGTCTAGCTACACCACTACTACCATGATTACAACTACCTTAACTACAAATAAACAATCAAAAATAAAGACACGAAAATGCAATTCCAATTTCAAACGACATTCAAACTTCGAAAAAAAATCAATTAAAAATATTCCCGCGGCCAGTAACTGTTAATCAAGTACCGGTATCGATTATTCGTTTATATCGATAGAATCGATACAGAGTATTATCGAAGCGCCTCTAGCTTCGTTAAGGACGGTGTAATCGACTTAGACATGCGTCATGGCTAATTCATGTGTTATTCGATTTTAAGAAACGATAGCTGATGGGTTTTGGGTTCCGCCGGAGAAGGATGAAATCGATTACAAACTGATTTTTATCTGGAATATTCGAAAATATAACTGTGTGTACCGTGTACCATGAGCTCTTAATGCGATCCATTTGGCGACCTGAACTGAACTGTTAACAAGATAGAGGTATATAGCTTTTAGAGGTATGCAGAATAGATAGTGGCTCGCGAACCTCCGCTAAAAAGGGAAGATCCTCCGGCGGGAAGATGTCAGGGTGACGTATATGTTCAAATCCTGCGAAGAACTTTGATTACGCCACATAACACTCTATGCTCCGTGGATTGAGCGATTGTAGGATAGTTCTTATGAGACGACATAGATGTCGTTACAGGCTCCATCTCTCACTATTTTTTTTTTTATATTTTTGTGTATTTTAGTTCGTGTAGGGATTTTTCAAATTTGTATATTTTGTATTTTTTTATACATTCTTTAAAGCTGTAAACATATAAATGAACGCCCTTATTGCACCTATATCAATTACCATTATTTTTCAATAATATTAAATGATATGGCAGTTCTTTAACTAAATAAATAAATAAAAAAGCCACATTACAAAGCCATATTTGCTACGGAACCCGCTATTTAACACACAGTTACACGCTATGTATCTCTGTAACGATACCCCAGTGTAGCCACATATCGCTTAGCTACACCTAATCCTGCTCAAATCAAACGCAATTAGAGTAATAACTGGAATAGGCACTACGAGGAACAGTGTAACAACACATTTGGTATAAATATAGCGTCGGTACTGAGTACAATGTGCCACGGACATGATTTGTTGCTAGTTTTTGTGGTATACTAGCTTCTGATAGCAGTTTTGCCCTTATGAAAGTAAAAAAATATTACTAAGAAATATAATATGTAAATAATTGTATGTAATACTAGCTTTCCTCCAGCGGCTTTGCCCGCTTGAAAATAGGGTTCTCCTTACAAACTTGACCCCTATTACATCCCTTCAGGAGCTGAATTTTGAAAAACCCTTAAGAAAGGGTAATACTAAGAAGTATTCGCCTACGTCAGAAAAGGAAGCCGTGAGCAAAATCTCACGCTCCTAGGCCTAGTAGTGACCTAGAACTGACTGACTGACATATCATGCACAGCCAAAAGGCGAGTGTTGTGCGTTGTTATGTCAGTCAGTCAGTTTCTCCTTTTATATATATAGATTTATCTGGCGCCTACAGTACTCAGTAATTTGTAAATAAATTGATTTAATCAACTGTAAATTAATCATGTTTTATTGACAAATAAATCACATTATAAACTTAACAATCACGATTAATAACTAGAAATCTTAGTATTTATTGAAACGTCAGTTCGGCGCCACAACGAAGTAGACACAAGACTTATAAATTAATGTTTAAAGTTAATTGACTGAGCTTAAGTAATATAGCAGATTTATATTTTAGAAAACAAGATGGTTCTGTCAATAAATTAATATTTAAATTAATATTAATACTCATAAAATAAAATGTAAACAGTAAGTTGTCAAAGAATGGAAAACTCGTTTAGACATTTGTCGACTGCAACTTTAAAAACATATATATATAACTAGCGACCCGCCCTGGCTTCGCACGGGTGGACTACCCCTAACATTTAAGGGGATGAAAAATAGATGTTGGCCGATTCTCAGACCTACTTAATACGCTCACAAAATTTCATAAGAATCAGTCAAGCCGTTTCGGAGGAGTATGGGAACGAAAACTGTGACACGAAAATTTTATATATAAGATATACATTATTTCGGAAATAGAAAATCCATAAAGTGTTAGTAACAGAAAAACTTATACAATTATGTTAGTAACAAAATGAATGGTTATATGTGGTTTTGTTTTAGCCAGTAAAAGCCTAACACGCCTTCCCTCTCCACCCTAGAATCGCACTTTAAAAAAAAGCCCCTTAAGATCAAAGAATTAAAAACTTAGTCTAGATAGCTGTAACTGATCTTTCGACCCACTTCCACGAAATAAGCTAGAAAACTTTATTTATTACATGACGGAAATTTACCATAAACCTAAGCTAATTATTATTACGTCTAGGTAATAACTCGACCAACTAGAATTCTCCTCGTAAAACGATGGTTTGGTTTCAGAACTAATTCAGAGCGAACATAATGTAGGCGCCACGTCGCTCATTTGGCAATAGCACTTCTTGCGACTATAATTCATTGTATAACTAACCTAGCAACCGATTCCTTTCACGATGTATTGGCAACAGTTCTAGTAGCTTTTTATGTTTTTTGCTTCAAATAATAAAGTAGAATATATCCCTGGAGTGCACCGACCGCCTTCAGCTTTTTTGAGTTGAAATTTCCTCAGACCTAAACTTTGGGCAGTTCATTGAGGTCGAAAGCCAAGGTAGCTGCTAAGAAACTTGGCATTCTTGTAAAAATCCGGCGATATTTCACGCCGGGACAGCTTTTAATGATATACAAAGCACAGGTTCGATCGTCTGTGGAGTACTGCAGTCACATATGGGCTGGTGCTGCAAAATGCCACCGGGCAGCTTTGGACTCGGTGGAAAGGCGTGCGAAGAGGCTAATTGGTGATAAAGATTTGGTTAAGTCCAGTCTTTGAAAGCCTTGAGCACAGGCGTAGGGTAGCCAGCATGTCGGTCTTTTACAGGTTGCTTTTTGGAGAGTGTGCGCAGGAATTGCATGAGTTGATTCCTCCAACTCTTTTCTATCATCGGATAACCCGACGCACGGCGAGTATCCATCCTTACGTTGTTGAAACCTCTACGGTTCGGACCATGCGTTTCGCTTCATCTTTCATTCCGCGCACATCGAAGGACTGGAAAAAATTACCTGCTGCGGTGTTCTCATCCGATTATAATTTGGGTGTCTTCAAGGCTAGAGTGAATAGACTTTTAATAAACTAATTTCAAGCATTAGTTTATAGCAAATAATAAAAATAAAATCTTATAAATTTCCCACTGCTGAGGCTCAGGCCTCCATTTTAGGAGAGGGAATGGACCAAAATACACCACGTAGACCCAGTGCGGATTATATTTTATATTTATCATTTTATTTCAATTAATTATTCTCATATTATGGTTAGTAAACATGTTTTACTACTTAGTTAAAGCGGCTGCGTGATCGTTCGAAGAGTTGCTGTGAGCCTGGAACATAAAGTTCTAATACTGTCTCTCGCTCCAAGTAGAGCAGAAAAACTATTTCATGATTTTATTGATGACTAATTGGCTGGGCAAACTTCGCACCGCCTAATTTAGCCCCAAGAATATTGTACTTACCGTTTTTTTTTTCATATTTTCTCACCGTTTAAACCTTCCATGATACATCAATCTACATCTACACTAATATAATAAAGAGGTAAAGTTTGTTTTTTTGTTTGTGGGGGGTAATCTCTGGAACTACTGGTCCGATTGGAAAAATTTTAGTAACAACAGAAAGCTGCTTTACTCCTGAGTGACATAGGCTATATTTTATGTACGCGGGCGAAGCCGCTCGAAAAAGCTAGTCATAAATATTTCAAGACCGAAATTGACCAAATTGGTCCAGCCGAGACTAATAAACAGCTATTCATTTTTAGAGTTCCATCTTTCAAAAGGAAAAAACCGAACCCTTATAGGATCATTTTGTTGTTCGTATGTCTGATAATATCCTTTATCTTGAGAACGCGAGGAGGTATCGAGTTGAAACTTAAACCGTACGAGTATATGCAAGTCTGCTGTCCCTTGAAGCTATGAAAAAATAAAAATTCTAAGTTAACGAAAAAAAAAGATATGACCGTTATTGTCGCAAAAAAAAAACGTTTTCGATACTCTCAATGAATCAAAATTTATAGAATAATCTTGTTGACGTAGAATCCTGGAATTTGGCATGAAGCAAGTTCTTATATCACAAATAGGTACAGGAAAAAACCAGAAAATTGTTTTTTAATTACGTCACAAAAAAAAAACAACTTTTTGGCGATTTGAAAAAATCTTCGAGACTCCATTCGTGAATTGTTTTCATAGGTTTGTAAGGAACCCATAGTTCGAGAGTCCAACTCGCACTTGCCTGTTGTTTTTTTAAAAAGCTAATTAGTATTTTTATTTTAATACTAGCGACCCTCCTAAATAATACGTGCACGTATTATACATAAAAACCTTCCTCTTGACTCGCTCTACCTATTAAAACAAACCGCATCAAAATCGGTTGCGTAATTTTAAAGATCTAAGCATACATAGGGACAGACAGCGGGAAGCGACTTGGTTTTATACCATGTAATGATAAGTAGGTACATAAATCAATAATCACAGAACGAAACTTAACTACGCAACATTATCACACAATCCAAACAAAATAAAAAAGCAAATAACTCCACTACTGTTACGAAATACACTTCATAACTGTTATAGGTCACCATATTTTACCTAATTGAGTACAAACAGCGCCTGGGGGCAAGTCACTATCTGAGTGACGCACGTTCAGACAAAGAAAAATTATCCGCTGCACTCCCGACATGACACTTACAATAAAAATAAATTAACTGCGCACTCTTCTAATGAGGGCCGTAGGGCTGGCACTAGTTTAAAGTAAGTATATTTTTTTTACTTTTTCATTTGTTTTGAGATTATGAGAATCCGATGAGGACTTGGTTGTGCTCCGCCCAAACTGGGCACATCTCCATCATGTCCTCTGGGAGGTCGACACAATGATGACACCCAGGCGCTTTTCAGCAAGAATCAGGTGCAGGAACCCTCGAGCTTACCATGCCAAATGAGGACCTAAGTAATGCGGAAGGTAAGAACGCCTTGAAGTCTTTCCAGCCATTCTTCAAGAGAGGACTCATCACCATTATTATGGCGTGCCCAGGAGCACGTTCCCTTGGTAATAACAATACAAATATACGCTTTAGTGTTTTTATTTCTATTCAAGTTCTTTGTTGCATCAAATAAATGTTCTATCTATCTGTCTATCAATAATATCAAAATCAAAAACTGCTAACCCTATCCGCGAGTAGTGTCGCCAGTCGTCTTAGATGAGCAGAGACATTTCCCGAAGCATGTTGTAAAAAACGAAGCAAGATGCTTCTAATTTCGTCATTAACTCGTCCTATATCCACGTTCCCACACTGATTTTGTGACGAACGGGGACGTGACACATGGCGATGAGACTTGTAAGTGACGGTTATGACGTCTTTCATGGCGGCGCCACATTAGTTCCGTGAATCTCCGTAAACAGGCGTGAACGTAAATATGAACGGTTTTCGTGGGGTACGTTTTGTGTTTTCATTTAGTTTAGGAGGGTAGATTTGAATCACATGGCTGAGACACATCGGATTCTCTTGATTAGTCATTTTGTAAGCGCTAACTTTCAATGCGACACGCTGGTAAACGTTGAGTGATTTTAGTTCAAACAACTATCGGCCTAGGCGTCCACTTGGATGACTAATTTAACCAGATGGCTGCGACAAAGTCATGGCGTGAATTCGCGCGTCAATTCATGGCACTAATGTGGAGCCGCCATTGCAGGCTACCGGTTTCTCTATGTTGAGAAATCATCTGATGACTTCTTCCGCTTATCTTAGAGGGCGTGTCAGTCTTTTACTGACTAAAACCACACCTCTGTCTAAGGATCGCGGAGGATACAGTAGAGCACACGAAAAAGGAGTGACCCACTTGGGAAAAGCATTGCTGTCTTCTCTTGGGGGCAATCCGAGGCCGCGACCTCTTGCGGCATTCCTTGGTAGATGCTATAGTCCGGAATGAGGAAAAATGGCTGGCGGTCGCCTCCTTCTGCGAAGCAATAGTACCAGCAAAAAAGGAGGCCCACTGCATCAGGCAAAGGCAACAGCGCTCTTGCTGCAGCTGTCAACGCCGTGTCTCCGATCCCGATTTCCGGCCACCGCAGGCGCGGGCTTGCTATCCGCAATGCTGCTATGCTATCCGCTATAGGCAATGGGTAGCTCACTATCCGCCCATCCGTCGTCCAAACCATACCATAAAAGTTTTAGTTTCGAGTGCAAACAAAAATCAACTTATAGGTGTTCAGGTGTAAGTGCTTCAATGTAACTATTAAAAAAAAGAAAAATGTTTTATTCATTCACAAGTTTGGTTCAACAATATTGAGGAACTATATGTAGATACATTAATTCTGTTACATGCATGTTACATTACTGCAGACTGGTCGTGGCTTATAATATTGCCACCGACCGCCACAAGCCGATGACTCATCAACACCGTGTCACGGTGCACAGTCTATCATATTTATATTACTATGAATTACTAAGAAATATCCTTTGTTACTTTGTGTTCTTTGTCTCCGATCAAATTAACTTATTTTCTTGAAACTTACTGCGTCTTAGAGCTACTTAAATCAAGAATAGAATATCGGACAACGAACAATCCTTTTCTTGTCCACCTTTAGCACAAAATTATAAATAATAGAAATATTTTGGTACCATCTACTTATATACTAGCGATAGACAAGCACATTTATAGAAACTATTTGTCAAAATCATCATCAGCCTTTTTAATGTTCTCACTGCTGGGACACAGGCCTCCTATTTAGGAGAGGGAATGTGCCATAACCTACCACGTGAGCCCAGTGCGGATTGGTGGATGTTATATGTCTTCGAATTTTTGGTTCTAGGACATGCCGGTTTCCTCACGATGTTTTCCTTTACCGTTTTGAGAGCAGTGGTGATGAAATAAATTACACAAATTAATACGCCTGGCTGGGTCTGAACCCGTGACCCGTGACCACTCTGCCACCACTGCTCTCAACTTTTGCAGCGGACTTTTGTATTCATTCAGTATTTGTCAAAATACTAAAAAAAGTTAATACAAAAGTCCGCTGCAGCGCTTCATTAGTATTATATCGTCTAGCAAGACTTAAAATGTACAGCGCTCTCATGGCGCCTAAAAGATTTTCTAGTAGAGAATACCTTGTTCATTCGCCGCCTATTTACCATTACTGTACATGATCATTATATAAAAAAAAATCTTTTAGGCAAGCGCGCTTCATTGTTGACCAATTCGTCTTCCTCCATTAGGGGACAACTATCTCATCATATGATCATAATAATATAAGAAGAAGAGAAAGAAAAATATGTCAATGACCTCTATTGCCATGCTAAACAGAAACGACTATACTATACTATACCTCTTAGTAAAAAGCTACCAATACTTTTTCCCTGCATGCTCCATAAAACGGACACCTACCGATCACAGTTAAAATTCCATTAAATATTCAATAGTTATTACAATTATCTTTTTGATCACTATCGTTGAAGTCCATAAAATATCCTGACGATATAAGGCAACCTGGGGAGGCAGGTCTTGCCTTACCTTGCAGGGACGATAAAAACATGTAGATATCATGGCCAATCGATCTAGAAAAGTGTAAATAAAAATATAAATATACTATGCTGGTATTCGTATCCTGTTTACTAACGTATTTTTAATAGTTAAAAGGGATACAACTGTTACCTACAAGTAAGCATATCAGATTGTAAATATCACACCTTTATTATAAATGCAAAGGTTTATATTTATGTTTTTTTCAAAGGTGTTTTTTTTTTTATTTGATACTAGCTTTTGTCAGCGGCTTCGCCCGCGTACATAAAATATAGCCTATGTCACTCAGGAGTAAAGCAGCTTTCTGTTGTTGCTAATTGTTTTCCAATCGGACCAGTAATTCCAGAGATTACCTCCTACAAACAAAAAAACAAAAAAACAAACTTTACCTCTTTATTATATTAGTGTAGATGTAGATTAGTGTAGATAAATTAGTGCATGATTGCGATCCCACCTGATGGTAAGCAGTGACGCAAACGTTAATGGTGAGGCGCACTAGTTTATTAAGAGCCTACACTCTAGCCTTGAAGACACCCAAATTATAATCGGATGGGAAGACCGCAGCAGACAAATTGTTCCAATCCTTCGATGTACGATTGTACGCGTTTTGAACGACGAGGCGAAAAGCCTAATCCGTGCTGTAAAAGTTTCAATAACGTGAAGGTGAATACTTACCGCAAGTTGGGATGTCCGATCGTAGAATTGAGATGGTTTCCGCGCACACTCTTCAAAATGCAACCTGTAAAACACCGAAAGTTTGGTCTTTTACTCTACGCCTGTGCTCAAGGCTTTGAAAATTGGACTGAACCAAATCTAAAACATCTTTTAGCCTCTTCGCACGCCTTTCCACCAAGTCCAAAGCTGCTAAGCGGCATTTTGGTATTGCTTCTTTTTCGATTACATGTTTGCTATATGGGCTCTAAGGCCCCTCACCCACAGTGATTTTAGTAGTAATGTTGTAGCGCGTTTGCATTGATTCGATGCTGTAGTGTTTTAGTAACGTTGGCATCTTTTCTATAGCCCCTTTCATATGCGACTAACGGGCGTTAGTAGAGTTGCTGACGCGCGCTTACCAAACGCGAGTCGGCACATCTACAAAAAGTCGTCGTGGCAAAGGGCCTAAAAGACCTCGGCTCTTCTGGCGTAAGCTCACCCTACCTAACCCCTACCCTACCTAATTAAACCGTATCCATATCAACTCGATCATCATATCTTATAATGCTTTTATTGATATAAACTAGTGTAAGCAGTGATGCAACCGTTGATGCTGAGGCGCACTAATTTATTGATTAATGATTTTCATTTGGTAAATAGATTTTTTAGAAACTCTGTTACACGTCAGTTCTTTTTTCCGTCCGTTGAAACTTGGGAAGAGTTACGTTGTCTATTGAGTGTACTTACGTACGTACTACGTACTCTAGCCTTAAAGACACCTAAATTACAATCTATCGTGAAGACCGCAGCTGGTAAACTTTATTCCAATATTTATTTTATATTCCCCTCAAAATAATTAAACAAATTTACACCTTGTCGACGTCTCCAGTCTGCGAACATCGTGACGTCACTGACGAGTGCATGGTGAGCGTTTAAACTTTTGAGCCCCAAATGAAGCGCACATCTATCGTTTTTCTATTATGTCTCATCATCATCATCAGCTGGGACACAGGCCTCCTCTCTAGGAGACGGAATGGGCTATAGTCCACCTAGTGGGTCCAGTGCAGATTGGTGGATGTCACATGTCTTCGAATTTTTGGTTCTAGGATATGCCGGTTTCCTCACGATGTTTTCCTTCAATGTTTTGAGAGCAGTGGTGATGAAATAAATTACACAAATTAAGTATGACTGGCTGGGTTTGAACCCGCGACCTACAACTCGTAAGTCGGAACCTTTACCACTCGGCCACCACTACTCACTACTGCGCACTATAATGTCTATAATTACGGTATTCAAAAGGTTAATGCAAATAACAAGTTTTTCAATGAAAATATTTTTTCATAACAAGCTTTTATAGCTCGGTATATACCTTTATTATTAATATTCATTAAGACCTTTCCAAAAACTACAAACACATTTGGAGTATCTAATTGTATTCCGGAGTTCCTATGGCCACCTTCCAATACCACCATCAGACCCTGACTACCACATAGGATCAAAGAACTCGTCAATACAAATACAAATCTAATGAGCCCAAACACGATAAGGTCGAGTTGTTTTATTGCTGAGCTCTTATGACTACCTTCCAGCTCCATCATCGGATCAGCTTCGTGTTATCATAATATTGCATTGTCATCCGATTTACACCTGCATGCAAAATTGCAGCTCAATCGGGTGAAGAAATCTGCTTAAAAATTGAGTTGCAAGATTTGAGCCGAACATACATAGTTACATTGCAAGCTAATAACAAGTTTTCAATGAAAAAATTTTTTTTTCATAACAAGCTTTTATAGCGGTGGTCTATACTTATATAAATAAAACTCGTCAAGACGATTCACACGAGCCCAAACTCGACGTGGTTGTGCCGTTTAATTACAGAGTTCCTGTGGCTACCTCGCGATTCCATCATCAGATCAGCTCCATGTCATCATAATATTGCATTGTCATCCGAACTAAACGTGTATACCAAATTTCAGCTCAATCGGAAACCGGGAAGTGGATCAAATTTAAGTTGCAAGATTTGATTACAGAACGACAGACAACGGGACAGGTGAAACTAAATAAAAGCTTGTAAAAAGCTTGTAAAGATAGTTTCAAAGAGTTTATGCTCAACAAAGAGAAGATTAATGTTAACTAGTTACAAAATTAACCATTCACTCAGAATTCAGATTCTAATTTATACACAGTCTATTATAGAAAATAGCTACCTGTCTAAACACTGTATATCTACTTATATTATAATTTACACATGTTACATTCAAAACTATGAGTTGGTAAAAACTAGTTAAGTTATACCTGCAAAAATTAGTTAGACGTACTTTTGATGAGTCAAAACAACTTTAAAATGACAAACATTTACTTAAAAACCCGTTAGATTTTTTTGTGACCGTTTTCAAAATATTTTTTAGAGATTATTAATGAGTACATTGACCCGGCCTGTTGTTTTGATCAACTAGATGATCATCGTAGGAACCCTGCAGAAGGGTCGAAGCCAGCCGGGGCCAAGAGTTCGTGTCTAAAAGGAAGGTGCCCTGTTATACACCGTGAAATTTAAATGGTTGTTTTCCCGCGGCAGAATGACTTGCCATAAGGAGTACTTTTTAAGCATACAGAAAAAAATAAAAAATTAAAAAGTTTTTTTTTATAAATAATTATTAAAAATATTTATCAACTCAAAAAAGCGAAAACAATAGTAACATTAGACGTAATTTGTAGGTACTACTAGAGTCGCATGAGCAGCCCGCCGTCAAAGGAAACTGATTCATTAAATATTTAAACCAAAATAAGCTCTCGCACGTTGTGATACATCATAATTAGCTTGCACTCAACAGGTCCACTTAATGTTTTTAATATTTTATTTCTTTATCAATCGTTTGTATTACCAAGATACAACCATTTCGCTGAGGGAAAACAACCATTTAAATTTCACGGTGTATATGGCGACGCAGGAACGGTGTAGGTTGTTTAGTCAGTAAGACACTGTTTTCTGCTACGCCCAAGGGCAGAATTCGTCATTGAACAATTTTTACCTACCATAAAAAAAACCTAGGTGTTCATGAATTAGATTGCCAGCCAAGACCAATGTTTGTGTGATGAGCACGATAATTTGTTCTGTTATTCGTCATTTAGAAAAATTAAAGTATATTTATCGAATGTCTAGTACATATAGCACAAGTTCTGCATAGTTTGAAACTAGATGGCGTTGAGCTAAATTAAACACGCGTTTTAACTGAGAGTTTTGTCTGAATCTAGCCAAAATTAATTTTGACTACTTAAGAGTATTGACTGTAACATACATAATTAAACATTTGCCAATATTTACTGAAACTCTTTACTATGACTCAGAATACATTTCTGCATTTTACTAAAACGATCTTTTGTTTCGTAATGAATCAGAATTCAAAACAATGGCTACTGTATAGACAATGGGAAAATTACTTACAATATGTCGGAAATTGTTTAAACAATAAAAAGATATAGTTGGAGGTTTTCAGGGGAAGAATTAGGGAACATTTCTTGTCAACATGACCCATAAATATGTATGTATTAGTTTTATTTATTGTATATAGTACCTGTGTATTTGTGTAGTTTATTTTAGTTTTAAGTTTAATACAATTTATGTTCGGAGTAAAGTTCTTTTGTGCATATAGATTGTCCTAGTGTTTTAAAATTTCTATATGTTTGTTTAATAGGTTTGCTGTAAGAAAACCCAACTATGGGTTAAGCTCGCCTTTGTACATCACCTTTTTTGTTAATTGTTTTTTCTGTAATTTATGTACAATAAAGAATCTAAGAAGAATATACATAAAGCTTCTGTTTGTTATATTTTATCTTTTGTTTTTAATGCTGGTAATACTAATTTTCTGTGGAACTAAAAACTGTTAAAAGAGCTTTAATATTGTAATGAGAATTGAAAGCTATTCTAAAATTCTAAGAGCGGCCAACTCGAGGTAGATTTTCATGCAATCGCTCTTACGTGATTATAATGTTATTGCAAATCTTTCTCCAGATATTTTTGATACACAGATCTTGTGGATATTATCTAGACTTCTGTAGAAAACAATGTATAAATGTGTGTAAAACTGATCTAGTACATATTTCTGACAATTTGCTATTTTACGTAAACTAAATAATGTAACGTCCTCTGTAATGTACTCATAATTAACAAGTTTTCAATGAAAAAAATTTTTTTTTCATAACAAGCTTTTATAGCGGTGGTCTATACTTATATAAATAAAACTCGTCAAGACGATTCACACGAGCCCAAACTCGACGTGGTTGTGCCGTTTAATTACAGAGTTCCTGTGGCTACCTCGCGATTCCATCATCAGATCAGCTCCATGTCATCATAATATTGCATTGTCATCCGAACTAAACGTGTATACCAAATTTCAGCTCAATCAGAAACCGGGAAGTGGATCAAATTTAAGTTGCAAGATTTGATTACAGAACGACAGACAACGGGACAGGTGAAACTAAATAAAAGCTTGTAAAAATAAAACCGGCCAAGAGCGTTTCAGGCTCAGTGTAGGGTTTCAAAGTTTCCCGTCCGTCGCAAATTTCTCACAATGTAACAGAACCCTAAATTTACGACTTAAAGGCGCGAAATAACTAATTAAAAATGTAAAAAAAGTTATTTATTAAATACCTACTTAATGCACTCAAGTGTAGAAACGGACTTAATATCTGAGGCATTTTCTACTAGTCAACATTTGGATTATGCAAAGTAAAAATATTTTCTGAATATCGACAATAACACGTATATCCTGGAATAAGTTTTTATTTTTTATTATTAGGTATTTTAAACTAACGCGTCGCTGCGATCCCACCTGTTGGTAAGCAGTGATGCAATCGTTGATGGTGAGGCGCACTAGTCGCAAAAACGTTTTTTTTTTTTCGTAACAACATGTTTACTGTTTTTAGATGTATTGTTATAGATGTACTATAAGATCTTGCTTTTTTAGGATTATAGGTCAAGAGAAAGAACCCTATGAATTTTTAATCTCTTGAGAGTGCCGAAATATACGTTTGATGCAACTTAAACGGCCATATTTTTTTCGTGCCATAATTTAATAGTTTATTTTTTTCTCTGATTCAAGGAACTGCGGATTTAAGTTTTATAGTTTAAATTTCAACTCGACACCTCCACGCGTTCCTGAGATAAAAATTTATTCACAGATACACAGACAGACAAGGTTCCGGATTTTCCCTTTAGACATACGGAACCTTAAAAATAAGACACTTATTTTCACAATCTTCTTCAAAACCACCACCTACTGCACACTACTAACCAAATAACCCTAGAGTGCCTAACTGCACCTGCAACAAATAAAATCAACTTTAAAACAACATAATCCAATTACCGCCTATCTACGTATCAGAAGGTAGGCCTCCATTCTATCCTAGCCTATAATCATTGACGCGAGAGATGTCGCCGTGAGCACTCGTCTTAATATAAGCTTGCAACCTGTGGTTGCAGCCGACTGTATAGTTCGTTTTTTAATTCTAGACTACGATTTGACAACTTAAAATGTCAAACTCCAGAAAATTGGGAACATATTTCTAGAGTGTGACATTATGAGTTGTGAAATCGTAGTCTAGAATTAAAAAACGAACTATAATGACAACAAAGATTTCATCCTTCATCGGCTTTTGGCATCGTTTGCTGAAATTGTCTTAAAATTAAATTAAAATACATATACATTTTTTATTACTATTTCCCAACAGTGGGAACTTTACAGGGCAGATAATGTTCTTGTAATGTTCCCACTCTAGGAGAAGGACCACTTTAAGTGGGGGGTGGGGTGTCGTAATCTACCACGTGAGCCCCGTGCGGGTTGGTGAATGTCACATGTCTTCGGATTTTTGGTTCTAGGACCGGTTTCTGGGCCGACGAGCAGTGGTGATGAAATAAATTACACAACGTAAGGGCGGCCTTTTCATTCTTTATTTCGCTGTCCTTAAATACTTCTAGCCAATTCTTACGGTAAAGCAACTCGTCAAACCACCTCCTTCTAGCCCTACCGCGTCGCCGGTTCCTGTCAGTGGTTGTCTTCACCCAATTTTGTTGCGACATGCGGCAAATGTGGCGTGCCCAGTTTTTTGTCTAAACCCTTGTATTCAAAAAACAAAAACAAGGCGTTGAAGTACTCCTCCAAATCGCAGTCATCCGGAAATCCCAACATGACTAGTTTTTTTAAGGCAAGTGAAACATTACCACGAACAATACACATATCGTTAGTATTTTAGAACAATTTGTTGATTTAATTAAAAAATAACTCCAATGACAATTATTCAACTATAGTAAAATTTAAGATTACAGTATATTTTCTACGAATATGACTACAAAATTAAAAAGTGGTTCTGCATCATTTTTTTTTTTTTTCATTTAAATGCTGCTAACAAGTGAAGTGAAGCACTTAGCGTCCGAATGTTGCAAGCGCTACCAAAATGATACAGTGCAGACACACTTGCTATTAATAGACAGCACAAATTAAAACGACACTAAACATTCAGTACAGTCAGGATCAAAGTTTATCATAGTAGAGAATTTAACAAAAAAAAAAAAAATATTTTTATCAGTAAGTAAGAAAATAAAATCCTACCTTAGGCTTCGCCGGCCTACCTGTCCGAAAGGTATATAATCTACCCCGGTCACCAAGGAGATTGGAAACGGCGAGAGATGTCGTGCGGTGTCCCACAGGGATCGGTACTAAAGCTGCCCTTGTGGAACATTGGTTACGACTACGTGCTGCGCGCCGACCTCCCCGTCGGGGTCAGCGTGGTCTGTTACGCAGACGACACGCTGGTCCTAGCGCGGGGAGAGTCGTACCAGGCGGCGGTCGAACTAGCGACACGTGGGGTTGCGACAGTCGTAGAGAGGATCCAGCAGTTGGGACTCGAGGTGGCGCTGTACAAGTCCGAGGCCATGTGTTTTCACGGCCCTCGGAACGCGCCACCAATAGGTTCCCAGCTAACGGTAAGAGGAGTTCACATCGGCGTCGGGTCGACGATGAAGTACCTGGGACTTGTCCTCGACAGCCGGTGGAATTTCGAGGAGCATTTCCGACATCTGGCTCCTAAACTCAATCGGACAGGAGCTGCCCTCAAGCGGCTTCTGCTGAACCTGGGGGGTCCAGACACCTCCTGCCGGAGGCTCTACGCCGGCATCGTTCGGTCCATGGCCCTTTATGGGGCACCAGTGTGGGCGCCGTCGCTGCGATATCGCCCGGCGGCCCAGCTGAACGCCTGCCAGAGGGTCATGGCCATCCGGATGGTGCGGGGATACCGCACGGTGTCCCGCGAGGCGACGAGCCTCCTTGCTGGCCTACCACCATGGGATTTGGAGGCAACAGTCCTTGCACACATGAGCGATCTGCGCGTGGAGATGCAACACCGGGGCGAAACTCCGCTGCCTGAACATGTCACGGCATGGCGGAAAGAACTCCGGCGGGATCTCATGGTGAAATGGAAACAGCGATTATCGCAACCAAGCGCTGGGCACGCCATAATTTCGGCGGTAGTGCCCCTCTTTGAGGCGTGGCTGGATAGACCGCAAGGCGTCCTCACCTTCCGCATGACGCAGGTCCTCACCGGACATGGCAAGTTCGGGAGGTTCCTGCACCGGATTCGTGCGGTAGAGACGCCCGGGTGTCGCCACTGTGTGGCCAGCCCGGAGGACACGGTGGAGCTCACGGTAGAAGTGTGCCCCGCTTGGGAAGAGCAACGCCGTGCCCTCGTGGGGGTGATCGGCGGCGGCGACCTCTCGCGCCGGGCCTTGGTTCAGGCCATGGTCCGCAGCGAGGAGGAGTGGCAGGCGGTCGCCTCCTTCTGCGAAGCAGTAATGCTCGTAAAGGAGGAGGCTAACCGCATAAGGCAAAGGCAACGGCGCACTCGCCGTAGCCGTCGCCGCCGCGATCCTGTCGATATCCGGCCACCGTAGACACTGGCTTGCGGACGGTGAGCAATGGGTAGCTCGCCGTCCGGTCGTCTGGTAGCAGTCCAGACCGAGCCCAAGTCGTCGACGGCGCGTTCCGTTCCCGCGCGCCTCAAGGAGTTGTCAGCAAACCGTAGGGGCCCTACAGGGTCGAAGCCTCCCGGAGCTGAGGGTTGGTGCGAAAGCGTTACACCGGGGCTCTGGGAATAAGGCAAGGAAGGCACGGGGTAGGTTCTTTAGTCATTAAGAGTCTGACACTGTTTCCCGCTCCGCCCAAGATTGGGATTCGTCATTCGATGATTTTTACCTACCATAAAAAAAACCTTAGGCTTCGCCACTATAGCGTAGATACATTCCCACTTTGAGAAATAGTTAGATCCTTACTTTTCACCTGATGCAGATCCTCGCCGAACATAGTTGTTTCAAAAGGTTCCTGATATGAACCAGAAGGAAGAGCGTATAGGGGAAGTAACCAGGTTTTAGCATTGTGTGTCTGACCCGAAGGACACAGATCCATTGAGTGATCCACGCAATAGAAAAACCCGGACGTTTTCTTAGGTGGCTATGGAAGTCTATCCCGCTTGAACGGAGCACCACGTCTTGAGAGAATATGGGAAGTGAACCCTGAGTGCCCTGACTACTATGCCGGAGATCGTGGGTTCGATTCCCACCCAGGACAAATGTTTTTATGATGAGCTCAATCATTTTACTGTGTCGGGGTGTAATTTATCTATATGTATTTAAGAAATATATAAGTATGTTTATCAGTTGTCTAGTACCCATAACACAAGCTTTGCTTAGCTTGGGACTAGACGACGTTGTGAGTCAATTGTTTCCACAACTGACACACGCAATGATTCCTCATTACTCGTACATAGTATAAAACAAAGTTGCTTACCGTTGTCCCGATGTATGCTTAGATCTTAAGTACGCAACGGATTTTGATGCGGTTTTTTTAATATATAGAGTGATTGAAAAGGAAGGTTTATGTGTATAATACATGCATACTCGTAATATATTCAATATCAGTACCCGTGCGTAGCTGGGGCGGGTCGCTAGTATATTATATTATATCTACCAATCAGAGAAATGAGGCCTGACTTCCAGCAGTGGGAGCATTATAAGGTCGATTATGCTATGCTATTATGCCGTGTTAGTTTGTCTGACTGTACTCCTCGTCCACAATGTCAATCAACAACAGATTCTGAGAAACATTACAATTTATCACGCGTCGCATTCTCCAGCGCCACGGAGCCAGTCCACAGTTTCTAGAAACAGCTCTATTACAACAAATACTACTGGATAGGCAATTTACTTTTATGAACAAACATTTGGTCGCCATTGCTACGCTTTGCCGGCTCATTATGGCTGTACTAGTTATATCTTGGAAGACAAGGTCGGTTAGGTTACGAGCTATTCACAAATAATCTTGTATTGCTGATTGGCTGATAGGGATGATGGAGATTATTTTTGTTTTAATTACTTTTTAGATTATCTCGTTGATAATTTCTTGATAATCTACACTAATATAATAAAGAGGTAAAGTTTGTTTTTTTGTTTTTTTGTTTGTAGGGGGTAATCTCTGAAACTACTGGTCCGATTGGAAAAAATTTAGCAACAATAGAAAGCTGCTTTACTCCTGAGTGACATAGGCTATATTTTATGTACGCGGGCGAAGCTGCGGGCAAAAGCTAGTTGCCAATAAAGCAATGTAAGTGATGAGGGACTCCAACGCAATGATGTCTCTCATCTCCTCGCTCTTGTAGCGGACTTTTACTGACTAACCATTCCTTCAGTTACCCTTAAGTTTTATGGCAAGCTTTCAATCATCGCAAACTTTCAAATCCAAATACAACTTTAAGGGGCGCGTGTGAGACGTGTTTTATAAAGGTATTGATACCAAATTTCAATTTTCTAGTGCTAACGGTCGCTGAGATTATCCGCGGATGGACAGACAAACAGATAGGTACACTTGACGAAATTGTAAGGGTTCCTTGTTGACTACGGAGCCCTAAAAAAGATGTGAGATGAAAGTGGAAATGAAGAATCCAATGCAAATATAACCGAGTTGGCTACCAAATGAAAAGGTTTATGAATTACATTACAAAACTATAGTTCGAAGCTTTTTGGAATTTAATTTGTATCTATACTAATATTATAAAGCTGAAGAGTTTGTTTGTTTGTTTGTTTGTTTGAACGCGCTAATCTCAGGAACTACTGGTTCGATTTGAAAAATTCTTTTTGTGTTGAATAGATCATTTATCGAGGAAGGCTTTAGGCTATATAACATCACGCTGCAACTAATAGAAGCGAAGAAATAACGGAAAATGTGGAAAAAACGGGGAAAATTATTCATCTTTGAGGGCTTCCGTTGCGTGCGCTGCGTAAACGGTTCAAGATACCAAAAAAATATGTATGAAAGAATTATTCCTCTTAAAATGATCTAAAAAAATGTCCGCGACAGTATATGTCTATCTTTTAAGATTAACTTACTAGAACCGTTTTTATGCGAATCAAATTTAGCCAATTTTTATCGATTATTTGTTAGAGTTGTATCAACATAATAATATAATCTTTATCCAAATAAATGTGTTGTTGATTAAGAGTATGTAATTGTGAACAAAATTGTTTTTTACATCACTTATTTTCAATGAACATCTTAGAAGATATTACAATTTTAAAATAACTCCGATATAAAATTCACACGCGCCGCATGATGTACAATATATGCGCCTGCCTGGCTGGCGGGCGAAGGGGTCTTTTTATGAGATTTTATAAAATTATCCAATGACGAATCCCGCTCTTAGGCGGAGCGGGAAACAGTGTCAGACTCTTACTGAATAAACAACCTACCCCGTTCCTCCCTTGCCATAAGCCAATGGAGGAACGGGGTAGGTTGTTTCTCTGGGAATAATCCCAGAGCCCCGGTATAACGCTTTCGCACCAACCCTCGGCTGCAATAGGCTGCGATCCTGAAGGGCCCCACAGTTTGCAGTTAGCACCTTGAGGCGCGCGGGAGCAGTGCACGCCGTCGACGACTTGGTCTCGGTCTGGACTGTTACCAGACAACCGGACGGCGAGCTACCCATTGCTCACCGTCCGCAAGTCAGCGTCTACGGTGGTCGGATATCGGTGGGATCGCGGCGGCGACAGCTACGGCGAGGGCGCTGTTGCCCTTGCCTTATGGTTGCCATTCTTCTTCGCTGCGGACCATGGCCTGAATCAGGGCCCGGCGCGAGAGGTCGCCGCCGCCTATCACCCCCACGAGGACACGGTGATGCTTCTCAAGCGGGGCATACTTCCGCCGTGTGCTCCTGGCTGGCCACACAGTGGCGACACCCGGGCGTCTCTTCCGCAAGGATCCGGCGCAGGAATCTCCTGAACTTGGCATGTTCGGTGAGAACCTGCGTCATGCGTAAGTGAGGACACCGTGATGTCTATCCAACCACGCCTCAAAGACCCCTCTTTGACTTACCGCCGAGATTATGGCGTGCCCAAGGGAGGTGTAGCTCTAATTCAAATTCAAATTAAAATTCAAAGAATTTATTTCAAATAAACCTTTACAGGCACTTTTGAAAAGTCATAAAGTCGGTCTGTCAGGAAAAAAATGACTCTAATTGCACATTCCAAAAAGTAGGTCTCAATGGAGAAGAATGTACAAGAAACTCCATGGACACTCTTTTTAATCATGTTGTGTTTTACAAATGTATAGGTTACATATTTTTGTCGCTGCTATGATGCGAGAACAATGTCACTAAAATAATAAAAAAGTACATGTTCTAAACAAATTCTAATCTCTATGAAGTACTTTTAGATAACTATGTTCTTTTAAAAACTAAATTGTCGAAAAAAAAAAATAACAAAAATTGACACGGGCAAAGTCGTGGGTAACAGCTATAATTTATAAAGCTGAGGAGGTTGTTTGCAAAAATAAATATGATGCCCAAAATAACTATTCCACGCGGACGAAGTCGCGGGCACAGCTAGTATGTAAATAAAATTAAAAAATAATAATAATAATCAAGTTTTATTTTAATAAGTTACTTTCACATGATGAAGCACTATTATTGTCTGTTTTGTAACACAACTTTCAGAACAGGTACCCCACATAACATTTTATTCATGACTTAGTAACTGTTGCTCGTAAGTATTTTTCTCTTCGTAACTTGAGTGTTGCTGCTTCCTTTACCCCTAAAGCTTAAGATACACCAAGAAAAGTTTGTATTTGTTCTGTCTAGGTATAATTTATAGAAAGAAAGAAAGAATGACGCAAACTTAAAACTAATCTAACTAATCTTATCTTTAATATGTAGGTATACTTTTAGAAATATATAAGTATCTTTCTCGAGTGTTCGTTGGGAACAACGTGACCGAAATATTTGAAGATTTGAAGGACTAAGTTTACAGCAGCATTTCTAACAACTATACATTTACGTACCATTCAATCACCTTCAGATGCCATACATCACTTCCCACAGGTTCTTCCAAGCATTTCCTACTTGCCCAGTGTACCCGCAGCTTACGGCGAGCGGTTCGCCGGTGTGCCGGTGCCGAAAGCGAGTCGGCGGCTTTGATCGCGATTGCGGCACCTCTGAAGTCCGCACGGCCCGCCTAACGCGATGTATGGAAGCCTATTCACGGGATAGGGATGGCACTGTTTATGTTACTGATTTGAAATGAACTGATAGTGGGTAAAGGCTCTCTGGACTGTAACTAGAGAATTTGTTAAGGAGATTCTAAACGCCAACGAACTTGAACGAACAAAAGAGGAGCTTAAAGAAAGAAAGAAAGAAAAAAAGAAAGGAATGTTTTATTTGGCACACATCTTCCACAAACAATAAAGAAAAAACGAGTAGACACTTAAGATTATACAAAAAAATATATAAATAAATCACATCTATTTCTATGAAAAAAAAAATCATATATCAAATGGAAAGAGCTATGATCGGAGTTTCCTTGAGTGATCCAAGCTTAAGTGGCAATGGACAGGACACATTGTATGCAGAACAGATCGCTGAAGGGCCGAAAGGTTCTGGAGTGGCGCCCGCGTACCGGAAGACGTAGCGTTGAAAGGCCTCCCGCAGAATGTACCAATGAACTGGTCAGGGTTGCTGGAATTCGATGTTTGCGAGACGCAAGGAACCGGTCGTTGTGACGACGCTTGGGGGAGGCCTATATCCAACAGTGGACGTCTTTCGGCTAAAATAATGATGTTGATGATATCAAATTATTAGACAACTAGCGGTTTAGACGTGATGTTAGATTTAAAATCATAAAAATTCGTATATCTGCCCCTTAAGGAATCTCAGATATAGTTCCTACTTGTTTTGCAGTTAGATTCTAACTGCAGATTTCACAAAGCAGTCCGAAGTTCTAGTGACAGTAATCCACGCTAGATGGTATTAAGATAATTAGTTACTGATTCATGAAGATGTCATTTCAGCCTAGGGTACTTATGTTTCACCATGGTTGGCTTAGTAGTTGAGTAAGTGACTGCTGTGCGACGTGTCGTGGGATCAATCACGTTTTGCGCGGAAGTAGCGCATATCTTCCTTATGCAATTGGTTAAGTTTGTTAACTAGCTTTAAGTTTGCGTCATTACGCGTAAATATACTATTTTTCTTTCTTTCTTTCAATCAGCTCGATGCAGTATTTGTCATGTGCATGGGAATTTACATGCTTTTGAATGCACATAAGATACTGGAGTAATTCTTAGTGTAAGACAATGTATAAAAAAACAATACCTACCATGATAAAATGATCCAACCAAAAACATTAAATGTAAAAAAAAACCAGTCTCTCTACGAAATTCTTCCATCGTAAGAAGTTTTGAGATCGCATAGAAGCCAAGTCCTGATCAACTTAAATACAAATTAAGTTGAACAGGACTTGGCTTCTATGCGATCTTAAAACTTTAAATAAATCTCATATTTTGAGACTATACCAATAGTTTGGGGTGCCATGACAGAAAACCTCCTCGAGCGCCCGCAGGCTGGAGTTCCCTTGCGGACACGTCCGGAGTGAAGACCAGTCTGCGGGACGGTGCACCCCGGGAGGCCGCCATCGACCCACCCTTGGGCAATCCCTGCCTAAGGGTGCTCGATGGCGGCTTGCGAATATTCTGTTGGGAGTATCGCCTCAACGCGTGTCCCTCTGATTTAGCAGAGGGCACAGCGACGAGGTAAGAGCGGGCTCGGTGTGCACTCACCCTGCCATCGGGCAGGCAGGAGGAAGAGTTCCTCCTCCTTCTGCCACCGCTAGACTCGTAGCCCCAAAGATTGTCCAAGGTCATGTTTCTGACTTTCGATGGGGGTCGAGGGCCTTGGCTTAACCGCCCGGGCCGCGAGGAAGACAACCTCTATAAAAAATCACCCCAAACCTCCAAGCGGCGGCGCACCGTGAGGGAGGTTGTAAGCTTGACTAATGGGTAGCTTAATTAGTCTCTAGTGCGAACCACGTATTTGAGCAAGTAAAATATGTTTTTTACTCGTGGGAACAGCTATGAATAAATTTTTCACCAAATCAACAATTTTAGAGAGTGACGAGCGGTCGGAGTCCGACGCTGCGTCCAGCGGGAGCTCAGGCTCGGAGTTGGAGGAGGAGTTGGTGGGCAACTCCGGAAGGGACTCGCGCTCCTTCCGGAAGCGCACCAAATCGGGGGACGGGCAGTCGTCCTCCGAAGATGGGAAGGGCTCGGCCCCAAAGATCCCCACCGGGAGTCGCGGTGGGGGTCAAAGCCGAGGCAAAGGGAGGGGGCTCACGCTGAAGGAGTCCGCTCAGCGAGCCGAAAAGCTTGCCGCGGAAGGGCGCCACCCTGGTGCGGTCTGCGCTGGGGAGCGCCCGCCGCGTCAGTCCGGTGGCGCACCAGACGCTGGGGCGGACTCCGCCGAAGAGGCCCGCAGGTCCTTCGGCGAGCTACTGGTCGCGGCACTGCGCGACATGGGCCGCAAGAGGGTCGCAAAGCGGGCCTCTAAGGAAAAGACCGTTCTGAAGCACGCCACCTCTTTGTCCGAGGCCTTCGATAAGGCCTTGGACAAGAGTGTGGCGAAGCTGCGGGCCGAGCTCCGGGCCGAGCTTCGCGATGAGCTTCGGGCCGGGCCCGCGGGCCCTGGAGCCGTTCGGCGGGAGGCCGTCGGAGGGGGTTCCGGGCAGGGGCAGGGGCAAAGTCGGCCCCAGCCCCAGCCTGAGGCAGGGAGCCAGCTGCTAACGCTGGTGCAGTCGGAGCTGGCTGCCGTCCGGCAGCAGCTGCAGCAGCAGCAGCAGCAGTTCCAGCTGCAGATCCAGCGGCAGCTGTCCCTGCTGGAGGGAATTGTTCTGCGCCCCCCATTGGCGACCTCCGGCCAGCGCCAAGCGGCATCATATGCTGCTGCCGCTGCGACCACGCCTGCTGCGCCCAGGGCGGGCCCGTTGGGGCAAGCCGGGCGCAGGGCCTCAGCGCCGGAGCCTGCAAGGCCGGCTCCGGTGGCTAGCCAGCGTCGCGTGCGGGCTGCTCCTCCCGCGAGGGGTGCTGTGGTGCCTGCTTCTGCCAGGCCAGCCGGCGCTCCTATCGCGGTGGCGGCGACTCAGTCGCGCCTGCCGCCTCCCCCGCCTCAAAATCCATCATCGTCTGGCGCCGACTGGACGGTCGTCGGCGCCAAGAAAAGTGCGGGTAAGGCGCGCAGGGCGGCAAAGAAGCGCGCTAAGCGCCAAGAGCGCAAGAAGCGTGCCATGGCGGCGAGACTTCGCGCCCCGAAATCCGAGGCTGTAGTGATCACACTGCAGCCTGAAGCGGGTAAGAAGGGCGCGAATTACGACTCCGTCATGGCGAAGGCAAGGCGGGCGGTGGAGCCCCACCTTGACGAGCTCGGAGTGCCTGGGGGCTTCTGCATAAGGCAGACCCTAACGGGGGCCCGGATTCTTGAGGTCCCCGGCTCGGCCAGTGTCGCTGACATCCTGGCCGACAAGATTAGGGTGGCCCTCAGTGCGGAGGAGGCCCGAGTGTCCAGGCCCACCAAGTGCATTGACATGCGCATTATGGGCCTGGACGATTCAGTCAAGGTGGACGAGGTGGTGGCCGCCATCGTCAGGGTGGGTGGTTGCACGACCGAACAGGTTCGGGCGGGTACCATCCGCGCTGACAGCACGGGCATGCGAGCCATAACGGTAAGCTGCCCCGTGCCGGCGGCCAAGGCCATCACTGGCGAGGGCCGACGGCTTCTTGTGGGCTGGGTCTCCGCCCAGGTTAAACTGCTGGAGCCCAGACCTCTGCGGTGCTTCCGCTGCCACGTGGGGCACCACGTGGGGGCCTTCTGTGCCGCGGAGGTGGATCGCAGTGACCACTGCTACCAATGCGGTAAGCCCGGTCACAGGTCTGCTGAGTGCCGGAATGCGCCGCACTGTTACGCATGTGCGGCGGCAGGCAAGCAGGCCGACCACCGGGCTGGGAGCAGGTCCTGCGACCCCCCGGCCAACGTGAAGGCCAAACTTCGTCGGCCCCCGACCACCACCGCCGCCGCCGCAGCCGCTTCTTCGGCCGCCGGCGCGGTTTCCGTCGCCGCCGCTACCGCCGTGGCGGTGCCCTCTCAGAGGGCTAGGGAGGAGACAATGGACTGCCAATAACGGCCCCATTTCGTCTCCTCCAGGCGAATGTCAACCACTGCGCCCCAGCTCAGGATCTGTTGCTCCAGAGCATGGCGCAGTGGTCGATAAACGTCGCCGTGGTCTCCGAGCCGCACTTTGTCTTGCCCAGAGCTGACTGGGTTCAGGACCTGAGCGGCTCGGTGACCCTTATCTCGTCGGCCGCCGCTGGTACCCCGACCCTCGAGGCCGTCACGAAGGGTCGGGGTTGCGTGGCAGCACGGTTCGGGGACATTGCAGTGGTAGGAGTCTACCTGTCCCCGAACAGAACTCTCGCCGATCTTCACGACTCCCTCAGGGAGCTGAAGACCGTCGTCGCTGGGTATGGTACCCTCCCCGTGGTCGTCTGCGGGGACTTCAACGCCTGGAACATGGCTTGGGGTTCCCGGCTCACGAACCAGCGGGGTCGGTTGGTGGAGGACTGGGCTCTGGAAACAGGCCTGGTCGTCCTAAACCGGGGTTCTGTCCCCACGTGTGTGCGGGTGCAGGGTGAGTCCGTGGTGGACATTTCGTTCGCCAGCCCCGCTCTGACACCGCGTGTAGTTGACTGGCGCGTCATGGAGGGGGTGGAGACATACTCGGACCACCGGTATATCCGGTTTGACGTCTCCGCCCAGACCTCGACCGCGCCGGTCCGACAGACCCCATGTGGTCCGCGTTGGGCGCTGAGGCAGCTGGAAAAGGAGCTCTTCCTGGAAGCCGCGGCGGTGCAGGCCTGGGTGCAAGCACCGGTCAGGCCTGCCGACATCGACGTCGAGGCGGAGTGGTTCCGGGAGGCCCTGTCGCAAATTTGCGACGCGGCAATGCCCCGTCTCCGCCCAGGACGCGCCCGACGCCAGGTGTACTGGTGGTCGCCGGAGCTTGCGACGCTGCGCGCCGCATGCAATGCCGCGCGACACCGGTATACCAGACACCGCAGGCGCCGCTTCCGCCCGCCGGATGCGGAGGCCGTAGAGGCGGAGCTGTATGAGGGATACAGGGTAGCAAAGCGCACCCTCCGATCGGAGATAAAGCGGGCCAAAGAGGAGGCCTGCAAAGCGTGGCTGGGGACGCTCAACGCTGATCCGTGGGGACGCCCATACAAGTTGGTGCGAGAGAAACTCCGCCCATGGGCTCCCCCGTTGACGCAGAGTCTCCGGCCACAGATCGTGGAGGGTGTGGTGAGCGCTCTGTTCCCTGCGCGGGGGGACCACTCCCCCCCGCCCATGGCTCCGCCACCAGCGGTGTCTGACGCGGACCACGTCAGCGACGACGGTACCAATGCTCCGGAAGTGACCGAGGTAGAGATGAGAGTGGCGGTACGCAGGATGGGTGCGAAGAATACCGCCCCAGGACCCGACGGCTTGCCAGGAAAGGCTTGGGTCCTGGCCATGGAGGCTCTCGGGTCTCGATTGGGGGGGCTCTTTAGCGCATGCTTGGAGAGGGGCCAGTTCCCACTTCCCTGGAAGACGGGAAAACTGGTCCTCGTCGCGAAGCCGGGGCGCCCTGCGGACTCTCCGTCCGCGTATCGGCCCATTGTGCTGCTTGACGAGGTGGGCAAGCTCTTTGAAAGAGTCATTGCAGACCGCCTCGTCAGGCACCTAACACTGAAGGGGCCCGATCTCGCGGACGACCAGTTCGGGTTTCGCAGGAGGCGCTCCACGGTGGACGCCATCATGCGCGTGCGAGCCCTCACGACGGGGGATGCGGTGTCCCGGGGCAGGTGTGTCTTGGCGGTGTCATTGGACATCGCCAACGCCTTTAATTCCCTGCCCTGGAGTTGCATTAGGACGGCACTCCGGTATCACCGGGTGCCCGACTACCTCTGTCGTACAATCGAGGCCTACCTGTCCGACAGGTACATAGTCTACCCCGGTCACCAAGGAGATTGGAAACGACGAGAGATGTCGTGCGGTGTCCCACAGGGATCGGTACTAGGACCGCCCTTGTGGAACATCGGGTACGACTACGTGCTGCGCGCCGACCTCCCCGTAGGGGTCAGCGTGGTCTGCTACGCAGACGACACGCTGGTCCTAGCGCAGGGAAGGTCGTACCAGGCGGCGGTCGAACTAGCGACACGTGGGGTTGCGACAGTCGTTGAGAGGATCCAGCAGTTGGGACTCAAGGTGGCACTGCACAAGTCCGAGGCCATGTGCTTTCACGGCCCTCGGAACGCGCCACCAACGGGTTCCCAACTAACGGTAGAAGGAGTTCACATCGGCGTCGGGTCGACGATGAAGTACCTAGGACTTGTCCTCGACAGCCGGTGGAATTTCGAGGAGCACTTCCGACGTCTGGCCCCCAAACTCAATCGGACGGGGGCTGCTCTCAAGCGGCTCCTGCCGAACCTTGGGGGTCCAGACGCCTTCTGCCGGAGGCTCTACGCCGGCATCGTCCGGTCCATGGCCCTTTATGGGGCACCAGTGTGGGCGCCGACGCTGCGTAAACGCCCGGCGGCCCAGCTGAACGCCTGCCAGAGGGTCATGGCCATCCGGATGGTGCGGGGATACCGCACGGTGTCCCGCGAGGCGGCGAGCCTCCTTGCTGGCCTACCACCATGGGATTTGGAGGCAACAGTCCTTGCACACATGCACGACCAGCGCGTGGAGATGCAACGCCGGGGCGAAGATCCGCTGCCCGAACATGTCGAGGCGTGGCGGAAGGAGCTCCGGCGAGATCTCATGGTGAAGTGGAAACAGCGACTGTCGCAACCCAGCGCTGGGCACACCGTAATCTCAGCGGTAGTGCCCCTCTTTGAGGCGTGGCTGGATAGACCTCACGGCGTCCTCACCTTCCGCATGACGCAGGTTCTCACCGGACATGGGAAGTTCGGGAGATTCCTGCACCGGATTCGTGCGGAGGAGACGTCCGGGTGTCGCCACTGTGAGGCGAGCCCGGAGGACACGGTGGAGCACACGGTGGAGGTGTGCCCTGCTTGGGAAGAGCATCGCCGTGTCCTCGTGGGGGTGATCGGCGGCGGCGACCTCTCGCGCCGGGCCCTGGTTCAGGCCATGGTCCGCAGCGAAGAGGAATGGCAGGCGGTCGCCTCCTTCTGCGAAGCAGTAATGCTCGTAAAGGAGGAGGCCGACCGCATAAGGCAAAGGCAACGGCGTACTCGCCGTAGCCGTCGCCGCCGCGATCCTGCCGATATCCGGCCACCGTAGACACTGGCTCGAGGACGGTGAGCAATGGGTAGCTCGCCGTCCGGTCGTCTGTAAGACCGAGTCCTAGTCGTCAACGGCGCGCACCGTTCCCGCGCGCCTCAAGGAGTTGTCAGCAAACTGCAGGGGCCCTTCAGGGTCGAAGCCTCCCGGAGTCTAGAGGGAAGTGGGAAACTGTTACCACGACTCCAGGAATAGGGCAAGGAAGGTACGGGGTAGGTTTTTTAGTCAGTAAGAGTCTGACACTAGTCTCCCGCTCCACCCAAGAGCGGGTTTCGTCATTGGATGATTTTCACCTACCATAAAAAAAAAAAAAAAAAAAAAAAAAAAATACCAATAGTTTTGTGTACATTATAATAATAGTGACTTGGCCAAGTTGGCATATTTGGAGGTGTTGAAAGTTGTCCTATTGTCCTTCTATCGTCTCTAATTATACTCAAAAGATTAAACAATTAAACCTTACCCTGACGTCTCTCCCTATTCATAGACCTATGACAGTCTTACCAAAGTACCTCACAACATGTGGACGTCAGAGCTCAACTTCATCTTCATTTCTTGTAAAATCCAAAAAAAAATATGGCACAATATATTCAAAACTGCAAGTTGACCAGCCCTAGAACTCTAAGCACATATGTACCTACCTGTACCCGCTAAGGTACAGTCACGCTAGTGCCAAAAACATCGTTATAGATATAACGGTACAGTCGTTGACACAGTGAGAAGCT
Source organism: Mythimna loreyi (assembly GCA_029852875.1). NCBI lineage: Eukaryota > Metazoa > Arthropoda > Insecta > Lepidoptera > Noctuidae > Mythimna > Mythimna loreyi. The sequence continues at coordinate 4,808,653 of CM056780.1, forward strand.
TGCCAGCACAACTGTACTCGGATCGTGTGTGATACCAGGCAACTGATTTTTTTTTTTATTTTGTTTTATATCTGATCTTGGAAGCGGCTTTTTTTGTTTTTGTCCGGTAAGTTCTACTAGTTAATACTATTTGATTAAAAGACTTCTATCTTGTTGTTGTTGGTTTGTGGTGGGCAAATAATAAAATAACTCATCGCGATCTAGGACTGATTGAAATTCGGTGTTTTTTTATGGTGGGCAAAAGTCATCCAATGACGAATCCCGCTCATGGGGAAACAGTGTCACACTCTTACTGACTAAACACCCCACGCCGTTCGTTTTTTGCCTTGTACACTGCGGGCAAGCCTTCCTTTCAGAAAGAGACCCTGGACTCCAGTAGGCTTCAACCCTTTTGCTGAGTCCCTATGGTTTGCTGACCACTCCTTGAGAAAATCCGGTGATCTTTCAGTTGCCCTCTGCGTTCCAGGACCACGGTGACTCTTGCGATCAAACCCGCAGCCGTTGCCTGTAGAAGGTATTCGTACCTACTTACTTAATGTGATGTAATATGTTCTACATTATAATATTCAACAACTATCGCACAACACCGTCTAGTCTCAAGCGAAGCAGAGAGTGTGTTAGGTATAAGTACTTGACAACTGATTGACTTATTTCTAAATACATCAATATTAGATAAATTACACCCAAACACAGAACAAATTATTGTACTCATCACAAATGTTTGTCCTGGGTGGAAATCGAATTTCGCACAGAGGGTACAGCTGCTGGAGTGGCACCCCGTAACGTTAATTTCAAGGCGTTCGTAGTGCGAGTCCCAAACAGTTTTCTGCCCCTCGTACTCAAAAATCAAAATCAAAAAGGTTTTTATTTCATACTAGCTTTTGTCAGCGGCTTCGCCCGCGTACATAAAATATAGCCTATGTCACTCAGGAGTAAAGCAGCTTTCTATTATTGCTAAAATTTCTCCAATCGGACCAGTAGTTCCAAAGATTACCTCCTACAAACAAAAAAACAAAAAAATAAAAAAACAAACTTTACCTCTTTATTATATTAAGTGTAGATAGGCCTACAAGGGCACTTATAAAACGTCAGAAGCTAGTGCACGGTTCCAAATTGGTCGTTTCCTATGGAGAAGAACCGGCAAGAAACTCCATGGTTACTCTTTTATGGTACTGGATTAAGACTTGGCCGCAGGGTTACACCCTGCTTATAAGGTTTTTTTTCAGTTTTTAATTAACAATATATTGAATAAAATAAAAATACATATAAGATTCAATAACTCGGGAATATTATGCGGTGTCTGTCCCTATGTTATGCTTAGATCTTTCAGACTAACTACGCAACAAATTTTGATGCGGTTTATTTTTAACAGAGTGATTCAAAAGTATGTATGTATGATACATACTTTTGAATCACTCAAATGCATGCATAATATGACAAAAGAATGCATAATATGTTTAATATCACCATTGCACTCGTGCGAAGCTGAGGCGGGTCGCTAGTTAATTATAAATTACGAAAATACTGCCAATGTTAGTCATTCAAACAAATTGCCAATCTAATTAGAGATCAAAGATATAAAAGGAACTCTTCAATTAACCCACTCTAAACACCAACAAATAACTTTACGTGGCTCGGCAGCTCGTTACCAGCCCTTCGCCATCAATTCAATACCTCAATAAATATCAATCAAAACAATCAAAAGCAGTAACCAATCAGTTAAAATTAACTGCTTCATTAATCTCCTCACACTCAACGGTTTACGACAAGCACATAAAACCAGCCAGAATCGGCAACACAATCGTAAGGGTCAAACCGAGATCGATATCAAATCGATTAAAACAAATCGATAAGAGAATTCTCCTTCTTGGGGATTCATAGCAATAAATACAAGTAGCCTCAATTTGTCGACCATAAAGTCTTTTAAGATGCAATTTGTCAACGTCAACTGGCAATGCGTATCGATGCATCGGAATGGAGCGATCGAGATCAATATCTCGATGCTGCCGATTATCCGATTGTCGATTGTGTAGTTGATTCTGCGCGCATGCAACATGAATGGTAAATCGAGGAAGCTATATTGAAATGCAAAGAGGACTGTTTTGTTTATTCTGATTTCGAATAACAATAACCGTTGTTGGCGCGTTTGGAATACAGATGTCGCTGTGATCGTATCGGTTAAGCATCCACTATTATGCCAGTATTAATGATGGTATGACTCGAATAAGGTGAGGTTGATCAGTTTAATTACAAAGTAGCAACGGCAACAAACGTAAGTATCATACTATGTATAAATCGTATGGTGTGTGTATCTACTATATATTGATAGGCAAACCCTGACTCACTCACTGACTCATGAACGACAAGCCCACACCCTTGAATCTATGAAATTTTTCACAGACGTACCAAAATTTACCTTCTAAAGAGATGAAGCAATTAAAAATTTGTATCTCCATACAAACATACACGCATACTTGCTTATGCATTTCATACTTTCACGCCGGCGAAAGTGGTGGCAAATACTAATTAGATACCTATTACATTAAATTATTACCCTATTACATTATATTAAGGCGCTTCCCCGAGCAAAACGCAGCTCCAGCCGTATTTCGTGCAATTTGTTAGAGCCCAGCTTTCTTTTATCAATAGAAATACCAAGTAATAAAAAATACATTAAATTTCTTCATAATCTTGGCTCCAAAATGGCCGTTTTCGTTTTTTTTTTTAGTAACGTAATGTTTAATTAAAGGGGTCACAACGAAACTACAGAAATGACAAATAATGTATTTTAAAATAGTATTGACTCGTAAAGTAACTATTATTTTGATTTGCTACTTATACTTATAGATAGGTAATTTAATAAAGTAAAATGTGCTAATCAAATATTTTTGAAAATACGAAAATTCGATTTTATACAGATTTTTCTTTAAAATCTGAGCGTATTCACTGCATATTTCTTGCGCTGGTTGGCGAATTCAGTGTGCCGCCGGCTCTCGAGGGTGATACCCGTTTCGTTTGTTGTCCCGCCGGCGGACGCACTTGCTCGCTTACGTATGCAGAAGAAAATAATATTATTTTATGGTGTGTCTTCGTTACTGACATTTTTTTAGTTAAGTATAGATTTTTGCATAGGTACTTTGTTTTTTTCTCATTGACAAACCTAAGTTCGAACAAATTTAAAAATATTACAGCGAGATTTTTTCGCTCAAGGGATTTTTAACTCTAAGTATTGAGTCGAGCGTTCAGAATCCAAAAGATGCAGCCTAACGGTCTGTTCACAGCTGCCGCTCGCTGCTGGTAAAAACACACTGACTTCAGGTATCTCGACTCTCCGTACTAATTCAGTACTTATGCCTAATATTGCACGTACGTCTCATTGGCGAATGAATGTACCTATAATAGTTTTCCTACCTATTTACTATAGCACAATATGCCTATTATATGTAGAATTATTTGTAAATCACTGGCAACTCTTAGGACTAGGATAGGTATGTCGCTAATATAAAGAACAACTTCTAAAAATATTTAAATTGAAATGAAAAATTTAAATTGAATGAATGAATAAAAAAACTAAAATATTAAAATTGAACTTTGTCGATATTACGAAATCTATGCGAAGCAAGCAATCGATAGTACCTACAATAGTGGAGGGGGGCGGGGATTGGGCGGAAGAGGTGGTTGATGCGCTTGCGTCGCTTCATATGATATGAAGGTATAGCAAAATACAATATCTTGAATGTTTGTTTTAGATAAATGAATTGCTTATGTTTATTTATGTTTTGTAAAAAAAGGCATAGAACAAAAGTTGTTATTTAGTAATACAGTCCTGCAGCGTTGTTAGTGTTTTACGAATAACCCCTAATTATAAAAGAAGGTGCTCAATGATTTATCTACTTTTTTTTGTAGCCGGGCAAAAAGAGCAAAACAAAATAATCAAGAAGAAACGCCAACAACATCTAAAGATTCTTAACGAAATTATGTTGATAGCACATATGTACCTAAATATCAAAAATAGAAAAAAAAACCTACGAAGTACTAAGATGTGAGTAGTTAGAGAAGTGATAAAGTCCTATATCCTATATATTATCATATTTTTATCAAAAAATAATTTGAATATTCGTGCCAAACGTTTGTTATTATACGCGTTCCATAGAGTTATGAAACTACAGACATGATCCTTCTCATTACTTACGTGGTTCAGTGTTTGATTTTTGAGTATAAATATTTGAGGTACAATGTATTTTATAATAAATAATCCTTTATAGGCAATCTACCTCCCGTTGTTATCTGAAAAGACGTATTCAGTAGGAAATGGGAACAGGTTTTATTAGAGTCTATGAATCAGGCGGCAGAAAAAAAAAATTCCAATTTCTAATGGCAGGGTGAACAAAGAAGGAATCCCTATAATAGATGTTATGCTGATGGTTGCTGGTCCGAACGAAGTTATAAAAAGAATTATAATGCTCTTTCAGGTGTAATTGTCATAATTGGCAAATATACAGGAGAAATACTTTTTTTAGGCGTTTAAAATAAGTACAGTTTCATCTGTGCCCGTGCAGAAAAACAAAGGGTTGATCCGCTAGAACACAAATGTTTTAAGAATTACAGTCCACGAACCACAAACACGGAGAGTGAAATAATTGTGGAAGGATTTAGATAATCTATAAAATATACAATTTATGGAAAAGTACTCTAAAATATTACAGGCTCGCTTGTATTAATATCTAACTGTTGAAAAAATAGAATGTCGGAACCACATTTTAAAGAATTTTTGCAACAAATTACAAGCACTCGCCACAGACACCAAATATAACATAAAATACTGAAAATTACAAAAATAGCTGTATTGCGAACAAGGTCTACTAGTGCTTAAAATAAAATCAAATAGTACTGAAATGTAAAAAAAAAAAACAAGCAGAATAGCAAACCAAAAACCAAGGCTTGCACCAAATGAAATAAAAACTGGATTACAATTATGGCCAAGACTGCACAAAACCAGACATGCCAATTGGTGTTTTTAATAAACTTAAAGAAAATTGTACGGCAAATAAAAAAAAAACTGATGAAGAAAGAAAAATAATTGAACAATCGTTCTACAAAGTGAATGCAGTGAGTGGCTAGAAATGGTAGGTCGTTATTAACCGCTTCAAACTTTGGAAAAGTTGCCACGCGGCGAAATGACACAAGTTGTCATTACTTGAGAGTTATTATACAAAACAAATATTGACCATGTATCGTCACTAAAACATGGCAAGGACAATGAAAATGTTGGAAAATAACAAAAAAAGGGCTATCAATAAAAATCACTATTGGTACTATCAAATGCAGGGACAACTAGACGTTACTAAAAGATCAAAGTGCTTATTTGCCGTTTGGTCAGATGAGAACTCTCCTCTAAAAACGGAATACATCGATAGAGATGATATATTCTGGAAGGAGAAGATGAAAGAAAAGCTAACAACATTTTATGTAGATTATGCGCTGTCCTCGAGGTTTCATTATAAGAAATCTTTCATACGTTGAAGAAGCACTGAGAAGCAAAAAAACAGTTAAGAAAATATTGAACCAAACCGATATAGAAAGGAGAAGAGAAGGTAATGTTTTTTGCATCATTTTTATAAGTTAAAATTACTATGTTGATTGGTCTGAGTCTCATATTTTTATGACGAAAAAAATATCACTTACGCCGTAAACTTTTTGATCAACATTAGTGCCTTTTTTGTTGTAAGTCTACCAAAAATGAGTACTTTTGATGCATTTGTTGCTACATGGTGTAAGCAACAAACTTCTGGCAGTCAGCATATCTTTCAAACAGAGGCTTACGCCATTTTAGCTGGATAAGTTTTTTTTAATGCCAACATGTACATCATTTTAGTGGTTCATCTTAATAGATGAACCACTGGCATTGTTCATTTTGAAAGTTCACATGAAATAAATACAGCAAATTTACTAAGCGGGGCACACCACCGTGTGCTCCACCGTATCCTCCGGGCTGGCCACACAGTGGCGACACCCGGGCGTCTCTTCCGCACTAATCCGGTGCAGGAATCACCCGAACTTCCCATGTCCGGTGTGAACCTGCGTCGGAACGGAATGTGAGGACGCCGTGTGATATATCCATCCACGCCTCAAAGAGGGGATTTACCGCCGAGATTATGGCGTGCCCATTTTTCTACTTTTAACAATTACCTACCGTCTGAATAGCAGAAAACTAATCTTCAATCTAAAGAATAAACACCGCATAATATTTATCACAGAGTACTATAATAATTATGTACTTGTATACGAATAAAAGTTGGAAGTATTTAGTAACCTATGTACCTATAGTCAATTAGTCATTGAATTCATCATGAGCAAAATTATTTTGTGCGGACCGTAAAAAGATCGTTTTATATTAAATTTTTTTTTTTTGATGTCATATCTGTGGATTCTTAGGTCTGCGAATTGCACTTGTAAGTGTTCGCTAGATGGTACTAGTACTACTTTACAAAGTATGAATTCTTCTATAGACCCCTGGTGGTGGAATTTTTCGTCAGCTTTACTCCTAATTTAAAAAATCTCTACTTTTTTAAATGTAAACCTTATAAAACCGTTATTCAACGTCAATTAATATTTTTAGTAAAACAAAAAAATATTTTTAATACAAATAAATTAATTAATAGCCATCAGGATAAAAGTCATTGTTCTAATCAACCTCGATGAGATCATATTAGTAAGTAACCAATTTTTTTTTCACTATAAATGTTAGAATAACGATTTTATACAGTTTAAATTGAAAAACGGAAAAAATCACTTAAAAAAAAATTGAATAAACTGACGAAACATCCCCTACAAATCAAAAGTTTCAAAATGTATAATCTACGTGATACGCGGACGCTCACTTTGTGTTTACGAAATGGCGCGAAATACCGCGCGAGCGCGTCGCCATCGCCACAAAGCGTCGCGCTCGACGCTCGCTCGAGTTTGAGTAGAGGTGTGGTGCGGGGAAGCGGGAACGAATGCTCAAGGTTATTTGCTCAGGGTAGCGCCTTAAATACATATTCCTGGCCCTGGAGCAGTATTGGTCGAGAGGTAACGGCCCTGATTAACGAGTTGTAGATTGCTGGTTCAAACCCCGCCAGGTGCATTACGTTGTGTAATTTATTTCATCACCGCTGCTCTCAAAATGGTGAATGAAAACATGGTGAGAAAACCGGGATGTCCTAGAACCAAAAAATTAGACATCATGAGACCTCCACCAACCCACTGGACCTGCCTTACGGCCCATATCCTATCCTAGAGAGGAGGCCTGAGTGACAGTAGTGAAAATATTATTAGGCTTTTTTTCTGGCGGGAAAAACCATCGAATGACGAATCCCGCCCTTGGGCGGACCGGGAAAAAGTATCAGACTTTTACTGAGTAAACGACCCACCGGTTCTTTCTGCCTTAGTTCTAGGGCCCCGGTGTTCCGCTTTCGCATCAACCCTTGGCCCCAGAAGGCTTCGACCATGTGCTAGACCCCTACAGTTGCTGACAACTTCTGGAGGCGCGCGGGAACAGTGCGCGTCGTCGACGGCTTGGACAAATATTATAAGGCTGATGTCATGTTATGCTATACTAATATGGCCCCTGACAGCATGTAAATTAAATGAATATTTTTGAAGATATTACTGATTTAAAATGCAATGCATAATGAGCGCGGTAAAATCGATCGGAAGTCAATGACTTTATTCAAAAACATATTTTATTAGATTCCTATTGACGTTTAGTTTTATAAGTCGATTACTATATCATTACACTAGCGACTCGCCCCAGCTTCACACCGGTACTGATATTGAATATATTATGCATGTATTATGCACATAAACCTTCCTCTTGAATCACTATATCTATTAAAAAAAACCGCATCAAAATCTGTTGCGTACTTTTAAAGATCTAAGCATTCATAGTGACAGCGTCACTTTGTTTTATACTATGCAATGATAGTATAAAACAAAGTCGCTTTCCGCTGTCTGTCCCTATGTACCTATGCTTAAATCTTTAAAAATATGCAACGGATTTTCATGCTTTTTTTGAAACAGAGTGATTCAAGAGGAAGGTTTATATGTATAATGCATGTATAATTTATTTAATATCACCATTGTACCCGTGCGAAGCTGGGGCGAGTCGCTAGTTATGACTATTTTGCTACTTGTTGAGTTCATCTTATTCACGTGCGTATAACGGGGACTCACATAATTCAATAAAATCCAAGATGGCGTTAAATAACTTTGTTATTAATACTTAACTCGTCAACTATGGACGTTATTTATATTCTCTCACCGGAAGATAAATCCACGATAAACTATTCAAATTGAAAGTTTTGTATATTGCGTAAACGAGTGGTTTGATTAATTTTGACTGTTATAAATGTTAGTTTATATGTTTTTTTTATGTAAGAAGAAACTAACTGACATATCAACGCACTGCTGAAACTACTGGGATAAGGAGTCGTAAACTTTGTAAAAGATTTGATATTATGATATAGGCGAGCATTTAGAAAGAATTTCCTAAAATTTAGCTTCTAAGGGAATGAAATGGGGGAATTTCGTTTTATTGTTTATAGGTTCGCGCTTGACCACTATCTCACCTGATGGAAAGTGACAATGCGGTCAACGATGGAGCCCACTTACCCAGAAATAGCCTATTCACTCTTCACTTAAAGATTCCCCGGTTATAGCCAGCAGGACACCGGCAAATGAGGTGGTCCTATTTTTAAGTGTACAAAATCACCCAGAGATCCGCACCCTTTGGTGGGACAGAAGATAGTGTTTGCGTCCTTTCTTGACCTTCGTTTAAGGGTACCGGGTGTTGCCCCATGGCCCATATTGAGGCACGGAACGATACACGCCGTTGACGTCTTGGACGCGGTCCAGACGGTCACCGGACATCGGACGGTGAGCTACCCCTTGCTCGCCATCCGCAATCCCGCGCCTACGCATCTTGTAGCTGGAGATCGGGATCCCTGTGGCTGCTAGCGGCTGGGGAATGACGACCGTTGCCTCAAGCGTGCAGCCTCCTTTTTTGCTAGTATTACTGCTTCGCAAATGGATGCGACTGTATGGGGGTCTAAAGTTTCTACAAAACCTATTGTCACCCGGGTGAATCCGGAAGCTATTTTATTAGGTATATACTTTATTGTAGATACCACATACACATACTTTTTTTAGGTGGTCTTATCGTATTCTGCAATCTCTTCCAGGAACATGGGATGGACAGCAATTGCCAGACCATGATTATAGCATATTCCAGCAATTACATTATTATCATTGTTATAACAATAAGCAACAATATTATAAACTTCATATATTCTAATAGACACCGATACAAGAATACATGAATACCTACAATCAAAGGCAAAATTCTGACTCACTGAATGACTCATAGACCAGCCCAACCCCTTGAACTAAAAACGCTGAAAAGCACAGAATTTCAGCGACATATACTGTTCCACAAATCTTTTAACAAGAAAATAGAGTACAGTTCTAACATCGTTAGAAAGTAACAGAGTATCTCCCATATTTGTGTTCGACTTCAAAGGCTGGTGACAACGTGAGCGAGGACCCCGGCTCTGATCGAATTATCACAAACTAACTTAAAACAGACTGGAAGCCGGACTTCAAAGGGTAAAGGAAGCCGGTAATTAGTACCTATCGAATTAAGTCTGATGGAAATTGGCGGGAGACTAAAACTGCATCGAGGTTGACGTTAGATTTTTTTAAAGATTCACCTGCCTGTTGTAATTTGTTTTTGATATATTTAGAACTAGCTTGAGTATCGACCGTAGTTGATCGAAAAGGATGTCACATTTACCACTGCATGAAAACCCATGTGTGTTCCGCCAATTGCAGTTACAGAATCGCAACTCTTTCAAACAATCTGACAGCCCATGTAGGTTTTACTGATTCACTTTTTGAATACCGTAATTAGAGACATAATAGAAAGACAATAGGAATGCAAACTGCAGCATTCGCCTGGGGCTCAAAAGTTTAATAATAGTTTCATTACTAAAGTTCTTATCATAGTAGTTATTTAGTGATGAAAACGACCTTAAGGCCTCTCGACTTTTTATAGCAATGACTTTTTGAAGCGCGTTCGTATCGATACAGTCACGATGCTACAGGGCGTTAATAGCGCCTTGGCATCTCTTGTATAGCGCATTGCAAATGCGACTTACGCATACAAAAAGTCCCCATAGGTGAAGGGGCCAATTACCTCCAATCACCTAATTATTACAGCTATTTAAAGCCTGTCATATTTTTGCCCAATCTCAATCCAATTATATTCGAAACTAAAACAGAATAGGCTCCAAACCACTTTAATTACAAGTCTATTGAGAATCACGAAGTCACGAGTTCACATTGAACATTACAGTTAAACATCAACTGATCTAAAAGACACAGACTTCACCTGGCGCCATGTCATAATATAAATGCCAGTGATTAAACCCGAAGCTAAATCTGAAAGGGAAACATTAATTTACGTTCAACTGTAGGTCATCCATCATGTTATGCAACGGAGGAAAACGGTCATAATCCATTTCCTTTGACTACTATATTAATTATCATCCTGAGGCGATCGGTAAGCAACCTCATTGTGGCATTTGTGCCACAGAGTAAGTAAAGAATGGAGTCTAAACTGCTATATGCATTTTCCAGATGAGAAAAGTTCTGGTGTCATCTTCAAGTCTAACTGGATGCAGCCAAATAGTACCAGTATTTTAATCTGACCTCAATGACAGATTCTAGGTAGGTCATTGTTGTGCCAGATTTTCTATCTTCTACTATACATAACAAACTGGCAACAATCTTCAAATGATTGCCAGGTTCTTAGGGTTTAGCGTGCACGTTGAAGTATGAAGTAGTCTGAACCTCGACAAGCGGACTTAGGCACGTGTTGCTTTCTTGAGAATAATCATCAGCCTTTTAATGTTCCCACTGCCGGGACACAGGCCTCCTCTCTAGGAGAGAGAATTCTTGAGAATAGATAATTATTGGTTACTCACGAGCATAATTGCAAGTGGAAAAAGTCTGTAAATGTAAAGTTGTATATTTACAACTTTACATTTACAGACTTTTTCCACTTGCTTGCTTACATTCGTTCCAGCTCACATTCTGAAATCAAAATTCTTCAATCAAAATAAAAATAATTTATATGTGTGTTACATATAATTTCTTTTTATCTTAATACAACTTCTACAACTTCTCATACAACTTATACTACTTCTCACCCCGAGTGGTTGAAAAATTGTATAGTCTTTTCTTAGTTAATTGTGTACCTAAAAAGGGAATATTGCAGAAAACCGATTTACTAACTTCTTACTTTGACTTGATAGATTTATACTGATCTAAAACGGATATTCTAAAATCCAGTGATGAATGAGTTATAACAAAATTGAAAATGTAAGAATCTCCTTATTTATATACGTAACAGTCCTTACAAGCAAACATTTCATTTTATACCTCCTCCATGATTAAAACTAGCTATTGTGATAATAAACTGTGCATTCCATTTCGTGTCTCCTCCATGACTAAATGGCTATTGTGATCATAAACTCTATACATTATTGCAGCTGCCTTTTAGCTATCCTATAATATATCGAACTAATGAACGAGCAATAATTCTAGTGTTGTACATAATGCAATAAAAAGTAACGCCCAAATAAATCTTAGAGCTCAGTTATTTGAAAAATGTTCATATCCTCTCGTTATTTTTCTTTATGTCGGGGGCAAAATCCTAAGTAGCAACGCCAAGGCTTTAATGGTTCACAAAGCCATATATAACTAGAACCAGTTTGGATAACACAATTGCTCATGCAGGAAGAAATATTAGCTGAGACGTAATATAAAGTAAATAGTACGAGTCATCTTGAACATTCACTTGATATATCGTACCGTTTTAAAATTGTTCCGTGGAGACTTAGTTGTTAATAGGTTTACATACCATACAAACAAAATCAGCTTTACGATGACAATTCCCAACGGTAGGACTCAGGCCTCATCTCTGGGAAAGGGAATGGACCGTCATCCACTACGGAGTCCTGATGCGGGTTTTGGTGAAAGTCACATGACGTTCCTCACGAAGTTTTCCTATGAATCTTTTTTAGACCAGGTTATGAAATCTATACATATAAAAGGAGAAACTTTTGCACAAGGCTTCCTTTTATGGTATAAGCGAGTACTGGCCCTATCAATCCTGATCACATCACTTTGAGGTGCCTGCGGAACACAACGCACCGTCAACACGGACTTTAGGCCTTAGACCATACCATGAAGAGTTAAAATATCAGATGTACGAGCGAAAACGAGGAATGGAAGTATGCACCCTATATCGCTCCATCCCTATAATGGATGGAAACGATTCCACATTTTTTATCTAGCCTATACCGTCCCACTGCTGTGCAAAGGCTTTCCCAACTTCTTTCAGGTATTTTTCTCTCGGGCTACCTCGAACCAGTTCTTAGGGTAGGCGTATAGGTCATCTCGCCACCTCTTCCCAAGTCGACCTCGGCGTCGTCTTCCATCTTCAGGTACCCACTTCGTGGAGACTCTTGCCCAACGGTCAGACTGCATGCGGCTAATGTGACCCGCCCAATCCCATCTTAGCCTGACAGCCTTTTTTCCCAAATCTGTGATTCACGTCTTTAAGCGCAGCGTGGTGTGACTCCACATTTGACAAGTCTATTGGTCTTGTGGTTAGTGACCCTGACTGCTATGCCGGAGGCCGTGGGTTCGATTCCCACCCAGGACAAATGTTTGTGTGATGAACGCGATCATTTGTTCTGTGTCTGGGTCTAATTTATCTATAATTATGTATGTATTTAGAAATATATAAGTATATTTATCAGTTCTCTAGTACTCATAACACAAGCTCTGCTTAGTTTGAGACTAGACTGCGATATGTGATAGTTATGGAATATATTATATTATATTGTGGAATATATTACATTAGTGCGGTGAATTCACTCGCGAATTCACGCCTTGAATAAACTACACACGTAATATCCCATGAACACGCCGCGAAAACCGGCCATATTCAGTTCCATATTCACGTTCAGTTTACATCGCCAAATGGATCGCGATAAGAGCTCGTAGTAAGGCCTCTTATCGAACGACGAGAATATAATTTCCTAAAATGTCGATGAGTCCCATAAATCCATAACAGGTCCCAGAAACGAGATACCTAGCCAGCCGATATCCTAGATACGTTAAATGCAAATTGCGAAAAATACGCCATCGGCATCCCAGAGATTTGTCGGAAGATATGCAGCGTGTCAACGATGGCCGCGTTCCTCTATTTTGCGTAGCTGCATATTTTGCGTACCGTTTACTTTAAGTCAGAAATTTTCAACTCTATTTCAATATACATAGAGTTTATTTTCGTGTGATGTTTTCTCGCAAACTTGAGTATATAAATTTGTTACTTTATATCCAATATTGGAATGATACGGTGAGTAAACTAGCTGCATCAGATAAAATGCGAGCGGAGACACGCGAATAAGATATGTGTGTTGCGCGTACTCAGCCTTGAGGCTCATATTACTCTACTTTGTAACTTGTAACATAAAATATGCTCTTTTTTAATTGGTTAAAAATAGTGAAAATAAATAAAATAATCTATTTCCCGGATAAGTAACATCCATGGTTACCTTTGTGCAAATTTTTATCACTACACAAAATATTACATAGTATAAAACAACTGTCTGTCCATGTTTGCTTAAATTTTTGAAACTACGCAACAGATTTTGATGCGGTTTATTTAATAGATAGAATGATTCCAGAGGAAGGTTTATATGCATAATACATGCATTTAATATCAGCGATACACCCGTGTGAAGCTGGGGCGGGTCACTACTGAATTATAATAAAATAAATAAATTAATGCTTTATATATTATATCATATAAACTAGTGCTTAACTGCGATCCCACCTGATGATAAGCTGTGATGCAATCGTTAGTGCTATAACGCACTAGTTTATTAAGAGCGGCCAACCCGACGTACATTTTCATACAACTGCACTTACGTGATTATGATGTAATTACACACCTTTCTTCAGATATTTTGGTTACACACATATCTTGATCTAGGCTTCTATAGAAATCAAAACACAAATTTGTGTAAGAGTAATCCAGTAAAGACCTCTGAAAGTTTGCTATTTTACGTGAACTTTAAGTCTCCCTGATGTACTTCTCTATTAAAAATATAAAAAAGTACTTCTATAGAAGCCTTGCACATTTAATTGAGATTCGTGTAACAAATCATAGAATTAACAAATGCTAACACAGATTTCAGGTGGTGTATCTCTTTTTTCGCATTACTTTTGCATCAAACATCACTTTAGATTGCGTTAAATGATGCAACAGAGATTTTGCATGTAGCAGAGATGAGAATGTTGAGATGGATGTGTGGTGTGACGAGAATGGATAAAGTGAGAAATTAGTATATTAGAGGAAGTTTGAAAGTGGCGCCAGTGACTAAAAAGTTGAAAGGGAACCGTTTGTCTTGGTATGTATAAAAAGGCGGGATGAAACGCATGTTACAAAAAAAGCCATGAGTATAAATGTGGATGGATGGAGAGGGAGAGGGAGACCAAAGAAAATATGGATGGATTATGTGAGAAGTGATATGAAAGAAAGAGGAGTTAGTGATAGCGTGACGGGTGACAGGACAGAGTGGAAGAAAAAGACATATTGCGCCGACCCCAAATAAAACGGGACAAGGGCAGGAAGATGATGATGCAACAAGCTTTTAAACCATGAGTGACGTTGACGATAGGTGTGTGAGGAAAGCCCACCTTAAGGCGCAGTAAGCAGCAAATCTTTAAGTATTTCCGGGTAGTGCATCGCTGATTTTAGTTGAATCTCGTGTCCGCTAATATGAAGGATATTTCGCAGTTTTTTATTATTTAATAAAAAGTACAACGATTTGTTAAAATATTTTTACATTTCTCTTTAGTTGGTTAAATTTCCATTTTGATAGTTACAAATAAAATAATAGTTATCACTCAAAATACTGAGTATTTCGAGACGAAAAGTTGTTTTCGTGTACTTTCTTGCGTTTTTTTTTTCTCAAAATTTTGAATTATTTTTAGAAAATGTTTTTACATAAGTCTTTTACTTGTATATTAGACTATACACTGTATTTTTTGGCGTTTTTACTGTGTAGCAATACGGCTACCTTCGCAACGAAAAAGAGGACTGTTTACGGTGCCCCTGTACGGGTAGCGCCTTAAGAGCCTATTCTGTCTGTCTCTGAGTTACACATCATCAGATATTCATGGAAGCTCGCGTAATTGCTTCTGCACGGTCATACGGAAGTGATCTGATCTGTGGCAGTTGCACATCCTTGGTTCGCTAGATGCGGATCGGCGCCAACAGCTTTCAATCTTGATAGTTATGTTGAGTAGGCTAGACTGTGCGTTGTAAACTAATAATAATATAATCTATCTTACTTCTTACTTATATTATAAATGCGAAAGTTACGATGTTTGGATGTTTGTTACTCAATCACGCCAAAACGGCTAGACGGATCTGGATGAAATTTTGCACAGGCATAGGATACACACACTGAATAGGACATAGGCTACTTTTTATTCCGGAAACCCCAACCCCAATACCACGCGGGCGAAGCCACGGGCAAAAGCTAGTATATGTGTAGCACAAGGTTTCCTTTTACGACGTAGGTGTGCACTAAGAAAGGATTTTCCAAAATTCACTCCCTAAAAGAAGGAAACGATGGTAAAAAGTTTGTTTGAAGAAAACTATTTTCACGCGGGCGAAGCCGCTGGCAGATGCTAGTACAATATATTCCACAACTGTCACACAACGTTATCTAATCCCAAACTAAGCAGAGCTTGTCTTATGGGTACTTGACTACTGATAAACATGCTAATATATTTCTAAGTACATACATGTTATAGATACATATATTATATCCATATTTATAATATCAATAATTACACGTTGCTAAATAATTTCTTAATTAGTCATTACTTAGTTTAGAAATCTTTTTTTCATTACTCATACTCTGAAAGTAGGTGTAAAGTTGCCTGCGGACAGGGTTGGAAGAAGTACTTTTACTCCCTAGGGAGTTTTACTTTACAACTGACAGTAGTTTTTTTAATATTTAGACAGCAAATATTAAAAAAAAAACTAGTTCTATTTTGACATTTCTACTGAACCGTGACCCGAAACTTTATACCGAATTAAAATGACATAGAAATAGAAATAATTTAAGAATACTTTTTTTTAATTACTTTATTTTAATTTACTTTCAATTATTTCATTAAAACAAATATATATTTGAGAAAAATGTTAACCAGACCCATTTTTACAATAACAAAATGAAAACTATTGACTGAAAAGCCAGGGAGCCGAACACTGAAAAAAAGAATTGGCGGGTAAATGGTAGACTCTCTATAATCTGTGGCCGATTTGATCTTCCTTTTTTTTCGAGGTGGATAGTTTTGTTTACATTTTGCTAAATCTCTGTTACAAGAAATTTTTATTAACACGATAAGTTCATCAGCTTCAGTTATAAATTTAACGCAAGATTCTTTGAGGAGAAAACCGCTTACCGCCTAAATCAAAAGAAATATACCTACCTAAAAACGTACGAAGACATTTGACGACGACTCAGGTTTTTATTATTATTTTATTTTCCTCGTATTCGTAATGAAAAGCACAGTGTTTACCTCGGGTTCAAGAGTTATTTAGTCCCTCGAACTATTAGCGACCTCGCTGTCGCTCGGTCGCCAAGAAATTTCTCGGGACTACATAACTAACTTTCATCCCTCGTATAACAATGTACTATTTTTTAACTATACAATACAA
The DNA here is from genome assembly GCA_029852875.1 of Mythimna loreyi. Classification (NCBI taxonomy): domain Eukaryota; kingdom Metazoa; phylum Arthropoda; class Insecta; order Lepidoptera; family Noctuidae; genus Mythimna; species Mythimna loreyi. Next base: position 4,825,505 of record CM056780.1, read on the forward strand.
ATTGTTAATTAAGTAGTTACTTTTTCTCAAGTAATTAGTTTTATTTGTTTGTAAATACGGGTGTAAATCTCGCTAAAACTCGAGAACGGCTGAACTGAATTTAATGATTGATTGATTTTTAGATTTTTTTAATTTGATGATTTTATTTTTTTGCTTTGTTGACCATCATACAAGATAGGTTTATAAGCAAAAAAAAATTGGTTGGAAGGCTTTATCTTTTAACCTGGTTACTTAACTAAGTATGGTAGGTAGTAGGTAGTCAGTAAACGGGAGCGAAGCCACGACAAAAACTACTTTAATATATAATTAACAACTGCTCCACTTTGAAAGACATTAAATAAGAATTGATTAAGTGTAAATATGAAAATTGAAACGTACAAACGTTTATGTGCAATGTAGCCATTTTAATTGCTGTCATTAAAATAAATGGCCAGCTAACTGTGCGACTCGGAGATATGTTCACTCAACTCCGCCTGGAGTGCCTACACCACCTCTATCTGAATTATTATCAATACAACCTATCACTGAAATTGTCATTTTTTTCATGGTAGATAAAAATCATCCAATGACGAATCCCGACCTTGGGTGGAGCGGGAAACAGTGTCAGATTCTTACTGACTAAACAACCTACCCTTTTCCTACATTGCCATACGCTTCTGCAGGATCCCTACGGTTGCTGAAAACTCCTTGAGGCGCGCGGAAATAGTGCGCGCCGTCGACGACTGGGCTTGGTCCGGACGATTACCAGACGACCGGAAGGCGAGCTATCGGAATCGGAATCCCGACGGCGTCTGGGGCGCAAGCGCCGTTGCCTTATGCGGTCGGTCAACATTCATCACATTTTTGCCCATTTCCCATGTTATTTGTTTACATGTTTTCCTCTTTCATTCTGCCCTGTCACCCGTCTTGATACCACTAACTTCCTTTTCCTTCATAACTCATACATTCCATCCATCTTTTCTTTGGCCTCCCTCTTCCTCTCCATCCATCCACATGTATACTTATAACCCTTTTAGTAACATATGTTTCATCCCTCCTCTAAATTATTATCAATATTATTACTGAATTTATAGAATAAATAGGTAAAACCCCACTACCTGTGCATTTTTTTCTCATTCTTTGTCAAATCCATCATAATGTTGTCTGTAGAAAATAGTTTTAAGTGATAAGACCTCTCACTGTTACATTATTCATTTTACTTTTTTTATGGTGTAGGTATAATTTAATAAAGAGATCCATCTTTAAAACATACGATTCTTTTTCGTGATATGGCGTGAGAAGGGATGGCTAATAAAGAAAATATGGTAGGCATGTATGAAAAAATCGTAATCGTAAGGTTATATGGAACCCTTAGTGCGCATGTCTGACTCACATTTTTTTAGTATTTCATGACACTTTGATGTAATAAGATAATAATCTCATGGCGGTAACTTACGCTTATTGAAAAACAGATACAAACTAAATGGGTTAGAATCATTCTACACCTTTAGATTTTTTTTCACACACAGTAAAATTCTCTATTCTCATGACTAACAAAGAAACATGCAACCATATACCACCGTTATTTAGCCTTTTAAAAACATCGTGTAGTAAGTACTTAAATGTCACTTGGCATATTACCAATACCACCCACCATCGCATGATTCAGGGATGCAAATACACCTATTATTAAAACAATAGAATGACGCATCTTCTTCCTTGTTCACCGTCGTGGTTAATTTATGGCTCAACAAGTGTCGGGTCTTCGAGTAAACCAATAGCCTAATTCTCGTAATCAAAACCGCAGCAATATCGTAGCTACTTTGACATTTTCGTATTCACATCCATTAATCGAGTTTGAACGACACCGATTTTAAACTCGTTCGAGAGTCGTTGAAGCGTATTCAGCTATTTCAATCGTCTTTCAATCGTTGTCGGATAGGACGTCAATGGCTAAACATCAAATATTGTGGTTCAAATATCGTGAATACCGATTTTGGTTAGGACTACGATCGAACGACAATGGAACGACAACGGAATTGGGATTGTTTAATTTTACGTGAATTAGGGCACAGCTCAGATAGCTGCGGGTATCTTTAGACTTTAGATGGAGTAAACACTTGCATGAATCTATGTTGATGTCCTTGAGCTAGTGTTGTACGGATAGGTCATCGATAGGGTATCGATATTTTTTTTTCGCAAGTAAAAATGGTTGGTGATAAGTGGTGGTGGTTTTTTTTTAAGGTAGGTAAAAATCATCGAATGACGAATCCCACTCTTGGGCGAAGCGAGAAACAGTGTCAGCCTCTTACTGACTACAAAACCTACCCCTTTCTTTCCTTACCACCACCTACCATCGCATGATTCAGGGATGCAAATACACCTATTATTAAAACAATAGAATGACGCATCATCTTCCTTGTTTACCGTCGTGGTTAATTTATGGCTCAACAAGTGTCGGGTCTTCGAGTGAACCAGCTCAGATAGCTGCGGGTATCTTTAGACTTTTACTTTAGAGTAAACACTTACATGAATCTATGTTGATGTCCTTGAGCTAGTGTTGTATATATATATATATATATATATATATAGGTATATATATATGTCGCAGGTTTTTTCACAAAATTAGGTTTTTTCATAAAAAAACATAGGTTTTAGGTTTTTAGGTTTTCGCCTTACCATCAACAATTGCATCACTGCTTACCATCAGGTGGGATCGCAGTCAAGCACTAGTTTATTGCATGTAAAAAAAAAAAAAAAAAACCGGAAGATGATGACAAATTTTAAGCTCAATGTTACAGTCCAGATTTTTTATCATGAATTTATGATGAAGTTTTGGGCAAAATTGATTTGTTTTATGACAAAATCAATTTAAATGAAATAAATAACAATCTATCATCATTTGTAACGTAGTAGAAAGGAAACAATTTTTTATTTATCAAAATTTTACATCCATGATCTAATCATTATTCTCGTTCTTCAATCTAATTATGAAATATAATGTTTCGTCTGCGAAAAAAATCAATATCCCGAACTCAATGATTTATACTATAGATTAATCGACTCGTGCATCGATAAAGTTTGTATTCGCACATCACTGGGGTTCAGTTATTACACGTGTATGGTACCGATGATTAACTTATACCATAAAATAGAACAGCCATCTGAACGAGGAGTAGGTAGCAAACTCAGCTATGTCTTTTATGAGTACTAAAACTGTTTAGCTACTGCTTATTTAACTTTTAGAATTTTACTTTAGGTATGATAATGTCCTTGTCCACCTATAACTTTCACATTTGTTTTTTTTTTTTTGTGGTGGGGAAAAATTATCATGACAACTCCACCCTTGGGCAAAGTGGGAGATAGTGTCAGACTTACTGACGAAAAACCCACCCCGATCCTTCATTGCATTTGTTCCAGGGTCTGGTTCATTTTCACATTACCCATGGTTCCAGGAAGATTCAACGCTGCTGGGTCCCTACAGATTTACATACACACTTTTACACGTGTACAAAACGGTGACTAACTAAAATCATTAAAAAGACATAAAAATAATTCACTTTAAAACGTATTTCAACTCGTGTATCGATAAAGCCAGTCGAAGCGCATCACTAGGGTGCAGTTATAACACGTGTAATGTATCGGTGACTAACTGAACTCAGTTTATAGAGCAACTCGTCACTACTATTAGTAGCGGGAGTAGGTTAGTACACTCACTAGCAGTAATAAGTAATAAAAACGCAAATTATGAGATGTTTTCTCTTTAGGAACCGATTAATTGTATAATATTACGCTTAAGGATAGCAGTGGTGGCCGAGTGGTAACGGCTCCGACTTACGAGTTGTATGTCCCAGCCAGGCGCATTACTCTTGAGTAACTTATTTTATCACCACTGCTCTCAAAACGGTGAAGGAAAACATCGTGTGGAAACCGGCATGTCCTAGAATCTAGAATTAGAAGACAGGTCACATCTACCAACATGCAATGCCTCTCCTAGACAGGAGGCGTGCTTTTTAAAACCTCTTTGCGTACTTGGCTAATTTCCGTTGACGCTTGTCAACGGCAATCAGCCAAGTGGCCTAGGCCACGGCAGTAGCCAAAATCAAATTTATTTTTTTATTATTTTCGAAATCAAACTTTTTTTGTCGAGGATATTGTTTATGCTAGATATTTATGCTGACGACAGTACATGTGTATTATAGTACACAACACAAATGCACTCACAACTCGCTCGTGAGATGTGAAGTGACGATTTAAATATTTTGATAGACGAGGCAGCAGTCAGAGGGTTAAGATACTGTAATAGGGTTTAGTCACTTTAGTCCTCTAAAATGTCATCATCATTTCAGCCGAAAGACGTCCCGAGTTGGATACAGCTCGCCTAGCCAAGTTACTATCGTTTCGTTAGCATCAAACGCCTGGAATGGACCACACCTCCAATTCCTTTGTTCTGACCACGTGACTGAGCGTTGAGATGATATCAGAATAAAGGAATTAGGGGCTTGGCCGACTTAAAGCGTCTGACGATAACAAAACGATCGTAACTTGGCTAAGGGGGTAGGACCCTCACAAGTATCGCTACAACGAACGGTCCTGTGCACCTCATCATTCATCTATTGGATTCCGACGATTCTCATCTCATGTGTTCCTTTGGGGCAACAAAGTTTTCTACTCAAACGCAAGCAAAGCCGCTGATAACAGCTAGTCTAGTTTATTGTGTTTGTTATATACATTGTCAGAAGAAGTTTCTTATCAAAACAAACAAAAGTAGTGTAGAGTAGGGTAGAGTGGGGTACAGTAGGGTAGAGTAAGATAGAGTAGCGTAGAGTATTTAGCATATTTTTTATACAGAAACTAGCCTTGTGGAGCTACACTTAATCCACGCCACGCGACGTCGTTCTACGTACAAATCAAACGTATTACACGTGTTCATCAGTCTTAATCTAGCATTATGCTATTTGTTTTCTGGGCCCAAGGGTTGATGCGAAAGCGGGACACCGGGGCCCTGGAACTAGACAGGAAAGAACGGTGTTTTGTTTAGTCAGTAGAAGTCTGACACTGTCTTTCGCTCCGCCTAAGGGCGGGATTCGTTATACGATGATTTTTCTCACCATAAAAAAATGCTATTTGTAACAAATTATGCAACGTGACCCTACAGTAAGTGTTAAATTATCTACTTCTAAGTTTCTATGACTATCTTAACTGTTAAATCCGTGATTTCAGTAAACACTAGTGGTGAAATGTAATGCTGATCGTAAATGTGTAGACAAGTCGAATTTATGATGCTGTAAACAATCTTCTTACGTTCGTTGTATGCACACATTTGATTTACACACAAGTGCAGATAACAAAGAAAGTGAGCTTCCTCCTATTTTTGTCAAAAAAAAAAAACTGAGCAAGTGTGAGTTGTACTCGCGCTCTGATGGTGCTGTATAAACTTACTGAATACAGTTTTGAAGATTTTCGAAACCAAAATTGTTTTTTTATGGCTTATCAACAAATTCAATTTTAAGAATCTTTTTTTGTAATCTTTTGAAAGAATTTTGATCCTTTTGACAATGGCGAACCATGCGTTTTTTGCGACATAAACTTCCATATCTTTTTTCCGTAAACTTATAATATGATTTTTTATACAGGTTCAAGGGACCGCAGACTAGGGTAAACGTTTTATAATTTCTACTTTATACCTCCACGTGTTCCAGACAGACAAACAAACAACAGAGTGATCCTATAAGTATTAAGTTTTTTCCTTTTGGGGTACGGAATTGCGGTATTAGCTGAAACCGTTTTTCAGCTAATACTATAGCACACTAATTCGCAGAAGGACGCGAGAAAGTAAGACACGTTAGATAAAATTTCCCATTCCTAAAATAGTTATCTATACTAATATTATAAAGCTGAAGAGTTTGTTTGTTTGTTTGTTTGAACGCGCTAATCTCAGGAACTACTGGTTCGAATTGAGAAATTCTTTTTGTGTTAAATAGATCATTTATCGAGGAAGGCTTTAGGCTATATAACGTCACGCTACGACTAATAGAAGCGAAGAAACAACAGAAAATGTGGAAAAAAACGGGGAAAATTATTTATCTTTGAGGCTTCCGTTGCGTGCGCTGCGAAAACGGTTTAAGATAACAAAAAAATATGTATGAAAGAATTATTCCTCTTAAAATGATCTAAAAAAATGTCCGCGACAGTATATGTCTATCTTGTAAGATTAACTCACTAGAACCGTTTTTATGGGAATCAAATTTAGCCAATTTTTACCAATTATTTGTTAGAGTTGTATCAACATAATAATATTAATCTTTATCCAAATAAATATGTTGTTGATTAAGAGTATGTAATTGCAAACAAAATTGTCTTTGACATCATTTCATTTCAATGAACATCTTAGAAGATATTACAATTTTAAAATAACTCCGATATAAAATTCACACGCGCCGCATGATGTGCAAAACTTGACGCTGTGCCTGGCCGGCGAGCGAGGAGAGGGGTTGCTTGCGGGCGGTGCGGAGGGGTTTTTTTATGGTAGGTAAAAATCATCCAATGACGAATCCCGCTCTTGGGCGGAGCGGGAAACAGTGTCAGACTCTTACTGACTAAACAACCTACCCCGTTCCTCCCTTGCCTTATTCCCAGAGCCCCGGTATAATGCTTTCGCACCAACCCTCAGTTGCAGGAGGCTTCGAGCCTGAAGGGCCCCACAGTTTGCTGACAACATCTTGAGGCGCGCGGGAGCAGTGCACGCCGTCGGCGACTTGGTCTTGGTCTGGACTGTTACCAGACAACCGGACGGCGAGCTACCCATTGCTCACCGGATATCGGCGGGACCGCGGCGGTGACGGCTACGGCGAGGGCGCTCTTGCCTTTGCCTTATGCGGTCGGCCTCCTCCTTTACGAGCATTACTGCTTTGCAGAAGGAGGCGACCGCTTGCCTTTCTTCTTCGCCGCTGATCACCCCCACGAGGACACGGTGATGCTCTTCTCAAGCGGGGCACACCTCCACCGTGTGCTCCACCGTGTCTTCCGGGCTGGCCATACAGTGGCGGCACCCAGGCGTCTCTTCCGCACGAATCCAGCGCAGGAATCTCCTGAACTGCCCATGTCCGGTGAGAACCTGCGTCATGCGGAAGGTGAGGACGCCGTGATAGACATCACGCCTCAAAGAGGGGACTTAACGCCGAGATTATGGCGTGCCCAAGTTGGAGTGTAGCTCTATGAAGTACTTTTAAATAATTATGTTCTTTTAAAAACTAAATTGTCTAAAATAATAACAGAAATTGACACGGGCAAAGTTGTGGGTAACAGCTATAATTTATAAAGCTGAGGAGGTTGTTTGCAAAAATAAATATGATGCCCAAAATAACTATTCCACGCGGACGAAGTCGCGGGCACAGCTAGTTTTAATATATGTATTTAACCTAACATCAAAAGGGTCAAAACTGTATTTTATCTTTAAAATATATTAGTTATTAGCAATTTAAGATGGAATGAATGTCAAAGGTCCTATTTTATTTTATTCATTTATACTTGAAAGGTACTATTTACACGTAGATGGATGGAGAGGAAGAGGGAGGCCGAAGAAGAGATGGATGGATTGTGTGAGAAGTGATATGAAAGAAAAGGGAGTTAGTGATAGTGTGACGGGTGACAGGACAGAGTGGAAGAAAAAAACATGTTGCGCTGACCCCAAGTAATATGGGATAAGGGTAGGATGATGATGACTTGAAAGGTACTATGATGACATTTAATGTTGTAGTTATGATTCTTGTACAGTCAAGTCAACATGTACCCACCGTAGGCGCGGGCTTGCGGACGACGAGCAATGGGTAGGTCGCTGTCCGAACGTCCCACAGGGTCCAAGGGTAACCACTGGACCGAGCCCAAGTGGTCGTCGGCGCAGACTGTTCCCCCGTCCCTCAAGGAGTTGTCAGCAACCTGTAGAGGCCCAGCAGGGTCGAAGTCTCATGAGGCCATGGGTAAATATGAAAGTGTAGGCCCTGGAACTAACGCAAAGAAGGAACAAGGTGAGTTTTTAGTCAGTAAAAGTTTAACATTACACCGCCCTTGGACGGAGCGTGAGTCATTGGATGTTTTTTGCCCACCACAAAAAAGCAGCAGATGGTTTTTGGCGGATGATAATGACAAATGTATGCCTTCTGGATATCAAAATGATCTAGACAAATTCATGTTTACTATCAGTAGCTCTTTTTTAAGGTGGGAAATCCTATAACGGCTTCTATTTTTTTGAATTTTATCTTTACAAATCGATAGTATTTCAAGTACCGGATCGACCCTCTACGGGATTAAAACGATCAAAATTTTGCCATGTATTGTATTGTACCTTTAATTGGAAATAAATTGTCAAAACGATGAATAAATAATAAGATTTGTAAACAGAGGACTTACCACGAGCTTGTACCGCGAAGCATTTGACTTTCTTAACTGAACTGTTTAAGGGATGGAGCAATAAAGGGTGAATAGCTACATCCATAGCTACATCACCCTCGCTCGCTCATCTAACATTTTAAGGGCCAAATACACCAATAAAACTAATAGCGATTATTTAAAACACACACTAATTCTGTTTTGTGATGAACGCAAAATCTTACTAATTACTAATATTATAAATGCGAAAGTTACGATGTTTGGATGTTTGTTACTCAATCACTCCAAAACGGCTGGACGGATCTGGATAAAATTTGGCACAGGCATAGGATACACTCCGGAATAGGACATAGGCTACTTTTTATCCCGGAAACCCCAACCCCAATACCACACGTGCGAAGGCGCGGGCAAAAGCTAGTGAATTTATAATCTCGATTAGACGCTCAAACTGTGTTTTGTTTTGAACTAGCGACCCGCCCCAGCTTCGCACAGGTACTGATATTGAATATATTATGCAATATTATACACATAAACCTTCCGCTTGATTCGCTCTATGTATTAAAAAAAACCGCATCAAAATCCGTTGCATACTTTTAAAGATCTAACTAAGCATACATAGGGACAGCGGTAAGCAACATGGTTTTATACTATGTAATGATAACCGCCAATAGATTTATTGGTGAATTTGGCCGTCACACAATATAAATAAATCATTTATTAATTTGCAAACATGGGTAAAATATACAAAGATGTTTTTTTTATATATACAAATTAATAGTCAAGTTCTCCATGCTTAACCGTCACATGGGTGTGCAAAAAATATAAAGTGCATTGTAATATTGAAATGTCAGCATTATTAGTCATAGTTATGAAAAAGATATAATATTTATATGTCAGAATACAAAAATAAAAAAAAAATAATAGAAATAGGTACAAACAAAAATTAAATTACAAATAGTCTAAATTAATTTTTAAACAATTAAAATACAAATACAATTTAATTTATTAAGCAAAACTAGTATTTTTCTAATATAATAAATCAGATGGACACGATCATCGGTAAAAGCGGTGCTCCTCACAGTAAGAGCTTGTCATCCGATATTAACAAATAAAAACTATAAAAAATTATTTCCAGCCACATTTAACTATCCTAACCGTAGTTAAAATAAAATAACCGTAAACCCTTTGATCTTCTCAATAAACTTCGTTTTAGTGTCCGAGCTATGAAGTGTGAATAAATATGTCTGTTTTATTTTATAAAACGGCCGCCATTAAATACAAATAGACTCATCAAAACATAGATAGTATAACGTGAATAGTATTTACTTTTTAAATATAAATAAAAACTTGTTAACTCAGCTTTATCTTTAACTAGCGACCCGCCCCAGCTTCGCACGGGTGCAATGGTGATATTAAATATATTATGCATGTAATTTACACATACACCTTCCTCTTGAATCACTCTATCTATTAAAAAAAAAACCATCAAAATCCGCTATTTATAGGCACGCTCTTGCCGCACCGGGCGGTAAGCCGGTACCGCCGCAAACGCTACGTCCCGCAATTTTTAAATCTGTAATATCTTCAAAAATATTCACTTAAATCATACGGTGTATAGGGCCATATAGATCTATATTAAATGAACAATGTATTCAAGGTATTTAATTGGTTAAGGATTAATGCTGTATTGGTTAAAATCGCTTCGAAAATTAGCCATTATTTGCCGTAAAAAGTAAATGACAAAAAAAAAGTTATTGTGGATTATCCATAAGAGATAGACATATACCATCGCGGACTTTTCTGTAGACCTTTTCAATGTTTACAATACTTAGTACATTATTTTGATAAAACTCGTAGGGTTCAGCCTGCGTTTGCAATGTAAGCGGAAAAAATGTAATTATTTACGACATCACATTAGAAACCTCAAAAATAACAGTACTTCTCCACTATTTAATGGATATTATTATACATATAAACCTTTCTCTTGAATCACTCTATATTTTAAAAAAAACCGCATCAAAATCCGTTGCGTAGTTTCAAAGATTTAAGCATTCAAAGGGACATAGGGACAGAGAAAGCGACTTTGTTTTATACTATGTAGTGATTTACCAACCAGCTCTGGGCACGTGTGGTGTGTTATGGCCCGTTTCCTTTCCTAGAGAGGAGGCCTATGTCCCAGCAGTGGGAACATTATAAGGCTGATTATGTTGCGCTTTTTTAACTCAGAGAATAACTGCCGTTACATTGCCGTTTAAATTAACAAAGAAAAGTAGGTGTAAAGGTATAAATTAAAATTCGAAGTTTTCTCAAACCATACCAATATTTGTTTCGTGCGGGAATTGAAGCCGTGACACTCAACACAACAGTCAATCGCTCAATCAACGCCAACTGTGGTGTTAACAACTTGTTTACTTTCATCGAATTATCCTAGCGATAGATAAGCGTAACGTTCAAAGAAACTATTTGACAAAATACTGAAAAGTTGTAATGTTTTGTTATGCACCGAGTGTAACCCCACTTTATGTCCAAGCTATCTCTTTCCTTTATAAGGCCGCCATCCATTGTATGTCTCTATTTTTTAAGGCTCAAAATTTGTAAAATTATCTTGATGTACAATAAAATATATATAAATAAATAAATAAAGTTAAAACTCGGGTCCGTTGCAGCGGTTCATTAGCATTATTTCGTGTAACAAAACTTTTAAAAGTTACAGCGCTCTCACACTGTTTGAACGTCAAAACTGCACAAATGTCATCAATCTAAAAGTGACCACCCAAGTCAAGTCTAAGTCAATTGTATGGTACGCCTAATCTAGTGCGTAGTACATATATATCGATGGTTCAAAGTTTGTGAGTTTTTTTTTTTTATAGTGGAAAAAAATCATCTAATGACGAAAGGAAACAGTGTCCGTCTGTTATTGACTAAACGACCGAAGCCTTCTGGGGCCAAGGGTTGAGCTGAAAGCGCGGAACACTGGGGCCCTGGAACTAAGGCAGGAAGGAACGGTGGGCCGTTTAGTCAGTAGAGGTCTGGGACTGTCTCCCGCTCCGCCCAAGGGCGGGATTCGTCATTCGATGATTTTTCCCAGTATAAAAAAGCACTGTAAATGAGTGCGAACGCACCCACGATATAGAAGTAGATACTAATTCCTAGGGATACATTTAAAAAAAACTTTATTTCATTGAAACCAATTACAATTCTAGAAGTGCACTCGTCTCATAGACATGACGAAACCAGTAACATTATGATCTGCATCAATATTCATAAATAAATAGATAGAGATCGCGACGTCGCCTGCATCCTATATGAGGTGTCGTCACTTCCACTTGTACCCGTTAAGTTCGACACTGAGGTAATTTACCAACTAAGGTTTTTATACATATTCACATACCTCATATTATTTTGTTACCCAAATCAATAGAAAAAAAAAACAAGTGTGAGTCGGATTTGCGCACTTAAAACAACAACTCAACTCAACAACCAACTCAACATCGACCAACTCAACCAACAACAACTCAACAACACCACAACAACAACAACAAACTCACCTCATCAACGCCTTTTTAATGTTTCTATTGCTGGGACACAAGCCTCCTCTCTAGAAGATAGAGTGGGCCGTAATCCACCACGCGGGCCCAGTGCGAATTGGTGGATGTCACATATCTGCGAATTTTTAGTTCTAGGACATGCCGGTTTCCTCATCGTGAGGAAACCGGCATGCCCGGTTTTTCTTCACCGTTTTGAGAGTAGTGATTAAATAAATTACACAAAGTAACGCACCTGGCTGGGTTACCCGCGACCTACTACAACTCGTATAAAATAAAATACACTGAATGAAATGTAATCGTTTTTACAATGATCATCGCTACATCTTGCAGTTTTATAATATACCTAATTAATACTTACGTTGAAGCGTTTCTATTGTAGAAAGATACTCATCATGAAACGATTGTAACTTGGCTTGGGGGGCAGGCCTATTTTGAGACCTCATTCATTACTTTGGTCAAGTTGGCACCTCAGACTGACACAGAAAAGCATCGGGGCAAAAGATCCCGGAACCGCTATTTCAAAATAGGTAAAGTGAAAGTGTGACAGACGTACAAACAAACCGACGGAACCCTTATAAGGAGCGTGTTACCAATCGCAGTACGGAACTCGAGTTTGTCGATAATATCAGTCTCCTAGTACACTGCCTCTAGATCAGATGGCCGTAGTAAAATGAATAGCTAAGAGTACTGTGAGGCTATGATAAGATTCAGTGTATGTATGTTAGCACATACACCTCTACGACTACTAACAGTACAGTCATCGACTGCTCTGAACTAATAATACAATCATTTTGTAGTTTTACCTGGAAAAAGAAGTTTAAAAAGTTTTGAAAACTAGTTTGAGAAAAAAAGGTCAATACATAAATTGAAATAGGAAATTGTCTCAAGTTTCATTTTGTATAACTCTTATTATTATCTATGGTGTGACTGTTTCTATAGTGAAACAAATTGGAAAAAATATTGTGTATAGTAATGTTTTATATGATGTCAGAGACACTTTTGCAACAAATTAAGTTACACAAATACGCACATACATAAACACAAAAGCATGCTTTTGATCTAGATTATTTACAAATTGTATATTGCTGTGGTAGAACGGAGTCTCCTAAAACAGGCATTAAATGCTTAAAAGGAGGCTTCAATCACCTACTAATTTTAACAATATTAGGTTCTGAAATAAGGATTGTGTATTTGTATTTGATTTTGTAAGATTTAAAGTTTTAACACAAAATGCATTTTTTCTTTGACTCTATTTCTTCTGTGAAATTTCTTAAACTTTCTGGCACCCTATTAAAAATTATCCACCACTGCTCTAGAGTGATGTAAAGACATCACTCTAGAGCAGTGATGGAAGTCAAAGGACTTCCGCACTGTCATTGGCGACTGTCAAAAAAGTGCTTACCATCAGGTGGGATCGCAGTCAGGCACTAGCTTATTGAAAGTAAAAATAATTGCTCGTCCATCATCACATTGTCTTCGTCATGTGTGAAGTCAAGACTCAATAATAATTGAGTCACTACCAATAATTATTATCAGTCTGCGGAACCTGTCAGTAGTTTAACAGATGTTTTGTTTGTTCAACACAATAATTATAAATAAGTAGATCCTTCTCCTTAAACAACAATAACCAATTACTACACTACGTTTACTTCTACAGCTTAAAAAAATCGATCAAGTGCGAGTTGTAATATCATATGCGAAGGATTCCGTACCACGTGTTTTTTTATGGTGGGGAAAATCATCTAAAGACGAATTCTCTTTCAAGATTCTACATCAACGATACGAGCTATATTATTATGTTTGGGACGCTTGGAATTGGCCACTCCTTCGATTCCTTTGTTTTGACCATGTAACTGAGCGTTGAGATGACATCAGAGCAAAGGAATTGAGGGCTTGGCCAACTCAGAGCGTTTGACGTTAGCGAAATCATCGTTACTTGGTTAGGGGTAGAACAGAAAAGAATAAACTTTATTGTACACAAAAAAAAAACATACACACGCACAGTGACAGTGCCTGCGGACCTTTTATTGGATCCGGACACACGTTTTTAAAAGGCGTATCAACGACACATTTACGTAAGTCTTTGCGTATACTTATGTCCTTACTAAGGGTTCCGTTGGCTACCATTCCAATACGAAACTTAAAAAGAGACGTTCTTGCAGTCAAATAATTACAAAAATTGACTTTTTTCGCGAACTCGACCTTTGGCTTATACCTGCAGACTTGCACGCTGGGACATTTCCACCGAAAGTCAAACTATGACCATAAAACAGATATACGTACAGAAGTCACGTTAATACCGCTTAAGGACACCTTTAGGGTCCCTACAGAAAGGTCGATGCTGGGTCCCTGGGTCTTTCTCTAAAAGGAGGCATGGCTCCATTGCGAAAGGCAAATAAGGAACGGGGTGAGCTGTTTAGTCAGTAAGAGTCTGACACTGTTTCCCACTCCGCCCAAGAGCAGGATTCGTCATTGGATGATTTTTGCTCACCATAAAAAAAACCTTAGAGCACCCACCGAGCATAGGTATGAAAAGTAAAGTATCGCGGCAAATAAATTTAAATAAAATGACCGTTGTTACTATTACGCGCAGCCCCCTAAAGTCGCACTTAAATTGAAATCCAAAAATCTGTTTTTGCACATTTAAGGACGATCGCCATTTTGGTTAAACTTATATGCCGAACGATACTAGATTGACTTCTGTACCTATCTGTTTTGTGATATGACGGCGGAAGCGAATTCTGGTCACGTCAAAACATTATCCGCACCGCTAGCTTAAACGTTTTGCACCTAAAAAGGTAACAAAACGATACAACAAATAGCCATATTGTTAAAGTAAATTGGTGTTTCACAACATCTTTACTGTTGCGGTTCCTTATAAGACCTTGTCAATTTTATTTTTACACCTGTATCTACTTCACAATTCCTACAATGCATTTTCAATCTTACTCCTCAAAAAATAAAGTCGGAATTTAGTTCTTCTGTGAGAATTATACGCAAAATAAACGGTTTCTAAATTCAAATGTCATTTTGAATGACAGTTGTTAAGGTGACATCTAGCGGTCGGAGCACGAACGAACTTTGATGGTCTATTTATAATTTAACGATGACAAGCGATAATTTGAAATGGCCGTAATTTAATTTACTATTAAATAACTGTTTCAATGGACAACTGTCCTTCGCACACTGTATTATTAATATAACTACTCGTTTTACGAAGAATAACTGTTATTACACTTGATATTATAAGGTTTGTGAATATGTATATTTTTTACTTCGTCACGCTGGAACGGCTAAACGGATTTCGGTGAAACTTAGTACATGGTAGATCATGGCCTGGAATAACACATAGACCTATCTTTTATAACTTTTCTTTTATTTTAAATTTGAAATATGTATACTTTTGTATTATTACTTATTTTCTAAATAACATTTTCTTTTTTATGCACTCACCATGTTGTCTCATCACCACCCTAGGTTAACTAGTAGGGAATGCCTAAGGCATTAAGTCCGCGTTTGAAGATTACAAGATTAATTAAATAAATAAATCACGGTAGTCGGTTCCCTTGACAATTTTTTTACTATTTATTCAATTACTAGCTGTGCCCGCGACTTCGTCCGCGTGGAATAGTTATTTTGGGCGTCATATTTATTTTTGCAAACAACCTCCTCAGCTTTATAAATTATAGCTGTTACTCACGACTTTGCCCGTGTCAATTTCTGTTATTCTTTTAGACAATTTAGTTTTTAAAAGAACATAATTGTCTAAAAGTACTTACTTTATAGAGCTACACACCCCCTTGGACACGCCATAATCTCGGCGGTAAGTCCCCTCTTTGAGGCGTGGTTGGATAGACATCACGGCGTCCTCACCTTCCGCGTGACGCAGTTTCTCATCGGACATGGAAAGTTCAGGAGATTCCTGCGCCGGATTCGTGCGGAAGAGACGCCCGGGTGTCGCCACTGTGTGGGCAGCCCGAAGGACACGGTGGAGCACACGGTGGAGGTGTGCCCCGTTTGAGAAGAGCATCGCCGTGTCCGTGGGGGTGATCGGCGGCGGCGACCTCTCGCGCCGGGCCTTGGTTCAGGTCATGGTCAGCAGTGAATAAGAATGGCAAGCGGTCGCCTCCTTCTGCGAAGCAGTAATGCTCGTAAAAGAGGAGGCCGACCGCAAAAGGCAAGGGCAACAGTGCCCTCGCCGTAGCCGTCGCCGCCGCGATCCCGCCGATATCCGGCCACCGTAGATGCTGGCTTGCGGACGGTGAGCAATGGGTAGCTCGCCGTCCGGTTGTCTGGTAACAGTCCGAGACCAAGTCGTCGACGGCGTGCACTGCTAGGTGTTGTCAGCAAACTGTGGGGCCCTTCAGGGTCGAAGCCTCCTGCAGTCGAGGGTTGGTGCGAAAGCGTTATACCGGGGCTCTGGGAATAAGGCAAGGGAAAAACGGGGTAGGTTGTTTAGTCAGTAAGAGTCTGACACTGTTTCCCGCTCCGCCCAAGAGCGGGATTCGTCATTGGATGATTTTTACCTACCATAAAAAAACCCCTCTGCGCCACCCGCAAGCAACCCATATTTCGCAGCGTCATATTTTGCACATCATGCGGCGCGTGTGAATTTTATATCGGAGTTATTTTAAAATTGTAATAACTTCTAAGATATTCATTGAAAATAAGTGATGTCAAAGACAATTTTGTTCACAATTACATACTCTTAATCAACACACATTTATTTGGATAAAGTTTAATAATACTATGTTGATACAACTCTAAACAAATAATTGGTAATAATGCATTAATTTCGGCCAAATTTGATTCCCATAAAAACGGTTCTAGTGAGTTAATCTTAAAAGATAGACATATACTGTCGCGGACATTTTTTTATATTATTTTAAGAGGAATAATTCTTTCATACATATTTTTTTGGTATCTTGAACCGTTTTCGCAGCGCACGCAACGGAAGCCCTCAAAGATGAATATTATTCCCCGTTTTTTCCACATTTTTCATTATTTCTTTGCTTCTATTAGTCGCAGCGTGATGTTATATAGCCTAAAGCCTTCCTCGATAAATGATCTATTCAACACAAAAAGAATTTTTCAATTCGAACCAGTAGTACCTGAGATTAGCGCGTTCAAACAAACAAACAAACAAACAAACAAACAAACAAACTCTTCAGCTTTATAATATTAGTATAGATTTATTCACACAAAAGTATGCAGAGGCGAACCAGCCAACGTTTGGATGATAGAGGGACAAATATCGGGCGAAGCCACTGGTAGCTGGTATATATTTATTCCTCTTCCGTACAAAATTACACACTTGTATAATTGGCTCTATGCGATTATCAAAGTCCCGGCTAACAAGTTCTACGTCGCAGGTTCAAACCCAGCCAGGCGCTTTACTTTATCTATTTTTTTTTTATCACCCCTACTCTCAAAACGTTGACAGTAACTATAGAATTTATAGAGGAAACCAGAAACTTTTTGAACCAACAAAAAGACATGTGAGATTCATCAACACACACTGGGTCTGCGTGGTGGATTACGGCCCAGTCGCCCAGTTACTTGCACAAAAAGACCTTAGTACCAGCTGTGAGAATATTATAACACTGATTATACTATGCTATGCTATGACCATCATTCCCAAGTAGCAAAATTCTCTTATAGCATTTGACTTATAAGATTACATGTCTTATAGAAATCTAGTAGACGCATTAACTTAGGCCACTGATCCTGCCAAAGCATCTTCTAAGATGATTTGCACTACAAGTAATTTCAACCCTATCATTTAGTTTTATAAATGTTAATAGGATTATTTTACACGACTCTTACTAGAGCGGTCAGTCAAGTTCAGTCTTATAAGTGCAAGTTATAAAAGTTATTAGCAAAGTGTGACTTTTGATCCGATAATCGCATTTAGTAAGATCGTTTTATCTTGTTAACGTCTTGTTTCATTCTTCTATAAGACATGCACTTCCTATAAATGCCACAGATATAGCTGCTAGAGGTAAAGATATTATAGAACAAATTTATCTTAGTCGTGACCCTTAACGGATTTTTAGCACCAAGCTAGCATAGACTCTGATTTTTATAAGTAAAACTCTACTTAAATGTGGTCTACATTTGCTATTATTAGAGTAACCGGCCATCTTGTGATTTAATAGTGAAAGCTGGATTTATATAAATATGGATTTAAATAAGTGGAAACGGTTTAAGCGTAGTGGCGGTTATCGAAGAAGAGTTTCGAAAAAGTACTTTGAAATGAAGTCGATATCGGACTTCGGGTCAAGCGGATCAAAAGAAAAGTTCTTAAATAAAAAAGAGCCTGGTGAAGTTGGTGAAGTTTGTGATGGTTCCGTACACGGTAAAATGGAAATAGACTTAGACAACTGTGAGGATAATTTTAGAGAGAGTTGTAATGATCAAGAAGATACGGAAAATGATAGCAAAGGCATTAATAGTGAATTTAATGATGGTGATCATACTGAGTTTGATAAAAATTATGAATTACAGGTGGATATAAAACAGTGGGCTATTAGGAATAATATATCACATTCAGCTTTAAATGAACTTTCAGCGATTTTAAATAAAATATGCTTTACCTAAGGATGCCCGCACTATCCTTAAAACTAACAATAAAACAATAGACGTTACTACTGCGGGCACAGGACATTATTGGCATAACTGTTTAATAGATCAGTCAAGAAAGATTTTAGCAATTGTAGATCAAATTCCAAATGTTATTTCACTTAATATAAATATCGACAGTCTACCGATATACAACAGTTCGAGACAACTATTCTAGCCAATATTATGTAGTATTTTCGAAATACCAAAGTTATCACCTCTGATAATAATTGGTAAGTAGACTTGTAAAAACAGAAACACACAACTTACTTTTCTAACTTTATTACCTGTATGCTGTATGTTTAAGGTATTTATGCGGGGACCAGTAAACCATTAAATTTAAGTGCTTACCTTGATCCCATGGTAACCGATCTAAAATAAATTGAAAACGGGCTGGTAGTCAAATGTTAGCGAGTCTGTATTGAGTTTCATCATCATCATAATCATTTCAGCCGAAAGACGTCCACTGCTGGACATTGAGTATTGAGTTGAACTCTGAATTATTTTTCATACCTTTACTACATATTTTGTGATGCAGAATATAATATGTAATATCTTAAAAAGCAGCAAAGAAAATAAACAATATTCGAAAATTTACTTCTTTTTATTTCTCATCATTCTTCCATAAAAAAATATTGATATTAATTAAATGTATTTATACAATTTTTCATTTATTAAAATAATCAACATAATATTTAAACTCGTAAATGACAAAACAATGAATAGGAACATGTTTAGGCTTTCTAGAAAATTAACATACATTTCCATTAATCTTATTTATTTTAACAATTCTCTTTTAGTAATCAATACTTAAACAATTACAAAATAAAATTCTCGGCATAACTTTAAGGAATTACCAACGAATAATAATTTAGAATCTTCATAATATTTTAAGGACAGCTGTAATATACTATGTCACAGTCAAAACTTATTGTCAGTCAGAACTACTTTTGACTGCAAAAATCAGTTAATATACAACTTACAAGATTTGCACATTACTGTATGGTTTAATCCACATTACCCACAGAACCCTAAAACTTAAATATGGTGGCGTAGGTATGTCATGTAAGCGTCTTAACTTTGACTAAAGAGTCATTTAAAGGTTCTGATAAATGCAATGTAATGGCGCGTCTTTCGACCCTATGTCGGATATGTATTTATTAATTTATTACTGAATTAACAAATAATGAAAATGTTACATTTTGAAGGCGTATGAAGATATGTTTATTATCGTCTAACACTTCATCAATAAAATTATTTTCGCAAGTTGAATAGGCACTCTTTACAAAACAGGTACACGGCAAATGTTATAATGACAAACATTATTATAATTTGACTTTACTTATACTTTTGGAAAATAAAAGAGGATGCAGTGTCACGCAGCAGCACAGTACAATGAATTAACGAAAAAAGAACGAATGATCGACTGAATGAATCTACTAATGGTATTACGCTGATCACTGTAGGATCAATTACTCTAGTAGCGGCACGCGCCAGATCATAAGAGGACCAATTGCTCTTTTTACCGGACAAATTATTTTGTTAAAGCACTTAATAAGGTAATTATAAAATCAAATAGCACTTTACCGGATCATAACAAAACGACTACAAGGCGAAATAGTCCTATAAACTGCGCCCAAATGCGGCTCTATAAACGTTTACAGGATTTCTATAGGATTAAAAAATACGTGCTCCTAGGATAATTACAGGGCCACATTTTGCTACTTGGGTTATTTCTCTCCATATCACTATACATTTACAGCTACAGGCGCTTGTCAACCTCCAAATGAATCTGGCTCATCTTATGCCTCAACAATTACCATTTCCTAAGCCACAAATTAAAATAATTCTTGGTAATAAGGACACAACATTGTTGTACATTGTTTCTGTCTTTAAACCAACTAACAAGAAAACAGAAGCCACATTAAAAACTACAGATATTTAAATAATAAACGAATAAACAACATGGCTGCATGTACAATGAGTGGTTTACGATCAATTTTTTACTCTCTCCGTCGTAACTCAACAAATGCGGTCCTCTGCAAATTGTTACCGACCCCTGAGCAACAAAAACATACTTTATTTCGACGCCTCATGCTTAAAACTGTTGAGTATGAAGGTGAAATATAGAGTGCCATTTAATATTAATATCTGGACAGGGGCAGCCTGCGCCTGATGGCAGGGACTATCACTGGTCACTGTAGGTACACTGAATAAGCTTCTTCACACAATAGGCATCACGGACAGTCCCCTGTGCAGATCGTGCTTGGGGGGGGGGGAAGAGACACCTGCTCTTGGACTGCACAGGTGTCACCATAGATGGGTGTCACTGATTCACGCTCACGAACCTTAGGCACACCGAACTCCATTGTTGAAGCCCTGAAAAAAGTATTAAAACGTAAGCCGTAACATAATAATAAAGAACTTATGTCTTCTAATGTTGACAAATAAAAATATGATATTGCAATTTCAATTGGAGTTCGATTGGGGCTGTCTTATTTGGTTCCCATGTGCATGTAAAGCTTCTACAATTATTTTTGATTAATAAATAAAATACCATTGCCAACTAATGATTAAAAAGTTATTTAACCATTAGTTGGCAATGGCAGTTTATTTATTCATCAGACAAGACGAGAAGGGGCACAAAAAGACAAAGTTCAAGCGGTAATTTGAATACTGACATAGACTGCCTGGTAGTAATGGTGAGTGCGATTATTAAGCCCGGGCCCTATGGTTCGATCTCAAGGCAGGATTTATCAGTGCATTGCGGTCTGCGCTTCGTATACAAGTTTAACTCGTAACTAGTCAGTTTTTTCTGATGACACTTAGCTTGATCTTAGCGCGCTCCACAGCGTCTTCATACCCCAAGGTACCAATTCTCTCACCCGCTGTGCAATGTTTAGGTAAAATTTATGTATGCTTACATATGTACTAGGAAAACATAAATACAATATAAGCGTGAAATGAGGCAAGGTCGTAAATAGAGAATTGTGTTGCCAATTAATGTAAATTTCTCAATGTCTTCCTGTAAAACGGCAAAGTTACCTCTTCACTGATACATTATAATTTACTTCCTTCTTACGCGAAATAATGGTTGTGCGAATTCTTAGAAATCTGTAGTGATGGTAGCTGTTGTACTGTTAGGTTTACCATGCGTGGCCATTTCTAACAACTCGGTCAAGATTTTGAGATATTCTTATAAGTGCAGTTGTAACGTTATATTTTGCTTTTGCATTGAAATTACATAAGAATTTTTCGAGAGACGAACGCAAAAAAATACTAAACTTGGATTTAAAATATATTATTTATATTATTTTCTATTTATTTCGTACGCTCCAGCGAAAATAACCACTACCTCAATATTTTAATGCGTTCCATATAATGTCTCTACATAGTTGTTATAAAATATTGCAAGATCAATATGGACCAATATGGTGGAAAACGGTGAAAGAAAACATCGTGAGGAAACCAGCGTGTCTTAGAACCGAAAATTCGAAGAACTGTGACATCCACCAATCCGCACTGGGCCCGCGTGGTGGATTATGGCCTATTCCCTCTTCTAGAGAGTGGAGGCCTGTGCTGGGGCACAGGCAGTGGGGACATTAATAAGACTGATGATGAATATGGACCCTGTCGGGCACAGCAAAGTTAGTAGAGAGGATGAAGGCTTAATTATATTATTATTGAAAATAATTTATATAATTATGTATATTATTATTATGCCTATGTACAAGTTAATTAGGCCAAATATTTTTATTTATTTTTTATCGTAATTATTATTAAGCATATTATTATTTATGTGGGAATTCATATTTCAACAGGTTTATTGTAGAGGTATGTCAGTCCACCCCGACCGCGATGTCCAGCCACCGTAGCCAAAGAACGAATATAGGAGTGGGCTCTAGTTAGTAAAAGACTGACTCGTCCTCCCACTCTGCCTTTTTTTTATTGGTAAATTAGATATACCAAAATACAATATAATAAAATAGCTGTTGGTTCTCCTTCGTTTAAATAAATAAATAAAATACCCTACTCGAACGTAAATAAAAAGTTTTTCATTGACAAATAAATTTAAATATGGAAAACTTGCAATTTTCCGTCAACGCCCGCGCAAACACTTTTCGCACTCATTTCGCTTTAAGATCAAGAGGTTAAAAAAAGATAAAGCCTCTAGCCCGACCACCATCGACGTCCATTCGAACCCTTCTCTCAACCTATTCTTAAGCTTCACTATAAACGAATTTTCCTAATTTCTACCACCCACGAGAACAGTTTAGACATTAGCTCAATGTTTCCTCGCTATTTCGCTAATTCCTGCCACCCAACATGGGCGCCCTACTCCAACAGTGCCCTAATTCACGTAAAATCAAACAATCCCAATTCCATTGTCGTTCCATTGTCGTTCGATCGTAGTCCTATCCAAAATCGGTGTTCACGTGTTCCTTGATGGGGATTCGATAGAACGACAATCGAACGACTTCAAAACGACCTCTCTTCGATCGAACGAGTTCAAAATCGGTGTCGTTCAAACTCGATTGATGGATGGGAATATGAAAATGTAAAAGTCGCTACGATATCGCTACGGTTTTCATTACGAGAATTAGGCTACAGATCACGAACACCTGGCCGAAGTAATAATTTCGCTCATACTACTTCATGTTCCACATCTGTAGACATTAGCCTCACTTCTACTTCCGTATTGCTGGTTACCGGTATTACTGCTGACACCTATTGTCTGAGCTGTCGTTGTAGTTGCGTAAATTAATGTGTTTTGTTCGTATAGTTTCTACGTAAGTTTAGCTAACGGTTCTACGTAATTTAATTTCTTCCACCAGCCCTGCTCAATGAAATTGTGTTATATCATTACATAGTATAAAACAAAGTCGCTGTGTTCCTATGTATACTTAGATCTTTAAAAGTACGCAACGGATTTTGATGTGTATTATACATGCATAATATATCCGATATCAGTACCCGTGCGAAGCTGGGGCGGGTCGCTAGTAATTATATATATTATATATATTACAGTAATACAATATGCTGTATATATATTTCATTCTTTTATATTAGTACGTTTATACTTATAGTTTGGTTAATTCGTTAGTAGTACACCGCAGACTACCCCCTGCATAATTTTAAGTTCTTACGATGCATCCTAAGGTTGTCTGGAACACATCACCGTCAGTGATAAGACCGCCATTGTACCCATAGCTTTAAGACAAAAAAAAAATATTGGTATAGAATATTCTCTTTTTTTCTATTTTTAATATCTTGTATATAAAAAATGAATAGCTTTCGTTAATCTCGGTAAAACTCGTGAATGGCTAGACCGATTTTGCCAATTTTGCTTAGGAAAAGTTTTAACAATGAGATCGAAAAAAAATCGGCTGTTCGAAATAGGCCGGGACAGTTATAAAAATATGTATATATATTTTTTTTTAATGTAGTTATTATATTACTCCAGTATTACTAACGGACATTTCAATTACTTATGTTTTATGAATACTTTACTTTTAAACATTGCCTAACAGTTTACCATAGGTAAGTATGCAAATATTATGTATTTATGTTACTCGTGCCACTGCTAATGATTTAATCAATCCTCTTAACGATAATTTCACTCCACATGGCATTAATTAACTTAGCTTCAATGTTGTGCTAATAGCCACTTGAGAAACTACAATACATAATACATATCGTCGGCGGTGGTATAGTCGTCCACAAATAAAAGGCAGTGTTTTCATTTGACTTTTTATTTTTGATGAGCAGTGGTGGCCGAGTGGTAACGGCCCCGACTTACGAGTCGTAGGTCGCGGGTTCAAACCCAGCCAGGCGCATTACTTTGTGTAATTTATTTCATCACCACTGCTCTCAAAACGGTGAAAGAAAACATCGTGAGGAAACCGGCATGTCCTAGAACCAAATATTCGAAGACATGTGACATCCACCAATCCGCACTGGGCCCGCGTGGTGGATTATGGCCTATTCCCTCTCCTAGAAAGAGGAGGCCTGTGTCCCTGCAGTGGGAACATTAAAAGGCTGATGATGAATTTTATTATTATTTTTTTAAATTAATTTTTATGTGTGTACACACATAAAAATTAATAAGGAGAAACAAAATTACAGAAAAATTGTACAAAGGTACTGCTTATTTCTAAAAGAAATTTCTTCCACCGCGAAAGGAGAGTTAATAAGAAATGTACACAATAGTGTGTAGAAATAAAAAGAGGAGTTAATGAAATCTTAAATAAAAGTAATAAATACACATATTACTATAATATTATTTTATTAACTAACATATAACTACAAACATTTTATTTTCATTTAAGTATAATATTTTTTTTATTTTTTATTATTTATCTTATGCAACCGTCTATAATACTTTAGTATTATTAATTATTTTATTTCAGACATAGTCACATAACATAAAAATAATATAATTTTATATAGTTATATTAAAATACAAATAAAATAAAATTAAACTTACTCAATAAATTATAAAATTAGACATTTACAGAATGTCAAATTATACAAGTTGAGTCGTTTTATGTAATTAATTACTATTTTATGGTCTTTCAATTTCGTTCCAAGTTACATTGTAGGGTCTTTTTCAAATGTCAAAACGTGTCTTTAATTTTTAACGAGCTTAGTGTAGGTAGGAATCGTAGGGTAGTCATTTTAAATTATAAATTTAAATATAGAGTCTTAAATATTGAAGTTTACTCGTATTAAAGGTGTTCTTGCAGTTTCCTAGGATTTATATAATACTAGTGACCCGCCCCACTTTCGCACGGGTGCAATGATATTTAATGATATTTAGATATCGTCAACGTCAGTGTAGGTCCTCGTACTTAAATTATTTCGTCAAATACTCTCATTAAAGCCAGAATAGTAACACCGGCGAACGCGTTCGCTCGGGGCTCAATATTTTAAACTACTAAAACCTAGTAAAAATTCACAACATCCCTAAAATTTTTGACATTTGTCGAACAGATTCTTTTAAATATTACTGTCATTAAATTGAATTAATTTTGACAAATAGGTGGAGATTCGTATGAGATCGTTCTCATCCTATTTACAGACTATCTTGATGACTGTACTTTTGAACGACTTAAGGTGGGCCTCCCCCACTCGCCTATCGTCAACGTCGCGCATGCTTTAAAAGCTTGTTTTGTAAAGAGATGTTTGATACAAAAATTATGCGAAAAAAGAGAGATAGTAGGTAGGTACCTAAAAGCTCTGTTGGCATTCAGTAATTCTACGATTAACTCGAATGATTCACAAAACTTGTTTCAGGAAATACGTGTTTTGTTAAGGATTTTTGAAAAAACTTTATACCATTTAAAATCTCGATCAATTGCGCTAGGCTTCTATAGAAGATCTTTTTATATTTTTAATAAAGGAGTACGTTATGGAGAGTCAAAGTTCAAAATAGCAGATTTTCAGAGGTCTTTACTGGCTAGAGCAGCCTAGATAATATCCACAAGATATATCTGTGCGTCCAAAATATCTGAAGAAAGATTTGTAATAACACACTCACGTAAGAGCGGTCTTATGAAAATGTACGTCGGGTTGGCCGCTCTTAATTAGAGAGTTCGTTTTATTTGCGTTTAAAAGCCATGAGCCAGTTGATGCAGCAACAATTGCTTCAATCCCAGTACCACGGATCAGAGGCAGCTGCATGAGGCCCAGTGTCAATTGAGGGTAACCAATTAATGGTGCTTGTGGCAGATGCTCACAAATTCCTTTCCTCGTGGACTATTTTGATCTTTAATCTCTGTGACGTTAATGCAGATGGATTCTTATCTTGTTGTCTTCGATCGACTATATACTAGATTTTTATATATATAGATTACCGATCACTATTTCAAAAATCACCACAAATACATAAAACACACTAGCACTTCAACTTCATGAGAATGATATGCAGATTTATTTTACTATTATTAGAATTATCGTTTTTGTTTGAAAGCCACGATTCAAGCTCTACCTCGTGTGGTTTCAATGTTATTTTTGTAAATTGTAATTTGAACTGCTAATAAAGTTATTATTATTATTAAAAATAATTGTAAGGTGATATTTGCTTGTATTTCAAGCTTTATATCAGTTTCACCTGTCCCGATGATTTTTTTTAATGGTGGGAAAAATCATCTAATGACGAATCCCGCCTTTAGGCTGAACGGGAAACAGTGTCAGACTCTTACTGACTAAACAACCTACTCCATTCCTTCTTAGCCCTCAAACCGGGGTCGGACTTTCCTTTCAGAAGCCGGACCGGCTCCCAGTAGGCTTCGGCTCTGCAGTGGAAATAATTGTGTAGTGATATTTGTTTTTATTACAAGCTTTATATCAGTTTCACCTGGCCGATTTTGTGAGCAAATCTTGTAAGTGAAATTTGATCCATTCCCCGGTTACCGATTAAGCTGAAATTTTGCATACATATGTAAATCGAGTGACAGTGCAATATTATGATAATATGGTGCTGATCTCATAATAAAACTGGAAGGTGGCCCAAAACTAGGTAATTATACATCACAACCCTATCGAGTTTTGGATCGTGTGATTCATCTTGATATAAACTATATACTGCGAATTTCATTGAAATCTTTTTAGTGGTTTATTTAAATTGAAGTCGAAAGGTTTTTTTTTTTGTAAAGAGTACCTATCTTAACTAAACTCTTGAGCCGCACATGTTGTCTTTCTATTATGTCTCTAATTACGATACTCCAAAGGATAATCTTTATGCTCCCAAAATCTCCTACCTACACTTTTATAATAGGTATGTTATCCTGTAACCATTGAATCATGGCTTCAGTTTGCACCACAATAAATATATTTTCTTTCTTTTTTTTTCTTTCAGTGATCACACCCCCAAACTGAGTGCGCGGTTAGAGCAGTAGATTAGCAAACAGCACCGGTCTTCGCTGCGGTCGTGATTTCGATTCCCGCACACAACAAATATATTTTTAGTCAACAGATTTCTCAATATATTTTTCAAATATATTTTTAGTCTTAGACTCTTGTGTAAAAAGTTTACAAGTTTGTAAACGCGCACACGATACAGAACTAACTTGTAATAATTTTTATTTGAGGTGGGAATGGTGGAATATCGTTCAATAACTTTTCCCGCTTTAGGGTAAAATAAGAAAGCGTGTCAAACTTTTACTGACTAAAACCCACCTGTCTTTCAGCTACCCTTTACATTCCAGGATTGACATCTATTTTAGGCACGTGTCGAACAACACGCGCCATCGACGACTCGGGTTCGGTTCTTATCGAACGGCCGGAGTCCCACCTCCCCATACAAGTCCGAGCCTCCCAAAGATAAAATGGAAGTGGAATTCCTTGCAGGAGTCAGTGGTTCCTGATAGCTACGATCCGGGAATCTTTAAGTCAAGAGTGAATAGGTTACTTCTAGGTAAGCGCGCTCCATCGTCGACTGCATCGTCACTTTCCATCAGGTGAGATAGCGGTCAAGCGCGAGCCTATAATCAATAAAAAAAAGTAGAAGAAAATTTTTATCTCAATTATTTTCAGCACAGCCCTAACATAAAGGAATACAGTATTTATGTAAACAAGTATGAATTCGCTAGCTTCGCCGACCCCTGGTCAATGATAGGGCGAGATAAGCGCTCATAATAGCACGTTAGTACCACGACACTGCAGGTGTGGACCTAGCACTCAGCCTGTGCTTGCGACACCAGAGCTTTCTCTTTACTTGAAGGTAGAGCCATTGTTTTGTTCGGCGAGGCCGTTCGTGTATTAATTTTGACAGTTCTTGTAGTTTAGGAAAAGGATAATAATAATTAATTCCTGTCTCTGGAGCCCTAATCATCTGTAGCTTGGACTCTGTTCGCGACACCGTGCTTCATTTGAAAGGTCTGCACTTCTGCTTATCAAAAATTTTGTCATCAAAATTCAATGTGGCACCCACACGTGGTCAAAAACAGTATAGAAGCCTAAAATAGTTTAAATAATAAAAAGTAAAAAAAAAACTAATATCCGACAACGAACCCGTAGTCACACGTTACATACGTAATAACGTGTGACTATGTTACACGTTATGTACGATAATAACGTGTGACTATAATTTTTTTTGGACCTTATTTCTTCAGTAACTTTGTATACAAAGTTGATACGAAATGGAGGTTTCCTTAAAAAAAAACCCGCTGCTCCATAGATTTATGTTCACATAACTCGACAAAATGTATGGAGCAGCGGGATTTTTTTTCGTGATTTTTGGGTTGGTCTCATAATAAAAGTTGTTCATATTGGTGTGTATAATGAATAATTTATGGAAAGCCCCTATGTCGTATCAGCTTTGTATTTCAGCATCCTAAAAATCTTGTTTCATACTTATTCAACGTCATTTTTAGGGTTCCGTAGCCAAAATGGCAAAAACGGAACCCTTATAGTTTCGTCATGTCCGTCTGTCCGTCTGTCCGTCTGTCCGTCTGTCACAGCCGATTTACTCGGAAACTATAAGTACTACAGTGATGAAATTTGATGGGAATATGTGTTGTATGAACCGCTACAAAATTATGACACTAAATAGTAAAAAAAAGAATTGGGGGTGGGGCCCCCCATACATGTAACTGAGGGATGAAAATTTTTTTTTCGATGTACATACCCGTGTGGGGTATCAATGGAAAGGTCTTTTAAAATGATATAAAGTTTTCTAAAAAACATTTTTCTTAAAGTGAACGGTTTTTGAGATATCAGCTCTCAAAGTCGTAAAAAGTATGTCCCCCCCCCTCTATTTTTATAACTACGGGGTATAAAATTCTAAAAAAAATAGAGGTGATGCATGCTAATTAACTCTTTCAACGATTTTTGGTTTGATCAAAGTATCTCTTATAGTTTTTGAGATAGGTTGATTTAACTGTAATTTTGGTTAAGTTATTGTGCTTACACTGAAAACGATGGCTGAACCTATAAGTACAAGGCAAAATATCGGGAGAGTTTAGGCTCCATTCACCAGGTGTATAAATTGACATAATAAGTTTATTATATTTGCTGCTACGGAACCCTTTGTGCGCGAGCCCGACTCGCACTTGGCCGGTTTTTTGTCGTAATCGGGTTTTAGTTATTTTTTTTCCTTTTTTTCACAAAAAGACATAGTATTAGTAGTCGATAGTATTGTTCATCTATTATAATACCGCACCGTGTTGCACCGTTGCAATTCTAAACTTCTGGTAATTATAACCATATTTGCATAAACCACTTAAGGAAGCTTCACCTGTGACCCCATAAATTCAGCGTT
This sequence comes from Mythimna loreyi, assembly GCA_029852875.1. Classification (NCBI taxonomy): domain Eukaryota; kingdom Metazoa; phylum Arthropoda; class Insecta; order Lepidoptera; family Noctuidae; genus Mythimna; species Mythimna loreyi. The sequence goes on from CM056780.1 coordinate 4,855,304, forward strand.
TCAATGGAATATTACTAATAGCCTATAATATGGTAATAAATTATCTTTATGTGGTTATGTAAATGGACAAACAATAACAATGGTGAAGGAGAATACACACTCCACCCTTACGTTGTTGAGACATCTATGGTCCGGACTAAGCGTTTTCCCTTGTCGTTTATGCCGCGTACATCGAACTGGAACAGTTTGCCGGCTGCAGTCTTTCTTCAGGGCTAGAGTGAATAGGCTATTAATAAACTAGTGCGCCTCACCATTAACGATCGCATCATTGCTTACCATTAGGTGGAATCGCAGTCAGTCTGTATTTCTTGAAAGAGTTACCGTGGTGCTGGAACGTAAAGGGTAACTGAAAGACACAAGTAAATTTTAGTCTCATCCTTATAGTCTCATCTCTCCATCCTAGACACCTTAGCGATGATTTTCCACCTCAAAAAAAACCTGTACTAAGAAATTTATTAAGAACCCTTTATTACACCATAACTGCCTACAATGATAGTATTTGCAAGCTACAACTTTGATATTTACTAAAGGTGTTTGTATATCAAAATGATTGAAGTCTTCACGCCCCGTGACAGCGGCTCGACAGCCATCGACCCTCACTCATTAAGCAACAGCATGTACGTGGATAAAGCCTGGGATACACTAGGGAACATTTCGTCTCGCAACACTACGCGCAACACTCAATATACGTGACGCTGAAACATTGCATAGTGTGCCGCAACATCACCCGAAACATTGTACGTGAAGTCACGGATACACTAGGGGACAAATGGAGCAACATGCTGCGGAACATGTTCCTCAACAACTACGTGGAATGTGCCGACATACATGTCGCGGAACATTTTGTCGACCACACTTCTCAGTGTTTATAGAAATGTCACCCGAGGAGGTTGTGGCTGAAAGAGAAGGTGGTGGATGCGGCATTTCTTATTACAACAAGAAAGAAGAGTTAATATTCTTAGTGATCTCCGAATGTCTGACGGATCGTTTGTCAATTTTACTCGCATATCATCATCTGATTTTGAAAATTTATTGCAAATGATCGCACCTTCCATAGCCAAACAGGATACAATATTACGGAACGCTATTAATCCTCATATCAATATCGTCCCATGCATCATTTTTCTCTATTTTATTTCGATAGTCACGGTGTGAAGTATTGGGATACTTCACACCGTCACACTTGTTGTGGGCAACAAGTCACGACTTTCGTAAAGCTCTATAAGTAAAAGCACAGTATCATTTCCCCACACTACAGACATTTTAAACGCACGTTGCGTACGCGACTACACTCACTGACAAATGGCGCAACACTGACACGGGACGCGTGCGCTCGCTCTCGAGTCGGGAGCAAGCAACATACCCCGCATCAAGCCCCGGATACACTAGCATGCTAGATGTACGCAGCACTATAGCCAAAACCTACTCGGGCGACATTTCTATAAACACTGACTAGTGTGGTCTACACAATGTTCCGCGACATTCACTTCGGCATGTTTTACGTAGTTATTGAGGAACATGTTCCGCAACATGTTGCTCCATTTGCCCCCTAGTGTATCCTTGGCTTAAGTCTCGAGGTTCACCGAGAGCAACAATGCTTCAATACTTACTTATACCCGTTATAGCCCACAATCAAATCCGCCCGGGGGCGATGTCGGCTCACGATTGTTATCTGTCATTTTCATAGAATCGAAACCGTAATGGAATGCGTCAACTTCTACATAATTATGGTAGCCTGGTAGCCACACGATTATTTCACATTTACTATTACATATTTATTTCAAAAGCTCCGTCGAATGATCACCATAATTGTGGTCATTTAAAAATATTAAAATTCCAAATAAATTGGACACGTTTTTGAATGTAAAGAAGGTGTGTACACACTGGCGTAGCTACTGCAGGCCTGGGCAGGGGGGCCTTAAGATTGAGGGAAACTTCTTTAGCAATGCTTTCTGAACTACAACTACAACATTAAACTCAGTAGGTGGGAAATCTAATGACTTCTCCCGCTCGGGGCGGATCTGGAGGGTATGTGAGACTTTTACAGTTAGTAAAAGTCGGACACGCCCTCCAGCTCTACCTAGAGCAAAAGATTTTTATTATAATTTACTACGAAAAATGGGGCCCCACATTTTTTTTACCCACGACCGTTAGTCACCTAGTTACGCCACTGTGTGTACAAAGAAAAGTAAATGCATGTACTTTGCAATGCGCATCATACGAAGTGATTGTCCAATAAATAATAATGTCCAACTGCAATTATTAATAAATGATAATACAACATTCAATATAAACACGGATGTTGACCTCACACCTTTGACTTTTGACCTCCTAATGGATCATTTTCACGGCAACATATAGCGTAAATATGACCCATTAAACGGCGATCGAAGCCCGATAAGTTCTTCTAACTGGCACCTGGTGTACCTCGGGGGTTAATAGACAACTAACCTGCGACATTGAGTAGGGAGGGCGATGATTATCGCGCAGGCACCGCCCCGGGGCCAGCGAGGACACATAATAATGCAACTAAGATCATAGCTGCAACATCAAAATGGATGACCTCATCTCCACCGTATGTTCTGCATAATAATAAAGTTTTTCAATTGTTATTGACGTTTTCTGCACCTTTTATAGTAACTACTGGTTGTTTGTGGTTTTGTTATTGTTTATAGGATGGCTAATGGATGTATTCTCCCCCATCTGACAACTATGACACTAAGACTTGGTCTTTGACTAATTTCTAAAAGTCCAAAACCCAAGGTTTGCCAAAATGCTAAAGAGCGCTGCATGCTATACTATTAATTAACAGATCACATTCGAAAAACTACGCGATGTCTTCCTTAAGAACCGGAGAGAGGAAGCGATAAATCGTGGTTGTCAGAAGGAACGGAGCACGCATGCCTAGTAGCCTAATCTGAACTAAAAGAGTCTTAGGTTGTCAGGAAACACAGATTCCTTCAGGGATTCCACTACATAACTGTATGCACAGTAAAAGTGTTTTTAACCGGTGGTATATAGCCGTATATGATTTGCAATCCGATGCTGGTCCAAGGCTTTTGCTTGGCGGAATTCAATTCAGCAATTCCTATGTACACTCCTCGAATTATAACAGATACAAAGACACGCTAACAAACCGAAGTCGAGGTTTAAGACAAGAGACAACAAGACAAGGAGTTTTGACTCCACAAGTCAATCTTTACCCATGATCTTGTTGACTCATGCAGTTAGCTAGTGCATCAAAACTGGTATTTGAAAGAACTCGAGAGATGGACGCCCTTCGCATTGCGTCTCAACTTTAGCTGTGTTCTGATGTTTTAATTAAACTCTGCGTGTAAGTCGACCCAGAAACATTGTACTATGATAAATTGTATGGGAACTACACGAATAATTCTTAATTACAAAGAAAGTAACCGCTTTCTCAATAGACAAAGGAATTGGATTCTACTAAATTAACATTTAATGAACCTATTTAAGAAAACCTTAGACCTTGGTTGGAGAGAGACAGGGAGAGAGGCCGAAGAAAAAATGAATGGATTTAAAAGTGATATGAATGAAAAGGGTGTTAGTGTTAGCGTGACGGGTGACAGGCCAGGATGGTAGGAAAAAACATGTTGACCCGACCCCAAATAAAACGGGACGAGGACAGAAAGATGTTGTTAAGAAGAGATATTAGTAATACATACCATGATTGAAAAGAGTGTTCATGGAGTTTCTTGCATATTCTTCTCCATAGAGATCTACACTTAGGAATATCGATTCAGCATATTTTTTCCTGACAGACTGACCTTTTTGACCTTTCAAAAGTAAATAAATATACAGGCCTGTAAATGGTTTATCTATACCATTTAATAAAACAGTAACAAAAGAAAAACTGTACATTGAGAATTTTCGAGAAAAATAAGTGGCTTTTGTTAGAAACACGTAACTGATGACAAAAAGTGACTTTTTAGAATTTTGGTCTGTTTTTTGTAATAAAATGCTTCGAATCCTTGAAGACCTTAGCCAAAAATAAACAACGAGACAACACCGGTAGTTTCCTTTCGATCACACTTAATGGAAGTTTAAATCGCCAAAAAAGAGCAGTGAAAAAACGCAAAGGAAAACAATTTAGCCGTTCCGACTACCTAGAACGATTATCTCCGGTCATAAATCTTCACAGAGTCAAATTGTTCTCATTTCACACCAAATAAGTTACGGGGAAGAGGGCTGCGTATGCGCAGGCGGCGTGCAATTACCCATGGTAATAACGCCCGGGGCCAACGTTGAAATACAATAATTCATTGTAGCACCGTCCGGCCTGTGGTTACCGGCGATTGGTTCAAACCTACCTAACGATAATTGGGCCCACTTAGCTCTCTTTTAGTTCGCTTCGATGTTGGCCATTTTGCAGTTTTGGCAGTCGGTTTTTTGTGAATGGGTATATGGAAATGGATGACGATAAAAATCAATAGTATGCATTGTTGTATTAAGTCCACCTATGTAAAGCTATGGGACCGGTCGTTGTGGCGACGCTTGGGGTAGGTCATGTCCAAGAGTAAATGATAAATGATTTTTATTTTCTAAATAGGTTTTTACAAACTCTTTTTCACGTCAATTTTTTTTTCGTCCATTGAAACTAGATGAGGCCGATGTTTCCTAGCTGACTGCCCTGAGAAGAAACACCGAAAAAGAAGAGACACCAAACACAGGGGACAAAGTAAAGTCAAAAAGGAGTACATTAAGTTTAAATAAATAAATAGACTACTGTTTGCTATGACGTCAGGGTAAATAAAATCCTAAAAGGTTGTTCGTAGATTCTTTCACGGTTGGTGCAGTGAGTGCTTGGCAGCTACTCTGTGTCGCAGGTTTGATTACTGTGAGGAATTAATATATTGTTCACAAATATATAATTTATGGTCAAGGAGTCTTTTGTTACACTCGGTGTGGGTAAAAATGACAGCTGTTTTTATTAAAAAAAAGTATCCATCGTAGGCCACATCGTCGCTTACCATCAAATGAAATTGTGGTCAAACGCGAACCTATTATAAAAAAAAAATAAACCAATATTTTTCAACACAGCGACACACTAAATAATCTACGGTTTAATCAAAATTAACTAGTTCAACTTATTACTAACTAGCGATCCGCCCCAGCTTCACACGTGTGCAATGGTGATATTAAATATATTATGCATGTATTATACATATAAACCTTCCTTTTGAATTACTATATCTATTAAAAAAAACCGCATTAAAATTCGTTTCGTTGTTTTTAAAAATCTAAGCATACATAGGGACAGACAGCGACTTTATTTTATACTATGGAATGATTACTATCTACGAGTAGTATGCGTGAAAGCCAAGCCATGAGTATAAATGTGGATGGATGGAAAGGGAGAAGGAGACCAAAGAAGATATGGATGGATTGTGTGAGAAGTGATATGAAAGACAGAGGAGTTAGTGATAGCGTGACGGGTGACAGGACAGAATGGAAGAAAAAAACATATTTCGCCGACCCCAAATAAAACGGGGCAAGGGCAGGAAGATGATGATGAGTAGTATGCGTGAGGTAGTGAACTGAAAATCCTTTAATTTCAAAAGCATTAGGTATTCGATCTACAAAAAGATAAATTATCCAACTTTTTAGTCGATATTGCTCTCTGACCGCAAAAGAGAAATTATTTCGCAACGAAACTACGTAGTTTCATATTTAAATGGTAATAATTCGATATTAATCTTTAATTTCATCTTGTCCATTTTAATTTTAATGCACGAAAAGGTTAAAAGTTTTGAGCATTTGAGTTTAAGCCGACCTAATTTTATATATGAAACAAGCTACTTTGTTCGCGTGAAGTTTAAAGACTTTCTGCCCATGAAAGTTCTGTCAAACCCAGTCAAGCCGTTTCGGAGATTAGCAGGAACGAACAGACAGGTGAAACCGTAGACAAAAATAATTGCATATTTGCTAAAATAGATATCGAATTTACGTTTAAATGTGTTTACGCTTACTAAAAAAATATATTTTGGTAATACAGACTCATTAAAGAAACCGCATCAAAATCCGTTGCGTACTTTTAAAGATCTAAGCATACATAGGGACAGCGGGAAGCAACTTTGTTTTATACTATGTAATGATAATTACAGCAAAAATTTTTTTTTTACTTCGTTTTAATATTATCCAGGTAATTACGTAGTGCTAGCCGAGTATTATATTGTAAGCCCGGCTGCCAACAAATTGATAAGGCCCATGAATAAAGATGGTCAGCCATGCGCCAGAGGTGCTTTCTTTGTCCAACTTACATTACACCTCGGGACTCGTTCGAAATGGCGTGCAAGGTGCACAACGACCCACATACTCCTACACTGCCGTGCAGACACTAAAACGCAGTAAAAAAGCGTATTTAACAATATTTTTACTGCGTTTTAGTATCTGCACGGCAGTACATTAACTGAATTCTGCGCTTATTTTCACGTTTAAATGCGATAATCAAATGATCAGCTTATTTAAACACACACGATCTTGTAAAAGCATGGCATTGATCGGTTCTTAAAAAAAAATTGACGTCTAATTATAAAAACAAATATTTCTACACATTAATATAGTTATTATTTTATTACAGTGGTGACCGAGTGGTAGAGACCCCGACTTACAAGTTATAGGTCGCGGGTTCAAACCCAGTCAGGGCATTACTTCGTGTAATTTATTTCATCATAACTGCTCTCAAAACGGTATCATCGTGGGGAAACCGGCATTTCCTAGAACCAAAAATTCGAAGACATTTGACATCCACTAATTCGCACTGGGCCCGCGTGGTGGATTATAACCCATTCCCACTATTTTGGAGGCCGATGACCCAGCAGTGGGAATCTAAAATCTAAGTTCATTTTCGTATTTTGCGTAAAATACAGCATAGCATAATCAGCCTTTTAATATTCCCTCTGCTGGAACTCCTCTCTGATAGAGGGAGTTTTTTGCGTGTTCAAGGATATTTACCAATTTAAACTGATGTTATAAAGAGGTAAAGTTGTTTCTTTTTGCTTGTTTGTTTGCAATTTTTTTTCAATAATAGAAAGTTGCTTTATTCTTGAGTGAAATAATATTTTACGAACGGGGTCGAAGCTACGAATAAAAGCTAATAAAATATACGACCAATCGAAATAATAAATTTTATTTGTGAATAGGAATTGTTGAAAGATAACGATATCGGATCAAAATAATGAAACTGCCGACAGGTCCTCGTAAAACACATCATTACGTACCATAGATAAATGCAAACACCCAGCTTGCACATCAGAAATTTAAAACGCGTAAAATGTTCAAAACATGAAACAAATACGACTGTCCCGTAATAAAATATCAAAAAGGGAGAATAAATAAACTAAAATACAGTCCGATTTTAAATGCAGCGGGTTTGTAATAAGCGTGGCATAGGATTATTTCATCGTCCTATAAGTTTCCGCACGTAACCGCGATCACTCAGCCGGGGCAGGTGCGCGAAGAGCCGATCAAAACACGAGATTTATACAAAACATCTTACAGCAATCCACACTCCAACAAAAAATAAACCTTATGTATAACCAAGTAAAGTTTAAACTCAAATGTAAGAGCAACGGTCGTTGTATAATTTAAATTTCGAATTATATATTTTATCGACGTACGCGCACCAAGCAATTGCGGTAGCGACTACCGTCGTTGTATGCGTGGAGAATGACAAACTGGCTTCAAACTAGTATAGTCTTATACTTCTGACACGCCCCACGGCTTCGCTGCTCCCGACGGTGACTTTATTTCGTTTGGGAATTGAAAACAATGAGATGAACTTCCTTTTTTGATAGCGACTAATTGACGGGCCGACGACAAATGTCTTATTGTTGAAAAAATGCGTTTTTGCGATTTTTTTGCGTTGGCAGTTGTTGCAACAGCAGCCTAAGATATCAAGTCGATGTACGATCGATTAAATTGACTAACTTTTTTTTTCAATTTTTGTAGAGAGTAGTCTTTTTTTCTATATAAATATATTAGTATACAAAGAGGGAGAACTGTAAAATGTATAATTATGTATATTTATAAAGAGGGGTCTACAAACTCATAGTAATAAACTCTGTAAAAAAAATATTACAAGTTGATTAACGATCGGTTTGAGAATAAACGAGAAAAAGAATGTAAATTGTGCTAGATCACAATTAAGTAAAAGATCTATTTTTTGTTTACTTTTTTATACCTTTATGTTAAAAAGGACAATTAACAATATACAATATATTTAAGAAGTGTAAAAAACTTTTGCTAATGATGGCAACATTGATTTTTGATGTTAACTTCTAATTTAAACACCGAAACATTCCAGTGGCTTGCATAAGTACATCTGTAAAAGATAATAATTTTCACAATATTACTAATACCTAACAAGAAACGATTGGATAGTTGCCACACTACAGAAACTGACATAACAGTCCCTCACGGAAACAGAAATTAGGTACCTGACGTTTATGAGCCGTCATAAAATTAGAAAACCAATGGTTATCTCTCGCAACTTAACAAAATAGACATTATTTTCTAATAAATATTTACTTATTTTCATCTGTAATAACTTTAACTTTAGAACATTACACCAAAACCTAATCAAATATAATTGCTAACAGTACATTTCCCATCAACAGACAAACAGACGAAGTTTATATTAGTATAGTAGCGATAAATTAATCGGTTGGAGTCGACGGCGTACCCACTGCATCCTGTATTTGCTATTTATTTTATTGGCAACACACATGGCAACACACACATATCATAGACACCGTAAAAGTCTAGGACTAAACAAGGCCTTCTTCGGACATTGACTAAGGAACTGTGAAGCAGAATGTGCAATGTGACTTATGTTATTATAGCCCTCGGGGAATACAGTACGTTGCCAAGCCATAAAATATGAGACAGCGAAGCTTAGCATTTGAGATCATACGAACATGAGTGACGTTATATAAAACTGAACTTTATGCCTTATGGGGTTTTCGGTTCTCAATCGAAGTCGTACCCTAGAAAATGGTTCAACTTATTTGCCACGTACTAGAAAATAATGCTAAAATTTAATTAGAAAAACTAAAAAATTCATTTGAATTTTTAGTTCCTATGTTCTATCATAGATATCGCTACATCGCTCTCCTCCAAAGATTGAAAATCGATGGTTTTTGATGCGTCGTGCTGCATGTAAAGCACTGGTGGCCGAATGATAACGGCCCGGACATACGAGTTGTTGGTCGCGGGTACAAACCAAGTCAGGCGGATTACTTTGTGTAATCTTTATTACATCACCACTGCTCTCAAAACGGTGAAGGAAAACATCGTGAGGAAACCGGCATGTCCTAGAACCAAAAATTTTAAGACATGTGACATCCACCAATCCGCACTGGGCTTGCGTGGTGGATTTCGGCCCATTCCCTCTCCTAGAGAGGAGGCCTGTGTCCCAGCTGTGAAGACATTAAAAAGACTGAACATGATGCTGCATGCCAGGCAGTGGAAGATTGGTGGAAGAACTGGTATGAGCATAGTTCTTGGTGAATTGGAACTGTCCGCGATGATAGGGGTAGTCATTGGGGAGTGACTTGAGATGGTTTGGCCAAGTGGAACGTGATAATGCTTAGTGAGTCGGGGAAATGATGTAAAGAAGAAAGAAAGAAAAATTACTCAAAGTAACGTGCTGGGCTGTTTTTGAACACGCGACTTACAACTCATAAGTCGAGGCTGTTACCATCACTGCACAAACCGCTCTTACAAACACCTTTTAGCATTAGTTTACTACTGCACTTTTGACCGCTGACTGCACAAGGAACTTAATTAAGTATTATGTTCCTCATAAGCATAGCTGGGCATTAACTCGTTAATCCGTTAATCGTTAATTAACGAAGTTAACATTTTGATTAACGAATTAACTTTTAAGTTAACTTTTAAAAATGTTAACGGACACGTTAACTTCCGTTAATATGCAGAAGACCGTTAAACGTTAATCTAATGCCTACTATTTACCGCACGGCCGGCAGCGGCACCGCGGCGCGGCGCGAAAAACCGACGTTAAATTACACATTTGAATTATACAAGTATTTTGTTTTATTCCTAACCTGTTAACTTCCAGAACCTAAACCAATAAGTTGTATGAATTCACTAACGCAACGAAATAAAAATGCAATTTTACACAGTCATATTAACGGATTAACGATTAACGTTAACTTGCGTTAATTCTTCTGAAATGTAACGCTTTAACGCTTAACGAAGCTAACTTTTTTTGTAGCGGATTAACGATTAACGAAGTTAACTATTTGATTAACGGTGCCCAGCTATGCTCATAAGGCTTTAATTGGTCATCATCTCAACATTCGAAGGCTTCTAAAGAAGCGAGAGTCTTCTAAAGCCAATACATTCTAATCATTTGAAGTGAATGTGTGGTTAATCATAAAGATATATATTTATTTATTTTAATACTAGCAACCCGCCCCAGCTTCGCATGGGTACTGATGTTGAATATATTATGCATGTATTATACACATAAAACTTCCTCTTGAAACACTCTATCTATTGAAAAAAACGCATCAAAATCCGTTGCGTACTTTTAAAGATCTAAGCATACATAGGGACAGCGGTAAGCCACTTTGTTTTATACTATTTAATGAAGATGTAAAAACAACTCCTGCCAATTGGTTGTCAATAAAATATGTCCAGCATAACTCAGCATATACTGCTGCAACATAACTTAAACATCGCTGCCGTCGCCGTTAAAAAGGCAGCATTCGATTTGGTTGGAAGACGTATCCAATTTTTTTATAAACATTGCACCACACTAGAAACACTTACACTTACACAGACACTTAAACCCAGAAAGTACAAAATAAATAAAAAATAAGATAAAAAATATTGTTGCACCCGATGGAAAATAACGATGTAGACGACAATACAGCCTAGAAGTAATTCACTCTAAACTCGATGCGGTAATCAAACCTGCGACATATAATGGAATAGTCAATCTATAAACCTCTGCGCCAACCGTATGGGCAAAATAATTGAGGTAAGGTTAGGATATATGCACTGGAATTTACCAATACCGGACCTGTGATCTAGGAATAACGTAATAAGGAGTCTATTCCTTTTTAATTGCCATCATACACGATACCATCAAAATGTCCACTGTTGGACATAGGCCTCCCCAATTGACGCCATAACAACCAATCCTGTGCGTCTCATATCCACCGAATTCCTGCGACCCTCGCCAGATCACCGGTCCATCTTCATCTGAGTATATTACTAGCTTGTAAGAGGAACTGTACAATTTCATCTCTGGTTTTTTTTTATATTATGGAAGACCTTTTAACGCTGCGTCTTAAGGTCGTCATACATGGTCGCCATTCTTTCCTTAACCCAGCTGGGAATGCTTTCTGCAAGCAATATTTCGAACTTATGTAAGTGCCAATGGGCAGGGCACATTGCCCACTTCGCCTTATTGCCAATCGAACACAAATCCGGGTTCCTACTGAGAATTTCGATTGTACAATAGCTGAAGCATAAATCCTGTATTACATGTGAAGGTAAACAAATAACGTGGCTACACGGGGGCTTCGTTAGCGCCGGGTCAGGGGTCAGTGTTACACAACCTCGTTACTGTACAGTCACACACTCACTGAATGAGCCGCTCAAACCTCAACTGACAAAAAAGTTTTTTTTTAACGGCAATTGAGCCGGTTGCGACTATTCTGCCAGTGTCACGTTGAGACGGTGACTGGGTAAGAGCCGCCGTCGAACTTTAACTTCGTGGTAGATATTAATAAGCAATTTGTTGTCAAATAATAATAGGCCCTAAAGCTAAATAATAAGGGTGTTAAATAAAGTATTAGGTACCACTAATCTATCTTCTATGTAGGTATATAAAAGGAGAAACTGACTGACATATCAACGCACAGCCGAAACTACTGGGCCTAGAAGCGTGAAATTTTGCACAAGACTACCTTTTACGACGTGGGAGAACAATATGAAAGGTTTATTCAAAATTCAGCTCCTAAAGTTATGTAATGGGGGTCTAAAGTTTGCATGGAGAACCCTACTTTCACGCGGGCGAAGGCTAATATTAAATAAATTATTTTATCTAATATCTATCTATCTTAAAAAAGTACAACACTCATTACAATTTATTTTAACTTAATAATAAATTATGAACAAAAAACAAATAAAATTACCTCCAAGATGTAATGAATTATAAAAACACAATAATTACATTAATAATACAAACATAATAATTAAATTATGATAATTAAATAAATAATAAAATAGAAGATAAGATCAACTAAGGAATGTCACTAGGGTTTGCTTTGAACTAAAATTAATAAACAGACTTATCCTAATAATAATTTAAACTTATTTCAATTAATTATTGTAATTTAATTAATTGTTATGTCACATAGAATTATTCAGACATTTAACATTAGTCTTGTTATTAAATATAATTGCATGCCATTTAATATTGAAATATGTTAGATCACAACTCTATGATAAGAACTTTAAAGTGTACTTATGTTTTTATGCAAATGAATTGTTCTTATTTTTATATAATAATAATAATAATAATAATCTTTATTGTTTCAAGCATTTGTACAAGATAATATACAAGATAAGGTACATCAGTTGACTTATGTACTAAATAAACAATATATCTCTGGCCCCCACATTAGGGTACCCTGTGTCGTGAGGACCAGTTCCTTCCGTATGTCTATTTGAAAAATTAATAAATCAACAGCTGTTTTTTTGCCAGCTAAGTACGATTTTTACGAAACTCCAGCCCTAAAGCGTTTCGTATAATCTGGACTCAGCGGATATATCGGTTTATATGAAATAAGGAACCTACCATAAATACGAATTTAGCCAAATATTTTCCACCATCAAACCACCAAGAAGTACCTACGGCAATGTGACACTCCCATAAGCACTAAACGTTTTGGTATCACTTTGATATTGTATATTTATATAACTGAAGAGTTGAATTCCCTGCTGGAGTCTTTTTTCTGTAGAAAAATCATCCAAAGACATCTCCACGCTCTTGGGCGAGGCGAAAGATAGTGTTACTGAACAAAAACCAACTCTTGTTTCTTCTTTCGCCTACGTTTGAAGAGACTTGGGCTCGATCTGGACGGTTACCAAACGGTTGGACTGCGACCTGCCTATAGCTCGCCAACTGCTAGCCCGACGTCATGGCTTACCATCAAGCGAGAGCCTACCAATAAAAAAAGGAATAGATACAGTAAATGCCCGTAACATCGGTGTCGTTGCCTGTACCGATGCCGTCTCTATCCAGCGCACTAATATTCTCCTTAAGGAGCCGCCTAGCAGCAGATTTACTACGTGTTGCTACAGTAACCGCTTTGTATTGCGTTAATTTAAGGCGCGGTACTCACCGTATTGTAATGTGATGTTGCTGTTGATTCTCGTGTATCCCACGCTCTTGTTGTGGAGTTTGGAGTCTGGTCGTCTCATTTGTGAGTGTTGCAATCAAGATCTGAATTGGTAATAGATCTTGAGTAGTATTATAGAGAAAGAATATTAGAGAAGGCTACATAAACTAGTGCAATGTAAATTAATGGTAAGCAGTGATGCAACTGTTGATGCTGAGGCCATCAACAATTGCATCACTGCTTACCATCAGGTGGGATCGCAGACAAGCACTAGTTTATGGCACTTAAAATAATAATAATAAAATTATTAGATTTAAAAGAAACTCTCTACATAACACTGGAAAAAGCTGCGATTTTAAATACCTGTAGAATTCTCAGGATTAGCATCGCAAGAGAGGCGGTGGCGCAAGACTCGACCGACATATGACCATGATCACTCTGTCAAGAGTGCACGACTAAGAAGAATTATCAGGAAATTCATGCAGATAGAAGAGAATGACGTAGAACCTCATCACACAAAACATTGACATTCTGCATGCTACATTCACTTGGCGCTTAGCCCGTAAATTTAGTCGAAACCAGCCAAAAAGCTGAGAAAAAAATGTACCTGAAAATAATAATAAACCTTTATTTTCGAAACTAGCAATCAAAAACCAATTTATATAAGTACCTACGATGATAGCTGCAACAGTATGAAACTGAGGCTCAACTACAAATTGTATACTATGTACATAGTATCTCTTCAGCGTCTTTTACAGTTCTCTTTCCGTCCATCGAGTAAAGTCTAATTTATCCTTGCGTTACAGAACCTTCAGCATCTGGATGACCTGGTGCTCATGAAGAGGACATGCCAGAGCGGCAGGACAACGAGCACCGTGCATACTCCACAGTAATCGCCAGCCCTTGACCCTTGCCCCAGGCTAAGGGGGACTGGAGTAACACTTTTTTTTCTTCCATTCAGTCCTGTCTTCCTTGACTCCCTTTTCGTTCATGTTCCACTGCTCATACAATACATTTATCATTTCTCTAACCACCACCTTCTTTTCTATCCATCCACCACTTCACGTGACAAGCTTTTCTTTTAATATTTCTGGTTTCATGATTCACTAGTGCCACTTTTAAATATTAGCTTTTCATCCGTTGTAATCAGCCATAAATCTAGCTTGGGTTTACTACCCTATAAATCAAGCAAACAGGCGGTATGTCGTATGACGAACGTTCTAGAACTTATGGGAACGTCAAGTGGCGGCAAATTCTTAACATTTTGGATCCCATTCTACGGATTAAATGCAACTTCATCAACGCTTCCTCTAGCCTACAGTTCGCGAAGCAATATCGTTGATGATATTTCTTCGTGACCTGTATGTTCTGTATGGCTATTAAGTTCTTAAGTAGCTTCAGAGGATTTCATTTGATTTACTAATTCATCAAAGCTCTCATAAATCTCAATGCTTGTGCAGACTTTAATTTTCCCTGTTGTAGACTATGGTGACGTGTGTTACTTTGACCTGAACGCGGTATTGCTGGACAAGCTGGATAGACTCCTTAACAACTGTATCAGATTCATCTTTAACCTGAGGAAGTATGACCATGTGTCGAACTTTAGGTCGGAGCTCAAATGGTTGCCTATTCGCCAGAGAAGAAGTTTGCGTGCCTTAACTTTTCTTTTCGCTCTACTCAACTCTCCCACGCCTCCATCCTATCTTATATCTCATTTTCAGTTTCTATGTGCTTCACACGCAAGGAATTTGCGTTCCTCTAATAATCTCCTTCTACTCTGTCCTTCTCATACTTCTGATTTTGTTCATTCTTCTTTCTATATCCAATCTATCCTTCTTTGGAATGCGCTTCCTCTCGATATCAGAGCGGCTGAAAGTCGCTATGCATTTAAGCGGAAGTTACGGAATTTTTTTCTCCACTAATAGCAGAATCTTGTCAATAACTTCTTTCCTAACTTTATATGAATGTATTTATGAATATATATATATATATATATGTGTATGTATATAAATATTAAGTATATTATATGTATTTTTAATTGAACATCAAATATGTATATTTTTATTTTGTTAAAATGACATCGTCTTTTTATGCACCTACCATATTGTCTCTTCACCACCCTAGGTTGACTGGTAGAGAATGCCTAAGGCATTAAGTCCGCCTTTGTACCTTGTGTTGCATGAAGATTAAATAAATAAATAAATAACTAATCTTTTACACCATCGGCCTGATAATGCCTTTTTATGTGTCATACAAGCATCATTCAAAGCAAGTCATTCTATACCTAACGACCAAATGCAGAATGGGTGTTCCTTAGAGAATAATGTGATTTGAATATGGAACGTCAAAGTTCAAAACAATGAGGGTGTTTAGGAATTTTCAAACCACCAGTTAGCGCCACTTAGCCGTCAGGTCTTTTCCTTTGAAAACTTATACATGACGTTGACGTCTAACGTTTGACGTTGACGTTGATGTCTAGCTAATGTCAGTAACATAAGCGTTTTGACAGGTGTCTGGACCCGACGCCTCAGTGCTGCCACCTGGTGAATGACATCTTAGAAAACCCTCATTAAAAAAAAATAAGTGATTCAAAATTCACGTGCATTAAACGAGTACTAATATTAAAAAAAAAGCTTCTAAAAAATAAAACTGGCCACTAAATAATAAACATGTGGTTAGGTACTTTTTGCTGTCCCTAAAAAAAACAATGAAAAAGTGAAAAAGTGGATGCGATATACAGAAAATATATATATATATATAGAATTGTTTAGTTTTGAATTTTGTTATTTGAAATCTCATTCATATTGAGTGATACTTAACATAAACTTGTAAATATTATTTATCCTTCTATAATCTATAATTTGTTTCAGTACATTGCCTTTTAATTATCTCACATGTAGATGTAAAGACGGGGATAAAGCTGTCTTTGTCTGCGGGAATGTCTCACTTCTCTCAGGTTTCTATATTAACTCCCTCGCGGTGCTCGGGAGCTAATGATCATATTAAATCCATCACTGCGGACAGGACTAAAACTTATTAAGCTTCGTTTCTTTCATTTTATCACCTAGTCACATAATTTGTAATACAAGTTGAAACCCAAACAAATACAATACAATGGCGGATTTACTGTTAGGTACCTATTTGTTTTGGGTGGTAAATCATCAAATAACTTCTACTCTGGGTGCTAGCAACTAGGCAGCAGCTTCAAGTAGCATAGCTTCAGCCTTCCCAATGTTCCCACTGTTGGGACTTCAGTCTCCTCTCTAGAAAAAGGAATGGGCCGTAATCTACCACGCGTGCTCAGTACGGGTTGATTCATGTCACATGTCTTAGAATTTTTGGTTCTAGGACATGCCGGTTTCCTGACTGTTTTTTTTTTTTTTTCTATCAAGGTTTTGAGAGCAATAGCGATAGAATAAATTACACAAAGAAATGCGCCTGGCTGGGTTTGAGCCTGCGACCTATAAATCGTAAGTCGCAGCCTTTACCGCTCACCACTGCAGCTTTAAATAAACACAGATCTTCAGCCGCTCCGATTAATCTACCTGGGAAAACCGCTGAGGAAATGATGACTCATAAAGAACGATACATCCGCACATTTACTTTCAACACACATCCTATTCAAGAACAAAACTCTAGCACATAACACACGCAACACCTAGGTTTCACTCACGTACAAACAAAAACGTATCCCATTAATTTATTGGCACGCCTTTTTGCGGCTCATTGCAACACACTCTGAATGGCGAATACGTGTGAAAAAGCCCTAAGTATCTGCGAAACGACCCGTTACTGTAATAACGTAACGTAGCTATATTAAATAACAGTTATTTCCGACTTTAACACATAAATAATAACGCGTGTAGGGTTAGCGCAACTCTAGGTGTGGGAATAAAAAAGAAATTGTACGAAGTTCATGCTTATGGTGTAATTACTGACATAGCGGATTGCGGAGCAGTGGTGGCCGAATGGTAACGGCCCCGACTTATGAGTTGCAGGTCGTAGGGTTCAAACCCAGCCAGGCGCTTTACTTTATGTAATTTATTTCATCACCACTGCTCTGAAAACGGTGAAGGAAAACATCGTGAGGAAACCGGCATGACCTTTTTTTTTTTGTTGTTGTTTTCGAGGGGAAACCTTCAAAAGGCGCCCGGACCTTGGGGATAAGTCCGGGGAGTGTGGGATTTTTACCTCACTAAAACCACCCCGGTGATCACCATCAGCACGTAGAAGAGGCTCCGTTACCTCTCAAAAGACCATTCCGGAACCCCCTCTGTGCGACGCCTGTTACGGCACATCCCTGAGGAGACTGTATAACGGTCTCCCCTATGCCTCACTAAGTACGGTGACACGTGATCACTGTACCACCGTCTTCCCTGGAATCACTCGACGGGTGAGCAGAGTCCCCATTCTGAGCACCCGTGGTTCCAAAGTCCCGCCTGTAAGCGGGGTTTCGGCGTGTTAGGCATCGAGGCGGTTGCCTCCCCGACGCCTTCTTCTTCGAGCGGGATTGACCTTTTCGCGATCTCGCTCGGCGGCCTCCTTCTGAACCATCACGGTCTCGCAAAAGGAAGCAACTTCCCTCCAGTTTCCTGGATCCGCCAGCATAGCCCTGACTACTGCTGGAAGAGACAGATCTCCTCCGATCCTGGTGACCAGGTCTCGTCGCTCATTGGCCCACGCTGGACACTCTTCCAACGTATGCTGTGCAGAATCTAGATCGTTGCCGCAATGGTGACAATTTGTCGTGGCTTCTCGACCAATTTTGTTCAGGTACTCACCAAAGCAACCGTGCCCGGTCAGTACCTGTGCGAGTCTGTAGGAGATGCGCTCCTTTCTTGTTAACCAGGCTTCGAAGTGCGGCAGAACGGCTTCGACAAAACCGGCATGACCTAGAACCAAAAATTTGAAGACGTGTGACATCCACAAAACGCACTGGGCCCGTGCGGTCGATTATGGATCATTCCCTCACCTAGAGAGGAGGCCTGTGTCCCAGCAGTGGGAACAATAAAAAGGCTATAGTTGAACTAGTAGCTGTAAGTAAGATTAAAGCGTGAGGCCTTGGGATTTTTTTTAAATAAGCTACCATATAAGTACACCTAGTCTAGTTGGTTTACCAACCTTTGGTGGCATATTCTAATCAGCCCACCTCTCTCTAAATACAGATTAAGCCTTCAAAGTCTTTCAGGGCGTCTGTAACAGAATTCAAGAATCCTAATTTAGATGCGTGTCTTTAAGTATGCTCTACACATAGAGACTGAGCATACTCAGAGGAGATTCATATTTTTTTTTTTAATAAGGACACAAATTAATTTCAGCAGATATTAAGAATTATAAGTTGTAGGACTTAATGTAGAATTGTGAACTGTGTGCTGTGTGTGGCACACGTTTTAGAAGTGTAAAACGTGTGCCACACACAGCACACATGACGATCTGGGAGCGTCGCTCTCCTTACATTTTATACGGCAACTAGACTTGTAGAGCTACACTTGATCCACGCCACGCGACGTCGTTCTACGTACAAATTAGTCGTGTTACACGTGTTTTTTTTTGTTAATTGATGTAAACTAGTGCTTGACTGCGATCTCATCTGATGGTAAGCAGTGATGCAATCGTTGATGGTGAGGCGCACTAGTTTATTAAGAGCCTATTCACTTTAGCCTTGAAGACACCTAAATTGTAATCGGACTGTTCCAGTCTCTGGATGTACGCAGTATAAACGACGAAGCAAAACGCTTAGTCCGGAGCGTAGATGTCTCAACAACGTAAGGGTGGATATTGGTGGATATTTACCGTACCGGTTGTCCGATGGTCAAATAGAGACGGCGGAATCAAATCGTGCAATTATCGCGTACACTCTCCAAAATGCAGCCTGTAGTAACTGTAAAAATGCTACTCTACGCTTGTGCTCAAGGCTTTGAAGATTGGACCCAACCAAATCTGGATCACCAATCAGCCTTTTGGCACGCCTTTCCACCGAATCCAAAGCCGCTAGATGGCATTATGCAACACTAACCCATATGTGGCTGCAGTACTCTACACACAATCGAACCTGTGCTTTGTACAACATTAGAAGCTGTCTGTGTGAAGTACCGTCGGATTTCCGTTGCCGTCGTGTGCATCTGTCTAATATACTGATAGCTTTATAGTCATGTCAGTTACATACATCTTACTAATATTATAAATGCGAAAGTTACGTTGTTTGGATGTTTGTTACTCAATCACGCCAAAACGTCTGGATGAAATTTGGCACAGGCATAGGATACACTCCGGAATAGGACATAGGCTACTTTTTATCCCGGAAAAACATAAGGTTCCTGTGGGATATACAACTTCTTATTTTGGTTTCGTTACTCAATCACGCCAAAACGGCCTGATGAGTCTGTATAAAATTTGCCCCAGGGATAGAGTATACTCCATAATAGCACATATGTTACTTTTTATCCCGGAAAACATAAGGTCCCCGTAGGATAGACAACTTCTTATTTGACAACCACAATACTACGCGGGCGAAGCCGCGGGCAAAAGCTAGTAGGTCATAACGGAATCACCGAGACCTATGCTTAACCTTTGACGAATACAAACATCACATGTAATTCATAAAGCCATTCAATTAAAGTCAAGACTCGTACCCCAAGACAGAGTCTGTAAGTTAATTCTCATGTTCATAATAAAGTTCTAACTTGTAACGGACAAAGGTAATATTGTACAGCCTGAACAAGTGTAGGACATGGCACAGCTTGCTAGCAAATCGTAAAATGTCAACCTATGGGACATGACTGGATGTACACGTAAACTTAAACAAGTTGGCAAGCTGAGGAAAATCATCCAATGACATCTCCCGCCTTTAGGCAAAGCAGGATATAGTGCACTCTTACTGACTAAAAAACCTGCCCCGTTCTCCTCATCTTCCTTTCAGAAACAAACCCTTGGCCAGTAGGTACCCTGCGACCCTATAGCTTGCTGTCAACTCCTTGAGGTGTGCGGGACTAGAGCGGGCTGTCAACGACTTGAACTCGGTCCGGACGGTTACCGGACGATCAGGACCATTGCTTGCCTTCCGTCCGCGCCTACGGTGCGATATGGTCCTAAACACACAAAGAGAAACTGAAGGGGATAGGTGAGTCTGACACGCCCTCTCGCGCCATCCACAAAGCTAAAGAAGTCATTGCATGATTTCTCACTAAAAAAAAAAAAATATCCGAAGCAATATTGAAAATACTGATTCATGAATTAATTGTCTAATTTAGTCACTTGAGGCTGTTCTGATAAAAACTAGGTCAACACAGAACAAATCCATTAATTATCTATCTTAAAAAAAATTGTTATTTTAATAAGATATACCATTACATACTTAGTATAAAACAAAGTTCTTACCGCTGTCCCTATGTATGCTTAGATATTCAAAAGTACGCGATGGATTTTGATGCGTTTTTTTTTAATAGATAGAGTAATTCAAGAGGAAGGTTTATGTGTTTAATACATGCATAATATATTCAATATCAGTACCCGTGTGAAGCTGTGGCGGGTCGCTAGTATGTTATAAATCCGTTTTTTGTGCATGGGGTGTTAAGTTATCGTTGCACTTATAAATGTTACTCCAGTTATTCAGTTAGAAATAATTAGTGTAAACAATTGTTGGTTAACCTGAATAAATAAATTATTATTCGAAACAGACCTCTTTTACTAACAATAAACTTCACAATATATTTACCTATGTCATTGCAACATTGTGGGCAACTCATTGGAATTCATAAATCGATTGCAAAGATTTCTCACTAATACAGATGCAAAATGTGCCAAGTTTCTGTGTAATACTAACTTAGGCGTAAAATAAGAAAACCGTGAATAGGTTAATAAAAAATTCGTTGGCCAATTTCAGTTTAGAAAAGAAATAGCATAGCATCAGCTAGGGTCTCAGGCCTACTCTCTAAGAGAAGGAACAAAAGGGACAAAAGAAATACCTTCGTCCAAATTCACAAATAAATATAATCGGGATCATTTAAAACATCAATAAAACAGTTTGAGCGTCTAAATCGAGATTATAACTTCATTTTGCGTTTAACAAAACACAGTTTGTGTTTGGTTTTAATGTAAATAATCGCGATTAGTTTTATTTGTGAATTTGGTCCCTAGAACCAGAGTTCATGACAGATCATATTCAACTGATTTCCATTTTCAAAAATGTAAGCTCATTCGTTAATAGAAACCTCAAGAAATGTCTGATTTATCGTCAAATAACGGTGTTTTACGACAAGAACAACTACAGACAGAAACAATGGATAGAATAGAATAGATTTAGCCACAGGTGTTATTGGTTTTGAATAGTGTTTCAGTAACTTACAGAAACATGGCGGCATATGTCAAGAAACAGTTGCACAATGGGTTCCATCTACCAAATGACAGCCCTAAGCCTAGCACACACTTATCTAGCTGCGTTCCAACTTATCGATTCGCAACGGTAAGTACACTGGTGGCCGAGAAATTAACTGCAGCTAAGACAATAAATAATTGTTTGAAATTATCGTCGGTTATGTTGGCAGCGCTGTTACGTCCTATGTGCAACCCACCTTACAGTTACTACCAACCGAAGTAGACATGGAAATTAGTCGAGTATATTTTGGCTTTCACCATCGATAGTTTATCTTACAACAATAATTTCTTGTATCTGTTTTTACTTGTAGAACATTGTTATAATAATTCACGTTTTATTTGCAATATATTTACTGGAAAAGGCCGTTATTTAAACTTAGATGTCATCTTAATGTTCTGTTTGTAAGACTACATTCAAATGTAAAATACTGCAAGGAACGCCTGTGCCATTTGTGCTTCTTGAATTTATTTAAGTAAGAATTGAATAGAGATATTATGTGCTTAGTACATTATGTACATGCTGGCATTAGGATACAAACTTACTGAATAAATTATGGATACTGTGGCTCACTATGAATTAAAATTATGGTGGAAACAATGTAGAGTTCATTATTAATTCCTAGTATCCTGCATACAGTTATCATAAGCTACGTCTTTTGACGCCAGTCGTACAAAATAAATATATCTGCAATGTCTGTAGTACAAAATTATTCCAAAGGAACATACTCCTCGGATAAAAATATCTATCATACGTATAATATGTGCTACTCCAAGATATAATATTGTACATGGGTGAACTAGCAAAATATAATATGTGCTAGTTCATCCATGTACAAAGTTTCATGACAATCCGTTCAGTTCAAGCGTAATGTAATAACAAACAAGCATAGGTACTCAAAAGCCTTTTTTCTTTACTATATTTTTTTTATGATTAATAATAAACACATTATAATTATTAACTTATTTTCTATAAATCCACCTTTTCCTACTCTTTATCATAACTGTAAAATCTTATCTTTCTTACAGCTAACTTTATATACAAAGTTTAATTGATATTTCGTTTTCCATCTAACTATGATTACATTATGTATTTTATGTTAGAAATAATCTAGCGAAAATTGATATTTTCCGGCTCGTCTATTCCTTTACACCGGCGTGACACTAGCTTTAAATCTTAGAGATAGCCGCTAGGAACTTAATTGAATGTCAACGTCGTTGAATTTATGTCAAACCGACCAGCAATCAGCCTCCAAGAAGCAACGGAACAATAGGCATAAAACTGCAGTTTCTTACGGTTCTCATCGTGGTTTATGCGTCGGAGAAGGGAACCCACAGCCTCGCGGTCAGAGGTCGCAGCTTTATGACTCGTGGCTAGCAGGATGAGTTATGTCCCCCAATATATGTGAGCAAAGTATCTTTATAGAAATTTATTGTTTCTCGTTTGTAATGACGCCATTACTGAGTTGAGTTTATGAACTTTGCTTCGAGAAAGTTTGTTCAAACAATTTTCTATCTAGTACTCGTAGGAACTTAAGTGTTGAGTAAGTTTATAAGTTGTGATAAGTTAATTGTAACTTAAACTTGAAAGCAACACTAAGTACTGGGTGCTCGTTTGGGTGCTCTTACCATAAAACTATGCTGTATCTAATAGTTATTATTGCTATTACTTTAAAGCTTAGTATAATGCTTATAAACCTTTAACCGCCCGGTCCGGATTGATCCAATGAGTGTTTCGTGTCAGTCAGGGTCTGTATTTGCTAATGAAACCATATTTTTTTTATTGATTATAGTTTCGCGCTTGACCGCTATCTCACTTGATGGAAAGCGACGATGTAACGCGCTTACATAGACGTAACCTATTCACTCTTGACTTAAATATTCCCGGATTGTAGCCATCAGGAAACACAGACTCCGGCAAGGAATTCGACTTGGCTGTACGCACAATGAAAGTGTTGCCAAAACGTTTTGTACGTATAAGAGGGATGTCCACCATGTGGCGCATTGCCGTTTTGTTTAAAAGAGTAACCATGGAGTCTCTTGCCGGTTCTTCTGCATAGGAAACGACCAATCTATGCCTGTATTTAGGCCTATATGGTATAAAATATTTTGACTTTGACTTTAACTGGGTGCTCCATCTAGTTATTTTTTAGATGGGAAAATCGCTCTTGGGCGGATCAGGAGGGTGTGTGAAACTTTTACTGGCTATAAAACCACTCTTGTTCCTTCTTTGACCTAGTTTTGGGGCCCCTATGTTCACTTTCACACCATAGAGGCTAAATGGCTCTTTTTGCTTCAAAGGTAGCGTTAGATTTCATTTAGTAATTTCGGAAATCGGTGTTAAATAATGAGGAGACGAAACTAGTTTAACAATAAAAAAAAATATTCAACAATATTTTTAAGAATAAAATTCGTAGATCATTAAAACTATAAGAGTCTTCTAAACCATGAAAAATTATTATTAAAAAATAACTGAAAAAAAGAACTATTAAAATTACTGTTAAAACTGTGTTTATTGTGTGTATTGTGTATTGACGTATAAAAGTGTTATTTTAAAACCTATTTACAAAATAAATATCATTTATCATTTGTTCAATTCAGCAGAAACCATTTTGTTTTCAAAGAAAGTAATTCAAAGAAAACCTATGGAATTACCTTACCATAATTATTTAACCTAGCCATCGATCAATGAGTAGGATAGTATACGACTCTCCCACGGCTGAATTTTACGAGTTTTTCGTGAGAACATAAGTTACTACCGACCAAAATCTATCTTCCCTCCTAGCCTGAGAAGCGAGTGGCACATCCAAATTACGGAGATAACTATAAATAACAGTCGGCCATTACGAAGCTTTATGTCATCAACTATAAATCGAACTGTTTGGGCGTGATTGGAATACCGTCAGAGGTCGACACTTCGTCGATTACACGTGGAATATAAAAATAAATAGGACTAGTAACCTTAGTATGTACAATGGAGATAAGTATCGGTTCGTGGCCAGATCTCAGAATTGACCACTTCATGATGTATTCGACCATTTCATGAAATGGTTGTATTTCATGAAACCATCGGCTAAAACTGGCCAAATCTTTTGTTTGATAAATTATTATTTATTACTTGTAAATTAGTGTGAGTCCCGCAAATAAAAAGTTTTCATTCAATCTTTCTTTCATATATCAATTCACATTTGGCCATATTATCAATGTAACATATTTATGATAAAAAAAGGTCTAACACCAAGTAAGAGCACGTATTTTTCTTGAAACGTTACTGTTTCAAGAAAAATATAAATAATTTTAATTATACACAAGCAAGAAAATAAAATAAAATTCTATTTAGATGACCTGTTGTTGTTAATAATTGAACATTTCATGAAATGATTATATTTCATAACACATACTTATAGCCGGTTAAAATTGGTCAAATCTATTAAACGCAAGCGTTGGATGTTTTAATCCACATATGGTCATCATGTCAGCCGAGCGACGCCCACTGCTGGGCATAGGCCTCCCCCAAGGATCTCCTCAACGATCGGTCCTGTGCTGTCCGCATCCAGCGGCTTCCCGCGACCTTCACCAGATCGTCGGTCCACCTTGTAGGGGGCCTGCCCACGGAGCGTCGTCCGGTACGCGGTCGCCATTCGAGAACCTTTCCGCCCCAACGGCCATCGGTTCTCCGCGCTATGTCACATATGGTCATTACTGTAAAATTAATAACATAAATTACATAAAATAATTAAAAGATTCTTCTAAGATTTAATTTTATTTTCCATGTATTTGACGTTGGAAACGTAGAAAGTGCTTTGTTTCAAGCCTCACATTACCTAAAGCGGTAGATTTACGGTTATGTTATAACACTCCAATAAAACGTGTGAAAACGTAAACCGTTCAGTTACAAAGTATAAGTAAGTAAGCAAATTAAATAGGGCCATTAAAACTTCAAAGAAAGAAAAACATTTTATTTGGCGGAAAAGGGCGCAAAATTAGAACCAACAAATTATAAGTATACTTAGTTAAAAATATAATAAAGATAACATTGGTGGCAACGGCCCTAAACGAATTGTAGGTCGTGTGTTCAAACCCAACCACGTGCATTACTTTGTGTAATTTATTTCATCACTATTGCTCTCAAAATGGGGAAGAAAACATCGTGAGGTGGCATAAAAAGAAAACATCGTGAGGAATCCTAGAACCAAAAATTCGAAGCCATATGGCTATACTAGGCCCGCGTAGTGAATTACAGCCCATTCCGTCTCCTAGAGAGAAGGCCTGAGTCCCAGCAGTAGGAACATTATAAGTCTGTTGGTATCGAAAAATATACTCCAAGTCCTTGCAAAACGGCTAAACGCTCGGCATAATGCCAACAACACAATAAAACAATGTTTATCAAGTAATATCTTGAACAACTTTTTCCGTCGACTGTACCTAAGTACAAACAACAAAAAAAACATAAGTGATGATGTGTAAGCGATAGGTCACAATCTATTATTAACACACTTAATTGTTAGTACGGTACTACAGACGTGTTATTTCCAACGGCTTCGCTCGTTGCAATTATTTTAATAGAACTACTTAAAAAGCTTTTTGTACGTCACCTTAAGGCAGGGGTTCCCAACCTGTAGTCGGCGGACCAGTAGTGGTCCGTAAGAGCTAAAATATGGTACGGGCGAAGAATCAACTATTTTTTTTTTATAAAGAAGAGTCTTCTTCTAGACTTTGGGTCCCTGCTAACTCCAAAAAAAAAGGTTGGGAACCACTGCCTTAAGGCCTTAACTCCCGAGCAATGCTATAAATTCTATAAAACAATGACTTTTTCAATAGTTTTGATAAGAAAAAAACATGTTTAGGTATAACTGATTCATACGTACATTCGTACAATAATTTCAGTATTTGAAGTCTTTCGTCACTTTATAAAAAGAACATTTTTTCGCTTGTTTTCCCATGTGGTTTTCCTTAATTATTTCAGCCGAAAGACGTCCACTACTGGTCATAGGCCTCCCCCAATTGTCGCCATAATGAACGGTCCTGTGCATATCGCATCCGTTAGATACCCGCAACCCTTGCCAGGTCATCAGCCCATTTTGTTGGAAGCCTTCAAACACGGCGTCTTCCGGTACGCGGTTGCCACTCCAGATCCTTTCGACCACAACGGCCATCCGTTTTGCGAGCAATGTATCCATTTGAGTTTGGCGATTCTTTGGGCTATGTCGGCAACCTAAAAACAAAAATTGGTCCTAATTAATACAGAGTCTCTCAATTCCCTTATCACTTACTTCATGCTCACCAAAATCATGCGTCCCACAGACAAAACAGACGAACACAAACTCCATTGTATGAAGCAACCATTACAGTTATTACTAGCAGCCCATAAGCTGAAACTATAAGTGCCGGCAACATTAATAACTCGCAGCGTATAATTGCATTAGCTTCTAATCTGTAATTTATTGTAGATCCGGATGTACCGACCTGTTCGCCCTTAGGCTGGGTGCACATGATACGCTTTATCGATATCGACGGAAGCAGTCGACTGTAAATTCTATCGATGCAGTTCGATGTTTCGATTTCGAGAGATAGCTGCTGCTCGTTTTATGATAATTTTTTTTTTCTTTATGTATCCTGCTACTTAGCAATCTGTTTCCAAGGAACAATAATCTAATATGGTGTCAGATTTTCATCGGGATTATTATCTTCAGCTGAGCTGAGCACCCATTGATGCCATACTCATCTTCTGTCCGCAAATCTCATTGCTAAATCTGGTATACCATTTCTCTTCAGTCGAGAGAATCTCACACTGCCCTCTCCCCTCAATTCAGCAGCCAGTTGATTAACATGTTGGTCTAGTCTATTTTGGTAATTATTACTGTATGACTCTATTCTTCTTTCACTGTTCGCAGATTCAAATCTAGGTTTACATATCGATTGCTTATGTACGGTGGGATATTAAACATGGCTCTCATTGTTTTACTTTGAAACTTTTCCAGTATTTCAACGTTACTATGACTTGCTGTTCCCCATAACTGTATGCCATATGTCCATACAGGCTTCAATATAGCCTTATAGATAGCCATTTTACTGGCTTCTGTCAGTTGTGACTTACGACCAATGAGCCAATACATGCTTCGGAGTTTGCAATCTAACTGTTTCCTCTTGGTCCATATATGTTTACGCCAGGTCAGGCGTCGATCAAGGTGCATTCCCAAGTACTTGGCGTCATCTGATTGTGGGATTTCAGTATTGCCTAGTTTTACAGGTGGACAGGTCTTCCTTCTGAGTGTGAAAGTTACTTGAACCGACTTATCTGTATTGGCTTTAATACGCCACTGCTGTAGCCATGTTTCAATCAGAGACAGGTGTTGTTGGAGCATTTCAGACGCAGCCTCGTGATTCTCATGTGTAGATAGGATTGCGGTGTCATCTGCATATGTCGCGATAGTGGTCGAAGCATGAGTGGGTAAATCTGCTGTGAATATGAGATAGAGAACGAGGATGATTTTATGATAAATAGAAATTAAAAGCTTATGCAATAGTTCACAATGAGTCTCATCAGAGAGCTCACTAAGAGAATAATGAAAAGAGCTATGCTCAGAATTTCGCTGCGTAATCGCAGGTGAACCAGTGTTATCGACATAGCCAGAAACATCGCTCTCACTCAGTCCATCCAAAGTTTGTCTGTAATAGATTACCCTGTGCGATAATACCGCTCATTGTAGCCCTATTTTTAATAATGTTTGCCATGTGTATATTTGTAGTTAATGCGATGTACAATAATGTATAAATAAATAAATAATCGCGAAACTTGTGGAGTGAACTGACAATGGGAAGGCAATATTGCTCGCAGAACAGATGATCGATAAGGACAAAAGTTTACATAGTAGCGACCACGTACCGGACGACTTAACGTTAGAAGACCTCCTGAAAGGTAAACCAAAAATCTGAAGACTTATATCTGGCAGTGGGAATCTTTCGGTTGACATAATGATGGTATAATAGCTTCATTTTGTGTAAGTCTAACTTCTATTGACGATTTTCTGAATAAAATCGTTAGATTAAAAAAAAAAAACTTCTCCGCTATATCCGTTAGTTAATTTAAAAAAAAACTTCTCCGCTATAGGTGAATTGAAAGACTGTCGGATTTTAATTAACTAAAACCCACATTTCTTCTATCAATTGCCCTTGGCTTTCTAGAGACATGGAAATTTTTTCGAACAATCTCGTAGGAATAAAAAAGCAATGCATGCAGAAAATATATTTACTGATTCCGAAGAACATAAAAAGCAGTCAGTTGAAGCAGTAAGCAGTACACGCGGTTCAAAATGGACATTAAAGAATTACAGAAAATAAAATGGCTAACCAAAGTGCAGTTACAAATCTCCACAAATAATTTTGATCTTATTCACAGTCATCATCATTATCATTACAGCCAAAAGAAGTCCACAGTTGACCAGGCCTCCTCAAGTCTGACCACAAGCACAAGGACCGGCCCCGTGCCTCTCGCATCCATCGGATCCTCGAGACCCTCACCAGAATCACCATATATTCACAACAGCTTCTAACCTTTGAGATCTTCAAAATTTAGTAAGGAAATAACGGATATAATAAAAGAAGACGTTAAATCGACGAAATTTCAAATTCGCAAGCTATCGAAACATGTATGTACCCAGCCTTATCCATGACTAGCTGTTGCTCACGGCTTTACCCGCTTCAATTAGTCCATGCACTTAATTTAGAGCCGTGCATCGATTTGTAATACGTTTCCTTAATTATTCACAAAATAATTGCTTCATTCGCCGACATTAAGCTTAGTTTTCATGCAAATCAGTGGAATTACAAGAAAAATGCGGTCTCGACTTCTATGGTAAGCACTGGGCCCATAAACTTCGTAGTTTTAAAGCATTAATTAGATAGTTACTCGTTTGCTGGGAGAACATTGGTTTAACTGTTAGAAAAGGTAATTGATTAACTAAATGACTCGATAATTATTTAAAGGTACAACGGACATTTATTTTCTGTTGGACAAATGTGTTTATGTGACTATATAAATGTCCATTATTTGTGTTTATTATTCTTGTATTTAAGCAGCTTAAATTAAGGTCTCATACGGTACATTTCACTTATCTCAGCATATGATTATTTTTACCTCTCGATCGAAAAAACTACACTTTTATCAAAACAGTTTTTACTACACTACCTGGATCTTATGATCTATATAATATGGATATATTGCACAGCGAATCAGCATTGCTATCCAGCGTGGCAATGCTGCCAGCGTTTTGGGCACTTTTCCCATTGATTATTTTTTTGATATCCAAGAAGTTTGTTCTTTTACTTTAACTATTTGTAAACATGTAATGATAATGTATTTTAGATGTAATATATACTCATACCTTTTATGTTATAATATTTACCCATATGTAACAAATAATTCAGTAATAATCCCAATTACTTTTTAAATAAAAATTGAACAGGTAAGTTCATATGGATATTATAGCAGAAATATAAAATTACCTATGTTTAAAATAGTGCTAGCCCGGAGATCTGTGCTTACACAATAACATGGTTCAGACTCCAGCTCTCATGAAGGTTCTTGTTTTAGGTAAAATTATACGAATATATCAGTGTTCAATATATTTCCTTTATGAGAAAAAAATATAGGTGTATTTATTTGAGACATTGCTGCCTCTATGCCTTTTTTTAGTCTACACATATTTAAATGTATTACAATTCTAAGGAAGTATAAAATACCAACTGTAGTTCAATTAAAACCAAAAAAAAAACTTTCTAGTACGGAACTCCAATCAAAAACCTCTATAACATTTATATATCTATAATCGCAGATGGCGATGATGGCCATACTTAAATAGTTTAAGTGTACAGCATTAAATGGAGCCTCTAATAAAGCCCAGGCAAGCATTACGCGATAGCACAGCACTATGCTTAGTGGAGAGCGGTTCGATTGAAGGTAACAACTGGTCATCACCACACCTTCGTTGCGTACCTTCACTATGTAAGGACTTGTACAGAAGGCTCGGCAGTTGTGTTGATTCACTCATATTTTTCGAGCAACGCTCTCAAGCAACACTGTCAAACAAAACTGTCAAGCAACACTGTCAAAAGACAAGCAACGCTGTCAAACAAAGACACGGGCTATTCCTTTATTTTTTGTTTGAGGTGGATAATTATTCAATAACTTCTCCTGCTCTAAACGGAATCGAGAATGCGTGTCAGTCTGTTACTGAATATAGCCCAACTATATCAAAAATAATTTGCCAGTTATTAACTGCAATAACAACTGCAAATAGTATTTATTTGTTTAAACCATTAATTTTTTTTTACAAGTTTTCAAGCGCTAAAAATCGCAGCGCCTAACTTTATACTTGCCAAGATTCGACGGCCGTACTGTACAATTAGCAAAGTATACCTTCTGTCTATTTATCTGTACCACGATTACTATGCAATAAGATGTTCTAGATAAACATGGGCGTAAACGCGGCACGTTAATTTAAACATAACTGTGTGTGCTGTGTGTAGAACAATACGAGTGACGTGGAAATATGCGAGATGAGTGATAGCGGGCCGAGCCGGTCTATGAGCCTAGCACTTGCAGTGATTGTGATGCCATATGGTTTAGAAACTGGCTGCCTTGGAACCTTTTTCGTTTTAAAAAAGTTTGTGGTTCATTTTTGCTTTTTCTTTTAACAATAATGTATGTAAATCTATAATCATTACATAGTATAAAACAAAGTTGCGCTTCCCTATGTATGCTTATATCTTTAAAAGTGCGCAACGGATTTTGATGCGGTTTTTTTAATAGATAGAGTGATTCAAGAGGAAAGTTTATGGGCATAACACTTGCATAATATATTCAATATTAGTTCCCATGCGAAGCTGGGGCAGGTCGCTAGCATTATATATAGAGTTTGTTTTGTTAAATGCGCTAATCTCAGGAACTAGCTGTCCGATTTGACATGATGACTAGCAGACTTTTTTTCATTTTTTTACAATGTCAAAATTTTAGGGAATGTTGACGCGGGATGACTGCCAGAACGTTACTTTCGTAATTAAAACGTACAAAAATACTATATTACAAAGATTCATCCCTCTCATAAAGCCTTATGTCTAACAGGTTGATCTAATTGACTGGTAGCTCCCCTACTATAAATAAATAGCCCTTTTGAACAATCCCACAAAAGCTGATGTAACCTTACAGCCAAACACACCAAAAGACAAGTAACTACAGTCGATTCGCGACTTAATAGTTAACGAGTTTCCCATGAAATTACAACATAATGCCTTTAACACGTACCATTACGAATAATATTCAGTTTACTCTGCGAGCACTCGTTGAAAGGTCGCAGTTCTCGACACTCGCCACTGATTGCATTAAAACTAGAGTTGTAATGAAACTTCGCTTCCGTTACTGCGGAAGTTCCGCAAGAAATCGCGTCTCCGCATCCGCATCCCTCTCCGCAAAACTTTTGGGAGTTTTTTACCAACGTAGCTATGTCTTTCGGTTGCCCTTTGCGTTCTAGGACTACGAGTTAAAGCGTTTTAGAAACACATTCATTAAGGAGTGTGTTTCTTGATAGCTATAACCTAGGGGTCTTTAAGTCAAGAGTGAATAGGTTACTTTTAGGCAAGCGTGCTCCTGTCGGCCACATCATCGCTTACCATAAGGTGATATAGTGGTCAAACGCGAGTCTATCTAGAATTTAAAAAAAAATACAATTTTTCCACATCCGATTTCACCTCCGCCTCCGTTAACCTCTGCATGCACTAAGATAGCCTCCATTGCAACCCTAATTAAAACCATGATTTCCTTCACCGCTCGGCTAACAGATGACATTGGGTCTAAATTCCTACGAAACCCCATTTATTCCAATTAGCAACATTTAATGCTGCCTGGTAAATACTTCGACATAGATCAAATACTTCCGTTTAAATTATTATCTATTCAATGTACGTGGTTCTATGTGGCTTGCAATCAACTGTTTATTTGAATTTCCATTTGACTTTCGTTGCTAAAATTTTTGTCTTTTTTTAAGGTATACCGACCAAACAGCAGCCAAGAGACACCAAGGTCATCATCAGCCATTTTAATGTTCCTACTGCTGGAAACAGGCCTCCTCTCTTGGAGAGAGAATGCCCAGTGCAGATTAGTGGATGTCACATGACTTCGAATTTTTGGTTCTAGGACATGCCGTTTTGAGAGCAGTGGTGATGCAATAAATTACACACAATAATGTGCCTGGCGGGCTCAAGGCCCAAGGGCGTCCAAAAGACAAATTAATGAAAAAGCAATTAAACTTATTAAAATACGTATGAAATAGTTTTATACAACACTCGCAGATAGATGATCGACGGGGTCGAAAGGTGAGTGGTGACCGCGAAGAGAAGCGGCTTTGGTAAAACAAAAACAAACTGGTTCGATGACCTGGTAAGGGTCGCAAGAATCAGATGAGCACGAGACGCACGGAACCCGTTGTAGCGATACTTGGAGGAGGTCTGCAAACAGCAGTGATGATGAAAATTGAAATCGTTTTACGTTCGAGCGAGTTGATGACAAAAAAAGTAAAAGTAAAAGAAGCGCAAGTTTTGCAATAGCGAGTTAACGAACAAATCAGCTGCCAAATTTACATTACAGAAAAAAAAACACAATAAATAACGCAGCGTTGGTATTCTATTGGAGCCCACTGTGAACACTGACACACTCACGGAACATAACATTACAAAAGCGCATTGGATCAACGATATCACCAAAGTCGTCAAGAAAACCTGGTTGAAGGATGAACAGAACTGGGAACTAAAATATAACAGAACGGAAAAGTGGTCTATCCAGCGGTCTTTTTAGATTGATACGATAATGACGATAATGAATGATATTCCACAACTATCACACAAGGCCATCTAGTCCCAAGCTAAGCAAAGCCTGTGTTCACTCGACAACTGATAAATATAATTATATATTTCTAAATACATTATATATTATGGATAAAATACTTCCAGGCTCAGAGCAAGTGATCGTGCTCATCACACAAACATTTGTCCTGACTGAAAATCGAACCCGAAAGTTATAAACGTGAATAGGTCTAAACTAGGGCGATTCACCATCAACGATTACATCACTATCATCAGGTTGGATTGCAGCACTGTTGTATATCAATTATATAATTATATATAAAATATTTTTACTACAAAATCAGTCAATTCGCCTGAAATAAAATAATTTGGGAATGTTGAGAGATGGCAGGAAGAAAAAAACGAAACGACAAAACGTTCAAACTATTTGAGTTTCACTATAGCATATGTCTACGCCTGTATCTACCTTGTAGGTCTTATACGGTACATTTCACTTATCTCAGCATATGATTATTTCTACCTCTCTATCAAAAAACTACACTATTATCAAAAACAAATTTACTACACTGCCTCCAGGCATATCCATATGATCTATATAATATGGATATATTGCACAGCAAATCATTTTTTCCCATTGATTAATTGTATTTTAGCTTGTATATAACCTTTTATGTTATAATATTGACCTATGTGTAACAAATAATCCGGTGATAAACCTCTCAATTACTTAAAAATTAAACAGGTATCATATAGATATTATAGCCGCAATTTAAACTTATGTTTAAAAGAGTGTGAGCCTGGAGATCTGACATAACAGTCTCGAACATAATTCAGACTCTAGCTCTCATGAAGTTTCTAGCAAAATGATATTTCCTTTATGAGAAAAAATTGTAGGTGTATTTATTTGAGACATTGCTGCCTCTATACTTTGTTGTTTTAATCAAAACATGTTTAGATGTATTACAATTCAAAAGCAGTATATATTACAGTAAAATATTATACTAAATGATAAATGATATTTATTTTTGCAAATAGGTTTTTCACAACATTTTTCACATCATTTTTTTTGTCAGTTTAAACTAGATGAGTTCAGTGTTTCCTAGCTGACTACCCTAAGTAAGTAACTATCCCCTAATTCAATTAAACTTTTGAGCCCCAACCTATTGTTCTTTAATCGTGTCTGTATTACAGTACTCGAAAGGTTAAAACCAAGAAAGAAGCTTCCTAGTGCGGAACCCCAATCGAAAACCTCGATAACATTTATATATCTATAATCGCAGATGGCGATGATGGCCGTACTTAAATAGTTAAAGTGTACAGCATTAAATGGAGCCTCTAATAAAGCCCAGGCAAGCATTACGCGATAGCACAGCACTATGCTTAGTGGAGAGCGGTTCGATTGAAGGTAACAACTGGTCATCACCACACCTTCGTTGCGTACCTTCACTATGTAGGGACTTGTACAGAAGGCTCGGCAGTTGTGTTGATTCACTCATATTTTTCGAGCAACGCTCTCAAGCAACGCTGCCAAACAAAACTGTCAAGCAACACTGTCAAAAGACAAGCAACGCTATCAAACAAAGACTCGGGCTATCCCTTTATTTTTTGTTTGAGGTGGATAATTATTCAATAACTTCTCCTGCTCTAAACGGAATCGAGAATGCGTGTCAGTCTGTTACTGAATATAGCCCAACTATATCAAAAATAATTTGCCAGTTATTAACTGCAATAACAACTGCAAATAGTATTTATTTGTTTAAACCATTAATTTTTTTACGAGTTTTCAAGCGCTAAAAATCGCAGCGCCTAACTTTATACTCGCCAAGATTCGACAGCCGTACTGTACAATTAGCAAAGTGTACCTTCTGCCCATTCATCTGTACCACGATTACTATGCAATAAGATGTTCTAGATAAACATGGGCGTAAACGCGGCACGTTAATTTAAACATAACTGTGTGTGCTGTGTGTAGAACAATACGAGTGACGTGGAAATATGCGAGATGAGTGATAGCGGGCCGAGCCGGTCTATGAGCCTAGCACTTGTAGTATTTGTAATGCCATATGGTTTAGAAACTTGGAACCTTTTTCGTTTTAAAAAAGTTTGTGGTTCATTTTTGCTTTTTCTTTTAACAATAATGTATGTTAATCTATACTAATATTGTAAAGCAGAAGAATTGGTTTGGTAGAGGTAGTAGGCAGTGTTTGTAATGCCATATGGTTTAGAAACTGAGTACCTATTTCGTTATTTAAAATTTTGTAGTTCGTTTTTGCTTTTTCTTTTAACAATAATGTATGTAAATCTATACTAATATTGTAAAGCTGAAGAATTGGTTTGGTAGAGGTAGCCGAGCCGGTCTGTGGGGCTAGCACTTGCAGTGTTTGTAATGCCATATGGTTTAGAAACTGGTTACCTAGGAACCTTTTTCGGTTTATAAAAAGTACCTATGTAGTTCGTTGTTGCTTTTCCTTTTAACAATAATGTAAGCAAATCTATAATCTACACTAATAATATAATAAAGAGGTAAAGTTTGTTTTTTTGTTTGTAGGAGGTCTCTGGAACTACGGTCCGATTGGAAAAAAATTAGCAACAATAGAAAGCTGCTTTACTCCTGAGTGACATAGGCTATATTTTATGTACGCGGGCGAAGCCGCTGACAAAAGCTAGTAATATTATAAAGCTGAAGAATTGGTTTGGTAGAGGTAGACGAGCCGGTCTATGAGGCTAGCACTTGCAGTCTTTGTAATGCCATATAGTTTAGAAACTGGGTACCTAGTTCGTTTTAATAAAGTTTTTAGTTAGTTTTTGCTGTCTTTTAACGATAATGTATGTGAATCTATACCAATATTATAAAGCTGAAGAGATTTTTTTTTGTTGAACGCGCTAATCTCAGGAACTCTTAGTCGGATTTTTAAAATTATTTCTGTGTTATAATTATAGCCCATTTATTGAGGAAGGCTTTAATATCATATCATTTTTTTTAATGATTGTAGGTTAGCGCTTGACCGCTATTTCACCTGATGGAAAGCGACGATGACCTGGCAAGGGTTGCGGGTATCCGATGGATGCGAAATGTACAGCACCTTTCATTGTGGCGACCATTGGGAGAAGCCTATGTCTAGCAGTGGACGTTTTTCGGCTGAAATAATGATGATTATTATTATTTGGTAAGACACACTAGCAGCTACAAGCTGATGCGTGTGTTTCATATAGTTTGGAGATATTTAGTTTGTCCAATTGATTTTTGAAGCTGTTCAAAGTAGGAGCTTTCACAACACTTTCCGGGAGCCTGTTCCATGCTGTTACAACTCGGTTAGGTAGAAATTGCTTTAAAGGCTTTTTTCTGGATGCATTTCCCCACAAGTTGAGCGAATGTCCTCGTAAATGTTTATTGGCATTCAGTGTGTAAAGGTTTTGAAGGCTGGGCACATCATAATGTCCTGATCCTGTAATGATGATGATGTAACATTTATTTATTGTGCACACTTACCTACACAGTGTTGATTTTTTAACTCTAATGCTAACTAGTAGTTCTCTACTAGTTAGCATAGAGGTACATAGGCAGACTGAATGCCTCATGACATTCTTGTCATGAGGCATTCAGTCTCCCTATGTACCTCTACTGTATATGAAGTAAATAATAGTAGATATTAGAGCTACCGGTCAAGCAAAAAACCTTTTAATTTTGTTACATTTTCAAAATTTTTGGGGTTGATGATGCAATCACGGGATAGCTGCCAGAAAGTTACTTTCGTAATAAAACAATACTAAAACACTATTTAACAAATATTCATCCCTCTCATAAAACCTTATGTCAAACAGGTTGCTCGGAATTACTGGTAGCTATATTTTTTTTATTCTAGATAGGCTCGCGTTTGACCACAATCTCACCTGATGGTAAGCGATGATGTGATCTACGATGGAGCACGCTTGTCTAGAAGTAGCCTATTCACTCTTGACCTAAAGACCCCTAGGTTGTAGCTAGGTCCTAGGTTGCTGAAACACAGACTCCAGCAGGGAATTCCACTCCTTAGTTGTACGCATAATAAATGTGTTCCCAAAACGCTTTGCAAAATAAATAGCTCTTTTGAACAATCCCACAAAAGCTGATGTAACCTTACAGCCAAACACCAAAAGACAAGTAACTACAGTCAATTCGCGACTTAATAGTTAACGTGTTTCCCATGAAATTACAACATAATGCCTTTAACACGTACCATTACGAATAATATTCAGTTTACTCTGCGAGCACTCGTTGAAAGGTCGCAGTTCTCGACACTCGCCACTGATTGCATTAAAACTAGAGTTGTAATGAAACTTCGCTTCCGTTACTGCGGAAGTTCCGCAAGAAATCGCGTCTCCGCATCCGCATCCCTCTCCGCAAAACTTTTGGGAGTTTTTTACCAACGTAGCTATGTCTTTCGGTTGCCCTTTGCGTTCTAGGACTACGAGTTAAAGCGTTTTAGAAACACATTCATTAAGGAGTGTGTTTCTTGATAGCTATAACCTAGGGGTCTTTAAGTCAAGAGTGAATAGGTTACTTTTAGGCAAGCGTGCTCCTGTCGGCCACATCATCGCTTACCATAAGGTGATATAGTGGTCAAACGCGAGTCTATCTAGAATTTAAAAAAAAATACAATTTTTCCACATCCGATTTCACCTCCGCCTCCGTTAACCTCTGCATGCACTAAGATAGCCTCCATTGCAACCCTAATTAAAACCATGATTTCCTTCACCGCTCGGCTAACAGATGACATTGGGTCTAAATTCCTACGAAACCCCATTTATTCCAATTAGCAACATTTAATGCTGCCTGGTAAATACTTCGACATAGATCAAATACTTCCGTTTAAATTATTATCTATTCAATGTACGTGGTTCTATGTGGCTTGCAATCAACTGTTTATTTGAATTTCCATTTGACTTTCGTTGCTAAAATTTTTGTCTTTTTTTAAGGTATACCGACCAAACAGCAGCCAAGAGACACCAAGGTCATCATCAGCCATTTTAATGTTCCTACTGCTGGAAACAGGCCTCCTCTCTTGGAGAGAGAATGCCCAGTGCAGATTAGTGGATGTCACATGACTTCGAATTTTTGGTTCTAGGACATGCCGTTTTGAGAGCAGTGGTGATGCAATAAATTACACACAATAATGTGCCTGGCGGGCTCAAGGCCCAAGGGCGTCCAAAAGACAAATTAATGAAAAAGCAATTAAACTTATTAAAATACGTATGAAATAGTTTTATACAACACTCGCAGATAGATGATCGACGGGGTCGAAAGGTGAGTGGTGACCGCGAAGAGAAGCGGCTTTGGTAAAACAAAAACAAACTGGTTCGATGACCTGGTAAGGGTCGCAAGAATCAGATGAGCACGAGACGCACGGAACCCGTTGTAGCGATACTTGGAGGAGGTCTGCAAACAGCAGTGATGATGAAAATTGAAATCGTTTTACGTTCGAGCGAGTTGATGACAAAAAAAGTAAAAGTAAAAGAAGCGCAAGTTTTGCAATAGCGAGTTAACGAACAAATCAGCTGCCAAATTTACATTACAGAAAAAAAAACACAATAAATAACGCAGCGTTGGTATTCTATTGGAGCCCACTGTGAACACTGACACACTCACGGAACATAACATTACAAAAGCGCATTGGATCAACGATATCACCAAAGTCGTCAAGAAAACCTGGTTGAAGGATGAACAGAACTGGGAACTAAAATATAACAGAACGGAAAAGTGGTCTATCCAGCGGTCTTTTTAGATTGATACGATAATGACGATAATGAATGATATTCCACAACTATCACACAAGGCCATCTAGTCCCAAGCTAAGCAAAGCCTGTGTTCACTCGACAACTGATAAATATAATTATATATTTCTAAATACATTATATATTATGGATAAAATACTTCCAGGCTCAGAGCAAGTGATCGTGCTCATCACACAAACATTTGTCCTGACTGAAAATCGAACCCGAAAGTTATAAACGTGAATAGGTCTAAACTAGGGCGATTCACCATCAACGATTACATCACTATCATCAGGTTGGATTGCAGCACTGTTGTATATCAATTATATAATTATATATAAAATATTTTTACTACAAAATCAGTCAATTCGCCTGAAATAAAATAATTTGGGAATGTTGAGAGATGGCAGGAAGAAAAAAACGAAACGACAAAACGTTCAAACTATTTGAGTTTCACTATAGCATATGTCTACGCCTGTATCTTCGTCGCAGTTGTAATAAGATAATCTTTAAAATATCTATTTTAACGATAAGACCTCACTTTGTATAACTTTTTGTAAAAGTTCCCTCATATATTTTTTCTATAAGATTTATGGTTAAAGAAAAGATAATAAAGAGAGAGCATTATTTTTTCCTTTACTTTTAATTTGCAAAGGTTCTAAATCACATATAATCTATCTTTCATCAGAACATACCATCCATGGTTATGGCAAATTACATAATCAACGAACCGTATCCCAATTTTTCCACGCACAAAGAGCCACCCCTCACC
Organism: Mythimna loreyi; assembly: GCA_029852875.1. Taxonomy (NCBI): domain Eukaryota; kingdom Metazoa; phylum Arthropoda; class Insecta; order Lepidoptera; family Noctuidae; genus Mythimna; species Mythimna loreyi. The sequence goes on from CM056780.1 coordinate 4,895,453, forward strand.
CCGTGAGTAACCCTGACCACACCTTGCGATGTCTCACAGCTAGATATGCGAATATTTCAATGAATACATTACACGTTAGGTCAGAGGTTCCCAAAGTATAGCGAGCGACCCACTGGTGAAACGCGAGTGAATTTGTGGTTGGCCCTGAAAAATAAAACGACTCGATGACAGGCGACAATCGTGCAGAAGCGTGAAGCTATAAAAGTCCTTCTTACCTTCAGTACCTCATATACCTATTTGAGGCAGAAGTATCCTGCCCTGTCCCATTTCAGTTGGACCGCCTTCTGAGCCAAATCCATAATTTTTGTTTTGGAACGCAATGTTGTGTTTCGAACTCGATCCGTTAATTTAACACCAAGTATACTGTGCTCCATTGCTCGTTGGCAAACCTTAAGTTTGGACTGTCAGATATTAGTCAAATACCCAGTCTGTACATCATAGGTCAACACAGGGAAAATACACATGTGTCGCATTACATTGTGTAATTAATTTCATCACCACTGCTCTCAAAACCGTGAAGGAAAACATCTTGAGCAAACCGACATGTTCTAAAACCAAAAATTCGAAGACTTGTGACATCCAACCAACCCGCAGTGGGCCCGCGTGGTGGGTTATGGCCTCTCTTAGAGAAGCAAAAGTATCCAAATTCATTACTTTTTGTTCAGCAAGTTGCGGTCCAATCAACTTTGGAAACCGCTGTGTTAGGCCCTTATACGTGCATTATTCACTAACGGGCTATAATAAAGGCTTATCTGCACGATCGCGTACACACAATGCTCGCTGCGTTCCTTGGCGGAAAAACTCGATGGCCACTAGTGCGATAATAGCGCTGTTATGGCCGTGTGCTGATCATAATGATGATTAATGAAGGAAGAGGCGAGGGTTAGGATTAATTGATAGAGGAAAGTGTACAGCACGAGACGTGGTTCCTTTCTCATCTTAGAATTATTCTCACAGACGAGAATAACGGAGAATTAAAAGATTTTAATATCTATATTATTTTAAGAAAGCAGTGGTAACGGCCCCGACTTACGAGTTCTAGGTCTCGGGTTAAAACCCAGCCAGGCGCATTACTTTGTGTACTTTATATCATCACTACTACTCTCAAAACGGTGAAAGAAAACATCGTGAAGAAACCGGCACGTCCTAGAACCAGAAATCAGAAGACGAACGCAGTCTGACTTCTAATTTCTGGTTCTAAAAAAGTTCTGGTTAAAAAAGGTTGATGATGAAAATATTTATATAACGGTTATGAAGTGAAAGTATGTGATGGTACAACTAGGTAAAACTATATATATATGAAGGAGGAAATTACATTATGTCAGTTTATCAAACGTTTATGTCCAATGCATTCCCCTTTGAAGTGAGGTATGCTTCAACGCTGCCGACATATAAATCAATGGTGAAGAAGTATTCAATTACTTCTCACTGTTAAATTTCTTTATTCTCCTTTCTCAATTTCCTATTTGGTATTTACTAATATATTAATTGATATTGATATGTATTTTACGAGCTTTTATTTAGTTTCTTTATTTTTCACTTCGCTGTTACCGATTGAGGTGAAATTTTGCATGCTTGTGTTAATCAGATAACAATGCAAAATTGTTATGGCGTGGAGGTGATCTAATGAGGGAACTGGAACGTGGTCATAGGAACTTTGTAATTAAACGACACAACCCCATCGAATTTGGGCTCGTGTGATTCATTCATGACGAATTATACATTATCATTACATAGTACATATAAAACAAAGTCGCTTCCCGCTGTCCCTATGTATGCATAAATCTTTAAAACTACGCAAATGGATTTTAATGGTTTTTTTTTAATAGATAGAGTGATTCAAGTGGAAGGTTTATATGTAGAACACATGCATAATATATTTAATATCACCATTGCACCCATTGGGGTCGGTTCGCTAGTATATGTATATAAAAGCTTGCTATAAAAAACATATTTTCATTGAAAACTTATATATCTTTGTTTTTAACATTATTTATGATTTTTGTACACTGACCGCCCCAACTCTCTCTCTCTCTCTGTAGTGAAGAAGCAATTTTATCTCGCAAAACATTTAATTACTACTTTTAGTCGTAAAATTACAACGTTACGTAAACTGGGCGCATTTCTTTGTCTGGACAACTGGGCGTCCAAGGGTGATGAGTGATGAATGAGACATTCTCTTAGTTTCAAAATGCTATAGTTTGTTTTTTAATTCTAGACTACGATTTGACAACTCGACAGAATATCACACTCTAGAAATATGTTACCAATTTTCTGGAGTTTGACATTTTAAATTGTCAAATCATAGTGCGGGGCGATGGGCCGCAGTGACATAGGATTGTGCTCACACATCGACTATTTAATCTAACTATGGGGCATCGTTTTTTTCTCGTCATGTGTCATAGTAAGGCCCCAGAACCAGTTTAGTTGCAATTAATATAGTAGATTACAGCTATTCCTAATATTAGTAGCTACTTCGCGAGTCTTCCCTAGATAGGCGTAGTAAACGTCTCCTTTGACTAATTTAACTCATTAATAAAGTGTGTAGCGATCTGTACACACAATGGCCATTGTGTGACGGTGCTGGAATTCGATGGTCATTTGTGCCTGCAGCACGTAACGACTTGTGATCGCTATTTTGCGATTAAACGAATGCCTCTGTGATAACCAGTGGTTTACTTTTAGATTTACTTGTTGATATTAATGCATAAAAAAATTATTAGCATAAAAAACTGGGAAAGAGCGAGTCGGACTCGCACTTTCAGAGTTGCGTACAAACTAAGTTATCATCATCATCATCATCTCAGCGTTAGTCCCGGTTGCTTCCTTGGCTTTCACCTCGGTGCCCGGGGTCCGCTTTCCAACCTAAACGCCTCCACTTCGCTCGGTCTTTCGCGTCCTTTGCCGTAAGCCCATTGGCACGCATATCGTCCCTTACGACGTCGATCCAACGCCTCTTAGGCCTTCCTCGTTTTCCGGGTCCCGGCGGAGGCGGCATGGCGAGGCATCTGTTACCAACGTAGTCTGCCGGTTTTCGTAATACGTGGCCATACCAGCGTAGGCGACCCTCCTGCAGTTTATCCGCTATGTCACGGACCTGAAGGCTGCCCCGGATGCGGGAGTTTTTAATGCGGTCTTTCCGCGAAACCCCCGACATCCAGCGCAGCATATTCATTTCCGTGACACGCAGGCTCTGCTTGTGCCGCTCAAGTACAGGCCACGCTTCACTGCCATACAAAAGGACAGGCCTAATGATGGTCTTATAGACCTGTCCTTTGAGCTTAACCGGCATTTTGGGGTCACAGATAACCCCCGCCACCTCACGCCATTTCGCCCAGGCCGCCGAGATACGTGACTCGACGTCGCAATCGACGTCCCCGGACTCGTGGAGCACCGATCCCAAGTACCTGACCTGTTCCGTGCGCTCGACTGTGTCTTCGCCAATGCGAACAGGAGCAGCGTTTGTTGTGTTACAGGCCAAGTACTCGGTCTTCGCCGCATTAATTTTCAGACCGCCGTTTTCCAGCGATTCCTTCCACGCTGTCACACGTCGAACCAAGCGCCCACCATCCGAGTCCGCCAGCGCGATGTCGTCTGCATACATGAGCAGCCATGGCGGCTGCTCATGTAAGTCCCTGATGTTGAAGGACAGCACGTCCAGCACCACGCTGAACAGAAACGGACTAAGGACAGAACCCTGGTGAACTCCGACGGTGATGGGGAAGGGTTTCGTATCGCCAACAGCGGTCCGAACCACAGAACCGGAGTCTCGGTACATATCTCGGATGATGTCAACATAGGTCTCGGGCACTCGTTTGGATCTCAGCGCCCACCAGATCACCTCACGGGGGACACAGTCGAAGGCCTTTTGCATGTCAAGGAACAAGAGGTGCAGAGGCGTATTCTTTGATCTGTATCCCTCCATGGTAACCCTTAGGGCAAAGATGGGATCCATGGCACCATGGCCTGGTCGAAACCCATATTGACATCCCGAGACGGTGCACTCCTGTCGGATCCGAGAGTCAATCACCCGCTCGAAGAGCTTCATGGTGTGGGACATAACCTTAATCCCCCGGTAGTCGCCACACTCCTGCACTGATCCCTTGCCTTTGAAGACTGGAGTGATAATACTCAGTCTCCATTGACTCGGGATCTTTCCGGTGAGGAGCATGCGGTTAAATAGGTGGGTTAAGATGCCCACACCACGAGGACCCATCGCCTTCCAGGCTTCAATGGGGACTCCATCGGCACCGACAGCTTTCCGGTTCTTCATGCGGCGAAGAGCCACATGCACTTCTTCAGGCGTAACCAGGGGTACAAGTCCCTGATTTGGAGGGAGAACCGGAGACAGCACCTCTTTGTGCTGCTTGTTCAGCAGCTCGTGGAAGTACGAGCGCCATCTCTCCTTCACCGCGAGGTCCTCGCATAACAGATTGCCCTCAGGGTCTCTTACACAGCGGCACTTAGTGATATCCAGTGCCGCTTTGACCCTGGAACGTGCCAGCTTATATATGAGCTTCTGCCCCTCAGACGATTCCAACTTATCATAAAGTGGCTGTAAGTGGTCTCGTCTGGCTCTGGCTACGGCCCTCTCGGCGGCACGTTTTGCAGCTCTGTATGCGTCGCGGTCTTCAGGAGATTTGGAAGCTTGCCACGTTTTGAAGAGAGCTTTCTTCTCTCTGATCTCCCTCTGGACTGTGTCATCCCACCACCAAGTCTCCTTGTCACACTTGCGGCCGCCCCTGGACAAGCCGAACACCGACTTTGCCGCCTCGGTGATGGCAACCTGAATCCTGTCCCAGTGGCTTTGCACAGGTTCGCCATCGGTGCCATCGCACTTGTCGCCGATGGCCGACGCGAACGACTGGGACGTGGCTTCATTCAGTCGCCACCACCGTATTCGGCGTTGTCGGCGCTCAACAACCTTGATCCTAGGGTTGACGCGCAAGTCCATGACAAGGAGACGGTGTTGTGCAGTGAGACTCTCGCCGGGTATGACCTTGCAGTTGGCTACCTTACTGATATGGTGCCTCCGTGTGAGTAAGAAATCGATTTGGGTAGCGTACCTCCCGCTCTTGTAGGTAATCAGGTGTTCGGGTTTCTTTTTGAAGAACGTGTTCACGATGGCAAGGCCGGCAGCCGTACACGTTTGGAGGATATTCTCCCCCTCCGCGTTACGGCTACCGTATCCAAAGCCACCGTGAACATGCTCAAACTCCTTGCACCTGTCACCCACATGACCGTTCAGATCACCACCCAAGACGATTCCCTGTGACAACGGGATGCCACGAAGCACCCCACCGAGTTGATCCCAGAACGCAGCCTTTTCAGTGTCGCTGCAACCGACCTGAGGTGCGTAGGCACTTATCAAGTGGGTTACAACCCCGTCAATAAGCACACCTACGACCATAAGCCGATCACTGTAGCGTTTCACCTCCAGGACTGCGTCTTGAAACTCCTCGGAGAGTACAACGGCCACCCCGTTCTCCCCACCGGCTGCACCCGTGTAGATCAGCTTGTAGCCATTCCCGATGAGCCGGGACCTGCGGCCTTTCCACCGAGTCTCCTGCAGGAATGCCACGGCCACCTTTCGCCTAAGAAGTACATCGGCTAACTCTCTCGCGCGTCCGGTCAGCGTGCCAATGTTGAGGCTGGCGAAGCGGATTTTCCGGGTTGGGGCTCGCGTCTTTGGCCGTGTTCGCCCCATACACGGTAGCCCTTGCCCACTTGCCACAGGAGTCGGGCGACTCTCCTGCGCGCCGTTTTGCGGCGGCGCCCTATCCGTGGCAGATACCTTTTCTAAACTTTCCATGTTTAATGGCTATTTGTGGCCTTTACGGGAGCGACTGCCGTCTGACCTCCCAACCCTAAGAGGGAAAGCCGACGCCAGAGCCTCGTCTGCTGTACGGCAGGTGTCCCAACTTGCAGGGGAGGTTGACTTGGGCCCCGAAGATTGTGGTTGGGCCCCATATACACCCAAAGCAAGCGTACAAACTAAGTTATATACCTAATTAAATTCTTGAATAGAGTTTCGGAAGATTTTTGCGAATCAAAACAAGTATTTTTTTGTGACATAATATGTATTAAATTTCATTTTTCAGTTTTGTTTTAGCTTTATATTTGTGCTATGAGACCTAGCTTCTGGCCAAAATTTTAATTATCCGTACAGTTTTTTAAAAAGTGATGTAATATCATAACTTAAAAAAAAACTTAGTATAATATTAAAAATGTTAAAATATTCTCTTTTTTTGCTTATTGTCAAACAAAAACAAAATGTACCACCATCTTCACCCCACATCATCTTGACGAGATTTAAAATATAGTAATTTGTTCAATTCTTGATATAAAACACAAAATAAGTATTCTACTCTATTATATAAAAGTCATGCCATGTAAAAAGAGATATATCTAGCTGTTCGTTCAAAAGCGACCTCACCCGGATACTCCCCGGGCATCCTTTAAACTAGGACAAATTCGGGGTGACCCGGATGCATAGCAACCCTAGATTCATGTGATCTCTCTAACTCATCAATTAGTAACACAAACAAAATCCCCATTACCATTACCCACCCACCTGTATCTACTAATTAGCCTATCAGCCAATCAGCCTATCAGGGTACGACACACGTCGAAGGTTCGTGCCCTGATGGCATCACCACGCGTGACTTCCTGCCCTGATGGAAATAGTGGCCTAATAGTGGGTGGATCTGATAGGCCGAGAGAGGCACTACTCTATTATGAGTTGGTTAAAGTTCGTCTTGTTAAAATTGCCCGTGAAGGAATTTATTTCGTTATCATTAAATAATAAATTATGTTCTTCATTTCGGTAATAAATTAAGGAGTGGAGGATGTAATGGCTAAGTTATAACGGCCGGAGGAAACTCTAAAGTTAAGCAATGATGGTTCAGGCATCACGAAATTGTGAACTTAGCGATCTTGTGGACAACGAACATAGGTAGCCAATGCCGTCCGCCGTCCACAAATAGGAATAGTCTACAGGTAAGAATACAGTCAGTATTTGACAACGCATGGTGTCACATGTGAGCCTCAAAGGGATGGCAACAAAACCATAGGGGCTCAGTAAGACACCGGTCCGGTAGGCCCACGGGAATTTCTGTAAGGGATAGCGTTGTGATAAGCAATGGTCAACTGAAGGACACAGGATTTTAGGCGTAAAAGTCAGACACGCACTTGTGCTTCAATTTCATTCATTAATGCTTTCCCATCTAAAAAAAAAACCATGGTTTATCAATCTACCAAGCGTAAACACTGTCGAAAATAGAAAACTCAATTATACCAAAAATGCCTTAAATAAACAATGAAAAAAACACCGGTCGTCATGCGAAAATTCGCTGTAGGTAAACAAAAATACATTCCAAGAATTCCAAATGAATGATCACAACATAATTTACTCATTATTGTGTGTCTCATCCAACGAGGGGATCGCCATTACACTGGCCAAACAAACGCGGTATCCACATCGACTAAATTTTTAAACAGAGTCCGAGGCTTCAGCCAGCTATCAACCGTAACTACATTATCTCCGGAGCATAATTACTAAAATGGCGCTACAAATACTGCTAATTGAACACTGAACAAAAAGAGTGGCAGACGCGATCAACCCTCAAACGGCGGCGCGGTCCGTCAGACCCACGTCACCCGAACAATTATACCCGCCGAACGTGAGGGTACATTGTGACCTTAAAAAGTTAAAATGCTCCAGTAATTGTCGCCGATGGAACAATTTATATGATATCGCGAAATGTAAGGGTTGTCCATATTTTATATGTGTTAGGTGTCAAAGAGTGCTAATTCTGGGTTAGCAACGGTTTCACAACCCATCACTGTCCAGTGCAATGACATTGGTTTTTGATTGATCATTCGTTTTTTGTTTTCAAATATTTTTATTGAAAATCCAAATCAAAAATACGTACGTACTTATCCTAATATTTTTTGATACTAAGAACTGAGACGCTTTATTAGGTAGCGATTCTCCTTTTAAAGTTTATAAAAAACTAGCTTCTTTCAGCGGCTTCGCCCGCGTGAAAATAGGTGCTCCATACTAACTATAGACCTCCACGTTAAAAATAATATAATAACGACTTTTTGGTCAACTTGACCTATTCGTAATAGTCCCGCGGGATCACTCAAACCAATCACATTTTAAATGGCTCGACTGGACCCACTCTCCGATTTTATTACAAACACAGTCCCGGAGTGTGTTGAGTGAAATTCCACGGATCTACTTAACACATCTTACTTGAATGTTTTTCTGACTGGACCAGTTGCTCAAAAACTCAATACCTACCAGCGTACCATATTATTCCAGCGAAATCTATTCAATGGTTTGTGCTATATGTTGATGGACTATTCAATCATTACCAGTTCCAAGGTCTCCAGTTCCTCTTTCAAATTCTTGCATCCCAATGAATGCTAACGATGCTTAGTTTAAGTTTTACGTGTAGAATCAATTAGGCAGGAATTAATGTATATCATTTACGAAATCTTCTATCTTTCAAGTTCTCCATGGAGTGTGTACGACGATTTTATGTCCCCCTATAACTCAAAGATACAATCCATAAAGTAAAATGTGTTTCCCCGTAATTCAAAACAGTTGTATAATTCATTACGACACTATCTTTATTGTAAAATATAGTTTCTGAGCTTTTATACGTGTGAAGATCGTATAGAATTTATCGGTGGTATGTTTAACAAGTGGAAACCTGCATGTCCTAGAACCAGAAATTCAAAGACATGTAACATCCACCAACCCTCAATGGGCCCGCATGTTGGCTTACGGCCCATTCCCTCTCCTAGAGTCTTCTCTGGGCCGAGGCCTTTTGGCCTCAGTCCCAGCTATAGAAACATTGTAAGGCTGACACTATGCTACGGATACGTGGAAAGACGAGTGACCATATATTATTATGAAGCTTGCCCTTGAACTGCCTACGACGAAACACAAGCCTGGAAGACCACTCTCTATTTGCCTGATGACGGTCCTAAGAGAACTTAAAAAAGCACATCTCGACATCGTCATGGCACAAATCGTGCACTATGGAAAATAAAGACTAAATACATGGGATAGGGTCTTTTTTTAGGTGGGTAATAATCATCCAATGACATCTCCGCGCTCTTCGGTGAGACAGGAGATATTGTTAGACTTTTACTGACTAAAAGTTTTCTAAATAAATCGTTCCTAGGCCCTGGTTGTCGTTTTCACAATAATCTATGGCCCCAGTAGGCTTCGACCCAACTGGGCTTGGCTTAGGACTTGGGCCCGGTCCAGAGGATATGGTCTAGCCAGAAGAAGAAGTATCGATTTCAAGTACACTATGCTTCAAGTATTATAAGATATCTCTGTCTGTGGAAAATTGCATCACTTTCGATTCAATAATATATCTATAAAACCTACCCATACAGTGTTCGGAGAGACGCTATTCTCTTCCGATGTTTTATTTCCTCTTGATTTCATGATAGAAATCTTCACTTTAACGAAAACAGAGAGTTGTAATCTGCTTTTTATTTTAAACTTTGCCCCTCACTAGAATTTACTCATGTATTGTGCATAACTTGTATAAGACAATATTTTGGTTTCACCTTTCAACTTAAATGGAGAGGGAACTACCTAGGAGATTCCTCAGTCTCCTAGACCGATCCCTCTTCAATGAAAATTTAAAGAAAATGTCCTGAAAAATATCACACCTTTCTAAAACAATATAGAGTTCCTAAGTACTTCTCTTTTCCCTTCTATGACAGTGACCCTATTAGCCCGCTCTTCCCTCTCTTCGCTCGGGCTGTGCCCGCGCCGCGCCGACCATCTATTTAATTGATATTTCCCTGTTTGGTACGCTCCTAATTTACTTTCATAAACTCTGACCATTAGGTGTTTGCTCCGCTGTTGCACAATAACACCTATTAACTTTTAACTTTGAATTGAAATACGAAATAACTTCGATATCATAGACTGTAGAGTAGGGCTGGCCCACCAGTCGATCTCGGGTGTTAATCCAAGCAATTTTGACGAGTGTGTTTTCTTTTAAGTTAAATGAAAGCCAGATGATGATGATAGATGTAATGATTGTCACGATGGAACAGATACAGCTATATCCTCCACTAAATTCTATCACCTGGGCAAAACTTTCTGTATATAAAAAAGGGCACGTATTCGTGGAAGAGTTGCTCAAATTCAAAAAAATCCTCTATCATTGGTAGATCTCGCAGATTCTCAGTAAACAGAAGACCGTGAGTATAATAAAGTTGGCCACTCCTGCTATAGAGCTTTAGGACAAGAAACTTAATAACATACATAAAATCCAACAAGCTATTGACTACTTAACTAGTAGGTATGTGCAATAAACACCAATGAGATTGGACAGTAAAACCGTTTTATTATCATTCTTAAATATTATTCCTGCGCATAATGACACCGCCTTTCGACAGTCTCGACGGTAATTTTAAGGACAATGAAACGTCAGCAGGCTATTATTTGTCAGATTTTACTGGCAACAGTAACTAGCACTTTGTAATGTTCGTAAATGTTAACAAAGAAATAACAAACATTAAAAACATCTATTGATATTTCTATCTTCAACTTCGAAAATAGGTTCGCAACAATAGAATCCAGTCGTGCACTAAACAAATTGATAGATCCGTACCGATTGAAATATCGTGTTCCATAACCTTTGAGCAAATATGGTCAAAAAGCCATACAATACATCGATCACTAAACTCGTAGATAATATTCATTTTACAGTCGTTCTGTCAATGTTTAACCTTTTGAACGGCGGAGTCATGTCTTTACGACAAAACGTAATCACGACACCAACTGCGCTTTGTACGTCAAAAGTATCACGACATAGGTTTTGTACGGAGTGCTGTGGGTTCTGCCCTCGATCGCTGTTACTGGGCTGCACATTGTACAGTTATTCTAAGCCGATGATCGATTGTGGGACGCACGCTGACACGCCCGATGTTTCTCAACAGCGCATTCTCGAAGGGCTCAAAATCACAAGTCGTAAAGGTCACGCCCACAGTCGTAACCTTTCTATTTGATCAGTCTATCGACTCGGAACTTGGATCGCAAACAAATGATAGTACAACTCTAACGGCCAGCCCGCCATTCTCGACTTTGTGCATTAGAAACTTTGATGTAAGTACAAGAAAAACTAAGTTTGTAAACGCTGAGAAGTTAATGTCCGTGACGCGAGCGGGCCCGTTCATTAAACTGACAAACGAACAAACATACAGACTCGTAACAACGCTACGTGTGTGTTTATAGCATACTTTTATACTGTTAGCTTTAGAAAGCTCCATTGTCTGGTCGAAAGCGAAATGCAAACTTCGTAAGTATTGAGCAAATAATAAATGTAGCTAAGAAGCGAGTCCACGAAGTGGCGGTTGCACCAGCCGAGGAGAGGCAACGACCGAGGTGAGAATGCATAAGATCACACTAAATGGAGAGGTAATCATTACCGAGTAGTAATTCGGGAACCGGTCGCTTCGCTCACTTGAACGTGTTACGGCGACAATGTCCGAAGTGATTATCGCGTTCCGTGCGCGAGGAGGAAGTGTGGGGAATCCGTTATTGAGTGAACGGTACGCGAAGAATTTCCGCTAAATAAATTACAAAAACAACTACTTGATTACTTGAGAGGCTTCGATTTGTGCACGTGACGCTCTCCGTGTGATGCGTCCGTCGCAATTACGGGAAAATCTGAGCTACCGGAGTACCGGCCTAATGGGTCTAAACTAACTTCTTTTCTTTAGAAAATTGTCGGGTAAGTATGTCGATTAAAGACGTGCCCGAACATGGATGGATGGACTGGCTCTCGATCCTCACGTGAGAACACAGAATCTCTTGCATTCCAATTCATACGTATTTTTAAATTTCACACTAGTTTTCTCGTAGATTGCTTTCCCGTTCGAGTAATAAAAGTACTTTCTTTTGCGATAGAATCCAATTAGTGAAAACAAGTATTCAAGTAATGCAACGTGATGACCGTGTGAATATCATTTGAATGAAAAGTGCTGCTACTTACACGGTGTTCGCGGAATTGATGGCAGCGGAGTCTACAGTTAGCATAACTCTTTACTTGTGCTCTTGTATCTTAAGATTTTGGATTTCAGACAAGATAACAGAAATTTAAGATTAAGCCCATGTCATTTCTGTATCAAAATAACCATTTACACCAAGAAGCGCTGAAGAATACAGGTTGAATTTCTATTTTTCTACACGAAGTTTCAACTAAAAATAAATTTATCAAAAAATTGATACCAAATTCTTAGTATCGCATGATTCTTGATTTCAAATCATAACAAACGTGTCTCTATACTTCGGTGGTCAATAACATTCCACGACACTTGCTAATATGACGAAACATTCAGTAAATCTGAGCGCCTAGTACCTGGCTACCTAATTTAGTGCTTCTTGATGTATATGGTTATTTTGTTACACGTTGAACAGTAGAAAGAACCATACAGAATTAAATAGACCTGTCCAATCAGATAATAATTCAAATAAATTTATTATTATTATAGAAACAAAACACAATCGCAGCCAATCACTATCAATCTTCGCAATGATTTCATAACTGACAAACGAAACAGCAAAGTTAACAGTAAGGCTAGCGCAACAAATCTTTCTACATAGTGTAGGAGCTAGTCAGAAAGCGACAAATAACTGTGCCAACGGCTATCTGTTCCTAATCGCAGGCACTAAGGAAGCTGTTCAGGCCATTTAGAATGGTCAGGAGCATTTAGTTCACGCCAGAGCATGATCGGTTTGTACCAATCCTGGACTGGTAAAATCGTTATACATGGTTCATGGGACCCGCCTACATTTTTAGCACTGAAATGTACTAAATCTTCATCAACATTGGTGCCGATTTTCTTGTACACCAACTAAACTTATTTTAATCTTTCGTTCTCTCTTAGTTTAATCGTTAAAACCAGAAAGAGATAGTATTAACTTTACTTCTGTCAAATTCAAACTGCCCTGCCAAGCCTGGCTTGACAACTTGGCAACACCTTCTATAGCAATATACATGATGTTCATGAAGCTAGGCTGGATCGTAGGAACTCTGCAAAAGCGTCGAAGCCTACTGTTTCCCAGAGTCTCTTTCTGAAAGGAAAGCTTGGCCCCAGTGCGTAGGGCAGAGAAGGAGGGGTGGGGTGTTTAGTCAGTAAGAGTCTGACCCTGTTTCCCGCTCCGCCCAAGTGCGGGATTCGTCATTGGATCATTTTTGCCCACCATAAAAAAAGCCAGCCTGGATATACACCTAATCTTTTTCAAATCACACTAATATTATAGTCGTCAAAACGAAAGTTCGAATGTATGCGTGACTCTTACATGCTCAAATGGAACAAGATCGTGTCTGGTTGACATTACTTTTCGTCTTGGAGTATGTTCGTTTGGAATAAATTTTGACTTTTAGACTGTAGCCAGTGGCTTCTGCTAGCCATGTTGACAATCTACAATTTTTATCGTTAGTAGAACACTAATCAAATGTATGGAAATTACATCATGTCAACAAACTTCGTAGCCAAGTTCACATCGTTCAAAATTACAGAATGAAATGTAATCGTTTCTACAATGATCATTGCTACATCCAGCAGTTTTATGATTTTTAATGATAACTACGCCAAGGCGATTCAATAGTAGAAAGAGAGTCGACACGATAATTTCGTAACTTGGCTAGGGGGGCTGGTAGAGAAGGCGAAGAAAAGCTTGTCCTTTGACGAATCTCAAGACGATCACAGATGAGAGATAAGATGGAAATACACCCAAATTACACGTCGAAATGGCTGCAAATTGCCAATATGCCTTGTTAGTAATTTGACTAGGAATTTATCCATTATACACCGTAAAATGTTTGATCGTTTTAATCCCGTAGAAGGCCGATTTGTTACATGAAACACCATCGATTTGTACAATTAAAATTAAAAAGTAAACTTACTTTTTTTAAAGACGAAAAATTTTACGCATGTAAGTACGAAATTAATTCCTTTAAGTAAACGTCTGTAGAAATTCATTTCGTAAATGCGTATAATTAGTATATGCATTTACGAAATTATTTCTTTAAACGAGTTTAAGAAATAAAGTATTTTATTTTTTTTATTTTTTCGGCTAGACCCTCCACTGGCAAACCAACCAAAATTTAACACTATTTTGCACAACTTTCTCCGGACTAAAGCCATCATTGCCACAATCTTTCCCTCAGTCATAACGCATCAAAAAAACAAAACAGCATCGCCATTTTTCCTAGACCAAGCAGACACGTCTAGCCAGACAAATAGCCCCGCTGCCGGCTATCAGCATGTAATCGCAGCCTCTAAGGAAGCTGTTCCACCCATTTAGAAACATTTCCCGATGATTGCGAAACAGACTAGCTAATTATTCCGTAGAGCCGTGATGGATAACCCGCGTTGGGGATTCGCTTATGCAAATACATGCTGCATTAGATTGATGTATGCGTTTGTGCTGCAGCTTTTATTTATTGGTTAAGCTTTTAATGGAAGATTTATTAGCAATTTGTCATATTGTGATAATAATCTAATGGCTACTGTGTGTTGTTGTGGGGTCCGGTGTTACTTTAACTTAATGGAGTCTTAAATTATTTTTTTATATATTATTTTGTGGTTTTCGTACGTGTTTCCTCATATAGATCTATGTGTCGTGATCGTGGAAATAGCTTCACCTTTTCATGACTGACTTTCGCACTTCAAAAGTGTCTGTAAATAGTTTATTTGGCTTTAAGTTGAGTTGAGTTGAAATCCTTGTCATAAACAAAAATGATACCTATAATTTAAAATTATAAGGTTTTTATTTAGCAAAACTATAGACAGGGCGAATCTCTTTAACTGTTGGAAGTTGCGCACACACAACTTGGGCCAGGCATTAAGCTTTTATTCCTCACGCGATTTTTTGTTTCTTCTACGTATGTAACTAACAGTGTAGATTATATAATAAAGTTTATAAATTTGAGCATTTATTATATATTTGTATGTATTATATTTAAATATATCTATCCTTGTATTCGTCTCTTCTGTCTTTTATTGCACATACCACTACTTTTCTCTGCGTCACCCAAAGGTTGACTGGTAACACAATGCCCAAGGAGATAACGGAATCAAGTCAAGCAATTGACGCATACTTTTAATTCAATTCTTCTTTATTGTGGATCATAGGTAATTGTAGAAGATACAGATGGTGTTAATTAAATATTTTACGAACAGCCATGCCCTTAGGGCTTACAATAAAATGTTGGAAACTATAGAGAGTTTACATGCATGTCAACAAAAAAAAATACATCCTGTAAAAATCCGAAAGCCTGGCTACTCTACGCCAGTTTCTCTTTAGCACTTTACTGAGCTAGTGCACTAGCTTCTGACGTTTTATAAGTGCCCATGTAGGCCTATGTGAAATAAAATATTTTGACTTTGACTTTGAGCAATAGACAACTTCAACAAAATATTCGGCAGTTAACCAAAGTTCTTTCAATTAGATCTATACAAAAGTCTCGTTATACAATAACAGATGGAGCCTCACCTCTACCTCCTTTTGATAATAATTATAAAATGATTTACTACTTTATTAACGTAAAACACGACAGCACTATGTAAATAAACTGGTTGTTGTTCATCTCGTACAATCGCTAACGTAACCTATTTTGAGATAGGGTTGCCATTACCTAAATAGCCGGCGCCTTATGGGCACGGAAAAATCCGGGACATTTGAGCGAAATATGGTTTTTTACCCCGAACAATTTAAAAAAAATATAATTTAAAAAAAAATACCGATGGTTTTTGTATTCATATAAGTAGCTTGTTATTAAAATCGATTTGGTTATTTGATATATAGAAATAAAACTACTGACTAGATCTCGTTCAAACCAATTTTCGATGGAAGTTTACATGGTAATTTGCATCTTATATTTTTTTTAGTTTTTTTAGTCTATTCTATGTATGGGGTTATTTTTCTTTTATTGTGTAAAAATCTTAATGCGGTTCACAGAATACATCTACTTACCAAATTTCAATAGTACCTATAATTCTTACAGTTTCAAAAAAAATTGACTGTGACATACGGACTGACAGACATGACGAATTTATAAGGGTACCGTGTTTTGTCGTTGGCTATGGAACCCTAAAAATAACATAAATGTCTGAACATTTTTAAGAAACCCTACCGGACGGACGCCCTTAAAACTAGGACAAATCCGAGGAATCGCTGACGGATGGCAGCCCTATTTTGAGAGATAAACATCTGATGCAATCTACCACTCAATAATATGCCAATTATCGTAAACATCGAATTAGGTGCAGCTCTAAGCCGTTAAATACCAATACGTTATTGATTTGCCCATTACAGATGACCATCCATCACTTGTTTATGGCTGCTTAAAGTTTTC
Source organism: Mythimna loreyi (assembly GCA_029852875.1). Classification (NCBI taxonomy): domain Eukaryota; kingdom Metazoa; phylum Arthropoda; class Insecta; order Lepidoptera; family Noctuidae; genus Mythimna; species Mythimna loreyi. The sequence continues at coordinate 4,911,862 of CM056780.1, forward strand.
TGCGAAAATAACACAGCTATCAAGCATCTTTAGCGATAAAGCAAGCCATTATCTTAGGTTCTTGTTAGGTATATTGCTGTGAGCACGACATAATTATGACGGTAAATCTCCTCTTTGTGGGGAAAGACCTCACGGCGCCCTCACCTTACGTATGAAACAGGCTCTCACGGAACACGGTCAGCTCGGGAAATTCCTGAGTGAGAAATTCGCAAGTGCGGAAGTGATGTCCGGATGCCACCACGGTGTAGACCGCCCGGAGGATACGAAGTGTGGCCGGTTTGGTTAGAACATCGTCGTGTCCTCGTGGGGGCAATCGGCTGGCGTTGAGATGTCATTGGATGATTTTTTTGTCCTACAAAAAAAGTACCTATTTCAGACTGGTCAGCACATAGTTCTCGTCGTTAACAAACCACGGCACCTACGGTGGAATGATAAGTAAAAAAATACTCGAAAAAAATTGCATAGGCCTACACGGGCACTTACAAAACGACAGAAGCTGTACACTGTTCCAAATTGGTCGTTTCCTGGAGAAGAACCTTCTAGAAAGTCACATCACCATCATTTCAGCTGAAAAACACCCTCTGCTAGTCAAAGGCCTCCCCGAAGCATTGTCAATGAACTATCATGTGTTTTTCCGCAACCCTTACCAGGTCATCGGTCCACCTTGTACGAGGCGTTCCAACGCAACGTCTGCCGGAACGTGGTTGCCATTCCAGAACTTGTCGGACCCCACTACCTTCCGTTCTGCGAGCAATGCGCTTTGCCACATAAGTTTGGCGATTCTTCGTGCTATGATAGATAGATATAATCTTTATTGTAAGTACACCATAAATACAATTTGGTACATTAGGAGCTTTAGCTTTTCTTTCTTTCAGAGAAGATACTCACACTACTAAGACACTAATACATAAGAAACTAATGATATTGTCCTCCACAACATAGGTAACCACTTCGCCGATCGACGTAATCGTGATAGTGTTATTGATACTATCACAAAATATGAGCGTTGCGATCTTTGACGTGACTAATGCGCTAGTTCTCGGCTTACTCGCGGCTTGAAAGGTGAAGCTGATAAGAGTTTACAGACATTCTACCATTTGTCATTTGTTTTACCACAGTTGTGCCTTCTTTGGTAAGCTTATATCTGGATGGTGTAGTTTTAAAGACTCCATTTCTTATAGCTAGGCAAACTAATTTTAAAATAAGCGGTAAAGAATCAAAAATGTAAGTGATGATAAGCGCTACAAAAATATTACGGGTTGAATTCTCGTACTCGGAGTTAAAAGGACGAATCGCATAAGAAACACAAATCACTGACGTAGGTATCTCAGCCGCCAAACTAAAATGGTACTGGGCAGATCACATCTGCCGCATGTCGCAAGAAAATTGGGCGAAGACACTGATTGGGTTCCGAACAGCAGGAACCGGCGACGCGGTAGGCCCAGAAGGTGATGGCTTGACGATTTGGACTCCAACCTTAAAGATTGACCAGAAGTGGCTAAAGATCAAAAATATTGGAATAACAGAAGAGAGGGCTTTGCCCTGTAGTGGGACACATCTGGCTCATAATAATCTGGATAGTGTAATAGCCTCCGCCAAATAAAAAAAAAGATATCTGCCCACCGTATGAGCAACGCTAACTCTCAACGCAAGGTCATTTGTGAAGAAATCTACGGTACATTAGTGTTTAATTCTTGAATAATAAAGTCCGCCATTAAGAGATTCTCTTTATATGACCGTAGGCCCATCACAATGACATTAAAATTTTATATTACTTCCACACTTCAGGGAGCACAGCGCATTATGATATTATCTAGCTACTCTTGCATCTTAAAAGGATATTTTTCAATTTCTTCGTCTTCCGTTCAACACCATATCATTACACCCCACGAACATTTACTTTGCGTAAAAACATCGTATTTCAATAGAAATCAATTTACTCATTCCCATGGAGGTTCCATAACATATTATTATAACCTTTTTGTCTTAAGCAGCTTTCAACACTACTATTTTTTAAGAGTTTTCATCGCCAACGCAACCACATATTACTTCTGCACCTAATTACTTGTTTCCAGTTATTTGCACAAAGAATAATATTGTGGACCTAGATTCGTTTTGCAGCACACGGCACGGAAAGATTTTTTTTTCAAACTCGTCTCACACTGAGAGGAGCGAGAGGGAATATCGGACTTACACTTATTAAAATCCTCCAATGTTCCTTTAATATACCGTTTGCGTTCCGTTCTACAGTAACTCTCGTATTATTCCGTCACCGACGAATACATGAGGAAACAACAATACCGAATACATCCTCATTGCTTCGTCAAGTAGGTACCTTCTTCAGACCCATCCTTCCCTCATCAATTCCCATCAATATACCCTTTCCAGTACCACCATCATCTGGAAAGTAAGCAAAACTCGTCGCCGTTAAAATCTCGACAGATGTAATATGTTCATTTGAAGCGACAAGTTATTCATTTGCCTTCGTCTTATAATTTAAGAGGGACATATTCTAGCCCCAAGTCTTGCGCGGTATAAAACACGGTAATTTGCGCAGGCTTGAGGAGACACTGAGCGATCACCCGGCTAGTTATCACTTATTTTAATTTATGTCTGGACTTTCAAGTATATCTTTACTTGCATCTCAGGTATTTTGTATCTAAGTAGAGGTACTGTTATATGTCTGTTGAGTATTTTCTTGAATTTGAAGCTAGCTTTTGCAAGTGACTTCGCCCTTCGAAGTCAAAAATTTATGAAAATTCTCCTAAGGGCCTCCTTTTTGTATATCAATTTAGCTTCACTTTCTTTTTTTTTTTTGACTCACCGACATATTGAAAATTTAAATAAAAGGGCCTGCTGTGGTGGATGACCATGGAGTAGCACTTCATGTCGTTTACTTTCCCACTCATCCTCCCACATCGCATGCAATTGATCTATTTGAATTAAAACATTTTTGACTTTGATTTTTTTACATATTTCTCGTATTCTAAACTAGATTCCTTTTTATGATGTATAGAAAGTAATAGAGGATATTCCAAAAAAGCTATCCCCTAAGCCCTAAGGGGATGAAAAAGGGTACCGATGTTGATATGGAGAAACAAGGAAGAAACCTACATTCAAGCAGCCAAAGATTCTGACAGAAGTTAAGTAGAAACAAAAGTTTTGCATTCCAATTCAACTAAGCGGTCAATCTGATGAATAGTGTAAATCTGTCTCGTTGCGTTGGGATCGTACAAGACAAAGTTGAAATATCTCGTCTGTCTGAAATATTTCAATAGTTTTATCTCTCCCGGAAGAATTGGAATGTCTTAGTTAATAATTCAGTGAAACCTGGATAACTGGGACTTTGGCAAATATATTTCACTTACCAAGTGACTCAGATATCCAGGTATAAATAAATATATGTTTCTTTTTTAGTTTTAATAGAGAGTTTTTAGAGTTTTAGTTAGAATAGAGATTATATCAGTTTTTTTTTTATTATTTAAATAAATAAGGTGATGAGTTAAAGAGGTTTGATGAAATTAATGTAATCTAAGTTACAAAGGTCTATAAAATTCTAAGACAACAATTAAGAAAAAGTAGATATTCTTTAAAATAGTCTCAGTAAAAAACGTAACATACATTCTCCGTCTAAATTACTATGACGAGAAAATCGAGAGAACGAATCACACATACCTATATAGGTTTGCTTTATCTCACTAACAGAGGTAATTCAGGGCTAAACGTCGTAATCTTAGCATAAGTTCTAGATATGGAGGTTTCTCACTTATCCAGATCCTACTTAACTGAGTTTAACACCTGCCCCCCTAGCCAAGTTACAATCGTTTCGTTTAGAGTAAGCGCTTGTAGATAGCCACGCCCCCAATTCCTTTGTTGAGATTTTTTTTTGTTGAGATGACGTTCGAACAAGGGAATTGGGGGCTGGTTTCCAACGGCCCGATCATTGAAAAAAACCAAATCTCTTGTCAAGTGTCAATGGCATGCTGAATGGAATGTCAATGCCATGCCATAGATTAGTTTTTTTTTCTAAGCATCTTTTCAGCAACCCAAATGAATTTGACACAGCTGTTAATTTAACTGTTGTGTCAGATGAATGACAATTTGTTCCGGCTTTCAGAAACTCGGTCGTTTCAGGACTCAATTTCCTTCAATGAACTATCTACCTTAACAAGCATTTTACCATGCTGGGTATAATTAAAAAGTTCTAAAACTTAGGCAAAGAAAAATTATTAATACCTAACTATTAAATTTCTAAGAAACAGGGACCAATTAACTATACAGACAAACGTGAAAAAGAGAACTACAGAGTGATTATGATGATAAATATCTCAATCGCGAAGTAGAAAAAGCATAAAATTATGAATATCCGTGGTGAAATTACACAATAAAGTAAACTATTATACTAGGCAGCTTACTAAACTATTCTCATCTAGCATTACGGCAAAAGTAAACACGGGTAGATCGCTATATTACAGCCGTTACTTGCAGCTGATTCTGACTTTAAACTACATCAGACCATAAACGGTTATCTTTCAAAATCTCCTTTCGTAAAATACCTGGTTAATGAAAGCGCATACCTACGTCTTTTCAACACCATTCTGATGTTTTTACGGTACACATTTCCAGACATATTATTGCCAGTTTATTAAAGTGGTATGTTTTAATTGCCGTTACTAAACTAACCTTACTTAAATGGGGTTATAAATAGCCAATCAGCATGAAATAAAAAAATGTGGATTAAAAGAATATTGTTTCTTTCTTAACATGGATTGCAAGTGGCTCCACCTGGCTTGATTTATAATATGACGCCAAGCACCAAAACTCCTATTATTGTCTCTGCTCGAAACAATTATATTTATGGTAGTAATGGCGGCAATAGCATCGTTCGATATTCAAACTATTTTTGGGCGACCGAAAATAGAACTCTCGACAATAAAACCAGTAAAATATTAGGAATAGAATAATTGATGGGCTGTGAAAATGAACGACTGTAAATAAGACGTAAGAAGTCACAGTAAATTAGTCACAGAGAGCTCTTATAAAAGGTATTTTATGTCCCTTTTATTTTGTCTTGGCATGATGCTAGATTTTGGAAATAAATTCAATTAGAAATGTTATTAGGCACCATGTTTTTATTGACATTCTAGATGTAGAAATTAGATTTTCTTTGATATTGGTAAGTGATGTAGGATTGTCGGTAGGTAAATACCTGATATATTGTATATAACAGATATCGATCCTTAAAGAACTCAATATCAAAGAGAGATTATCGTAGTTTATACAAATACGCATCATCAAGTTCTTCAGGCATATCACCCATAACAAGGACTCGATGGAACGATTGGTAGTGCAAGGGAAAGTAGAGGGCAAGAGATCTCTTGGACGCTCACCAACACGGTGGACGGTCCTCATCAAATCGGTGATACATTGCAGCGTAAATGAATGCCAAACACAGAACTGGATGGCGTGGTTTCGCGAGAGAGGCGATGGCGGAGGCAATTGTCCACAACCAATCTGTAAAAAATGCACGACTAAAAAGAAGAAATACCTGTTACTGTTGGCCCATTCCCTCTCCTAGAGAGGAGGCCTGTGTCCCAGCAGTGGGAACATAAATAAGACTGATGATGATGACCTGTTACTCTGAACTTTCTACAGTAGTTACTGAAGACCAAAGAACTCTAACGTTGGTGAGAGAGGTGAATATAAGCTAAAAGTGAATCTAAAAAGTGTAAAAAGTATTAAAGGTTTTCATTCTTTTCTGAAAATAAGTTAGACCCTTCTCTATTTCTTGTTTTATTTTTTCTAACGGGCCAACGTGTCATAGTCTGCATTTAATTATAATAATGCTACATGCAAGAAATTATTACAAGTTATGCAAATCAATGTTTCACAACTAAAAAATAATCATAAGAATGGAAGAGCATTAATTATTCTAATTACACTGCAATAATTAGCATAAAGTTCTAACAACTAACCACTTATCCTTACCAAACTCTTGTATATAGTACATTGTTATACGAGGGATGAAAGAAAGTTATTTAGTCCCGAGAAATTTCTTGGCGACCGAGCGAGAGCGAGGTCGCTAATAGTTCGAGGGACTAAATAACTCTTGAACCCGAGGTAAACACTGTGCTTTTCATTACGAATACGAGGAAAATAAAAATAATAAAAACCTGAGTCGTCGTCAAAGGCCTGAGTCGTCGTTTTTAGGTAGGTATATTTCTTTTGATTTAGGCGGTAAGCGGTTTTCTCCTCTTAAGAATCTTGCGTTAAATTTATAACTGAAACTGATGAACTTATCGTGTTAATAAAAATTTCTTGTAACAGAGATTTAGCAAAATGTAAACAAAACTCTACACCTCGAAAAAAAAAGGAAGATCAAATCGGCCACAGATTATAGAGAGTCTACCATTTACCCGCCAATTCTTTTTTTCAGTGTTCGGCTCCCTGGCTTTTCAGTCAATATTTTTCATTTTGTCATTGTAAAAATGGTCAACATTTTTCTCAAATATATATTAGTTTTAATGAAATAATTGAAAGTAAACTAAAATAAAATCATTAAAAAAAAGTATTCTTAAATTATTTCTATCTCTATGTCATTTTAATTGTACTGACAGTATAAAAATTCGGGTCACGGTTCAATAGAAATGTCAAAATAGAACTACTTATTTTTTTAAATATTTGCTGTCTAAATATTAAAAAAACAAATGTCAGTTGTAAAGTAAAACTCCCTAGGGAGTAAAAGTACTTCTTCCAGCCCTGTCCGCAGGCAACTTTACACCTACTTTCAGAGTATGAGTAATGAAAAATTAATTTATTACCACTGCTCTCAAAATATATCATTGCATTGAATCATATCTTTGCATTGAAGACATCCATCAAGCAATGGACCTGCGTGGTGGATTACCTACGAACATGGTGTGGTCAGTAAAACTCTGATACGTCCTCCTAATCCGCCCTAATTCTGGAGAAATTCTGGATCATTTCTCACTAAAAAAGTCATCAATCCCTCGTCTAGAATCCTCTCTTCCCCCTAACTTATGCCCCATCACTGGGAATGAAACAGACGGATTAAGTATTCTTAGAAAGTCACAAGCCAGTAGTTACTAGTTAGAATTATTCAATTTTATCACTTCATAGCAAAGCTTACGTTCCAGTACACCACAATAAATATCCACCTGACCTTTCAGCCAAGGTATTTATAGCACAACTCTAATCGCATTGAAATATTGATATTGGACGGTAAATTTCATGCTAATGAGGCTGGCAACACCGACTAGAGGTGCGACCAGCAACTAGTGGGTATTAACAAGATGGCCCGTTTAGAATAATAGCACAGATTATATTTATTGGAGCATAGAGAATGAATGAGTGGTTCGACGGACTGTTATGTTTAATCTATGCATTCAATCAGTGATTACTGAATAATTGAAGATTTTGAGCTCGGAATAGCGGGAAAATATAGTTATAGGTCTGCTAGAGCTGTGTCGTTACTACAACTAGTTAGAAGCTGTTCGTTTAAACTAATGTTAAAAACGCAAAAGTAAGTCTGACTGCAGACTTCCATGACTAAACTACGAATCTTTGTAGTTTTGTTGAGTTTTATTTAAAAAAAAAAACCTAATAATTTTGTAAGGAACTTGAAATAGGACATATTCCATAACACACTCTGATATAGTTCCGAAAATACATTTAAATCGCGTTTAATTAGTATTAAACCTAGTAGATAATAGTCCTGGAAATACATTTAGATCGTGTTTAATTGGCATTAAACATAGAAATATAAAAACAACGTGTTCCGATACATTTTTACTACATACACTCCTTTCTTGGTATTAAACCTAGAAACAGTCCTGGAACTTTTAGATCTCGTTTTAGAATAAGGCGGAGTAAGTTTAATTTCCATCGCATTTGTACAGTTCAAAACGATATTTTCTGATTATTATGCAGACAAAGCCAGTAGTTGATCTTGGTATAAATATAAACTAGTACAGTAGATGTTAACTAGACAGTGTAAGCTAGCACAATAAAGTCAACAGCCTCATATAACACACAATTTAAATTATGTGCCTACTTCTGTCAAAATCAAGGAATATAGGCAATAACAGAATAAATAAATGACCGTGTTAAAATGGCCGCAACTTTGTAATCAAAGTCGAGAAGCACAGTTTATCAGCGCTTCGGTGCAATAAAATCAACTAGGTAATTTATTGAAGACTATCATGTTATAACTGTACCAACATAACCATTCAAAATTAAGACAATTTACAGATTCAAAACAACATTCTCACAATAATAATAGGTATCTTCTAAAATATATTAATTAATGCTCTAGAGACCCAAGGTTGGAATGTTAATATCTGAGTATTATTGTAAGGGCCCTTACACAAAGATAGATTACTAGCAAAAGTTACTAAAGTCGGTAAAAAATAAAAGGACAGTTTTGACAATTGAGAAACACCCCTAGAATATAACTTGGAACGATACTGAAAGAAACAATAAAATAATAATTTTATTAGGGGTCCCTAGTAACTATTTTAGCTATATTAATAGAAGCTACACTACACCAAACAAGCCAAAACCAGGTACTCAGAATTCAAATGTCAAAACGAGCGTTTTATTTCTTGACTTTAGTAATCTATCATTGTGTAAGCGGACTTGCGGAATTCCGCAATTCAGCATGTGTGCTCCATTCCACAGAAAACATAGATTCTTCCAGGATAAAGCAGTTTAAGTACTTGATGATAACTTGTCATCAATGCATCGTCATAATCGGACCACTACTTCCAAAGGTCTTCTCCTGCAAACAACTTATAGTACGAGGCAAATAAGTTGAACCATTTGCTGAAGTTACACGTAGCCCACTCGTCTAATATACCACAATGTCTCAAGACAAAAGTCTATAATCAGTTTGTGTAGCCAGTGATGACATATGTCTCCGAAACGTTGTCGCCTGCAATGGGAGGCCCATTCCATACGAAGACTCCATAAGAAGACTCAAAGTCACTCAAAGGACAGAAAGGGCTATGCCCGGAGTATCCTTAAGTGATTGAATCAGAAATTAAGATATCCGCAAGAGAACCAAGGTCGCCGACATAGTGAAAAGAATCGCCAAAATTAAATGGCAATGGGAAGGACACAGCATGCAGAACAATTGACCGCTGAGGCCGAAAAGTTCTGGAGTGGCGACCGCGTACCGGAAGACACAGCGTGGGAAGGCCTCCCGCAAGGTGGACCTTTGACCTGATCAGAGTTGCTGGAATCCGATGGATGCAAGACGCATAAGACCGGTCTTTGTGGCAGCACTTGTGGGAGGCCTATGTCTAGCACACGGCGTCAGGACGTCTTTCGGCTGAAATGATAATTATGATGCAGCACTCCTGCTTCGATTGAGACCCGAAAATCTGTTAACGTATTGAAGGCCGATCGCCATTTTGAACTTATAAGCCGCATGTTATATCTCCTTGTAGATAGCTTTACCAGAGAATAGGTACCAATAAATACCTTAAACATTATGGTTAAGATAATATCACTTAACAGATTTTGCCGATAACCGAAAATGGCTACTATATTAATTTCCCAAACGGTTCGCATAAACAGCTTTCAACAATGTATAAATCCACGGACTAAATTCTCGTACACCCAACCCTTTGTAAATTGCATTATAATGGAAACCAGAATGTATGGAGAGCGTCACAGATGAAAGGGCTAGATATTATGAACTTAATAATAAACACGTGTGTTAACTGTTTTCTATAACGTTTGATGCAAAACTTTGATATCTACAACAGTCGACAGTAAAGATGATCGCCATATTTATAAAAAAAAAAAAACATTATCTCTTTTTCTTTTTTTTCTGATTCTTAATTCAAAGCTATTCTTACATTTACAGTACTGAAACTGAATTTACATTTACAGTATGTATGTAAAGGTACCTAAACATAAAAAAAAAAATTATTGAATAGTACATTTTGATACAAGTGCAGGAAGTTTGTCATTGCGACCGAGGCGGAATTCGCACGAGCCATAGGCGAGTGTGTTATGGAGCCGAGGGCTGCAGTGACAAATCTGCACGTGTGTCAAACGACGTTTTTCAATACACTTACGACTTGTGAAATAAAGAAAGAAAAAATCGTTTAATCGTATTTCAAACATACAGTAGAAATATAATAATAATGGCATTCAAATCTGCTCTACTCAGTGTCTAATTTCGTGGTGTCACCCAGCGCCTGTGGGGACGCCTCCCGCCTGATTCGATAAACTAAGTAAAAAACAAATCACCCTTAACCGTGACGATAAAGAAGGAATAAAAAAGCCCTTGTTATGATAAACTCAAAAAAAGCACTTGGGTGATGTACATGCTATATTGAACCTAATAGGAGTGCGATAAGAGGCAGTTTTCGAGTAAGTGTATTGAAAATCACTTTCAATACAAACATCAATGTTGAAGAATGTTGCCCTAGCTCTTGTACTAAGTGATTCTATATCACAAGAGCCTGACTTCCCACTATACAGGTTGGTCCAACTTATTTGCCACCTACAACCTCGTTAGATCAACTATAACAAAACACTAATCAGCTCGGACCCTAACGTCTTGTTCAAATTACAACCGAGCACCGACCCAGTTCACAAGCCCATCCCACGAACACATTCTATGGGCTCGTTATTGGAGAATAACTATTGCATTTAGTATTAATAGCAACGTTTATGTATGATTGATACTGCACAGCAACCTACATACCGGTTGCTACGTCGCAAGTGATTTGGTTATTGTTACCTGTTCTATTCGTTTGTTTATTCATTGAGACTAGCCGTTTGTACTCTGGACAGACTTAGCATTAGCTCCCAAAGGCAGAAGACAGCATATAAATAAACTGCCTTATAACATTTATTTCTTCATTTATTAATAATGTTTTTTTCACGTAGACGAGACGCTTTCCAACAGGATGGACAGATCTCATCAAATTGGTGACACATTGCAGCGTTAATGAAAACTCCCAAGCTGCCAAACACAGAACTGCATCGCGAGAGAAGCGGTGGACGCATGACTCACCGACTGAGGTCCACGACCACTCTGTCAAGAGTGCACGACTAAGCTCCATTCCCGCGCCCCTCAAGGAGCTATCAGCAAATGTAGAGGCCCTAACTGCAGGGCTGAAGCCTTGGTCCAGCTTCTGAAAGGAAGGTCCGACCCTGGTATAAGGGTAAGAAGGAACGGGGTGGGTCGTTTAGTCAACGCAACCCTTTCTAGGTAGAGTAACGCCTTAAAGCCGGGTTAAACTTTCTTCCAGTCAAATTTTTTATATACTTTATTGCACACCATCTTGGCGTGCAATAAAGTAACCACCGGTAGCTTGGATCCTGTTCCCGACACCGGCGGACTACTGTTTTTTTTTTATATATTTTTAAATTATTTTTTTATTGTATTTTGTAAAAATATTTAAAAATATGAAAAATATTTGTAAAAAATAAATAAAGAGATAGTAATAAAAAAAAACTATAATTATTAATATGATAATTATATATAAATAAATAAACTTAGCCTAAAGGCTAAGTTAGGTTAGTTAAGGGAGTTAAGTTAGTTAGTGACAATAATAAATTATTGTCATAAACTTAGGCTAAATAATTAAAGGACTCAAAAGCATCACCTCAATACCAGAATCATGAAATATTAATGAACCGCCACACTGACGTTCTCTCTATCTTAAATGTTAAATGATTCCAATTATCATCGAAATTATACGATTATAATGTTAGTTATCGACACAGACCTTTAATAATAAACTTTAAGAATTGAAGGTTACCTACGTGTATTCTAATTAAATATTATAATGAAGGAAGCTTGGTTGTTAAGAGGCTTGGCTTTGTATATTAAAAAAAATAATTTAACTTATTATATTCGTACTCCAAGTACCTAGTCAAGAAAATGGGTTCTCTACCTACTTGAAATCGCATTCGATTTATTTGAGTAAAGTCATTACGTTTACTCGAATAACTCTTGCTCGAAAACGTTTGCTCGACAGCACATCATGATCTGGTGATCTTTTGATCTTTCGGCTGAAATTATGGTTCATTTCAGCCGAAAGATGTCCACGGCTGGACATAGGCCTACCCCAAGCGTCGCCTCAAAGACCGGTCTTGCATCCATCGGATTCCATCGCCAGTACATGAAATCGATGAATTATGAGCGCGATTGTTCACTATCTCGAATGTCGATGGATTGTGTTCGAAGTGATATGAAAGAAAGAGGAGTTGGTGATAGCGTGACGGGGTGACAGGACAGAATGGAAGAAAAATCGTATTGCGCCGACCCCAAATAAAACGAGACAATGGCAGGATGATGATGATGATTATGATAATCCAAATAATCACACAAACATTATAAAGGTAAAAGTTGTCAATTGTCGCGTGACGTACAAAAGATATGCACTATTCGCGTTGTACTTTGTTTTATTACTCATAAAACAAAGTACAACCCGTTCCAAATGTGAATAGGATCGATGGCCATGTTGTAATGTCATGACGAACTGTCAAATCGAAGAAATTAGGTAGAGTGAACAAAAAAAGATATTTAAAAAAATAATTTAATCGTGAATAAAAAAAGTTTAATCAGAATACCTACAGTTTTTCAATTTTGTTTATCTCTGTTTCACTGTGTGATGTGTCTGAGTAGTGGTAAATAGAAGAAAAAGGCGAATTGTTTCTAACAATGAAAATAGGGAAGAAAATGTTTTTCTAGTAAACTATTTGTGACTTAAAACAATATATTTGGCAAATTTATATCAAACCCTAACGTTTTTACTTGCTTGCTTGTTTTTAAAAGCAAACAAAAATTTTTTATTGATATGCAAATAAGATTATTTTGCAAATCGTACTTTTCACTCAAAATTTGACAGATAGAGGTTATTGACTTTCCTGTTCTTATTTGGAACGCGTAATATAGACTATATATATTTTGTTAATTGAATCCTTACAAAGCAAGTAGTTATTTATTGTTAGCTCCTTCGATTACAGACGACGACAGAAGACCACACCATGCAAGAGATACATACGATAAAATAAAAATACACAAAATAATGTTCAAAAAAATACGACAAAGACGCGATACCTATTATTCCAAAAAAATATGTGAATAAAAAAAGACATGGTCAAAAATTAAAATAAAACCCATTAAAGCAAGCCTTCACTTATTTTAATCAATTAGTAATTTATCAAGTAAAATTATTTCTGCTCATAACCTACCAATGATTTTACAACGATGCTATCTGACTAAATACAGTTATTAATCGATTCTTCTGACCTTTACCTAAACTAGCACTTAACATTTACTATTGTGTTTCAATTAAAACAAAGCAATAAATTGTTCGAAAGCAAATATTTGTTTACTATCTCACATTGTTTTATTTTAAATTGTTTAATTTCACGGCTATGCTTGTTTCTTTTTTTAAAAACATGACACTTATAAACCGTAATTATTATTAAAATAAATAGACTTTTATAAACGAATAAATGTTTATCGTGCGTTTTAATTGTAAATGGAAACTAAATTTAAAATGTTTTAATGTTTGCATTTTGCTTTTAGTGGTAATAAAAATAAATTAAAATTATAAAGGTCTTTCTTCCAACAAATTCATGAGTAGGTAAGTAGTAATTGTCAGTCAGGCAGTTTAATTTGCTTAACATACAAAGCCAGGTGTCGCTAATTACCCTAAGTGCATTTTCACTATGTCACATACAGCATGCAAATAGTCTGTAACTATTCGTCGAAGCCACAGATCTATTGCGTGTAAGTTTAAAGATTTAATCACGCTAGTCTTTATCAAAATTCCCAAAGTTTATGCAATAACCGTACGGAATTTCAAAGGTATTTTTGAAAATTTTCAAAATATACAAACATACAGATGCGGCAGGCAGTTATGTTATAGTCTCGAGGAGATCTAAAGGTGCTCGTTGTTTCACTATGTCAATCGATAATTGTATTTTTATTTTGAATCGATAAGATCAGCGGTTCGTGTCGAAGGAGTTTTTAAAGCGCACGACTATTAGTCAAACGCCTCTGCGCGTTGAAACAAAGATCCAAAATAACATATTTTAAATTATGTATTTTGACAGTATCAATTATCACGAAACAATAAATATGTTCTCGATAGTTTTTATTAACGAAGTCATTTCGTTTTATTTGTTTACTTTTAATTATAGAATGTTTGCTTAAAGTCGTTTAAAGAGCCGTGGAGTGTGTCTCGATCTTCGCATTTTATTTTCATCAATGATAAAATCGATAATGTGGAATATTTCAACTGCTAGCCGATTTATTGTTCCTGTTAAGTTCACGATTTACATATCTATAAAGAAGTATTTTATCTATGTAGTCGTGTATGCAACTTTTAAGCGGCACTCCTTGTAATGGAAATAATGAATAAATCGTGAATTTTGTTCTCATTTCTCGTTCGCTATCCATATTTGCATCCATGATTATGACAACGCTTTTCGAAAAGACTTAATTTGGTAAAACATTATCATTTGGCCGACATATCGGCATAACGATTCGAGTATAGCCGTCACGATCTGTGCATAAGTTGAGTACTTAATGCCGTATTAGCGAGGTATTACAAGATCTCGACAATATTTAACGGTGGCTCAACACATGGTGGGCATGGCAGATATTCAATTTATAATCTCATAAATGGAATAAGGTCGATGCGCCTGCGGCGGCGGCAAAGGTTAATCGGAACACGCTGAACACGTCACATGGCATTGTCGAGGCGCCCTGCTATTGAGAAACTGAAATCTGAACACGATTAGATTTATTGCGATATTTTGTTGCGATTGATTGCTATCGATCCCTGTACCGTACCGTGTGTGACTGATTGTATCGTGTCGTTCTAGTATTATTGTTTGTTTCTCTTGCCTAAGTAGTATCTACCAGAGCCTGTATAATCAAAAGTACTAAATGTGCAGCTGCCATCTTTTAAATGCAAATAAAATTTTACTATTCCGCGTAATAATTTTCACGTTTTTACCCGGGCTACCGTATAACTGTCAGCACATTGCCAACAAAAAGCATAAATTAGATGACAATAAATGAGTCGTAAAAGATAGTACGCTGTTACGCAGAACATTTTTTAAACATCCGCTCCAGACAGACTCCCCGCGGCGCGACGATCGATCATCCGTAGAACAACGCTGTTTTAGTGGGAAAAAAAGATAATTGAAAAAGCACTTTTCTATTGTGTGAAGGCTGCATTAAGGTTCCATTAAACGGCATTAAATAAATAGGTGTGGTTAAGAGTGTTGACCGGTGGGGGGCGGGGGTCGTGCGCGTGGAGCGCTGTATGCGGCGCTCGTACCGCCGCATCGGCATTCTGCCAGTGATCACGCGCACAACTGCATTATTCAGCACAGCTCACGCGCCGCTGTCGCATTATACCGTACGATCCTTAACGCCTCGCCTCCGACTCAACCCGCATATGGAGTACCGGAAAAACTAACAATGTCGTACCTATTACATGACAAATTGCGACTATTAGCGTCTCGGCCTCGTAGGGCCGCCTTTGGTAGCGATGCTCTAAGTCTCCGAAGATTATGGAAACGTTGTTATGCAGTTCGCGGAAACCTTTTTACTGGAAGTGCCGTTTGTCGAAGTTGTGAATGCCGTTGAGGCTGTCCATAAGCGAGTCCGTCTAGCGATGCCATTTGTTGAGATGTTACAACAGGAGCCAGGCTTAATACTTTACCATTTAATAGCAAGATCTTATCCGCCTACAGGCGTCAAATTGGCGTCATTGTCTGCGCCAACAATGCCAACATTATCGTAGACATAGCTAGTAGGAATGAACGGCGAATTAACTTTGACATTAGAACCGACAAACGCTTGTTAATACGACGAGCTATGATATTAGTATGCCATACTTACATGACATTTAACAATCATTAAAGTAATCGATGTTTCGTAGAACAATCAAGTAGAATTTTACCTTGAAGTATTAACTGGAATAGATTGATCTTATAGAAGGCCAAGAACCTACTGATGAGGCGCAACTCTTGATCAAGTTGATAGTTTAGCTACCTACTTGTCCGTAAATCAAGCAAGACATAATGAATCTTACAATTTTCTCACTGCTGGGTATCAGGCATCCTGTCTTAGAGAGAGCATGGGGCACAACCTACCACGCACGCAAGTCCAGTGGACATCTGCCATTAGGAATTACGTGGTTTTTTCTTTCGTTGGGAAAACATTATCCAATGACAACTCCCGCTTTATTGGAGCAGGAGATAATGTCCGACTCTTACTTACAAAAAAAAACACCCCGTTTATACGTTGCCTTTCATACCGGAGCAGAGCCTGCCTTCTAGACGCGAACCCTTATCCCCAGTAGGCTTCGACCCTTATACCCTGTACAAGGGTCGAAGCCTTGGTTAGCTGACAACTTCTTGAGGCGTGCGGGGCAGTGCGCTGTCAACGACTAGGGCTTGTGATTTGATATTCGTTGAAAATAACATAAATTCCGAAATACATTGAGCATCCAGCTCCCGACCTAACCAAGTCCTTTCCGGTACACAACCAGATACATATTAGTAGCCACAAAAACATGACTTTATCTTCTAAACCGATGTTCACCAGCCTTTACCATGTTCGCAGTTCTCGCTAATGGCACAAAAGTGTACATTCATTTTCATCAAAACTAACAATGGGCTGCTAAAGTCCCCTAATAGACCATTACTGGTAGATTTATGTTGGTTACAACGTCTCAGGATTGAGGCATAGTTGACTAGCATTACCATATAAGAAGGGGAAATAAATAACATCGATTTCTGTTGAGAATTATTCGTTAGATGTTGAGGCCAGTAATCATGAGCAGTGAGTAGGCTTCGATGTGAACACGCGTTTGAATCTAAATGGTTAATTTGTATCTTATAGGTACTTTGTAAGATACTTATGTACCTTCTTATGTCGTCGATTTATATCTTTCTCTTGTAGGTAGGTACAGTAAAGGGAGATGTATATTGGTGATGTAAGAAATTTAGTGGTACTTTAAAAATACTATTATATCACCAATATATATCTCCCCTTAACTATAGTCTATATCTATCAAAACTCTAGTATTGAGAATCGTGTGAATTCATTTTGGTTTTTCGAAACACTTAAGTAGGGTGATAACTGATAATCAACATCCATCATTCTATCATTTCAGCCGAAAGACTTTCACTGTTGGACATAGGACTCCCCCAAGCGTCACAAGTTCGCTACATCGCGCGGTCCAGTAAGGGAAAATTTATGAAATTGTTTCTTCCGCTCTCACTTCACGCTTGTCAGATTTTTACCTTCCTACTGACTAAAACCTCCTGTGTACTTCAGTTACCACTTGCTTTTCATGGTAAGAGTACAGCTATGTCTTTCAAAAATTCCCACGGTCCTATCGGGCATCGGGCCTACCGCCGAGCCGGGACCGCATCGATGTTATGGGTAACCTGAATACTTCTACTATTTTCAAGATGTCTAAAGCAATAGTCAAAGAAAATTTCAATTTCCATTACATTAGGGATTAAATTTTGTTGCGACAAACATTTAATGGGTTATTCAGACATCTAGGGCTAGGGGACTGTCCGAAAGAGTCAATATTTGAACCACAGAGGTTCTTGCCGGTCCTTCCCCAAAGGAAATCAATTGAAACCGGGCACTAGCTTCTGACGTTTTAAAAGTGCCTATGTAAGTCTATATCAAATTTAAGAAAAACCTTTGGAATTTTAAATTTTTGAAATTAATAATTCACTATCAAAAAAAATTACAATCTTACATATCTGAATATTGCGTGTTAGTATGATAAGTTTATCTTATTTTTAATAATGTTTGTCCTATATTTTTGTTTATGCGGTGTACAATAAAGAAAATAATAAATAAATAAAATAATTCAAGATTATGTATCTTTTTAGACCTACATTTGTGGTATGCAGTGCTCCCAAGAAAGCTAACCCGATCAGGCAAAGAATGTAACCTGCAATATATTCACGCAATAAGATTTATTATTCAAGTTGATCTAATCGAACCATTAAAAGAAATACGAATCGACAGATTTGACACAAAAAATATAAGCGAAACCGACCCAGTACCATAGATCAACTAGGAATGTAGAACAAAAACTCTATGACTGAATTTATGTTCCAAAAGACCGTTACATTTAAAATTTTACAAGTTCTGCGATTAGGAAACGACTAATGCAGTTTGTGCTGATACGGATCTTGGGAGTAACAGTAGGTAAGTAGCTCGGACTCAGAACACGGTTTACTGATTTTCTAATAAGTCATTAATAATTAATTAATCGTTTAAGTAGCATTGGCGACTATGTAATGAGTGTTGCGTGGCCATATAAAAAGCGTGTTGAAAAAGTATAATTTTGTTACTAGCAGTTTTTCTAATAGGTAGAGTAGATATCCCTGTCCCACTTGTACAGTGTGAAGACTGTTAGAAATTCTTTCAAATGGTCACTGTCACAGAGCTTTTTTTTATGGTAGGTAAAAATCATCGATTGACGAATCGCACTCTTGGGCGGAGCGGGAAACAGTGTCAGACTCTTACTGACTAAAGAACCTACCCCTTGCCTTCCTTGCCTTATTCCCAGAGCCCCGATGTAACGGTCGATCTGGACTGCTACCAGACGACCGGACGGCGAGCTACCCATTGCTCACCGTCTGCTAGCCAGTGTCTACGGTGGCCGGATATCGGCAGGATCGCGGCGGTGACGGCTACGGCGAGTGCGCCGTTGCCTTTGCCTTATGCGGTCAGCCTCCTCCTTTACGAGCATTACTGCCTCGCAGAAGGAGGCGACCGCCTGCCACTCCTCCTCGCTGCGGACCATGGCCTGAACCAAGACCTGGCGCGAGAGGTCGCCGCCGCCGATCACCCCCACGAGGGCACGGCGTTGCTCTTCCCAAGCGGGGCACACTTCTACCGTGTGCTCCACCGTGTCCTCCGGGCTGGCCACAGTGGCGACACCCGGGCGTCTCTTCCGCACGGACTGTCACAGTGCTGCACAACAATTAGGTCTGATGGCCATGTCATATAGCCACTATATTGAGTAACGGTTATACATACAAGATTACTAAATATGTTATCGACAATAAAGGAAACGACACACTGAATGGAGCACGCCCCATAATGTGGACAAATCTCTAATTCCCAATTCGTGTATTACCTACTGATGGCAAGGAAAAGAGCAACTTAGCTGTCGAAAATAAATGTTCGATTTGAATTTCACAATATCGGCAGAATGCAAACCTTATAGATAGCTCGTTTATGCCTTTTACTTAGCATATCTAGAAAGCAGCTCTCACGTTTCATATTGAATAAGCATAAGCAGCATCAAAGATATCTAGCGATTCATATTCTAAATTTATCACGCACCGACCTTTCCAATTCTGAAAACGTAGACATGTAATTTATCATCTATTCAATTAACATTACGATAGTAAGTTGCCAGTTTAATCAAAAGTGCGGGTAATTTAATTTGCGCTGTCATAGTAAGTATTAAATTTCATCCAGGTTATAACCCCACGCAGCGCATGTAAATGAAACATAAATCACTCCTACACTTGGTACCACCTATTTATATTAACTTCACTATAGCGGTATTATGCTAAGGTTTAACATGGAAATAAATAAAAAAACTGCAATTTAAATTTGTACAAGTGTAGGTGCTTTGCCATTATAAAGTTCTTGAAAGGGCGAGCACAGCAGGATGTAAATCAAGTTAATTTGAAGTTATTCCATGTAGGAATGACTTATTATTTGTCAAATTGTTTAATGATACTTCATACTATTTGCACACTTACCACAGTGTAGTATTTCTTATCCCAAAGGTTGACTGGTAAAGAATGTTTTGTTGTATTAATTCCGCCTATTTATTTCTACGGTACCTACATACCTAATGTTTAAAGAAATAAAGATTACATTGTTTTTGGATAAATTAAAGTAAAAAATACAACAGTCAATCTAACCAACCAGTGCAAAATAAGTACTAATTAACTCTGAGTAAGCTTTTAGATAACTTAACTACATACAAAATTAGGTTTACAATCAGGCAAACTAATTTCTTCGCATACACATTTGTTCTGTAAAACTATAGTTAGAACAAAAACTAGTTAACACTTAACTACATCGTATCCCACAGACTCCTGCAGATTTGTATAAATTAAAATCAAATTCGTAGAATCTCGCCTTTAGCGCCTGAATGACTTATCAGAGCAACTTCGTTGAACCACAACCCTTGTCTCATATTATTATGTACATGGTGGACGCCATCATGCGCGTGCGAGCCCTCACGACGGGGGATGCGGTTTCCCGGGGCAGGTGCGTCTTGGCGGTGTCATTGGACATTGCCAACGCCTTCAATTCCCTGCCCTGGAGTTGCATTAGGACGGCACTCCGGTATCACCGGGTGCCCGACTACCTCTGTCGTGTGATCGAGGCCTACCTGTCAGAGAGGTTCATTATCTACCCCGGTCACCAGGATGAATGGAAACGGCGAGAGATGTCGTGCGGTGTCCCACAGGGATCGGTACTAGGGCCGCCCTTGTGGGACATCGGGTACGACTACGTGCTGCGCGCCGATCTCCCCGTCGGGGTCAACGTGGTCTGTTACGCAGACGACACGCTGGTCCTAGCGCGGGGAGAGTCGTACCAGACGGCGGTCGAACTAGCTACACGTGGGGCTGCGACAGTCGTAGAGAGGATCCAGCAGTTGGGACTCGAGATGGCGCTGCACAAGTCCGAGGCCATGTGTTTTCACGGCCCTCGGAACGCGCCACCAATAGGTTCCCAGCTAACGGTAGGAGTTCACATCGGTGTCGGGTCGACGATGAAGTACCTGGGACTTGTGCTCGACAGCCGGTGGAATTTCGAGGAGCATTTCCGACGTCTGGCTCCTAAACTCAACCGGACAGGAGCTGCCCTCAAGCGGCTCCTGCTGAACCTGGGGGGTCCAGACGCCTCCTGCCGGAGGCTCTACGACGGCATCGTTCGGTCCATGGCCCTTTATGGGGCACCAGTGTGGGCGCCGTCGCTGCGTAAACGCCCGGCGGCCCAGCTAAACGCCTGTCAGAGGGTCATGGCCATCCGGATGGTGCGGGGATACCGCACGGTGTCCCGCGAAGCGGCGAGCCTCCTTGCTGGCCTACCACCATGGGATTTGGAGGCAACAGTCCTTGCACACATGCACGATCTGCGCGTGGAGATGCAACGCCGGGGCGAAACTCCGCTGCCTGAACATGTCAAGGCATGGCGGAAAGAGCTCCGGCGGGATCTCATGGTGGAATGGAAACAGCGACTGTCGCAACCCAGCGCTGGGCACGCCATAATTTCGGCAGTAGTGCCCCTCTTTGAGGCGTGGCTGGATAGACCTCACGGCGTCCTCACCTTCCGCATGACGCAGGTCCTTACCGGACACGGCAAGTTCGGGAGGTTCCTGCACCGGATCCGTGCGGAAGAGACGCCCGGGTGTCGCCACTGTGTGGCCAGCCCGGAGGACACGGTGGAGCACACGGTAGAAGTGTGCCCCGCTTGGGAAGAGGAACGCCGTGCCCTCGTGGGGGTGATCGGCGGCGGCGACCTCTCGCGCCGGGCCTTGGTTCAGGCCATGGTCCACAGCGAGGAGGAGTGGCAGGCGGTCGCCTCCTTCTGCGAGGCAGTAATGCTCGTAAAGGAGGAGGCTGACCGCATAAGGCAAAGGCAACGGCGCACTCGCCGTAGCCGTCGCCGCCGCGATCCTGCCGATATCCGGCCACCGTAGACACTGGCTTGCGGACGGTGAGCAATGGGTAGCTCGCCGTCCGGTCGTCTGGTAGCAGTCCAGACCGAGCCCAAGTCGTCGACGGCGCGCTCCGTTCCCGCGCGCCTCAAGGAGCTGTCAGCAAACCGTAGGGACCCTGCAGGGTCGAAGCCTCCCGGAGCTGAGGGTTGATGCGAAAGCGTTACACCGGGGCTCTGGGAATAAGGCAAGGAAGGTACGGGGTAGGTTCTTTAGTCAGTAAAAGTCTGACACTGTTTCCCGCTCCGCCCAAGAGTGGGATTCGTCATTCGATGATTTTTACCTACCATAAAAAAAAAATAAAAAAAAAAATATTATTATGTAAATAATCAAAACGTTACGTAAAAAGATTTAGTATCCAATAAATAAGTCCAGTGATATTATGGATTAGCTTGAGAAGTGTTGCTAATGCTAGACTTAGTTTTGTCAGTATATTAACCCTACAGCCAGCATTCATATATTATTATCGAAAACGAACATGTTAACTGTGCCTAAGTAGGTAAACTATGGCAAGTGAAAAAGTTTACAGGAGAAAGATTTTAAGTTAATTTATTAGATAACTTTGGCATTAATTACTATAAGTAGACAGGTACCTATCTGTATATAAATTTGAATCATAAGAGAAAACTATATTTTAACAGAAATAAAATTCCTATTCAAGTTTTCAGATTCGAGAGTTTACTTAGAGACAATCTATACATTCCATGTTTTTTCCATAGACAACAAGACACAGCCGAAAAGGCCAAGATTGAAACGTTTCATTCCAAGACCCTCCGCATTGAAGGAACCAAAGTTTATGTAGTTGCAATGTAAGGCGTGATTGTAATCTGTTCGAGTCTGACATGACCCTTTGTCTCGTCAAGGCAAAGGGACCTAAAAAGGGCAAATTATGTTACGCCATCAACTCACGCACATCAACATACGCCTTTCGCAATTGATAAATGAGTACGATAACCCACGTATCGATGGCTTATAGTGAATACCTCGTAACTGCAAAATACTAAACATTTCATGATGCAAAAAAAAAATTAGACCATTACAATCTGATAAGTTAAATGTTCTTCTATGTATTTTATTGAAATATTATTTTAAAATTATAGTTTTATTTCAAACACTTATTTCTTTTGTTTTTCAATTGTTTTAACAAATTGTGATGCGCCGTGGTGGGTTTTTTAGGAGTTTATCACGAGCTAACAGTAGTTACAAGTTTTGCATTCAATATCATAGAAGCAGCTAAGTACCTATTTCATCAAAATTTTGCGTTACGAAATTTTCTTTCCAGAAATATATGATAAAATATTTTATAATAAAAAAATATATAAAAAACTAGCTTTTGCCCGTGGCTTCGCCCGCGTGGTATTGGGGTCGGGGTTTACGGGATAAAAAGTAGCCTATGTCCTATTCCGGAGTGTATCTTATGCCTGTGCCAAATTTCATCCAGATCCGTCCAGCCGTTTTGGCGTGATTGAGTAACAAACATCCAAACATCGTAACTTTCGCATTTATAATATTAGTAAGATTAGACGAATTTAAATTTTATTAACTATTATATAATAAAATAAAATTATCCGTAAATTTCACTCACGACGTTTTTACTCTAAGCCGTCGGTATGTTATTTGACGCATAGAATAGAAAAACCGACCTTGCTGTCTAAAATCACATCTTTGACCCACTGATCCAAAAGCTCATAAAAATGACCTTTGATTCTAGCGCCACTTGAGGTCAGAGTCCCTCAATCATGTTTCTTGTATTGGTGAATGTCCATAATAAGGTATTTTCTTTAATTATGAGTGAAGTGCGTTAATCATTGCTTGTCACTCAAGTAGGAGTATCACGCGTTTGGGGTCAAGCACAAGGCATAGATAAATTAGATCCTTTTTAGTGTGTCGAGGGCGAACATAGTATTGAGATGGAGGTATTTTTGGACTTTGTCCTAGACTAAGAATAATTATTCTGTGGGTGCGTTCACAAATATGTACCCACTCTTACATCATCATCATTATCAGCCTTTTAAATGTGCCCACAGCTGGGACACTGGCCTCCTCACTAGGTGAGGGACCTACTCAATACAAACAATTTCCCAATTTTTCTCAATTTTTTCTATGACTTCGTAGGTAGTATGTCGGTCGTTGCGTACTAACTACCTACGGTCATTGAACTCACCCAGCTGACGTTTCCTTAAAGAAATTTAATTACGTGCATGAGTAAATAAATTTGAGTTTGAAACAAAGTACTTTATTTTTTAACTTTATCTTTATAAATCGATATTGTTTCATGTACCCTCCACGAGATTAAAACGACCAAAATTTAACGGTGTATCTAAAGAAATGTTTGTTCGGGGACCAGTGTCCATTGATGGCCCGTCTCACTAAAACAGTATGACTGATCAATTGTCGATAAAAAAGAACATCCCTACATATTCAGCCACTTCAACAAGTTTGAAGCCAAACAGCCCATACATCAAAAACAGCATTCCTCATAAATAAAACAACAAATCAAATAGACGTCAGTATAATATAAATATTAGCTATAAATTGTAATAAATCCATTAAAACGCGTTATTCTTGCACCAGGCTCACGTCGACATTGAACTGTCCCTTCACAAGGTCGCAGGCTGCTTGGTACCGCCATCGGTACGTAACACTCGCGTCGTAAGACTTTTTCTGTGGAGGAAAATAACTGGGTTATTATCTTGTTGCTGAGCTGGTAGGAAACTTCAATAGGTATTATTTTTATGGCGGGTAAGACAGACGCGAACCCTTCTGCAAGGCCCCTACGGTTCGCTGATAACTCCTTGCGGAGCGCAAGATCAGTAAAGACCTCTGAAAATCTGCTATTTTACGCGAACTTTGACTCTCCATAATGTACTCCTATATTAAAAATATAAAAAAGTAATTATATAGAAGCCTAGCGCATTTAATCGAGATTCTGGGTTTAATAAAAATACGTATTTCCTGGAACAAGTTTTGTGAAACATTCGAGTACCTAAATTGTTGAATTACTTAATGCCAACAGGGTTTTCAGGTGTTATCTCTCTTTTTTGACTTTTTCTTCAAACATCACATTGGATTGCTTTAGATGAAGCAACAAGCTTTTAAACTATGATCGACATAGACGATAGTCGAGTCGGGAAGGCCCACCTTTACAGGACACGTCTGCCGCATGCCCGACAAACTGTGGGCCAAAGTAACACAAAGTTGGTCCCCTGAGACAGTGCGACGGGTTCGCGGTAGACCACGAAAGAGATAGCGCGATGAGCAAGACAGATTCCTTCCGAACTGGCAAGAGGAAGCGCGAGATCGCGATGGATGGAAGGAGTGGAGGGAGACCTTTGCGCAGAAGTGGAACAGAATAGGTTAACAAAAAAAAAAACTTTACAAATCGATATTGTTTCGTGGATCAGATCGGCCCTCCGCGGGATTAAGCCGATCAAAATTTAACCGTGTACTTATAATACATAGTGTAGTAAAGAACAGTTGATAATTTCCCATTAGTGTATTTGTAAATCACTTTCATGACAATCCAGTTTTCTGCAGGCTAAAATAATGACTCGATTACTATGAGTACTGCATATAAAAGTGATTGTCTAGTAAATATATAATTAGTTTTATAACTTGGCAACAGGAAAATGGACCGCCGTAATTACTATGCAGGCTAGATTACTAGTTTAATAAATTAATCTAAGTTATTATATTGTTTTTATTATTATTCTGTTGCTTGGTGTTGCTACGAATAGATATTTTGTTGTAAGGTCGCATTTCCGTCGCATAACATTATACATCACTGATAATAGTAGTTACAATAGTCAATACGCGGCATATAAGTTGGACTCGGCTCGGCTGGCGCAGTAGTTGAGCGATTGACTGCTGCGCTGAGGGTCGCGGATTCGATTCCCGCACAGAATAAATATTTGTATGGCCTACAGATAGGTGTTCCGGGACTGAGTAAATTGTGTATGTTATTTTACATGTTTGTGAACGCACCCACGCATACACGAGTAATTCCTAGTGTGGGGCAATTTGTTTAAAAAAAAAACTAAAAGAGCAGCAACAGATAATCGGGTCTCAATCGAAGTGCGGCACAACGCGGGTCTGCGCGTAAACATAGCAAAATGTTCAACAAATAAGTTATAAACGCTTATTAGCTTTCAAAATTATGAATTCGAAAAATTCTACTCTGGAAATAAAACTTATAGGTGATTTGAAATAATACCTTATAGTAAAAAAAAACTAAAAGAACATTATTTTGTTTAAAACAAATTGAACTGATTATTTTATAAAAAAAAAAAAAAACTATTTTTTTTCAACCCTGTTGATGAGCATGATCATTGAAAATTTGTTCTGTGTCTAGGTGTAATTTATATTATATATCATGTATGTTTTTTTTTATTAGGGGCAAATTGAGAAATATATAAGTATGTTTATCAGTTGTCTAGTACTCATACCTCAAACTCTGCTTAGTTTGGGACTAGATGACGTCCATGTGAAAGTTGTAAAAAAAAACTTCCGTCTCATAGACGAAACATTATTTTTTCGAAACTTTTAAATATACGATCGGGACAACACAAAAGTTATCCAAGCTTATTATGTGTAAGCTTGTTGCCACCATAAACCAATTAAAAAGGATAACTAATGGATAATCCGCAGTTTAAGTTCTGTAACCCAAAGCTAAGCTCGGGGCTATGTTTAACACATTAATCTCTGGCTAAGTGTAGTTTACAGGCTTACCTTAGAGGAAGCTATTAGTCACGGGTTTATTACATTCATCAATATTTTTAAATGTTTTATGCAAACGTTGTCATTAAATATTCTATTGATTTTATTATGGTAGTAATACTCGTAATAAGCGGTCAAGCGTATGTTGCGCTTTATTTGTTCTTTATTTATTTGGCAGTTTATGACAAACAATTTTTTTATTATTATTTCTGTCAAAGGTATTAATCGATTTGTTACTTGACCCGTTATTTTTTTTAATTAACTATAGCTTGATACCAATATTATAAGTATAAAGTGAAAATCCCCATCAAAATTTTGCTTTTATTCATCCCTGCGTTTTTATTCGCCATAGAGTGAGAGCAATGGTGGCGAGTAGCAAGTCGCGGATTTAAACCCAGCTAGGCGCATTACTTTGTGTAATTTATTTCATCACACTGCTCTCAAAACGGTGAAGGAAAACATCGTGAGGAAACGGCGTAGTGGATTACGTCCCATCGGAGAGATATCAGTGGGAACATTATAAGGCTGATGCTACACTATGCCTGTCGGTATGAGTTCCATTACACTTTCTGTCTCACCATTTGCGGTTACATGAGCCCCGTACTCTATTATAGCCGCACAAAGCCCGTGTTTAGTTCTCTTTACTACAATTTAGCGATACTCACCAATAACTTGACAGCCTGCCTGGTGTGAGGGTCCCACTCCACTCTCTGCCCCACCACGGGCGGCTGTATCGGCCCCGAACTCTGCTGTCCCCCGATCTTCCACACTGTCCATAGAGCAAACCCGTTTATTTGTTGTTTTTCTTCTGCTTCTGATTTACTAGAAATTTAAAAATAAACATTGAGTTATTAACTTCACAAGGAGTATTATTTATTTATTTTTTAACTTATGTATAATATAATTTCGTCAACACAAAAGAGCCGTTTTTCGAATCCGCATTGGGTTTACGTGGTGGATTATAGCCTATTTCTTCTCCTACAGAGGTGGCCTGTGTGCAGTGGGAACATTAAAGGCTGATAATGATGATGATGACTGATTTAATAATATAATAATCTAATTTAGCTAAATATTTTAGTAAACTTTTGAATTTGTACGCCACAATGGTAAAACATGTAATGACAATAATTTATTTTGTAACATCCTGCATGCTGAAATTGTATGTATACCCATGTTTTGACAAATAATATTATCTTTACCACTGTTTAACTTTTACACTTTTATTTATACTTTACCATTTCTTTTTTTTTTCAGATAACTTACACGACTTCGACGACGCCGTCCATGGCGTACGCCGGCTTGAGGCGCGTGAACACGATGGACAGCAGTCTGACCGGCTCGCCGCGGCTCTTGCACGGGTACTCCCACAGTGGCTGCGCTTCGATTTCAGCGTCGCTGATTGTGCTCGAATTCTGACAACATAAATTCATTATTCATCAATTTTTACGTCTTTAAAACAAGAAAAACTTTAAGTGTAAAAAAAAACCTTTTTTTATGATTTGGTGTTCAAACCTCATAAAAAAGACCTTTGTATTACTCCTGTATCGTGGTTGCATTCACATATTTAAATTGGCATACATTAAATTCCAGAACAGACATTTGTAGGCCATACAAATATTTGTACCTTGCGGGAATTAAACCCGCAAGAGGTTAAATGTCTCAAATGCGCAAACCAAACCCTTAAAGTTATTTGATGATTTCTCATTTCAAAATAAAATGCAAAAGCCTTCCGTCCTTTAGAACCTACACTAAAGTGTTAAAGGATAGAGCAATACACCCTCTCCGCCTTTCGCTCGCAACAATTTAACAAGTCATGATTAGACTCGCAGTCTTTATCGAAGCAGTCCAGCTCATCTAGCCACCCTCATCATTAATTTCGGATACAAATCACAAAAAAGCCTTATTATTACAAAAATAAATACACCTACACTCACCGCAAGTAATCCGTCAAACACTGTCATATCAATGCCTTCACATTTGCCCAGCGGCGTCGCGATCTTATGCAAGTCTTGGAACTCCACCGGCATGGCCCAAATCTCACAGCACTCAGGAATGATAGACTTGCAGTTATACAACTTTGTGTTATGTTGAAATAAAACATATGCAATCTTTAAATTCTCCCACGGCAAGATCGCACTAGCGAAATTAGGATCAGCAATCAAATTCGTCACTTCACCAATTACTTCATCTGTAATTTCAGGTATGAAGTGAACATTTTCAAGATTGTTTGTAGAAATATAATCTTGTAATATGCCAAGATTCATGTTTAAACTTTCAAGTATGTAAACTTTTTTTGCACCAAATTTCGATGCGGCTAACCCCATTAGACTGCTTCCATTCAGGTCTAGAACAACTGAATCATTGCTTATGTCTTCTTTCAATTTTCCTAAAAACTTCTTACTTCGTTTCCCGTCATTTAGGTAAGATACGTGTGTTCTTGACAGGGCCATGTGAACTCCACATTCGCAGTTAGGTCTTTTATAATCTGTTCTCTTGTTGTTTTCGTTTTCTAGGTAGAACCATAGGGAGTATTCGTCCTGGCTAGAGATGAGGGTCGCCTCGGTGTCTTTCTCTAAGGTGAGGCCTTGTGGTAGATAGTAGACAGCTTGCATCCAGTGGTCTCGCCAAGGTATGGTGTCTTGTGGTCTTTCAGAACATATGTCAGCATCAGGGTGACACCACCAGGGCGCACAACTGAGGACGATTCGACCTGAAATCACAGTATTAATGATACAGATACCAGCACGAATCTTGAGCACTCCGTGAAAGAGCGAGGACTTCTTCGCGCATCATACTGTTACGGGCCAGGTTCTAAATATTAAAAAAAAAATTGAAACTTGATTTTTTTTTTAATTTAGTATGTGGCGACTTATGTCTCGTTATATCACTCCTCTCTACAGTAGTTCTTTATGATTTTATATGTTCTGGCCGAAAGTGCAGTACGCTTAACTACTGAAGGGGCTGAGAGTCATAACCGGAATGGAATGTTTATGGTTAAGATACACATTGAGGTTGACCATCAAGCAGCAGCTGAACAGCTTGAGGAAATGATGACAATGTCACGAAGAAGAAGCTGCACAAACATTCATAATTTAGGTTCTTTGTGGTGACTACTGGTGACATAGATAGCGCTACAAAGATCTGGAATAAGAATTATATATTGCAATTTCAAACCAACCTTCAGTATCCATATTAAGTTCCCACCACATGAACACAACCTGTGCGCTGCCCGTACCACTGACAGTGAAGTCTTGCTTAACTGTCCGCTTCATTATGATGGGTGAGCGTCCGGACCAGTCATAGTAGAACACTGGAATCTGGTCTGACAGCTCACGGAATGTATGACGAGGTAGCTGAGAAAGTTGCAGGTCATGAACTGCTGCCGATCCAGGGCAGTCTATCATCTGGTGGGAGAAGCTAAGAGTTTATTGATGCCAGTAAGAGATCCAGTCTTATAAGACTACGACTTGCTATCCTTGCCATTTGAAAAATGATAAAAGCATAATTTAAATGTAGTCACACTTTGTGCAGGGAAATAATTTTAACTCGTTTTATCTTGTAATCATCTAAGTGCTTGTATACGTAAACGCGGCGCGTTGTGCGTGTTTTGCTTCGTATATTGCAACAGCGAGCCGCATCATCGCACGCGCAAACACAAATATGGTAATGTACGACAATCGCCAAACGCGCTGAGTCTCCGTAAACAAGCACTAAATTAGGTGGATGATATTTTCAAACAATACGCGGCATATGACAAAATTTTAAATAAATACAATTATTCTGTACAAAAATATTTTTAAAATCCAAATCCTACAATGTAACAACGTGAAATATTTCGATTGGTGTGGCTAGGTTACATTATCACGCGAATATTCATGTCGCGTTATCGCCATAAAATCATCACATTCAGGTATACGCGGCCAATCGCATTTCTATGCGACCGTGTATCGACAAGCATTCATGTTCCACCAAACACTTCGCGATTCAATGAACTATGCGTCCATGTTCTTTTCGATAACGCAAATATTTGCCGAACCCTGAATCCCCAATATAAGTTATCGAGACGAAACTCTTTCTGCGTGAGTATCCAAAAATAGTAAAAGCATTATGCACATAAAACTTCCTCTTCAATAGAGTGATTGAAGAGGAAGGTAAGTGAGTAAGGAAGGAAATATATTCAATATCAGTATCCGTGCGAAGCTGGGGCAGGTCGCTAGTAAATAATAATACAAAGTTCCTACCTTTTGTGGTGTTTTCAATACAATATCCAGTTCGGCATCAGCAAGATCATTGAGTTTGTTCCACTTCCACAAAGTGGGACACTCCACCACTTGTGCATAAATGACCGCAGAGTCAGGTACCACAATACAGTCTGCCTCCAATAGGCACTTGTGTGCATGAGCAAATGTTGACAGGGCCCCTAAAAATAAATAATGAATTATCATTAATTCATCATTGATAATAGGGCCAGTTTTTGTTTTAATATTTATTTGTTCATATTTATTTCAGTCCGACAGACATTTTAAAAATATTTCAAAAAAAGTAATTAACCTTTTGAGTACCATAATTAGAGACATAATAGAAAGACAATACATGTGCGAACGCCGGCATTCGCTCGGGGCTCAAGAGTTATATTGTTGAGCCCCAAGTGAACAAACAAAAGGTAATTACACAACAAGAACTGTTTTTCTCGTTTTCTTATTGTTTTCTTTTTTTTTATGCACCTACCTTGTTTTCATTTACTCACTATCCCTGGTTAACAACTTTTTTGAAGTTTTAATCCTTCCAATATAATTAAGCATTGCATAACTGATGTTCCCCGTATGCAAAATACGCTCTTTGGTCGTGGAGTTGCGGACACCAGCCCAATATACCAACTGATTATGCAATGCTTAATTTTATTGGAAAATAGGTACTATACTTGTAAAATACGAAAACACGAAATATTATGAGTAAATACTAAGTAGTAATGTTTCTGAGTGGGTTTGAACATTACTACCACATAGTTATTTATTTTTTAAATAGTATTTACTATTTACTCATAATCTTTCATGTTTTCGTATTTGTATATTTTAAAAAGATTTTTTAAACAAATCAACATTTTTAAAACAAAACTAATTCCAAGAGAAACTCCTTACCTTCACCAATCAACTCAGTGTCAAACACTTCAGTGACTAAGATGTTAGCTTTTTCCTTCATATCGCCATCTTCCCCCACAGTGATCTCAGTGGATCTCTTCGGTATCAGTTGTACCTTGTCTGCTACTCCGTTGATTTGGAGTATCTTTGCACAGCACTCTGCCATTGGTTTAAATGCTTCACAAGCGACTATGGAGTCCGCGCCAGCACGAGCTGCCATAATTGATAGAAGCCCTGTTCCTGTGCCTGAAATTATTGCATAGACTTAAATTAATCACAGATCCAACAATCATTTCCTATAAGTCCATGATTAGCTAGCTTACTCATGTAAAGTAGAGTGCCTAAACTAAATCCACCCCACTCGCATATTTTTAAAGTGCTTACCACTTATCCTATCATCTTTACCTTTTTATAATATTAGTTTAGTTGACTTCCAGGTATGTGGTGTTTTAAATCGCTATAAGAAAGACAAATAATCAAATTGTGCTAAATACAAACCTATATCCAATACATTCGCTTTCTTTCCGTCATTATGCATTTTTTCTATTGCTAGTTGCAGGGCTCTCTGATACTTCTTATTTCTTTCAGTATCGTGCAGCATATCGGCAAAGCCAGAACGTGCTATTTCTTGATGAAAATCGTAGTTCTCATCCTGAACGTCCCACTCCGTACTCCCTGTTATAGGGTTTCTCTTCTGGGTAAACACTTTCATCTTCGCAATGGTGCTGTTTAACCTGAAACACGGAAACTTTTAAGTAATAGTTGTTACATTATATTTATTATATTTTAAAAAGCCGACCGACACAAAAGTTACCTTTTCGCCGAAAAAGATATAGAAAAATTAAATAATGAGACTAGTTTTATTATTCTCATTTATGATTTAAGATAACATTATTTTATCATTAATCTTTAAAACTTGTATAATAGATGTAGTTATTCAACAAACTCAGAACAAAAATTGTAACCTAAAAAGTTCCAAGCATTCTTTTGTTTTTATTCTACAGACAGTGACATTGACAACTTGACATTTTCATTTCAGTTCGGAAATATTTTTGAATTTCATGAGTTTCCTAAACTGACATTCAAATTCTATGTGATATTCTCTATGGATTACTTAATTTTTTAGATGTAATTTTTTAACATTATATTTAAATTCATGAATGTACTTTGGTAAGCATGCTAAATTGTAATCACTAACGTGAGTTCTATGTATAAAAAATGCATTTGGAACCACTGCGATAATTATTTGAGAGATGTATGATGTCAATATCCTGTCGTTTTGATGTGAGTTGTCAATCAAAAAGAGATCAGAGGCTTCTCAGAAGTAAACAAGGAAATTAATTAAAGCAAGAATAGAAATTTGTTATATTTTTACAACTTTTATAATTTACTATATTGTCATTATATTATTTTCGAATGGCAGCATGACCCGGTAGTTGTCAGCGGTTTGAGCTTTCATTACGACGTTTTTCTATCATGGCGGCCGCCGTCGGTAGGATTTGTGGGGCACGTCTTTTGAGAAATAATGGCATAGTGGTTCCCCAGGTACTGGAAATAGTTCTAACAAATTTGTTATATGGTCTAAATTGATAGAAAGCACCCTTACCGTGTTCAATATGTTACCAACTACGGAAAAGTTCAAGTTCGAAGTGTCACGGATAACTGCAGTATTTTATGAATTTGTGCCATACCATGAGCCTTGTAACGTGTTAAATACAATGACGTGGTGTTCAGGATCCACTGGAGAAAAAATGAGCATTAGTGTTTGAATTAAATTTTCATGGGCAAGTGATAACCTATTCTGCATTATGTAACAAGTACATAAGAAATCTAATGGAGGCTGTCCATTGCAGGTATGTCAGCTGTCCACCCGGGCTCAAGGATGGACAAGGAGCAGAAAAATGGTAAGTTTATTGGACACATTTTTAAGAAAATATATTTTGAGTATGTGCCCACGTAATCTTCGAAAATACACATTCGAAGTTATCACTGGTATTGATTTTATCATGTTGTGATATTCGAAGAACACCAGCCAGTATCGACAAACTTTTTTTTTAATTAAATGTATTTAATTTGTTAGTGACAAAAAACCATCAAAGTTCAGAGGACATTGACAACTATTTACTTCAAATGTAATCATTACTCTATATCACTGTATTGTGCAATAATTATAATATCCTAGAACAATTGCTGTATTACTTACTACATTTTTATTTCTTTGGTTGTTTCCAGCATCTAGATTACTACTTGTATACATACCTACATTTAAATGCATTCTTGGAGCTACTAAGAAAGAACATGTTTATTATTCTATAAGTGAAAATTTAATTCAATAAATAAACACCTCATTTGTATAATATCAATTTAATAAACCATTATTAACTTAGTAAACTTCATTAACTTTATTTTCAAAGTTTTTTTTTTATATAATCTTTTTATTTCTCTGTGCAGTGGTTGTCCACATTGGGAGTGGTAGGAGGTGGTGTGGGCGCACTCTTGTTCGCCCTTGAGCAGTCAGTCCAGGCTTCAGGATCTGAGGCTCACCCACCACACCATGCATGGAGTCATGACGGCTGGTTCAAATCTCTAGACCATGCCAGGTAAGTTCAGGAATACAAATTTTAGACTGAATTTAAGAAATTGGAATCACAAAATGGTAGATTATGGACTAGTTTCTTAGTGCTGAGGATAGAGGATAGTTCCTCTCAAGAAATCCTGTGCTGAATCTGGTCCTTACACAATAATATTACCACATGCTTTTAGAAGCTCATCTCCATTGAAGAACTAAACTAAGTTTCATGTTACTGTTACTGAAACATGAAAAGTTAAAATGTAAATAAGAAAATCAAATGATTTTAATTTGGAACTAGCCCACATTCTGCTTAAAATACTTTAAATTATTAATTTCCAATGTGGCACAGACTGTTAATATTTTTATGTCCTTAGTCTATCATTCTATCTATATCTATCATTGTTCATGGGTACTCCACAAGGGAAGCCTGGGGTACAGAAAGGCAAGGCAGAGAAGGGACATAGTTGTGGTTTTAATCATTAAAAGTCTAACACACCCTCCTGCTCCACCCTAGAAAGGCAGAAGTCATGGATGATTTCCAACTTAAAAAAAAAACTCAAACAAAACACACATCAAACAACGCTATCACAATATATACCATACATCATCATCAAACTAGCAATAGTATTTTATCTGTTATTTATTTAACAATACAAATATATGACTAATAATGTAATATTTGACAGCTATCACATAATACCATCTAGTCTCAAGCTAAGACACAGAGCCTGTGTTATGAGTACTAGACAAGTGATAAACATACTTATATATATTTGAAATACATACATAGAAGTAATCTATAGTATGTATTCATACTATAGATAAATTACACCCAGACACAAACAAATGATTGTGTTCATCACACAATGATTTGTCCCGGGTGGGAAAGGATCACTAACTAGACTGACAGACAAATTGAAAGTAATACAAAACTCAATTAATTTCACTTGAAATTATCCTATACACTACACATTCCTCAAAATTCAATTTTCATGTAAGGCACCTGAAAAAAAATGTATGTTTGCTTTAATCATGAAACACTTAAGAGTTTTTAAGACTTACTAGCTCTCCTGCTATACTGAGACTTTGGGAAAAGGAAAATTTAGTAATGAGTATTATCTATATCTACCTAATCTAAATTGTTAAAGGAATGAAACTAGATAGGCAGTATAGCTTCATCCTTCTTTGTTACTTGCACATCTGACAATTTAATAGTCATGTCATTAAAATATTGTAATAATGCATGAACATGGTGTTTGGATTTTTTTTGCTATCTGCATATCATCTGTGTATAATGAAGCATCATGAAGCTGACTATTTTGCTTATTTTTAATATTGTCTGTAGAAAGTAATTACTTATGAAAGATTTATTTTTAAAGTACCACTGGAAAAACCAAATTCCATTTCCGAAATGATATGCGTATAAATCATATCAGCTATGTTTAAAGTGATGAATAGTTTACCAGAGCTGATAATCACACTGTAATATTAATCTTAATTTTCAGGATTTCTTTTTTGATCTACTTTGTGTACACAAATGCTGGATACAGCTGCACAATAATTTAACAAATAAAAATACACAGAAACACTGCAGTTATCTGGTGTAAATATTTATGTTATCAAGAAAAGATAATATGATTTCCTTCATTTTACTGCAGTTAGAACTCTTAGCAGCTAATCTAATGTACATTATTAAATCATTCTGGATTTCTTGTATTATGAATTTGTCACCCTTACAATAATCCCATTGGGGTTGTACCTTACCACACATCACCAATCTGGTGAAACACTAAAATATTTATTTATTTATTCCCTTAGGTAAGTCCCCCCTTAGTACTCTGTGTTGCATAAAGCAACACAGAGTACTAAGGGGGACTTAATGCTTAAAATATATTATAGTAAAATAACAAACTTAACATTTTTAGGGTCTTTTTCTTCTTCACCACCTACTGGGCCCAAACAATTTAAAGAGTTTATCATTGATTCGAAAAGAAGAAGAAGATTTTTAGGGTATTTGTTACTTAAATTTTTCACACAGTTTATTACAATGTCTGTTTCTCTGCCCCAACCAGCGTACGTCGTGGTTACGAAGTATACAAGCAAGTGTGCAAGGCCTGCCACTCACTGCAGTACATCGCCTTCCGAAACCTCGTCAATGTCACCCACACTGAAGAAGAAGCGAAGGCAGAGGCTGCTGATGTGAGTACCACAATTTATAATTGCTAAATTTTAATTAAAAAATAAACAAGCAGTTAGACACAAATACAGACCCCAACAAATTAGGTTAAAACGTCTTCATACTCTGTTTTTCTATGACAACTGATCAAACTAGTATTA
This sequence comes from Mythimna loreyi, assembly GCA_029852875.1. Classification (NCBI taxonomy): domain Eukaryota; kingdom Metazoa; phylum Arthropoda; class Insecta; order Lepidoptera; family Noctuidae; genus Mythimna; species Mythimna loreyi. The sequence goes on from CM056780.1 coordinate 4,948,425, forward strand.
CAGTAGATTAATGACAACTAGGGTTGCCATCTCTAAAATTTGGGAAACAGGACATGACGCATGAAAACCCCGGATTTTAGAGCCCGAAAGCCGGACATATCAACAAGATCTTTTAAACATATTCAATGTAATAAAAAAACAGTTGGAAAATGTCATAAATTACCTTTTTTATTCATTCATTATTTTAACAAAACTATTTTTTCAATTTATTTATTTTTTTAAACTCGGTCTACAAATGAAACCTTCCCCAGACACTCCCCGGATGCCCTCTAAACTAGGACAAATCCGGGGAAACCCGGACGAATGGCAACCCTAATGACAACATGTATGATGACGTCATCATCTTTATCACCAAAAGACGTCCACCGCTGGACTTAGGCCTCTCCCAAATGTACATCAACCTGTCCTATGCAACTCGCATCCATCAGATGAATTCATAACACTCCAAAACACAAAAATGTGAATAAATATTAAGCTAGGCCATTCCACACAGTTATATGCATTACGAAAAAACAATCGTCTACAATCTAGGTAGTAAATCTAATTGACCTTATCAACTGCATGATGAATAACATACAGTAAAATCTGCACACTGTATGCAGTTGCTAAGATGGAGGTTGGGCAAGTCTAGTGTTTACTACCTCCTTGATTATTAAAAAAGAAAGTGATTGACTATCATATCAACATACAGCCAAAATTACCGGGACTAAGAACGTGAAATCTTGCACCAAGTTTTCTTCTATGACTTAGGTCATGGTGAGCACTAAAAATTTTCCTTAAACTCGCCCCCTGAGGAGATGAAACGGAGGTCCACGATTTGTATGAGAGACCTATTTTCACGCGGGCGAAGCCACTGGTAGAAGCGCAGTTGTATTATGTAACTGCATTCCTATGAACTACTATCGCGAATTTTCGTAAACTACGTGCCTCGCACAACCTGCCCTAATGGGAAATCCTCAGCCAACAAAATGATTGGCACAGATCCAGGATACCAACTAACTTAATATGTGCCTACAGTTACATACATTTATGTGTCACACACAGTTGTGAAGGAATCTGACTTGACAACTAGTGCAGTCATTATATTGCACTGCTGACAATTTTATACATAGATTGCCAAATTGTCCTAGGCCATTGACCCCACTTCAGAGGAAGAATTCAAGTCGAAAGGCGTGGCTTTAGATCTGAATTAAATGTTATGTGATGAGCTTGATCATTTGTTCAGTGTCTAGGTGTAATTTATCTCTAACTAGCGACCCGCCCCAGCTTCGCACGGGTACTGATATTGAATATATTATGCATTTATTATACACATAAACCTTCCTCTTGAATCACTCTATCTATTAAAAAAACTGCATCAAAATCCGCTGCGTACTTGTAAAGATCTAAGCATACATAGAGACTATGCAACTTTGTTTTATACTATGTAATGATATTATGTATGTACTAGCTTTTGCCCGCGGCTTCGCCCGCGTGGTATTGGGGTTGGGGTTTCCGGGATAAAAAGTAGCCTATGTCCTATTCCGGAGTGTATCCCATGCCTGTGCCAAATTTCATCCAGATCCGTCTAGCCGTTTTGGCGTGATTGAGTAACAAACATCCAAACATCGTAACTTTCATATTTATAATATTCGTAAGATTTAGAAATATCGAAGTATATCAGTTGTCTAATTGTCATAGCATTTGGGATAAAGTAGATGGTGTTATGTGATTATTGTTAATCTCTGATAAGCTGATACAAGAAATCTACACAATTCTACAGAACTTGCAACATTCCATTGTCAAATCCAGTGATTTATTTACACTTACAGTTTCATTCCAATAAATATAATTTAAAACAGTGGGTAATAAATAATATTGTGTAATAGACAAATGGAATATCACCTATTGCTAGTTAATTTAAACTGTTAAAAGAATCTATAGAAATAATTGTGTTGGATGCAGGTGATGATTAAGGATGGTCCTGATGAAGAAGGTAACTACTTCGAACGGCCTGGCAAGCTCTCCGACTACTTGCCTTCTCCGTACCCCAACGAAAACGCTGCGAGAGCAGCCAACAATGGTAAGATTTTTACATCATAAATTAGCTATACAAACTAAGCAGCTATTTTCTGTGGTTTTGTTTCCATGGCCCATCCCCTTGAATGGCCATAGAAAACTATCCCCAAAACCTGTTCTGGAAAAAATCTACACGTCACCTTATCATAAATGATGCCTAATGTAGTTTTCTATCAATCAATTTGAACGAGTAGTTTCGAAGCTTAATTCCCACATACGAACTTACATTTATCTGCCTATAATATTAGTCTAAAATTGAAGACCATAAATTCGTAAGATTTCGGTTTGATTTGCTCTCTGAATGATGTCATCGTGGCATGCGTCAGCCATGGAGAATCTATCGGGACATTATTTGTGGTTAAGCATTGTTTAGTCAATGCATATTGGAAAGTATAGCTTTTAAAAAATATCGTCGTAATGAATTTATACCTACGAAGGTAAGGTGGTATTATTTGTAAAAGCAGTGTACTTGTATAAAAACTAAAATGGCCCCCTCGTTTTAAGTGATCGTAAAAAGTACAAACCAATACTGGAATAGTTACTTGTAATTTGAATATTGTTGAAATTCCACTAAGCACTTGTATTTAAATTGAATGAGCTGCATCTACTCTCATGCTCTAGTTTCTAATTTAGCCGCATTAAGAATACTGAACATCTGACATAGTGCCAGAAAAATAAATACTAAACTGTGGGCGACGATATATTTTATCAAGACAAATATCTAGTATATTATTGTACATTTTTCGGAAAATTTTGGCTCAAAAATATTTTGCTAGAAGTGTAATATGCTTTGGATTGTAATACCAACAGTAATGCATTAGTAAACTTTTTTGTTAGTATTTTTTTTCTTTTTTGAAGTTTATTTAGATAGATAAAAAGTTTACAGCCATACCATAATTATAATCGCAAGTTAATTAATTGATTTTGTAAAGACCGAGCTCGAGTTGTCCACGGCGCGCAGCTTTCTACGCGCGCCTAGAAAAGATGCTAGCAAAACGTAGGGTACCAATAGGGCTGATCTTTGTTAGGGCCATGGGGAAAAGTATGAAAATGATATTCGAGAAGCAGAGATATGGTTTTAGTCAGTATAAATTTGACACGTCCTCTCCGCCATAGAGCGAGTCAAGTCATTAGACTATTTTCAATCTTAAAGAAAAGTGAATTGATTTGGTTTCTCCTAAATATTCCCAAAAACTACAACTCAGATATGCGAGTATCAACTGTATTATTACTATGAGGAAAATGCTCAGTTACAAAGAATAATGGCTTACTAGATGAATCATTGTACCTAATTGCAACAAGCATTTTCAAAGGCTTCTTGTCCATTCAAATCATTGCCTCTGTAAATAACTTGAAATTAGATTGAAGCGTAAAAATCTAGCTACGATTGTTTTTATTTTTATAGTGTGTTTTTATTACTATCACTCCGTCAGTCTGTCACCAGGCTATATCTCATGAACCGTAATAGATAGACAGTTGACATTTTCGGGTTGTTATTTTACGGCCGTTGGATCTTGGCGAGTCTGAAGTTGGCTCTGCGAATTTTAGCGCTTGAAAAGTCGTACAAAAATTAAAGTTTTAAAAAATAATAAATGCCAATAGTAGTGTTTAACAGCAGTAACAACTGCAAATTTTATTTATTTGTTTAAAGTTTTTTTTTTATTTCTAAAATTCGCTGAGCCTAACTATATTTGCAATTCGTCTTCAGACCATAAACATATTAGTTTCTTGATATAAATAGCATTGTAGTGGAGCAACCACTGCTGTTCCTCCCATTCATAGACGATGGTGTTTCTTCAGCCTTTGTACCACCGTAGTTGGGTTTAACTGTTCAGAATTTAGTGGGCTTTGTACCCACTTGATGACACGCAAGGTCAGGGGCTATACCATAACTTTTATATAATGTCAGGCGTACGAGCATAAAAAGGGGATAGAGTTCCATCCTTGAACACTGAACTGAGTTCAGGATAGGAACTCGGGCGTTTTCTTATGTTGAGTTTTGTATTGCTCAATTTCAGAGGTCACTAACGGATTTTTCGATACTCGTGGAATTCATCTTACCTAGCAAACCAAAGTACATTGTTGATTGTTATAATTATAGTACGCGGCAATTAAGTTAAACCAGTTCCTATGGTAAATCGTACCCCAAACCGCGAATGGGACCCAAAATTGATTACTGTGAATTCAAGGTCGGCCCTTATGATGGTTTAACTTATATTGACGGGATTGTACCGCCTTTTGTTTTGGTTTCATTTTCTAGTTTATGGGAAAGCAGTATTATGTATATAACAGCTTACTATCAAGTGAGACAGTAGTCAAACACGCCTATCCAAAAATAAAAAAACTCCTTACTAAGGTCAGTACTACAGACACGAAATAATTCTCATCACCTTGTCTCTTTCTCCAGGTGCTTACCCGCCGGATCTATCGCTGATCTGCTCCGGTCGCAAGGGTGGCGAGGACTACATCTTCGCGCTCCTCACCGGTTACATGGAGGCCCCAGCTGGTGTGCAGCTGCGAGAGGGACAGAACTACAACCCGTACTTCCCTGGTGGAGCCATTGGTATGGCTCAAGTACTATTCGACGAGGTATGTTCATGAAAAGGTTTATTTGAACTTCTAAATAATACTGGTGGGTATAGATTCCAGTGTAGATACAGTCAAAAGACTTGCCTATATCTGGACAAGGGCGGGAACCTCTTGCACTACGCTTTCCTGTAACTTTACATAATGAATGCTCGCTCTGCCTTCCAGCTGGAGGTAGTTTTTGGGCAAACACAAAAGAGAGCTCAGTCTGTACATAGACGCGAACGAAATACCATGTTCAATGTATACATATGGAAATAAATGGAGGGGAGTTGCGCGTATCGTCTCCATAAGAGGTTGGAGTTGCACGAAGCATAGTTCGCGGACAGATGTTTCAAATACTACAGATGTAGATTGAGCAAATTTTTGAACTTAATCCGTGTTGATTAGAGACCTTTGTCGAACTGTGGCCTTATATTGACCGAATAACTGATTTCAGGCGGCTGAGTACAGCGACGGCACGCCGGCGACAGCGTCGCAGCTGGCCAAGGACGTGTCGACGTTCCTGCGGTGGTGCTCCGAGCCCGAGCTGGACGACCGTCGGTTGATGACCATCAAAGCCATCGGCATGTTCTCCATGCTAGCCGCCGTCGTATACTACTTCAAACGACACAAGTGGTCTTCACTCAAGTCTAGAAAACTAGCCTACAAACCTGTCTCTAAGAAATAAATCGCCACCATAATTACAGTAGTATAAACAAACGTTTTAGACAATTTTTTTTTCTATAGGCACAGTAACATGTTATTTGTTAAATTAATTTATTTTATATTACATCGCGATTATTTCTTTCCTCAAGTTTCATAATGATGTTGCTTCGCTGTGACCGCTGTTACCATACGTATATAAGGTTCTCACGCATCATGGAGGAGCGAGCCGGGTGCGATTACATATATGTATTCGATTGATAGAGCATTTCGTCATCGCGTATGTTGGATGATGTAGCACAGTCAAATTAATTATATTACTTAATTAATTTTAGGTAATCCAATAAAACTGTGCTTGTGATTTTCCAATAAAGTTATAACTGTGAATCAGTGTACAGTTGAATAAATGAGTTATTGAAAATCAGAATTATTGGTTTTTCTTAAATTATTTCATCCTTATTCCATTTCCTGTATTCTCAAAAAAACGCGATATCGGGTCCTCGGTGAATCCGGATGGAGCACTATTTGGCTTTTAAGAGCCAACTTACGCTACGTATAGTGGGACTCTGCGCAGTCTCATACAAAATTGCACCGCAGCCGCTGCCCTAAACGGGCCCCCCGCGGTGAGCCCAGGCACCGCGGTCCGTTCCGACTTCGTGTAACGGACCCCTGCGCGACTCGATAAACGGGCTTAGGGTCAATTTATACTATCACAGAATCGAAGCGTCTATCCAAAACTGAACATAATTAAATTCAACTTAAACTCCTCAGCGCAACGTGCACATTTTGAGATTTTAAAAAGACGCGCACCTGAACGTGAAAAATTCTGATAAGTGAGCGCGCAATCTCTAGCGAATCTAAGCGTCATCAGTGGGAAATCGGCCTGCGTCGATATTGATCACGATGTATTCGTAAAAGAGTGAAAAAAAAGAGTTTCAGCGAATACGCGTGCATTCGTACGGCTTCGCTTTAGTTATAAAGAATTTGACGCTTCGACTTTGAGCTCGTATAAATTGACCCTGTTTATCTTTTTTTTACTAGTCGTCCTCGTCGACGTTTCGACTCGAGTTACAATTTGCGACACGACTACGTGCACGCCACGGCTGTCGCGCTACTTTGTTTTTTTTCATATAATTGTCCCGCGGTAGTCGCACGTTTTTATTTATATGAAATAACAAAGCCATGTAGCTGTCACGCGGCACGTTGCAACTAATTTGTAGGCTCCCCTAAAGTTAATTAGCGATACTGCGTCCGCGACGGGCCCGTTATGGTCCTACAGAAACCGTCGTCGCGGGCACCCGTTGCGCTTGTGTAGTTTTCGGCGGTCTTCGTAGTGGACACCGGATACCTGAACCTGTGTATCGATGGAAATCTTTCAAATAAGTGAAATATAATACTGCAATATCGCATCCTAAAATAAGAGATCTTAGGGAGAGTTTAATAAATAATTATAAAATTTAATTTTTATACACGTTTCCTTTCTTTTATTCGCCCATAATCTCAATTTTTTTTTTCGCTAATAGCCGATTGCGATTGCGACTTATGAAATTTTTATTTTGCAACACTAAACAACCAAATGTCAAATGTTATCACTGTCAGAATTGTAGTCAATTTGTCACGATAATCAGCTGATGCTGCGCTACTGACGTTTTAAAATAGAAAATAACGCGCCTCCCAAATCGGAATGCAATGAACGCAATAGTTGGTTTGTGCCATTTCTGTGAGGCTCACGGTCCTCGGCCATTATTTTGTACCTTCACCACGGACAATGATAAAAATACTACGGAATCTTCAAGAGCCAGTGTTCAGTGCAGTGGGTGTACTTCCCTGGGTCCAGAAACGGTTTTAGTATCACGGGAGGATGATGGCACAATATACTGCAGCAGGGAATCGGTTCCGAATGCTGATGTCACGTCATTTTTGAGACAGGCCGCTATAAGGAGTATTACTTGTGAAGTAAGAATTACCAGACTTTGTTTTGGTGATAAGACAACCCTCTGGCCCTGCCTACATCTTTGTTTTGATGATACTAACTACACCTACAAATATTTCATTATACAAGTTCACTTAACTAACTTGTTAAAGTGATTACCAAAAAGCAGCACTGCTATCATTTCTCTCTATCAATATTAAATTATAAATGTGCCAGTTACTGTGGTCCGAGTTTGTGTTTTCATGTTTTATCTATTGAACCGAATTTGATGAAATTCGGTAAAAATTAATGTTGATACACAGGCATGATATAGACTATTATGTATCTGGCTTTGACTTCTCTTTCATCTAGTATAACCATTATTCGCACTGAAATTGTAGCCAAAATAAAGCCAAAGAATGGAGCTGTAGGCAAAAGCTATATTATATAATTAAGTACTTAATTAATTATTCCTGTTTGAATGAAAAAGGTTTCTTGCCTTTGGCATACCGCTTAATTAACAGTGGTAAGCCACTCTATAATACTAATTTGCTAATTCACAGGTAAATTGGAGTAAGGAAGGAGGAGTGGTATATTTCAATGACACACACGGCCATGTCTTGAGCCTCACCTTCCAGGTCAAAGACACCTGGGCCCGGGGCTTAAAGAGATGGTTCTCAATAGTTGTTCTGATGAAGGATAAAATGCTACTGTTGAATATAACTCCATTACTCTCAGAGCATATGCAGGTACTAATAATAATAAAGTGTTTTACTGATATAACATTACTATTTAAACCAATCAAATTCCCATGTCTATAAACCACTACAATTGCTATTGGATGGTGACAATGTCCTGTCAGATATATAGAATGTAGTTATATGCGCAAAATATGTTGAAGCTTTTGCTATGGTTATACACAGCTCCCCACTTCAATTGAGCCCTATTGATGCCCAAAAATTGCATTTAAGTTCAACCTCCATGAAGGTTCTACTTCTGTACTGAGGATTATAACTATCCTTTTCTCTCATCTCAAAGATGCACATTTTCCTAAAAAAGACCTTTTGTGTCTATTTTACTTTAATTAAACCCTTGAGCCAAACGCCTCACATGTCTCTAATTACGGTACTTGAAAGGTTAATATTTCAATTTTGTTTTGCAGAAAATCTCTAAAGAACTGCAAGAATTAGCTGAGGTGGTTTTTGATGCTGAACAAAAAGTATGCTCACAGAGAGCACTCCGACTGAAGACTGGTAGGAACGACTTTGTTCAATCCAGATCACTGATGCACTTGACAGGTCAGTCAGTTAATATTGACTGTTGATAAGTATTGTGCAGGATGATTAATTTGTAGTACTAGTTTGTCAACCACAAGTTCCTGGTTACCATTCCAATTTGGGCAGTAGGTATCAATGTTACCTTCTGAAATTTTTCAATAAACCTTTTGGTGCCAAGGACCCAGCATGTAGGTCATAATGTAATAGGCATTGTAGTTTTTGCCTTATTTAGATTGCTACTTAAGTCCTCGGTATTAATACAGGATAGGTAAACAATAAGTAACAATGTCTTGTGAGATACATTGTGAGCATACATAAGTTATGGCCTTGACACAGAAAGAGGGTGAAATATGGATGACCAAAGAGGCATCTGTAAATGAAAATACAAAAGTGATTGATTTTTCACATTAGTTTCTCAATATTTGCAGGAGATGACAATGTATTCAAAAGGCTACACTCCCATTTCACGTGGATGCTCAAAGCTGGTGCTCACACATACTCGGAGACATTATACACTAGTCAGGATCTACTGAAGAAGTTGCAGCCAAATGCTGTCAAGAAATCCATATTTGAGCCGGGCACCTGTTCTGTGTCCAGTGACAAAGACTGTGTCTCCCTCAGGTTGTTAGAAAAGTTGCTTTCAAAAGCGGTGTTCAGGATATTAATGTATTGTACTTTAACTGGAGTTTATGTAAGTTTGTTTTGATTAATTTATGAGTAAGTTATAATATTTTATTAATGTATGGATTGAGAAATCATCAAGAAACTAGTGCAAGACAATTTATTATCTCCTAGCTACTAAGACCACTTCTGAAAAATACTTAACAATTAATTGATGGCACGATTGGCGCAGTAATTGATGGCACGATTGGCGCAGTAATTGATGGCACGATTGGCGCAGTAATTGATGGCACGATTGGCGCAGTAATTGATGGCACGATTGGCGCAGTAATTGATGGCACGATTGACGCAGTAATTGATGGCACGATTGGCGCAGTAATTGATGGCACGATTGGCGCAGTAATTGATGGCACGATTGGCGCAGTAATTGATGGCACGATTGGCGCAGTACTTGAGAGATTGGTACCCTGCGATTCGCGGGTTCGATCCTGCACGAAACAAATATTTGTATGTGTCTGGGTGTGAGTTTATCATGTTTATAAACTCGCCCACAATACTAGAGTAATTCCTAGTGTAGGGCAAAGCATACAAAAACAATTTTTACTCATATACATCTTGTTAGTATTTACCTAATAAATATTTTTCTTTCAGGTAGTTATAAAACCAAGCAATATTGATGCAGCAACTATTATAAATGGCCTGTGTAGACTGTTACCAGTAAATGTGATTGACAATCCTAGAATAAGGGAAGCCAAAAGTGAAGAACAGTTTCCACCTACTGTGTGCTTCTTGGAAGAAACTGAAAATAGCAATTTTTGTTTCAAGTGGGGTGGATCATTGCCAGCTAAATGCAAGTTTATATTATTTAACCCTAATCGCCTGGATCGGATGAAACGACGAATGTTTTTAGGGTTCCATAGTCAACAAGGAACCCTTATAGTTACGCCATGTCTGTCCGTCTGCGGATAATCTCAGGGACATTAGCACTAGAAAGCTGAAATTTGGTACCAAAATGTTTATCAATCACTCAGAGAAAATGCTAAAATAAACAAAAAATCATTGGTCACTTTACGTGTAGGGGAGGTACCCCTACGTGAAAAGCGGGGAGTGATTTTTTTTTTCATTTCTCCCCTAACGTGTGATATATTGTTGGATAGGTATTTGAATGAATCCAAATTTAAAACTTGTATTAAACGCACGCTATGTAGACAAGCATATTATAAACTGGAAGATAACATTCTTGATAATAATGCTTGGTTAAATGCCGTTTCTGCTCCACAGCCACAGTCTACTTTTGCCTTCTAATTTGTTTTTTGTTAACATATTTATTGAAAGGATGGAAGTTGTTGCCCTTTTTATATTGGCTTTTCGTAATAGTTTTATATTTTATTTGTTAAATTGAAGCTCATGACCATCTACAATTATTATATTTTTTTGATTTGGATACAATAGCATTGTATAATGTAGAAGCACTTTGTAAATTTTGTAAATGTGAAGTACCATGGAGCATTTTTCGCTAGGTTGCAACTTATTTGACATTCGAGCATGGCAGCTGAGAGTTTGTCATGCTCTCTCAAATGTCTCGCTGATGGTGGCGCGTGTGTTGGGTCATTCTGTTCCCTCTAAAATGGTTGAGCGGAGTGGGGCTGATACATGCGTCATGCTCGTGAACGGGTGCCGTCAGTTGAGGCCGGTCATCTCTTGGCTGCTAGGCGCTTATTTGAAATTTTTTTTTTATTATTATTTTACTTTTTGTTAAATACCGCTACATCGTGCTCGCATATTAGAATCAACATTTTGTAACCAAGTAATATGTAAATATAAATTTTGATTTAAAAGAGTGCCCATGGAGTTTCTTGCACGTTCTTACGTAGATGTAAAAGATATAACAAATACAGTCGACGACTTGACGATAACATTGTTAGGTATCTACGCGTTGTACTATACGTGTAGTCGTGTTGAAGTCCGTGTCAGTTACTGTACCAGTCACCGGGCGTAAACCGGCATCGACACCGGCGCAGTGGAAAAACGAAGCCCCGGCGCTCGTGCCAGTGCACGGCCAAGCCGGTGCCGGGCCGGTGAGTGGAAAAACGCCCAATGGCGTAATAAACTTGAGACTATTTGTCGAATATTTTCGACGTAGGCGGGTAAAAACGTAAATAATCAAAAACCAACAAAACGAGATAGTTCAATAGAGTATTTGTTGTTTCAGGTCCCACACTGATGAATAGAATAGAAAATTCAATGAATAATGACAAGTTCAATGATGAAGTTCTACATCAGCATGTCAAGTCCCTGCAGTTGGAGTGGCTTGGGTAAATTATACACATCATTAGAAAACATAGTGTGACTGATACTGGCATAGCCACTGTCTGGGATTTTAATCTTGATAACATAAATATTATTAGTCACTGGGTTAAAAATTATAAGTGATTAGAGTTGGCTAATCTAGGGAGCATCTCCCCAGTTACACCATAAAATGGTTTCAAATATAGATTTTTGGTCACAGCTTCAAAAGATGCCTTCCTGCTTGCTAACCTCGAAGGAGTTTCCCTAGCTTGGCTAATTTATATAGAAAAAAAATTTCTTTATAGACTTTTAACCACACAGCACAAACACATATTTGAAGATCGATTCATTTTTTTTTTGTGTTCACTTTCACATAGTAATACCTACTGGTTGATGCTTTCTTCCTCCAAGAATATCAACCCCTAGAAATCCAATGACTACTTTTTTGTGTATCTACATAAGCTTTGGATGTTGTTCCACACTCAACAAATACAGAATGATTTCTCCTACTTTACAGAATATCAAAAGCAGTGAAGGCAGCCATAGATTCTTCGGGGTCTAGATCAGATGCTGTGGTTAAACTGAAACAAGCGTTTGGAGTGGCACAGCATGATGAACCATTATTAAATTATTGGATGAGTGCATTTTGCATCTAAGTATAGAATGAGAGTATTATTTATATTAGCAATAAATCTGTGATATCAATATTGTTGTTTGATTGTTTGTAAAGATTAGACAAGTACTGATTGTATATAAAGGTTTTGAACCAAAAAGAAGACACTAACTTTTGTAACACAGGTTTCGACCTAGCTCAGAAGTCAGGGCTTCAAATATAATGTAATTGTGCTTAAGTCAATAAATTATTTGATTTGAGGAAGTTATAAGACTTTAGGTGGTTTTATAAAAACTAGAAATAATACCACAGCTTTAGATTTGTAGTCCTTATATTTAAAGATTACACGTTAGAACGACGGCTAGGCCGCGCGCGCTCGTGTCCCTTTGTGCGCACGTAGGGCTTCGTGTGCGAGCGTGGAGCTCCAGGCGCAGGCCCGAAGTGGCGCACAGCCTCACGCGCGTTGCGGCGGCCCTGCAGAAGTACGGTCTTGGCGCCGGTGGGGGCGCGCAGAGCCAGCTGATCGAAAGTCAGGATTTCACCTGAAAATAGTGAAATGTATTGTTTATTTCTTGTTGATAAAATAAATATAGTATGTGATGGATGCGAGATGCACAGGACCGTTCATTATGGCGACAATTGGGGGAGGCCCATGTCCAGCAGTGGACATCTTTCGGCTGAAATTATGAAAATAAATATACAGTTTCAGCAGTTTCTATCAGAAACGAACAAGCAAAATTTCAGACAAATCGGTTAGCCACTTAGGGGGAGCTAAGTGACAAACATACACAAGAAGAGTTTATTTGTAAGCATTTGCTTCTTACATACACTCAAACAACTGAACATTCCTGGAATATAGCATAATGTTATCAGAGGAGTTAACATTCGTTGGTTTTATTTTCAGAACTTGGTTTTACTTGCAGAAAATGAACATGAAACATTTGTATTTTGAATTATCCAGAGTAATGGAGTTACTACTGAAATAGCCACTTCACCAGACCCATAATTATTATTTTAGAAATAAAAGCACCACACCAAGCCACTAGAAAGTCAAAATGGGCCTATTAGTTTTTGACAACTTTAGTCATCACAAAACTAGACTTTACAGATGCAGTGTTAAGATTTTTTTTTCATATCGTTCAATTTGATAGCCTAGTCAAAGATTTAAATTGCATGCTTCCAGGTCCCTCAAAATACAAACTTTCCTTAATTATTTCATATATGTATAGATTTTTGTACAAAATTTTATAACTGTATCAAGAAAAATCATGAAGTTATAGGCTTGTAGGTTACTGGGTTGTCCACACAAACATGTTCAGTGGTTGATTCAGGAGAGTGAGGGGATGTTTTGCACTCAACTGTGTGCTGGTGACTAATGCCCGCTTTAATCTGCCGTGACTGGTATTGTACTGAAGTGTTCAATTTGTAAACTTTTTTATATATACTAATAACTTACTCTAATTGCATATTCTACAAATATTGTTGTGTAGGTGTACATAAATTGTATAATAAATTAAATTTATTAAAAATCAGAATCACACACATCACAAGCATACCAGAAGCATTCTCTCAACCAAAAGTAGATCACAATAGAGAACTATAGAGCAAATATAAACTTCCAGTCAAGACTGGCAGTGGCAACCTATACAATCAGCATACCCATTGGGTCTTGGCTTTGACCCAGTGAGTTAGAAATTCACATAAAGCAGAAGAGATTTAAAATTGTTGATTCTCAATAATTTTTAGATCTAGATGGGTGAACTGAATACCAATAATTTTGGGAATTAATACAACTCAGAAATATTGCTTTTTTTAGTCTTAATAATGAAGAATCATCTAGTATTCATTGTTTTAGGAATTATACTTAACCTTGCATATTTTTGGGGAGGTCATTGACTGAGGGCAACTATATAACTGAAACTTTTCCCATCATTGTAGAAACATTGCATGCTTTCATACAACTATTTCAATAAAATTTGGTCTAAGACAATCTAAATCTCTGGATCATGTCTCTAAATACCCTACAGTAGACAGTGGTATCTCTTGAGATCATAGCAACATCTAAATCCTATGTATTGTCATTGTTATATTTACTTACATGCTTCCTAACCTCACTCAAAAAATAATAACAACAGTACATACCTCCAGCAGCCAAGATGCGGGCACGGGCCTTCTCGGTGACGTGCAGAGCGGCGACTGACATCTTAGGCACTTTGTAGAGCCTGACATCGTTGGTGATGCTACCAACTACCACGGCAATCATGCCCTCGCGAGTGGGCTTCTTCATGTGGCGAGCCAACCGCGACAGCGATAGCGGAGGCCGGTTGATGCGGCTCATGAATAGCCTACGAAGAATAATAGTGTTGAACTTGGCATTTGTACGCCTAGCCAAGTACCTGTATAGCTGGAAACAACAACAAAATTAGGTTAGGAACTGATCATATGAAATTCGCAAAATATCGTGTTTAGATAAGAAATGATACACAAAGAATCTAGCTTATTTGTGGTGTGTTATTAAAATTCAACTTACTTTTACAAGCAATCTCAGGTACACATCCTGAGACTTGACTTCGGTGCGCCTAACTTTCCTGTCGTGTTTATGGTTGATGTCGATACCCTGAAATATGTAAAGGAACACATATTGATATCACTGCTATAAGTAAAAACCACCATTAACTCACACAACACTTTGTATTTATCACGATTTTCAAAGATTTATTTTATTTTCACGGTAACGAAACTCACCATCTTGACAACCGGAAGAAAAAGAGACTATAGACAAAAATAATTGTTGACAGCTAGATAGAATGCTGCCATAATTAAAAAAAACTTATTATTTTTCTGTCTGGTATAGTTTAGACCATAGAGTAAATGTACTTGTACATGGGAATGGAATTGCTAAAGCCGTGTTCTACGAGCTAAGTCTACGAGTTGTATTATTTATAAAGTAAAACTTTTCGAGTCGATTTCTTCGAGTGAAATTCATTGTCTGCTATAATTACTCCCAAGATATTGTAGCGTAAAGTAGGTGTACTTTTGTATATAAAATGATAATATAATTATGAGGAATCATTGAAACTATATTAGAGCTCAGAATTTTATTGTAATTTTTGCTACCTCTGTTAAGTTTGCCAAGAAGGTTGACTTGATTCAATTGCTGCCAAGTAGCTGTAGTAACAAATCATTAAAATGTATACATCCTTTTTCTAATGGCAAACAAATTAACTATTCAGAAAGAGCTTAAAAGACTTAGTATTTATGTCAAAATATTTAAAAATATATATTTTTGGCGGGATGTCTTCGGGTGAAGTTCAGTAGCTATTATAATTATTATTATTCGCAAATCATAAGTTGATTCTAGTGGATTTGGATTATGATGTAGTTTTGTATCTGTGTGTTTACGCAACTGAATTCTTTGAATAACAGGCCTTTGTATGAGGAATAAATGCGTTTGAGTTGGTCTCAAATTACAAATTTTAATTATTTCCTGAGGTCCCCTTACCTACTATTTTCGGTTAATTTATTGTAGTTTTGCACGTAGGAAGTTGATCCAAAACTCTTAAGGTGGGCTTTCCTCGCTCGCCTGTCATCAACGTCGCGCATGGTTTAAAAGCTTGTTGCTTCGTTTAGGTAAAGCAATCCAAAGTGATGTTTGATGATAAAGTAATTCGAAATAAAAGCCGGTTAAGAGCGTGTCGGGCCACGCTCAGTGCAGGGTACCGTAGATTCCCGACCGTCACAAATTCTCACAATGTAACAGAACCCAGTAGCCCATGATTAAATTAGTAACCCAATTTCCTGAAAGATAGCGCTACCTGGTAATTTTGGATTGCGTAAACCGATTTTATTCTTTTTGTATATTTATTTGAAAAAAGATACGCTCAGGATAATAAATATACAGACTAAGTTAAAAAAAAATGTTTGCATGTACGGTTAAATTACAAAATTAGATCAGAACGTTTTTTTTTTTAATTTTTTTCAAAAACTGTAAGTCCTATCACGATCAAAATAATTTTCCAAGAAAGTTTATAAAAAGTTCTAATTTTTTTCATATCTTCTAAACTTATGGTTCAAAAGTTAGAGGGGAGGGGAGGCGTTTTTATTGTTTTTTGCTTTTGGAGCGATTATTTCTGAAAATATTTACATTATCAAAAAATATTTTACGGGATCCTTAGTCATTTTTAAATACCCATCCAACAATACATCACAACAATACATACAAGTTATGGTAAGAGAAATGGAAAAATATCACTCCCTACTTTAAGTGTAGGGGAGGTAAGGTACCCTAAACATTTTTTAACACTTTTTGTTTTTGCACACTGTCGGCGTGATTTATATACATATTGATATAAAATTTCAGCTTTCTAGTGCTAACGGTCGCTCACATTATCCGCGGACGGACAGACAGACAGACAGACTTGGCGAAACTATAAGAGTTCCTTGTTGACTACGGAACCCAAAAAGACCGCACGAGTTAAGAAACCTCCTCTTTTATTTAAGTCGGTTAAAAATAAGCAAAACATGTCATTGGTACCTTGCACACTGAGGAGTTCAGTCCTTTCAAAATATGAATGTTGTCCGCTGTAATAATTCATAACACCATGTAAAATATGTCAGGCTGCCATAAAATAGAGTAGAATGAACTGAAATTTGAATTCGCATGCCATAGGGAATTGAACAAATGAATCACAACTGTCTCCAAGCCTGTCATCGCGACAGATCAAGTTTCGACCGCCGTTTTTTCGAAAGGAATGGAATTTAATTCGAAACATCGAAAATTATCAAAAAATAAAAATTCTGTTCGTACTCCTTCATCCTCGAAACCCAGATTAAGCAAAAAGAAGATAGTCACGCGGAAACGAAAATGCGTCTGCCTCCCTGAAAATTATTCGGTTGTAGAGTTCCCTACAATATGGAACGAACTGAGACAGAACGGTCAGCTGTGCGATGGTACTATCGTTTGCAGAGATATAAAAACGATCCGAGTGCATCGGGCAATACTCTCTGCCGTTAGTCCATATTTCAAAGCCATATTTATTAATTCGTTGAAGAAAGGAGAGCCAGAGGAAACTGAGATTTTTGTCGATGTCCCCAGCTATTACATGACCTTGATTCTCGATTACGCTTACACAGGAACATGCACAGTGACTGCAGAAAACGTTGAATACCTGTTGCCGTATGCAGATCAGTTTGATGTTGTCGGTGTTATTCAGCTGTGCTGCCAGTTCCTTTTGCACGAGCTAAGGCCACACAACTGTCTCGGTATATTTAAATTCGCGAGATATTATTTCTGTAGTGAGCTAGAAAAAAAAGGGAAGTTGTATATAAGACAAAATTTTAGCAGAATACTTAAGGAATGTATTGAATTTAAAACACTTTCATATGATGAACTGGAAGATATTTTGAGAGATGATGAACTGAATGTTCGAAATGAAGAAATAGTATTCCAGGCAGTTAAAACATGGGTGGAACATGACATAGAAAACAGAAGAAAATGTATTCCACCGTTACTTTTATGCGTACGGTTCGGTCACATCAGCTATAAATATTTTAAATCGAAAATATTGCAATGGCAGCCAGTTGCTGAAGACGAGGTAAGATATTGGCAGTTAATACGCAAATTAGCTGTAGATTAATGTAATATTAAGTGTAGAAAAACTACTGATTTATTTTTTGCTACACAGAAATGTCAAGAGGCTTTATATCCCGCCGTGGTATTTCTCACGTTGTTGGATTCGAGGCCGGGTACAGAAGCAGATCTCAATGATCCACTAGCAAGGCCTCGAATACCTTTTGAGATACTTTTTGCAGTTGGTGGCTGGAGTGCTGGAAGCCCTACTAGTTTTGTCGAAACATATGATACAAGGTATGCCATTTTCTGTGCTGATGATTGCGATTCATGATTTATGAGAAGTCAGTTTTTACACCTAGGTACATCTTTAAAAATTGGATCCCCTCGTAAGATTGTCCTTACCTACTCTTTGTCGTACGAAATTTAAATCCTGATTGCACTATCTCAGTATAATTCAGCTGTCTTGTTGTAAATGTATTCCGACTTCACAGAGATAACTTTAAAGATATACCGATCATAAAGGTTCCATGGCGTTATGTAAAAAAAAAAACCTTTTTGTCTTGAACAGGGCGGACCGATGGTTTCTGTCGATTCACATGGACCTGACGCCTCGCGCGTACCACGGTCTTTGCACGCTCAACAATTTGATCTACATGATCGGTGGTTTTGACGGCAGCGACCATTTCAACACGGTCCGCTGCTATGATCCAGTCGCGAACACTTGGCATGAACGGGCTTGTATGTACCAGGCGAGGTGCTACGTCAGCGTTGTTGCTCATGGTTAGTTTGCCTTCTTTTGATGTTTTATTACACGCCCACCTATCCTCTAAAAAGACAGAAGAGAGAATAGCACCCTTGATTTCGATTATCGTTTATATATGTTTCGAGAACTTCCTTTTTTCTCTGAACTTGCTAAAACACTACAAAAGGCAGTCAGAATAATTACATTTATTACGATGTCAATTTACAAATCCCTTCTAGAGATTGTAGCTTGCTAGGACGTCGCTCCAACCTGTTTTAGTGTTTAGACAAGTCCCGAAATAATCGCTACTCGGAGCAGATAGCGTTCATACATTGTATTGAATCGTAGATTTGAGACGGACAGTACGTGGAGCCAGCCTCTGAATCACTCCTGGCTATAGATGCAGGCAACGACTGCGTGTCATACGTCTGCTACCTGCATTCTTAAGAATGAGGGAATAGTACCTTCAAATCGATCAATGAATGAAAAGTCAACTTTATTTATTTAGATGGTCTAATCTACGCGTTGGGTGGCTACAACGGTCGTACAAGGATGTCTTCTGTTGAGCGCTACTACCCCGACAAGAATCAGTGGGAGATGACCACGCCAATGAACAAGCAACGTTCAGACGCTAGCGCTGCTTCTTTGAGTGGAAAGGTAGGTGTTGAGAAAATTCTTTAAAGTTTACAATGTGTGGCATATACCTAAGTTGAACCAAAATGAAGATCGACCTTCAATGCGAAGTAACAGATATATCCCTTTTGTAAATAATGTAATATTATTTCATCATACGACTCGCGTAATTCGGGCAGAAATTTTCGCACGAATGCGACTAATCGCGGATCTCGATCGAATGCACAGAACATAATATTCCCATATATAACCATAGCAACGACAGCCATTTGCTATTTTACGTAGAATTCTTAATAGGTATAAGATATAGTAAGTACGCGGCAAATAAGTTGAACCAGTTGTCATGGTTACGCGTCACTTCGATTGAGACCCGAAAATCGGTTACTATGCATTCAAGGACGACCGCTACGATTGTTTAACTTGTGTGGATGACGATAGAGGTGAAATTTAAAGTAAGTAATATGTATTTCTGCTAAACACCAACTCACAATTCCTATGCTCCATTTTTTATTTCTCCAGATATACATCGTGGGCGGATTCAACGGCCAAGAAGTACTAAGTTCTGCCGAGGTGTTCGACCCTGACACGAAACAGTGGAGCTTCATCAGGTCCATGCTCAGTCCTCGCTCCGGAGTCAGTCTCATCGCTTACAGAGACTGCCTGTATGCGCTCGGAGGGTTCAATGGATATAGCCGGCTGAATACCGGTATGTTCCATTTTTTTAGTCTTTACTGATACAAGGGGAGACACCACGATAACTTTTTCTGAAACTTCACCACCACAGTTCATCAAGTCCAATGGATTGGCCACTGTATTGTGATGGTAGGTATATGAAAAACAAAATGCCAGATCGAGACCCCATTTGATAATTGCCGTATCCAAGAGTAGCAAAGAAATATTATTTTATTCCAATCTATTTTATTATCTAGACTCCTACCTAGATAGGGAGTGTCGTAGGAAATTTAAATTGTACGGTAAGCAGCATGATGTGCTGACTACAACAAACTCAAAATTCTGCAAACGATTTTCAACTCTTAATTATAATATAACAAGGTTCAAAACTGTATTGGAGAAAACTGACAGATTTGTATAGTCTGATGTGCTGCTGACTGTACAACAGCAAGATAACGCGAAATTTCCTATCAGTTTCAAATGCATGTTTCGTTCTTTGTCTTACTGGCCAAATATCTTCTTCTATAAAAATGATTAACTATTCGTTATTCTCGCTGAAACTGACTGGTTAATTTTTGTCTTGAAATATTCGTAATAGATCAGGGAAGGTTTAAACGGTGAGAACGTTATACTTATTAGGAGGTTAATATTTTTTTTTTTCCAAAGGCGAGAGGTTCAACCCCCAGCGCGGCGGGGACTGGCAGGAGGTGACTGAAATGTTCAGCGCACGAAGCAACTTCGCTACCGTGCTGCTCGATGATATGATATTCGTTATCGGAGGATTTAACGGTAAACGTCTGACCAATATACTCATAAGTACTTAGAAAAAGATTAATTTTAATTGAGAATTCCTTAGTTTTATATTCTTTCAACAGTACGGATAACAAGGTGGAAAGATAACTTTGTGAAAGTCGGGGGTATTCGCATAGTGCAAGAAGCACAAGACTTTTTCAGGAAATGCACCAGCCTTTACAATTTGATGATTTTTTCGCAGGATCAACAACGATACCCCACGTGGAATGCTATGACGGCGATACAATGGAGTGGTATGACGCTGCGCCTATGAACCTGAACCGCTCGGCGCTGAGCGCTTGCGTGCTGGCCGGCCTGCCCAACGCCCGCTCCTTTTCCTACCTCGCCAAGGCCGTGCCCGCCGCCGGCGCAGACCAGGCACACCACTCCTGACAGACCCTCACACCCACTGAAATACACTCCACACGAGATGCAGCTGATCCCCATCAATCCTTCGCTTCACCAAAAATTACTGAAAGATCAACGATCATCAAGATGTTTACAGATACACCTTCAAGTAATCAAATTGGCCGATTTTTGCACTCATCATGCCGGCCGTTGTCTGCTTTTGTGACTGATAGGATAGTATGCACTGTGATATATTGCTTGTACATAAGAGTTTTGTGAATCTATTTTATGTATCTTAAATCATGGTGGTATGGCCTTATTTATTGTACAAATCATGTCGGAACATATTTTGTATTTTATTATTATTTTATAAAAGAAGTAGAACGCAAGCAGAGGCTTCGCGTAAATGAAAGGGATACAAGTCCCTAGATAGTATCGGTATTTTAGAAATTGTTTTAAAGCGAGGGATTTGTTGTAAATTTTCAAGTTTTTTATAGTGTAGTTTGTGAAAAATTTTATTTTCGTATATTTGTGTACAGTACGCGTCCGTGGGAAATCAGAGTGGTCGCGTTTTGGATGATGTGTGTACGATGTTGCGGTGGGCGGAACCTTCGTGATATTGTTGTATCTGTGATATTTTTCACTTATTACTTGAAAAAATTCAAAAAAATGTAAAATTATTAATTTTATTTAATTTAATGAAAAATTTACTGTACCTGACTGAAACTTAATAAATTGACAAATAAAGAAAAAATGATCACTATTTTTGGTTTTATTTTTCTATAAAAATGCAAATCCACCACAATTTTATGAGACAGAACAAAAAGACACATATTCGGCACAGCTGTATCTCGGCGACCTGCCATATACATTACCTATTATCCGCCCACATGACCGTGTATAGAGTAGCCGGCAGCCATACATCCGTATACAAGCCTGAATCAACGGGCAGGCGAGAGTGGAGTGCAATCGTGTGTATATTTACTACTGAAGGGGGAATTGGGGAGAAAACGGGAGACCGCCCCCTCCCGCCGCGCCGTGCGGAGTTCCCCGTCGCGATCGAACCACAACGAAGGCGGTAGTGGACGCGGTCGCTTCGGGGCGCGGCGCAACATTCGAGCAGGAAATAATCAGACATGGAGCTCAAGGGGAAGGTAGTGCTCATCACCGGCGCCGCGGCCGGCATCGGCCTCGCTTACAGCCAGGAGCTGCTCAAACAAGGAGCTAAGGTAACGTATACAACACACATCCTCTCAAGACTTCCTTTGCGCATGGCGTACTTCCTAAAGTAATTTTAAGTTCAAGGTAAATAACTGTTGAATGAAGTGTCCTGGATATTCGCCAATATTGTCGCAAGTGTCGTACTTATGTGTGCAACAAATGCGGATACCTAATTGATAGTAGGTGAACCACTCGAGGGCCGGCTCTCATTTGTATTGATTTTTGCCGGCGCCCCGGTCATTGGCGTGATTGTTTTCCTTTGAAGTTTCTTTGTGCCAATCCAGATGCTATACATCGATATTTGCTCATTCATTCAATGCGGCAGTTCGTTATACTGTCTTATCGACTTTCTTCCGTATATCAGAAGATGCAAATACCTACAGTTTTGGTATACAAACATCTATGTTTTTATTTATAAGATGACACACCTCCAAGACGCACGGATATAATTTTTTTTTTCTTTTTGTCGACTTTATTTAGACTTGCTAGTGATGTAATTGGGAGTATAATGGTATCTACATAAAGTCCTTATAATCCTATCTATTACTTGAGTTTACAAAAAAAAGAAATAGGAATTTAACTCAATCACTAATACTAGTTCTGCGCAATTAAACGGCGCGCAGATCCAAACACTCATAAGTAAGGAAAAACAATGTGAGCATGAATCACATTATCGATAAGACTGCGTCTCCATACCTACATCATCAATAGACAGAATATAGTCATGAATTAAAATGATAAGGTTTCCATATAAGTTTCCGACATCGTAGTATTCGTGCAGACAGAATTATTGATCATGCAGAGTTCAAACATAGTCGGTGTATAAACATTATAGGAACCTTCCCGCTTAGTGGCAAAATATTTTGAAGGTAGAACATTAAATAACATTGTACCTGTATCATATAAAGGGGTAGGCAGATAACTGTAATTACGATTTTTCGATGATTGGGTTTCACACCCAAATCTAGTCAAGCGTGGTCTATTGTCGGCCACATCATCGGTGTGAGTACAAACAAGAAGCCAGACGCGAGCCTATAGGTACTTACTTAAATTATAAAAAAAAGTCTTAACTCTGAAACGGTGTGATGATTTTTGAGAGGTTGGGGTTGTCAATTAATAAAAAATCAAAGAGGTACCCAATCATTCTTTTTCAGCACACGTGGCTTTAGAAATTAGGTACTTGAAATTAGATCTCTAAGCTTAATTTTCGTTACTACATCCTCTTGATATTTGCCAGGTTTCGATATGCGATATCGACTCGGAGATCGGCGAGCAGGTAGTCGATGATCTTGGCTCCAAGTACGGCCGGAAGAACGTGTTGTTCTGCCGATGTGACGTCACAGACTATCCCCAGTACGAGGGTAAGTTCATGGCATCGCGTGCAAATTTTAACCCTACACTTTGCGGTTAGGAGAAAGTTATTTTTAGATATTGTTTCCATTTTAAAGGGTGAGACTGCTGCTACTACTAAACGTTTACAAGGCATTTCTTTATGTATGGTGCAAAGACATAGTTTGAGTTTTCGACGCATGAAACAATTATTTCCCTTCTATTCAAATAAATCGTATTTCATAAATTACTTACGTACCTACCCTTCTTTGGCTCACATGCTTATTTGCAGATAAATTTGACATAGTCATCGTTATTTCTATATTTCGAGAGACAATGCATTATTTGAGAACAAAAATAACATTTAAGAATAAAATCAAAATTCCGCTTTGTATAAAATTGCAGAGGCATTTGAGATGACAATGGAAGTGTTCAATCGCCTGGACATAGTGATCAACAACGCGGGTGTAATGAACGACCGATTCTGGGAACTCGAGGTGGACGTCAATTTAGTAAGTTTTATCTAATTATAGACTTTATTTTATAGCTTCCCAACGATATTTGTGAGCAACGGAAGTCGCTTCTCTGTTCAATGCCACAAAACTATTAAGGTCAAGTGGGGTAAGAGGGACGCTGGGTAAAGAGGAACAGTAACTCATAAATAGAAAACTATAAAGCCTAGCTCTATGGTTACTACGTCGATAAAACAGTATCAGGTATAGTTTCAATATTTTTGTATAAATGACGCTATAACACACTCAGTACGTGAGTAAAAGAGAAAGAAAATAATCAGTTGACAAAGTATAAAATAGTGACCTAGCGGCGATTTTTTTGTGCGATTTTTTAAGGATGAAAAACATCTGTAATAGGGCAAATATTGTTGGTAAGTATAATAATAAAGTTGAATCTTTATTTTCCGCATGTTATGTGGCTTGTAGCATGTGGTTTTAGTGTTTTTTCGATGCTATCAAAAACATAACGTACAAAACACCAAGCTGGGAAAGAGGAACTACCATACCAGGGTAAGAGAAACATCATGTTCCTCTTTCCCGGTTTTAGGAGTAACAAACATTTTGCAAGTTGAAATATTACCTATTTAAATTAGGTAGGTATAGATAATTTAACTCGGTGTTCGGAGCTATGTGTGCATGAGCCTGTATTTATTATACAGCTTTAATTTGAGTGGAAGTGCAATTTTTGTCGTATTGGATGTGGGTATATATATTTATTTGTTACAGAAAAAGTAAAATGCCTCGAAATTATATAAGAAAAACGGAACGGAACTCTTACCCAAAAGAAAAATTATTAGAAGCATTGGCAGCTGTTAAAAATGGTGCACTGTCGGGTTATGCAGACTCAAAACATTATGGAATACCAAGAGCAACTATACTCAATCAATCGGTTTTATGATCGTAAAGGTGTAGTTACCTTTATGATGAATCAAAGTGATTTAAGTTTTTTTACGTTTGGCTACATCAAAGATTTTCACAATTATTTATATTCGTTCTTATTCAGTTGAAGTTGGAAAGTGATTTAGATACTTCTATTAATAATGAATAAATACTTAAAGACATTCATCGTTTGTTTTTCTTATTTTTTATTAAAAACCGTGTTCAAATGTTTTTAATATTCGTAGTTTACCACCCCTGACCTGACTTATATGTTCCTCTTACCCCAAATTTACTTTATTCTTCGGTAAAGCTAAATTAAACCATATTTTAACTATGGCATGGTTTCATTTCCATTAGGCCGAAAGGCAGTTCTCAAATTTCTAGAGATACATATAAAAATACGTGGTTTTACTTGTACAAATCAAAGTGTTTCTCTTACCCCAAATTTCGGGAAAGAGAAACAATTAAAAGATCTGACTTTGATTTAAGATTGTGCCGTCATTGCTGGAAGAATCAATTTCTGTGTTAAAATAATAGTTAGCATGGTTCGTTACCGAAACTTTGTTTGTATTGCTATTAGAATACATACATATTTATACTAGCTGGAAGTCATAATGTTCAAAAACCAGTAAACTATGTTTCTCTTACCCCACCTGACCTTAATTATGTTTAGAATGTATTAACTTTGTTTTAAACTTTACTACGTCTACACGGTCTACACCATAGAAATATAAAATACATTTTCTTACTCTACTATACTATACCTACTCTTTTCTTATATCTATGGTCTACACCCTAGCTAGCGCCTGATTTCGCGCCATCCGGTTGTCAAATTTTTAATAGCATTTTTTTATAGGGCATTTTGATATTTATCCAAGAACGTAAAAAAAAAGATTTATAGATAAATAAATTTAAATATATATAAACTATACAACGAACGCGGGCGTTCGCTGTATAGTTGAAACGAGCTTACATATTTTGGACATTATTTATTATGTTATTATTATTGATATTTTTAACGAGGATTAATTTTATTAGACAATGGTTAATCCAGACGGTTAACTTTTTTTATAGAACAGGAAATGTGCTGTATGAGCTACGGCAGTTATGACTGCCATAGCTATTCAATGTATCCTGATTTATGGCGGGTAACGATCATAACTGGATATCTCAACGCCCTATCACAGACTTGCGAAAAACGGCGAGAAAGACCGATCTTAAATTTACTTGTCTATGAATTACATTCTTGGATAAATACCAAAATATCCTAGAAAAAAAAAACGCTTAATATTTTATAATCTATGCGAAAGCTTGTTGTTCAACCCGTTTAACCAAACGGCGCGAAAACACACGCGCACGCCGGCGTTCGCTTGGGGATCAAGAGTTGGAGGCTAAAGTAAATTAATTAAAGAGAGATAGAGTTCGTGCTTAACTCCTAATTTCTTGTATTTTCTAGAACGGTGTGATACGCGGTACACTGCTAGCGTACCGCTTCATGAGCAAGGACCGCGGCGGCCAGGGCGGCACCATCGTCAACACGGCGTCCACCGCCTTCGTCCGACCCCAGGTCTCCACGCCCATCTACACAGCCACTAACTATGCCATCGTCGGACTCACTAGGGCCTACGGGGTGAGTTTATAACTACCTAGTAATAGTCCAACTAAAAACTGTAAAAGAACCCAGGGCAAGTGCCCTGGGTTCTTTTACAGTTTTTGTACTAAAACGGGTATCCCAAGTCGTCGACGGCGCGCTACGTTCCGCGCGCCTCAAGGAGTTGTCAGCAAACCGTAGGGGTCCTACAGGGTTGAAGCCTCCCGGAGCTGAGGGTTGGTGCGAGAGCGTTACACCGGGGCTCTGGGAGTAAGGCAAGGAAGGCACGGGGTAGGTTCTTTAGTCAGTAAGAATCTGACACTGTTTCCCGCTCCGCCCAAGAGTGGGATTCGTCATTCGATGATTTTTACCTACCATAAAAAACAAAAAAACCAAAACGGGTATAAACTAGTTACTACAGCGTATTTTTATCAAGCCATGCAGGACTTCGTGTTTAAGAAGCACTCCTTTATTAAGAAATCATACTCACTCTGCTGCTGCATTGGTTTAGGTATTGTTTGACGAGTTGAGCTGAGATTATTGTCATCTGGAAAAATCGCAGTCGAGAGAGACGTCGCAAGGAATTCCCAGGGATCCATTTAAGGGTCGTTTCTTACGTCTATACTATAATTAATCCACACCAATTACTTTACGGCATTATTACATTCACTAATTATTCATGTCTTCATACCTTAGGATCAGTACCATGTGAACCTGACTGGTGTTCGAAGTATGGTGATTTGCCCGGGACTGACCGACACGGGGCTCGTCAAGGAAATTCGCAAGCAGCTCATGTCTTCAGAGTATGAAGCAGCTTGGCAAAGGGACAATGCTAGCTGCAAAATGCAGAGGTAAGCAGCAATAAGCTTTCAAAGAAACTTGTAGGAAACTATGTTCGCACATAATAGTTTCCTACAAGTTTCTTTGAACGTTAGAAAAATCAATCATCACCTTTTTAGGGTTGAAGGAACAAGGAACCCTTATAGTTTCGCCAAGACTATCTGTCAGTCCGTCCGTGGACCTGCAGCACTCTGCTGTCTCGCGGCAAATTGTGAGTGACCAACAGTCACAAAATTTTGATGAATAAATTAGTGCGCTATTTCTACCTAAATATCGTTTGATTGCCATAAAATGTTGTTATATTGCCAAAATTGTACATCAATTACCCAAGCAGTCCTAAAAATTTAGTCACTTTGGGACTTGTTTCGAGCAACCCGACTAGAGTAGGTTATGTTAGAAGGGGATTGCATATGTGTAGTGAGGAGGAGGTGAAGCGAGCGAACATATGCCCGCCATTCCCTTCGTGGTGCTTTTTGCATTTTAGCAGGTCCATCGAACGGTCCTCCAGCAAAATTGGGGCTTATTTACATTTTTAAGTATATATTGATTTATCTGGAAATAATTCATTTTATAGAATAAAAAGATGTTACACATGTACCTACTATATTTTGCTGTTAAATTTTACTATGGCGGTAAATTAACCATAAGCCATTTAGTACTGCGCAGTAGGCTTATTGGAAGTTTTCAAAATATTTCGACCAAAGGTGCGGTAATCAAAAAATATTGGTTTATAATTTACCACTGCCACGCAATCGTTCCAAATAAAATATCTGTCAGGGCGTTCTGTAAAATTACAAATAAGGTGGTACATAATTAATGAAGCTCACAGGGACTGACACTCCTCACACTCATTTAATTTTATGTAAACGGTGCAGACGCTCAACTTCCTCGAGTCTCTAGTACCGCCGGCATTTGGTCCCGTCGTCCTGTGTGTTGTCCGCCGCCTAATTGGGAGTTTATGCAACGACTCCTGGTCTATCGCGGTAGTTGTTTAAAGTTGAATGGAAAAGACACAGAAAGTCGGATTACTTTGAACTTTTGTGTCATACTCCGCAGCAGAACCACTTTGACTACATTATATACAAATTACAGGATAAAATATAGATAATTTCTATATTTTTGTAGCTTAATATCAAAATTTGTATATTGTTAGTTTCTTGGAAAATATCAATTCAAAGTGGTCATGCCACAGAGCATACTCTCCAGTAGGACCACTTTAAAAAAACGCTTATTTCGCGGTGATTATGCACAAGCCTTAATATAAACAAATGTATATTTATTGTATATCAAAGATAACATCTACAATTTTAGATAAATACTTGCCGATTTTTAGTAATATGTAAATGTTTTATCGGAAAGCGCCTGCTATGAATTTCTTAGCAAATAACATCCAATGACAGAAGCTAGTCGTAAATAAATATATTAATCTTGTTATTTGCTAAGAAATTCATTGCAGGCGCTTTCCAGTAAAACATTTACATATTACTAAAAATCGGCAAGCATTATCTACATTTTATCCTGTAATTTGTATATAATGTAGTCAAAGTGGTTCTGCTGCGGAGTATGACACGAACTTTTCGTTAAGTTGGTACTGCGCAGTTGCCACTTCTAAGTTTAGATAGAGCACGCTGAAGGACTTTGGAAGAAAGTCTATCCCAACTTTAGGCACAAATTGCTTATGAAATAAGGGCCAACTCTACGTAAAGCAGTTAGTCCGCGCGGGCTCACGTCGCATGTGTAGTTTGCGGTTTTTTCTGTTCCGTGTTTGCGGCGGTCTCTATAGCGGTAACCGGATTATTTCCTGCTATGTGTTAGGTACGTAGCAGCAGGGGCGCGGGGCGCGACGAGCTCATACGGAGCACTTTCATATGGGACCACACGCGCGGGCTCCCGCTTTACGCAGCGTTGGCCCTTACATTGCACGTTACTTGAAACTAAGGATTTGCTAACAGTTGGCGTTTTTTGTTTCAGCTCGGAGCACGTGGGTCGATCGTTAGTAGAGATTCTGGCAAAAGGTCAGAGCGGCTCAGTATGGATCGTGGAAAACGGCACACCGGCACGGGAGTGGCGCGGTTAAACTCAACTTGTTAACCCCTTATTTTACCAAGTCATGCGTAATTCACGCATTTTCCATTGTCGGTCGAGACGTTAGGTAGCTCGTGAAATGATTGTTGGTTACTGTAGGTTGTTCGAGAAATGAGAATAGGGGAGAAATGGCTGGGATATTGAACCCTTGCTTGGTATTGATTAGTATTAAATGTAATTGACCTATTTTTACACGTCCCCAGTTTTTCGATCACAATGGAAACTAAACAATTATGGTACTAAGGACACATTCAATAATTTTAAAGTATAAAAATCAGAACTCATTTTTAAAATTCTAACATTTTCATACTGTGAATGTGCCTAGTATTTTTTTTGTAAATCGTAAATTTTAGTAATTGGGGCATATAAGTAAGCTCAAGAAATACGATAGACTAGGACTATGCTTTGGATCTACTTGTAAGTAAATTCCTTTTATCTACATGCATAGGAAGTGGATACATAACAACGTAATACAAGATTGGTCGTGATCGTGTAAATATTTCGTTCTCCTAGTCGTAAAGCCTACTCGCGTAAGGCATTATATTTTTTAAGATATACTTTTGAAAACAACAATATTATGTAATATGTATAATGTCGTGACATATATCGTGTACTTTAATCTACTTATATTGTATACAAACAAGTATGTACAATAATAAGCGCATACTTTGTGTTTTACCTGCTTAAAGTGTAAGTTACGGATGTAAAACATTTTGTTTATGTACAGACATCTGCATTAAATGGGCACGTTCTTCTTATGTATTTATATGTGCAAGGGAACACACTTAGTGCAAGTGTCTCTACTTGTCCTCCAAAGAGTATGAATGATTAATTTAAAGTTTTTTAACATTTTGTATGACATATTTGTTGATTTATTTGATAACATAGGAAAGCTACGCTATTTTGCTTATTTGCAATAAAATTGGAAATTTCGACATGGTTGTTTTAAATAAAATTACCTTTTGGAAGATTTGTAGTAAAGTTATATTTTTATATTGATACAATCACCAGGTACAGCTTTTGAGTTACAGGTTTTTACAAATATCATGTTCTTTGTCAAGTTTATTTCAAAAATTTTCATGAAAAGGACTCGCCAATATGAACACATGTAGGTAAAATTAATGATTCCAAATGAACTACAGGAAAATACAATCGTCCTTTTCTAGAACTAAATATTACGAGAAATTTATTGAATTGAATAAACATAAACTTTACTAGTGTTGATACTGTGTTACAATCAGTTGTGGCAGGCCGCCAGCCTCCAACACGTCTCCTACGGTATGTGGCAGCAGTCCCTCTATCACATTTATTTAGTACTAACTACAAATGAACGACAGTCAATAAACACTTTACATTTAATAACATGCCGAGGCAGCCTCTAACCCACAATGATTTATATAATTACACATCAAACATCTGGCCAGCAGGTTTTAGAAACTAATTTATCCTCCTATTAATTTACTAACACTTTAGCAGGACTGCTGCATTCTGTCGATTGTCATCGCAAGTAATAAATAAAATGGAGGCGCAATGACCCTTCGAGTGATAGCAGACCATTTTAGTATATTTTATATTATATGGTTAAAACTAAATAGGCACAAATTATCATAACAGGTAAGGAGGTAAGCTTTATGAAAATATTTATAATTCATTGCATAAATAAAATGTCTCCTATGTAACTTCCATTACATAGCCTCCCTGAAATTTACATGTGGCCTCTATCTCACTCTCCAATGACATTGGCATCTTTTAATCACATACATGAGCCTAATATCATCCAGCTATTGGTCGACTTGTGACATTATACAATTAAATTTAGCTGATGCCAACGCCAGCCTGTTTGCGTTCTCGCTCACGACACTCCTATACTTACATTATACTAACTGTGAGCCTTCAGTGTACCGACATTTTGTTCTGTCGCACGTTACGGGAAATTCCATCTTTACCCTTCCATTATATTGGATACAACACTATCACACCAAAACAATGTCCATCAACTGTAATCTGCTTAACATTTAAACTTCCCGCAAAGACATTACTTTTCGAATCAATACAAGACACTTCGATCACCAAACTAACACTTTTCCGTCACTTATCCATTTTTGAATAGTCCCTGCTGCGATAAAAAATTCTTTCGGTATAGCGGACGCTCTCCAACGAATCCTACTTAGCTGTAAACAAAAAGAAAATGCTTCGTTATAATTTTTACGGGATTAAATACGACGACAATGAATCGAGAGGTAGCAAAAACAAACGAAAGTTTGAACAATTGCGAAGCTTGGGAGTTGGGAAACAATACAGGAAGCCTTACAGCTCATGTCTGGAAAGTTTTCTATAGAAATAAACTGACGATAAAACGTGATCAACCCTTTGATATAGTAAAATCTGAAGCAATAAGTATTGCAACAAAGCTATTTAAAAAACAAAAATTATCCAAGGGAACATAATAAAAACTCAAAAAGTGTCAATAAATAAAAAAAATATTTTAGTATTAGTATGGAAAACAGGCCTTTTGCATTATTTTGAGAATAATGAATAAATAAATAGTATGATGCGTACCTACCTGCAGCGGGTGCAGGCTGCGGCGGCGCCGCCACGGCCGGCGCGCCCGGCGCGGCGCCCGCGCGCGCCGCCCGCGCGCCCCGCGCCGCGCCGCGCGCGCCGCCGCGCATCGCGCGCCATCGGCCGTCGTCCGAGAAGTTGTGCACGTTGTAGCTGCTGTACACCAAAATACACACGTTATCTACTGTCCATTAGTGATCTCAACAAGTTGGCTATTTGAATAAAAAGCAAGCAAGACGTCCTAGGAGCCAAGGCTATGTTATTACTGTGTCAACATATAATGTCGTACAAAAATATTGTGTTGCTGAGCCGCGTTGAGCAGATGTTCGGTTCGATGATTGTACCATAACACAATTTTTTTAACTCCACTTTGTCCAAAATTTGCTCTAATATGTTCAAAACGGCTCGACAACGTGCCGTAGTCAGACACCACTGTTTCGCGTCAACAAGTCCGCATTGTAGTAAGATGCAGGATAATAAAGATGCATGCAGTGTGTGTGTGCGCAACTCACTTGTACTGCGGGTGGTGACGCCAGCCGCCGCGGCCGCGCCAGGCGCCGCGGCGCGCGGACGCGACGCCGAACGTCTCCGAGTTCAGCTTGCGCTCCGTCCGCCAATCCGTCCTCTGGCTCCTGCCCTTAGACCTGCAAATATTTACCAGTTATAAAAATCTTCATCATCAATGCGACTTCTTCATGGGACTATAAATCAGTTAAATAACATTTCGTGTGCTGCCTGACGCCCGTAATAATTACCATTGTCCGGGTCACCAGATTGAAACTTTTTTTTTCGTCATGCCCATGACTGAGTGTATCTCCATTTACTAATGGCAGCCCAAAACAGATTCATTCGAAAAGCAGAGACAAATATCCCAAGAAAATATATAATAACTAGCGGTGGGAGGGCACCATATCTTCCTTTAGTCTTACACACACTCTTGACAGAGTGCTCGTGATTGATCACGTTGTATTTTCGTTGGCTAGTGATGCTCCTGCAACTCTCGCCGCAGTAGAGAAAACAGCTATTTTATTTTGAAACTCACGAGACGGTTGATTCGCGCGATTATACATCCGTCGCAATTGCGATTTTCAACCGCAAGACTGGTCAATTAAAACGAGCCACTGCGCGGTCGCCGCGAACAACCGCGTATACCGCGGCTATAAAACGCGTCGTGAAAACTACCTTAATTTTTTACATAAATATTCGTCTACCGAAACCGCGATTGAAAACCGCTTCGGAATTCTCTCCCCGACCTGTTTTAAAAATAAATAAATTCAAAGTAATCTCTTACCTCTCAACAGCTTCACAGGAGATGTTGTCAAAGAAACTCTTGGTCTTGTCATACCCTGTATAACCATTCTGGTCCTCGTCTACTTCCGGTTCACCAGCACCGGTCTCATTTCCAGAGTCGTCCTTCTTGTCAACTTCACCCTG
Organism: Mythimna loreyi; assembly: GCA_029852875.1. Classification (NCBI taxonomy): domain Eukaryota; kingdom Metazoa; phylum Arthropoda; class Insecta; order Lepidoptera; family Noctuidae; genus Mythimna; species Mythimna loreyi. The sequence continues at coordinate 4,981,638 of CM056780.1, forward strand.
CGGTATAATAATGACCTCAGACTCCTGCGATGTCCGAAAAGTAAAAAAAAAAAAATGTTAACATTGTAGTAAATACATTCAAAAACAAAAAAAAAACAGGAAAGGTAAGGTAGATATGCTCGATATTACATCAAAAGGAGAAGACAGAAAAGTTTCTGTCCTTTAAATTTTGCAATAGCCCTTTATTATATAAAGGGAAACCATAAAAATGATGGAAATATTTGTTATATGAGTACTGGCACGGTGGACATAATAGTTGAGAGATGGGCTGCTGGTGTAGGGGGTTCTCTCGGGTAAAATATTTGTGTGCCCTTCTAGTAGTTGTTATGGGTTTAGGTACGTGAGTTTACATGTTTATGAACGGCACCTACGATACTAGAGTATTTTATAGTGTGGATAACTTTTTCTTTTTTAATAAATAGAAAAGTCACCTAGGATTTTAGGAGTAGACGAGGAATAGATTTCCAACTTGCAATTTCAAATTCGATTTGTCCCTAAGCTATATTACAAAGGTATATAAGCAAATCACTATAGATTTACTTAGAAAAGGCGAATAGCCTACAACTACGTCGGGAACAACAAAGGAAATAACGACTACCGACTACGTCACAGCGACAGTCAACACAGTCTAGGAATGTTTGCAGTTAATTCCAGTAATCAAATAGCAATGTTTACAGAAACTAACCGCTTACGAGCCTACAAGGCGATGATTAACATTTAGAATATAGAATTTACTATTTACTATACAGTACGCGACAATGAAGTTAAATCATTTGCTACGGGAGTTGCCCGTAAGCCCCCAACTTCGATTGAGACTAGAAAATTGGTTACAAATTTTTTGGCGGAACAAACAGTAAAGTCCCGTAAACCTCCGTTGAAAAGGGATCTTCGGACCAGACGCGTGTTATTGTCTGGTGGGCTACTGCCCGATAGTTAACTTCGGACTGCCGTATACGTTAAAATTGCGCGGAGAACTTTGATTGCGCGATGCAGGATTCCTGTAGTTCTTTATGTGACGCCATAAATGGCGCTACAATCTCGACACACAAGTTGAATCCTCATGACTGTCAATTTTGAATACGTAGTAATCGATTTTCTGAGTTTCAAAGTGAAGGCTGTGCGAAAACCATAGTAAATGGTTTGACATGTTTGCTGCGTAGGTACTTTTATTCAGGAAGGATAAAGGGTTGCCTTTATCAGTCCTGAATAAAAGTTAGTTACAAGGACTTTATACAGAATGTGCCGAGCGTGCTTGTACCGAAAGGGTGAACACCCACCACTCCTAGCATTCGTTTTGCGTTAGGTACTCAGCACTGATATTCAGCTATATTTAGCTACCGATAAACCTATTTCTCAATCGGAAAATCACTTGAAGCCCATAAAACTTCCGTTGTTCCGATACAATTCTTCCTACTAACTTGTTATGCGATTCTAAACTCATTACACTGACGAAAAAAATCGTCCCCACTGAAAACGGTTGATTGAGCGTGACGAAAACTAGTTGTGGTTTGAAAAACAAGAACAGGAAATCGGATGGTCATTGCTATAACTGAAACGTTTAAATTAAACCTTTATAACCAAGTTGCAAGTTTACTCATTCGCCCCGCGGAGATAGGCAAATAACCGATTTTTGTTTTTGAGGTGGGAAATATCAAATGACATTTACTGCTCTTAGGAGGAGCCGTTGGCTTTTTTATTTTTTGCGGGTGGGTACTCCCACCCAGATTCGTGTTCGCAGTAAGTTCTACCCTAAAACCACACCCGTGTCTATCAATTGCCCTTTGCGTTCTAAGACCAAAGGATTTTTTATATAGAAATTCCTCCTGACCTTAACGAACATCGGCCCAGTTGGGTCTCTGCGGGTACGCTATCGCGCGTGGAACATTAAGCGGTGTCGACTACTCGGGTACGGTCCTTATTGGACCGACGAACGACGAGTTACCCTTGCTCGAGTTTCGAATTAAAATATTCTTTTAGTGTTGAATAGCTCATTTATCGAGGAAGGTTACAAACATCACGCTGCAACCAATAGGCGCGGAAAAATAACTAAAGAACGCGGGTGAAATCGCGGAGTCAACTAGTTGATCAATAGCATTGAACAACAATAATTAAAGTAAAGTTGCAACCCATGGTCATTCTTTTATAACTCGAGTAGAGGGTACCTAGAGGTAAAAAGAGTTACCCTACTGACTCGTAACTCCAAGCAGGGTATGTTGGTGTAAGCCATTGAATGTTGAACTCTACATTCGCGTTAAAAATGCGAGCTTAGGGTGATCTACCCTGATGACGACATTAAAGTTCAAATCTCAAATTTGAACGCAAGGCTTTCTTTATATAAGTTGGGCTTCGTAAGGGTTGCAAAAATAAAAATAGTCACGTCATTCCAATATAAATAGCTCCTTTACGTAATTTTAATTTGTCGCAAATTGTTATCGCGTAACCAGCGAATAATTTCCCATTGAACGTCATCAGACGGTTGTGTAATTGCTCCAATTACGTTCAATCATAAGCTCAAAAACAATCAGAGATCGTAATTACCATGTAACATAATATACCAGCTGTGACATAACTATATCGCAGTTTGATTAACGATTAATTACGAATAGGACTTCACTAGATTATTATAAGTTTAAATTAAAGTGTTGTTGTAAATATCCAATTGGAAACTAATATTTTAAATTTCTCCTCTTGATCCCCAAGCGAACGGGATGCGTGCGTGATTTCGCGCCATTCGGTTGAGCAACAAACGTATTGAGAAAAATATTGAGTTTTTTTTTATAGGGTACTTTGGTATTTATCTAAATATGTTTTTGTTCATTGACAAATTTAAATACGGAAAATTCGCTACTTTCCGTTAATACCCGCGCGAACGCCGCCGGCATTCGATTGAATATCAAGAGGTAAAGGTTTTATTTGATTGAAAAACACGTATTGTCTTATTATTTTTAGGCTGTAGGTATTAGCTATCGCTCATAATTAGCAGCTCATAAAATGTTTTAGAAAAATTAGATTTTACTAAGAAAGCTTTTTTGATCTCTACAAATACTTCATCATCATGATTTCAGCCGAGAGACATCCATTGTTGGGCATAGACCTCCCCCTAGAGTCGCCATAACGACCGGTAAATTGTTATTTTGGAATCCCTCGATTAGGCTGCGAAATCATGACCATTGTTCTATCCAGCGTGACGTAACATCGTGAGCGATTATTATACATATTTAGAAAGGTTTTGTAAATCTCACCTCAACTTTCACCTCGCTGCTTCCTTCAGAAATCTTAGTCTTAGCCAGTTGGCTGCGGAGCTCCTCAAACTCGGTGTTGGCTTGTTCAAAGTCGTAGTCCTTGTCGAACTTGAGAGTATTCTTGTTGCGAGGAACGAAGCCGCGTCCGCGGCCGCGGGGTCGGCCCCTCCAGCCGCCGCGCGTGTAGCCCTGACCCGCGCCCGAGAAGTTACCTACGTCACAAAATAATTTATTATGAGAAAACATCTTCTCGAATCGAAATAAATTAGCAAAATGTGTCTAAGGAAACAGGAATTGGGCCCCGTGTTTCCCTTACACCTGCTAAAAGTTTATAATAAAGAAATAGTAACAAGCTAAGCAAACATTTTTTATATGTTTGCTTTCGCAAAGGTGCAAGTTATGACCTTTGCTCTTTTTCTTAATGAAAATCAAATCTAAATCGTTTCGTTAGGAGGAATTAGTGGGCAAAGTGACGGACTATAGACGCAAAAAACGACTACGTTTTGTACTGTATGAGGTTTTGAGGCGATAACTATAAGTATTTCATTGATAGAAAGCGAGATTATGACAGCGTCATGTTCTATTGTAACAGAAAAATTTATGAACTATGAGAGGATATTTAGGAGTTTTGACAAGTTTTTATTTGTATTAAATTGACATAGTGATGCAATCGTTGATGGTGTGGTGGACTAATTTATGCGAGCCTATTCACTGTAACCTGGAAGATGCCTAAATTATAATTGGACAGGAAGTTTGCAGTAGGTAAATTGTTTCAGTCCTTCGTTGTACGCGAATTCGCGTAAGTTTTCGATATTGTTTCATAGTACAAGTATTTGCTGTATCACTCACCAGACTGGTGATGATGAGGATGCTGGTTCGTGGTCGCCTGGTTGTGCTGATTATGTTGTTGATGCTGCGAGTGCTGCTGTTGAGGATGGTGCGGCTGCTGCTGATGGTGCATGGGCTGCTGCGGCTGATGCTGTTGGTGCGGCTGGTGGGGCACCGGGGCCCCGCCGCTCGGGTAGCGCTGGCGGTTGCGCGAGTTGGTGCGGTTGCGGTTCGCCGGGCCCTTCTGCGCCTGCCCGTTGCTGCCACGACGGCTGTCCCGCTGCTGGCTAGACCCGCTAGCCACGCCAACCTATACACACGTCTGTGTTTTAGTGTCGAGTCTTTCAAATGTAGAAATATGCTGCGATATATGTATGTAAAGTGAAGTATAGCAATGAAAATCAACAGAACATTTGACAGCAAAAAAAACTCGAGGAAGTTTAAAAATAATGGGTTTCTTGTATTTTTGTCTCTGAGTTAGCAGTAATTACACTTTGTAATAAAAATAAAATTTAACAGTAGGTAGGTAATAACTGAAGCAGTAAATACCCTCTTCTAATAAAGAGAAACAATAAAGAAAATCAAAGTAATTCAGGAATGCCAACTTGCCTCAAAACAGTGATTAACATTCACACCACTGCATGAATAAACAAATATTTAAAAGAGGGTCACAATATAGAACTTTATAAACAGATTCTCCAGCTCATCATTTCCAAAGAAATGGATTTCTATACTAACTGGGATATGAATAAAAAAGCAACATTCAATTCACTTGCCGCTTGTAATATCCCTCCAGAATCTGCTGTTGTGGTCTATGGCAAAGCCGCATCCAGAAAAACATTTAATATGTATTTACTATTTATGTCTTAATTACTGCTTAATTAACTTATTGTATTGCCTACAATTAATTATTCTAACTTATGGGACTACACAGACCCTAAGATCCTAACTTAGTCTGTGCTTTTTTATGTTATGGTAATGAAAATATTAAAATTTTATGATATAATAATTTAGTATTAGATTTTGAGTATACCTGCGTGCCCTGGTCAGCGGTAGGGCTCTTCCTGTGCGCGCCAACCGCGGGGGTTCCTGACCGCGACGCACTTTGTTGAGATCCTCCTCCAATGAGGTCAAGCATCGAGCCTACAACACATTTCCATGTACACACAATGAAGAAAAAAAAAAACAAGGAACTTAACTATGCAAAGCAAGCTTTGATGAATTACAAATAATGCTTTTATATTGATTTTAATTTTTTTAAACTGTCGTACAAGCAACAGACCAAGGAGAAATGATAATGCATGTTGCGATTTTTTTTTTTCGTTATTTTCGGAAGTGCATGCAATAATAGTTATGAATTTTGTTGCATGCTAATTGTGTGATAAATAAGCCACCACCACTATTTTTTCAGTATTTTTTATTGTATTTTAATGTTGCCCATCACCATAGGTGAGTCACCAATTCTTCCACTTTGACTCTTAGTAATTAATATTTTCTTTTTCTATAGTAATAAATAGAATTAAACTGTACTGATCTCATCTAGTCTATCTAGAATACCTACTACAAAGTATAGGACAGGGTGTAAATTACCTGAATGATTATCATTATTAGTAGAAAATGAACATAAAAACATCAGTAATAAACATGTTATTTCATTTTATGTTAATAGGAATAAATTAGAATGTTATTGGATTTGCTACAATCAAGTTAGAATAAATTGTGTGAAATAAATATGTAAACAAACAAACATGAAAGGTCTTTGACCTGTTGTTACTGTAAACCCTAAACATGAAATTAGTCCGCATGCAAGTTTAGTGAAAGCAAGTTGATCATAACTAGATACTTTATTAGTTAACAAACCACACCATATACAGTGGAGATGAAAGTGACAGAAAGGTTAGCAAAGTATCTTTTTATGAAATGCAAAAATCGCAAAGTAGCATGTGTTGAAGCATAAGCTAAAATTATCCAAGAGCAAAAACCTTGGTCTTTCACTTGATTGGCGTGATGCGCCACTCCTGAGCCAATCGGGCCCGTGACTGACGGGGGCTGGGGTGCCAGCTCCACTGAGGGTTGCAGAGACAACTCACTGGTCTTGTTAAGCTGAGCTTGGACACCTCCAGGGAAGCCAGCCATCGGCTGGTACTGAGGGTAAGGCGTCTGCCCCACCACCGGGTGATTGTACTGCCCCGTGAACTGGCCTGGTGCACTGCCCGCACCAAGCGTCGGGGGCACAGACATCTGCATGATGGCCGGGTCATTGGGCAGAGAGGGAGCATTTGTCATCACACGAATGTCCTTGATGTCAGATCCCCGGAACAAGATGTAATCATACACCTGGCTCTGGGGCGCAACAGGGTACTGCGTCTCTCGATCCTCCGTGCCGAATGACCGCACTGCACAGAGAAACAGTATATTAAAATCATTAACCTCAACCAGAACTTCAATTTGTGGGTAGTTCGAAAAAAATTATAGATTTCTTGCATCAATTCAAATTTTACTCAATCTTTTGGCTTAGTTTAGTCATAAATAACTCATTTCAAAGTAACATCTTGTACACAATTAAAGAAAAAGTAGGTAGTTTGATTGAACATAAGAACTGCTAACCACCTACAAATTCTAGAATAAGAAAAACTAGAGGTTAAATTTTGGGACATATACAGAAGGTGTTCCGTTAATATATGACCTGCTGAAAAAAACAAAATTGTAGCATACATAGGACGTTATCAACGTCATCAATGTGAAACCGCGGTCATAGGCGGGACCAACAATTTCACTCTGAGGGTAGAAGAAAAACAATGCGTTTAATTTAGCTAAAAATCATGGAAAATTACAAGGAAAATGCCCATCAATAAACATGTTAGACGCTTTCCCAAACAATAAACAAAGATGGGCATAAATCGGGAGGGAAAAAGAGATCAACTTTCTAGATTAGTCGATCGATGTCCCTGCGAGAAAAAATAATTATTGCCGGGTCATACACTAAGAAAACATTAGATTGATGACGATTACTTCGAATAAGAATCTTATAATAAGATAACAGTATCCATTTGTCAACTTACCGCTAGCCAAAGCGATGGTACATTCCTGAGGATCGACGGTGAAAAGTCGGCCTTCATAGCGAATGTCGGCTTTAGATATTAGGCTTATCTTGGAGCCCAATTCAGGCATTCCAGAACTCATAATGTCACTTTGGAAATAACTCGCCGATGTTAAAGATTTTTAACGATATCGTCGACCATAGAAATCAGCCACCGAACAAAATGACTGACGGGAAGTTGGCAACAAGCGATGCGTTTACAAACAGCTGTAATGAGTGGGGGCACATTGGAAACACACTATTTGGCTATTAAAAAAAAAAACAAATATTGTACAAATTACAAATTCATTTTATTAAAATAACATGTAGAAATATGGCATTATAGCACAAAGTGATAAAAAGAAATAATATTAAAATATCAGATCTTATCATTACTCTAAGTAACTATCAAAGGCACTGAATCCTCCTAATAATTTCTGTTTGATGTCAAGGATTAGATGAAATCATGCATCTTATATGCCCTAAAATTCTTGTGTAGAATAAAAAATATACAATTTGAATATTGTTAATTATTTCAATAAAAAGTATTTATTGAATTTAATTAATTCAAAATACTTTTTATTGAAATCGACTAAAATTCCACAAGAATTAAATTAATTCTTGTGGAATTTTAGTCGATTTAATTTTCGACCATAGACAAACCAAGTTGTCATGTAAGTTGTCTTTCTTAATAAAAAATATGTCATTTCCCATCTCTATATGTGTCCGTTGCATTTTGATTTGACGCTTGATGGAAAATATTGATTGATTTTCGTAAATAGAGAAAAAATCCGATATTATATGTAAAGTGTATTTCATTATTTAGGTGTACTAAACCTTGTGTATAAAGTAGTGTATGCTACGTACGCATAATGATGATAGACACTCCAATAAGTTCTACTCCTGGGCTAGCCAGGATAAGTGTTGGCGGGAGTAGCAACAGTTCGATTAGAAGACGGAGTCTTATTCCTCAAACACGACCAACTGGTTCTAAAAATGAGGTTTGTTGCTTACTAGATCGTACAATTGAAGATATGTTCTTCAATTGTATGTAAACATTTTTGTACTCATTTCTTTTACGTTGTTTACTTACTACTACTAACTGAACTTCAAACATAAAGGCCAGCTGAACGCATAGATTCAAACATTCATAGGGTTTTGTGAACTTGATCAGTTATCATTCAGTTTTATCATCATCATCAACCTAGCGTAAGTCCCGGTTGCTACCTTGGCTTTCACCTCGGTGCCCGGGGTCCGCTTTCCTGCCTAGACGCCTCCACTTCGCTCGGTCTTTTGCATCCTCTGCCTTAAGCCCATTAGCACGCTTATCGTCCCTTACGACGTCGATCCAACGCCTCTTAGGCCTACCTCGTTTTCCGGGTCCCGGCGGAGGCGGCATGGCGAGGCATCTGTTACCCACGTAGTCTGCCGGTTATCATTCAGTTTTATAGTAACTAGAATTATGTCCTTATGTGAATCAGTAACACAAACTCAAATATTTAATTTTACAGGAGCGTAATGATGATGATGCCGAGAGGTCATCACTGGTGGCTTCAGAGCGTGCCCTGGCAACGTCAACACCACAAACAGCTTCACCCAGACGAGGCAGGGATACCATGTCCTCGTCACCTCAAAAAGAGCACTTTCAAGGATGTCTCAAGCTTTATGCTGAAAATGTGAGTATACAAGGAAATAAATGAATTCTTAATACTGGTATATGAAAGTTCTTAACAGTGTTGGATATTTTTTAAGCCTCAGAAAACTTGAATTTGTAATATTTGGCTTAGAAGGGCGCAAATAAATAATAATTAAACTACAAATTACTGCTGGGCCCTACAGGGTCCATAATTGTACCTAGCTATAAGCATTATTCAGACATTAGGAAATGCAAATAAAGATATGATTACCAGAAGATGTCTGTTTTGCCATCATATACATATAGTGGGAAATATTTTTCAGAATGACCCAAGTAAATATTTTTTTTTTTTTAATAACCTTTATTTCAGAAAATAACAAAAGACAATGCATGGAACCTGCAGCTGATAGACTTCATGACGTCAATGTTGAGGAGACACGACGCACGCATGGACAACTTACAGACTGCATCCACCGTAGTAGATGCGTCCGCTAGGATATACTCTTTCAGAGTGGATGCAGTTCATTATGATGTGTTGAAAATGGCCGGGGGACTTAGTAAAGCTGCTCAGGTTTGTACAATATTTTTTAGCAAGCCTTTTGTAACACATGTTAGCAACGGGTTCTTTTTATCTCTCCTGGGCCAGCTTTGGTGGCAACTATCATCCTCTTGCACTTTTTGTTTCTTTTCTTTCCTACCAGCTTTGTTGGCAACATAAATCCTCTTGCACTCCCTGTTTCTTTTTGAGCAATCAAATTATAAGACATATCTTTTCAGCAATTAAATGTTGAGAAAAATCAAATGATGGTATGGTATGGTATATCGGGCTGATGTCCGCAACTCCACGACTAAAGCGCGTATTTTGCGTACGGGTGGGATAAATGGGTCATTCGATCCACCCCAGCTCCTCGAGGAAGGCCAGCAAAGCCTTGTGGTCAAATCAAATGATACTTTCATAAAAATTTACTGTTAGCTGAAGTTGATGACCATTGCCCAATTTCAACTCGAAATAGATTATTGTTTGCTTATTTACTTTATTGTACTTAGAATGTGATGTGAAGTGAATCATTGTGGATGCATAGTTGAAGCCAAAAAGTAGACTATGTCCTTCCTTGAGGTTTAAGGTTAAAAACTATTCACTAGTTTACTTGTATAACAGACTCTGTATATAACAGACAGAATTAATAAGAATGGATTATTTACTTAACAAAAGTTTTCATGGGTTTACAGGTGCTGATACACTTGAGCATTAACTTGTTACATTACAGAAAAATAACAAGAGTGTTTTAGCAAGCATTCTATTAATTATTCTGGCGAACATTCTAGAGAAGGACAAATTGTTTGCTAAAGTGCTCATGAAAATGTTTGTAGTTTGGATCTATGCTTGGCTCGGCTCATTGTTCAGTTCAACTAATTAATAAACAGAGGATGCTCAATGTTCTGTTACAAGTGAAAGCTCAGGTCTATCAGCACTTTAAAATGAAAAGCTCGAGTTGTATCAAAATGAACTATACTTTAACATACTATCTGTAACTTTGTTCAGACTAAAAGAGGCAAGAAGGATGATGATAACAATGTGCAAGACGAAGGTGCGGTGGACGGGGAACCTGCTGCACCAATCAAGAAGAAAAAGAAGAAGGTGAAAGGCGCCATCGCATCCAACCCTGCAGTGTTCAATGGGGATTTTGATACCAATGATTGTATAGGTAAGATTTCATCGGTGAATGGTGTACCTACAGTGCAGCAAGACTAAACAAGATTGGAATATAAAAAAAAAAAAACTGGAATTGGAATATAAAAAGAATTGTTGAGAGCTATTAAAGATTTTTAACAAACGAAAAAGTTCAGAAATCATAATTATATTCGAGAAACATGGTGCTGAGTATGAATTTTAATAGAATGTAGAAATTTCATTATCTTGTTAAAATCATCATTTATTAAATAGTATAAAACAAAGTTGCGCGTCCCTCTATATGCTTATATCTTTAAAAGTACACAACGAATTTCGTTGCGGTTTTTTTTTAATAGAGTGATTCAAGAGGAAGGTTTATGTGTATAATACATGCGTAATATCTTGAATATCAGTACCCGTGCGAAGCTGGGGCGGGTCGCTAGTATTTAATGAAATAGAAATTTCCTTTCTCGTATGATACCATAAACCGACACCCAGACGTTTCTCCTGTATTCGAAATACGAACCTCCTAATCTAGTTGAGTGCGTGCGTGGCATCACCATATTGTCTTTGTGTGTCGTGGACTCACCATGTTGCCAATTTTTTTTCGGACGAAATTAATTACGCTGTGAAACAATTATTATGTATGGGCAAATATAGATTGATTATATTCAATTGCAGATCCGTTTTTCGAGAGGCTGGCGGCGACGGCTGGTGATGTGACGTCATCAAATAGAGCGTTTAACGCGACTCTACCCATACACGACAGAACACTGGCTTTGATATTGAGGTATGTACAAGATGTGACGCGGTTGTGCTTCAGAAGAACAGCTAACCTAAGCAGCTACGCGGCTCAACTACCCGTGAAGCACTTCATTTCTCAGCAAATAAAGTTCTAAACACTATTTGTCAGGCAGTAATCCGCCTTCCTATTTTATATAATAAGAGTATGTATTATTAGTAAATAATGTAAATAGATTATAAGGTACAATTAGTTTGACGTATATGTGTGGATAAAAACCTTTCCTAATAAAGAATTAGAGAAGAGTATGTAGTCAGTTGACGGGAGCGAAGCTGCTAGCAAAAGCTAGCTAAAAAAAAAACGCTATTTGAATAAGTTTCTGCAGTGCCACATCAACGTGAGCTGACCTAATCGTCATGCCGTGATTTGTTTTGAAGGTGTAATTCTTTGAAGCTATGTATTCGTTGGACTCGCGTGATTTATACGCTCTAGACATTGTGTGTCAAAATTATTATAGAGACACCAACTATCTGCTTTCTCCAACTGGGGCCAAGGGATCGCGTCTGAAAGGAAGGGTCTGGGCCTGGTATATATGGCAATGTAGGAAGGGGGTAGGTTGTTTAGTCAGTAAGAGTCTGACACTGTTTTCCGCTCGAGATATGTATAACTATTTCTACTTCCAGAACTGATGACCAATTCCTAGAAGAGATAAAAGAAAACATTCCAGAGGAACAGTACATAGATCTATCGGAACGCATCACATTATCTGCCAAGCTATTACCCGCGTTTAGGGACAGTGACCATATTTGCGAACCTTTCACGGGTTTCTCTATTTCCAATTGGGATCCAGAAAATGAGGATACGTAAGTAAAATTCCTTTTCTAGAAAAATAGTTCTTTCTTTTTTTAGAAATTATATAAATTACATTTTTGTGGAATTATTATGTGTTATAGTTGTAAGGTACTATTCATTTGACTGGCCTGTTGGTCTAGTAGTTAGTGACCCTGACTGCTATACCGGAGGTCGTGGGTTTGATTCCCACCTAGGACAAATGTTTGTGTGATGAGCACGATCATTTGTTCTGTGTCTGGGTGTAATTTATCTATAATATGTATGTATTTAGAAATATATAAGTATGTTTATCAGTTGTCTAGTACCCATAACACAAGCTCTGCTTAGCTTGGGGACTAGATGGCGTTGTGTGATAGTTGTGGAATATATTATATTATTATATTTATTACGTAAGAACTTTTGGGCGTTTCAAACGCAAGACCAGCATGGAATAATCCGAGTAATTCACTGTTATTAGGGGATTGAAAGTAAGTTAAAGTCAGTTGTATAAAAAACTTTGTGTAATTTACCAGTGACACTCGAGTAAACAACTGGGTGGAAGAAAACCGACTGAACTTGTCGCAGCAGGCGCTCGCGTTTGACGTCAACGCAGAGGTGGAGCCCATACCCCAAGATGAACAGCATAACGACTTGTATGGTATGTATTTTAATTGTTGTCAAAAAAGTTGGCAGTGTCATAAAACCTCATTACAAAACACGACAAAAAAGTACGAAACGAGGCACTAAACAGGCCAATGCAGATGGTGGAATTTATTTTAGTTGATTCATAGATTTGTGACCAGTGACTGCATCAGACTGCTGCTTATGGTGGACGTTTTTTTTTTAAACTTTTTTAAAATCTAACCCTTACTGTCCAACTGCTGGGCAAAAACCACAAGTCCTTGGGGGAGCTTTTCTTGACATGGTCATCTTCATTAATTTTAATATAATACTTTTGAAACTGTCTCTTCAAATCCTTTTAACGCCATATACGATTGTAACAAAATATAATTTGGCGACAAAATTTTCCTTCTGCCGCAGTCATATAATTTTATAAGATATAATAATTCGAATTATAAGACAGGTTGTTCAGCTTTGTCAAGCATTTGTTTTTCTGGTTCTATCAAAAGCCTTCGATACGATATCTATCCACACTCTTTTAGGTATACTCGAAAAGATCAGAATCAGAGGCATACTGCTTACACTGTTCGAGAGTTACCTCACTATTAGACGACAGCGCCTTTGGATTAAAGACTGGATAAGCGATAAACTTCCCATATTGTATGGGGTTCCTCCAGGCAGTATTATTGGACCGACTCTTTTTATCATTCATATTAATGACCTCTACCGTTTTATAATTCCCATGACACCCATTTTTATCAGTGTAATTAATTGGTTTACGACGTTGATAATGTAGACAGCTATAGGTCTTCATTCTTCGTTTCTTTACCATGAATAGATGTCAAAGCACACAGAAAGCAACTATAGGTTTACAAATAAAGCTCGCCTGTGTACGTCACCGTTTTTATTGTTACGAACGTGAGTAATCAAATGCCGGTTTACTAAGAGAGAGATTTATTTTCCACAAACAAACACAATTTAGTTCAATCGCCAATAAACACTTCGTAATGCACTCTAGAGATCCGTAGAAATATCGCTTAGGTCGTCGTATGGATGAAACAATCTTGACTTGGGTAGTCGCACTTGTTCGCAGTCGAAATCAAACTGACTCCCGTCCGGCCAGCGAACACGTATTTATACTCAGAGCCAAGAAAATTCTAGATACCGAAGGTTCGAGGCCACACCAGAACAAAAGAAACCGTTTCCGCGAAGCAATAAATCATTTTTATTACGAGTAGGTAGGTAGGTACCTACCCCACGACTCATACGAACTTCGACTCTATAGTAAAAGACAGAAGGTACAAATTCCTTTACCAGGTTACTCAAGTATCTACAAAAGTTCTCAGAATTATTGAGTACCTACTTATACGTGTCGGATTTTTGTAGAATTTGCTAGGCCCTGGTACGTACTTCTATTCTGGAGGTTTCGATTAGCAATGCGTTTTAATTATTCGGTGATACTCTTGACTTTGTCGAAGAAACGGCGTGTTCTATTTCCACGGCGTAACAGTGCCCCCCTCTTAGTCATGCTCGTCCCGAGCATTATTAGATCCTTGATATGGCGCCAGTCTATCCACGTGGACCACTTTAGGCTTCCCTCTTAGCCCTTTCTTGATGCGGTAGGTTACGTCGTTGATCCGTTTCACCACGGTGTAAGGTCCCTCCCATCGAGCTTGAAGTTTCGGTGACTTCCCTTTTCGTCGGAGCGGGTTGTGGAGCCAGACTAGTGCACCTTCTTCAAATCCCTTGGTGTTGGCATTACGGTCGTACCTAGTTTTCATTTTGGAGCTGGTGTTCATGCTATTCTCACGTACTCGTTTATGCACTTCGTCCAATTGATCTTGAAGGTCACTGACGTAGTCCGTAACTGGCTTGGTCTTGTCAGGTGGCACGCCAGTTATAGCATCGACTGGAAGTCTCATCTCTCTGCCGAAATTCACTCTTGCTGGAGTATGTCCGGTGCTATCATGCACTGCTGATCGATAAGACATCAGAAATAGGGGAATATACCGGTCCCAGTCCTTCTGATGGTCATCGACAACCTTAGCCAGGTGATTCTCCAGGGTCTGGTTAAATCTTTCCACCATTCCGTCCGACTGTGGATGCGCAGGTGTTGTGCGTGTTTTGTAAATCCCCAGAAGGGTGCACATTTCCTGGAATAACGCAGATTCAAAGTTACGGCCTTGATCGGAATGGATCTCCAAAGGTACGCCATACCGACACACTACTTCTTCAACCACCTTCTTTGCCACTGTCGTCGCTTCCTGATTGGGTATGGCGAAAACTTCGGGCCACTTTGTGAAATAGTCCTGGATCACCACTATGTATTTGTTTCCGTCATTTGTAACTGGAAATGGTCCAGCGACGTCGATGGCAACGCGTTCCCAAGGGGCTCCCACATTGTAGAGCTGAAGCTTGCCCCTGCTTCTAGTCTGTGGTCCTTTCACAGATGCACACGCTGTACATTTCCGACACCATTGCTCTATGTCATCTCTACAATTGAGCCAGTAATACCGCTGTCTCACTTTCAGTAGAGTTTTCTTAATCCCCAGGTGTCCACCAGAAGCTCCATCGTGTATTTCCTTTAGCAGGGGGACCACTTCACTTCGTGGTACTATCACTTGTGTAGTTACCTCCTTACCATCGTTCGATTCCCATTTCCTACAGAGCACATCATTTTCTAGGACTAAACTGTCCCACTGCGCCCAGTAGCTCTTTGTGACGGGACTAAGTGACGATACTTCACTCCATTGGGGCCTAGCTCCACTACGCATCCAGTCCAGTATTGGTCGAATATCGTCATCTTCTTCCTGTGATTTCTTGAAGTTGCCTTCAGTCCTAATTAAGTTTACGTGTTCTCGAGCTTCGTTCTGCTGGCAGTGTCTGCAGTCCTCGTCACATGGACGTCGCGACAGAGCGTCAGCATTGTTATGCCCTTTTCCACTCCGATGTTCAGTCACAAAATTGAACTCCTGCAGCTGCTCGAGCCATCTTGCAACTTGACCCTCCGGGTTTTTAAATTGTAGCAGCCATTTCAATGCAGCGTGGTCCGTCCTCAACGTGAACTGCCTTCCTATGAGGTACTTATGGAAGTGCTGCAAGGTTTTTACTACAGCCAGCAGTTCTCGTCGAGTAACGCAGTAGTTCCTCTCGGGCTTTGAAAGTGCCTTACTGAAGTAAGCGATTACGATCTGTCTGTCACCTTGCACCTGTGACAATACGCCACCAATTCCCGTATTACTGGCATCAGTGTCAACGACAAATCTTCCATCTCTGCTCGGATACCCCAGTATAGGTGCTTCACATAGCCGCTGCTTCAGCTCGTTGAATGCTGCCTCACAATTCTTGTCCCAGGTAAAATCTCGTTTATCTTCAGTCAGTTGATGCAAAGGTTTTGCAATGTCCGAAAAACCCATAACAAACCTTCTGTAGTATGTGCATAGCCCTAGAAATGCACGTACTTCTGTTTTATTCTTCGGAACTGGCCACTGTTGCACAGCCTTTATCTTATCAGGGTCGGTTCTCACTCCATCGGCGGAAATCACATGACCTAGGTAGCTGACCTCCTTCTTGAACAGAGCACACTTCTTTGGGCTTAGTTTTAGGTTAGCCCCTCGTATTCTGGTGAACACTTTTTCCATGTTCCTTAGGTTTTCCTTAAAAGTGCGGCCCATTATAATGACGTCATCCAAATATACTAGACAGACGTCACCAAGAAGACCAACCATGACTCGTTCCATGAGGCGTTCAAAGGTTGCTGGAGCATTGCACAACCCAAAAGGCATGACGTTAAATTGCCACAGGCCATTGCCAATGCCCGTACTGAACGCTGTCTTTTCTTTATCTTTCTCGCTAATTTCCACTTGCCAGTAGCCACTTTTCAAATCGATGGTTGAAAACCACCTCATTCCACTGAGCATATCCAGCGTATCGTCGATCCTCGGCAAGGGATAACTGTCCTTCTTCGTTACGTTATTCAGCATTCTGTAGTCAACACAGAATCTTGTACTGCCGTCCTTCTTCTTCACCAGAACGACTGGAGAAGACCATGGGCTCGTAGAAGGCTCAATTATTCCACTGGCAGCCATGTCCTTTACCATTTCTGCCACTTCCGTTTCTTTAGCCCAGGGTATGCGGCGCGGTCTCTGTTTAATTGGTCTAGCATCACCTGTGTCTATCTCGTGCTTGACGAGGCCTGTTCTTCCGCAGTCTTTTCCCATTGCAAAAATATCCCGAAACCGTAGCAGAAATTCCCTGGCTTGCTGTAGTTCTGAGGTCGACAAATTCTTCTTAGAATTTTCCAGAAGTTGCTGGATGTGATCAGGTTCACCTTTTGTCGAGTCCTGCTTCACTGGAGATGTGTTGATTCGGCGGAGATATTTCACTTCTTCACATCTCCCAACAACACTGTTTCTCTTCAAATGGACCTCCTTTTTCCCAAGATTTACAATTCTTATTTTAGATTTCCCATTCGTCATTACTAATGTCCTCGCAGTGATGAGTTCCGGGTGCCGGCCAGTATCCTCAACTATTACACACCTTTGTTGCCTGATTTCCTTGGGGAATTTTACTTCGACTAAAGTTTCTGTCCTCGGAGCCAATGTAGTGTCTTTTAAGCAATAGAGGTTACATGTATTTACTCCTCGCAGGAACAGTTCTTGGTCTGGAAACTTCAATACTCCCCTATCAATGTCCAGAATACACCGGTACTTCTGCAAGAAGTCCAGACCCAGAATGCAATCATCGGTAATATTCGCAATTAATACAGAATGGGTGTACACTTGATCACCAATTTTTAACTCTACATCTGTATCACCGAGGACGGAGACTGGCTGGCCGGTTGCTGTTTGAAGTCGGCAGGATGGAGACTTTCTTTGCCACAAGATCGTGCGTTTCAGCAACTCAGGTCTTATAATAGTCCGTGACGCCCCGGTGTCAACGGTGAAATTGCAAGCTTTTTCATTCAGTATTCCTTCTATGGTCAAACTATTTCCGTTGTGGACTTGATTGATGGTTATGGTTGGGGCCTTAAGTTGACCAGCCAGCACCCGCCCCGCGGCCCTGGCGACATTTAGTTTAACGACTCTTCGTTAACTTGGGTTCCGGAGTCCACACTTCCCCTCTTTCTTTTGGGGCAATCGGTGCGAATGTGCCCTTTTTCTCCGCACCCGTAACACGTCGGAATATAGCGGGACTTTGCCGAAGAAGAAACCACCCCTTCTCGTTGGCGCGGCTGCACTGAAGGCGAAACCACCACTTCTCGAACTCTGTGCGTACGTGAATCCTGTCGTACGGCTTCCACTTCCAAAGCGTGGGCCATCGCACTTTTCAGAGTTTGGTGGTGTCCGAGTCGCACCGTAGCTCTCACTTCAGTATCCCTTAGTCCGTCGATGAATGCCTGTACCAGATTAACTTCCACGGTCTCCGGTGTCATCGACATATATGCACGCCGCACCAGCCGTTCGACCTCGACACCCCACTGCTGGAGGCTCTCGTTAGGCCTCTGCGTTCTGTCGCGAAGCTGTGCGCGGAATACATGCTCGAGATGCTTGTCGCCATAGCGAGTGTCTAACCCTTCCATTAGACGCTCCAAAGTCCTGCCGTCTGAAGGAAGGTTCTCTAGAACCAGTAATGCATCTCCTCGTAGTGCCAAGGTTAACGCCGCGAAAGACTGCTCATCATCCCAGCGGTTCGTCTTGGCCAATGTTTCAA